>JAZGTH010000023.1:1332500-2665000 GCA_036877525.1 Chromobotia macracanthus
TAGTGAATGCCAGTGATGAATTTTAGGAAAGGGTATTTATGTAAAATTATCATAGGAATTATATTATCAATCCATTACCATTTATTTTGAATGTTTTGGCTCGGAAAACAAAAATTCAGTCTCCTAGATGCTTCCCAGTACGTTCTCTATGCACAAAACCACAAGGCATTTTATTTCTGCATGTTTGAGCAATGAGTCTCTAGGCATCATGTTTTATAACGAGACTGTAGAGCTTAGTTTTCTCCGCTGTCACAAGAGCAAAGCCATTTTTCTTTAGCAGTTTTTGTGTTGCATTAGCATTTACACATGATGTTAAGTCTGTAATTGTCTGTCATTGATCTGTTGTCACTTATTGTGCAACCATTAGTCAGAACTCAGCTCGGCTTAGTTTAGTCAGCAGTTTGTTGCCAGCCAATTAGAGTCAGCCATAGCCATCTGATTACATAGGCTGTCATTAAACATTGTTTGTTTATCTGTTTGTTTTTCAGAGCACCATGTCGCACGATGAGCAAGCAGAAGAGCTTAGAACACAATCTCCCCCGTTCCTCCAACAGACTTCCACTGATGAATCCGCCCCCATAGCTGCAGTCAGCACAGATGAGCTCCCATCTCTATCACAACTCTCACTGGACACTTCAGCCTCGACCAATGAGATTGTAGAAGAGCACAGTACAGCCAGAGGTGTTGAAGAGAAGCAGTTACACCAATCAGAGGATAAACCTGAAGGTCTGGTCACTGAATGTGTGGATTCAGTGAGTTTGGATCCAGATGTTACACAGGAAGTGGCACAGGAAACGGAGGTCATTATAATGACTATGAGATGTGTTTTATCATAATAATAGCTTGTGGCATGTTATATAATGCATAGATGAGAAGGTGGTCTAATGTTAAGGCTATTCTAATTTTATGTGTATGTGTGTGTCCTTTTGGATGTGTTAACAGCCCCTGGATGAGTCTAAATCTAAAGGCTGGAGTAGTTGGGGCTCCTGGGGGAAGTCACTGCTGACCACTGCTACATCCACTGTGGGTAAGTCACCATAGCAACCTGTCACTACAGATTGGTTGCCATAGTAAATCTCACAGCGGATCCGTCTAAGGCCTCTATTTAATGGTTCTATCTATCTATATCTATCCATCCATCCATCCATCCACCCTAACTAAACTAACAACTAAATTAAATTAAAATAAGTGTGTCTAAGGACCTAGACCAGTGTTCTTTACCCAGCACATTTTGGAAGTCTCTGTTATCGAACAGTAGAGTGATCCATGATCTTGGTTGGGTGACAGACACTGGTCTGCATTTGCACCGTGAACCAATTTGTTTTTTTAGTGATATCAGTCACACAATTCCAGTTTGTGTCCTGCAAGTACTAAAATCACATCCATTATTTTATAAGTTCCGTAAAGATACAGTATATCTAATATGGTTACCATAGTAATATAACAGATGAGAGTAACCGTCATTGTAGGGAGATAGGACTGAAAACTGAAAATGTTGCTCATGTCAATCATGACATGTTGCCATGGTGATGATCTTAGGAAGATGTATGAGACAATATAAAGGATGGAGGCATTACTGTATTTTACAAATTCATGCATGTGCTGTGTCCAAAATAGGTCATCCATTACTTCATTCATTATTCAGTAAATTCAATACATTATTCACTATATAGGGAAAGAGTAAGGAAAAATGAATTAGGTTTACCAAAAATGTGTTTCTGCTGTCTGTCAGAACCAGATATCTAGTTATCTGGCCTGAATCTTACACTTGTATCTGATTCTTGTCATACTTTTAATAAAACAGGCTACTGTAGGTCTGCCTTTGTGTTAAAATATCAGATCTGTGCATTAGGCCTAATGCATTGCATGCAGCCCTAATGCAGTGTGGGGAGGCCTAAACGTTATAATTTTTCGTCTGTTGACTGTCTGTAGGTCATGGGTTAAGCTCGGTAAAAGAGAAAGCAGGCGTCGCATTACGCATGCGTCAGACCTCATCATGTGAGGAAGCAGAAGAGGCCCATGAGCATTCTGACACATTGATGGAAGAACATGATCAGCCAGAGGAAGCACACAGAGGAGTGCTGTCAACCATCACCAGTGCAGTTCAGAACACTGTAAGCCTGCAGATGTACAAACTGCTCCATTAAGGGAGTTTTGTGCTCCCTTGACTTCCATACATACATCTTCAAATGCATTCTGCATTCTGATCAATGTGCAGTGACATGCTGATTTTACAAAATCAGACTGTACCCTTGAAGCAATGTGATCATGTGTTTAAAGGACACACCAGGTATAAATGTGACCATTTGTGATTGTGCTGTTCTGTCTACCTTTCTTCATGTCTCTCTGTCTCTCACAATCTCTCAGGGTAAATCAGTAATAACAGGAGGTCTTGATGCTCTGGAGTTCATTGGCAAGAAGACCATGAATGTCTTGGCAGAGAGTGACCCAGGCTTTAAAAAGACTAAAATACTGATGCAGAGAACTGCTTCTCTGTCTCAGGTATGACAGCTGACCATCTCTTTAAATTAGATTTCTGACCATGATTACAGATGTATAGAACCAGCCACAGTCCATAGCTTCACGATGAGTGTACTGGGGTCTTAACTCTCCAGACTTCAGACTCCATCCATTTTTGGATACACTGTAACAATCATGAGAAATTAAGGTTAAGAGAAAACAAAGTCCTGTAGGGGACATATGGGTGGCATCCGAACGCTGAAAAATGCTACCCTCGAAGGCTGCTTTCCAAGGTAGAAGAGCATCAAGGCATGTCCAAATCCAATGTTTGCTTCACTTCCTGTCGCCTGAGATACCTTTATCTGTTTGATGTATCCTGCACTGCCTTTGATATCCCACAATGCTATGTGTGTGCGTCTGCTGGGAAGGTGATTGGTCGAGCAGGGACAAGCTTGAAAAATTAAAAATGCTGAGAAAGCGGTCGGGTAACAGTTACCATGTAAAATTTAATTTTTACTTTTAATAATTTTGATGGCATTTCTACTGAGATGTGAGTAGTTTTTAAATATTTGATTGATTATCGCTAAAGTGTTCTCTGTTTATAATTCAAATATATAATTTTGTTACACTGCCTATGAAGTCACAAACACCTGCAAAGTCATTGCCTGACAGGTCAGCGGGTCAAAAAAGCCAGCTGCCTAAGCTTTCAAATGCAGCAATGGAGTAGTATGAGAGGAATTGCCAACTTCAAACAGACATGATGATGAAGAGCAATGAGCTGAATGGGCCTTGAACTCCTGAATTTGTTGCACCTCAATGACCTTACAGTCATGGCTGCCTGCAGCTGCAGTGCTCAGTGGCTGCCAGCTCCATCTGCCTCCACTGCTCACCTTCTCCTGAACCTCCCTCATTAACATCAGTCACACTGAACAGCCAACTACAGTAGGTGAAGAAGCTGGGTGAAGCTGCAGGATCACATGGCTTCTGCTCCAGTTCATGAGGCCTTTTGCTGATCAGGCTTTGTGTAGGGACAGTACCTTTGCTTTGGAAAACAATTTGCTGTGTCCTAAAACTACCATTGAACTCAAAAATAGTTTTTTGGTTTTTAGATTGAATATTCTTGCATAAAGGATATCCATTAACTATTGTGCCCCAAAACATCAAAATCACATTTGGAAGATATAAACATTAAAAACGTGCAAACTCTCGCTTTCGCCAATACGGATCAGACATATTTATGACATCATTCACACTTCAGCTTCTCATCAAAATTTTCTGACCAATCAGATTCTCACATGAATTCGTCCCACAACATTAACATTAAAATGCTATTAGATATTTTAAAGGATGAGGAGCCACTCAATATTCTCCACCATAACTTCCTGTTTCAATAGAAATTACGACACATCAAACATGTACATTTCAAAGCTTTGATGGGTTATAAAAATGCAAAGAGTGTTCTGTTGGCCTTAAAGAGATAGTTCACCAAAAAATGAAAATCTTGTAATCGTTTACTCTTATGTTGTTCCAAATCCATGTTACTTTCTTCCTTCTGTGGAACATAAAGTGAGGTTAGGCAGAACATTAGTGATTGACAGCCTCAGTCATTATTCATTTTCACTGTGTGGAAAAAGAAGCAGCAGAGAAAGGACTATTAAAGCCTGTAGTTTTTAAGCTTAGTGTTCATATAAATGTGGTGTATTTACATACTGTTTGCCATGTAGTGTTGATGCTGCCATGTATTTTATTTGTGTGTTTGTGACACATACTGTGTTTAATGTATAGTTTTGTGTGTGTGTTTGTGTTTACTGTAGATGTTGAAAGAAGCAAAAGAAAAGGAGAGAGAGAGACTGAGCAACCAGATGGTCACAGAGCCCACTGCCCACTATGGGATCTTGTTTGATGACTACCAAGGCCTGTCTCATCTAGAGGCGCTGGAGATACTTTCCAATGAGAGTGAGGGGAGGGTAAGTACCTATCTATATCTGTATTAATTTTTCGTTCCCAGGTTTTTCACTTTAAATGAGTTTATGTTGTGAGAAAATAGCTATTTCACTGTACAATGCCACATTTTACAAGTACTAAATATGCAAATAAATTAATAGGCATGAAATATTATCATAAGTCAATTATACAGTTTATAGGTTACTATACAGTATGAATTGGACCACAAAATGAAATTGACCAATCAGAACTGAGCATTCCAGAACATATACCATAATTAAATATTTAATTGGTTGTGTTTGCTTTAACTATTGATGACCTTTCCTGTTTGTTTTTCTGTACTTTTTCTTTCCTTACTTATTGTGTTACTCACTTTGTCTCAGGTTCAGATCTTCTTGTCCTCTTTGGAAGAGGAGGAGCTGGAAGTTCTAAAGAAGGAGCTGATTGAGATTAAGGAGATTTTCATCGCTCATGAACAGGAGGAAGCTGAGGCCAGCTCAGAGGAAAATGGTGATCTTTATTCGAAAATTCAGTGTTTCACTCCTCTCTGTGAGTCCTCATACACCCAAACCTGATTAGATAGATCCAGATCGAGTGTGAACAAATCTGGATGAAAATCAAGATCTTGTGCTGAATTAATCTGTATCACAATTTGTGGGTTAATAGTGATTTATCAGGTTGATTGGTCAACAATATTTCAAATTCACCTACAGCTTGAGTTTTTGTTATATATTCTGGCTGAAATCAATCTACTAGTGTTCAAGTCCTTTGAACTTTCAAGTCCCAATATTAGAAAATCTAAACGAACAAACATTAATTTGATATGACAGATGATTCAGGCAGAGCATTATAAATATTTAATTTTTTTTTCATTTTTGCCCTTGAGTGTTGAATGTACGTGATCTGTGTGTTTCAGCTGCGGATGGGGAGGAGTTTGTCAGTGTTCTAACAGAGCTGCTCTTTGAGCTCCATGTTGCTGCAACTCCAGATAAACTGAACAAAGTACAGCCAAACACACGCTCATTCCACAAGTTTATACACACGTCTGTTATCTTCACTCTCTGTCCAACAGACAAACATAAACACACTGATATACACACACACTAATCAGCTGTGTGACACACTTTTCCCTCAGGCACGTATTAAAGCTCATGATTGGGTGAAAGAGGTGGAGCGGGAGAGTCAAGTTGTTAAGAATGTAACGGATGAATTGAAGGAAGAGACCTCGACTTCTTACTCTGCTCCAGAAATGGAGAAGAGGGAGGATGAAGAGATGATGAAAGAGAAAGAAGAGGGAGAGAAAGTGGAGGACAAGAACCAGGAGAGAGAACGGGGGGAGACAGTGGAGGAAAATAAATCCAAGGATGGAAACTCAGATGTGGTTGAGGTGAGAATTTATTTGTTTAATGTGTGCAGTAAAGTTTAGTTAAAACAAACTAAATGTGTACAAATATTAGAACAAAACAATATGACTTAAGAATTATGTACAATGCATGTAAATTTATAAAAAAGTATACAAAATACTTTCATTACATTAATTTATAAATTTTAATACTTAATAGGGTACGAAAGACTGTCCTGTATTATAAATAGTTTTATGTTTTCTACTATATAATATTATATTCTATGTATTTGTGTAGAAGGTGTATCTGTCATCGGTAGGCAGTCTTGCTGAGGTGACTGCTCGTAGTATTGAGCAACTTCACAAAGTTGCCGAGCTAATTTTACATGGACAAGAGTTGGAGAAACCAGCCTGCCAACAAGCCAGAATTCTGGTCAGGTGAGAGTTTCTTTGCCATTTCCATAAAATGTTATTAGACAAGTCGTTTTGTAATTTGTTAATGATTCTGGTGTATGTCAGGTTAACCTGTGCCATGTGTAAGGAGGTTGGCTGCCTGGCTCAAAAATTCTCAGACACACTGCTGGCTGTAGGGGTGAGTGTGTCCAACCAGAACATCATTCCAAAATACGTAAAACAGAACGTCCCTGGGAATATTGCATTTAAACCCTTTACTTTTAATACACATTCCTGGTCTTATTGTAAACAATTAATTGCAACATGTTAGTCTTAAATGCAAATTTGTTTGTCTTAATCTTTAACTTGCGCCGCCTCTGAAATGACTTTACCTTTGGGATGACATCACCAAGCCCTCTTATTTTTCAGCCCCATCCCTTTAAACTCATCATGTAGAGATGACTTCATAATCGAATCATTCCTGTTGCATACAGTGAAGTCCAAACATTACATTTTTCTTGTTGAATATTCTGTACCACTTAGAATTACATCATATCAGCACATATACACTATGGTAATCAAACCTGTGACCTTGGTGTTGCTAGCACCATGCTCTACCAGTTAAGCTACAGGAAAGCTGTACTGTTTTATAAATATACTGTTTTGAATGAACATTCTTCTCTCATTTTTCTCACTTGCTCTTATTGTAGAGTCACAGGAAAGCAGAAGAAGTAAATCCTCTAGTGGACAATGTGACGCTGGAGGTAAAACCTCTCTCTAAACATTAATGCCAAAGGTTCACAATGCACTGCGCTAACAGATTCCAGGATAATGATAATGGTTATTGTTATGCTAATGACGGCCCTTCATCAAAGCACTGTGTGCATGTCTTATTTTCCCCAGGCCTCTAATAGCACTACCTACATCCACAACGCTTTTCAGCTGCTGTTGCCCGTTCTCCAAGTGTCACACATTCAGACCAGCAGAACCACAGTCAAGCCAAACCAAGAACCCACCACCACTGAATAATGTCTTCATTCTGTATGTGTGTTTGTCTATCTGTGTACTGTGTTGCTTCACTATGAGAGCTTACGGCAAAAAGTGCAATTCTAGTCTATATATAGACTCTTATATAAAGATAATTTACAAAAACTAGATTGAAACTCCTAACTTTTAGGAAGCTGCTTATCTGTTATTCCTCTTGACACTTCATCCGTTCTGTTTCAAGTTACCTTACAAAAAAAGGATTTATGGATCGTCTGTTGTATTGTCTGAACAGATGGAGATGTTTAACTGTCATCCAAAATGAAATCGGTCACGTTTGGTACCATAATCTGTTTTTATTTTGAATAAAGTGGACAGAGAACATAATCTGTAATATTATTAATATGAAGTATTAAAAAGACAGAAAGTTCTCAGTGGTTTTCTCATTCTCAGTTCTGTATGTGGCATCTATTGTAAAAATGTTCTTAAAGGCAAGGTATGTGATTTTCTTTTTATGTTGAAAGTCTCTTTATATCTTTACGGCAATCACTAAGTTCTCTAAATATATTTATATAAATATATATCTTCTGTGGTCCTCACCTTCCATGAAATGTTCATACAGGATGTCCCACTTGCCTGTGAAACTATGTATGTATTTGCATCCCATTCATGTGTGTTGGAGGGAGCGTGGCTTTGGAAAGAGCTCTGAAGGGGGGGTCTTATGCAAAGCTGGGTTACTATTGCTAGCCTCTCCAAAATTGCCTTCCCTATCTTCAAAGTAGTTCTTAGTAGTACATTACATGATGAACACTCAACAAATAGTGTGTGAAATGAAGCGCACAGTTTTAATGATTCCAAGGACAAAGTTGGCTTCTAACTTCAGACTAGTTATACAGAAGTCAGTACTACAGTGTAGCCTGTAAGTGATTTTTGTACAGACTGAAAACTTCTGGCTATTAAGACAGCAAATCTTCTCATTTGACACCAACCATCTTGATTTGTTGGCACACAGTGATTTCATTTCTAGCTGGTATGCAATCAAGCATTATATTGTTTCTGAAAGTGATAGTGTTATGAGAACATAAATCTTACTCACTAGCTTCAGAATGGTGTCATATAATTAGGAAATCACATTAGTGTAGCCACGCTACTTGCTAAATGGGAATCAGAGATATACACACCAGTTTTTAGATGGATTCCAAAATTAGCCACTAAATGACGCTTTTAACTGCGTGTAAAATTCAATTCGCTTGATGTGATCTCATAACACATCCCTTGCCAGATGTTGTTATATCGCAAATGTGTTTTTCTGTATCTAAAAGGTGTCTTACACAGTGAAAATAATTCAGTTCAATTATCTATTATTTTTGTCACTGAAAAACTAATATTACTTTAATGTAATATCAGTAATGTTATAGAAAAGTAGTATTAATTACTTTAATATTATTTTAATGCAGATCCCTTAATGGTGTGATGGTGGTGTAGACAAGGTTTGGTTTATGGTTAGCACTACTGTGCCCTGTTGTTATCTTGTTGAAAGTTGCAGAAGCAAATTCAGATGGCCCTGGTCATGTGGTAATAAATATGGATTCTATTTTCTATGAAGTGTCTGTTTCTGTGTTGTAGGGTTAAAGCTCTCCATCTGTTTCATGACAGGAGCAAGACGGATTGCTGCGGTGATGCAGGTGAGCTGAAAATAGAAAAATAAATGACGGGTGAGAAATAGTGGGAATTAATGGGCACATTTCGTGTATAGAGTGCAAAACAGGGCTTAAAACATGAATTTTCACATTGCTTGTCAGCCTCAGGATGTCAAACTAAATACTGTCTCAGTTACAGTAAACACATGAGGTCAAACTAAACACAGTTAAATTATTTGAGACATTTTGTTTACTAGCAAAATTTGGTAAGTCAAAATACATTTTAAAAACTTCAATTCTGTTATTTGTTTAGCATTAAACATTAAATACACATCAAAACAGACTAAATGTATATGTAATTTAGAGGTCTGAGGTGTTATTTCATGCTAGGTTAATTTTAAGTTAAATGATAGTTTATCATTACTAATGTTAATAATATATAATATATTATAGCAAGCACATTGTAGCACAGAATAGCACTGTATTCGCTGCAAATCTTTAATGAATCTTTGACCAATAACTTTTCTATAATAATTAATGGAACAGTTCGCTCAAAAATTGCAATCCGATTATGTCAGGATATTCTCACACATGTTGATCCAAACAAGGCTTAAATTCTATTTGTGGAAGGATATTTTAGTGACTGACATTCATATGGACAAAATATGGAGTAAACAATAAATGAAATATTTATTTTTGGGTGTTCTATCCTTAAGATGAGAATGAAAGCACAAATGAGTGCATGCAAACAGTAACCCACCTGTTGGTTCACAATGTCCCTGTGATTCTTTTCTCTGTGATAAGAACAGTATTATTAAGAATTCATCTCATAGAATACAACATCCATGGCAACATGAATGAGTTTTGCCAGGAGGCCATCTTTAGTTCATTCATTTTGCCCCGGGCAACAAACTGGCATCAAAGATGCAATCTTTAGCTTGTGTCATCATCAATGTAAGACATTATGAAAGATTCAAAGACTGTTCCAGGTTATACCAGGTAGAAATCAGCACTGACACAAAATACTAAGAGCCTCCCATTTTCAGGCGGTTACATCAACTGAAGCATGAGGAAATCAATATGGGTAACTTTAAAGTAATCTGCTTTGTAAAGTTTCCATCAACACATCTGAAACATACAAATGCTATGTTTAATATTCCAAACACATAAGGCCCTTCATGCCTGGGTGTCAAACTAATAAATTACTGAAGAAAAAACTATTATTTTTATACTCCAGTGCTGTTTACCTTTCTTTGTTATTGAGACATTTCTTCCTTCGTTTTCCTCATCTTCATCTAGTGAGTTCTCTAAAAACAGACTTTCTGTTAGCACATCACACAATCCATCTTTCATCTTTACAGTTTACACTTAATTAAGACACTGCTGTTGTATATCCGTATCTCATGTTTGTGTTTACTGAAAGAACCTGTTCAATTCATACCTGTAATTTCATAGATGGGTGACAATCCTAAACAAGACAGACATTAAAACATATACACACATGCCATGAATATATAATTATACAATGTCCTTATATATATATATATAATTGGGCTCTTTTGTAAGGCAAGTTATTTATTATTACTAAAATAAATGTCTAAGTTTACCCAAAGGAAAAACAATTTTCACATAATATACATTTGCTTACCTCCCACACTGCATACTGAGACAAACACATTGGGCGCGCTGCTCGTCACTTGAAGAGAAAGTAAAAACATTAGCACGAGAACAGATAACCTTTGAGAGCATCTAAACTTGTTAGTGTCACTCACAATTTCCTCTTTGCCTGCTGATCTCTTTGCGCTGATAGTGCCCAGCTAAAAGTGCCACCATATGAGACTTTCCTAAAGAGAAAAGCCCACAAGATCTTACATAATGTCACCCCCAAAATTAATTCACCCAATATCCCAGCTAACAAGTTTACATAATGTTTCCATTAAGTAACAAAAATGTTAAAAATGTTATTTTGAAGGTTCTAGGAGTGTTCAAAATGTCTTTATTTTCAAAATTATTTTAGCTTTAACATTATTGCTCGGTTATAAGACTAACATTTTCAAAACATTCCACTAACAACTTAAGAATAACGTTTTTGATACATAAGATATATAACATTAAAAATGTTGTTGTAGCATTACTGCAAGAACCTTTTTGACAACGTTCAGAGAACGTTTAGAGAACATTAACCAATGTCCTGAGAATGTTCTCTGTTAGCTGGCATATGATGCATTGTCAACAATGCTTGTGGATAACAAATGTAAAACCTCCCTATGCTTCCTTCAAGGGCACTTATTACAAGATCAGGTTTGTCTGGTTAAAAAATGACACTCACTGTGGTAAATACGTCTGCTCTTGTAGATCAAGAAGCACAGACTAATTAGGGCCAATACAATCGGTGTCAGTACCAAAACAAACCACACCACAGTGATCACACACCACCAGCTTTCTAAAACAGAAAGACGACAGGAGAGACAGATATTAATAGATAAACAAAATGAAGTATAATAATACATAAAAACATAATGTGGTCCATGATAAAACATGAATATGTAAAATCTGAAACGTTTGCCTCTCTGTTGCCATCTGTGTTTGAAACATGAAATTGCAAGTTACTTCTGGAATTATTATTAAATAACCATTTAATTTGGATAAAGTCTAGATTAAAAACAACTGACATAGTTACATATTGCATATTCCAGCAACATGTACTTATTGCAGCTTTAAATTAAAAACTATACACTGTAATATATAATAACATATAAATATGTCATAAACAATACAATGGTTAAGCGAATTTTATACCATTCCCTTTGTCCTTAAACGGTTGCCAAGTTCATTTTATGCTTTATACATTAACTTAAATGACCCTATTTGAGCCTGTCTGTGTGCTGTCTGTCTGAATGGATTTGTGGTTCTGGATCAGTCTTACTCTTTGCAGACTGAGTTGATGTATCGCTATAATATATTTATCAAAGGTTAGGTTGAATTGAAAAGACCATCCTTCTTCTTCCATGCATGAACCAATAGACAGGATAAAAGACAGTCACAACTCTCCTTCAGAGTAAATTTATGAGGGCAGAAGGCAGGCGTGAGTTTGACTCGAGTAACGAGTAGAATACAGGGCAGAAGATTTTCTCATGACAAACTTTCCAGTGTTTATAATGAGGTTAGAGTTTATTGCTTTGTCCACAGAATCTAATTTTGTATAGTGCAGCCCCTTCCCCCATATAAAATAAACGAACATACATTTGTCTCTTTCCTATTTTTTCATAAAAAGAGACAGAAGAAAGCTTCTTTATATCTGTATTTAATAAAAAGCATATGGGATGTGTTGAAGGTTACATAAGCTTTTATAATAGCTACAATTTTTCAGATGCCTCCTGCGTGTCATTTTTTCATAAAGATGTTAAAATAACTCATATCACGTACCTGCTGTCTGTACCTTTGTCCTGAAACTGAATATTTATTTTCTTTTTTGGAAATGGTGAAAGAACAGCACTGCCAAAGAAGCACAATACAGGCTTGTTTACCTACCTGTAAAACTAGACTGTGCTCATGGGAAACGATTTAGCTTGTATATCCTGGTGATGCTCTCTGTTTGTCTCTGAACTAGTTTGTTCTTCACATAAAACGTAAAAAATTTTTATGTCAAGATCAAATGTTCCCCTCTTTTTGTCAGTCTGAAAAGCTTTAAATAATACACAGTAATCCTGTTGCATCATTACAGATAATGGGGTTTGTGGAATCAGAAGAGATCAGATCCAGAACAGATCAGATGTGCTCCGACAGTACAACTTTTACATTGAGATCAAAAACACATTTGTTTAGTTCTGCAATTACTATCTGAGCACTGTGCTGCTTCACACCGACTGCACTTATTTTTAGTCTTCTTTTAGTTGTATTTTTTGTAATTACTATTTTAAAATCAATTTTATTTCCTTTTGTATTGTTATTTTAAATTCTTAAATATCTTATGATTTTTAATTATGTATCCTTTTTGTTTATTCTTTCTCTGTAAATAATTTTTATGTAAAGCTCTTTGAATTACCTTTGTGTATGAAACATAAATAACTATGCCTTGCCTTGCCTTGCCAAAGAAACCAGTGACTCGGAACTAAGTTCTTGAAGCAGAACTACAGATGATTTTAAACACAATCAATATATCACACTTGCACCCTGTACACCTAATCTTGAGTTGACCTTGGTAAAATAAGGTGCTAATTTTCCGTCTGTTGTTGAGGCCCATTAGACATTCACTATAAGAAACGATGGACAGATAAAACTGAATAAAGTCAAGGCTGACTTTTCTGTGTAGCCAGGCAAGTTGAGACATTATTTGAGACTTCAGAATTTTTGAAAGGTTCTCACCTTTTTTTATCTGTGTTACTGGAAATGTTGCAGATGTCTCTGTCTGATTAGTTTCTGGAGACTGATGAAGGTAACTACTGCTGGGCGGTTGGCAGTTTAGCCTTGGTGAAGAACTTGTTTGTTTAAAAGATAGCTTAATTTTTGTGAGGGAAGAGTTGACTGGTTTTGCAGTGGTAGGGAGTTTTAAAGTGGAGTTGATTGCTCTTGGAGGACTGAAGTTTTCTTTTGTGGCTTCATCTGTGGACATGTTCATTGGGCATTTGCTTTTAGCTGGTGGAAGAAAGCAGTAGAACTGTCTCTGGTGATCCTGGGGTCCAGTGTACAGATCAGTGTGGCTGAGAAACACAAACGCACTGACATTCCGTTCTGAGACATTTTCAGTCTTTAGTGTTAGTACCACCATCACATGTTCTCCTGTGTGTACAGAATAAAATGTACAACAAATACACAGTTATTGGTTGGTCTTTTAAAAAACAAAATTATCAACACACAACATTCATCAGAAAGGAAGTATGTAAATAAAAGTATTGACCGCAGTGTATATACTGCACACACACATTTACTTTCCATAGACTTCTAATGTTGTTATACACAGCTTATTATACATAACCCTTAAAGAAAGCATTTTGCATTTTAGAACTTAGAAAATGCTTTATTATCTACTATATTTTAATAGTGTTTTTACAAATGAAGATGTCTCTGAAATGTTGTCAGGTTTGCTCACTTCAAAGGGTGTGATGTTATCGGTGATATAGGGATAAGTAGGTACACACACGCACACACCTGATTCAGATGTATTATTGTGGAGAACATGAAAACCCATCTCAGTCTCACACAGATACCAGCCTGTAGGTCTGTCCTGACTGCTGGCATTGGTCATTTGTGTCACACATGGAAGGTCTGTCTGACCACATATGTGCACATCATCTGTACCATTTTCAGGTGAACAAGGGTGAAAGGTTTCGCAGAGAAACTGAATCTGTGAATCTTCTAAAAAAGAAAACACAAAAAACTTTCCCATTACATATTAATAGATGTCACACCCTTTTACACAAACATTTTGTGCCTGTCACCTAATAATATTTGATTGCTTGCTTATGACAATATTAGCCAGAACACATCATCACACAGAGGCTTTACAAATACAAACAGAACAAATTATTATGAGGCACCAGCCTTCAAAAGGCACAAGCCTTTTGAAATCCATCATATTATGCTTTTTCTTGCTCTTTCACAACACCTTGTACAAATACGTATTGCTTGTTTCTTAATTTCCCATTTTCTCAACACCAAAATGTAGGTAGGTTAGAGTGATATTTCCTGTCAAAGTAAAACCTACAACTTTTATTTTCTACATATTTTTTCTTTGTATGATGTAGGGCTTGCTTTAAGTGAATAGATAAGTACAGTGGAAGCATATGGTTAGAAATTTATTCAGACAGTGTCTACAAACCATGTAAACCAAAAGTAAATGTATATATGTTGGTATAAACTTTGCGTTTGTTTGCCCATAGAACTCAAAATACTACTATACCCTACACACACTCACCTCTTCAGTGGGTTTTAAAACCCTATTCACCTTACGTCACATGTAGCCCACAGTTATATAGTCATCTGCGACAGAGTGTCTGTAGAGAACTACCATAGCCTATTTTAAACTATAACGTTTGAACTATTAAAACAGTAAAATGCACATACTTCATTGTATATCCATTGTATTTAAGTTTACTCATGCTGTAAGACATGATTCTGAGCATGCTTTGTTCAGTGAAACACGTGCTCACACAAACCCACAGAATTTCCACATTTCTCGAACTAACCCTTGCAAGTCACACTCCGTTGTACTATGGTATTTTTTACTTACGTGGAAAAAACTCTGGTAGGCACAGGATGAAGATGAGGAAGAAGAGGATGCTGAGTTTGATGGCACCAGCTTTTGTCATAGTCAAGGAAAGTATGATAGCAGCTCCACCACAGATCTCTAAACAAGCTGTACTGTATAAACATTGAACTCTCACACAAACTCATATGTCATCAGTACACACCCTTTGTCTTCTCTGGTTTCACTAATTTAAAATCATTCTAAATATTTAACCTACAATTCGAGCATCTCTCCTTTCTATAAAGGAAAGAATTGCCTACCAACCATCACTTCCTGCCTGTCTTCCTGTTTGGTGTCATTTTGAAAAAATTTGAAAAAAAAAGAGAGAGAGAGCATTAGGCATTACCATATGCATATATGTGTGTTTCCTTTAAATCATATTATACTCCTATCATTTATAATTTATATTATTACAATGGTTCCTGTTCACACTAAATCTGTGACAAACAAAAGATTCACCAGTTTTCTCCCACCTGAGCTTGTTTGTCAGTTTTGTGAGTATTGTTGGCACTGTATCTGTTGTTGTATTGTTGTGAAAGAGACAGAAGTGTGGGAGAGAAGAGCTACCTTTTGTTCTTTTGCTGTCAAAGGAAAATAAATTAATTAACACTTTAACTACAAAACGCAGCAAACAAAATTTGGTTCATGATTTATTATGATTTATTTACTTTTTGTTACCCCTTACAGATGCAGATCTTTATGTTGTAATTTCTGTTTTACAATCTTTTCCGGTGCTGTTTTACAATCTTTTCCGGCCCTGAAATCTCCATAAGTAGCCCATGACATATGCACCCCCTGGTTGGGAATCTTAAAACTGCATAAACTCCTGGCAGAAAGATGTGCAAGTGTAAGGTGGTGTAAGCCTGTAATAGATCCACAAAAAAGTTTCCGATTCAAACCTGAAGGACATTCCTGCAGCCAAGAAAACAGGTTTCAGCAGGTGCATGACATGAGGAAGGTTCCCATCACGACCCACAGTGGGATCTGAAGTGCTCTCAGCGCCAAACTGCTTATCAGCATCATCCAGTGGGCTTAAGCAGACTGCTGCTGTATTTAAACCCTGTGAGCTGACTGCTGCTGTACTTCACTGTTTCACATAAACTCACATACATCTCTCTGTTTTCTTTACCAAGGACATCTCAGACAGTGTCTTTGATTTTGGGAGGTCAGTCTTCATTTTTCATTGTTAAATAGCTTAAATACAGACAAATATGTGTGTGTGTTCCTGGTATTCATTACGTCATGGTGACCAAATGTCAATTTGGACCTAATGGGACCTAAATGTTAACCTTGTGGGGACATTTTTGTATGTATGGTTAATGTAGGGGGATAGAAACTACTGTTACAGTATACAAAACATTATATCTATAATGTTCCCATAAAACATAAAAACCCCTATGTGTGTGTGTGTATGATTGGTGTCTGTCTAATGTCACTCTTACAGGTCTTACAGAATGTCGGTTCCTGTGACCTAAATAAGAGCCAATTGTGTAACACAAGCAGTTCACGGCTTTTACTTCACTTTTACATCATTTTGTTTTCTCCTTGCCAGATGGATGACAAGATCTCATGGTGTTTTATCTCAACTGCAGCATGTAGAATGTATTATGCATGTGCATGAAGCAAAGTGCATTCAAGTTTATTATAGAGAGGGAAAGTTCAGAGAAGCCACTTCTTATTAATGTTACCAGTATTCCCCTTTTATTTGTAAGAATCTGGAACACAGACTGATTTAAGATTAGTGTAGTAAAAACAGAGAATAACACATTTCCAACCATTTGAAATAAAATCGCAGGTGCAAGTGCTTGATTCCTATAAATAGGATGCATATATATATATATATATATATATATATATATATAACAGTAATAACTCTATAACAGTAATAACTCTACTTTGAAACTTAACTGTTAGTACTTGCTTACTAAATTCACTTAGTCATAAGCTCATCACTAAGTCAGTCTTAATCCCACGCCTTTTTCAGCCAAAAGCGAATCACACGATTATAATGAGTTAGAAGAGCCCGTCCCTGTTCAGCTGTTACATGAGAGTTACACACTTGATAAACAGCAACTACAGAAGCGACAGGTAAGAGAGTTGATTCAGGTGTTATGATGTGAGCTTTTCCTGGTCTGCAAGTGCAGACCGTGTCGTTTTAACATGAGAAGTACAGGCAACTACAAGTTCGCTGACAGCAACGCGCTTAAAAGGAAATGAATCAGCCCATAAACGCTGCATTTAAGTGCGGACTCATTCGGCAGGAAAACTCGGGGTTCAAACTGGCCTGCAAACACCGATAGTTGATAGAAAGTTTGAAATCATAAACTAAATGTTGTTTTATGTGTACGGCGATTAGTTCCTGCTCGATCCCGCTGTTTTGGTTAAGAGTGCAGACAGGATGCTGTTTGTTTGTTTGTTTGTTTGGATACCCAGCACTAATGAAATAAAAGCGACTTTATAAACAACTAGGGTCATTACTTTACATTATTACATTACATATATCATTACAAAAACATTAATCGACGTTTTTTCTTAACACCAGATAGTCTCCAACTATTTACAGCACGTGACGTCAGCAGTTACTTTTAATTTGTTTCACGACAGCTTTGACCGCATATACGCACCTACAATTCAATGAAATTAGTTTATTTTAAAATCGTTTCTTATAAAGGAGAAAAAGCTATATTTTCAAAGTCCAATCTCTTATATCTCTTATTTGCTATTTGGTGATCTGTGGATGTATTGGAAATATGTTATTAATAGAGACGTTATGAGGCAAAACGTCACAGATGCGTCTATGAATTAAAAGCTGTTGTCTCGAAATGTGGGGACAGATGTTTTATTTCAGTGTTTAAAGGGGGTCATATCAAGAGAAATCCTGTTTTCCTTAAACATTCCTACTCAGTGAAAAACGTTTTGTGGAAACTATGCTGCAAAAAGCTCATCCTGTGTTTTTACACATTTCTGATATCAGACAGATGAACACTTGAAAACATGCCTTCCCACAGTAACACTTTAACAAATTCCCAGCTAACAATTTTAGATTTTAAGATTTGTTTCTTAACGATTCCATTAAGTAACTAAAACATACAAATATTATTTTAAAAGGTTCAGCTTTTTTTTAAACTTTGTAATAATGTTAGTGAGACAGACTAAATCCAGAAGAACTGTGGCAGCGTCTCCAAGAGACTTAAAGAATCCTGCCTGCAAAGCTACCTGAAAAGCTATGTGCATGTTTACCAAGGACAAAAGAGATTTTAACCAAAGGGTGTTCACACACAATATTTATTTGATTTAGTTATTAGAAGTTAATTGATAAATAAAATCTATTTATGACATTATTTTTGAAAGCATCCCCACTGTACAGCATTTTTAAACAAGTGGCTAAAACTTTTCATAGCACTGTAGCTTTACAGGCAGGTTTCTTCAAGCGTCTTGGAGACGCTGCCACAGTTCTTCTGCATTTAGTCTGTCTCAGTTTCTTCTGTTGGTTCATAATGTAATCACAGACATGTGATTGACTCGATGATTGTGAGATCAGATCTCTCTGTGGAGCACTGGCTGTTGTCAGTCTCCTTGTGCATACAAAAATCTCACTGGATTATTACAAGTAATAGCAAAAAGAATGTTTGGAAATTTTTGGGTGTGAAAATACTAATGTGCCTAAGACCTTTGCACAGTACTGTATATATAAGGGATTGAATTGAGGTCCTGAAGGCCAGGTTCAGAGATTTAAATTAAATGTGGGTAGCTATGGGTAGCCAGTGCAGTGAGGTCAGGGGGGTGTAACGTGGGCTCTCTTTGGTTGATTAAAGACCAGACGTGCTGCAGCAATCTGAATCATTTGCAGGGGATTGATTGCGTTGACTGGAAGGCCAGCCAGTAGGGCATTGTTGTAGTCCAGCCTTGATATTACGAGTGCTTGGACTAGATGTGCGTTGCGTGCTTAGACAAGAAAGGTCAGATTTTCCCGATGTTGTAGAGCATGTGCCTGCATGCACTGGGATATTCATGCAACGTGAGTAGTGCATTTCAGCTGGTCATCAAACAAGGTTACTAATAGACCGAGTGAACAAGGCTTCTAATGGACCACGTAGGTGTAAGAGCTTGATCTGTTGAACTGTGAAATTGTTTTGTAATGATGTATTGGCTGGGATTACCAGTAGTTTAGTTTTTAAAACGTTTTACCAACAACTTTAGAATATCACTTTTGATATAATAAATATAACAGTAAAAATGTCTACAACCATTACTGCAAGAATGTTTTTTTAGAGAGATAAGAACTTTTAGAGATCTTTTAGAGAACGTTAGCCAATGTTCTCAGAATGTTCCCTGTTAGCTGGGTCGTGTTAATGGCACCCAGTCATGCTGAGTTAATAAGAATGAAGGAGCATATATACTTTTAAAGTTCCTATCACCTGCCAATCTGCATATGCTTATGAGGTATCATAAAATTAAATTTAAAAGTATGACAGGACTGAATGACAGGATTTAATTGACATGCTTTGAGGAAACAGATACATATAAATAATAACAGACACACCCACAGTTAGTTTCCAGAGCATTTATCTTGTATTTTTAATTAGTTTCTGACTATGACCCAGCACTAAATATAGCACAGAGAGAGCAGAGGCACAACATGAAAAGAGAACTGTGCGGCATGTCCTTGAAATTATTTGGTTGTTTTTGTTCTTCCTTTCTGCACTTTAATTTAAGCGATAATGAGTCTCCCCTGGGGTTGTCACCCATGTTGTAAAATGCTAAGCAAAATAAGGCAGGGCATGTTTACGCATGAAAACGCAAGAGATAAGAGAGAGAAATAACCACACCACAGGTCTGATGCTATTTTCGTATGCATGGCACCTGCAGAGATTTATGGGTACTCAAGCATGGATCGAATGATTCATTTAGTTCCTCTTGTTGTTGTTTATCACAGTTGTTTTAGATGAACAAGTGAATATTCATACAGACTCAAAATAAGGTTACATATTTAATGGTGTGGTAAACAACTTGTTTAAATTCAATATGTTTAAATTTATATATGCTTATGTACATAAGATGATGACAACAGTTATATTAGAGGCTCAGAAAAAGCTACTTTTCAACATAGAGCCCCTTAGGAAATCCACCATGTGGAGATCACATGATCAGCTAAATATTGTCATTATATATTATCTTACAATCAGACTCCTTTGGTTGCATAATATATTAATAATGGTTAGCAAATACACTAGCATCGACAACTGAAAACCTTTGTGTGATACTACCTCCACACCACTAGTTGTCAGTATAAAGTTGAGGATCACTGCCAGCTTGCCAAACATAAACAAAAACTACATTATACATTGATGCACTTAGCAGACACTTTTATCCAAAGCGACCTACAGTACATTCAAGTTATACATTTTATCTGTACTTGTGCTCCCCTGGGGGTCAAACCCACAACCTTTGTGCTGTTAACACAATGCTCTTACCAGCTGAGCTACAGGAACACTTTGAGCTACACAAAATTACTTTGTGTACCTTTAAATACAGAAAGGTAGGAAATATTTTTTTTAATCTATTGGTTATTTGTTAAAAACAACATGACAGATGTTAAGTAACCATTATAAGCTCATGTCCCCACTTCAGCACCTCAGGGACCCACCCCTCAACCGTTTTTCTGCCAGTCCGGATAATTGTATCGTTAAGCCACCATCACATAGATACAAAACCTTGCCTACACAGTAATAGTTGTTTAATCAATGCCTTTTTTCCTGATGCTTTTTCACAAATTGTCCCTCTATCTTCTCATCTTCTCAGGATGTTGATTTCTCTTTCTGTGTCTCTTTGAAAAGAGACATTAATAAGTCATAGCAGATGAATAATGGATTGAAGTGAATTCAGTTTTGGAAGTTCTATCTAAAGATGGACTGCTGGGTTATTACATAATTCCATCATCCATGTCTTTGTAGAACGCATGTGCGTGGAAAATCTCTAACACATTTCAAGTCTACACAGCATTGTGAAACATGAATTAAAAATTGATATTGTTACACTCTATTACTGAAATGAAAAGGGACAGGAATAGTAAGGAATTTAACTCATTCTGGTTATGATCCATTTTACCATTCTGGTTCCATAATGATTCCATAAATGATTCTTTTAGTACCTAAAGAATAATTGTTCCTAGAGATATACTGAACAAAAATACTAACCAAAAACTCATTTAATAATGCAGCTGTTAATTGTTAAGAACAACTGTTATGATAACTGAATACCATAAAAAATAGTTCAGAGAGAGAAGAGCTCACCAGCAGTCAATAGGCCTCAATGTGGCAGGGTCGACTCATAAATGAAACTAACAGCCCCAGCTCTCCTAGTTTCCCGCTGATCCATTTCTCCAGTATGGCTGCTACTAACACTGGTAACACTGGACAGATGTGCAGACATTATGGTTCATGTTTTCCTTCATGACAGCTCATGACTAATCTGTCCCAGTGGGCTTCGCTCCGCACCGTCTTACATACAAAATGCTACCAAATCCATGCTGCATTGTTCAGCACAAAACCTTGTTTCAGCATTTGCTGTTCAAATGTAGCTGAGGTGTTTTTACCAGTTACCTCCTGGTAAACCAGGTTTCGTTGTTTTTAGTAGTTGTTGCAATTTTATACCTCCTGCATGCATCTTTTGCCTGTGGGTTTATTTAATAGTAGGTCACTGCAGCAGTGGACATACTCTTTCCTCTAGAGTCATATTTATTTTCTCTCTCTCCTCTCTCTCTCTCTCTCTCTCTCTCACTTACTCTCTCTCTCTCTCTCTCTTTGATCAATTCAGCAGGCTTTAAGGTGACCTTTGTGAATGAATGTTTGTGCTGGATCCTGCATTTGTTCAGTCATCAAAAACTGAAGCTGGTTCAATATAGCAGAGAATAGCTCGATAAACTTTTAGCATTGCACAGACTGCATTTCACAGGACAACATAAAACTATTTATAGATTTGTTCTTTATTTGAGATATGCCTCAAACACAGCCCTGAATATTACAAACTGAAAAACAGTTTGCTTTATTTTATTCATTGAATCTAGCTTGTGACACAATATTCTTCCCCGCATTTCTGTTGTCCTATCATTTCCTGTTGACTTTTTATTGTCCATATGAATATAAACGTTTTTATAAACGTTTAAAACGTTTATAAATAAACGTTTTTATAAACGTTTTTATAAACGTATAAATTGTTCAGTGGTGCTTGTGCAGACAATCTGAGTTTGAATCTGGTTTGCATCATTTATATTCACATATATATATATATATATATCTTATCCATCACATAAAGACTAACAGAATTGGATAATTGCAGTTTTATGAGTCATCATTTTCTGGTTTATGTGTTAATTTGTTAATTGGCACGTCTCTGTGGATTGCAGACTGAAACGCAGATAAGGGACAGATGATAAAAGATGGAGGGGAGCTGTCTAAACACACCAGCCCCTGTCAGTGCAGATGGAAGCTGAATGGCACACTGAAAGAGGAAAGGGATTTTCTTGGCATTAAAATCTTTCTTTTCTTGGCAGAGCTCTGCTAGTTGTGAAGGTCCAGGGGCGGAAAATTGGCTGCTCAGACTCACAGATGGTGTAAAGCTTGGGCTTTACACACATGCGCACACACACACACACACAAACTTCAATGTAGAGTTTTTGGTACAGCTTAAAGTTTGTACTTCCTGTCTCCCTCTTTTCATCTTTGTTTGTGAATCTTTTTGTCCAAAAAAATATTTGTAATATTGTCCTTGAGAGGGAATTACAGAATTATGTATGTCAAAAATAGGCCACAAAGTTTTGACCTTATCTGTGTTTAAAAAAGTGTGGAGACCGTCATAACAATTTGCTGCATGTGACCATATGGGGAAGGAATGGAAGATTAATATTCACAGACGTGCACAGGGTGAGCGAATTAAGGTCTCAGATGACACTGCGATACTATGTTGCCAGGCAACTTTTTCATCACAATTGTCCTACGATTTATTCATTTATTTTTGCTTATTTATTTACTCTTTCCCAGCAGAAAGAAGCGTGAGTCCCCACTTTACCTGCCATCATTATCCATCCATCCATCCATCCATCTTGAGCATTGACAAGATATACATGCTGTCTTCCTGTCTTGAACACACAGTGTAATCAGGTACATTAACAGACTTGCATTAACAGATCAGCTCTGTTCCTATTTTACTGCTTACATGCTACATAGGCAGATGCTTTGTAATGAGAACATCTCCTAACCCTCAGTGACCGATTTGGAACAGATGACATAGGCACAGAAGTAGCATTTTGTGTGAAAACTTTAATTCCAGTATGTTGCGACAGTAATGCATGATAATAATGCATAATAGAACTATTATGCAACACCAATCTTGGCGCAATGCACTATGGGATTGCTTAAATTCTGAAAGATACATGCAGTGCTGCCTTACAATTTGGCTTAAAGGAGGCATATTAAGAGGCAACATAATTAAGTTGGCTATCCTTGGAACAGCCTTCATTTTAGGAGCCTGCTGGCTATAGTATGATGCCGTAAAATGCTGCCACCGTTGGCAGCCCACTAGGTTTTGGAACAGAGCGCATATCTGGAACTCAATATTCTACGTCTATAAAGGCAGACACAGAAAGTGAGAGCAATAGAGAAGTGAACTGAAGGAAATGAAAGAATTGAATAGAGAAAGTAGGTTAGAGACATTGAGCAATGAAAATTGAAGAGACAGAGGAATTGAGCTGCAAAGTCAGCACTTACCTACCTGTTTTTCCCTCTTCTCACACTTTCTATCTTTCTTGCTGTTTTTTACTCTCTGTCTTTTGCTCCTTGCATGCACAGACAAACAGGTTTGTTTCAATGTACAAGCATTAGTGAGAACTCATAGACTTCTATTGTTTTCATACCAGGCTAATTATACTTTATGAACACCCCTAAACCTATCTAACCCTTATATAAACCAGTTACAAATATTGGGTTTAAAGTAAGACATGATTTTGCCATTTGTTTCACAAGTGAGAACCGTATTATGATGCATTAGTGTGTATGCAGGTCAGACTGCAGGTGTACACATTGTCGTTGCAGGTTTCTTTGTATGTGCATGTGTGTCTCTCATGGCTGTACAAGAGGGGAAACCTAAATTATATGTTTATGTATATGTTTATAGTGTGGGCTTACAACACTATTTATGATCCATAAACGATAAGCCTTCAGGAGAATCATAAAGTAAACGTTTGTGTGACTGGACCCAAACACAGCCAAGCCAGGGATGGGATATTTATTTGTTTATGTTTCTGGGAGAGAGGTATTTTAAAAATTCAATAATTCATGATATGCTTTATGATCCCTTGTAGACGTTCCAGGTCTTAAGGGTCTAAAAGGTTTAGAGTTTACTTATTTTATTTTTAAGACCTCCCTGTTTATCTCCTTTTTGATGGAAAGTAAATGGTTCAAAGATCTCCTGATCTTCAGGATCTGAGTGTGTATTCATCTCTTTCCTTTGTGTACAGTTTATCAATACCATAAAACACAATCAATTAAATCTTTATGTGTCTCATCACATACAAATCTGTCCCCTAAGAAACATATGCCTAGCAGACACATACACTAGTACACTCAAACATGGCTGTTCACACATTATCAAAAAGTACTGAGGTGGTACTATGGTACAGTGATAGCATCTGATTATGGGATTTACTTCAGAGTAGAATAGAATACCATAGTACTACCATGTCTGAATTAACCATTTTTCATGTACAATGTAATATCATGGCACATGTCCAAAAACACATAGGAGATATGCAAACACCCATCACATTACTTTGATACCATATCCAAGAAATCCTCATTGCATGAGGAAAAACAGGGATATTGTTTCTGGAGGTGGTCTGCCAGCCAGATGTGTTCAGTTTCTTAACCTTGGGTCTGCAATGGTTTATTTCAAAGGAATTTAAAAAAAAAAATTTAAATCCTTTTTTCCACCCATTGCGTCCATCTCCACTGACATGTAAACCCTGCTGACTCGCCCCTGCATCACCTCTGTATGCATCCAATTCCCACACTGTTTCCTGTCCAACATTAGAAAGAGAGAAGAGAGAGAGAGAGAGAGAGGGAGGGAGGAAGTGTGTGGATGGACAGATATTAAAATCAATGAAAGCTAGGATGAGCAGAGCTTGAAAATGTCATTGCTTATGTGCAAAAGGAGCCTGGTGATATTTTGGCTGATGAGTTCGGAGTAAATGGATTGTGTATGTATGTGTGGGGGAGAGGCTGAATCTGTCTAATAATTTCAACCAATGGCTGGAGAGGAAATAGGAACACACTAGAGCAGGAAGAATGCTGTTTGGAGATGTACACACTCTGAATAGTAAGATGTTTGGGTGTGTGTGGCTTTTTGGAATGCAGAAATGTGTACACATCAAGGCAGATGATTGTTATGCTGTATGTATGGTGCTGTATGATAATAAAGATCCAGGATTCAAAAAAGTACATGCCAGGTGTGTGTGTGTTCTCTTCAGGAATGCAACATATTTCCTTGCACTGCAGTTGCAAACATAAATCAAAGCAATATAAGATCCAGCCTCTAAGATCACCTTAGCTTTAGGTTTTAGGGATGAGATTACATTATATGTCAAGGTGGAGGTAGGTGATATTTGTGTGTGTGTTGGTGTGTTTTTAGCGTGTGTTCAAATGATTGATACCTCCAATCTGAAGTAGGGAAATCTGTATTAGAGCATAACCTGGGCACAGCTAACATTACATAGGTTTTACTCCAGATCTAGTGAGCTGTGTGTGTACGTGTGTGTGTTTGTGATTAAAGAATAAATAGATCTCTATTGTTCATTTGGCTGTCCAATCCAGCCCTGCTGTTTTGTGGTCACACAGTTTAATCAATATTATTTTAAAGGACTCTTTCAAAGGATCTGGTTCACTAATAATTGTGTAATAGCTGCCCTTGTTTACTAATTGTGTGCAGAAAGGCATTCATAATAAGTGTGAATGCACATAAGTTTGTTCTCATTGTCCTTCTTATGTGGTTAATTTAGATTAAATTGGGGTGCCCACAGTTAGTAATTAGCATAATACACACCCAAACCATCTACATATGAGGGCTTGTCAAGCAACCTCACTTGTACAGGTGCAAATGTAGTTTTAAGCTGTCTAGAGATGCCTGGTATGTTGCTATGGACAACTATCAAGTGGTTATTCTGATGGCTCAATGCTGTGATTGACCAATCACAATCACGTATTTCAAAGCATCATGTAATAAGGATTGATAATGCTTCTGTACATCAGCACTTTAGAAATACTCAATGTGACTTTTAAACATTCACTGTCATTAAACCTCAGGCTCTTTATCACAAGAAACGAAACAGGGAAAAGGATTAAAATCTCTGAGGATGAAATAACCTTGACTTTTTGCCTCTAGTTTTTCTTTAGAGTTGATTTATTAGGTTTTTGTGTTTAAAGTGTGTTCAAAGTTTTTGTGTTTAAAGTCGCCCAATCTTACTAAACTTTAGTCACTAATTAATTCAATTTGAGGTGTAATGACTGTAGGGTTCAGTTCATCACAGGTGTAAACACTTTGAAACCACAGCCAATCGTTTAGTCTTAACATATTCCTGTAGATAGAGGGATGATGAATGCAAAGAGGGAACAAAACAGATAAAAAGACAGACAATACATCAAGCTTAGGTAATGACTTGCTTGGCCAATCCTATGTTCCCTTGGGTGAGTTTGGTTGCAAGCTGTTTACATCACAAACTTGTGTGTGTGTATATGTGTGTTCTAGGAAAATAATAAACATGGGGTGAATTCACTTAACAGTTGCCACTTTTGTGCACAGTATTTTAACACAAAATCTGTGTAGTCCAGATTATGTGCTAAATTACTCAAATAATCTACTGCCAGTAAGTATTAAAATTTAAGCATTTTTCACTTAAGTTCAAACTTTTCTATGTAAATTAGGCTTGTTATAGATGGCTCCTTATTAATAAAACTCAGTGTTTTTTGCCTACCACAGTTAGCGTTGCACTTTTGCTACCTGTAAAAGCAGACTGTAAGATGAATTTTAATAAAAAGAGATGCTCGTGAACATTGTCTGTTGATCAGCATAGCAGTTTTTCTTCAAATGATGGAGTAGTTCATTGTGATTGGGCATATATCCAGATTTGCAGTCAAGGGCACTCTCAGCATTTTAAAAAGCAGATTTAATCATGCAATTCTTCACCTTTTCAATCTGTCTTTCCTGAGTCATGTCCTAAAGGACAGATGCATTTAGATTTGCGGCTTACAAAGCAGAACAAAGTGTTTTTGTTTGTTTACTGCATACACCTAACCTGTGAATGCTGCATGTGTGCATGTTGTCCTTATTGCAGTAATGCTTATTTTTACACCACCTGTTTTAAGATATGCTTAATTATGTGTTCCAGGGTCTTGAAATTTGCATCTGAAAATGGGTAGATGAGGGGAAGGAAGAATTTTGAGGGGACATATAGAAAAGTATATGTACTCAATGTATTTGCATAGTGTTTTTGGCAATACTTATTGTTTAAAAGTGGTTTACCAGAGAATAGTGCTCTAGTAAACAAGCCATATGTGAAACATTAGGATCCTTCCCTCAGTCGCTTGTTTCCCAGCATGGTCTAAGGCAGTCGTGCTGATTTTTAGATTTTTGTTTTTGTACAATATTTTTAAGCTGCAATACAAAACTTTTGTGTCTCTATCGCCCTCTATGTTTGAAACTTAAAATCGCAAGTTACCTACAGCTATTATCTATTGCAATTAAGGAATAGTTAACCCAAAAAAGTAATTTAGCCCATAAATTACTCTCTCAAGACCGATCTGAAACCAAGACTACTTTTTTTTTATTTGTTAATGGATTCATTTAAGTCAATACATCTTTGCAGAAATTTGTGCATTGTGAGTGCGGACTTTGTGGGAATGCCTATATTATTGCACAATACCCACAATCTCTTGCCAAATTTTAGGCTTTCTGTAGTGTAATTAGTCTGCTTGGTGTCTCCTTCATGTGCCAACTTACGTGATGTATTTACTGGGCAGTTTTGATTTACTTGCAGGAAGATAAATATGAAATTAAGGGGGGGTAGAGAAAGAGAGATGAGAGGAAGAGAGGAGCGGATTGGATTAACCTTGAGAAAATAAGTAGGGCCCATAAAGAATAAATTGCTTAATCATCCTTCACATAATTCCATGGTTCTACGTGCAGTGGCACTACCCATAAAGCTTTGTGACAACAGGGTGTCTGTATGGCTGTGTGCATGTGTATTTACCGTAGCATATATAGAGGTTAACACTCCTGCCAGCCTTGCTTTTTCCTGTCCTGAATCAGTGTGAAATAAAGCATTGACCATCACAAGGCACTGTTGGATACTGCAACACTCTCTCCTAAGCAAGTATGACTACTGACCTGGGACCAGTGTTTTCTTTCACTGCGGTCTCCATTCCAGCAGTCAGCACTGCAGCATTGCTGTCAGGGGACAAAACACTCTGGGACAACATTAAAATTCCTCCTGGATACACAATTGCCATAAATACATTCATTTAAAGGAATAGTTTGCCCAAACTAAAAACTCATTATTTACTCAACCTGTTCTAAATCTGTAATCATCTTTTTTGGTTCCACAGAAGATAGTCATACAGGTTTAGAACGTCATGACTGTAAATAATGACATAATGTTTGTTTTTGGGAAATCTATTTCTTTAACCCAAATATCCTGAGGTGAAAATGCTTATTTCAGGCAGAAACTATATTTAGAAAACATTATGGGTAGGACGCACTAAAATGTCTCTCCTTAGCAGCATGTGGTTTGTATTTGGTTCCCCCAGTGAGAATGATTCTGCTTGCAACCAGTGATTATATGGGATAGAATGATAAAATGAAAGAAAATTGTTCCCCACGCCACTATTTTACTGATTTTCGGTGGCACTCTGGACACGTGGACATGGTTGTGTTTATTTTATATGCTCTTAAAGCTAACATCTGTAAATAATGTTACAAAAATGGTCAGAAATCCCAGCTCTCTGTTGTGGTTTACATGGCCTGAGCTGAGCCCAAACTCCAAGCTGATCCCGCTGTGAATAATTTACCCGTTCTGTCTCTCTTGGCTCTCTCTCCAACACACACACACTCACACACATGCACCAGATTACCATGGATGGTTGGCATCACATTCACTCTTAGATAGAACATAAATTAAAAGCAGGTTTATTGCCACACTGTAGAACTGAAACTCCCTACCTTGTTACTCTCTCTCTCTTTTTCGTTTCAGTGTTGTGTGGGACAGTGTATAAAAGGGACTAGTACAGTTTGAAAGCTTTAAACTCTGTTTCAAGGCATTGTCTCCTACTTTCTTGTCTACTTTCACACTGTTGTCTTCTGAAGTCTAAACTCCTCTGTCTTTTTCACACTTCATCGCTCGGTTCATTTCCTCATTTTTTGTTTACATTCTCCTCCCATTAATTTTTCCCCCTCATCTTTACAGATTGCTCGTCTTTCTCTTGTGGAAGCGTATTGACAAACGTGTGCATAAGGCCTAATGTGTGATATTGATTGTGTAGAGTGGTTGTCTGGTTTGTATTTCCATCGACTAAGTGAGTTTTAAGTAGAAAGGTCCAAAAATCGACATTTGCTAATGTGAGAGGTGTGTGTATGTGTGTGAGTGCTCATATATGTGGTTTACAAGGAAACAAATGTGTACATTGACGTGTACAATGGTATGTGTCTAATGACGTGTATAACAATGTAAACACGGTGGGGGTCACTTCCTGTGCCTTAAACCAAATGGCTAAACAAACTAATAATGTTATTATTAACTAATAACTAATAATGTTTTTTAAATTAAATAATGGCAACGTTTTTTGATGACGGTTCGGTTCAGGGGTGGGGTAGGGGATGAAAAATTTGATAAACTCAGGATAAAAATCATTACGTCTATGGAGAGAAAACGCGTGCGTGTTTGTGTGTGGTACAAACAATGGGGTGGTGTATTTGTATTCTGTATGGTACAAATGTAGGTTACCTTGAGATTTGAGTGGGTGTTGAGAAGTGATGCTGCAACATATTGTAGCTTCTATTTGGGGGCTGGGGGTGGTTTTCATAGACTCTCATTAGTTTCAGTGACAAACAGACTGTGCTGTGTATCCATTACTCCTTGCAAAAGATTTGTAATTTCAAATCTTTCTGAACATATTGATGTTTTATAACTTTTTTAGAAGTCATCACCATGCATATATAGATCTTATGTAATGTTTAAGATGTTTTGGGAATGCTGTACTCCAATAAAGGCTTAATTTGACATATGGCTGACAGGTTTTAGTCTAAATACTGTTTTCGCTATTCATGCACGTAGGTCGTTGAAAAGTGTCAGTAGAGGTTTTACCGCACAGACTACGTGGATGACTGTAAGCAGAGAGAGAGAGAGAGAGAGAGAGAGAGAGAGAGGTGTGTATTTCCCTCTCTCCTCTCACTCTACTCGTCGGCTCCGTGGTCTTTGCCAGCAGTGCTCGCAAGTTCCGTTACCAAGACGATCACGGATCACGAGGCTCATCTTTCCGTCCCCGCGTCTCCCGTTACCGGAGTCTCGGAGTCGGGCATGTCGAATCCCAGGAAGGACTTTGATGTGAAACAGATCTTGCGCATCCGATGGCGGTGGTTCGGCCACCCTACGTCTCCTCCTCCTCCCCCTGGTAATCAGCCTTCGGGAGATCTTTTCAGCAGCAACCGGGGGACCGGAGGCTCCTCATCCGGCGGTGATCAGTCCTCCCTCGGCGGCTGCGGTAGCTCTGTTGCCACCGCCGGTGCCAGCTCGAGTAACGGCAACTCTTCCTCCAACATCAACAACAATCGAAAGTTTGGGGATTCGGTTCCGAACAACGGGCTCTCCACAGTGGTGGTGGGCGCTTCCGCGTGTCCTCGGTCCATGAGCCAGCAGGAGTGCCGGAGCCCCCCGCCGGCGCCTTGGGTCTTCCCTGCTCACTCTCGCTCCAGCGAGAGCCTGGATCCGCTTCAGCAGCAGCAGCAGCAGCAGCAGTCCACGCGTGTATCAGAAGCTCCTGGCCCAGGAGACGAAGAAAACAACAACCACAACGTGGAGTCTGACTCCAGCTCCTGCAGGTATGGGAACGCATGACTGGTGTGGTACTAGTCCAATACAGCAGGGAGCTTGTACAGAACTGGTACCACTTAACACCAGATGCATTGCCAGCTGTTCTCTATTAAGATAAAACTGTTACCGGAGCCCTTTTGTTTTCATCACGTTGTCTGCGTTATAAACAGTGCATATGGCATATTCAAACATGAATCGGATAACAGAGCAGTATGTTTGTTTTAAGTACGCGCTTAACTTTTAGGCACTTTGTTGTATTTGCATTTTTAACAAACAATATACACATTTTTTAATAATTTAAGGATTATGTATCACTGCGTCCTCTACCGAGTTTGCTTTTATAGTCGTTGGAGGTTATTTGGAAAATGCATTCACATCTTGTAATATTGAATAGAGAACTTTAAATTACGCATTTAATGCATTTACCTGCAGTTTTAAAGAAACCAAACTTCCTGTTATGGTATTCATGGCTATATTAACTAGCGGTCACAGATTGCGGTGTTGTGTATTGCTGTTGTGATGCGCGGCTGTGGCGTTACCTGTATGCGTGACAGGACGATTCAGTCCATTTTCCTTTTTAATATTTCATTATTATGACACGTATAACCGTTATTTGTCTCGCGATTGATGTATTTGCCCATTCACGAGTAATGATTATGGTGAAACGTGTGCTAAACACGCTTGTCTCAGTAGAGAGAGTGCGTACACAATTTAGTGTGTGCATGAATTGTGCGCGATTTTCTTCCCCAGCCGTTCAGCATGATGAAAGACTGTACATTTAAATATGTGGGACTTTGAAAGATTAAAAAAAGGGAAAAGCAGTGCTTTGCATATGTTTCTTTGTTTGGAGGTGTATGCATTACAGTCATCCTCATACTGTGGTTTTAACCAGGAGGCAGGTACCCGCAGGGGGCCTCAGCAAAGTTCCAGACGTGGCCACACATTGAGTCTAAACTGGCTGGAATGACAGCAATTTCCTCAGCCTGCTTAAAGCATTCTGTAACACCAACTCCACTGCAGGTTTTTAATTTCCCGGTCCTCATAACAGTTTTGTCTCTGCTGCTGGTCTATTAAAACTGTTAAATGATGAATTTTTGATGACATGTAATTGCATTTGGGGTCTTTAACGTGCATGTTAGACTTGTGACGGATTGCTACCTAAGCAAGAGAGAACGCAGGCACTCCTAATTTCATGGAAACCACCCCATGCTCCAGGCAAAACCATGCAAATACACTCCCCATTGTAACATGATTAACATAATTAAAATGCTAAAACGGCTTCAAAAATGAAGCTGTGAGCCTACAGTATGTGAAGTGACGTTGTATTTCTCCCTGTGGTGAAAACACACCTCTAAACTCCTACTCTGACAATTTTTTCACCACATAGAGGTTTATATAGACTGATTTTCCATCACTACTGCAAGCTTTGCACACCCACCCACTCTCGCTGAATTACTCTCTGTGTTGTTACATTGTCCCTGCAAGTAGATTTGTAATTTTTTCTTGAACGATTCTACATTTAGGTGCATAAACCAAATAAAGTGTTGAGTGTTGTTTTTCTTTTCAGTATAACATCAAAACAGACAAGAAGCATATACTAATTTTAACATTCTTTTCTGTTAAAGCCATAAAATAAATCTCTGAATGCGTGGGTGGCTACATTTCATGTTTAAAATCTCTCCAAAGCAACAAGTGTAAACTCTAAAGCGTGAAGGGTCTTCGAATATTGTTTTGGAGTAAAAAGGTGTGACAACCGCTGCTGTTAGAGTGAGCGTTTTTGTGTGTTTATGAGTGAGAAGGATGTGGGTCTGTCAGAGTGGTGTAGCTCTAAAAGGCACTTAGTCACTCGTCACCTTGGAGACAGTTGGTTTTTGCTCACCCAGAACAGTGTACAGTTCATACCAGGAAGAAATAACTGCAGAAACACATAAACCCACATCCACAAGCCTGAATCGGAAAACCATGTGAACTTTTACCTGTGATAAAATGGCAGCCTGAAAAACAGCCTAACCTGGAAGCAGTGCTGCTGTATCTTAAAATATGTCCTATATGTCCGTTACTGAGAAAGAAATCATAACATTCACAAACCACATATACATGAACCCTGTGCCTTTGACCGGCCCCAAACGAGTTTTTTTACGGTAAAATCACAAATAGGGAGTATTTAAGGATTCATGTATAATTCTATAAGCTTTCAGGCCCCAGGGATGTTTATGACTTATGGGAAGGAGGAGAGAGAGAGAGAGAGAGAGAGTGATGGATGGGGAAAGAGAAGGAGAAGAAAACTGTGTAGCTGACTGAAAACTGCAATTATGATCTTAAGATAATGGGGCAAAGCATCTGATATCTTTTGAGCATACTAACCATGCCTCTCTCTCCCTCTAGCTCACACTTTCACTTATATGGTTACACGTGCACATACACACATCATATCCTACAAGCAACTGTAGAGCAATGGAGAGTGTGGGAGGAATCCATTATTTTGTGGTTAAATTCTGCATTTGTATGTCTGAAATGAGAGAGAGATGGGTTTTTATTTTGGTCTTTAATTTATAGTGTGTGTATGCTTCAGCTTTTTATATTCAGAGGGACCAGTTAGGCCAGTGTGATGAAAAAGGGTTTCTGTGTTTAAAAAAATGTATGAATCCATGTGACCTTACATGCAAAACTAATTCATAACCTGACTGGTGCATACTCAGTAAATTCTGTCTTTGTGCACCATCAAAATTGGCCAGTGGAATTAGGTATATATTTCTGATACAGACATCCCCAGGATAAAACTGGCATACACTGGCATATTGTACATGTTTTATGTAATTGCTACTCTATGTTCTTAGATGTATAACAGAACGGTGGTCTTGCTTTGTTTTATTTTTGTAATCAGACAATCACTACTACACTTAGTACAAAGGTGAACACAGAGATAATATAGTGATTTTACTGTATGCCACTCACACATGGAACACTTGGGCATGTCTAGAATTTTTTAGATGGAAAATCAGTTTCAGATCACTAATGAAAAGTTGGATAACCTGGAAATAGTACCACTGTATCTATGAATGTTTCTTGTCAAGAGCACTACAACAGAACAACTGAGCTTATGGATACAAGCCCCCAAACAGTACCCCTCTGACAGCAACATGAGCAGAAGAATCCTACAGGGATTTCTAAAAGCCATTTTTATGCCAGAAAGAGCTATCAGACAGGTTAGAACTTGTTTCCTATGTATGTGCGTTATAAGGTTAGCTAATTGGGAATTGAGTTGATATTTTGGAAAGCTTGTGTATAACTGCCTACATGAAATTGCCTTCCTCTTTCTTCCCTGTCTTGTCTTGTCCCTTGTGTATGGCAAGCAGTATGTGTGACTACTCTGCTGCATAAAGTTGTCAATATATGTATGTGCAGTTATGTAAATCTATTTGTAGAATAAGATGCAGAGTGTTGTAAGAGGCCGTTTGATATAAGAGTGTGTATAATTAATGTATAACTGACTTCCCTAAAAACAAAATCAAACTAGTTTCCTCTGCATGTGATAAATTTGCTCGTTCTCCTCTGAATTGGTCCTTGGAGGCTCAAATCTGATCCAGGCTTCAGAATGGTGTCGTAATCCCCAGCTCAAATCCATTCTGAAATGACAGGCCATTTCAGAGGAGCTCATTAAACCCCGAAACCCTCTCTCTTTACTTTAACCTCAACTCAAGTGGTTGTACATGAATATGCATATTTTAACTTTTTATATTCAAGGATTGAATGTCAAAGTGTTTTGAATGTGTGAGGTTTCAAATGTGGTGCAGAATCAGTGTTGGGGAAACTACTTTAAAATGGTAGCTTGCTGTAGCTACCTGTTTAAAGCAGTAACTGCAGTCAAGCTACACTACATGCTACTAACAGAAAGAAGCTAACTGAAGGGGTCTTTTTTAATGAAGTATCAGATTAAATGAATAAGGTGAAATATATGAAATATAAAAAAGCAGAAATTATAAGAATTTGGTGAAATGAATAGGTCAAATGCATTTTTTAACTATTTCATTGAATTATTCATCTGAATGAAACGACTTTCTAAAATGAATCAGACATTTCAGTGCTATTCGGGAATGAGAGATGTTCAAGTTTGAAAATCACCTGACTTTGTGCAGTTTCAAAGAATTGTGTGCAGTTTAATGAGCCAAAAACTTGTAATATAATTTTGTCATGCCACACATTTGAATTTGTTTTGTTGTGTAACAAACCACATTGAAAAGCAACATTGTTTACAAAACATCTGTGCCATTGTCGAACTACTGAAAAATTAATTTGTAACGTCACAACCAGGGGTGTCTTTTTACCTAAAGATTTTACTGGGATTATATCGTACAGTTTTAGCAAGCAACAATTGTAACACACCGTAAAAATTGCAGAGTGTGCACCCGGCTTTAGTTAGTTATACCCCAGCACTGATCAGAAGACTCGTAAAATGAGAAAGAGAGAACAGAGAGAGAGAGCGGTGGTACGTGAAGGTGACTGGAATGAGTGAGTGTAATAATAAAGTGGTTAAGAAAGAAACCCGGAGGCTGAAAAGACTGAGGGAATTCTGAAGAGTTGGAAATAAGGTTCACGGAAGGAATGAAAGAAAGCCAGTAGGAAACAGGAAGTCAATATAAAGAGGATATTCTAAGGAAAGGAAACTGAGCGAGTGAGAAAAACAGTGCAAATACTGTATTAAGGGATGCGTGCCTGCTGGGGCTGTTCAAGAACTGGCAGGTGTTTATCTGGCTCTTTGAGATAACTTAACTTGCTGCTTCTCTCCTGTGTGTTTGTGTGTGTGTAGCCGCGTATTATGTTTACTTAGGTCGGTAGCGTTTGGAGAATTGTGGTTTGCTCTTGTGCATGCTGTGTTTGAGAGGCAAGCATGTGTATGAGTCTTTAATGTTACCTCTAGTCTCTGATTTCATATGAGACTAAGTCATTTTGGCATTGAAAGAAGCCAGAAGCTGGAACTCTGCTACCCATAAACTTAATATGAAAGTATCAAGAGGGAATCTCTGTAGTTCATTTCAGCATATGGTGTGTTAGTCCTCTGATCTAATTCTTACACTTTCAAAACCCCTGTGTTAAAGGAACAATTCTCTATACAAGTAACATTGTTTTTTGTAATTGACTTACAGTCATGCTTCAAATGACTATTTTCTGTGAAACACAGGAATGAGAAATTGTATCCTATGCTCCCAGTTAACAGGCTGAAAGAACATTTCCCTAACATTTAAATTAGTAACAAAAATGTTAAAAATGTTATTTTGAAAGTTCTTGGAACGTTAAAAACATGCAGGTTTTAGATGTTGTATTAATGTTATTGCATTATATTAATGTATAATGTTATGGCTGGTCTTTTATGATACAGAAAGAGGACTATTCAGCTCCACAAAACAGTGTACTGTTAGTCCAGCTGATTTGACTGGTGCCAAACTATATAGGTTTGAATATGGACATTTTTGAGATTTGAAAGTTATGAAGACTTGTTGGTGACATATTTCTTTAAATGTTTCCTTCTTAATACCTCACAACTCTCTTCTGTGATGATTTTTGTGCACAGCTCTCTCTCTTTCTCCAGGGTAGTTGATAGACTAAGCCGCAACACTTGATTGCATGAGTCTTTAATTGCTTTTATGAGATTTAAGCTTAAAGCTTGAATGAATTCACACTCACTCTCATCGTCTTAACATCTGTCTTCTCTTCAAATGGTGTAATTGAAAGATGTGTGTGTGCATAAGCTGTGTTATCACTTTGATATTTGATAAGGTTAAAGTTTGAGCTTTCTGCTTGATTTTTCATGTCATCATGGTTTTTGAGGCTGGGGGACCTTGGCTTAAATATGGTTGTAGTTTGGCCGTGCTTAGCACATGAAAACCCTAGAGAGATTGGGCAGGATGTGCTGTTCTTCTCTGAGCTGATCTTTGCAAATAGTTTGATAGTTACACAAGTTAAAGTCTTTTCTTTCTTGTGTTTGCATGTTTTTTGTTGAAACAGCACATTTGGGCGGGACATACTGAAGGGTTGGTCCCTAAATAGGCTGTTATGTCACAGCCATGAACAATGATTTGCTACTTGCTCATCAGTTGCATGTGGTATTGGGGGAGGGACATTTTAGAGAACATTTGATTGGACAAAAATCTCTGTAGTACAGGATGAGTCATCAATCTTTCTAATCCATTCTCCCATGGGAGAGACAATGTTTAGGAGTACACCAGCATATAAATGGCTTCAAAGCTAATAGACATGTTCAAAGTTAAAAGCCACAAAATCTTTGATTGTGGAGGCTTTTAATACAACTTGCCTCATTTCATTTTCATTATACACTTTACATTCGTCTTAATAACAAAACAGTTAAAGTTAACTATCGCCTTCTCTGCAGACTCTCTTACTGACTATTGTAATTAATTACAGCAAGCACTATTCATTTCCAAGCATCGAACGCACATTCTGTGATAGTAGACAGAATTTCTGCTATGGAGATGTGTTCACAATAGCGCCATTAAGAGACTCAGAGAGGCAGAGAGAGAGAGAGAGAAGATAAGTGTGAACAGGGGAAATGGGGGATTGTAAAGGCAATCTGCAGAGAGAGAAAGAGAGTCAGGACTGACAGGAAACTGGTGATAAAGCAAGCGGGAGAGACAGTGGAGACGACAGCCATTTGGGAACAAGCTAAATTGCTTTGTGTATTTCATGGCCAGCTTCATCATCAAGCTAATTACTAACAGCTCTCTAAAGCCCTCTGTATTTATCCATCCCTTGATTGTGCGCATGTGTGTGTAATTGTGAGTGTGCACAGGCCTAATTTTGCAAGGAAAGCTTGTGCCACATTTAAAATGATTTTGATTTTTTGTGACGTGAATTTGTTTGTGCTGTTTTATGCTTTGCTGTTGCAGGTCGATTTAGCATTTGGACAGGGAGATAGGAAATCTAGGTCAAAATATGAACAAGTTTTGACTAAAGTTTTACACTTTTTTATTAAAATACAAGGAAGAATTACACTGGATCCTTTTCATTTATGTGCACAAATATAACAGTGAATAATAATAATGCACAGCAGTACTTACACAGCTAACAAGGAGCATTCTCAAAATGTTGGCTAATGTTGTCTAAAAGTTCTGTCAGAATTGTAAGTGTTTTTTTATGTAGTTAGTGGAACATTTTAAAAGGTTACCAAGTAATAACGTTAATACAATGTTTAAAAATCTGAAAATTTTAAATGTTCCTAAAATTTTTAAAATAACATTTTTAACTTTGTTACTTAAAGATGGAAATGTTAGAAAAACAATCTTACAACCAAAAATGGTTAGCTGGATACCTACACATTTTTACTTAAACATTTAAATATATAAAAATGCCAAATGGACAACTTAGTGAACATTTTTGAGTAATGAGTTGTTGAATTGGATATAAAATGCATGCTCTGTACTAACTTCTATTATATTGTTTAGCCCTATTTAGCATGAACACACATTTTCCTCATTTAATTGACCCATTCAAATTTCCAATGTGAACTCTAACACAACATGCACGTGTGTTTACAGGACGTCCAACAGCAGCGTGACATTGTCCTCATGTGCGTCGATGGAGCCGTGTGTAGCAGATGAACACTTCCAGGCACACAGTCACGCGGAACACACCTTCAGACGCATGGAGGCTTACCTGAGAACCAGGAAGCTGTGTGATGTTGTCCTGCTCGCTGGGGACCGCAGAATACCAGCACACAGGTACCAACAACAATGCAACAACACACTTTTCAAATCGCTCACAAAAACAGCCAAATATTATTATTGCTAACTAAAACTATTGCAAAATAACAAAAGCTAGCAGTAAACAAACATTTTTGATAGCTAGCAAAAATCAGCACAGGAGTTTGCAAAAAACACAGCTAAGTTAAAACTATAAATGTGCACTTTAATATTAACACAATTACTAGTGTTACAGAGGGGATGACTTAATTGTATTTTTAATTGCTATTGGACATTTGATCTGTACACTACATTGTCATACAGAACAGACACTACATTGTCATAACCAGAACAGTTCTGCTAAAATCACAGGGTTTGCTGAAACCATATTCAGGGACAGGTAAATCTAAAAAACCGGTGACACCACAGTAATAAATCGGTTTGCAGAATTACAGCCAAACTCATTACAGCAAATAACGACACAGGCATTTCCATGAAACATTGTCAAGACAGTACAAAAGAAAATGCTGATAGTTTGGTATGCTAACCATCACACATTCTGAATGACCCGTTTTTGCAGCTCAGTTTCCCTAAACGGTTTGAGTGGACTTAAGTGAATTTTTGTGATTTATGCATCAAACTCTTTTAAATTCAAAGAAAACTCTTTCTGTGGCACATCTCCTTTAAAATCCAGATTTCAGAATTTGTGTCTTTTATCTTTTAGTATATAATTTCAGTGTAGCAAGCATTCAGTTCTTCATACATCAATTATGTGCACCCACAGATTAATGTTGAAGAATATTTCTTTAATTTGAAGAGCTTCTGTAAGTTTAGCGCAGCACCTCAGCTTTCTACCTCTCTATTGTTCTCTGATCTATTCATCCTCTCTTCCCTTTCATCATCTCACCCTCTTTGTTTGGTTCTGCTGATTGCAGGACTGCCTCAGGCAGCTGGAGGATTTTGCTGGTGTTTTATTTATAATGATGCACGAGTGCACACACACATGCTCACGCACACAATAATGAATAACTTTGTACTTTTTTATACTACCTGCAACCAAAAATCTTGATCTGTCTGCAACTATTTCACAAAATTCATTTGTCTGACATGCTGGGTACTTTTTGTTGTCTTCTATCGTTTTCATACAATGATTTATTTAATGATACTTTCTAAACCCCCAACACCTACTTCTAAACTGAACACCACAGAAACCCTTTTGTGGCCATTCCCTAAAATATCAGCAAAACCTGCCACACACACAAACACCTACCCCTATATCTGCTCCTGATGCATATTTCTCTATTTTTTAGGACATTTTTAAAACGTTATTTAGTTGTTTTATTTAGTGATGTTTTTTAGCATGTTTAGGTATTAAACATTTTTCTCATGGGGGTTGTTGTGTCTGTACACTGTAGGTAAAATCTGACACACACACACTCATTCTGTCTCTTTCTCTCACACAGGAAGTATCAGAGGCTAGTGTGATGAAGAACTTGCAAAGAAGCTGAATCAGTCATTCAGTGAAACTCTAATTAGACTTAAAAGTAGAGAACTTTTTGCAGCTGATAAATGAATGTGTGTGTGCAGTGTACTGAAGGGCTTTCAAATCAATCTGCTGTGTGATAAATGAACATAAGGAGAGTGATGGAAGGTAAAAGCTGAGTGTTACACTGCCGCTAAACGAATCTCACAGTCACTAATGTACTTTCACTCTGTCACACTTCTCTCTCTCTCTCGCTCGCGCTCTCTCTCTCCCTCTCTCTCTCAGCCTCTTGTTACTTACCTTATTCTTCATTCATATACATTAATTTCTTTACTACACTGAGTTGAGGGGAGAAAGAAAACCTATGCTGTGAACACTCCTATGTCTATGAGCTTTCCTGTAGCTCAACTGGTAGAGCTTGGTACTAGCAATAATGGTCACAGGTTTGATTCCCTGGGACAGCACATGCTTTACAGTGCAGTTTAAATGCACTGTTAGTTTTGGATGAATGTCTCTGGAAAAGGTGTAAATCTAATACAGTATGTATTTGCACCACATGAAAAGTATACAAAACAAAACTGCCTTGTAAGATTATATGCCTGCATAGAATCTGCATCTGCAAATAGATCTGCAAATTTCGCAGAATTCAAACACCCATCATTAACACATCCTGACATCCTCCACTACCCTTATGAGTTTGGTTGTTTTTCCTTATTATTTTGAAATCATAAATACTAAGAACAGCAAACTCATGGGTTTGATTCCCAGGGAATACAGAAACTGACTATACAACAAATGTAAACCTTGAATGTACTATAAATTGCTAATGGACTATTGGAAAAAGATAAAAGTCTTACTATATTTAAATCTGTTCTGCACTATTATGCAGTATGTTTTTACCAATTGCTTCCCTACCATCAGTGCCAGAATGTGATATTATGTGTAGATTCTCTGTGGGCTACAGTATAGAGCACATCAGTACCATTGTTGTAGCATGTAGGCAGAATTCAGGTAGGTCTTGTTTCTGTCAAGTGCTATCAGAACAAAATACTCTGAAGGATTGTTTCAGCGCAGTACTTTCCTATTTCCTCTGTTGGATAAAATTGCTTAGAAATTTAAACGGATCCAACAAAAACACATATCACAGAGCTATTATACAAGCACACACACAAACACACTCAGTACCCTGATATAGTATTAGCATTTTGTCTATGAGTCTAATAGATTTAAAGCCACAAGCTTTGAGCGAATGTGTGTATGTGAATATCTTTGTCAGCAGAGCTGGATTTGAATAGGAAATCCCCATTTCACCATGCTTCAGTTAACAGATCCTTTTTCTTACCGTAAATTCTCTCTGTCTCCCCCTCAACTTTGTCATGCTTACCTGCAGCACACAAATGTGTCTTTTCGGTGATCCAAAACATGTGGTTACCATATCATCTTCATTTATCTGTCTCTCTTAGACTGGTCCTCTCATCAGTGTCTGATTACTTTGCGGCCATGTTCACTAGTGATGTCCGAGAGGCAAAACAAGAGGAGGTCAAAATGGAGGGCGTGGACCCAGATGCATTATGGGTCTTGGTACAGTACGCTTACACAGGTAATATGTCTGTAATATGTAACAAGTCATCCAATTAAAAAACATTACATTTAGCTATAAAATGACAGATATCAATATATAAGAACAATTATATTTTTGGCTAGAAAAAAATTCCAAATATTTTTAAGATTATGAGATGGGCTTCACTTAAGTGACCATACACTTTTGATCAGTAGTGTGATTCAGGGATCATGATTCAGCAGTAATTTCTCAAATGATAATCAAATGATGAAGAAGACCATTATAGGAGGACACATGTTTGTGTCATTACCTGATTTGCATAATTCCCTTACTGAATTGGGTGCTAAATCAACACAGACAGAGTGTGCAAATAAACAACACTATCAGTCATTCCTAGTGAGTCCCCCACACATTTTCTTTCTCTCCGTCTTTCTGTAGGCCGTTTGGAGTTGAGAGAGGACACTATAGAGAGTTTGCTGTCTGCTTCCTGTCTTCTGCAGCTGTCTGCAGTGGTTCAGGCCTGCTGCAGTTACCTAATGAAACAGCTCCATCCATCCAATTGTCTGGGCATTCGATCCTTTGCAGATGCCCAGGGCTGCCTGGATCTTCATAAGGTTGCACACAACTACACTATGGTGAGCTTCTACACACATTTACAGTTTAATGCTCCCTTAATGAGTACAAAGGATATGCTGGCAAAGTACAAAAGAGTTATTCACTCCCAAAACAAAAGTTTGAGAAAACTAAACCGTCTTTGTTTTTTTATCTTCAGAAAACATCCCTCTTGCAACCTCCTTTTTCTCCTTTTATCTCTTTTCTTTCATTCATACAGTTTTTTATTCTCCCAAAACAACACATTCTGAAAGATTTATCTTCTGCAATTCACCGAGCCAAAACACATGGAAGTGAATTAGAGAGCCTCTTTGTTTGTATGCATACAACCACATACAATATGCTTAAAGCTCTGACTTACATATTAAACAACATCCAAACTCCTCTATATTGTGCCTAAGTGGGCGTCTCCCTTGGTTTCTATAGGCGCCTGCATCCATCTGGCTATCTTTGTTTGCGTCTGTGGATGTGCTTTTATTGAGCGTATTTTCACAGCTGGGAAAAGGTTTCCCAAACGAGGCGAGTGTGTTTAATTGGACATGCTACTGTTCCTCTTTGCACATTTTCCGCTCGGCGTTTGATGTTCCAGTGCTCCTGAGGGAAACTCATTCAAGAAAATATAACCCATAATAGCCCGCCCACAGTTCTCAACAGGGGGGTTGTCATGGAGACTGTGTTGAAAACTTGCTTGATTTTTTATCGCTGCTCCTGTTTCCTATCTGTCTTCTCTTGTTTTTACTTCACCAACTCCTTCCCTCCCCGATGTCCGTTACCCTTGTTTGTCCACTTTATACCTTCAGTCTCTTAATTTTAAATGTGTGGTTTGTGCTGTGTGGTCTTTGGTAATTGTAATCACTGCTGACATGGTATCTTGCTGTCCAATTTGTAAAAGGTGCAAATAGCTCTGCCTCTGAATTCTGATTGGATGAGCCATTGTAAAAAAAACTGTGATCACACGTTAATTGCAAGAAAGCCATTTGTAGGTCAGTTCTTCTGTAAAGTGTAAACACTGTAGCTCTACCACGAGCTATCGAACCATTGCTGTACTGAAATAAATTGTTTAGCCATGCAGTCTTTTGTCAAGCAATTTATAGAAAACACTGCAGATTTTGTTGTTCAGTGCATGTACTTGTACTTAAACTGCATTTTGTTCATGCACTAGATCTTGCTATGCTAAATGGCCATTAGCCATTTACACAAAAACACACACACAGTTCTATGAGTGTTGATGTTATAGCCACATCCTCTCTCTTTTTTTTTAGGAGCACTTTATGGAGGTCATCAGGCATCAGGAGTTTCTCCTCCTGCCTGCGAGTGAGGTGGAGAAGTTGTTAGCCTCTGATGACATGAATGTTCCAGAAGAGGAAACCGTGGTAACTGCCCTGCTTAGCTGGGTCCGTCATGACGCACCCACCCGTCAATCACAGCTCCCTGCTCTCCTCGCTCACATCCGCTTACCTCTGCTTAAACCACAGGTCAGTGGAGCATCCATCTGTTCCATCAGTCAGTTGGTCGGTCTTGTATTCTGCTGTTCTGGTACTTGCTTGATCAGTCCGACCATAAATCAACATCAGAAAATAATTTGTCTGCATTAATCAGAGTTAAACAGTTAATTCAGTGATCAGTCCATCACTCATAGTGATTGGTGCTTGATGCGGGTCATGGTTTAAGTTCTGCAGTCAAAGGCTGAACAGCCTTTGTGTTTTTCAAAGCCCTTTTGACCAAGTCAGCCCACTCTGCGGCCATCTTGGTCCGCCCCCAGGCATCTATTTCTAGTCATGCAAATACAGCTTCTGTCTGTTTGAATGAGTAAAAGACAGAAATCTCCAAATGTGTTTTCCAAGCTTATGTTTCGACTGCATGCAGTACTGTGCACAAGTTTTAGATATTTGTGACTAAAATACTTTAAAATAAAGATGTTTAAAAAAACTTTTACTTATCAATTAACTTAAATTAACATGCTAGACATGTTAATTTAAGTTTGTGAGACAAAAGTCTATGATAACCAACCTTTGCCTTTAAAACTGCACTAGTTCTTCTAGATCAATTTCTCAACCAGGTGGCCAGGGCCCAATAGGAAACCTCTACAAACATTCAAAGGGGCCTTAAGATGACTTAAGATGATTATTTAAAATAAGACAAAACAAGCATTTAATTAAGCGAAAGCAACAAAAGTTTCTCAGTGTTTGGTTATTTTTATAACACTTGGCAGTTTTTTTACATAGTTTTTCAGGTAGGTTGCTCAAAGAATCTTGAACTTGCGAGTTCCTCTGTTGATTTAGAGTGTCTCAGTTGCTTCTGTCTCTTCATGTAATCCCAGACTGACTCAATGATGTTGAGATCCGGGCTCTGTGGGGGCCGCACCATCTGTTGGAGAACTTCATGTTCTTCTTTTTGCTTAAGATAGTACATTATGGCATCTAGAAATCTAGAACTGATTTTTCCAACAGACACACTAAAGCAGAAAATTTAAAATAGCTGTCTTAGAACAAAAATGCTTTTAAGAAACATCAAGTGTGCACAGTATTGTGTATATCACCATGAAATCTTACACAATTGACAGAGTTGTATTCCTTTTGTACAGATAAGATGTGAGAACATAACTTTTAGCAGATACATTTAAAATGTACAATCTTGTTTTATGAGACTGAAAATATGGATGCACTTAATCTTTCCAATAAAATGCTCTCCCAGATGAAACTGTAACTGCAGTCGCTTGCTAGCAATAGCAAATGCGCAAATCACAACTGTGACACTAAAAGCTATCGGTTTAAAAATGAACGAGACCTTCGATACATTCCAGCCCAAATTACTGTTTTAATTTGAAATCCATTTTAAGAGGTCCTTCACATGCATGCCTGCGTTACTGTGGCGATAAAAAAACCTCATTACTCATTAAATAGAGTTGAAATGAACCTTAAAATATCTGTTCCAATAAACCCATGTGCTAGCTATAACCCATGTGCTTGCTAGCTAGTAGTATGGGACTTCCCAGCTATCGGGGAACATTCTCAGAACATTGGCTAACATTCTGTAAAAGTACTCTCAAAGTTATCAATAAATGTCCTTGTAGTACATTTTTAGAATGTGTTTTAAATGTTACATTGTGTATATATCAAAAACACTATTCTTTAGTTGTTAGTGGAACATTTTAAAAACGTAACAGAATTTTAAAGTTTGAATAATGTCCTTATAACCAAGCAATAACATTAATACAATGTCTAAGAAACTGGACGTTTTAAACATTCTTAGAGCATTCAAAATAACATTTTTACTTAATAGAAATTTTTACTTAATAGAAATGTTAGGTAAATGTTCTTACAACCTAACATTGTTAGTTGGGTTCCTGCTACAGTCTCTGGTTTATGTGTGTGTGTGAAGGTCAGTGCTGTTCTTCTATAAGGCTGTGTATTCAGTCATGAGATGTGTTTGGAGCCTGGAGAGTGTGATAAGATGTTGTTGTGTCTCTTCTTTTCTTATCACATTGTTTATGTCTCGGCACACACACACACACACACACACACACACACCCTAAAAGTTTATCTTGGCTTATACATCTTAAAAATACCAAAAACAGCCTCCTCTGACCACATCCATCAGTTCTGGTCATATGCCTTTTCTAACACAGGTCCTTGTTAATAAATCTGTGTTTTTATTAGTGTCATGAACACTGTGGGCATGAGTGTTAATGTTTTCAAACATCTGCAGTTTTTACCTTTAGAACTGTAATTTCTCTTTTTGCCTTTTCATTTTCATGCTTTATAAATTCTTCTGTGCTGCCTGTTTCTCTTTCTACCTTTCTGTCGCTCTCCCACTAAGGTGAAAAATATTTAAATAATTCCAGATGAACATTCTACCACGGCTGGCTAGTTTTGTTCAGTTTGTTCAGTTCCATCTAAATGTAAATCGGTTGTTCTGTGCTCTCCAGTAAGAGGAAGAAAAGCTTTCTTAGCTGCAGTCCGGCTGGCTCAACTCCGGAACATTAATTTCTTTCCAGCATGTTTCTTCAGTATTCACGTTGAGTGGAGATGATCGATTGGCGCTTGTGACAGATGCACTTGTTCATTGTATGTGACATAGGCTTATTTGTGAGAGAAGGAAATGATTAGCTTTTGTTTTTAACACGAAGAGGAGAAGGAGAAAAGGGGGGTGGAGATTTAAAGGAATGGGGTGATGGATGAGGAGCGAAAAGGAGGTGGTGTTGTACGTGTGGGGGAATATTGGAGCTCTAACTCTTTTGCGAACGCCGTGATGGATGTGATTATGGATTCAGTAAGATGGTACCGACTTCTCGTGCACACACACACACACACACATCATTCATATCTCAAGAAGCACTGTACAACACATCATCCTGATAGATGCATTGTTACATGGGGTTCCACGTCCATGCATATGCATGCTTTTGCAGATTTGCATATGCATGCTTTTGCAGATTTGCATGTAAATGCATCTTTTTATGTAGTGTGTATGATTTTACAAATTAAGATCTTGAGCATTCATAGAGATTTTAAATGATGTAAAAATAGCTTTGAATGTGGCTTAACCAATTATATGTATAATGCATTATTGTTTTGATTCTTTTGTTTTACCTTACGCGATGCCATTGATTTTGAACTGTTGCCAGACTTATTGATTTGTTATGTATAATCTTTGGTTTGTGTCAATCAAGGTTTTGATCAGACCGGCCACCCCTATACAGAGCATCTCTGTGGGGCTGTAGCTCTGCAGTTGAATTCATTACACTGTCATTACCGTGACTATCCACAGCACCCCTCTAATTAAAACCATCTCCATTTACTAGCCAGCCGAGAGAGAAGATAAACAGATGAGGCAGATGAGAGGATGAATGTACAGAGCGAAGACTCGTTTACATCACCACAAGAAGTGTCACTTGAAAAGGATTATGGGAAAAAGACACAAAAAAGGAATCACAAATGCCCTATGTGATGTTTATGTATGAGGTGGTAATGATTTGGAGTTGTACTTGTAGCAGGAAATGGGTTGTGTGTGTCTGTGTGTGTGGCTGTTCTAGCTTCTTTAAAGCATTTACTCAGGAGTTGTAACCTATATATGAATCTCTGCATTCTGTTTGGAGGTCCAGAGGGACACTAGCACCCCCTCACTGGGAATCCTTTTAGAAAGGAATGTAGGTAGAACCTTTTGTCAGAAGCTTCACCTAAAGCTTGTTCTAGTCCCCTGAGTCCTTTTCTGAGGTGTTGAGAAGCTGAGATGGATTCAACACTGTCAGATTATCAAAGCGTATCTTTTAAGTGGTCAAAGTGAAGGGTTTGGTTTGGTGCCTGCTGTATTCTTTAGCTCTTTGCGGCTATAAAATTTAACGATGTCCTGTCAAAAACAGGAGGTAGGTTATTGGAAATCTATTCTCAGGCTGTGCTGGAGCTGTATTTAAACATTTCCATTTGGTTTGTCAAAGTGGACACATTAAGAATTCAAAAGGTTATGAATGATGAGAAATTTATGAAACACTAGCTCATCAGTAATTCATAGTGCCTTCAGAATTTATTGCCATACTTTCTGTTTAAAATGATGACACATTGCATATTTATTCTAATACATTTTTTAATTAAAATTACTCAGTTTAATTTTTCAGTTGCTTACAATGAAAACTTTGGGATATTGGTAATACTATGTATTTTGACCTGATAACAGTAACAGTGTGGTATTCTTTGAAGTTGATTCCCTGGAGTGCCAAATAAATACTGTGGAACATGATACTGCCATGTTTTTGTAAGGGGTAACATGATAAATTCAGTATTAATAATACTAAAGTCAATAATTTATGTATCTATAATCATTTCTATGTAAAACCTTCATACCTCCAGTATTAAAGTCTTATTTGCAGAGATATTTGCTCTTATCTTTGTATAGTCCATTAGCAGCAGTTACAGCTTTGAGTCTTTCTGGATTCTTTCAGGAAATCTCCTCTATGAACTCTCTTCTTTTAGATTTTTTCCAAATTCAATTGAGAGTTCCTGGACTGCAATTTTTAGATGATTCCACCAAATTTCAATTGGATTAAATTTTGGGCTCTTTTTTGGGCTGAGCCATTCCAGGAAATGAACCTTCTTGTTTCAAACCGTTCCTTCATAGTTTTTGCTGTGTATTTTGCACCATTGTTCTGCTGGAAAATTAATCTTGCCCTACATGGAGATCTCTGGCTGACTGAAACCATTTTTCCTGAAGCATTTGCATGTATTTGGCTGTTTCCACATTGTTTTTGATGCCAAGAAGCTTTCCTACTCCTGCTGAAAACCCAGCCACAGAGTATGATGTTGATGCCACCCTGCTTGACAGTTGTCGGCTCACCTGGGTGGTTTTCAATCCAGAAACCTCAGCTATAGTCTCATGCCTGAAAATTCCTGATAATTTCAGGGTTTGTCACATGGCTTCTAACAAAATCCAGAACTGACATGGTCTTCTTGTAACTCAATAGCACAACCTGAATCTGTGACATGCTTGTTAATGTCTAGACTTGGTACTCCATTGCATCCTGATCTAGTCAGGGTCGTGACTGGTCTTCTTATTGTGGAAGGTTTAAAGCTTTTCTGATCTTCTTAAGCTGTGTTCCTTCTAACAGTTATTATTTCAGAGTTGGTCGGCAGCTCATTGGTCTTTACCACATTACTGTTTCACGTTACTGGTCTGAAATCACATTACTGATGTGATTTCAGCTGCAAGATCTCACAATGTCTGTAATATTTAGCATTCACAGAAAGAATTGGGATTTGCCCAAGGTAATTAAATACTTTTTTTTTTTTATAATGTTTATATTATCAGCTGCCAGATTTTGGCAGATGATTTTATCCAGTGTAATTTAAGATGTATATTTTAGCAGCTTACGTGTTCCGTAGGATTTAAACCCAAGACCTTGATGTTGCTTGCAACATGCTCTACCGGATGAGCTACAGAAACAGCTACAGAAGTGTATCATATACATGTTTACATGTAATTGTACATTATAGAGAATTTCTGCATACCTACTGAAAGATTTTTTAACATGTAGTGTTTGGTAGATATTGAGAAGCTAGCGAAAATGCTTATTGTGTTGTGAAGTTATTATTGTTTGTTTATGCAGTTTTTAGCAGATATGGAGGCAAATCCATTGCTGAGGGACAGTGTGGAGTGTCAGCGGTTGGTGATGGAGGCCATGAAGTATCATTTGTTGCCAGAGAGACGGCCACTCCTCCAGAGCCCAAGGACACGCCCACGCAAGGCCACTGTAGGGGCGCTTTTCGCTGTGGGTGGCATGGACGCAACGAAAGGTAAATCTAAATATCTTTTGATGATGTTTCTGTATTTCCACTTGCCTTCACTCTGAATGTCAAACATCATCTGATAACTAGGTACCGTCAAGCCAAACCCTTTCAAACCGTTTCTTATATTTTCTCCATATCTCTCTGTCATTCACTCCTTTCCTCAGTGCAGTAAACTGCTGTGAATGAACATTTCCATTTTCCCACGATAATCTTTTTAATTAATGGAGTTTTAAGCATTTAGTGTTTTGGCTAGTGCCAGCCTTTATAAACCTAAAACCAGTCGTGTTTACATTTGTGTTGTGTCCTTTAATGGGGAAAGGTGCTGATCTGTTATCTACCTGCAGATTTGCTGAGTGAGATATAGCACCTGGGTTTTGGGTATGTGTTATATTACATGAGCCTAATGGTGCACAGTATTGGTGAACTGTGTTGGCTGAAGGCAGTGCTGTGTTGTGTTTGGCTAAAGGTGATTAATGTAGGCTTTAGTTTGTGGGTAGTGATCAGACATAGCTTATATAGGGTTCAGAGGCATATTTGTAAGGTTTTGTGAAGAGCTGGTATACCTTTACCGCTGAAAGACTTACTCATTGCATGCTTCATAATTTTTTTAAATGTCTATTTTGTTGGTTGTCTGAGTAAAAAAGGAACATGGAAATGGCAACTTCCTCAGATAGGTTCTTAGAGATTTGCACATCCTTGTACACTGTAGCTGTTACTTAACACTTTACAAATTGCACATTTCTCATAAAAACAGTGTAATCTCTTATATGTGCTGTTCTTTTATGTGTTCACTGCAAAACAACCGTGATCTTAATCAGTATCTTTATCCTTTTTTCAAGTTAAAATATCTAAACATCCCACAAATCGGATAAATTTACCTGAGAAGCAAAATTACACAAGATATTAAGATAATGTATCTTGAAAGTAAGTAGTCATTTTTGTCTTGTATTAAGCATAAGTCTCACGAAGCTCATTTGGTTTCTCATTTCTAATTGGTAACACTTTACTATAAGTTATCATTTATTAACATTAGTGAAAGCATTAGTTAACATGACTAAATATTAATAAATGCTGTAAAACTGTTGCTCGTTAGTTAACAAATACAGTTGTTCATTGATCATGTTAGTTCATTGTGCTATAACCAATGTTAACTTTTAAATTTTAGTTTAAAATATGTATTTTATAGTAGTTATAATAAAATGATGCTAGTTTAATATATTATAAAGCACATTTCCATTTCGTCTGCAGTCACCTTTTGTGACAACTGTCTGTCTGGTTTAAAAAGCATTAAAAATATTATCTTATTGATCTATGTGTTTTTTGAGTAAACAAGCAAAAATCACCCAACAGGGTGAAGACAAAAGTGGATACTAGTTATCTAAACAGTAATTATATTAATCAGTGCTATTGTGAAATATGTATTTCTGGCTCTGTGTTTGTAACGGAGTGTGATTGTTTTTAAAGGGGCCACCAGTATTGAGCAGTACTGCTTACGCAGGGACACATGGAGGCAGGTGGCCGTCATGAGTGGGAGAAGGCTGCAGTTCGGTGTGGCTGTCCTGGATGACCGCCTGTATGTGGTGGGGGGACGAGATGGTCTGAAGACCCTAAACACAGTGGAGTGTTACAACCCCCGCAGCAAGAGCTGGAGCGTCATGCCTCCAATGTCCACTCACAGACACGGCCTGGGTGAGCAGAACCATTCCTTGACCTTTGACCTTCAGTGCCGTCACAGACTTTTAATAGTTCTCTTCTTTAAAGATATGTTGAAGAAGCTTCTGGGGACATTTAAATTAACTAATACATTTAAATATGCGTAGTCAGGTAGTGGCTTCATTTAGCACCATACATACTTTTAAGGGTAATGAAACACTGGAAGACATTACAAGTATAATTTTTTTATTTTACATGTGAATGTGTTTTCTGCATCACTAGTGGTTCAAAAAGAATGGCAAAAGGTTTTGTTTTCAAAAAGGTTTCAGAACACTTCTATTGCCCTGCTACCTTAAACAGGTAGCTCCACTCCAAATTTACACCATTGGTTGAAACATAACCTGCCATAGTTTAAGTGACACAGAGATATAGGATCAAGTAAACCTTAATGGTTTACCTACAGTCATCTCTGCAGCTTATTCTGAATAAAAAAATCACACTTAACCTTTAAAAATAATTTGTTGGTTTACATGTGCTGTCAGTGTTTTAATTTCTTTATTGCAGTCATTTTTGTGTCAATTCTGTCATTTTTGTGTCAATTCTGTCATTTTTCTCCAACATATTACAATTTATTGTTATATAAAAAGCCAGTATAAAAGCTTGCATGCAGTTTATGTGTGTTTGTGTGTGTAGGTGTGGCAGTGTTAGAAGGCCCTATGTATGCAGTGGGAGGTCATGATGGGTGGAGTTACCTCAGCACCGTAGAGCGCTGGGACCCTCAGGCTCGCCAGTGGAGCTTTGTTGCATCCATGGCAACACCCCGCAGCACTGTAGGAGTTGCAGTCTTAAACAGCAAGTATGTTTATAAATCATAAAATATTCCAGTTTTGCTTAAAAAAACCCTGTGTTAAGTGTAACATTCTCGTTACTGTGTCTGGCCCTTTAAGACTTTATGCAGTAGGTGGCAGGGATGGAAGTTCATGTCTCAAGTCAGTGGAGTGTTTTGATCCCCACACCAACAAATGGAGCAGCTGTGCGCCCATGTCAAAACGCAGAGGCGGTGTAGGTGTAGCAACATGGAATGGCTTCCTTTATGCCATTGGTGGTCATGATGCCCCAGCATCAAGTTTAGCATCTCGGCTGTCAGATTGTGTCGAAAGGTAAGAGTGCCAAAACAAGACCACACAGAACCAGTGTTTAGCTTTCATTGTCATGATAACCCAGCTCACAGGGAACGGTCTTAGAACATTTCCTAGCATTCTCTCATAGTTATCAAAAACATTCTTACAGTAACGTTAGTAAAATGTTTTATAATGTTGTATATGATATATATATATAAAACTGTTATTCTTAAAGTAGTGAGTAAAACGTTTTGAAAATGTTCCAGAATAAAAATAACTTTCTTATAACTAATCAATAAGGTTAATAAAAAACTGGACGTTTTGAATGTTACTAGAACTTTCAAAATAATATTTTTAATGTTTTTGTTGCTTAATGGAAACATTAGAGAAACATTTTTACAACCTAAAATTGTTAGATGGGAATTAATTCACTTTGGACTCATTTTTTGTCATTAAGTTATTTTCAGTGGGATGAAAAGGGATCATAAGATGAGAAAATAAATGTTTCTTTGATCTTTTGAAATAATAAAAGCACTGTAAAAACCTACTGTTACTGTCTGAACAAAAGACTTTTTCCTGTCCAAAAAGACAGGAAAAATAATTAGATTTATGTCAGAACACGATTTAATGATCCCATGACCAGCCATATATACACTTCAGTGATGTCTATGTCTCAGTGTTTAAATTACATTTATGCATTTGGCAGATGCTTTTATCCAAAGCGACTTACAGTGCATTCATTCATTTTCACATTTTATCAGTATGTGTGTTCCCTGGAAATCAAACCCATAACCTTTTCACTGCTAATGCAATGCTCTGCCTGAGCTACAGGAACACAGAATGTAAAACATAAATGAATGGTAGTCTATCTACTGATATATATGCACACAAACACATTGTTACAACTAAATTAGTTTTGAAAAGTTAAAATACAATCAAAACACTAAAAGACTTTAGAAAGCAATCAAGGACTTTATTGTCCAGGTGACTTTTTCTTGTGCTCAGGAGTCTTTTTCTTGTGCTCAGGTGACTTTTTCTTGTGCTCAGGAGTCTTTTTCTTGTGCTCAGGAGACTTTTTCTTGTGCTCAGGTGACTTTTTCTTGTGCTCAGGTGACTTTTTCTTGTGCTCAGGAGACCTTCTCTTGTGCTCAGGAGACTTTCTCTTGTGCTCAGGAGACTTTCTCTTGTGTTCAGAAGACCTTCTCTTGTGCTCAGGAGACCTTCTCTTTTGTTCAGGAGACCTTCTCTTGTGCTCAGGAGACATTCTCTTGTGTTCAGGAGACTTTCTCTTGTGCTCAGGAGACTTTCTCTTGTGTTCAGGAGACTTTCTCTTGTATTCAGGAGACTTTCTCTGGTGCTCAGGAGACCTTCTCTTGTGTTCAGGAGACCTTCTCTTGTGCTAAGGAGACTTTCTCTTGTGCTCAGGAGACTTTCTCTTGTGCTCAGGAGACTTTCTCTTGTGTTCAGGAGATATAAACCAGGCTTCAGTTTCTCTTAAATTGAAACTGAGCTGGTCTTATTAGTGCTCTGGCTGATGAAAAGCTTGGCAGACTGTTTGTTGGACAGTTTATGGTGTTTGCTTGCTTCTCTGACTGGTCCACTTCCAGAGGAACTACTTCATCAGAATCAGGCAAGTCCACCTCCATGGGAACTACTTCATCAGAATCAGGCAAGTCCACCTCCATGGGCTCCTCCTGATTGAATCCGAGCAGCAGAGCAGCAGCGAAAAAGTTGTAGCCACTTGTCTGCTGTTTTGTGGCTTTCTGTTTTCGTCTCCTTTTAGCCTTGGGAAAAGCACATTTTCTTGTGCTGTATGTTGATGGGCTGCGTGCCCTCTTTGCATTCATCATGATCAGTTTCAAACAAAATTGTCGAACAAAACTGTCAAACAAAACTGTCGAAGTCAACCTCAAGAATGATCTGACAGCTAGAGCAGAAGCAGGGACTGGACTCTATGGTATTCTATTCTACACTATTGTGATGTCATAGGAGCTGTTCCATCTGGAATATTCTATATAGAATATTTCAGAAGGCGTAGCACTAAGGCCACTAACTATCATTAAAAGAGATATAGAGCACATAATTTGTTATTTTGCATAATTTATTCATATCAATAAATAAATAAATGAATAAATACATATTATAAATATGAGGAAATGTGAATTTGAAACAGCCACCTGAAATTGCCCATCCACCTTAACTGAACTCAGATTTAATGTGTGAAATAAAATCAAGCAATTTCCTTAAACCTTACATAATTATGAATTTAAGAGTATATAATAATATTTTATTATATATATATATATATATATATATATAATAAAATATTATTATATATTCTTAAATTCATAATTATATAAAATGTTAAAATATAAAATGTTATTATATATTATTAAATTCATAAGGTTATATATATATATATATATATATATATATATATATATATATATATATATATATATATATACACACACACACACACACACACACACACATATATAATATACACAACCATCTTCTTCTGACTTTGAACTGAAACTGAGGCATTCTACATTTGGTAAAATTTTATTTGTTTTGCAGTATGTGTGCATCTTAAGTTATGCCTTCCTCTTCTAACTTTTACTAGTGATTTCAGTCTCTAAATAATATACCACTATATAAAGTAATCCCTCCCTTGTGAAGAGAGAGCATAGTATATGAAAGTCAGTTTGTTTAAGCACAACACAAATGCTAAGATGTTCCCAGAGAAAACGGTTGAATCTGTCTTTGAGTAGTGTAGGATTTGAGTACATTGAGGATATTAGCAGGCAAATTATGTCCAAACAAAGTGATAGGAAATTCTTATCTCACACATACTGTGATATATTGCTAAAAATGTCTCAAAACTCAAAGAAACCATGAAGAAGACAATACGGGAATACCAGAACAACATTGTTTACATCAAAGTGCTAGTCCCTATAGACATTTTAAGCACTAAACAAATGAAAGTGGAATAGAAATGTTTTATCCTTTGTGTTTTTCCCTTTGTAAAAGTTGAGAATGAGTCAGATAAACTCTTATAAAAAAAACCCAAAACTCTTAACTTGTAAATGTTGCAACATAAGCTGGCTATTTTCCTGGACAACTATTTGTCATAAATTTATTTAAAAAATAAGTTCCCAACATTACCAAATCATCAATCTTATGACCAAAACCAATTTCCATCATGATTTTTAACTGACACAATCCCATAATAGTTTTTATTTATTATGGTGATTTTCTTTTGCACTCATATCAAGTTTTTAACTTGATTTCATATGGAAGTTTTAATTGTTATCATATGTAACAATTTATTAAATAATGGGCATTAAATTCACATTTCACCTATGTTGTAGTTCTGTAGTGGTTTAACAGAAATAAAGGATAAAGATCAGACTGGTTTCAATATTTCAGTAACTGATCATGTTGTTTCAGTTCACTTCTGAAGTTTCCCTGCGTGTTACATGTGGGAGTCTGTTGATTTGGGCAGTAGTTACTTCATTGTGAAGCCCGTGTGGGAGGCGTAAATTATCCCTTCATCACACCAGCTGAGCACCACATGACAACAGCTTGTGTTTTAATTAAAAACTCAGTCCTAAAGCAAAGGCAGAATTCCAGATTTGATTTATACATGACCAAGCAAGGGTTTTTTAACCTCCCAGTATAAATAAATTAGATAAGAGCTTTTTACAGAAAGAAGGACCGCTGTGCTCCACAACATTTAGATTTTATGAGCTACTTTGAAATGTCAGCCCACAGGGAGTCCATTTGGGTCTCTGAATGTCTCTTCCTGTCCCTCTCACTGTTGGTCATATGTTGGAAGCACTGCATTTGCCAAAACTGTATTTGATCTTTTGTGTGACTGACTCTTACTCATCTTTATGAAGAGCTGTCTCTCATGCTGTCTCTCTCTCTCTCTCTCTGCCCTTGTTACGTCTTAGTTTAAAAGAGATGTCTTCCTGTCTGTCTGTCTGTCTGTCTGTTTGTTTAACATCTCTTGCACTCTGACTGCTCTCAGTCTCTCATTGAGTTTGGTCTTGTCAGTCAGTGTTTGCTCTGCAGGTGCGTGACACTGCACAGAACAAAGATTCAGATGCGTGTTTTCTATCTTTACGACTGTTTAGCTGCGCATTTGTGCTTCTTTCTTCATGTTCTACAAATATGCTCCCATCAAACTTTTATACCATAGATAATTTTAGTCTTACACCATGTCCTAGCCAGGTGTGACGTGACTTGTGATAAAGCAGTTTATATAACAGGATCAGCTTTAGGAGTGTTCACACTGAAAGTGATTGCATTCTGAGTGAGTTTGATTCTTGCTCTGATGCTCATATGTGTTCCTGTAGCTCAGCTGGTAGAGCATTGCATTAGCAGCGCAAAGGTTGTGTGTTTGATTCCCAGAGGAGTACACATACTTACAAAAATGTATAACCTGAATGTACTGTAAGTCGCTTTGGAGAAAAGCGTCTGCCAAATGCATGAATGTAAATGATCATTCGTCTAACTGATGATATGATTTAAAATGCGCTGCTGACGCTTTTGAAATATTTTTTATTGGCAGTACAGCATCACATCTGTGATTTTTCAAAACAAGTAATAAGTGACTGGATATATTTTAATCACTATAATCATTATATAATCATTAACACATTTTATATGTGTTTTACACAGCTATACACCAGATTTTTGTATGGGGTTATCATACTTGCATATTGAATTGCGATTAGTCTAGGCATGGCAGCTCATGCACATCACGTTTACCTTTTCTTTCAGATATGACCCAAAGACAGACATGTGGACAGCAGTAGCTCCCATGAGCCTCAGCAGAGATGCTGTGGGTGTGTGTCTGCTGGGAGACCGCCTGTATGCTGTGGGCGGCTATGATGGCCAGGCGTACCTGAACACTGTGGAGGCCTATGACCCCCAAACCAATGAGTGGACACAGGTAAACACACATCACCTGTCTATTTCAAACCATTTGCCCATGTACATAATTCATCCATGTCTTTTCTCTTTTATGTTTGGGTTTTAGTTGGGCCTCATTATGTGTCTTGATCCTCCTGGTGCTGTGTGTTTATGGTGCTGTTTATTCATTATGTAAATTCTGGGCCTCCATCATTTTGACACAAGCACAGCTCTTCTCTGCATCACAGCATCTGTCATTACGTCTCGCTATAGCAACTGCCTTATTTCTGCTGGGTTTGATTTCTGGTTATATTTTCAGGCGATGTTCCTTCGATCACATGCAGAGAGTTCATATTGTGTCATTTGTAAAAAAACAACCCACTGTGTGTGTGTGTATGATAAATTCAGTGAGATTATATTTTAGTTTCTATTTCTTTTCCAATGTGCTTTTTTTTTAAAAGCAGCGTTACAGAAAACATTTTAGAACAAGACAATTATGCAAAGTTATTTTTATCTGTAAGGACCCAGTGAGTAAGCCAGAGGCGATTCGGGCAAGGAACCAAAACCGTGAAAGGTGTAAGGGTGGATAAACCTTTGGAGGAACAGTCATGTATTAGTTTGATGTGATATATTTGACAGAAAACACAAAACAGTGATAGATATTAACCACACTGTAAAATTATTTGTTCATTAAATAGATACAATTACGTATCTATTTGATCCATCTCATGTCTGCTATGGTGCTTGTACAGTAGGTGGTGTATCTTTTGTTGTTGGTGCAATGCTTTCTATAAACCAAGTTATATGTCAGTGTTTATGTCAGTGTACAATATGAGTACAATACTGTGTGTGAAAATAATTTTCTCATCGTTCAGAACATTAGTTAAATAAATGCAGGGAAAAGAGTTTGCAAAACATGTTTCATTCTAACTGTAATTTGTGATTTTGTTCTAGGTGGCGCCGTTGTGTTTAGGTCGAGCTGGAGCCTGTGTGGTCGCGGTAAAGCTTTGAAATGCTGTCAGTTATTTCCATGGCGACCGTCTCTGAGTATAAACCCACAGCGGTCCTGATGTAGTGTATCTGGATGCATTTGGGCATCTTCTGACCAGGGCAGAAAAAAATCACACAGACTGTTACAAACAGCAGAACACTCAACTGTTATGCCTTCTAGTACGTATTTATTGCAAGCAGTGTGTTTCACAGCAAAACATTATTTTCTTAATCAGTATGTTTGGCTTTTTTATCTTATATCTACATACCCTCAAAACAGGATACATTTACTTGAGAATTAAATTGTGTAATATAAGAAGACTTGTTTTTAGAGAATATCTCTTGAATAAACTTTTTCTTTCTTTAAGCTTTTTCTTGATTAAGGCATAAATATAGCGAGGTTTATGTTTGCAAAAAGAAAAAACATTTTGCCACTGGGGAATGAAAAATAAACGTATCTTTTGCACTTTTGCTTCTCAAGAAAATGTATCTTGTTTTTAATGTTTATATGTATATTTAGAGAAAAGCAAGACTATATTTATTAAGAAAATGATTTTTTGCAGTGATCATAACTGTACACATCAAGAACAAAACTTCTGTATATCTTATTTTCTGATTAACAGTTGATTCATTCACTCATTGATTGATTGATTCATTCATTTATTCATTCATTCGTTCATTCATTCATTCGTCATCATCTTCTCTCCTGACAATCTCCTGTGATAGAACAGCAGGTATTAGCGTGAATCTGTGTTATGCTGTCAGAGCACACAATGCAAAGATACAAAATGAACAGGAGTCAATTAAAAATATAACTGGAATGTGCAGAGCCAAATGTTCTCTAAAAATCATCTGTCATCCAGGAACAGTCTGAGTGGAGTTAAGTGTCTCAACAGAAAGAGAGTGATGGAGAGAGAGAACCAGAAATAGTGTGCGTGTGTGTGTGTTTCCTCCCCAATGGGATTTAGTTGTACTGTCTAGATGTGCAGTATATTCTAGAAAGGAGCAGAGCCAGAACTATAGACCTGTGGTACAGAGATGGGCAAATTCAGATTTGGAGAATTAGCTCTCTTTCAGTTCATGAGTAAGAAAACAGAGGTAGAAACAGAGGTTTCAGGATGATCAAACTGTACTGATCAGTGAGCAGCCAACTCTTATGAGAAGTTGCAAATACAACCATATTAGACAAATTCAACATGCTGAGAAAAGATAAAAGAAACACATCTTGTACAAAAATGTATTATGTGGTGTTACAGTACAAAGGCACTAAAGTTCATGTTGCATGTTTTTTAGATGGCAATTTAAGGTACTTTCAATAACACCATTGTACTAATGTAGTAGATATCCAACATACAATAAAACTTTTTGTGGTACACAGTATAAATGAAAAGAAAAAATCTGAGAGTGAACATGAAAGATGTAAATCAGGCTGCAAGCTGACAACGAAATACATTGCACATTTCTGTTTCTATTTAATTGATCTGCCCGAAGACAGTCAGAGCACATCAGCAATATTGCATGTATGATAATTATACCTACAAGCTTCTTTGTGCTGTGTGCTTATTCCCCAACATGCTTTAAGCTTAAAGAAAGAACATCATAACAAGATCTAATGCATATTCACCCTGAATCATTGTTTCTATTTCTGAACCTGAAAAAATGAACTAGAACTCAGTGGTGGAAGTTAACACAAACTGAGATGCTGATTCTATAGCAGTTCCTCTCTCTGAGTCAACGGATTTTGCCATCTTTTGAGAAGGATATATAAATAATGGTTATTGTGGGAGGTTTGCTAATGGCTCACCCAATGTTATATTCATATAATTTCTATTTTTGTACAGTGATTCATCTCTGAAACAGCTGGATTCTGGGTCACTGCCCGTTTGATGGAAACAAATTCTGCCAGGGTGCAGAACAAAGACCAGATTACCAAGATTTAGATGTTGTGCGTTCCACAATGTGTCTCTGTTTCAATCAACCACAAATATAATGGAAAACACAGTGCACAGAAAGGCTTAGCATTACGAGACAAGAAAATTATGGGTTGCTGTTTAACTGAATTGAGCAAAACCTTTTGTGCAGTCTTTGAATATTTCCTTACAAAATTTATGATTTTCTTGCCACTTTTATTAAACAGTAAAGTATCTGTGTAAACAAGATACATTTCCTTGAGAATAAAAAATGCAAGACAATAGGGCTTGCCAAAAGAGAATATATTTTAAAAAGTTTTCTTAACCCATTGGCAAATAGTATGTGCTGTTGTAAGTGTAAATCAGACTAAATGTAGCGACGTAACAAGAGAACAAAAAATATTTGCTAGTGGATTGACAAAAACAACTTAAATTATAATATACTGAATGTCCCCACACGTATAGTAATACTAGTAAATTTACCTTCTGGGAAGCTTTTTAGGTCCTCATGAGGAAACAAGCTTATAAATCATACAGAATGATCTTTTTAAAAATCTAAAATAGCAAACTTTTCTGTGAAGGTTAGGTTTAGGGGTAGAGTTAGTGTATGCAGTACAGGAGATAGAACATACAGTTTGTTCAGTATAGATACCATTACGTCTATGAAGTGTCCCCATGAAAAACCAAGAATTTAAAGGCATAACTGAGTCTTACACAAACCCTTTTAATGGCTTCAGTGCACACATCCATATTGCATGGCTACAGCATCGCTTGTCTCCACTCAGTGTATCTAATTTTTACCTTTTCCATCTCTCTATTCTTTTTCATTTAGGTGTGTATCTGTTTGTCATAGAGAGAATGCACTGTGTGTGCGTGACACACTCTTAAACCTCGTGCTGAGTAACAGTGCAGCTTGAAAAGTCACAGGTAAAAACAGATTTGGTATTTGATCTGTATATCCAATTCTTTTTTAACTCCCATGATCCATTTCAGTGTTTTAGAGGGAAGAAAGAGAAGTGTGCAGATGAGTAAACATGAATGAATGAAATGAATGAGAATGAATAAATAACAACTGAGATCTGGACAGATTAAAATATAGAAAAAAAGGGAGAAACGTTCACCACATTCCATATACATCGTTTACGTGATATATTTTTATCTAGTATACAGTATATAACTGGAACTGAAACACCATTGTGCTCTGATTCCTTATTTCAACACCATTCCATTGTCTTAATGTCATGTTTAATCATATCTTGCTGTAATTTCTGAAGACTTTTTTGGGCTTAATGTTTGTGCAACAGCAGTATGAGTTTTATGTGGTATGATGTGATACTACATGAAAGATGTGTTTATGAAATATCACTTCTTCCAAAAGAAGAATTGACTTGGTTTAGTTTGTTGACTGACCAAACATTGCAAGAAAAATAATATCCAGTAATATCCATGTTACTTTTATATTTTGTTACATTTCAACAGTGTCATCTTACTATGTGTGTTCTGTTTCAGAAAGATTCAGAGGTCATTAAATATCTTAAAAATATCTTTATATCTTTACCATATCCATATTCAGCCAAAGTGGAGCCTTTGTCAGGTTTAATTGTTTTTAAATGGGGTTTAATGTATTTCAAAGGAAGCCAAACATTAGAGCAACCCCTGATTGAATGATCACAGATCATCCACTTTATTGGTACTAGGTATGGCACATAAATATATAATAAATATCCAATATTTCCAATCAATATATAACTCGGCTATCTAGAGAAGCAGAACATGTATCAATATATTACAGCATCAAAAAGACACCAATTGCACGTGTGTACAATGTACAGTATAGCACACACTTATTCTATACAGTGTTAAATTCGTTGTACCTTATGAAAAATGTAAACAATTTGTACAAAAAAAGATGTTACACAGCTGTTTAACTCCATTGTGTAGCATTATGAGAATTGCTTTGGTTTAAGTTTTATATATATGGAGACATGCATATGGTTAAAATATTTATATATATTCATGTGGCTGCATAACATCTGAATGTTCCAAGTGTGATATGTTGAGTATTCAATACACTATTGTTTTTATACAGCATCTTTTGTAGTGTAAATACTGAGAACTGTGTTTGGGGAAGAGGGAAATCTGGCTTTAATGTTATGCATATTATTGTATATTGTTATGTATATGTTGTACTTTGTTTACAGAGGCATCCGTCACTTACGCTGACACGGCCGCCTGTATTATGATGGGAAGCAGATAACAAAAAATCTTAAAAAAAGTTTTTTAGTGTAATATGCATTGCTGTGCCTGAATTTGTTTTCTTATACATTCCACACTTAAGTGTATTGTTTGATTTATGAATATTTTTGTTTATTAAACTGTAAAAAGTGTTTTTTGTTCTGAGCACCTATTATAGGTGTGTGTGTGTGGAATTACTTAACCATACATTGGGGACAAGTTTGTACCCAGAAGTGAGCAAAACGTGACAAATCCGAGCAAAACCTCATTTTTGATATACTCAATTGTCAAAATGCTGTGTAAGCAAAAATATAGGAAATAAAATTTTTTAAAATTATAAAAATGCTAAATTTTTAGGGTTAGAGTGTGGGTTAGGTTATTAGTGTTTATAACTAGCTGTGTATAAAAACAATAGAAGTCTATGAAATGTCCCCGTTTAGAAAGATAAGTAAACGTGTGTTGTATGTGTGTGGGAGAACTGGTATATGTGGGTTACAAAGACACAAATGTGTATAAAGACGTGTATAAAAACAAACATGGTTTACTCCCTGTGTTCTCATAATCAAAAAGGGTTTAAAAACATACTAAATTTTAAGTGTTTTTTTAAGTAAAAACTGGCAAGTTTTCTGTGAGGGTAAGCTTTAGGAGTGGGGTAGGGGATTTAAATCTGCTGAGAAAATTATAATGCCTACTGAGAGTCCAAATAAACCACATATGCGTGTGTGGAACTCGTGTAGCTAAACTGAAGACAGTGAAACAAACTTGTGTTTCTGTGTGAGCTGGTAGCAGGTCAGCTGGGACGACACCCAAACAGCTCGTACTGTAACTTACCACTGTGTATGAGGTGCAGAAGAAATTAAATTAAAATGTAGTACATCCAACATGCAATAGAATTGTTTTTACAATCAAAAAATATTTTTTGTGGTACAAAGTATACATGAAAAGAAAAAATCTGAGAGTGAACATGAAAGATGTAAATCAGGCAGAAAGCTGACAATGAAATACATTGCACATTTCTATTTCTATTTAATTGATCTGCCCGAAGACAGTCAGAGCACATCAGCAATATTGCATGTATGATAATTATACCTACAAGCTTCTTTGTGCTGTGTGCTTATTCCCCAACATGCTTTAAGCTTAAAGAAAGAACATCATAACAAGATCTAATGCATATTCACAATCCCTGAATCATTGTTTCTATTTTTGAACTATTTTTGAATAAATGAACTAGTACTCAGTGGAGGAAGTTAACAACACAAACTGAGATGCTGATTCTATAGCAGTTATATAGCACTGTGTGTAAGGTGCAGAAGAAATTAAATTAGGCATGGCAGTGAGAAGTGGGGAGCCTCACCATTGTGTCTAACAAACACATTGGGTCCTGCTCTCTCATATCACTCTGTGAATAGCTTGAGTTAATGAAGAGACTTGAATGAAGCGAGGTGGGGAAGATGAAAAACAAATTGTGCTTCAATGTTACAAAGTTCTTCTGATAGATTTTTCATTCACCATTTACTCCTCATTCCCTTCAGGGATAGTGCAATCACTTAATTCTTATAGGGGTTAAATTGACTCTGATGACTCGACATTTTTTCTCTTTTTCTTATACACAGATATCTAGATTATACTGCCCCCTGGTGGATAGTGAACTTATGAAAAGGAGATATTTGTCATTTCTGCAATATTGAACATAAAATTATATACTACTCAAAACGAAGATAATCCTATATTATTATCTTCGTTTTGAAAAATATAATTCCTTATATTTTTCTTTTTTTGAAGGCTAATGTATGTAAAACATACTATACATATTGTATGTAACACATAAACACAATAACCCTGACATTAGCCGTGATTCACATCATTAATGTAAATAATGTGTTTTTTAGATGTTATTGTTAATTAGGAGAGTGTGCAATTTAATTTAAAATGCCAATTAATTTGGTAACCAAACCTGAAAAAATCCCTGCAAGACACAATGAATCTTGTTTTATTATATCAATTTAGGAAATACATGGATGGATGTAGTCCAAGATAGTCTTTTAGTCACCTTTACTCTACAGAAAGTGCTGTTATCTCCCAGTCTCACTTCAGTAGGTCCTATAGAGAGAAGAAAATACACTGCAGTAACTCACAGGAAGCTACAGTTCACATGGAAAACAAATAAAAATGATGGCCAAAAGGGCATAAACCTGTTCACTTCCTGTCATGGAATTCCCATATCTTAGTGAGATAACATATCCTGTATGGAAAGCTACGCACACCTTTCACCTCATGTGCTATAGTGACTGAAAACTGGAATATGCAGAGGAAACCCAGGGCTGTTTCTAGTTATCTGTTCTAGGACCCACAAGCCACCAGGCAAAGCAGGTTTTTTAATATTCTAGAGGCTTCAAGCATGATTCAATCAGCTACTGTGGCTTAATTAAACAGTAATGTGGGACCCCTTTAGGGGCTGCAGGTGGGATGTCACTTAGGGCCCCTTATGCTAAGAAAACCTCACTGTTATCCTAAATGTCCACTAATGACCTTTGTATCACACTAACTAATTTACAGTACTTCTACACTGCCTGTCTGACAGGCCATTAGAATAGCAAATTATAACAGCTGTAATATTTTGTTGCGATGCAAGAGAGCAGAAGCATTTTTAGTATCACTCTCTAGAGTAGAGCATCTACCTAATGTCCTGACTGTAAACGGAAAGGACCATAATGCTTTGCTGCTGAATACATACAGTATAAGAATATTTCATTTTTAGAAAAATGAATGGGGACTTTAACAACACTAAGGGGCCTTTTAACTGACAGTATCATTCAATTATTTTGCCCCTCTCCATACTGACAGTTTAAAAATACACTTTACAGCTGGTATCCCATTTTAAATGGCTTGCTGATGTGTCGATAAGTTGCATTATGTAGGATTGTGTAGGATTGTGTTTGTGGTATGTTCTTATTTAGATAAATGTGTGTGATGTTGTCTTTATAACAGTCTGGTTTAATATGGAACACAATGTGCTCATCTTCGTCTACCTTTAACTGTCCATTAGTGAAGGATTTATTTGGGTTGAATATCAGTACAGATATGCTAAGATTCACAATGTTTGGTGACTTCCTGGTGGTGACTGAACCAGTCAGCAATTTCTTGCTGCAGGAGCAGTAAGTTCTACTGCTTTCAGAATGATATCCTAATTAAAGCAATGTGAAAACCAATATCAGAGACAGCACAGTATACAGTCAGATTCCAGAGTGCAGGCTGTCATATTCCATTTAAAGCGTAGTTGATATATAAAACACAATTTATGCTAGGAAATAAAATGGTTATAGTGGAAAGTAAAAAAAGGTTGGTCTATAACTGCAACCATTTTGGCCCTTGTAGACTTTTACAAGAAAAGCCTTCTGAATTACACTTCCACACTCACACTAGATTATCTCATTTGTCCACTAATAATGTATAAGTGTGTATATACATGCATCACAGGGGAATTCAATAATTCTTGTTTATACCACAATTTAACTACCACTGCATCTATGCATCATATTTAATAGCATTCTGTGGTTAAATGCTATTAACTTGAGTAACTGTGGTAGTTACCCACACTGAGACATCTTATCAGACAGCCCTGTATTCTGCCTAACAATTCCCAAGTAAACACCATAGCAACCAGAGATTAAATTAATTAATTCATTATTTTTATTGATACAAATGCATTACATATGCATTTCATATTTGAAAATGACTTGCAAAAGACTTTAAATATCAAAAATTCTGATAATAGACATAATTGTATTATGGTTATTATAACATTAAATAGGTCTTTTATAATTATTATCCATTTAATAGGAAATAATTAGAATAACTAGATAGAAGATTAGGTTTTACCATAGTGTTTTTTCTAATACATTTTAACACACACTTGTATGTGTTGAACACTACAGAAAAGTATCTCTGCAGCTAACCTTGTAGTTTGGTTTCCTGAATACAGTACTCGAGGTATCCTGCTTTTCTCCTTTATGTGAACCCACATGGAATATGTGAACTGTTAAATATTTCAGCATCTTGACTCTTGAATGTGGTTTTACTGCAGACAACTTAAAAGCTTTGCCTCCAAGGGGAGAAATCTTCATTGGACTTCACTGACCTGACAAAACCTCGAGTGACTTAAACAATGCATGATGTATCTTATCAACTTCAGATCTGCAATGAAGTGGCAGAACTCTCTCTTTTGTTTACTTTTCAATCTCTGCCTAGCCTCCATCACACACACACAATAGAGAATGGTGTTTTGGGAAAGTCTCTGTCTGCTTCACTGGTTTGCTTCATAAATCAGTATTGATCACGTGCACAATGTATTTCAACCCTCTAATAAACGGCCATGTCTTTCATTTCTATAAAAATAAAGATCTGTTTCTCCTGAGCTTACTCATTGGTGAGAACATGACCAATGAGTTTCACCTCAGCACCTGGCCTGTGAAACTGGAAGAAAAATAAGACTGTATAGTAGAATCTGCACAAAATGGTCTTGACAAGCTTTTATGGACCAGTAAATGCAAGACCATTGCTTATTAAAATGCCAACATTGGTCTTTTCAACACATTTGGATTTGGATCTATTGAAACAACTAAACAACCATTACATTTTTTTACCCTAAACTCAATTGAGTGATCTGAAGAGGGTCAGAGTATGAGAATGTGGGCAGAAAGCTCCATGTGGAGAATCTTTTAGGTTGTAAGAATGTTTCTGCAACTAATGTTTATAAAGGTTAAAAAGGTTATTTTGAAAGTTCTAGGAAAGTTCAAAACATCCAGTTTTTTAGACATTGTATTAACATTTTTGTTTGGTTTTAGAAATGTTATTCAAAATGTTTTAATTCCTGTAATGTTTTTAAAATGTTCCACTAACTATTTAAGAATAATGATTTTGATATATGATATATAATGTTACAAAACTCTTCAACAATACCCCAAGAATGTTTTTGACAGAACTTTTATAGAGCTTTTAGAGATAGCCAACCTTCTGAGAATATTCCCTGTTAGCTGGGTATCCATCTATACAATATATATAAGTATTTGCGTGTATTCAGAAAGTTTATCAGAAAGTCTTTCACCAGCTGAAGAAAGAATTTAATTTCTCTTGGGTAAATTTCTACTGTAGCACTGAAGAAATTACATTCTTGGGAAACTTACCAGTTGGCAACATACGTCAACAGACACTAAGCTTTATCTGTAGATAATAATCTTGAGTATGATGCCCACGAGTGTGTGTTGCATAAGGAATCCAAGCTCACTTTGTGTTGAAGGGGAGAAAGCCTGCACTGTTCCCTGTAGAAACAGATAAACTAATGATCTGTATAGCCCCTGAGACCTGCATTGGCCTGATAAAACACAATCAAAACAATCTGACTGTTTATTATTAGGACCTCAGCTAATACTCCGATACTCTGGTTATAGAGATAAAGCAAGAGGGTCATTAATGGTCTTTAAAAGCTATTGATAAATAGCACGTTTGTTAAAAGTCAAAACAATGTAAACTAGATGTTTTAAACTGCAGTTTAAGACATACTTAGTTGTTAGCTGTTGTATTGTATTTTGTTTTATTATTTGGATTTATAAAACCAAACAACAAAGCAAACAAACAATTAAATAAATAAAAATGTCAAAAAAATTAAATCCTTTCGTCGAGGTGACAGCAGGTGCACTGTTATATATAATACAGAAGAGGGCGCTATTGCAGCATATTTGTGGAGAACAGTCGTAACTAAAACCGTGGGCATCTGTAGAGAGAATTCAATTTATTTTTATTTCTTGTGAAAGTTTAATTTGTCGTATATTATTTGTCGTACATTATGCATGGGTATTTTGAGAAAATAACATTTTGTCTTTACATTAAGTCTCAAAGTGTTTGCGTTATGTCACTTTTTGACCAGCAGATAGCAGACTGCTTTACGATAGACGGCAATGATTTGGGAGATCAATGAAAAGTCAACAAACAGCCGGTCAGCGATGATAAAAGTACCGGCTTGAACATTTGGGTGTGTGAAATTGAAGCTCAAATGTAATCTGAATCAAGCTCAAAATGAGATTATTTTATCGTCTCAAGGTATGCCATTATTTATTAATGCGGGTCTGATTTGTGTACCTGATTTGTGAGCAACACAAGCTTTGGTCTGTGAGGATGATGACAGGTGGGTGGAGGAAGGCTTTTGAGTTTGAAAAGTATCTTAGAAGTTTCTTGCATGATGTTTCAATCACAGGCATTCACAGAAACGACATTAGAGTTGTCAAAGTATTGCCCTTTTCCAACTAACAGTAAACAATATTTAAATATACTTAAATCTAATGTATGTATACATTGATTTATATATAAATACATAAGAATACAATTAAACATCGATATGCTCTTAATCTGACATCTTTTCAGTTCACAATAATATGAATGTATATATTTTGTTTTTCACAATACAAATGATTCCAAAATGATTCCTTTAGATAAATATATCACTCAAATTGTGTTGCTCATAATATAATATAATGATAACAACATTTTCATGAATGGTCTCAGACTTTTAGCACCCACTATATTTAGACAAAGAGTAGATGAAGAAGAGTATGTATTAATATAACCACATCTTTTGTTTTTCTATGCTATTCTTAAAAATGCAGTTTGGCAGTGATGTCATTTTGTCTGTGCAATCCTAAAATAATCTTTAAAAAAATTACGTGGATTATGTCATCAAGTATTTTTCATTTGTGAAATGATGAGTCTTTTCTGTTTTTCTGAGATAATTTGATTAAGTAACACTGAAAGATGTTCTGATTTAATAAGTGGTTTAATTAACCTGTCTATTCTGTGTCAAGATCAAAACAGCAAAAACATTAAATTACTTCAGTCAGTGTGGGACAATTTAACATCTCGGCATGCCATGGGCCCCTCAGGTCACGCAGATCTCTCCTGATGTGTGTGTGGCACTAACTTTTGTTCATTATTTATAAAGGATAAGTAAATGTGTGTTGTGTCTCTGGTCTTGGCAATATTCATAATAAACCACACAGAAACATATTTTGACATCATAATTGGGTGTTTCTTCAACTATGCACATATTTGGCCCTGAGGACAGAAAATAAACTCCCTGAAAAATCACTTTTTATACGCTCTTACTAGTTAATTTAATTTGTGTACTAATGTAGAGCAGTGGTTATACATGCATCACAGGAGAATTCATGCTCCAGCACACTCTTCACTGATACTTGTCATCTATTGTAATCAAGTACAGAAACCTTAGAAAAAAACATTATTGAGGCAAAAGTGTTGGTCACTGTGGAAATTATATAACAACTGTGGGACAATTGCAGCTTGTGTAAAAATAAAAAGTATGAGTTTCCCAGACAAGGATTAAATTAAGTCAGAACTAAACTAATTCTGCTTAAATTAATCCAGATGAAAAAGAAAAGTTTTTGAGACAGTGCCTAACTTTAATTACTTAGTTCTAAACTGAGGAGTCACAAGCTAAGGTAAATAAGCACTAACCAGCTATAAATGTCCTAATTTAACTAGTACATATTAAGGCCTACTCCTGGCTTAATTTAAACCCTGTCTGTAAATCTGTAAATATTTTAAATAAAAAAAGTAGTAAAGTAAAGTAAAGACCTTTTTTGAACAACCTTCATGAAACAAAATGAAATATGAAATTTCATTCCCCTGGGACATAAAGGTACCAATGTCATTGAAAAACAACACCCAATTCAAAAATAATGTTTTAACTCTTGTGGTTCTGTACTGAGGTTTGTAATAATATAATCCTGAAGTGAGAATGATAAAACAGATCTTTGTTACAAATGTGAAACAGTAATCAGTTTCTATATCTGTTTCTCTCGGCTCTCAGCTTTTCCCTTGCCTCCCTGAGCCCTCAGAAATGTTCTCTACTCCACCCAGACTCTGAGCAAATAATTTTGCATGAACTTAATGTGAAGACCTTTCATTGTAAATGTGAAAAGATCTTATACAGTTAAGACTCCCTTTAGACCAGCAGACAGTGGGGAGAAAAAGAGAGAGACACTGACAGTAATTAACCGCTTTTACGAGTAGAGCCATTAGCAGCACAGCGCCGCATTAAAATTGCATTATAATGGCTGGAGGCGGGCGGCTGCTTGAGAAGTGGATACATCTGAGTTCTGCTGGGGGTGAAGTTCTGATGGGACTTCACAAGCTCAGTTTTTTAGGCCTGCTTTCCTAGACATGTATGAAGTATTCAGGTTAAAGACACTGTAGGGATTGAGGCTGCAGTGCTGTTACAGACTCTTGTTCTCACCCTGCCACTGCCCAATGCAATTATATTATTAATCTATATTATACAGCAGTTAGTTTTGATTAGACAGATGCATTGATATTTTGGTATACAGTAACTAGCACTGAGAAGCTTTACTGTTTGTATCACTCCTAACAGTCTGCCGAGGGTTTATCTACTTTATCTATTTTGACTATGCTAACAAAATAATTCTAAATAAATCCAAAGTATCTGGCAATATTGTGTCTAAAATGTAAGTTACTCAAAATTAACTTCTTGTGTTATAAAACTGCTGTACAGAAGCAAAAACACATGAGTGAGCAATACCATGAGAGTGTGCTCTTGTACTAATAAATTGTGATTACTTTCCCCAATTATAGCTATGTTGATATCCAGTATTTTATTCTACTCTATATTTATGTTAAATCATTGCATGTTGCTATTAAAAGAGAAACTTGTAAACAAGAAATCATTTTAATAGTAATAATTTGAGGAAGCAAAATCATTTGAATGAGCTGTGGCCTAGTAGCCCATAATATGAATTTTCTTGAATGAAGCGACGAAAAAGTGAATAAAGCTTACTTTAGTATAATAATAATGAATGAAGGGATGAAGCAGAAAGCATGAATCAGAAAGCGCTCAGAGCGGGAGTCTGAATGAAAGCGCAGATACTGATCACGGCCACTGGGTGGCAGCACACACAGCGCTGCTGTTAATCACATGTTCACGGGGGCTTTGAAGTTGCCCGTGGATGACATGTACCAACATTGTGATGGGCACACACATAGCCATAAAAGTGCAGACCCCGACGCACAAAAGCACCGACGAGAGCACCACGGAAACTTATCCAGACCTCATGAAGAGATGAGAGTCCGCCATCAGAACTACGCGGAGCGCCATGCGTGTTTGTTTTGCTGATTGAGAAAAGTTTCATGAAAATATACAATGTTTATGAATGGGAGTTCTTTGAACAGTTCTGCACAGGACCCTAGCGAGCAAGCGCTTCACCGGCCGCCCTGGGTCACTACCACTCTCGGGTGTTTCCTCATATTCACTATTGTGGTGGATATTTTAGGAAACCTGCTGGTGATTTTCTCCGTCTACAGAAACAAGAAACTTCGGAACGCAGGTGAGTCGGGCGCGCAAGCTGGCACGGGTGTATTGTTTTAATATCACGTTCATTTCACAAAGGTTGTTGTTTTAAGAATAAACCAAACAACATGACCGACAGGCAGGCTCCGGTGAGGAGATGGCACAGTCGTGCCGTGAATCCAGCTCAGACGTACGCGTCAGTTTCATGTTGCCATTAAATCGCCTCGCCGGTTTCCACTTACAATACGAGATGTTACTTTACTGTGTCCGATTTCTACGGTGTAATTGAGATTTAAACTACAAGTGCTTTTACGCTGTTGTAGTTTTGTCATTTAACATAGTCCAACACAGATACCAACACAGCTGACAAGAAAAACGTAAATCGCAATGAAAATGAAACAATGCTTTCTTTGTGACGCACATTACAGTGACACCGTGCAATGCAAATTTACAACTCTTATGTGCAACTTGTAAATACACTTTGTTATTATTATGATATTGTTATCTATTTGCTTTATTCGCTGCTGATTCATGTTTCATCCCTGTTGGTGTTTGGTGGAGTCGCTCATAATGGTTTATTTGAGTGTATCCCATCATCATAACATACAGTCTGCAAACTCCATAAAAATTGCGTTAAATTACGTATATGCCTTTTGTTTTTGTAACACATTTGCGTATTGGTCACAAGATGTTTCCTTCATCTTTTGAGATCCTGAGCAGCGTGCAAGAACATACAAGAGCAAGAAACGAAGTGAACTGAGGGGCTGCTGGCTCTGTTAGGAAAAACCAACATGTTCATTGAATTTGATTGACGTGCTTGCCGGATATGTGGCAGTTTATTTTGGCATTCATCTGTCCACATCTTTGTGAAGTGCCATGGGACTGTATCTCACGTCCTGTCAATCACGGAGCGGAAAAATAATATACTGACACGAATCCTGTCCAACATCCTAATAACTGTCGATAAGTAGTGGAAAACGTGAGTCACGTAGAGTCTTTTAGGAGTCAATTTAATTAAGCTTTGACATTTTTCCAAGGCGCTCATTAAAAGTGTATCAATAAACAATAAGGAGGCAGAGAAGTGTTTGAAAAGAGCACGCGATCTCTTATTGCGCGGGGAAGACGCGCGCGGACGTCTCGCGTGCACAATAGTTCCATTCCAGCGTCAGATTCTGCTGTCAGAGCGCATGCGCTTTCCCGCTCATCACGCAGCTTGCAGCACGCTTTTCATTTTTGCCATGACTATTTTAATCCTCCATTTCATTGTTAATCTCATTTTTAAAATACGCCGTTACGCAACACCAGTACATAAAAAGAGGGATTTTAAACATCAGATTGATAAATGGATGTGTAACACCTGTATAGAAGTTTAAGAGAGTGCATCAAATGAATTCACTTCAATTTTTATATTTATCTAGCTGATAGAAGTGCTTTATAAAGGAGAACGTGTGAGATTTTCAGTACTGTTACACATTTGAAACAAACCAGCAATTGATTTTGTATTGGGCATTTTTTTTACTTTTTGTATTTTTTTACTGGACCAATACATTAGTCCAATACAGCTTACCTCTTTAAGAAAGACAATTAAAAAAATCTTTTCACCTCAACAGTCGTTTTCATATTTTTGCTCGGTACATGGCCAGCCATGTTTACAGATTACTTTTCTCCCAGTCACTGTTTTATTTTTGGGTTTGTGTGCTTACTTGGCAGTGCTACCTGAATGTTGGAGTCACCCACTAGCCCAGGGATAAAATTTTAGCATGGAACCCCCCCCAGCTGCGCTGCACCTGCTTGGCTGGCTTCACATCAGAGGAATGCACCATGAGAAAAACACATAATAAACAATCACCAAAGAGACAACAGAGGCTTCCAATCATAAAGTCCCTCCTTCAAATTCACAATGATCACAGCAGCAGCCACTGCAACTGCTGGACATATGGCTGTCCTCCAGTGCGGGATGAATGAGTGACAGTTTCTGCTGTGGGGGGTGGAGTGCAGTGGCTCTGCCTGTGAGATTGCTGTACTCGTGCATAATCTGGGATGTCTCTCGCTTGAGTTATTGTGAATGTAGCAGACAGAGCCTTGTTTTTAGGTCAGCAGAGGATGTGTGTGCTGTGCGGTCAGGGCTCTTACTGTATGCGACCCACAGGCTGTAGCACACAGCTCAGGTTCACACCGCAGTGGTTTGTTTACAATGGTTTTCTGTAGCTCATCTGGTAGAACATGGTGCCTGCAACACCAAGGTAATGGGTTTGATTCCCAATGCAAGCACTTATAAAATGAATAGTTGTAATGTGCTGTACGGTTCGCTTTGGGATGAAGCATCTGTCACGTGCATAAATGTAAATGCACTCTTAGATCTGCTATCCACAAACACAAGAAGATTTACTTCTGCAAAGAGAAAAGTATGACGTGAAAACAGTGGGTTATAGAAATTAGTTGATTATGCATTTGAACCATTTTTATGACCAGTATCAGTGCTGTTTCAAGAAATCTAGGCAATATGGTCAAGGAAATACCTTTTCTCTCTTGTAAATTTGATATCAGGGTGGTATTTCTAATGTGTGATGACTGCGGCTTTGGATGTGCTGTATTAGCTTCATTTCTGCTTGGGTTGTTGACAGTGTCATGTTCTCACCATTAAACCAAGTATAATTTGTTTGCCATAGATTATATAAAAATGTTTGTATTGGCTGACTCTTGTTTTCCCTCAGTTTATCTTTTCTGTGTTGATTTGCGGCTTGGATTTTGTATACACATCACTGTTCTTTCACATCACTGTTGCTCAGTTATATCATAGATGTTTATTATTGTAGAATTTGAGGGTTGTGTGTGGGGGGTGCTGTGGAAGTGAATTGTGGAAGGGTTTTGCTAGGTAGGTGTAAGGTTTATAAGCATCATTGTACAGATGATCACTGTCATATCCATTTTTATTACAAAATGTTGTAGTAGCTCAGTTGGTAGAACATGGTGCTAGCAATGTCCAAGTCATGGGTCTAGGGAAATACACAGCTGCGCTGTAAGTTTCTTTGGATTAAAGTATATGCCAAATATGCAATTTAGAGGAAAGGCTTTTCATAATACTTGATCCTGATTGGTCAATCGCTGTATTGCACCAGGAAACATTTTTGTATAAGCAGGTTGAAATGGCTAACTTGCCCAGTTTTGTGAATTAAAATGGTTTCTAGTTTTTATTAGTTTTCAGCTACAGACTAGTAAAGATTGCCTTGGAGGACAGTGTTAATTTTAATAAGCATTGTAAAACTTTTCCTAGCAGGCTGGAACTTTTCCTAGGAGTCCCCAGTTAAACCAAAAAAATGAAAACACTGCTTGTAAAATGGCTCATTTCTATGATCCTAATCCCTTAAACACCCTCATGTTGGGGTCTTGATCACCCTATTGGGATCTGCTTTGTGCAAATGAAGTATTTATCCTCTACAAACACTCGAGTCTGAGAGGGAGCCAGGGCTTGCCCAAACGCTCAGATGTGTGCTTTAAAGTGTGAAATGAAATGGATTTACACTGGTGAGTCACCACTGGTCATGTGCTATTGACTTTTTTGACGGCATGGAATCAAAAAACCAAACATCAGCATGTGTGTGTGTTACTCTGCTTTATCGAATGAAAAAGCCAGTATGGGAATGGCTTCCCATATTATGGGAAGGATCTGAGTGTTGAGAGGGAATTTTGTGTTTAGAATGTAAGCAGCACAATGGCTATCCAAGATCAGCTAGACACACTAGCTGGTCTTGCGTTGTTGCTAGTATGTGCTTGTACTAATTCATACTGTAAATCCAAATGACAGTTGTTCCAAAAGGTTTTTGGACATTTAGGCCACACTAGGTTTGTGTGAATGAAATTGCATTATAAAATAAAGTGCCATCTGCAAACATATGTTTTTCAGAGCTAGCTTTGCTTTTATTATACATTGTTTTTGACATACAAAATTCTTCATATTCTTTAAAATGTTTTAGTTAAAAAGGGATCATTTTTAATTTAATGCAGTGACATTTGTGTATTTTAAATGTCCAAAATACCCCAGTATGGATCCAATGTGTTTCCTATAGACAATAGTCTGAATAAGGTGTTAGTCACATCTTGACTCTTAAAGCAGTAGTGGGCATACTGTACATATGGTGGTTTTTCAAAGACACACAGCGAAATGTGGGAGGCAAAATGAAATACACTGTTCTTTACAAAACATCCTTCTTCTTCATCCCCGCGTGAGTCTGAACTGTCTGCACATTTGGACGTGAGTTATTCTGTTCTGCTCCACTTCACCTAACCACATTCTAACCATCACAGATGAAAACTCAAAAGTCTCAGTTCAGCTGAATCTTTTCATGCATTTTCAGAAAAGAACAGCGAACACAGCTGGATTGGGTGGATTTAAGCCCCGTTCACACTGACAGTTGCCTGCAGTGACAAAACGAGTCTTTTATTTTTAATGAGAGTTGGGTGATTTCCTTCATTATTATTTACTGAGACCATTGGCGATGCGAAACGTTGAACTTTATACAAATGATGTAGCAACAGTGGATGATAGAAGTGGATCCCATGTGTGGGATTTTGTAGTTCAGTGTAGGCAAGATATTCATGTTAAATGTGAGTGATCTTATTACTTAATATGATTTTCCTTTGCCCATATACAGCAATGTTATTAAATAAATGATGTGAGGACAAACGATGTGATGAATGTTTGCATTCTCAGCAACTTTGATTCATGATTCATTGATTGATAATTGTTGATAATCTTGATTTGATCTTGAATGATGTGATGTGCTGCCGCAATTTATATACAAACTCTTTTCCTGCAGAATGATACTGTTTAACAACAGGAAAACTGATACTGGTTATCAGATTTTGGAAAACTACAGTACTTCCAGATGTGCAGCTCACCAATAATACTGGGTCTTCTAGCATCAAGAATACTACTAGCGCCCAATAGTACAGTAATGTAGCAAACGTCATATATGTCTATGGGCCTTTACACTGATTGTTCTGTATAAAGCGGTCCTTTTATACCATCCTGAGTGGTATATGCATTGTGAAAATATGAGATGCTTTAGAAATCTTGAAAAAGTTCCTATACACGCAATATTAACCAAATAATTTACTGTATACTGTACTGTCCTGTGATAATAAGAGATGCTTAGTAATCTTTAGAAAGTTCCCCTACAGATAATAACGGAAATATTTTTGTTTACACTACAGTGTTGTTGCAGTGTGCAATCTACTGAAAAGGCTTCCAAAATCCTGTCTTTATTGTATTGTTACAATAAAAAATATTTTTTATTGTATTGTTATCCTTAGCATGTTTCACAAATGTACTATTTAGCAGCATGAAGAAAATCACATGTGCTGAAGCATCACCATTATAATGCTGTGCTTGTGATTTATTTTCTGTGCATACAGACCCTTTTTAAGTTCAGAGAGAGATAAATAGGGCACTCGATCCATCACTGTCTTCTGTCTTTGGGTTGTGGCCATTCTTAGTGTTAATAACCAGACATTGGTCAATTTGAGAAACTCGATGTGTGCTTCTGTTTTGTCATATCTCGCTGTGTTCCAGCATCTGTGTTTGTATACACGGCTTCATCTGTGACCCCCTGCAGAGCCCAGGTGTTCTGTATATGCACACACAAACACAGAAATCCATAATGTTTGTAATATATATGATATATAAAGTTAAAAAAAGTTCTACTAATGTTACTGCAAGAACATTTTAATAACTTTGATAAAACTTTTAGAGAATGTAAGCCAACATTTTGCATAATATTTTCTGTTAGCTGGGTAGTCCCTTACCCTAACCTTAACCATCACAACTAAGTGCCTAACGCTAACCTTTACCCTAAACCAGATAAACCTAACCTTAACCTACTTCTAACCTTAACCCTATAACCAAATCTTAACCCTCAAACATCCCATTAATGGGGTATCAGAAAGTGAGGACCTGCCAAAATGTCCTTCCTTTAATCTTAACTGGTCACACTGATCCTCATAAAAATAGTGACACACACACACACACACACACACACAGGCAAGCTGTATGTGGATCAGCCTTTCCAATAAAGATGAAGAATTATTATTATTAAGTTCAAAACTTCAGATAGATGCTGTAGTCCTGTGCAGATATTCTAGAATTTAAAATGGAGTTGATCTGCATCTTTTCAAAGTCTTATACTGAGTTTAAGTGGATATAAGGCTCTGGAACACTTCTGCATATTTACATTTTGCAGTGGACCAAAATTCCAGCAGTGGCACACAGGAGTAAATAACAGAATATATCACATTGTTTCCCTAATCAAATTTTTCAGAATATTTTAAGCACAGAAGATGCTGAAGATTTTATATACTAGTCTAGCTTTCAGCTATAAAATTATACTAAAAGAAATGACCATAATATGTGAATCTCTGTGTTATGTTGTAAATTAAAGTGTACTACTTAATGTGTATTAATGTGTTAATTTGTTAACAGGTGAAGCGCTGAAAACACAAAAAAGTGTAAATAATGAATTACTATCTTATTGAATGAAAGCGTACATTGTTATCATAAAAGAAAGGGAGAATTGACATTTTATCAAATAAATCTTGATATTTTAATTATAAGTTACATTTAACTATAAATTCAATAACACCCTTAAGACACCTCTAGAATGAATGTACTCTATAAGTTTTCTGACCCATATTTCACTGGGTGCCTCCACAGTGATGAGAGTGATCATTTCTCCTAATATGCTCTCAGTAACACAGCCATTACATCATTACTGTGTTTTTGAGCAGTTTGAATGGCAGCGTAATGTGATTAAATTTTTGTACTTCATAGATCTGGATGAATGAATGAAGCGCATGACTGAGGCAGAATATGTGTGGAGGAAATAGGGGAGCGTGGGTGAGTTATGAGCAAGGAAGTGTGCTTTAACGGCTAGGGGTTTAGTGTGTGCAGTAGTAGACCGCTGTGTGTGTGTGCATGTGAATACATGTGTACACAGTATACTAGAGTGTACTAGAGTGATAACAAGAAAATAATGTGTGTATGTTTGTGTGTGTGTGTAGCAGCCAGAGTGTGAGATACAGTGACCCATGAAGCAGTCTACATGAAAGGCAGTGAAATCACTCATGCCTGCTGTGGGCATCACAGAACATGTTCTTTAAAAGGCCCAGCACACGTAACACATTGTCGGGTGTGTTCTAAAAGATGCTGTTCGGACATGCATACTTGTTTACTTGTCCTCGGGACCCCTCTCATTTATTTTGGCTTGCATTTGTTCTTCCATCTGTGCCTACTCGCCTCTCTCCGTTTTTACCTCTTTGTGACCCCTCCTCCCCCCTTCTCATTTCTCTCGCTCAGACATATTTTGGTCGGGTTGTTCTCATTCTTTGTGACATCTTTGTCTGTGTGCATCACTCAGTCTGCGCCCCCCTGCTGTTGCTGAAAGTTAATGTGTACTCACATGCACGCACACATTTGTACCTGTAGAGGAGTTCTGCCAATTGCATTTGCCATCAACACATTCTCTCCCACAAGCTGTTTTGGTAAGCCTGAGTTTACTTTAGGTAATATATTTTGACTACAGAATAATTCTTTCACTTGTTTTCTCTCTGTGTCAACACCAACACACCACTACAATTAATCAAATGATAATTAAAGAACAACATAATTACACCAACAAATTAAGAACAATATAAAATCAACATTGACCTAATTTAGTTTCATAATAAAAGTCCCTTGTCTGTTTTGAGCACAGACTGACAGTGCATGTTATTGTAAATATATAAATGTTGTTCCTTCAGTAAAGTGCAATTTACTATTACCCATTAAGCCTTAAGGGTAAGCAATTTTAGGCAGGCTAGAAATAGTAAGTGGGCTTTTGAAAGCATAAGATTCTGCCCTCCCTTCAGAGTGCTCTCCAAAGCCATGCCTCCTCCACAACACATGAACGTTCACAGCCAATGGAATTTTATGAACTGATTATGGAAGATTGTCTGCATGAGCAGGGTGCACAGAGGTATGCAAAAATTTTGTGGTTCTGCAGAAGATGTAAATTTATATAAATATATTTAGACTATTTTACTTAGTGATTGTTTTCAGGATGTGAAGAGACTTTTAACCAGCATAACAAAAAATGTTTCTGGAAAAAAATCACCTACCATGCCTTTAACAAAAAAATACTGTTTCCATGAGTTAACAAAGGAGTTTGGCTTGCTGTTCTTTGAGGAGGGACTCAAACCCAAGACTCAGCTTCCTCTAAGGGTAACTTTAAAAAGTATTTGGAGTATTTCAGAACATTGTATGACCTCATAGAAGTTGTTGTCCATAATGTCTGCCTGAGGCTGGGAGATCAACTAAAGCTTGTTCGTGGAAAAACAAACACAGTAAAAGCACTCCACACCCCTAGTGTGCACGTGTGAGTCAATTTTCGTCTCTCTCATCCATCCCACCCACCCTGAACAGACTGTCTTGAGGAAATGCTCATTAGCCTTTTATCCAGCCATTTATCCATCTCTTCCTGTGTCAGGATATCACATAGAACGCATGGCGTACAGTGCCCATTTTCAAAACTGCACTGTCTGTACTGAATGTGGGATGGAAAATGAAAGTAAGAGGAAGGAATGATCAATTTAGCTGTAAAAAACTAATAGGAAATAACTTTATAATAAGTTACATATAATAAAGAATATGTTTTTTTACATAATACAAAGCAAGCTTTTAGGATTTTTTAAGTCAAGTGCTCTTGTAATTATGTTTCTCTGTTATTTCAGCAGCAGTTGTGTGTGTGTACAGTGTGAGAGAGAGAAAAGGGAAGCCTTGTTTTCACAAGCTATATAATTTTTAATGACTACATGACAGGTTGCCCTAAATTAAAGTCGGAAACAGGTCATATAATCTGCTGGTTGATGCATTTCCTGTGAATCATTTTTCTTCAGTTTTTTTTCTCCTCTCCACCAGTAGTTTGTTCTAAATTAGGGACACATGAGCAATACATAGATACTATGATACTATGGCTTTTTAATGGCTTGTGTATAGGTCAGAAACACTACTGGAGCCATTAACAAAAACACTGCAATGCTAAGAGATTCTTAGACGACTTTCTTTTTTTTACCTACATGTCTCTCATCACTGGCCTCTCCTCAGTTACTGCCTTTTTGTTTTGATAGGCTACTAATATCATTTTTTGCATGATACAGTAAATGAATAAACTTGTTTTTAGGTATTTGTTTTTTAAATTGTAAATAATCAGAACCTTAAACACATGTTTGAGATAAAATCTTTGAAATAAGTAACTAAAATGCTGTAGCAGAAATCACAAATTTGCATGTTTTTCCCATGAGGTCTAGTGAAGCATGTGTTGGGGATGTGCCTCAAATGAAGACCCTAATCTAGATAATACCATCATCTTGTATTGAACAGAGCCCAGTACTGCATTACTGCTGCTTTCACTACACAGAGAGGGTGAGAGACAGTGGATCATTGATATTTTGTGTGGAGAAAGAGAGACAGAGTGAAAATGAATAAAAGAGGGAAGGTGAGAGAGCGGTAGTTATGAATCTGAGACAAATGTGTTATCTATATAGTAACCTAAGCTTATCTTAAAGCTGGTTCTTTTCTCTATTTGCAGGTGTTGCATTCGACAAATGTTATACTAATTTATGTTTTATCTTCTTTTCCAGATGTGAAAATTGTTGGTGTTTGTGTCTTTGTTTGCCACTGTCATCATTCTTTTCATCTAGATGCATGTAAAGGGACCAAGCCAAGCAGAATCACATTTATTTACATTTATGTATTTGGCACATGCTTTTATCCAAAGCAGCTTGCAGTGTATTCAAGGTATACAATTTTCAGTACATGTTCCCCTGGGAATTGAACCCACAGTTGTTGCAATGCTAATTTAATGCACTGCCAACTGAGCTACAGGAACAGCACTTGTTTTTGCGTAGCTTTACAGAAAATGCATATTTATACAAAAAAAACAGAGTCATCTTATTAAAAGTGACTGTATTAATGTCCATATTGCAGAAATTAAGTGTTCTAAGACAACACAAATTATGCAGTTAGCTATGAGCATGTATTTATTTAAGTAGAAACAATGAGCATGTTAAAGCATGTTAATGAGCATGTGATTACATGATGTGATCACAACGATTACAATATATGGAACATTTGTGAGACTTCAAAATCTGACAAATTTAAAGTTGGGTTTTATGTGATTCAAAGTTGGGTTTTATGAAGTCATCGTAGGAGTCTGGATTCAAACAGAAGCTGGTGTAATGTGTAATGTCTAGTTACCTTGAGATGGGCATCCCAGGGCAGAAACAGAGAAGCATAGAGAATAATTAGCAAAGCTGTTGTTCATACAATATCAGGCAAAGATAATCATTTGCATTTGATCTGATATAACTGGGGTACAGGGTTATGAGCTGCATTATGTAAATGCTTGGCTAATGAGTGAGAGAGATTGATCGAGAGATATTAAAGGAAACTGTGATGTTTCCTAAATGGAATCAAGTAGTTTGAGTGTAGTTTTCAGTTCCTAGCTAACAACTTTAGGATGTAGGAACATTTCCTGAATGTTTCCATTAAGTAACAAAACATTAAAAATGTTATTTTGACAGTTCTTGGACATTCAAAACATCATGTTTTTTAGACGCTGGTTAATGTTATTCAAACATTTTTTAATTATGTAACATTTTAAAAATGCTTTACTAACTACTTAAGAATAATGTTATATATGATATATAACATTAAAAATGTTCTCCTAACATTACTGAAAGAACCTTTTTTGATTATTTTGAGAGAACATTAGCCAACATTCTGAGAATGTTCCCTGTTAGCTGGGTAATGTGTTTTAAACTCTAGTCAGAAAAACATATGGACTGTGTTATAATAAAACAAATCACTGTCTGGCTTCTGGTACCTTCTTAAATAAGTGTTTCATAAATAAGTGTTTTAAAGCATAAAGCACAGCCATTAACTCAAATGTCAATCTGTCAGCCTGCCTGTCTGTGTCACTGTATGTCTCTCTGTCTGTCTACAGCAGCAGTTCAGAAAACAAGCCCTTCAATATTCCAGTTGTACATATGGGGCCAGTTAAGTAATGTCAGCAATATATCCAATAAAATAAAACACTTCACAGCATAACTGCTGTGCTTACAGTTTCTGTAGGATGAGCCATATTAATATTCTGTTTTGTCTCGTTTATTGGTTCCAGACCACAGAGAGATCAGGTGATATGGCTAATGTATGACTCACAAGGGTTGAAAGAAGCAGCCTTTACTCTCATCACTGCTGGTGTTAAGATTATACACTGAACTCACCTGCATGTTTTTAATACAGATAGCTTTACTGTATATAGAGCCAATAGTTATGTGTATATGTTTTGGTGCAGTGTGCAAGTCTGAATGTATTCACAGGACAGCTTTATTATGTTCACATTTGTTTTGACAGATTGAGCAATACAAACACCTGCAGTAAAAGATCCATATTTATTTGTTATGGTTTGTCAACATGAATCCATATGAAAGAAGGATAAACACACCATTAAATTGCATAGGAACTCATCTCATTTTAAGATCCACTCAAACATAGTTCAACAGGAATGGACTGGCACTTACCATGGGTAATGAAGTCTTAGAGTCAGCAGTTCTGTGTTATCCTACTTGTGTAGTGTGTGTGTGTGTCTGTGTGTGCAAAAGACTATGAGGTACCCAACAGTCAGGACTTATTTGAATTGTGAATGAAATATGTTGGCTGTTTTGAGACACCATCATGTTTTCACACTGGCAGTTTAGTTCGAAACGTTAGTTCGGGCCATGGTTTGTGGGAAAAATTGTTAATGTGGAAGCTGTCATGCAGACCCAGAAACACACAGGAGTACCCAAGACTGTAGGAGGTGCCCTGAGTTTGGTTGCACTGGAACTGTGGTGTGATTTACGTGAATGTGTAATAAGTAACCTGCGCATTTTTTAGTTGATGATGACATCATAATTTTTCTATAATAATTACTTGCACCATATAATATACATATTTGCAGCCCTCTTAAAGGCGTAGGGTATACTTTCTTCTTTCTATGTAAATGTGGCTTATGGTAGGCAACTTATCTACAAACTCTAAAATTGTGCTTTTTGTCTTTTGATTCTAAGTTAGATTACAAATTAGGATCAAATGATAAAGAAGGGAGTTAAAACTTTGAAAATATCCTAATGTGTGGTGTACTCAAGCATACTTTCAGCATTTTAAAGGGCTGAGGCAGAGACCTAGCTGAAGGTGCTGGAGTGATGTTAAACAGTCCCAGTAAAGCATCCCAGATGGCAGCAGCCTGCTGCATCCTCCACAGACAAACACTCAGAACCAAAGTGCAAGAAATTTGCACAGTGCATATTGCATTCCATGCATTTTTTCTCTCTTACCATTTTTCTCTCTTACAAAAATTCCATTTTTGAAGTATAATTAATTTACTAAATGTAGTAAATCAATGCAGACAGATATATATATATATATATATATATATATATATATATATATATGACACATATAAAAGTATTTTAACATTGAAGCTATTATTAAAAGTATTACAGCCTGTTTATATACTCACTGAAGACCAGTGTCTATACAAAACTCTAAGGCAAAATTTCGAAATGCAGCTCTGATTGTAAGTGCATTCTTTGTAAAGACTGTTACTTTATTATTACGACTAACAACCCCTGCAGCACCGTCTCCCTGCTGTCTCTGTACTGTAGCTCCCGGCTGCCTCGAAACAGCTGATCTGTGCTTTGTCTTACCTTGACGCAGATGTGTACTCACTCAATATAGAAATGCAGTCAACTTGGAAGAAAAACTCTTTTGAAATTGAAATCATAGGGGACAAAAAAACACACACTTTTTTTTTCATGTAAGCAGATTATTTTTGATCTTTTTAGGTCAACCGAGGCCAAAAGCATCTGCTTAATACAGCAAAGAGTGACGAAAATGACGGAATCAGCTTGTTGGCCAATCAGACAAGCCGCAGGGCCTCAGGGTCAGTTCAACCTCTGGGTACATAACAGGTGTGTGCTGCGAGCAGATTGAGTGTTTCAAGATATCACAGATATGAGGGTGAAATGCATCAAATGTGTTGACGCAATTTCACACATGCTTGCGCATGTTTATATTTTTCCTTCTGTTTTCTCCATTTTGTTTTTCTGGTCTCCTATCAGACGCTTTAATTTATTCCACATTTCTCTCTGTCATGAAAAATCCCATCTGTGAGAGCGTTGAATCATTGAAATAATTTTGCCCTGGGAATAAGGTTTGTACAGTGGCTGATCGCTGTTTGCCTTTTTGTAATGACTCCGTAAACTTCCAGACGTTTACTATCATTTTTCTATAAAGTCTCAACGTTCAATCCGTCTTAACATGTGTGGAATAGAGTGGCTGGTCATTTCTCTTTTTGGTAGATAATAAAACCATTACAGCTGTAATATATTACACAGGACTTTTCTAGTAGATGTTTACACCATGTATACTGCAGTGAAGAAGGCTGTGTTTGGAAAGAGGATGAGGTTTGGTTTTAAGGCAGGTATGAATTGTGAGCAGCATCTCAATGGGATTTTGCATAAAGGGCTTTTTGGGAGTCTTCGTCCACTTTGTTGAAACCTCCAGTATAAGTGGTTGCTTGTTAAGTGCTTCCTGTATGAAGTGCACTTGAGAAGCTAGCAGTCAGAAATGGTATTAATCCAATCTTTGTTAAGAATACGCTTAGCCCGGTAATTGCAAATTGAAGCCCAAGCTTTGGTGATTGGTTTTACGAAGATAAAGAAGCTAAAGAGGGATAAAAAGAAATCATCCTTTTTCAGCATGTATTGATATGATGCAAAAATATAATATAATTCACAAATGTACATTTGGCTTCAGCATAAATTTTGTCATATTTAATTTATTATGACCATTACTTTAAGAAACACCCCCAAAATACTATTGGGTGAGTGATAGCATTGAGTGCTGTGGTACAGTTTTCAGTTCAATCAAATATAGTTTATACTTGCTAATTCTTTAATGACAGTCTTTTTTCTGGTGAATTATTTCATCTGTCTCACTGTAACTGGGTGGGCCAAGATTCTAATCACCCAATAGTATCATAGATGTGTAAGTGGGTCATTGATGCATTTACCTCTGTGAGGTAACAAAGAAGTGAACTTAAAGGCACAGCTCATTTAAAAATTAAAATTCTCTCATAATTTACCCTCATGCCATCCTAGGTGTATATGACTTTCTTTTTCTCAGCTGAACCCAAACAGAGTTATATTAAATCAATAGATCAGGGCGCTAAATACAAATATGGTGACATGTCTATAAGGTTGAATCTCAAAATCAATGGGATTCTACGTTTTCCACGATTCCTCTAATCTGTCTGTTTACAGGGATACATGATGTATCGATTGCTTAATAAGCTCAAAATATTATTTGTTTTCTTTCACATATGTGCCGTTTCACTTCAGAAGGCATTTATTAACCCACTGGAGTATTATGGATTACGTTTATTATGGATGGATGTGCTTTTTGGAGCTTCAAAATCTCGGGCACTATTCACTGCCATTATAAAGCTGGGTACAGCCAGGATATTATTTAATATAACTCAGATTGTGTTCGGCTGAAGAAAGAAAGTCATGTACATCTATGATGGCTTAAGGGTAATTTATGAGAATTTTCATTTTTGAACTATCCTTTTAACCCTTTTTTTGTCTTTTGGTTCATTGTTAAAGGAATGGTTCAACCAAAAATAAAATTAAAGGTATGTCATTATTACTTAACTTCCATATCTGAATTGTTTTGTAATATGTTACTGTTATGGTGCTGTTTTGGTTATTTATGGAGACAGGCAGCCCCTGGTCACCGTTTACTTACACTCTACGGAAAAGACCAGAACCTTTTGTGATCTACCGCATAAAAGTTACAAGCTTGGACTGTGTTAAGAGTGGATAAATGATGACAAAAAACACTTATTTGGTTCAATAGTTGCTGAATTGTTAAAGCTCTGAATATGTTGCAAATTCTAGAATTTTCATTTTCAATCAAGCTTGTATTGTGTTTGGACAGGTGGCATGGCTTAGTAAGGTGAGTCTTTTGACTCTGTCCTTATGAAACAAAGCTTATTCAGTTAAGATGAAATGATTCTCTCCTCTAAAATTCGATGATGCACAAGAAACCCTTCGTGTGGGTGTTGCAGTCTCACCTGATGCAGTGAATCTTGTATTGAGCGGAGATGATGTCTGGATGTTCAGTAAGGCCTTTGGGCCACTGTATACATTGTACACCATCTCAGGTTGCCCTGAATAAAATTGTGCATGTAACAGTTCTGTTACTGTCCTCACGTCAAAGGAAGTTTAGCTGCTTGGCTGCTGTTCACCTCCTACCAGGCCACCAAGAAGTCCAAGAACTTTGTCTGAAGGGTAACTTCTTCACAATGAGCTTTAGGGCTTTGCTTGACCCATACAATGTTGAAAAGAATATAGAGCAATAGCACAGAGTTATTATTTTATCTGTACTGTAAACCTGGTTTCCTTTTCAACTGCACAATCCACAACAGTCTTCAAAGGAAATTGCCAGTCTTATGTTTGATGTGCCAACGCTGTTTACGATTACTGGGAAAATTTCACCAATATTATAATATTATTTATGATGAACAATCTGTGTTTAGAAGGTTTGTGTTTGTTCTTAATAATCTCATAACAATAATCATTATGATGGCATTTAGAATAATAAGGCTCACACTGAACATTGGATGATGGGCTTTTCTTTTATGGTGGATTAAGTGCTGTACTTATTCCACAGTTTGATCAGTGATTTTTAGTTGCCAGGTCCTTGCAAATTATGTTTGTTTTGCAAGCTGGGAAACCTGGGACCATTGTCCTGTTCCTGTGTGTTATTTTTATTGCAAAATATGCAATTATGCTGTTTTTATCACAGTTAGTTACTATTTAATTTGTTCAGGTTTATTTACCAGTTCGAGTTTAACGTAATCACCCTAATTAAATTCCTAGTTTTCATGCCAGGTAAGTATTGTTACAAGTTACATAAACTAATATATATCTAGTTTGGGGGGCAGTAATGCCTTCTACGGTATAGCCTGCACATTGGGCCAGTTGGAAAGAGGACCCACCCATAAAACTTTGTCACCACTACAATTCATGGGGCTTGGGACAAAGGACACATTTAGCAGTCCTTCCTTCATAACAGGGCTTTGGGCAACATTCCTGGATGTCACCCTGATGATTTCTTATTGTCTTACTATAGAACATATACATGCTTTTATGTCATACGTGTCTGTGTGTCCGTGTAAGGGAAAAGTTACTTTTTGTAGGTCCTATGAGCCCCAAAACTTCATTACATGTGCACACACACAGAAGCTGGAGATTGAAAGTACCGCAAAGTAATAGACATCTGTCAATCACTAAGCCCCTTCCAACACTTGGTTTTACTGCTGTGATGATGTACCATGTTTCCCAGAAATCAGATGCTTCATTAAATCTCTGGAATGGGTGTGGGGAACTGTTTTTCTAAACCACTTCTAAAACTGAGAACCTCCTAAAGGTTGATTGTCTTAAAATTATGGACTGGGAATGTTTTGGAAACCAGTGTCTTCCTTATTGTCGATGCCCAATGTGTTTTATGCTTTTCCAGGACCGTATCCAAACCAAACTAACAATTACTCACACTGGCATGAAAGGTCAACAGACATTATATTGTTGCTTATGACCCTTGTCAACCTCCACTTCACATGACCTTCATTCTACACTAAAAGTGTTTAAAAAGCTAGTTTGTTTGTGTTTCTTTCCCTGCTATACCTTGGGAAAATGTCCCAAGCATTATTTAATTCTTATGAAAATTGATTATTAATTAATAAAAGATGATTCATTAATTTTTTATAATACATATAGAATGTCATTCTATATTTAGAATATCATATTTTTATGAGTGTAGTCAGAATAGGGCAAATTATTTTCTACATTGCTAGCCCCATCTTCCAACAGTTGAACATTCCTTGTTTCCACATATATATTCTTTAAAAGCACTGAAAGATCAGGAAACCAGGAACCAGAACTGTTAAGAGGAATCAGAATTGTTCAGTTCCATGCTATTCCCATCTCCCGCTGTGAATACACTAAAATGGTCTTTGCACTTGAAGGACAAGCTTGTTTGAAGAAGACAAACTAATGCTTGACACGCGGGTGGATGTGAAGTCGAACTGACATTCCTTTCAGCGGAATACTTTTGTCTAGTGTGTGTGTTCTGTGACTTGGGTTCCGACCTGTCATCTAACGAGGTGAAGACCTCAGTAGCTCCCTGCATATATCTGTCTGCCCCCACCCCTTGTTCTGTGCTTGTGTGAAAATGTGTGTGTGAGGCTCTGGCACGGATCTGTCATTTCGAGTCTTGCCAACTTTGCTTCGCACTCGCCTGATGCGGAGTGTGACACCACCTGTGGTATTTTGTCATCTCCACTCGCTCAAGGGAGACACTGAGCTTGTGCGACAGGTACCGTCACACCGTCCCACAATCTTCGGCCATACCATCCCCGACACCAGTTTGTGTCACTCTGGCTGCAAACGATGCATGGGAATGTATGAGGTTGTGATTGTATACAAGAAAAAGAGAAAATCAAAGTCATATGTTAGTTTATGCTGTTTTATTGGAAGGGAGCTCCTGTACCTCAACTGCCCAGCTAACAGGCAATGTTTTTAGAATGTTGGCTAACATTCTGTAAAAGTTCTTTCAAAGTTATCATAAATCCTACTTGCAGTAATGTTAGTAGAATGTGTTTTAATATTATATATCATATATTATAAACACTATTCTTAAGTTGTTAGTGGAACATTTAAAAAAATGAATTAAATAAAAAAAGTTTGAATTATGTACATGCAATCAAACAATATTGTTAATACAGCATGTAAAAAATGGATATTTTAAACATTTCTAGAACTTACGAAATAACATTTGTAACATTTTTGTTAGTTTTGAAACATTATGGAAACATTATTACAATGTAAAACTGTTGTGGGTGGCAGAGCGTTGTGCTAGCGATGCCAAGATTTTAGGTTCAGGTATCAGGAAGTCCATATGATAAACAGAATAGCTTGAATGCACTGTAGGTCACTTTGATTAAAAAGCACATGCACAATTTCTAAGTATAATTTGTGGGCTTTTATTCCAGCAACACAACACTTTTGAATTGTAAGCCTTTTGAGTCATGTATTAAAACTGACTACCTTGGAGTCATTCCAGTGACACATTTGGTGCCAGAGGGTAATTTTCATTGTATAGAAAGAGACAAAAAGATGTTGTGTACGCATGCATCACAAAGATAAAACCTGTCCACGCTAGAAGTCTGTGCTACCCTTAATTCAAGCAGGCATGCAATGCCAAGTGGCAAAATGAGAAGATTAAACCCATGACTGAAGGGAGATGATATGAATTGTTCTGGTCTTTTTTTTTTTGTTTAAATCTGAAATGCTTAATAACATCCCTGCACCCTGATACATCAAAAGCAGCATCTTTCATTGGCTTTCACACTTTATATGTCTGTCTTTAGTCGAAAGGTCAGTCAGAAATTAGTTCAGAAATTTGCTCACAGATGTGAAAAGTCTCTGATGGTTTTTAAAGAACTTGCTTACCATTGATTTGAGTTGATGTTAGAGGTTTTTTTTAGATCCTAGCAGATGTATGTGTTGTACGTGATGGAACTAAATGTTGGCATTTTTTAAGGGATTGTTTTTTTTGTCTATTTTTGTCTTGTGGGTTTGAAATCGACATTGATTCAAACGTGTGATGTTTTAATGCCCAATGGAGCATGAAGGCACCAGCAGAGCTTCATAACTGCTCTGTGCTAAAACGAAAGCATTCATTTTGACTTCTGTGTGGGCAGGTGGAGCAACAAGCTGTCAATCAGTGCTGACTGTGTGTGTGTTAACCAATTAAAGCACTTATATTGTGAATGAGTGTCAAATAACAGTCTCAAAATAAAAGTTATTTGTACATTTTGTACAGATATAAAATGACCTGTGTAATGTATTGATGTGATTTTTAGCAAACAATATGTATACAACATTTGATGCTGTTTAAAACTTCATTAGAACTTTTTTAAAGCAAAAGTAGACTGATTGGATCAGACATTTTTCACTGTTTTCAAACTGAAAAGGAAACATTCTCAGAGCGTTGGCTTCTCTCAAAATTCTCTCAAAGTTATCAAAAACGTTTCTGCAGTAATTTGTGCATAAATAAAATGTTATTTTTAACGTTACCGAAAATATATTAAAAACTTTATTCTTAAGTAGTTAGTGGAGTGTTTTAAAAATGTTACAGAATTTAAACTTTTTTAATAACATTTTTTTAACCAAGCAATAACATTAAAACCGCTATAAAGCATCTACAAAAACTAGACGTTTGAAAGTTCCTAGAACTCCTAAAAGTTCCTATTTTGAAAGTTTCTAGAACTTTCAAAATAACATTTTTACCATTTTTGTTACCTAATGAAAATGTTAGGGAAATATTCTTACAACCTAACATTGCTAGCTTGGATGGCACTTTAACAGCAAAAAGTAGCATGTGCACAAAAAGGTCAGAGTTGAACTGCATTTGATGTAAACACGTGCAGCTGATGGATGATATATATTGACATAAATGCAGTTGATGATGTACGATGATATAGCTGATATGGTTGATGCAGAGAATAGACAGATGAATACTGATGAACAAAAAAAACAGTATTTGCAGTCAGAAAAAACATGTGTTTCCTAGCTGTGCGTGTGTGACTTAAAATATTTCAAATATTTGCATTTGCATTGGCATTTTGCACAGAAGCGATGGCTCGTTTGATATCAACTTATAAAGATTGTTTTCTGTGTTTGCACAGATTACAGGCAATTGCTTATCTGTCCCCTGCACTGGTACAGACAGGCCTTGTTTACACATGGTATTAAAAGCTGTCTCAGGTGATCCAATCACAAGTAGTCAGATGAGAAATGTCGCCATATACACCTGACAGTAGAATGCTAACGTGTTCAGATTTCGTGATTACATCACTCACCATGTCAGTTTATATATGCACAAAAAAGCATAAATACAAAGCATGATAAAACATATTAGATACACCCGTTTTTGAAAGAGAGAAACCTGGGGAGTTTCACAGACAGATATGAGAATTGAAATTGTATCATCACTGAACAAATAAACATGACTTGAGATGAAAATGGCATGTTTTCATGCCTACATCATATTTCCAGCTAGAAAATCTGACATCTGGTTTTACTGGTTACGCCTTCAGTGTGTCTAGGACTTTTGTTACATACAGATTTTGCTAATCAGCCACGTATTTTGCAAATACATTGCACAGCAACACTAATCAGTATGATATTTCTCAAGATACTTCTTGTTATAATAAAAATGATATATAAATGTATATTAAATTATACATTTTTAGTTCTAGGACATTGCTGGCACAAGAAGGTTTTAACAATACCTTTAGCTATGTAAAATGCAGTATTATGTTGCTATATTGCAAGTGTTGTACATGGCATGTTGTATTTACAATGTGTTTAAAAGCTGTAATTGAGTTGAGGTAATTGTAAATATTGTGACTTTATAGAGACAAAGCCTAAGACGTGCAGTTTCATGCAGATGTGTGTGTGTGTGTGTGTGTGTGCCTGTGTGTACTAATGCATTATTATGTTTCTTATGTGCCCTCGTACCTCAGTCTAACTACACTTAAGCAGTGGCAGCGTGGCATCAACGCTGTTTACTGAGTTAATCAGGCAGATGTAAAACTTTGCTACTTCTGAGTGCAGCACTAAACAGCCATGACTGGAAACTAGTTGACATTGGCATTTAACTGTGTGTCCTTAGGGAAAGCCATGACAGTAAAAGAAAACCTTTTCCATTCGGTTATCTAAATACAATTCAGTTTTCATCCATATTTTCCCTTTTCTCCTATTTGTCTGTGTGTATGAATCTCTGAGACAGGAAACTCTTATTAATATTCATACACAGCCATCAAAGCATTCTTTTTGTTTTCAAACAGGCTCAGATTTGCCCATCACATCTTGCATACATACATACACACACACACACACAAGAGAGAGAGAGAGAGAGAGAGAGACCTATCATTATTGCCTTTCTTGTTCATAAACATGATATCAGTGTCAGTCCAAATTGAATAACTTCAGGCAGCATTCCCACTATGGGAGATTGTTAGGTGAAAGGGCTTTTGCTGACATACTAATCAGTATAGAAAAACTAGAGGCTATTTCTGTCAGAGGTTCTCTGTCCTATTTTTGTCTCAGAAAGACATTAGGGATCACAGTCAGTTATGTGGGCACAGGGAGATTAATTGGTCAATAATTAGCTGAAAACATAGAGCTTTTCAATTTATTGACTGTAATTGGAGCCATCTTGACCATAACATTTAAAGCTGCCCATTGGTGATTTAACACAAAAAGAATCATTGCAATTTCAATTCAACAAAGGGTTATTTACTGTGCCGTTACTGCTAAGCAATGAAGCGTTAAGAAATCTCATTTAATAACTCATGAACACACACACAGGGCCCTTTTAAGGTGCTACAGTATGTCATGCAGAGAATTGTTAAGTTGTAGAGTTCAAGCTTGTAGCACAAGGACCATCCACAAGGACGACTGCTGATTCATGCTAAATCTTTTTAAATTAAATTTGGTCATGCTGGCATGTCTGAGGTTTACACGCTTAAGTCACAGAATCCAGCAGAGAAAGCTTTTCACTTTGTCAATTTGTAAAACTTTTTCAGTGTCGAATGCAGAACGGTGTGTACATGCAGGGCTGCTGTAGGGGACGACCAGGTGTGTTGTCTTGGGCCCTGTGAAGTAACTGGGGGCCCAATAAGGTCCTCTGTAGAATTTTGGCCTAGACCCTGTAAACTTTAGTGATCACTCAGATTATATGTAATGGAAGTGACATTCATGGTAATGTATTTATATACTAAAACCGTATTTAGAATTTTAATCGGGAGTTAGTTGTGCGTAAACGTAATGTGCGTGAGAAATTACACTGCTGTCCTCCTGTTGATGCATCTGAAAATGGCACACCCTGACATATTGAAATATATTCATATTCTTGAGGTGTTTAACATACATTAACATGTATTATACTGAAGGTTATGCATAATGGCTTGCTGGAAGCAAGGAAGGAATGCTGTCACATTTTGACCTTGTCAATATGGTAACCTGTCAACCTGTTGATCACATCCTACGCGATTTTGGCTCTGACAATAGGCATTACTGTCTAATTGAGGCAACACACCACATGCAAGGACATTGGTTGCACCTGATTGGATGTGTTATGCCTAAAGCAGCTCTGACCTTTAACATCTGAATGGAAGCTTTAACATACATTAGATGGAAGATCCTGAAGAGTACATGCCAATGTGAATCCCTAAGGCTGGAAAGTGATGAGTGTTTAGTGGTTTGAGGGAATTTAAGAGGCCATTTATTTAGGGGCAATCACACTCATTAAAAGTACCAGGACTAGTGGCAGCAGTTATTCATACACTGTTAAACATCCTGTTAAATTTATGTTAAGAAAAGTGGCAGCTGAGGTCACCAGAAATTCACTGTAAAAATGTTAGAGCAGTTTTTAGTGCCTGTATATTTTAACTTATTCTTTCCATAGGCTACTGACAATACTTGACATTACTACACTAACTAAATTATAATAAATATCTTTTATTTAAAACAATAAATATTGTTTTCAGTGTCATCAGTCAACAAATCCTTTGTGATGTAAAGATGAATATGAGGCAAATGTACAGAAGGTCAGAAGTACAGAGAATGTGTAGTATCAGTTCTGTCCATTGCTTTTGCAGTCTGAGTCTTGTGTTCAGTGAGAACACTCATAAGCCAAGTTATGACAAAAGAGCTGACTCTGTCTGAGTCTGTCTGACTCTGTCTGACTCTGACAGAAAAGCAGTAACAATGTCCAAAAATGTGACCTTCTGTTCTTTTGCCTCATATTTATCTTTTAATCATAAATGATTTCTTGATTCCACAGTAGATTTTTGCTCATCCCATTAACTGAACTTTATGAAATAAAACCATAATGTTTCCTTAAATCTTTGCACAACTATGCATCTAAGAATACATTTCACAAAATTAAAATTATCTATATTATTAAGCAGTCATGCCAGCAGTCAGTACCTGTGCCATATAACATAATCGGATACATTTAATTATAAGTACATAAAGGCTGATATTTAACTGTTGTTTTAGGTTTTAATTGTTGTGATAGGTATGTGGTATGTGAACTGTAACAGTAATATTGTGATGTCATCTGACCTAATAATATGATTGTGTGTATAATTATATTTTATACTGAATGTATATGCTGTTGCTGTACTAGTCACTACTAAGACATCATCATATGCATTTCTTCTTCTTTCTGTTCGAAAGCACAGGCTTGAATAATGACATCAGCCCAGCAAGCAAAAGACACATTTTCATGGTATGGAAAATACAATATTTCAATGAACTTTAAGCCCTTAAGAGAAACAAATAGATTATATAATAACACTTCCATAATAACAGTGGTTTTCACTGCAGACTTTCCGTGTAGTAATGCAATAATAGTAATACACTTTTAATCAACAGACTTCCATGCTATATGCAGTATGTCACGTTGCACAGCAGCTGCAGACGTTTCATATTCCTTGTCCATCTAAAGTAAAATTAAATATATGACAATTTACAAGCATCACTTTTCCTGTAATATATATTTAACTCACAGTTAAAGTTAAAAATTGTTGGGAAGAAGTAATAAGGAAAACGTCAGAAAACATAATAAGAAAAAGGAATATCTTCTTAGAGCCAGAGTTCTGTCTTCCTGTAAGCTAAGTATAATAATTTGAGTGACACCTTAATCGCTCTGATAACCCAGACTCACAAACTGAAGCAAAGCTAAGCCGATGACATTACTGTACATTCCCTAGGGACTTAACAGTTTGACTTTGTCAAGGACAATTCTTTGATTCCATTCCTCCTTCCATCCACAAGAAAGAAGACTGCCTATTCTCCATCATCTTCCCCTCTTAGTCACAAACAAGCTGAGTGCACCAGAGAAGTTGTCATGGAGACAACCCGTGTGACCTCTGCTGTCAGTGCGCATCAGGACTTAACCTGTAATGGTTCCATCCGAGTTCCCGAGACTAAGGCAAGCAGTGACTGCTGGGAGCTTCTAAAAGAGATTTATTTACTGAACAGTTGTATGTGTCCATGAGTAGGTTTAGATTTAGATTCAGTTGAAGATCGACAAGGGATAGTTTACCCCAAAATGAAACTGTCATTATTTAATTACCCTTATATTGTTTTAGCATACCTTGTTTCTGTGAAACACAACAGGCAGTATGTTAAGGGACGACAGTCTTGGTCACCATTCACTTCATTTCATTGCATCTTTTGCTCATAAAATAAAAACCGAATGGTGACTGAGATTGGCAATTCAATAGGTTTGGACCAACATGACGGTGAGTAAATCACGAAATAATTTTTGGTTGATGCTTTACAGTGGAATGTACATCATTGGTTGAAGGAAGTGAGTCAGAACCTCCAGAAACTCACCTCTGGTGCTGAGGAGATTAAATGGAGCCCTGTATTCTGCCTTCCAAGGAGGATGCTCTTAGAAATGACCTCTGGTATTTATGAACAACCAAGGTTATTTGCCTGAAAAGCATGGGTGATATTTGTGCAAATGGTGAGAATATTGCACGTATGTGTGTGTCTGAACTTTTATGTCACCAGTGCGCTCGAGGGGATGTCTGAGTGACAGCCTCACTTCAGGCCACCACAAGCTAATCGACAAGTCAGACCATCACTGCCCGCGATTTAGTGCTTCTGTTCTCTTATTTGACAACACTTCTGACACATGTTGACATTGTGAAGGGTCTGCAAGGCAGCTGACACAGCAAGACAAATTGGCGTCCCTGTGTCTTACAATGACCTATCAGCAATCCTGATTTCTTTGGGTTTGCCTTAAAGAAAAATAAAAACTTTTGGACTTTAAAGATGATGTACTAAAACTTTAGAATGCTAATGATATTACTCGAGTGTAGATCTGTTTACACATGGTATCTGTTTGAGTGATCTGAACAAAAATGGACAAAGCCAAATTCAGGTTGTAATTGGGGTCCAAAACATTTTGTGATCTGATCATTCAGAGGTGGTTAAAACAGCATTTGTGACGCATTTGTAGTGTGAACGCTAATCCACGCTGATGCGTCATGGACAATATCAAATGTCAATTATGCATTGTATTTGCCAGTTATATAAGAATTAAAAACACAGTATCCTATCCTTTCACATCCTATGTGAAAAATTGGAAAAACCTTTTGCAAGACCCCAGTTTTTTTAAATGAGTGGTTGTGTATGAAACATACAGCCTTTGTGTACAATAATACAATCTCCAGAAAAGGAGCCTACCCAGAGTTCAGTTCAGCTGCATCTGCCTTTAGTGTTTCCCTCTTGATTACATCATTAGTTAATTATTCAGCTTTACACACAATGTCAAGTCCTTGTGCCTGGTGGCAATTACAGATGTGCATTCATTAGAACCGCTCACGTACTTTTCCTTGAGCAGCCATCAGCTATATGCTGTGCTTAACCATCCACACTCTGCCTCCTCACGAGAAACGGGAGAAACTAATTAATAACTCTGCATACTCACACTCACACTTACGAACACACATATGCAGCCTAATTTGTATAGAGGGCATATTCCATGACATGATGTAGGTGAATGTTTGGAATGCGTGTAATATGTGTTTATAGAGCAATGAAAGTTTTATGGGCCTTATGAAATGCCTAGTAAACATGCTGTGTTTACGTGACATTAGGAACAATCACAATGTTTTTGCCCACATTTTAAAAGAGACTCTCCAACTTAATGTCCCTCCCTTCCTCTCTCTTTTTTTCTCAGGTAACATCTTTGTAGTCAGCCTGGCTGTGGCGGACCTGGTGGTGGCCATCTACCCTTATCCACTGGTCCTCACCTCCATCTTTCACCGGGGCTGGAACCTGGGATACATGCACTGCCAGATCAGTGGCTTCCTGATGGGAGTCAGTGTAATTGGCTCTATTTTCAACATTACTGGCATCGCAATTAATCGCTACTGCTACATATGCCACAGCCTGAAATATGACAAACTGTATAGCGACAAAAACTCTGTGTGCTATGTGCTCTTGATCTGGGCATTAACAGTGCTTGCTATTGTGCCCAACTTGTTCGTTGGCTCGCTGCAATATGATCCTCGGGTTTATTCCTGTACGTTTGAGCAGTCGGCCAGCTCGGCGTACACCATTGCTGTTGTCTTCTTCCACTTCATTCTTCCCATCATGATTGTTACCTACTGTTACCTGCGAATCTGGGTTCTGGTCATACAGGTCAGACGACGCGTCAAGCCTGACATTCGCCCCAAACTCACGCCCCATGATGTACGAAACTTTGTAACTATGTTTGTGGTTTTTGTGCTCTTTGCGGTCTGCTGGGCACCATTAAACTTCATTGGGTTGGCTGTAGCAATTTCTCCAGAGCGTGTGGTTCCTCTAATACCCGAATGGCTCTTTGTGGCAAGTTATTTCATGGCGTACTTTAACAGTTGCCTCAATGCAATAGTCTATGGAGTGTTGAACCAGAACTTTCGCCGTGAGTACAAGCGCATCGTGGTGTCAGTATGTACTGCGAAGATCTTCTTTCCAGATAGTTCAAATGAGGCTCAAGAGAGGCTCAAGAGCAAACCCTCTCCACTCATGACTAACAACAATCAGGTCAAGGTGGACTCTGTGTGAACAGGCATGCTGGAAAATCCAGCCTAAGCTGGTTAGCTTTATTTTGGAAGATGGTAGCAGGTTTTTGGCTGGTTTGAACAGGTCTTACCAAAAAAACAGCTTGACCAGCTTAAACTGGTATGTTGCTGGTCCAAGATGGTCTACCAGCTTGAACCAGCCAATGACCAGAATGGAACAATTAAACACCAACCTACCAAAACAAAGTTCCAAAATAAAGCAAGTCCAAGATGGATTTTTTCAGCAGAGGCCTGTATGTGTACGTATATGTTTATAAAATGAAGAGAAAACAACAAAATAAATCCTTGCTTGAAGCCAAGCAAACTTAATTTTTAAAAATATATTTACCAAATATGTGTCTTGTCCTAAAACTGTGATCTGTTGCCTCAAAACAATCAATCAAAACAGGAAATTATTATCATGTCTTTTATAAAGCACTTTCTTTGTTTTGTTTTCTTTTTCATTGTTGGTCAAATGTACTTGTATAAATTTAAATGTTTACAGTGATTATGACAAATCTATGTAACACATACTTTATGTAATGATTTTATATGAATTATCTATGGCTGAACAGAACAAAGATGCATATATGAAGGTGTGAATGATATATTACTGTATATACATTTACTGTATATTGAGAGTGTTTCACTGATGTTGATCATTCAGTGAAGAAAGAACATAATCAAAATGATGCCAAGAAAATCAGCATATCTCTACAATGCCTGGTCAGAAATGGGACCAAAACACTCTACCAAAAGAGCTTGTTATGGAGTTTACTGCTTGTTTAAAAATGACCTCACCGGATTTGACACTGTTACTTTGCATTTGAGGAAGCAATACAACTGCTGCTTTCACACAAACCCCTGCAAAAACATGTTTGAAAATATGGGAATCCTTTCCTTTTCCTGTTGTCTCTGTCTTCTCGACTCGCTACTTATTTTTAGCTCTGTCTCTTCTTGCCTTTTGTGTCATTTTAAGAATCTCTGTTTTCTTTCCTTTTCATTTTTATCTGTCATTTTCTCTCTATGTATGCATGGACCTAATGACATGTTCATATGCAAACGGAAAAATGAATAAGAAATGTTGAAAGATTAAAAAAATAAAATCAGAATTTCTTCACAATGTATGATGTGTATAATTTTACACAGATACACATCTAAAGTATATTTGGATTTCCAAACTGAGGCAGGACTGTTCAGTAAGTGATGGTACCAGTAGCTTTAGTGGAATGCTTAATTGGTCACTTGCTCAGTTGCTAAGGTAACTAAGATTTCACAATGGAAAAATAAAACCGTAACCATTTACATTAAGCATGAGTACATGCATCCTAACTAGACAGGTAATTAAAACAATCCAGCATTTGACAATAATATTTTACTGAAATGTTCAGAGCCATCAGTGTCCCAATGTATCCAGGGTCCTTACCAGTGCTCAAAGTTGTACATGATATACTGATTCACAAACTGGATATTGAGGAGCTGATTGAATTGCACCAAACGTTTCAGTGATACAGCAAAAGTAATCATACTCAAGATGAATTGTAAGCTTGCCAACAGAATTGAACTGGGGGAAAGGCTGGGTGCCCTAAAGTAAGAAAATGAGAAACATAAATAGACATTGTGTTTGTTGGTTGCACGCAACTACAAACCTGGAGCGCAACCAGTGTAGTCTGGTTCGAGAATGATGGACTCTTATGAGCCGGTTCTTTTTAATGAATCAATCAAAACGATGTAATCAATAACTACTTGTAAAGAAATACAAATAAATTATTTAAAAAACTGTTATTAAATATAGTGTTTTTGTTTCTAGTGTTTTGAATGTAATACAAACAAAGTAGTATAATAATCCAACTACTCTAAAACATAAATAATTTTTGTAAATATTTGGCAAAATATTATATTAAAATATAAATTAATTAGTAATCCCTCAAAATTACTAACAATCTCTTACAAAACCAAATTAAGGGATATGGAATCTAAAACTAAACCAGAATAAGGTGTGATAGAACGTGAATCTGAGGGACAAGTTCATAAGTGAGGAAAAATTATCATTATGCCTCACATTGTAACTAATGCAGTGAGTAAATAGGGCAAAACTAAACATTATCATCAATGCAAACATAAGTATTAGAGTACAGCATTATAAAATGAAGCTTATGCAACAGTTCCAGTTGAACTCCCCCCCCACCCAAAAAAGAGTAACATAACACAGTGTGGTGACATCACTCTTTGGATAATCTATCCCAGATGACTGAACGATTGCATGGCCCATCGAATAAGCATCATAGAAAATGTCTGGATTTATACTGCCCTCTGACAGATATCTGCACCAATCCATACTTCTCCAGAGATTTTATTACCTTCTGCCACCAAGAGATTCCTACATGTGATGTATAAAAGGTGGGACCTACTTTGGACGTGATGTGATCAGCTTTGTGGAGGCTGTAATTTACTATGTGGAATTTTGTGGAAATTACAATTTGAAGATAAATGAATCCGAGTCTATTTGCAATATATGGGTGGATTGCAGCCTGTTCAGGGTTTAGCCGGTCTTGGTTATTATATGATGATATCAGGGCTGATCCAAAAATACTCTATTTAATTTGAGGTGATTTGCAGATGAGTCTATAAGGTCTGTCTTCTCAGACACAGATTAAGAGTACTTCTAGGATGCAAAGGATTTACAATGAGGAATCACCTGTATGAGGTATCTGACCCAGTTTTGTTTTTCTGTGTCTAAGCAACCAACCCCAGATATCAGTTCATGAGTTTTCTGTAATCACACTTTGCCAGTGTGCAATACAAATCAGATTTTTCAGCCCTTAGGTGTGCATTGTTTTTATCTTGAGGGTTGTCATCACAACCATCAACTCTATAACAGATTATATAGTTTAATCCACAATTTTCAATTAATACAGATTATAGCTAAACATCAAAATCATTCATTGTGTGGGAACAAAAAGTTGATATGAATTAATTAATGATGCCAATAAATGGCCCTTTCCTACATCAGCTATCAGTAATATTTATGTAAAGATAGAACTGTTGGTGTATGATGAAAGATGCCCTTCCCTCTTCTTTTGCTTATTTAATTGTGCCTAAAGAGAAGTTGCAAAACTGTCTTTTAATTTAAGTATTGCGTGATGCTTTTTGAAGCTTCTTGTCTAGCTTCACACTTTTGCTGAACAGATAATATCCACAAATTAAACAGGCCTGGACTCATAACAAAACTGTGACTTGCATGACTTCCATATGACCTTAGTGATGCCTAAATAAAATGTTATTTATCTATGAGTGCCTGATCTTTGTTAGAGACACAGGTAAGTGAGTTTTATCTGCAGGTAAGCATGATAATGATATGCTACCTTTTTGTGCACTTTTTGTGCACTTTATTTGTTAGCCGATTCTAGATTTAGTACATTTGTTATATACTGTAACCATTGACAATCGAGTTAAAATTATAGTAAACAGTAGCATTACATCTGCTTTTAACATTTTCACATTTAATATTACGTACGTTCTGACGTCATACTTCCGCCTATCGGATCAGCACGCATCAGATATTAATTTAGGCGGCATAAATAAAGTATAACACAGAATAAGAAGGAGGAGCAGGTGGGCCGACAGAGTTTTTCAAAGTTTATTCACGTTTTGTTACGAAACCTCAAACATTTAGATAAGCTACATGTGATTGAAAGAGCTCGACAAAACACCACGGTAAGTTAAAAAGCGCGCGCCAGCACGTTCATTCACGACCATTTAAAAACATAGCGCTGATGACTCGAGAAGCTGAAAACATGGAGATATGATGCAAACTAAATACAAAAAAATGCATTTTGTGTTTAATACATTAAAGGGAAAACAATATACAATACATTGTATGCACACACGCAGTAGATCGTGCGTATAAATGTGAAAACGAGAGTACGGCGGCGAATAAGAAGCTAGATCCAGCCTCGTTACGTAACGGCTCATCGCTTTTAAGAAATCTGAGAAAACGGAAGCAATTTTATTTGGCGCCGGTTGTAAAACAGGATAGCAAAGGTAAATCTGACGGCATTGAGTAATTCTTCATAAACAGGGTCTGTTGCATCCGAAATGAATGATGGACGAGTTAAGAGTCAGACTCGGAGTCAAACTGAATGAAATGTGACACACATCACACGACAGAGCACTTATCATCCAGATCGGTTGGCTGTTGTTAAGTGGTAGTCATGCTGATTTGTGATCAAGCTTTCACACAGAGACACAAATGAGCCGAGATCTCATCAGACAGCCAGTTAATTAAGATGTATTGAGTCACTTCAGTTTACATACTAAGAAGGTGTCTTGCAGATATGTTCTGTTCTGTATTACTAAGGCGTGTTATGCTCCACATACACAAGCAGTGCCTGATGGTGGTGTGCTTTCACACTGAGTCTTTGCTGCTATTGCTCAAAACAGAAAATAAGAAGTTCTGGGGTATTGCTTTCAGTATTTCTTTGAATAATGACCATAAATTACAAAATTACCGTTAAAGGCTGGTCTAGGGATTATTACAAATTTGAGGGTGAAGGGGCAACGTTTCCATCCAAATGGTATTTAATTTGCACAGACACTGGTATTCGAACCCCAGAATGTTGCTATAAACATACCGAATAGTCGAGATTCATTTAGATTTACAAAAATGTGAAACCTGCATCCAACCCAACAGACATCTTATTTCAGAGTAGACAATTCTAATTGTGATTGCAATATTAAGTACAATAATTGATAGTTATGATTACACATTTTTTAGTTACAAAATTAGTAAGCTTTTGTACATTTTAATTACAAAAAATGTAGGCTTGTACATTTTTTAAAATAATACATGGTGCAGCCCCATCCCTCATGGTGTAGCCCCATCCCATCCCTCCCTGTTATTGGAGCCCTACATAGGCTGCATAATCTGTGTGCATAAAAGACAGCTGACCTAGTCTCATATACTCTTCATTTGCCTTATAACATTCCCATTATTATGGTTTAGGTAATTCAGTCAGATGATTCCCCTTACCTTAAAAAACTATTGCCAATGAATGTGAGAAGGACATGGTACATGACAGAAATCTTTGATTACTCAACAAATTACCGAACTGCACTTTCATATACAGACTAATGACTAAATCCTTTCATATACAGACTAATGACTAATGAGTTAACACCTACACCCAGGGCCTGTCTGTTTGCAGGTGTGAACATGTAACATTGACCCTGCAAAAAAAGCTTAGTCAGTCAGTGAGTCGCTCTTACGATCATGTGATCAGCAATATGTGTAGCGTGGTTTAATATGACTTTTCTGTGTATCTTTTTGTCCTTGTATGTTCCTTCATTTTCTCCATGCTTTCAAAAGACAGAATTTCACCCACACACTTACAGCCAGTGCGTGACTATCTGAGCTGAGGTCTGGCTCCGTCGCTTTCAGTGGTGAAGATGGATAGCATCCGTGGAGATGAAAAGGGGGATGGAGAAAGACAGAATACTGTGAGGTCAAGTGCGGACAGAAACACAGATGTAAGAGTTTGCTTGTCAAACGGGTGTTCAGTTAATAGCTCAATCTTTCTGTAACTTGGCTTCAAATGGCAAAAGAAAGCTGGCAGATGCCTTTAATGTAGGACTTGAAACATTCGTCGTCTTGTTCTGTTCGGGTGTAACTGTCTTTGGTTGACAGCAGTGAGAATGTACTCGTTACAAGCTTATGAGAATTTTACAGTGACTTCACAGACATGAAAGCCTTTAGCAAGAAAAGAACACTTGTACTTGCAAACTTTCCATTGGTGTCTCTTCCATTGGTGTCTTTTGTTTTTATACTGAGGTAATTAACCCTTACAGTCATTAATGTTAAAATGAAAAGCTCAAAATAGTAATTTTTTCACAAACTTTAAAAGGCATTTATTAACCCCCTAGAGTCGGATGGATTACTTTCATGATGGATGGCTGGATGTGCTTTTTGGAGCATCAAAATAATGAAAACCATTCACTGCCGTTTTAAAGCTGGGCAAGCCATTTAATATAACTTCGATTGTGTTTTGGGTGGACTTATCCTTTAACCTTCACAGAAACATTTCTGATTTTGTTACACACCACAAGAAATTTGTCAATGGTTTGACAATTACCTAATAGAAATTACCTAATATAAAGGGACAAGTTTCTTCTTTCATACTTTATTGGTAAATAAGTTTTTTTGTTTTAAATAAAAGTCTAAACCCGAGAAAGGGCCCCTATCTCACATCCATCATAAACCTGATGAATACACGTGTATCATTGAACAAAGTATCTGTCAACTACACTGTTTCCTTTTCTTTCTCTTTTTTTGATTACATGTATGTATGCCTACTGTTTTATCAGTGGGATTTTTGCAAACTCTATGAGCCCTGCCAGTGATGCAGGAAAGGTCCAAAACTCATTTATGAATATGCAACAAGTGAGATCTCGGGAGGGCCGGCCCCGCAACTTCCATCCAGGCTCCCATTTGCACCGATCGAAACAAATATTTGCATATTCATAAATGTTGCAGCACTGACCTAGAACTGCATGTCGCATTTTGGAGAGATTCTAAGATGACCTATTATACCGAACAGATGCGTGAGCAGTGACAGGGGAGAAAGGAATGATTTAATCAGTGACACTTTGCTAGATTTAACCCCCAGCAGTCCAGAAAAATAAATGCTGTTTGGCTATCATGGAAAACCACATGATGAGGACAGCTGGCAATCTATCACCCCGGAAATCAAATCAGTGTTGCTGAAAACGTTCTGTAGCCTGCATTTAGATTAGGATTAGAAACTCTCTGCGTGGGTCAGATATTAATCCCTGCTGGAATGAAAGTGTCTTGTTAATCATTTACTGATGACAGAGATAAAGTTATCTAATATGGAAAAATGGCATTGAAATATGACGATTCAGGCAACATGATTCTTGTTATGGTAATGTGGGGGAAAAGATGGAATGTCTAACTTGATAATATCCAATCAAATGCCATTTGCATCTGGACTGTGTTTTTGATCTATCCATCCTTTTCCACATGCTGTGAGGGCCACAAGGGCAATCTGATATCTCTTCAGTGCACGTGCGTTACTGAATCAGAGCTGCGCAGCTGATATAAGCTTTGACCTGCCCTTGAATCTATTCCAGAGGCAAATCTACGTCATTCCCCAGCTGCAGGTGTTCAGAGCAAATTTAGGAGGAGTAACTGTCCATGGATTTGATCAAAGCTGTGAAAGTAATAAATCTTGTGAATTTTCTTGGTGTTTCCAAAGGACCAGTCTTTCCAAGACAGGGCCAGATCAAAGGACCATAGGGTGTAGATGCAGAAACATCATTAAGTCCCAAACTTAACGTGTAACATTTGTGCAATACCTTAAAAAGCATGTAATGTTATGGGTATACATCTCCGTTATGGGTAACGTACATGTTAGATAGTTACCGTAGATGTTAATGGGCCTTGTTCTTCATTTTCACAATCTTTTGAGTTAAGTGAGAGGGCTTCTATTTAAGTTAAGGGATCCCTGTCCCTCTTATGTCTGGTTGGTGATCCTGCCCTGTCTCTTTTATTTCTCTATCAGATTGACCTCTTCATTTTAAGGATGGAGACTGATCTCAAACAGCAGTTTTTGCCCCAAGCTTTATGGCTGATGAAGAAGAACTCCGATGCAAGGGTACAACAGCACCTTTGATACCTGTACTTCACTCAAACCGACAGTGCCCTTGATGAACAGAGGTTAGCTTTAAAACATCACACACTCAACACAATGATTTAATGTGCTCCGCATATGACATTAAGACTGACACAGGACAAATATTAAGCAAATTTGTCCTTTCAAGTGTAGCTGTAGCTTTATGCCCTCAAAAGTGTACTAATTTGCACATGAAGAAAACCTGAGGGCGGCCACAGGGTCCCCAGACAGTATGTAATGATTTAATAGGGCACCCAAATTTGATCATCTACATTAGACAATTATTTAATCTGCCATTATGTTCCATTACAAGCGATTTTGGCGTAGGCGAGCCCATGACTCATTTGACAGATCCCCCAAACCCCCACCAACCCCCCCCTCTCTTTCTCTCTCTCTTTTTCTCTCGCTCTCTCTGTCACACAGACACACACACTCTTCTATGTCCCTGCCGGGGTCTTGTTGCTCCCACAGAACAGAATTTAACTTCTTTGTTCTGCTCTACTGGGTTTCTAACATTCTCTACAGTTTGGCTGAATTAAATTTTATCATTATTGGGCCAATTAATTTTTAGTCATCCAAATCTAATTCCTTTTTTCTGGCCTCTATCTGTCTTTCCCTCTGTTCTTAGACTCTTTATAGACCAGTGGCTAGTCCAGAAATCTTAAAGTGGACCTAGTTAAAACTTGGTGGAGCTTTTGCTTCACTCACTCTCAAATTTCATTGTTCATATTATGATACAGCCTACCAGATTTTTTCAGAAAACAAACAAAAACACCACCAGTTAGGCATTTTCTGTCCCCAACTTCTGTCTTCATGATAATTCTTGTCTTGCTTGTCATTGTTAAGATTGTTACTGTTACAAACCTCAGTACTCTAGGGGGCGATAGAGTGTCCATCATATGTCCATACATTAAACTGAGTGTAATTATTTCTACTATCAGATTTTCAAACTGTTGGTCTGCCATAACCACCGTTGACCTAAAAGAGAAAACAGTGCATAGATGATTTGCACTAATGCCCACTATAGCGCCATCTTGCGGCAATGCTAAAAATGCAGGAAATTTACATCAGTTCCACATTGTAGATTATGTTGCTAGTTTCAGTTGAATTATGTTGATAGTTATAACTATTAACGTGATAAAAAATTGGTCTCAGTGGTCCCAAAATGTTTGGACTGTACTATATATACAAATGAAATATATGCAGTACATGTATTTGGGCAATGATTGTTTTGTGTGCAACAAAACACAGCTATTTTATTTGTTTTCCTTATTTCCAGAATTTGAGTATATTCCGACACTGGTTGTACCAGCTGTCGATCTGGGTGGACCAGCGCCACCCAGTCCTTTATGTTGCTTCGTGCCTGTTACAGGCTATCTCATGCCAACATTCTGCTAGGCCCATCCCAACACTTCAAAGAACCATTTGATGAATAGTTAAAATGCTGTAGAGGATTTCTGTAATGCTCAGTCAATGAATCTAACTGGACAAGTACACCCCCGCGAGATGAAACATTTACCATTGAAGATTGTCTAGTATCAACATGTTCTGATGGAGCAGAAAATGAGTGTGTATCTAAGCTGTATTGGATAACTAAATCCTTCTCATTCAGACACTGTCATCTGCAAGCTGAATCTAGAACACACACACACACACACACACACACACACACACACACACACACACACTTTTTAGCCAACATTATCCCTTCTAATCATTTTGTGGCTTTTCAGCTGTCTTCTATTTTTAGTTTCCCCTCATGCTGTGTGTCACAAACCAACCAATAATGGTATTTCTTATTTAATCATGATCAATATATATATTAATACTACCCAGGTCTGAACGAGAGTGGTCAAACTGCTAATTTTTACCCTTGTAATGGTTCAATGTATTTCCTCATTTCGTACAGCCCTAAATTTGAATATTTTGTTTCTTGTTACTGTCTGGTGGGTTAGGAGACACTGCAAGTGGATAAGGTGGATAATGGTGAGCTTTCTCATGGTGTCATTCTATTAAAGTATTTTTTTTTAATAATTTTGAATCATGGTAATGTTGTTGACAGTATAATCTGACTTTATAAAACATATACTTTTAAGTATTTAAAGGTATAGTAAGCAGTTTCTGAGAAAAGCTGTTTATATTTCAGCTCAACACTCAAACAAACATACCACTCTCTTCATTGCTCCACCCAAATAAAGAACATGCAGTGCATTGACTAACAGCTGGCGTATATACTCCTATTGCTGATTGGCTATAAGAGTGTTATGGTGTAGTGGTGATCGGTCTGATCCTTTGTTTTAAACCAATTCACACAGCCAGGACTGTGCAAACACATTTAATACACACAGAACAGACATGTATTCACAAAATAAATAAATAGAAATGAATAGAAATGAATTTAACAAGTAAATAGACGTGTTAAAAGAGAGATTATAACTTGTGCCTTTTTTCACAAGTGTTCCCCATTTTGTAGAATGATGCTGTGAGAATTTTTATATTGAGTGAGACAATTGAATAATAAATACTTCATAAGTGTGTCTTCATAAGAATGTCTTCATAGGCTTTTGTTGCTTTTGGAGATATAAATTATCCATACTTACCCAGATGCCTTGAACTTATATTTATAGTGAGATGCCAGACAAACCTTTTTAATGTGAAAAGGAAAAATAAGGGATTTATCAACATTAGTACATAGTAGAATTGGCAAAGTGAACCAGGTGAGTTATGGTGCACAGCAAATTGGCCTATATTCCCATGCAATAGGGAAACAAATTGTCCTCACTCTGTTTAAACAAACACGTTTACACTGATGAACAGAGAGTGGGAGTCTATGGGGCAAGATATTCTGGGGACTTTTTTTTTTACAGTGTATCATTAACCTGTATATGTTTAATTTTTGCATATGTGTATGAGCAAGGCTATATGTTATGAAATAATGTGTTTTAATATTTATTCTGGTGCAATGCCATACCCCTTGACTTCCATTGTAAGAGCGTTATTGTAAACAGAAATTACTGTAAACAAAATTCTGATATTAATATTAAACATGATTAAATAAAGCATGTAGTATCACCCCTTCCTACTCTACATCTGTTGCAGACATTGTAGTGTGGCATTTATTAACCTAAATGTCTAAGCTTTTAAAATAACAGACTAATATTATCAAAAGTGGGCCATTATATCTATCTTTCTTCAAAAGTAAGTCTTAGAGTTGCATGGGATACTGATAACAATTGTATATTAATGGGATAATTCCAATTTTCTGCTTTTCCTGTGTAGACACCTGACATGATACAAGAGATAGACGTGACACAAATAGTTTTTTTTTTATTATGGTGGAGACTTTTCAATTTCACTTTTTATACTAATCTAAAGATATTTTCTACCCCCTAATCCCTACCACTAAACCTAATGCTCAAACAAACCTTGTATTTTTAGATTTTCATTAAAACAGTATTCAGTATGTTTATTATACTGGTTTCCTCATGGGGCCTTTAAGTGGTCTCCACAACCTAGCTGATTTTAGGTTTCGCTGTTTTTGTGGTCCCTCTGAGGACCTCCCAACCAAAGAAATAAAGAACACAGAAAATATTTGATGGGAGATATTTGGCTTGGTTAGGACATTATCATGACTGTCTGCAGCACAGATGAGAGATGCATAGAGGAGTTTTGAGTGTGTAGCTGCGAACCATGTTTTATGATTCCTTTATAAGACAAAATCTCTGCTTTCATTTCTCTGCTGTTTTTGCTTTTTACTTTTTTTTGTGCTGTTTTTCTTTCCTTGTTGTCTCTTATTTTTATGAGGGTGGATGCATCTCTGTGTCTTATATTTGAAAATGCAGAAGTTCAAAGTAGCTTATGATATTTATACATATGTTGGTTTTTGTATTATAAATTAGCTTCAACATTTTATGTTAATTTTTTAAATAGATTTTTTTTAAATAACATGCACACCATGATGGTGTATTTCTATTGGTCATCATATTAAACCAACTTAATAACATTCCGGTTTACATTATTGAGATTAGGAAAGTAGAACACACCCACACACACAACACTCACACACCTACATTTACAAACATAAGCAGACAAGCAATATACAGATAATATTGGAGCGGCCCGTTCCCCTTATAGACATGCATACATTCACATAATAATGATAACTGCAACCCATCAACACACACACACACACACCAGTAAGCATTCAGATATCATGAATTCGCATCATGCTATTTAGAATCCCATATTCTGATTGATAACAGGCGCTCCCTAGCCGTCTGGGTGTAACTTGGTGCAGATAAGCAGTAATTATTACTGTTATTAAAACAGATCAAGATAGTCTGTATGTGGTGTTTGTCATTATGAGTTGAATTGGAAGATAAGCCAGATCAGCTTTTATGGATTACCTCAATATGCAGTGTGCCCAGTCAGTGCATGCATGCACTGAAAATGTCATATAACTTGTATGTAATTGAGGTAGGGTGCATTACTGTGTAAGAGGGCGCATGTGCAATACCAACTTGCCATTATAATGTTATAGGAGGAGGAGGGTAGTGCTGTTTTAACGTCACTTATAGAACTCATCTTCTGTAGAGAATGTATAATAATTACATTTACTTTAATGTAAAGGGTATGCATTTATGGTTTCAGGCTGGATGTTGAAGGAAAGGGCTGTAATTATGGGTCTGAATACAGTTTTTCATGCATTCAGAGAAATATGATGTTGAAGTTGGTTGTTAGGGAAATTGTCCCTCTTGACCTACCTATAACAGAAAAGAACCAATGACATAATGTTATATAGGGTCATCTAAAGAACATCATCTTCAAGAAGTGTTGTAGGTTTGAGTGTACGGCAAAGTGGCAAGCTTCTGGTTCAATGTACAAAAAACCGAGACGTCGTAAAAATAGCTAATCATTTTAAGTACAACAATTTTAACTAATGATACATTCTCGAACAAATAACCCTGTCCCGGTTTTGTTGCAGTCTGATTCAGACGTACTTGTGGTGCTTGACACGTCTGTTGAAGAAAGCGTCTTCCACAAAAGCCAATGAGTAAATTGTGTGCACATAAATTCTGTCACGCATAAATTCGCAAAACACGCACAGGAAAAAGAAATTTATTTGATGATGGATTTTTGTCTTGATTAAGAGATTATCATGACTGTAGCGCAGATGAGAGACTTGAAGACTTTCAGTGCCAAACAAGTATTACGTATAGCTGCCAAACAAGAATTACGCTTTTTTTATTCGTCAGTCTGTACTGTTCTTGTAGCTGTTTTTCTCTTCACATTTGTTTATTTGTTTTGTTTTGTTTTCTCTTTTGTCTTGTTTTCTATTGTTTATCCTTTCTTTATGTATAATAATCATGGCCAGTAAATTAACAACATGCATACAAAACGATCTAAATTCAGAATGATGTGTTGGCAGTGTAGGATAATTTGTCGAATTTTCTTTATGAGCGTGTATTGGTTTGGGGAAACCTGTTTGTTGAAATGTTATTTTTTTATTAATTTCATTTATTTATTTGCCATTCTGTTTGATGCCATCTGCTGGTTCAGAATTTACATGCATCAGCAAAACTTATATTTTTAGAAATGATAATACACAACATTGTTAGAAGATGCTTTCAGTCACTAGGCTGGATCACTGAGCAATGTTTCACAAATAACTCACTGACAGGTGAGAAATACACTCTGTTTGCATGACAACAGCTTCAGATAGCTTTTTAGACCAATACTGGTAGTTCGTTGTATTTACTGGGAGCAGAAAACATGTATACTGCAAAAATAAAAAAAAAAACAGACTAAATTGGATTCTTAAAATAAGGTTGCACTGGTTTAGATCTATCTGTACTTAAAATGTCTATTTTTCAAATGTTATTTAAGAATCAAATACAGGGAACCTGGTCCTCCGGCTAGCAGAGAGCAGGAAGTATCTTAGTCATTAATCCCCTAAACCAGTCAATCCATTATTTAGGGTGAAGTCCAGTCATATTTTTATTAACATGTGCAAGCATATATTTTTAGCTTCTGTGAGAGAGAAAAAGTGTGCTTGCATGAAAGGTTAATTGGGTCGTGTTGGGCTAAGTTAACTCATCTGCTGAAATGCCTCTATGCCTGTGTGTGAGGTAAGGTGGGAAACAACTAATTCAGACACTTAATCTATTAATAAATCTTCTCACGAGGCCAGAAAACACTATTTATTTTTTCTTTGGTAAAAAAATGTATTTAACATCGCATTTTCTTAGCCTTTGCATCATCCCTAATCTATCCAAATGTCATGCTTGGCCTGTTCTACTTTTAATATTTGACCTTTGGCAAAGCATCCAAATGGAGCTCCAAAGATGAACTTTCAACATGGCCAAAGATGAACCAAAGATGAGCCTGTTATTTCACAGACTGCCTGCCTGCTCGCACGCAAGCAAGCACAGCTGTATAAGATGTTGTTAAACTGAAGTAACATGAGGAGAAGGAGCTGTTAGCTTTCACCGCCGCTCCCTTAAGAAGTGACATCACATGGATGAATGATCTGACTTCATGAAAGAGGAACCAGTTTTTGGCTGCACTCTGATCTGTGTTAATCTCTATATTTCAGTTTGCTGCCTCTGTTTCAGGGCAAAGAATTTGGGTAGTTAATGCGTAAAGATAACAATGTTTTTGATAAAAACAAACAAACGTGTGTGTGTGTGTGTGTGTACCACTACACAGTATGTCAATAATAAGAGCTTTTCTCTCACTTTTCAGTGAGTTCTCCAAGGACAGTGAGTAAAGAGAGTCATAAATTAGTAATGTGCCACTGTTAGGGGAAAAGTTGTTTGTTACTGTGATATTTCTACAATGTCATCAGCAAGGAACTCTCAGAAGATCAGCGCCTGACTGTGAAACGATGAGCTCTACACGGTGTCTCAGCATGAGCTTTTACACAAAACACTCCTCCAATTAGCCACACTTTTCAGATTGAATGAGGAGCCTGAGCTGGAGAGAGACTGAATCAGTAATGAGGGCAGGTGGGCAGTGGAGAACAGTTTGCTCTGTCAGTTTTTAAACGTCTGATCTGAAAGTGAAAGACAGAGAAAATTCAAACTGTGAAGTCATTATGTCAGTTAATAGATTTTGAGTTAACTCTGTGTCTGTCTGTCTGTGTGTCTGTGTGTCTGTCTGTGTGTGTCTGTCTGTGTGTGTGTCTGTCTGTGTGTGTGTCTGTCTGTGTGTGTGTCTGTCTGTGTGTGTGTCTGTCTGTGTGTGTGTCTGTCTGTGTGTGTGTCTGTCTCTGTGTGTGTCTGTGTGTCTCTGTGTGTCTCTGTGTGTGTCTGTGTGTCTCTGTCTGTCTGTCTGTCTGTCTGTGTGTCTCTGTGTGTCTCTGTGTGTCTCTGTGTGGTTTGTCTGTGTGTGTTTGTCTGTGTGTTTGTCTGTGTGTTTGTCTGTGTGTGTGTCTGTGTGTGTGTTCTCTAGTGGCAATCCATTTACTGTAGGAGACTGACAGGTGTGAGCCTGCCACAGCTCCTTGGCTTCACCCTATAAAACCTGACAAGTTATCCACAAGGACGCAGCCCTGTGCTAGACGCTAACATGTGCAACATCCTGATTTTGTTACACTCTATCGAATTAAAGACTGTCAAAATCTATTTTTAGTGTGTGTTGCACAAAATTTTATGAATTTTAAGGTTTGAGGGAAGAAAGCCCAGAGAATTTGTGGTATTCATAATAAAGATAGGTTTAATTAACAAGCTGTATTGATTACCAGTATTGATGCCATATGTTGACATATCTCTGTGCTTGTCAGGTTCTTTTCAGGCTTTTTCTTAATACCTCAACTTTATTCGGTTATTTTCTGTACACTTTGCTGCAAACATAAACTGAATTTTTTAGTTGTACAAAATGTCTTAAGTGTTTATTTTGGTTAACTTATTATAAATTATTATTAAAAAGGTTTTCAAAAATGAAAATTGTCATTAATTTATTCATTTATTTACCTTTATGTCATTCAGGTCTGTGTTTGTTATCCATGAAACACAGACGTGGATAAATAAGGGATGAGAGAAGTCTAAAAAGCACATAGTGGCTACAATGACTGTATAATGTGCAATTCTCCCCCATGACATTAATGGATTGAGCCTCCAGTCATGACTGTCAATAAACAACAGAGGTCTCATAATGTAACAGATAATCAATACAAAGTACCTGTTGTTAATCATCACATGACATGATCCTCTTTAAAGGTTTATTTGCTAGAATGCAATGTTTTATGTTTTACAATGCCTGTTGTCATTTAAAATGGATGGCATTAAAATGTCATGTATGTATTTAATACCTTCTTCAAATTTTTCTGATGGTTGTTTTTGCCTCAAACCACATGAAAGAAACAAATGTGTAGCAGAAGATGGTGGGCGAACAATTATTTTCTATATATATATATATATATATATATATATATATATATATATATTCAATACTTGCTAAAACAGTGGTATAATTTTAAAGTTTTACTTCGTATTACTACGTATATTATTCTTGTTTAAGTATTGTTTCTTTTACTTTACCTGTATTGAAATTTGTTGAAAGTCACTTTTGTGCTTTTTGAGTCAGAGACAGCACCAAACATGCACAGTTCCTGTCTATGCGTTCCAAACCAGTCAGCTATGAGGTTTCATTGCAGTTGGCAGTGAGGCACCTCACTGAGTTTTGGAACAGGCATGTAGCATGAAATTTGAAGGGATTTTTCGACCTGTTTTGAACCTGATTAGTAAAGCAGTGCTTTCTTGTACTGTTCAGAACTATAAGTTTGGTATGGTTTTGGTAGAGAACCAGAAAACCCAAATTCTCTATATGTTGCCCTTTACAAAGGCAAAATGCCTAGAGGGGGATGGCAGGCTTAGCATTGAGAAGTGTGTGTGTGCTAATGACACATGGGCCAGCTGAACCTTACTGTACATGGCATATGCTTCAATTTCTGCAGTTGTAGTTTTTCCAAGCCCATCTGTACCATCACACACCACTATGAAGGACAATGAAGGTTATTAGTTATGTGTGGTTGTGTGTGTGTGGGGGGGTCTTGCAGTACATAACATTCTGGCTTTTTACACTTAACCCTGGGTTATCTTATTTTCTAAACCCACTTTTAACCCAGAGTGAAAAAGAAAAAACATTTCACACTTGTATTTGAATTAATCAATGTTTCCAATGTTTAAAAGTCTGTATTTCAATCAATAACTACATCAAACATTTTGAAGTCAGAATTTATCATGGAATGACACACAGGCACCACCTTATCTGGCCAATTCTGTACTTCTAACGTGTGAATTTAATTAGATATGCTGCTTTAAATTGTCAGATAATCACATGTTCCAATGTTGATTAGAAATGGAATACGTTGTTGTTCGAAACCACCAGTTGGTAAATGTAATGTATTAATGCATACTTGTTGTATAATTTCCATTTTATTTGTGCCTGTGAGCTTGCATGTTATATATTTTAAGTGCTTTTTGTTTTAGTCTTATTGTTTTAATGACAGAGCAGCTCTGTTGGTCAACACTTGAACACACTGTTCAACATCATTGAAAACACTGTGCAAAAAACTGCAGGGACAGCTGCTCTGTAACATCTCTGTATTCGTGGTCTTGTCTCCCACCATCTGAGTTACTACATCCATACATTTCTAGAGTGTCTCACCCTTCTGTTCCCTGGCTTGGATTATACCTTCTATGGTAAATCTTTCAGTTCTACAGATTTAAAGTTGTGGTCCTGTCCAACACTGAGGCTTTAACCATATCTACATTTAAATAGCTATTAAAATATTTTTTTTATCCAGTCCAACACAATCCAATAAAGTTTCCCCCACAGTATCAGCTTGGCCGTGTTGAGTGCCACTGTAATATTTTTTCCCCAAGGAACTGGGAATGTTCTCAGAATGCTGACATTCTCTAAAAGTGTTCTCATAGTTACCAAAAGCATTTTTGCAGTAACGTTAGTAGAACATTTTTTAAATGTTATATATCTATATAAAAACTGTTATTCTCAAATTATAAGTAAAATGTTTTAACAGAATTAAAAAATGTTGACTAACCTTCTTATAACCAAATAATAACGTTAATACAATGCCTAAGAAAAACTGGACATTTTGAACGTTCCTAGATCATTCAAAATAACATTTTTGTAACTTAATGGACAGTTAGCGTACAGTTAGGTTATGTTCTTACAACCTTACTTTGTTAGCTGGGTTTCCCAGCATGATATAGCAACTAAGTTTACTTAGCTTAACAGAAAAAGAGAAGCTTGCAAATTTTACAAAATATCTTGTCTTCTACAGAAGAATGAAAATCATGTCAGATTATGAAAGTTTTTGGCAAGCTTTTCCTGGGGGTCAGGTGTGGACTCAGATTGACCTTCTTTTTAGATAAAAGGGGTCTTTGTGAAGTGAAAAGATGCTATAATTCAGAACTTAGTTCCTTTTCTACATCTGAAGGGTCATAACATTAAAAAAAAAACCAGATGCTTATTTTTAACAAGACAAAGCAAACAAAGTAGTAAAATGGTCCATGAAAGCGTTGATGGTTAACCAAATTACGAGGAAAAAATGAATGATTAAAATGTAAGAAAGTATGATATGAAGAATCGTTGGGGAAATTTAAATTTAAAAGAATTTGAGAGAATAAATTTGAAGGGAACGGGTAGCAATCTGAGTTTTTCTGTTGTTTGTAAAAAATGACTCACTTCCAGTCTTAGTCATAGTGTGCGTTACATAGCCAGTATGATCACGATTCAACTCTGTTTTGATAAATATGACCCCTGAAGTCTGAGATGCATCACATGAACTCATGGATGTGGTCAGTTAAGCGTGAGAGTCCTGTGATCCAGTGAGCAACAGAGAGGAAGAATGAGAGAGATTGTTGCTGAGAATTAAACAGATAAACCTCATGGGGGAAGATGAAGAGGGTTCAGAACAGATGAAAATGAGAAAAACAGGTCAAGAGAAATAACGAATGGTGAGGGGTGAAAATGAATAAGAAATGAAAGAAAAAGCTGGATAGGGATGAGTAGACCGACAGACTGTGTGTGTGTATGATTGAGGGATTGTGTGGGTGTGTATGTAAGCTACAGACAAAAGAACACCAGAGGCAAAATCTAAGAATAAGAACTGACGTGGGTTCTGCTGTTGGTAAGCTTCATTGCTTATCTGACGTATTCGGTACCGGACGGGAGAACATTAATATGATGTCAGCACGCATTCCTTCTCGCACGTCAGAACCAACAGAGCGCTGCAGTCTACTGCTCGTCAGCCATGTCCTCTGTGGTCTGCTTTGCACATTGCACATTACAGACTTAGCAAAGCATTTAGAACATGGTGATTCTGAGCATGTGTAATTTTTCCATCACTGCAGCCAAAGGCCATTTACATGCCTGTTTCACGCATGCTCTGTTTTCAGTGGATATTTTTTGTGCCCATGTTAACAGGTGAGAGCATTTATACTGCACATGCATGCGTTGCAGGACCGGTGCAGTGCAGCAGACCAGCGATTATTTATTTATTTATTTATTTTTCTTACACACCCAGTTAAAGTGATGGTTCATGCTTAAAATGAGCACGGATTAACAGGAAAATGTAGTAAATTCACCACTAATGCAAATAATTAAAGCATACAACTAATTTTCACAGTCATCTTATTATTTTAATACCAGAATAAAGCAAAAAAAAGCTAAACACTAAGCGTTGGGAAAAACAATATGAATACAATTACAGTAGAGCTCATTTGTAGATTTCGTTGGCTTGTAAAAAACTGCATGTGAAAACACATTAAGTTCAACATTAAGTTAATGAGAATTCTTGGGCTATTAAAGTAGTATGTATGTGTGTGTGTATATATATATATATATATATATATATATATATACACTTACATATACATATATATATATATATATATATACGTATATATATATATATAAGTATACATATATATATATATATACGTATACATATACATATGTACGTATACATATATAATTATATTACATGCATCCTCATAACTTCTTGAATATACCCCATGTTGCCTAGAGTTTAACTATACAGTTGACTGAGTATAGTATAGTCTAGGCTACCATTGTCAGCAGCATACAATAATGGTAGCCATCTAGAAGATCAACTTTAAGTGGAGGAAGAAAAATAAGAGTGGTATGAGGAAGGGAAAGCCAGGACAGCTTTATGCCTTTGGGTCTCATCTACTTGTCGCCTGCAGTGAGGAAGTCAGGGTTTCTCGCACGAGTCTCGCGGGTACTGACGCTAATATGAAGTGTCCGTGCTAGATGGCTTTGGGAGCGAGATGGAAGAGCGCGGAGGCTTTGAAGTCTTTCTCTGTTTAAAAAGCTTTACAGTTACAGCTTCCCCGTTGCCTGAAAACGTGAGTTCTGTTTTTAGAAAGTGCCCTAACTCCTCTGTTAAGCTGTCTGTGCCGGGAGGTGGCTTTGTTGGATATAAATAGATATGTTCATGTGGAGGCCTCTAAATATTTGATGTGGTGTAATTTGTTTGTGAAGTTCAAGCAACAAGTCAAATAACTGGCAAAAAATGATTCGAAGAGATGGTTGCTAAAAATACATGCAAACAGTCTGTGCTACTCTGGGCTGAACCTGGTCTTGACAGAAATAGCTTGTTCAAGAACTGCCAAACAGCTTTACCTGCACAAACAATCCTGTTATGTAAACCAGGATTGTCTCATATAATCATTCATACTTCTACAAAGACAGTCTACAGTATGAGAGTAATTTAGTTTAGTCATTTTGAATGCTTGTTTACCTCCCCCAAAAAAGGCCAACTTTTAACTCTTCTAGATTGAAAAATGTAATTAAAGCATTTTAGCATTAAAGACTAGGGGTGTAATGATATTCAAAATGGAACCAAAAAATCACAATACGCCACTCATGGTTCATACTGCGTTACTTTCTTGGTGTACTGAATGCCCCTCAGCTCCTTGCTGACCCAAGCCCAGTCCCAATGTTTAGTTTGACCTCACTTTTTCTTCAAGTTTTCGTTTTGACTTTTGACCAAATAGTAATTAGTACACTTTTAAGACTTAATGAGCTGTATTTTTTCTAAATATACACCAGGGCCTGAAATTCAGAGGTTACTGCGCACTTTTTTTTTTTGCAAGAAATTACATTTATGAACTTGTGAATTTAACCACACAGATCAACAAATCAAATAAATACTTTTTCTTTCAGTCTGTAATCTCATAATCAGTGTGAGTGAATATAGTGAATATAGCAACACTTTTCATAAGAAAGACTTAAACGCTATAAGGTGGTAATCATGAAGTCTGATTTATCATGTTTATGCAGATATTCATACTTTATACATGATGTCTTTAATGTACTGTATATACGATGCATCTCTGAAGATAAATGGCTGTTTTAAAAACAAGGCTTTCTGTATCAGAACTTAATCTGTTATGCATATATCTTCAATGCATTCTACAATGCAAAGATATCTTTAAAGAACTTCAAAATGCCCGTATTTAACACAACTGGTCACCTGATTTGGGATTTGGGACACCTGATTTGATCACAGTGGAGATGCATTGGAATGTAAGTAATAAATATTCCAGATACTGTACTATCCGGATATGAAACCTATGTTAATAGCTACTGTAAAGGGGTCTCTAAAGTATTTAAGTATTTGTTTAGTATAATTGAATTTGTGAAAGCCTTTAGTTTATCATAATCCCAAACGTATTTTAGCATGATCCAGAAGTCCTGCTTCTTTATTAGTGCTTACTACTTCAAACAATAAAATGTACTTTATTGTTTCTCTAATCTTTGTGGGAACTGTATCATGAGCTGCAGGGCACTATTTTACTGTATAAGTGTATAGATTAAGTGTAGACACACTTACTCTTGGAGAGGGCAATTATCATATATAATGGTTAATTAGAACATCTTATTATCTGAAATCACAGAACTGTGATTATTTAATTACATTATCCTGAATTCAGATGGATCATACACCTGTTTCCAATAATTTTCACACTTTGTTGAAGGGCTAAAAACCATTAACACTGCAAACAGAGCCCCAGCTAAAAGGGAACATTTTCAGAATGTTGACTAACATTCTCTCAAAGTTCTCTCAGTTATCAGAAAGGTTCTTGCAGTAATTTAGTATAACTTTTTACTTCATATATCATATGTAATAAAAACGTTAAAGTGAAATGTTTTAAAAACATTACAGATTAAAAAAAGTTAGAATTTTTACATTTTTAACATTTTTGTTACTTGATGGAAACGTTATTATGTTCTTACAACCCAAAATTGTTAGCTGGGGACTGGTTTTGAGAAACAGTATTTCTCAAAGAAAAATAAAAACGTGACAGTTAAATCTCATGAATATTTTAATGAGGTGGATATTAAAAACATGCTCATTCATCGGCTCTCTGGTTTCAGAGCAGAGCGAGGCTGATCTATTTTTAGCTGTCTGTTGCTGGATCTTACGGCACGTGTACCCCATCCTCCACCCCCCAAGGCAATAGATAACAAGGTGGAAAATAAAGTGAATGTCACCAGTGACAGGGCTGTATTCCTCCTCATAGTGTGAATGTTTTTAAATATATCTCTGCACTAAAGCACAGAAATTACAAAACCCACCACATATCACCTAGGATTAATCCTTAGTCTAGCAGCAGATTTGGAAGGAGATTTTTGAAAAAATACATTTTTTTCTAGTTTTGTTATGAAAACAGGTATAAGAGCTCTCACTTTTAAGGAACACCTCTCCATAGCTCCCTGGAGTTGGGGACAGAATGTCTTAGTAGTTGGTATCTAAAATGCCAACATGCACAATGGTAACTTTACACATTTGTACCAAACCAGATGATCTGTTATGAGAGAATCTTGCATTCTTCCATAGAAGCAAAGAAATCTCAACTTTTGTACAGAGAAGTTAATATGGTCAATATCCCAAATTTATTTTGTGACGTAGAAACTAAATATTTCTTCATTTTATATTTTATTGTTTCTTAATTTTAAATGTTTCAAAATTATTTATTTGCAGGTTTAAATTAGATTTAGAATCCCTAATTGTCAGTGTGGTCTCAGGCTTGCTTCCTTACTGTTGAGGATGGTATCATAGGATCAGCAATACTTTTATTTCCCCCTTTTTTTGCATTATAAACACATCACAGTAAATAACAATTATGTGGATAATTCTGCATTATACAGTATTTCTCAAGCTGTAGTACTTAGCCGCAGATTATTTCAAAAACTATTAAAAACCAAATAGCACAATTCACCTTCACCATTTTCCTTTCTACTTCGTGACTTGATGTGATCTGAAATGAAAACCGTTGCACAGTTGTGTCGTCACTTTGACAAAGCCTGCATGTCAATCAAATGGCTACCATCAAAGCATTCAAGCCCAGACTACATTATAGTAAAGGATTGGAAGATAACTTTAAAAAGAAATATGACAGAAAGGAAGACAGAGTGTGAAAGATACATGAATTGGCAGGTGTCATATCTTCTTTAATCTGACAAGTGAAATTGAAATTCATTTATTTCAATTCAGATATTCACATACAATGCACATGTGCATGTTTATTAATCAGTGCGGGGACTTTCCATTGACTTCTGTTGTATTTTTAATTATTTATTTTTTAGAATTTAGCATTATCCCACTATTTACTTTATGTAGTTGATTACTGTCCCTGTGAAAACAACACACATTAAATTTCTAGGATTTTGGGGACATTCCATAGACACAATGACACAGTACAAACTGTATATTCCATCCCTTTACCCTAACTCTACCCCTAAACCTAACCCTCACAGAAACCTTTTCATTTTTATATGCTGGCTTGTCCCCACAATGTAGGTGTGTGTGACTTTCACCATTCTTATCCCCACAATGGTAGAGAAACAAGCACACACACACTTTTTGTTAAGACAGTTGCTATCAGCTGTGCACTATTTATTTCTCGCTGATGAATTATAGACTTCACGCTAAATAATACAGATGTATGTTCAGTTATGCACAAACCTCATATGTTATACTGAAAACCTCAGTGGAAAGGCATTATAAATAAATCTTTAAATGTATTGTCCTCATTAAAAACCATCAATTACGTATCCGCTTTTAGGAGACTGTATTCACTAAGTGAAAATAACTTGTTTTTGTTATCTCAGCTACTGGTTGTTTTAGGGCTTTGGTTAATTACTTTGGCTTTGGTTAATTAATTAGTAATTAATTAATTACTAATTAATTTACATTAATATGTCTCATCGTCAAAACATGGTTAGAGTAATTTAGAGTTCTAATTTAAAGTTCTAAAACTGAGGCAATGAAATGTTGCTTAGATATGGGTTAACATACCTCATGCTGAGGTTAGATTCCACCAGTAGTTCAATACTGGTGTGACAATTCTTTTAATAGGCCTTTTTTCTATTTTCTCTTAATAGTTTGCATTGAATTTAACAAGCTAAATCTAAATTCATGCAACATTTGAATAGATTTCATAATTGTTACATAATTTGATTATTTATTTGGTGCAGAATCTTAAATATTACTTATTTTACATTCAATTCTTTCTCGATCCTTTGTTTATTTCCTGGTCAGTCAGATTTTCAGACTTTTGGGCCCCACTGTAGGTTAAGGTTCATGTTATTTCATTCATTCTGTGTTCAGACTTCAGTTTACCTCACATACTGTTGGTCTTTAAACAGAGTTCAGGTTAGGTCTTTCGTTGCCACAGTACGACATCTTGTGCCGTAGTGAAACACTGTGTGACTGTGGAGTGAATAATAGAGGATACAGTGACAGACACACACAAAAGCAAACCCAGCTAATCTTCTGCTCAGCTAGCATAGACGCCTCTAATGAAAAGAAAATCTCTCTGTCTCTCTCCCTCACTCTCTTTCTCACCTAGTCAAATCTCTCACATTCTCAATTCTCAAAGTTTTTGGCACCGTTTTCTCACATAAACAAAATATAGCCGTCCTCATCTGCATAATACCTTATCTCATACTTATACTCGCTTATGTTCCCCGCTCATCACTTATTTTTCATCTTCCATCTTTTCACCAGCAGCACTTCGAGTTTTGAATTTGAAACTGGGAGGATTAGTGAAGGTGGTTTCTGCAACGCGTTTTCTCTGCTCAGACAAACCGCAGGCCAACAGGGCTATAATGAGATTTTAAAAATGACCTTTCTTTCTCCACCTCTCTCTCTCTCTCTCTTCCTTTCAATGTAAAGATTTAAGGAAGACAAGTCCAAACAAATAGGCTGCCCACAAAAAGACAGAAAAATATAAAGCTTAAAACAGTCTTCTTTTTGCATATGTTTTCTTCATTGATCTTTTCTCTTTCTGTCTGTGAACGTTTGGATTAAAGCATTCTCCCCCTCTCAAAATGTGATTATCTGCCCTTCCAAATGCACATCACTTTCAAATTCTCATGTGGAAGAGTGTCACACAGAACAGAGGTGGAAGAAGAGAAAACTAAATGTATATCACAATGGCTGGAAGCAATTGAGAATCATTTCCTTCATGCCTTTAAATGGAGGAAATGATGCTTGCATGTCAGGCTCCAAATAATCACTCAGGGTGAGAAAGACACAGATAGAAAGTATTTCCCAAACAAGTCTTTTAAAAGTGTGAAGCACCTGAAAATGAATGGTTCACCCACAAATTCTTCCATAATTTATTAACCTTCATTCCAGACCTTTCTGCTATCATTTTTAGCATGAAACAAGAAGATATTTTTAAACCTAGCTGTTACCAGTGATAACTGGAGGGCTGTCAGACTCCTAAAAACCAAAACACTCAGGAAGTACTAGAAACGCTTTACAAATGTAGTCTGTTTGCTATATTTTAGGTCTTCTGAAGCCACACAACAGTTTTGTGTAAGGTACTAAGCCCTGATAACCATCTACAATAAAAATGGTGCATTGGTTGCTACATGTAATTTTGAAACTCGCTACACTAACAACAGGATATTTGTGAGAGAAAATGCACAAATGCACCAGTTAGCCATATCCAGTGGCTATATCAACACTGGCTTTTATGGAAGATAGCAGAAAAAATACATTTCTCAAACAGAACCACAAGAAAGCAACTGAAGTTTGTTGAAAAGCTTAATAGCAAGCCTGTTGTGACTTTGAAACAGATTTTGAAAGAGATTTGTGCACTCTTGGACACACAATCTATTTGCCCACATGTCAGAAACCGCCACACCTGCAGTGGTGTACAGCAGTGGGCGTGGCTTCATGCTGTGGGGCCACTGTTCATCAGCAGGAACTGGACATCTCATTAAAACTGGAAAAATGGATGGTGCAAAAAATACCAGGGACAATTCTGCTGGAATTCTTATTTTAGTCTCTTAGGAAGACCTTGAAGTGTATGAGAAGGTTTTAATCTTTTCAAAAAAGCACGGCCTAAAGATGAACACTTACCTTTGCCTTTTTAGTTTCAGTACTTTAAAGTGGCCCAAAACTATGTAAAAACTGGCCAAATGAAGATGTGTTCAAAGAATTAGTTGACAACAATGTATTTGACAAAATAAAATTAGGGATTGAGATTAAATGCATGTGTATATTTAATTTTTGTGGTGAAATATTTTGGAACAATTTTTCTTTATTTAAAGTCAAAATTTTCTGTTTAGGATTTGTATATCATTAAAAGGTGAGATTATTTCTGGATTTCACAGATTCACAATGTTATTTTTGGCATGTGGTACCATAACTATTTAATGACACTCTTGTTTCAGCATCAATAAAGGCGCCAGTTAACATGCTAAAACCTGTAATCAACCAATGCAATTCATTTCATGTCACCTGCACAATTCCACCATTGAAATAATATAAAGACATGCTTATTATATTAAACTTTCATTCCACATTAAACTAACTTCTCATCCTCCAACTACATAGCTAACTAAATAATAATCTAAACCATCTAGTAAATAATACAATAATGCCTTTTAATGGGCTACAAATGGGAATATTAAGAAGAAAGATATGATCACTAAAAAAATGCAGTAAAAATACGGCTCTAAAAATAAGTGATTTGGTTAAGAAATCAGAAATATATACATCTGGTAAAAGAAACAAGTTGTACACAAAAGTGTTCATTTGTATCCATTCATTGCTCTAAGTGTTCTTTTCTGTCCTCACGCCCCTGTAGACACAAATTGGAACAATGGAACAACAAATTATTGTCCAGCGTTAACCTTCGGCCTTGTGGGCTTTATTCATATGTTCTTTCTGTTTGTAGAATATGTCCTCCTCCATTTCTGAATGGTCACGCTGCACTCAGAGGTGACAGTTGCTGATAATGCATCCATTCTCACGACTGCGTGTGCAATTCTCACCCAGTTACAGATCCATAATTGCAGTTCTCCTTGCTTTTAATAAAGCCATTGTAGAGCTGTACAAGAAGGTCATGGTGCAATAAAGGAACAGTAATCTATTTTCCCCTACATCATACGACATGTCGAGATGCGCAGAGGAAGTGCGGTTTTCTCTGTCTTAGAAAAGACGAGAAAGAGGACGAGAGTGATCGAAATGGTGAATGCAAAGAGATGGACCCTGTTGTTTCCACAGACGAAGACTGAAATTACAATCAGTTTCCCAATCAAAGAGGCCTGCAGCTCATCTTAAAGGCTGTCCATTCACATTCAGCAGAGATCAGATTCATTCCTCCAGGGTGAAACTGTTTACCTTCTCTATTTGGCAACTGTTCACACCTTTATCCACAAAACAATGTATGCGTTTATGTGTGGATACAGTCGGGGTTTGTGTATGTGTATTCGTGTGGCTTTAATATGTCCTTGCATTTCCATATTTATTGATTTTTTTACATGCATACAAGTTTACAAACTGTGGAGGAGATATCGCTTAATGTGATAGCTTGTGACAGCTCACCTTTTTCAAATCTGTAAAGTACCTGACCATTCAGCTTTGTTTCCTGATTTATTTCCTGGGCATTGTTTGTACTTCACTTTGAATAAACAAAAATAGAGGCAATATTTTTACTGTACGATGAAAAACACTGTCCTATCCAGTGTGACTGATGTTCTGTTTGCATTGGTTAAAAGTGTTTACACTGGGGTGCACCCTGCTGGGACTTTATCTGTAATGTTTTATTCTTAGAAATATGATTCTAAGCAGGCCCACAAGGAATCTTCCCTACTCAGAAACCCAATTCACAAAAGTTTTGCAGCATTGAAAGGCCCATCATTCACAAAATTCACTCCTTACACTCGTCAGTGCATTTATTAAAGTTATGGCTAATCTGCTATGTAAGTTCAGTGCTCAGCTGTAATGGATAACACATTTTACCATGTTTAAATCCATTCCACTGAAGTCAGCGCAGAAAATGCAAAAATAGTATGCAAACATAGTTTGCAACAAAAGAACCAGAAACTGTTAGAATCCCAACATCACATTAAGTAGTGGTATATTTTTCTTTTTGTCCTCTCCCTGAAGGTCCACCATTGGTTTTAAGATGTTCGAAGGGCAGGAAGGTCTTTACTTTGATGAATAGGTTAATAAATAATAAAGAACATCCCAACTGACTGCCCACAGTAAAACAGAGACTGTAAAACTGAGGTTGTGAGGAGCATCATTAACCCCTCTTGCCCTTTGGTAGATTCTTTATAAATCTAATCGAGAGAATATTATTTCTTCTTTCTCCTTCAGCACCATATGATTGTTTCTTTATTGTAACTGTTACATACTTTTTTCCATAACTTTGCCGTGATTTGTGTGTACTCCAAGGCCAACTTTCCACAACAAAGACAAGAGATCAACTTTTGACTTGCACTTTCAAAATAGCTACACTGTCTTTAGTGCACGAGCTTCACCAGCCAGAGGGAAACAATTTTTATAGATAAAATGTTTTTGTGTTGTCCAGATGTGTCAGGTTCTGTAATATGAGGGTGTACAGACTCTTGACAGATCTGCTGTTATCCTGGTTTTGCTTGTCTTACATCTCCACTTTCTAGGGAAAAGTCAATGTGTGGTTGGAAAAAAGTAACAGTACAGTAAGAGTACAGTAACTATAAAAGAGCCTGTAATAACCATTAGTGCAGAGACACCACTAATGAGGTGGAAATGATTTAACAAATCTTCTCATTTGAATGTGCGATCCATTACAGTTAATTCAATGCATTTTATGTCACAATGAAGATTTCTTAAATTGTGCTCTGGTCAAGTAGCTTCAATATTTGTTCCTGTGCTGCTTCTGACCTTTTTCTCTTTTCTTTCAATTACTATTTTTGTTCTGTTTTGCTCTTCATATGAAGTGCTCTCTCATCTCTTTAGTATCAGAAGGTGTAGCAGAGAGGTGGATCAAACTTCTTGATGTTTTTTTGAGAGGTTCAGGACTGACTGAAATATTAAAACATTGTGCACAATTTTTCTGATTACCAGTTTTTGTTTAACAGTTGTTCTACTGTTGGTGTAGCTGGTTTTCAGTTAAATACTATCATTATGAACTCTGTAAGTGGTCCAAATATTGTAATCATTTTTATTATAACAACCTAAACATTGTATAGTCCTTATCACACACCAAACCAGCCTTTTCTTCATTAAAATATTTAGTGGGTAAGTGAACAAAATGAGAGTGGGAGTGAAATAATCTGCCTTCTCTATAAGCCTCATTTTTTCCTTGTTTTCTGCATTACTTTCAAAACAGTGGACATTTTTATATTAATCTAATAATGATCCATTACTGTGTTTAGAACATGCTGTCTCTGAACCAAGCTCATTGAATATTGATTTGTAGTGGGAATAGGTCCATGAGCTCCATTCTCAGTAATCAGTTTGTAATACAGGGAGGGGGTGCATCTCTACAAATGGACCCACATTTTACGCATGCAGCCATCACAGGGGAACAAACTGAATGGGGTCTTAGAACCAGAAATGGTCAGAGATTATTTGTGAGACACAAAAGCTAAGGTACGGGATATTCTGTGAGTGAATGCATTATAGTTACCTACACTTTTGATGGCCTGAGGGTGAGTCAGTTAACAGCAATTTCCATTTAAATAACATCTCTAACTAAAAACTGATGACAACAAAACCTTGTTGAATGATACTTTAAAAGTGTAATCTCTCTATCTATTTCTCAAATACTGTACAGTAGGTGTAATATGTTTTGATTGTTAGAAAATAAAACAATACCTTTACTGATGTTTATGCCTAAAACAACTTATGTGAAAAAGTTTTTAATATATTTAGTTTTGAGTTAAATTTTAATTTTGAATTATAAAAACAGTTATAGGATTTAAGCAAAAAGAAAAGCATTAGGAAAGTGTAAATTTATTGGAGTTACATTATGTATGGTATTTAACAAACTGCCACATTTATCTCTTTGCTTACACGTATAAGATGAAATATCCAGCAGATGCATGTAATTGGTGCATGTATAATTAATGTTAGTAACCTAAATGTGTACACAACGGAGAACGTATTCCAACTATTTCTGATCTTATCTGGAAATTTAACGAAATGCTTGTCAGAACACATAATTAAGAATTGTTATTGTGCTTAAAGATCCATTGCGCCGTTGTTTCGGCTTGTCAGAGTTTAAATTCTGTCTGACAAACGCGTTTCCCCACAATGGTTACACATTAGGTCAGTAAGTGGAGAAAAAAACATCTTAATACCAGGTGTAAACAGGCCCTTAAACACTGGATTGGCCAATTATTTTGATGTCACAGTCACACACCATAATTACCCCTGATTTTTTCTTATCTGTCTATTTCAGAAATGTCTTATTCACTGTGGTGTGTAATCTTGAAAATGATTGCAGTTCTACAGTGTGTTTGCATCTGATGTGTGTGTAGCACATACAGTCACTTGTGTATGCATCAGTGTATGCCTTCATATGTGTGTATGCATCAGTGTATACAATTGCATGTGTGTATGAACCAGTGTATGAGGTCCTATTGGTGTTTGCACCAGTGTATACAGTCCTATGTGTGTTTGCCCCAGTGTATCCAGTTGCATGCATGTTTGCCCCAGTGTATGCAGTCACATGCATGCATCACTGTATGCAGTCGCATGTATGCAGTCACATGCATGCATCACTGTATGCAGTCGCATACATGTATGCATCACTGTATGCAGTCGCATGTATGCAGTCGCATACATGTATGCATCACTGTATGCAGTCGCATGTATTTATACATGTACATTTGGAGCTATATATATGTGTTAATGCCCAGCTTTTGGGCAACTTGACCTCTCTGACCTTCACCTGTCCCTATTTTGAAGTGGCTGGCAACATTCTCTTGAGAGCCAAGTCAAAACAATGCTTATCTCACAGGCATTAACTTCATTAGGACTGACAGAATCAGTTCATGCATCAATGGATGCCATGACCATTTCTACCAAACCTGTTACTGATCCTGACGTTGCCTTGAGCTTCTCCTCCAATGCGAGCACAGAGGGTCTGCTCAGATACAACTCTAAATAGCTTGACACAAGAACTCTGTTTGTTCTGCTCTCTGTTGTTTCTGTCTCTCATATCATTCTCTTCAGATACCTCTGAATGAATTTGAGTCTTTAGTGCTGTTTAGGGTTGTAACAATATTAAGAACCGAAAAGCTGAAATACATCACCCACAGTATGTGAAACTCATGGTATACAAAATATTTTTTTCAGTCTGTAATTTAATAATAAGGTTGAGTGAATCAGCACTTTCTCTTTAACTCTTTCTTTCTCCATGTGCATGTGCAGGGATCTGCGTGTAAAGAAATGTTATTTCTGAGCATATATTGCTATGTAAAGAAAAAACAATCAGTCAGTTTAAAATCAATGAAGCATGCGGCGCTGCAGCGATGACCACTCGCTTATAATACAACACTTTTCATAAGAAAGATTTAAATCAGACTCCATGATATTGTCTTTAATATACTGTATATATGATGTACCTCAGTTTCGGAAACGAGGTTTTCTCTATCAAGACTTAATCTGTTGATATCTTCCGTGCATTTTTTTTAAACTTTAAAATGCCCATATTTAACACAAGTATGGTGAGCATTGACATGGCCAATGACAAAGTCTAACTAACTGCAAAGTAGTCACGTATGGCAGCACACTGTGTTGGGAAACAAGTGTGTGTAGTATAATAATGTATAGTATGACATAGGCCTATGGCTGGTTACTGGAGGGTTTGTAAGGTACTGTTCTTTGTTAAACTGCTTTAAAATGATATGTATGGCAAAAAACACTATACAAAAACATTTAACTGAGTGATGTAGCTACTACTAAAAATGCAGGTGGATTAATCAAACTCCCCATAGAAGCTTCTGAGCAGGGGAATTCCCTCATACATCCCTCATACAACCGTGGCAATGGTATATTGTTACACCCCTAGTGCTGTTGGTATTGCAGTCCATGCAGATATTAAACATTATTTTAAATGCGAGTCTTTTTCTTTAAATTACCCTGCTTGTCTCGTTGTTTATGCAAGTAAGTGCAGGTTGGAAAGTATAACTTACAACTTACAAGTACAACTTACAGTAAAAACAAACAGTGACATATTTGTCAGATATGGTAACCCATACCTAAATGTGACCTCTGCATTGAATCCATCACCACACACACACGTAGCAGTGGGCAATACTGCTGCGCCTAAGGAGCAATATTCAAGGTTAGGCGGCTTGCTCAAGGGCACTTAATATGCTACCTGCCAGTGCTGGAATTGAACCAGAAACCTTCTGATTACAAGCCCAACTCACTATCCAATAGGCCAAAACTGCCCCTGGCCAGATCTTGGGCACAAGTGTGGGTCCATATGTTGTAACAGGTTTTAAGTATGTTTAGATATTTATTTTATAAGACAGCCATTCTGTTCACCAGCAAAACACAGCTGCTGAAGTTAGTTGACCTAGTTAGGGTATTTAAAAAGCCCAGAGGTAACACCTGCATCCCATTTTGGGGTCCAACATCCAAAACCAGTGTTGGCAATGCAGGTAGTTTTGCATGTATCATTTTGACATGTAACTTGTTTCACACTGCTTATGCTACAGATATGAATGGTACCTTAACTGTGGCTTAAAAATAGCTTTTGAGTAATGTTCCCCTGAGCAGGCAGTGCATTTATTAATGCCTTTATGACTGCTTATCTCAGATTGTGTTGGATTAGATATTTGTTTGCTTGTAAACCTGACCACAAAGTATTATAGTAAAAGGCACAACAAGATTTCCATTGATCAAAAGTGCTGGGTGTTCATAACTCTCTCAAACACAATCTGTCCCTCTGCATGTTGAGTGAGAGATTCCAATCCAAAGATTTCAGATGCTCTGACTGTAACACAAAGTTATCCAGTGAGCTTAAAATAGCTAACTTTTCAAATGGAGTTCCATGGCAACCAACCACAATGCACATTTCCGGTTAGTTGGGTAAGCTAGATGTACTGTGCCATCTTCAAAATTTCAATAGGTAGTAATACCCTAAAGAATGTTTTTGATACTGTTAAGGGAGCAGCTGTATGTAAGTTTTTAACTGTTGGAAAAGCCAAGCAGTTTTGAGAAGACATGTTTTTTTTAGAAAACATTTTTATAAACTAAACTGTAATACAGTAATAAAAGCTAGAGCAGTCATATTACTGCAGCTATTCCCGAGTTTGAAACGTCACCTCTAAGACATAACAACTGTCATTTTGACTCTTATAATCTGCCAGTCACTCCCAGAGTCCCACATTAGAAGGAGAGACACATGAGTATAACTGGAGACAAAGTTGCGTGCCTGCTTCCAGATCCCATCAGACCTTTGGCTGTCTCTCTTTTGCCTATCATCATGTCCCTGTCACACTTACATAATGGCTACAGATAATCTCCTGTCTCCTGTGAGTATTTATAGACCATAGCGTCTGCCCATTTGAGAAACCGTTATGTCCACAAATTACTGTGGGAAAAGCGTACCGTTTGCAGGAAGTCCCATGCTGCTGTATCATTTATTGTGACAAGTAAAACAAACTGGTGAAAAACTGAATCAAAATGCCTCTTGCCTCTTCCAAAAGGGTTGTGGAAGATGGCCTACATGCTGTATCATTCGCAGAAGCAGTTATTTCCTCTGCATGTCCTATCTTCAGAAGGGTCTGTGACCCATGCACTTGCATTTCTGCAAAAATAGCAGCAGGTTTTCACAGATCAATAATTGAGTGTCACCTTTAAAAGTATGCTTGATGGATCCTTCTCCAGTAAACAGGTTGATGGCTGTCACATCACTTTCACAACACTTTCATTTTTGTGGCTGGATGAGAAGTATATTCAGACAGGTGTTTTGCCAGAAGGTGTTTTATTCTTTTACACGGACACACTTGCATGCACACATTTTATATATATATATATATATATATATATATATATATATATATATATATATATATACACACACATATATTATTTAACACATCAATGTTTATATATACTTGGGGATCAATAATTTTTGCAACAACACTACTTCTGTTTTAATGTTATTTTTATACTATGCATGATTTCATTGTAAAATTTAAAAATTGTAAGAAAACTATGCAGTAAAACAGTAGGCTACGGTTTAACTCACTAAAGCATTGTGATTTTGTTTTAACATGATTTTATTTTTATTTTACTAGCCTTTTTTTAGTCAGTATCACTAAAGAGCTCAGAGATCTCATTATAACTAATGCAGTGTCTGAGACAGATCAGTAACTGGTTATATTTCATTAATATGGCCACATGTACCTTACTCCACAACCAACTATGCTCTTGGAGTGCCTGTAAAACTACCCCCAAACTGCAACTAACACCCTGCAGAACCAGGCCTCTGGTGACTATAGCAACACAGATCAGACCGTTTTACAACATTCACTCTCACTTCATTTGCTTTGAGAACACACAAAGAAACCATTTTTACTTGTGAACATATTCACTTAAGAATGCATAATAGAAATGTATAAACACATGCAATCATCCAATATCACATGAGCACATCCAATGTTCCCCATGTTATATGTCTTTGTTTTATGTTTGTATATATACTAATGCTGAGTGCACATTTAAATGAACGTTTTTGAGTCACCCTGTTAATAAAGATCACATGTACCTGTGTTTAGTATCTATGAGTTGCATTTTTCACATCCTGAACATTAGTGTTCATAACATTTTGATAACTATGATTGATATTTATATTATAAAACTTCTGAAGATTTCCATCTTGCCATCTAATCAAATTCCATACGCAAAACAGCATGTTGGAAGACAAAAAGAGTCAACTTTCCCTCCGAGAGGACAACCTCTGATTGGATCACACAACTCTTCAGGGTGTGACATCCTCACCAGTTTAAAAGACCCGTGTCCAAGGACACAAGTGGTCTTTCATCTTCTCTCTTCTCTTTACCCCTCTCTGTCCTGTCTTTTTGCCTTTCTATAGGCCATCTTGTTACAGTCCTTTAAGGACTCTTAACAGGATAAGAATGCTGAACTAGAAGTTCTCAGCAGGCCTGTAAGCTTGTGCCAGGCTGCGGCCTAGTCTTTCCATTTATCAAAGACCTCTGCATCAAACTGTTTTTTTTCCGTCTCATTAATACAGCATCCAGCGAAGATCAACTGGAGCCCCAACTAACTGCATCAGGACACTTTCCTTCAATGGGCCAGACTTGAAAGTACCATACTTGGTCTTAGTAATTAAGGCATTATCTATCATTAGCCCTTTCACTGCGGTGTGTTGGAATTAAGAAACTGATAGTTCGTTCAGGCTGTTGATCTGCTGGATTTCCAATATCTTATACTTTGATCTTAACCCACATTTAACCTCTTTCAATGCTGAACTGTATGTGTGTTTGTGTATGTTAGAGTAGTATGTGTTTAGTGTAGTTAATAAAGTCTTGTTTGTGTCACACATGATGTTGTGGTGGTTCATGCTCATAATCTGGAGTCCCTAATCCTGCTGATCTGTGCTACATGCTCTATAAGTGTGTCAGATCAATGACATTGATTAAGACTTCCCCAAATCATTGATTGATCAATTATTAATATTTCCCATTAGGAATAATATTTGTTTCCCATACATTTACATTTATTCATTTAGCAGACGCTTTTATCCAAAGCGACTTACAAGTGCAGAATACAAGCGAGTCAACCTGAAGAGGCAACTAGACACAATAAGTGCTCACAATACAAGTTTCAGACATTGCTTAGAGTATCATATTCTACAACAAGGGAGAGATTTAAAGGGAAGAGGGATAGGAAATGAAGGGAAAGGATTTTTTTTTTTTTGATGAGGTTAAGTGCTCCCCTACCCAGGGAATGGTGGAGAATATTAACATCTATTAACATTAATTAAGTGAATTTGTTCATAAATAATTACATCTTTGGTGGAGAATGCTTTATTTGTGAAAAAACTCAATATTAACCTCCTTTTACATTTATTGAAGGTAAATATCAATTATAAACCCACCACCTTTTAGAATGAACTGCTTCTGCCTCCTCCAATCTAAGGTGGAATCCTACCTCACCTGAACGTCCACAATTTTATGAGCTGGAAAGATAATAACTGCTTTACAAACGTTATATTTTATTCAGTGCTGATTCACCCATGAATGGCACACTTGTCCTTTTCTTCTGTTCAGCCTGATTGGATCACTAACAAAGGAAGTACCCAAAGTAGTACTCTAAAGCTCTGTGGATATGTGTTAGTGGCTCTTTAATGTTTGCTTTTCATTGCCCTTGCAGCTGACCTTGAAAGGAATTTTGGAAGAATGTTTAAGAGCTGCTATTTCCTCTTGAAAATGATCTGAATATAATGATAATTAGTTATTTCTGTTAGAGATATTCACTGAGCTTAATGCTGGATTATAGAAGACTCATGATTAATTGAGATGGTAAGATGAAATGAGCAGGACAGTTTTTGGTCTTGCTTGTCTTATTTTAGGCAATTGGGTTGTTGTACTGATGCCATTCAGTAGATTCTCCATAAAGACCTTTAAAATGACAAGGACATGAAATGCAGTTTAATATCTATTATATGTGAACAGGAAATCCCAACAGTGCAGTTCATAATTTGTCCATCTTTGTCTAAACTAAGCAACTTTGCTAGGATATGTTTGTGAACATTTATTTTTTGTGTTTTTTAACACACCCAGCGGTGTTAAAAACTGAATTTCTGGATTTTTTAAAATTCATTAGTGAAACTTTCTCCCGCACCTGTACTATCAGTAAATATGACTGCATAGTACAAACAATTTGTATACTGCATGAGAAATAAAGATATTTGTATGAACACTTCTTTAAATATTTCCTCCACAGGATTAACAGCTGTTAATTAGTTTGTCTGCATTATTTTTGGGATTATTGTTCCATTCTGTAAGACTTATTGTAGCCAGTTTCAGCGTACAATGTCAAAATGTTAACGTCATGGGCACCACTGTCCTAACATTGGCTAACCTTCTCTCATAGTTATCAAAAATATTCTTGCAGTAATGTTAGTAGAATGTTTTTTTAAGATTATATATCATGAAAAAGTTGAAACTTTTTATACATTTATAAAATGTTTATGAAACATTTTATAAATGTTACAGAATTTACACAAAACTTTGAATAACTTAAGGAATAGCTTTAATACAACCTATGAAAAATCTTCCTAGAACTTTTAAATTAACATTTAAAGGTTTTGTTACTTAATGGAATTAGGGAAATGTTCTTACAATCTAAAACTGTTAGCTGGGGTTATTGGTGGGAGTGTGCAGTGCAGGTCTGTCATGGAGTGATTAACATGCACAAGGAAAGTCGAGCTGTCAGACTGAGCAGATAGCAGGCGAGAAATGTTGAAGTATGAATAATTAGAGGAGCGAGGGACCTGGCATGATGACAGGCCACAGCCCAGGCAAGAAGCTCAGAGAATTGAACCTTTGAACAGGGATGTCTGAAACCTAGTGTGCCGTGGCAGGGTGTTAATATCTGTACCCTCCCAGGGCAAGGATTTTACGCTTGAATATTCCTTTCCTGGAAAGTACAGTTGGAAGTTGTAAGGTAGAATTTGCTTTAACATACATGAATGTGCCATCGAGAAAACTGCTTTCCATGTTTAAACATAGCCGCTGGCACACCAGCCTTCTTAAAATGAAAAAAGATTACAATTCAGGTTGATGTCATTTTGCTGACAAAAACAAGCATGACTATGAGATTTACTCTAGGAGCTCAGTTGGTAGACCATTGCGTTAACAGTGAAGTAGTCTAGTGTTCGATCCTCAGGGTCCACACATACTGATAATGCATATCTTGATATTCCTTTGGATAGAAGCATCTGTCAAAGGCATGTATATATAGATGTCAGTCCAGTCATTTAGAAAACACGAGCTGTCTAGAAACAGAAATCCACTCGACAATAAAGGCACATCATCTTTATGGCATGCAGTCCTGAACTGATCCAGATACAACACTGTGTTTAAAATAGCCTTTCTATGTAGTCCTCTAATCATCCTTAACCATATTGGGTCACACCAGGCTGGCCTGAAATCCCAACGGTTTAAGCCTCTGCTGGTGGAAGTTTAATTGGAAGGTAATGTTTCATCTGGCCTTATAGCCTACAGAGTCCACAGGGAATTATCCCTCACAGAATGGCATGATCTCGGATTGTGAGGAGAAAATCCCCACAAGAGTCACGGGCTGTCAGGATCTACTTTACCGTAACTGAACAAGCTAAACGTCACATTTATTGGGCAAGTCAGGAAGAACTGAATATTTTAATTGGTGATTACAACATAAGGGTTGGTGTTCAGTAAGTTCAGTAATGTTTATTTTCATAAAAAGATGTCCACCTAAGCTGATACTGGCTGGTTTATGCTTGTTTGCTGGTTTTCCCGCTGTTTATTCCAGCTAGGGTGTTTTGTTTTGTCTATAGAAGAAAAAATTCTAAACAAACAAAACTGAAAAAAAAACATTAAATATGAAAAAAAATGTTTAATGTAACTGTATTTTTTCTTCATAAGTACTAGGTGAAAAGCCTTCTTTTATATCTTCTTCCATTCTATCCAAAACATCTTACTGTATGGGCATAGCTTTTCATGTTCATTGCGTTATTAAGGTGCTTAGGAGCATCAAATTACATTACGTCAAATTACAAATTAAATTACGGTAATGAAAACTGTATTCACAGTGTTTTTCTAGTGTTACTTCAAGTCGCGTGTTGTGGAATGATTTCCAATCATAAAAGCAACCAGGCCACATCACAGCAGGACTTAAAAGAACTGAAAAGAACTGAAAACTCAACAACATGTGGCCAGGCAAACACATCTCCTCATCTCTAACCTTGGTTTTTCCCAAACCAACTTTCCTTACCCCATACTCAGCAGGTGAGTTAGCACTACTCACTTTTTCCAGCCCTTCTAAACTAATTTGATTTCAGATTTATGTACTGCGTGTTTCCTTTTATTCATTTGAGACACTTCTCTGCCTTCAACCTCCTCTATATCTTCCTATCTTGCCGCTGCTTCGCGAGAACTTGAAAGGTAAGAGAAGTAGCCAAAAGGCATCCTCATCAAAGGTGTTTCATTATATCTGCAACTGTAGGAAAGCCAGGCACTGGACCATGACTGCATCACCCTTTGATTCCTGTTTGTTGGAACTACAATTACTTATCCTATCTTAGGGTGACTGATCCAGAGGCTTAAAGCTAATGGAGAATGGTTGTATATGAATTCTGAAAGCAGACTCTCACTTCCTGCCACATGCCTCTCCTTTAATGATTGAGGCGACTCTGCTAACAGCAGGTTGTCTTGACCCAAACAGTTTGAATTGTATCTGAATTCCCCTGGTAATGTGAATGTGCTTTTTAGTGTTACTTCACCCTTCACCTCGTCTTGCTCCAGTGATGATTAAAGTGATGCAGTTGGTTGAGGTCTCGTGGTCCCCAGTCCCCAGTCGCAGTGCCACAGAACACCCCACTGATCTGGACACAACATGCCACTGGTTCAGAGATGGCTTGATCCCATCAGTAACCCAGACAACAGAAGATGTGAACAGTAGTATTTTTACTGTTTCTTTCAACTGCTGTTATTTCAGAGTGTGCTTTTTTATATTACATTGTTTGCTGAATACAGTAGCTAAATTCTAAGCAGTAGCTAAATTCTGAGTGTCAACAATTCGCAGAATACATTTCTGTATGTCTACATAAACCATCTATTTATTCTATAAGACAATGTTTCATGACCAGAAACACACCATGACCATGACATTGACCAAAAGGAACCAAATCTGATTAATAATCAGATGTGATGAGAGAGCAAGATTTTTTTCAGTAACAGTTTAAAGAATTACAAGAACTATAGTCTGACCCAAGATAAGAAACAAGTCAAACCAACAAACTTTAGTGAAACGTTTTTTTATGTCATATACAGACCACCAGTGAAATGTACCTTTGAGGCTACCGTAGTCTTTGTCATCCACTCACGGCTGTATAAATAATTCAGAATGGCATGTCATCCTGTCTGCTCAGGACTTTAATCTCAATGACAAGAGAGGAATGTTTAGTGAAGCAAGAGGAGCGAGAAATGGAGATGATGAATAAGACAAAAAAACAGATGGAAGACAGAATGGATGGACAAAGAGGAGGGAGGATGAAGTGAGCCCTGGGATGAGGAAGAAAACAATACAATACAAAAAAAAAGAATTAGACAGGAAATGGAATGTGTGTGAAAAGACGATATGTGAAAAGTATTACATTCCACTCCCTAGTTCCTTATGACAGGAATCAGTACATTGTAAATATAAATTTGGACACTAAACAAAATGATCTCGATCCAGTAAACTTTGGGTCTCTGATGACTCATTTGACTCATTTCATCATCTGTGAGAATGCAGTGAGAAACGCACAATGCACTGTTGTTTTTCATAGGTTTGACCAAAAAAGCTAATCAAGCTAAAAATCTTAAAATTAAACGTAGTGCAATTAAAGGCAAAAAGTAGTAAAAAGATGTCAGTTTATCATAATAAAAATTAAATTAAACTACAAGACTGTGAACAAAGAACTGCAAAAATATCATATCCTGATGTAATATTTCTGTAACTTAAAAAGCAAACAAAAATAATAAATAAATGAAAAATAATGAAAAAGGTGCCTTGCACAAAGCTAAGGTACTGGGTTTGATTCCCAGGGAACACACAGACTGACAAAGTAGTATATCCAATTGCACTGTAATTTGCTTTGGAAAAGCACCTGCCAAATGCTGAAATGTAAATAAAATTGTATCACCGTATTCCTGCTGAATTTTACTCTACTGGGCAGTGCCCTTACTACTGAATGAGGGTTAAGATTGAGACATAACCACAGATGGATATGGCAAAGGATGGTAAGTTGAAAAGTTAAGAAAAAATGGAACAGAAAGACCTGAGAATGATAGGAAACAGAAATTAAGAAGTAAACAGGGGTATCAGCAGTAAAGAAACAGTTTCAGGGGTATCAGCAGTAAATGAGTGTAAAAGCTTTAGGGGCTTCTGACAATGGCCATGAGATCTTTAGCATAGACCAGACAGTTTCTGGTGAGTTTAACAAGGTCATTAGCTAATTAGTCTACCACCCCTTCTGGTAAACCCAGCCCCTTTTCAAGCCCCTAAGGGTCTTATTTTAATCTGTTAAAATAAAGTACTGCCATGAGGCACTCTGGAGCAATGTGGTTACAGTGACGTTAACAAGACCGGCACGGCTTAAACCGTGAGAAAGTATTCTTTTGAAAGAGCCACATGCTAGATATACTCAACAAGACAGGCTCACAGGGCATGGCTTAACAAATGTTGCCTTCTGCCTCTTCTAATAAGAAAAAAAATTCAATAAGACAAAATTTACTGCAAGTAAATAAAAACATCACTAGTAATAGAGTTTGGGTCATGGAGGTTAGAGGATCCATGAGACAGGCAAAGACCAAACTTGCTTGTCTCAGTCTTCATAGGAAGATTTGCTATACATTCTGGGGAAACTTGACACATTTTCTGCACAGATGTTTATGTTGATCATGGCCTTTAAGTTCCAAAAATGACAAAAGTTGTCCATATGACTTCTGTGCTATATGCGCTAACTGTTTGAGTAACAGACCAAAATCATTATTTACTGAAAATTATGTGAGCTGTTAAACCTACGACCCCTGCAAAAGGATTGTAAACAAATCCTTTTCTTCTTTTCGTGCTTCTTTTCAAATCTTTTCTTGTTCTTTTGAGTTCATTCTTTTCCTTGTACCAGCTGATCCAGTTCACAGATCAATTTTTTTCACAAATTATATTGATCCAAGGGGAAAATAACCTTTTCAAAATATATTTTACAATAGAAACAAAGTCATACAAATGGAATGACATGATTGTTATGTTGTTTTTTTGTTTGGTGAACTGTCTCTTTAAGAAAGGTGTTTGTATGCATTTCCATGTGTGACCCACACCATCACATTTACATGCTAATGCAGTAAGACTGGGCACCAATATGGACAAGCATATTACAATATCCTTCTATTCCCCTGGAGTGTCTCACTTTCGCTCTCGATTTTCATTTCTGAGAACAGGCAAATGACTGATAAGCTACTTTCTGTAATTGTTTGGCTAAATGCAAGGGAAGAGGGGTCGAGGAGAGGGGTGGTTTGGATAAGAATATAGGGCTATTCCTTACAGATTACAGAGCAAATTCTTGCAAACCTGCTCCAATTACTGCAGAAGCAACAAGCTTTGGGCCCCGCCTACACATCTTTGCCATAGAGACTATACTATATATAAACACCAATGCAAATGCAATATCTTACTTCCACAGAAAACTAAGGGCAGAAGTAAAAAACTGCACTATTATTGTCCTAGAAAATACACAGCTGCCAAAACACACTGACTACCTCCAAACAAAAACCTCACATGGTAACAGATTTTGTTTCTTTTTGGTTACATTAAATGCATGCATTTGTTAGACATGTCTATCTGTTTTTAGGGTATGCATATTACCAGTATGTGCACTTCCTGGAAAATCGAACCCATGACCTTGATCTTTACCTTATCAGGCCTGTATTGTCAGGCTAAATAGTTACACTGCAGTAACATGATTGAACACCTTCATTTATCATGTGTTTAGAAATAGATTGAAGATAGATTGAATAAAGGGACCAGTTTGTGAAAGAGGGAACAAGACTGTCTATCTTAGTTACTTTCCATTTAGCAGACACTTCATCCAGGGAGACTTATGCTGCACTAATTGCATGGAAAGTCTCCCTAAAGCAAGCAGAGGTTAAGTGTCTGGCTCAAGGGCACGTGGGTAATTGGACTGGACTCAGAATGGCTCCTGGGTCACTTTTATTTAGGATTAATGTAGCAACCTTCAGGTTAGAAGACCAGATTTTTAAAGAAATATTCTGCGTTATCTACCACTGATTGCCTATGTAACACATTTATGGTGTGCTGTCAGTTCTCCACTTTGAAACCTTTACTTGAAAATTGCATTAACATTAATATATTTGCAATGGAAACCCAGCTTAGACTAGAGAAAATCCTTAAAATATGCTATTAAAACAGTTTCATAGTCCACACAGGGTTGCACCATTTTAGTATGCAGTGTTTGAGCATAAATTGGCACTTAAAATTAGAGTGCTATTAAGGGTTCTTCGCAGCAGTGCTATGAAAAAATATTTTTGGAAGAAGAACGTTCTTAAAAGAACCATTTCTTTCATACCTTTTACTAGTCTGTAGAACCTTTTTTGAAGCAGAAAGTCTCTGAGGATGTTAGGTAAGTTAAAAAGCATCATTCATAGTGAATTACCTAAGGTGGCCTAATATACTAATGTGATAGCAAAAATTAGCAATTGACACCATGTCAAAAATTGTAATTTGTGTATACATTTATAAATAAAATAAAGACATGCATGACAGGTAAAAAAGTGATAAAGTAACTGTCCAGCAGAGTTTGTTATGTCTGTATGTGTGTGTGTGTGTGCTACAAGCACACTGCCAACCTTAGAGAAAACCTGTCAGGATAAACAACTCCCAGTGCAACAGCATGACTTCTTTCCAAAGAATGAACACACACATGCCACTTAACATTCCTGTATTCTCTGCCTTTTCATCCAGACAGCACTGGACACACACATGGCTTGTTCACTTGCAGATAGGTAAAGAATATAAAGTGGCTCAATTTCTTTCTCTTCTTTGGTTTTGAAAACATATTCGCCATGAAAAATCAAGTTATCATAAAATTACAATTGACTATTTACTTCAAAACATGATTCTGATTTTAATGTGCAGGATTCCAATTAAAAACATTGTGTTTGTATTTTTTTATTGCTTGTTCTGCCTCTAAACGTTTGGGCTAAGGTCCCAAATCCCTCTTGCCTCTTCTCAATGATGAAACTCTTCTCTGGCCTTAAATTAAATGTTCTTTTGGAAAATACATGAAACTGTGAAACTTGAAGTTGCAAACTGCATTTCACATTGAATGCATGATGCATCACCATCTAGGTCATCAGTATCTATGTCTATGAATAACGTGTATGTGATAATGCATAATATAGCGAGCATGTGCGTGCAAAAATTCAGTAACCTCTTCTCAGATGTTTATGGGTAAAGTTGTTTTACTACACCGATACCCATAAACACACAAATTCCCACATATAGCCTGCACAATCAATTGCTTTTCCCTACACATCTCTTAAATCTCCCTGAGTTTAAGATGCACTTTGCCTCTATCACACACCTGCAGATGAACCAAGCACATTCCTTTTTTCTAAAACTAGTTATCAGCATCTCAAGAGCATTAATTTGTTCCACATAAATATGCAAACACTGAGTCTCTGTGAGAGACCCATGCATGTTCTGTTGGATCAGCACACACACAAACATACATACATTCATTGTGGCTGTCTTGAACCTGCCACAGTTAATCTGTTTTAGAGTGGAGGAACTCCGGTTGCCTTTTTACAACAACTAGTTCACATGCATGCATACACACACACATGCATGCATGCTTTAACATGCTGCAGGCGAGCCACACGCTTGATTCATACACTTCACTCAGGAATATTTGAATGTGACTTTCTATAAATAGACCCACTCTGTTTCACCCAGTCTGAATTCATTCAGCTGATTCTGTTGGTTTGCTGCGTGTTTTGGTGGAATCTTGCTAAAAATAAAAGGTGTTTACCATTGCATGCACCAGAGAGCCCCCCTCAAGCCTTCTCCACGATTACTTGTTCACCCATTCTTTTTCAGAAAAATGGAGAACTGAGGGGAGCAGTAAAGAAATTATCTTATCCCTGTAAATTATAGATTGCTTAATGTATTCCCTGACCATTACATGATAATGGGGGCAAAAAGTAGATTTCTGCTCTCTGCCTGTGCATTTGCGTGCGAGTGTGTATGTGCGAAAGTTAGAACAAGGATGTGTGTATGGTTTTAATTTCCCTGCTGTGCTAGCACACTTACATGATGAGCAGCTCTGAGCCGGCCTCTCTTAGTTGTTTGTAAACAAACGCACAAACACATATACCTCTGAGCCCTTTTTATTTAGTTTGGAAACTCTGAAGAAGTGGAGAGTTTTTTTGGATTCTCTTACAGTATTATTGAATTATTCACACTAAATAAAAGAAAGTTTAAATTCAGATTTATAGTGAATTTAGATTCACATTCAATACTTTGGACCTGGAACATAAAGTGATTTATGATTACTGAGCTCCCAAGACAGTTTCTGGTTGCCATATTTGCAGTACTCAACGTATGTAAACAAGCACCGATGTGCATGGTTAATTAAAAGCAATAAATGTAAACGAGTTAACACTGAACCAGACTTAAATGTAACAGAATAAATGTAATAGTTCTTTTATCTTGAGTGGTGTAAGGAAAGAAAATGGGGCCAGTTGGAAAGGGCATCTGCTAAGTTTTTACAATCCCAGCACGAAACTCTGGGCCACTGAATAGGGTACATGCTCTAAAAAGGTCAAACTGTAGTCAAATGTGTCCATTTTAAGAAGGACAAAGTGGACTCACACACATGGCAGGCAGTGGATGTGTACCATGTAAGCGTGTGTTGCTGTTCTTACATGTTTGAATGTCTTTGGATGTCTTTGTTTCTATATTTCAGCAGCAGAATCTCATTTAAGTGTAAATGCGTTTCATTTTGTCTCTCATTTGGTGGTCGTTTAAATCTCATAAATGGGCCCAGACCTTGTTAGTGTGACTGTCACCTCTGCAGAATTTTTGAAACATGGCTTTTTCATGACCACATAAGTGTATATTCTTATACACACACACAGTTGTGCTAGACAGCCAAAGACCTTTAAACACCTTCAGAGACCACCCACAAGGTTCAATTAACTGCAAGAGACAGTTGAAGGGTTTTCCTGCAGCTTTCATGAAGTCTTAAAGCTGCAGAGCGTTCTTGTGAATATAAATTTAAATAATGAACTACATCTCCACTGACACATTTTACAGTTTGCTTTAAATCTTATTCATCTCTTTCTCCTGTTTGAAATTCTCAAGTCTCCTGTGTGCATAAACTACACTGGCTATTCACATTAAATGGGCCATTTGTGTCAGAATTTGTTTCTTATAATTTAATTTGAAAAGGTTATAGCTAAACTTTCAAGAAATCATATTTTATCATACATTACCTCAGGCCCAAAGTAACAGGGTTGAATCAATAGCAGACTTTTGGTTTTAGTATGATTCCAGTCTGTCATCCTTTTGTATCAATAATAAATCAATACCTGGGGCCACAAAATTAGACAGCCTTGGGTAAATTTTGAAATATAACTGTTAATAGATTCAGAAATGTAATGTAAATAAAGCAAAATTAATCCATTTTCTGTTACTGAACACATTAATACATTCAGTTCCTTGATGTTTTAACCCTATTGCGGTATGTATTGGAATTCAAATAATTCAAGTAGATACCACAAAAATTCTGGTAGTATGACGTAACAGAGTTGAAATGTTGAGCTTGATGAGGCTTGATGACGCAAACATGAAATAATTACATAGTAAGAGGAACTTCTCTATTTACTCAAATAGCTTAAATAAATAGTATGGTATTTAAAATATGTTAGAAAAATCAAACATTTTAAAGAGAAATATTGCAGCCATGCAGGGTATAAGAGGGAGTGACAGACTAGTGACAGACTGAAAGACTAAGTGACAGAAAGGGTAGTTTTTTCTGTTTTTCCTACCTCAGGTTTATTTAAAGTATAATAATAAAAAGGAAAGTAAATGAAAAGGAAAGCTTGTCCTAATGAGAGTTTGTCTTACATATCTGTTGTACAAAAATACTTTAAGCTTCTCATTTCTGTACACATTTACATTTATGCATTTGTCAGACAGCAAATGACGGCACTTTGGCTTTTATCAAAAGTGACTTACAGTGCATTCAGGGTCTACATTTTGTCAGTAAATGTGTTCCTGGGCATCGAACCCACAACATTTCCGCTGCTAACGCTCTACCAATTGAGCGGCAGAAACATGACACTTTCTACAGGTTTTACCATAGGGATTGTACTAATAAATCCTAATTTAATTAACACACACCTAATATCCTGTCAACAAGGTGTTTTTATGACCTATTGGTCACCTATTGGTCAGTTTCTCAATAGAAGTAAAGGGGTTCAGTCTCACTGTTTGGCTTGATCAGAGCTGTATTGGTTGGTGGTTTGTGTGACTGTATTAGCCTGTGTAAATGTTTACTCTCTGGGGTGCTACTGCCCTTTAAATGCCTCTCTGTCTCCTATGAGAGCTGTGTGTGTAGGTACTGCTGAGTGATATCTTATTAAAAGACTTTGATATTTATTTGCTTTGCTTAGAATAAAGATGGCCTTTGTCATTTGGATCTACAAGCATTTTAAACAGGGAAATTATGAAGTCCACACAAACGCTGCAACCTTTGGGCAGGGCTATAGAGATACACGATTTCAGAGAGAAAAACTGGTAAATGGTGCAGATTCACAAAATGTATTTATTAAGAGTCAAATTCATTTAGAGAAAGCAGCTTAATGTAACGTCTTAGATATAGAGTTGAATTAGAACAAACATCTTTAACACATTCATCACAGAGATTTTTGTAACTTTCTACATGTGGTACCTCGGGATTCTTGTATTTCCAGATTGCTTTTATCTTTCACAAAGACTAAATAAAAGCCCAGCTGCACTGAAGTTTTCTCGTGTTTCCTCAGGGATATAATGCCAGTGAACACAGGAAATACCTAAAGTTGTTTGCTAGTTTACTATACTGTATAAATATAGAATATGTGTGTGTTGGGGAGCTGTAGCTAGACAGGCACATACACATACTGTAGCCTGTATTTGGCTCTTACGTGTCTGTAATATAAGCATGCACAATGCATTATAGTAAAAAGGCTTGAGGGTAATGTGACTTGCAAAAACAATCACTCTGGGTCATTTGTGTGAATACAGAACTTCTACGTGTTCTCAATCCGACACTGTGTTTCAGAAATAAAAGGGTTCGAGAAATAACAGATCATTGCTATAATTGTGATTTGGCACAGATAGCCTCTGATCCCTGCATGATGCAGAACTAAGTGAAAGGAATGTCATTGTCATCTCACCAGTGTTGAAGAATTTCTCCATCATTACTGTGATAATCAGTGCTCCATCTGTGGCACCCTGCAAATAACAAATGCTCAAGGTCACATCGCCCCAAAATTCCTCTTGAAACATGAACATTAAACACAACTGTCATTGCTTAGAATATGCTATACAAACTGAAATCAAATCTAGTAGTCCTCCCTCTCTCTCTCCTTTTTCTTTCTTTCTTTTTTCTTTCTTTTTTTGTCTTTCAGTTACATTGTAGAAGCAATAACTGGCAGCAACTATGGTTAATAGTCTTTGAGGATAGTTTAAGTATTTAGTTGAGTAGTTAAGTAGTTTAGTAAATAGTTAAGTATTTAGAGTGTAAAATGTCACATTTAGGGCTGTAATATCTTTATTTAACGACTAATAAAGGAAACCAAGAAGATATGGGTTTTGAAAACAGGAAACACAAATGTGTAGGCAAGTTTTTTATTTCTGTATTCTACTAGTTTATTTAAATTAATTTAAAATGTCTGATTTATTTTAATTTCATGTTTCATCTGTAATTTTTGTGTTTGTATGTCTGATCACTTTCTAGATATAATGATGCCACAGCATGCTTATGTAGGGCTGCATAATTCACTGAAAAATGGCTCTGGATTACGATTATGGCTGTCACGGTTAAGTAATCTAAAAGTATGAATGCAGAGGTGTGTAAATTAGTCAATCACAGCAATGGGTCATAATAAGCAAATGAGTTTATGCAGGCTGATCCACAGATGTGTTTTTAATGGTGGCACCTAAAAATAAGTACTGTAGAATCACCCGACACTCAAAAAATAGCTCCAATAGATCCAAAGCATAAAGCATTTTGGTTAATATGGCAATATTTTTAATTTGCGAAATTAACTTGCTTTGTTAACTTGCGATGTAGACAGTATAACACCCAATATACACGGCAAGTATTCTTGTACACATTAAAAGGATCTAACATTAATACCTTGTTTATACTTTCTCATTAAGTGCTAGTAAATTAACCAGCGTGAGAGGAAATGTAAGTTTAAGCAGGTTTGATTAGTAGTTACTTATTGCAAAAATACTGCATGTTATTTTGTTGGCCCTGATAATTCAAAACTGCAGAATTGCACTATAAATATTTTCATAGCCTGGTGTCAAATTTGCCTTGTGTAAAACACTTCTCAGCTTGTTTTGGAAGTGTAGCCTACACTACATACAGTAAAGAAAATGACATACAGTTGCCCCACACAAAATACAATCTCAGTGGATATAACTGACAGTATGATTTTTGTTCTAACTGTACAGCCCTATGCTCATGTTTGATACAGGTTTGAATCTGGACGTGTCCTTGTAGAGGCCCCTCAAAACCACTGTACTGTACCTCTATTTGTGTGCATTTCTTTAACCTGTCAACAGCAGTGGTTTAAAGCGAAGGGCAACAAGAAAAATATTCCTAAAAGACTGAGTTTTAAAATTTGTTATTGTGGCTATTTCTTGAAAATTGGTTGGAAAAATGTAATGATATCAGTTCTTTGACAAGAACCCATTAGTGGTCACAGACAGACATGGATGACCTTGTCAGGTAGTGTTTGTGTACTTTTATAATTGTGTGTTTCTTGGTCTGTAGGTGTGAGTGAGCAGCTGTTAAACCTTGAGAGATCCCATACCTGGAAAAATCTACTAGAAGGCTTGTGCTATCTTGGTGTGTAACAGTTTGTCTGTGCGTGCATGTGAAACCACTGTCCACCATACACTAAGGATGTAAATACATACATGTATACATGTAGTGTGTGTACACTTTATGCTGCAATACTGCTGACATTTTAGTTTTTTTTGTTCTAGACACTAACACACACTTGCGTGGGCTTGGTATTTTGTACTGTATCATCCATATGAAGCAAATTTAACTTTGTGATTAAGTAGAAAATGAGTGTCACTGACTCCCATTATCCACATGATAACATATGGACATTAAAGCGTCATATGTCATTCAAAATGTAATTTAGAATCAACAATTTGCATAGTTAAGATTCAGATGTGAAAAACCATCGTGGACAGATTTACTGTCAGCATGTAAAATCCTGCCAGCTAAATATAATTGTGTTTTCTGGGTGCAATTCATACGAGTGATTAGTGTAATTACCATATTTCATGTTTATTGGAGATTCAGACTCTCTGAGACTAATTGCATGCTGTGTTATTGACAGACACAAAATAAAGGAATTGTGGATGATGTCAAAATTTTGCCAGATCAAAGTTTTAATCACAACATTCAGCTCACAATAAAATTTATTCTCTGTCTGGAGTGTTTTTTCTATCTGAAAATTCTGCAACACATAAGTTGCTTTAAATATTAATGTTTTGCAGTTGATTTTATAAACAACAGATCAAAATGAAGATACATTAATTAACTTTTAACCTTTTCATTTTTTTTGCTTAACTGAATTTCTTCATGCTTTTACTTGCATGTCAAGTTTGCTTTAAATTGTTTTGCTTTGAATGTACTATATTTGAGGTTACATTGCTCTGTAAATTTGCAGTTGTGGGTCAAAGTGATAAGCTCATTGGAATGGTTCTGAATCAGTTATGCCTCAGGAGGAAACCTATGTTTGTGTTTAGATGGAGAAAAAAATTATTCCAGCACCAGCACCAATTTCGAAAATCGCAACTCAGAACTGTGGCATAAGTAGAAAGCTGCTTACGGGCAAATTTTCAAAATTCTCTAGGGGCTGCCTGTAGTACGGTACTATTATTTGTTTTGTGCCTTTATAACAGTAAAGTACACAACAAGCTGAATGTCTCTTTCAGCATATCAGCCTATAAAGATGACAATTTACCTGACATTGTTGGACTTATTCAGTTACATTGTTATACATATGTATATATATATATATATATATATATATATAGTATATTTATAATTATATATATATATATATATATATATATATATATAACAATGTATAACAATTTGCTCTGGCCAAAGGTCCTTCCTCTTCATTGAAACTCTATTTCCTGTTTCACTCACAAAAAAACACTGCAAAATCTTAACAGGCTAGCACAGGTATGACACCAGGAGCCCTTACAAAACTGCTAATTTTTTTCTCATTTGCATATCCTTAGCTTACAAGCTCATTGGATTTCTAAGCCGTTCAAAAACAACAAAAGGACAAACACAATGCCTGACCTTCTCTGTCCTCTTGATACTCAGACACCATGTTCTGTTATTTTATCATTAATCACCTCTTCACATTCTCATTTGCACAAGAAAGAGTTCCAAGGAAACTGATCAGGCTAAAGATTGACACGCAGATGGGAGTGATTACATCGGCTGAACTGCTAATGAAATCAAACTGCTCAGACGTCCAACCTTATAGGCCACAGTGAAAGAATCTCATTACAATGAACAAAGTACATTTGTGGGGCTATTTTCAGTACTGTAAATTTTACAGTAAAGTCTGTCAGGATTATGTCGCCAAAAATTAACAACAGCAATAATTCAATTCGGCAAAATGAAACTGTTATGGGCAAAACTCTCTGCTTGTCTATGCATCCGACTATGTTACATATACTCAAATGAGCTTGCAATAGTGCAATAATCTGAACAAATTGGTGAGTTGGATAAAACAAAGTCAATCGTAAATGATGGCTTAAAGACACGGTAGGCCATTTTTCCAAAAACATTTGGCCTGAATGCAATGATAGGATGTCCTACTTGCCTGTCAAACTATGCATGCTTTCATGTGTTAGAGGAGGCGTGGCTTTAAAAAGTGTCTGAAGGAAGTGTGGGATCTTATGCTAGCTTGCTATCGCTAAATTACCTACCCTACCTTTAAAACTGAGTACAACGTATTAATGAGCACAGCATGACATGACTGAGCAGCTGATGAGGAGCAAAGGAAGGCAACTTAAATAGGATGTGGTTTATTAGCATATGCGTTGTATTCCTATTGGTTGACATTGATCAGCTGAAGGTTAGCTGATGTGAGCTTGACTGACGTGACCTTCCAGAACTGATGCTATACGATTGATTCACTGTAAACCTTGACCTGGCCCCATCCATTGTGACACATTAATTTGGTTGTGATTCCTGTTTAAATACACTTTATGCAGAATCTGTGTCTCATTATAAAGGCTGACTCTCTGTTTATATAGGCTGACTGTTTGTTCATATAGACTAGAAGTTCATTGACTACATCACAAGTTATGCCTGTATCTGTGTTCAGGTTTTGAGACATGGACTTTTCTTTGGTTTAGATCCTGTTTGTTTACTGCTGTCAGCACAGGTTCAAACAGGGCATATCATGCTTCAAGCACTTCCGCTTTTCTTTTTATTCTTTGTCTCTGTTCTTGTGTGTGAGAGACACAGAGAAGACAAACAGTCAACGCTCAGATCACACGTCAACAGGAAACGCTTCACAAGCTTCACATTTTTCAAAGGCCAGCACATGCACTGGCCCAACCCAGAGAAAAACTATTGCAAATGTTATATGTTGCTTTTCAAAGTGGGACTGACTTAGTGGTGATGTCAGTAACCGTATTTCATTTACAGCAGTAGAAGAAACAGCGACAAGAACAGAGACATTAAAGAGATTTCATTTTTCCTATAGAATGATTTCAGTGACAGCATAAAAATGCCACTAAAACTAGATTCTATATTCTGTAGCACATTGGCATGACAACTGATGTTTTTTGGTGGCCACAGTGGTCATGATTAGACCCTTGATTGCACTAGTGAGACTTGACAAGACTATAATTTCTTTATATCATTTCATTAGTTTGAAATTAGATGGCCACATAACCGATGTACACCCACATGATTCTGAGAGGAAATCAAATGTATGATTAATTATGATTTGGCAGCGCATCTCTGTATAACAAAGTGACTAAAAGCTGGGTCATGGTAATTGGCTGAACCATGACTACGGTGTACTGTTGTTCAATGTATAAACACATGCGTATTTATTAGGTGTTGTTTATAACATTATGTAAATTTGGCCTTCATCTCTTTGAATATTAAGGTCCAGGTACAGATGGTGAAAAGGCAAGTAAAGCTTATTGTGATGTACAATTTCTTTCAACGTTCTCACTAAAAAGCAAATTACACAAGATCGTATTCACTTTGTACACACAATTCCGTTTATCCAGGCATTAAATGTTTTGAAACAGAGCTGCGGCATAAGTATTTAAATTAGATCAATGTCGTCATTTTCAGCATAAACATGCCGTTTTTCCATGTAAATTAGTAAATTATAGACTGCATCTTCAAAAATGCTTTTTGCCTGGTTCAGATAATGTTGCGATATTGCCAGCTGCGCAATGCAGTACACAAACAAAATATAATTTTAAAGATGTTTGTGCACTTTGCATTTTAAAGAGCCGTTTCAGGTGGATTCAGGCAGTGATGCTGTACCATCCCAGCAAATCTGGAACTGCAAATTGCATTTAGCACAGATTTTGTGCTCATATTCACAGTTTACTGAATTGGACACAATAAAGGCAATGCATACAAATAAATTAGTGGGTGCAGATCAAAATGATTTTTTTAAATGCTGCATTTGTTTGTATAAATTGTTTGTTTTAGTCTAATCGCATTTCAAACTGCACATCAAAGACCTGCAATCCCTAAGTTAGCCTCAGTTCTTTATATTATCAGCATACCTGGGAATAATTTTGTATGTACGGGTTGTTGTATAACTATTGATTGGCAGCTTTGTGCCCAGAGGATGCAACACCTCACAGAGCGGCAGAAAACAGGGGCAGCTCAAATCTCATTGATAAAAGCAACCGCTCTCCTGACTGTCAAACTGTTCCATATTCACCTTGATCTCAGTAAATCCCTAATAGAAGACTACAGGTAAAGCACAGACATGCTGTCAATAAGGTGCATTTTTTCTACCAATTTGCATGCTAATTCTTTATTTATAAATGTGCATAATTCTTAAGGGTATATATGTTGTGTAGTTTGTGCTAATCAACAATCAGCCTCTTCTGTAGGCAGCTGAACTGAAACTGTGAATAAAACTTACACTTACTAAAAGATGAGAAACAAAGATTAACATAAAATTTTATTTTATTGTTCTATAAATTCCTCACACATATCTCACTTCTAAATTGAGGAGGTCAAAAATGGGAGTGGGTAGACAATGTTCTGTCTGACAATCATTTGTTTAACGGCTGCGTGTATCGTAGCTAGAACATGGTGCTTGCAACACCCAGGCTGATATGTGTGTGTTTCTGTAGCTCAGTTGTTAGGACACTATGTTAGCTGTGCAAAGCTCATGGGTTTGACTCTTAGGGAACACACATACTGATAAAATTGTATACCCTGAATGCAATGTCAGTCGCTTTGTATAAAAGCGTCTGCACAGTGCAAATTCTGTAAATTATATAATGTATACCATTAATGCACTGTCTCTTGCTTTAAATTTGTATATACATTTGTATAAGAATTATGGAAAAAAAATGCTGTTTATGACTGTGAATATGTAAAGTAGATACAGTACATGGGATACAGTACATGATGGGCAGCACTTAACAACAGCAACCCTGACTAATTGCTGTACAAACAAAATAACCTTCAGTACAAATTCTGTGTGCTAATATGCTTAATTGTTTAGTAGCCTATTAATATTTAAATATGAATATATAATTTGTGAATCAAACCGAACCTTTTCTTTTTACACATGTCCATGTTGGAATCTACCTAATTTGTCTAGCTGCTACCAACTAACAGATGATTTTGGGCCAAAGTACCACAGGTATTGATTGGACACACTACCTTTGATGTCAACAGCAAAAGATAAGGGAAGAGTTTTGTAATTCTCTCTGCTGTTTATGACCCTATCGGAAAAGACCAGCAATCCATATTTGGGTCACCACCCTCCAGTTGTTTAAAGCATTATATAATGTATATATATATTATTAATTAAAGAAATATGCATGACCTTATTGAATATTTATTCACTATTTAATTTTGTATTAGACTTATAGAATTCAAAAATTATTTTCCTTTGGGCAGAGAATTAGAGCTTAGGTTAACATGCAGTAATAATTTGATATAACAGTTATTACTGTTTGATCCTTAATCAAACATACATACCCTAGTATTTTTGCAACAGTTCCTCTGTGCTGAAAAAGTTCTAATATCAAATTAATATATGCATTAAAATATACAGTTAAACATATTTAAATAGTCCTGTAGAATTTGTTACCCTGCTAGTCCTAAAGAATAAAAACGTTTATGTATACTAGGAAGACTAAAGCTAAAATAAACTGGAAAAACTCAACCTAACAATCTAACACACATTACATTTCTAATACTAAATTAAGGCTACAAACTACACACTAAATAAAGATATAAAAACTAATGTAAAAAGTCAAAGGTGGCAGTTTGATGAGTTCTGATTGGGGGTCAGTAGTCGCTCACACCAATGCGGCCAAATTATTTACACATTTGCACACAGAAATTTCTTGCACTGTACAGCCCTACAGTATGAGCTTCAGGTGCACCTTGTCACATGCTGCCAGCACAGTTAATAATCACATGCCTCCTCTTGACATTCGTTGCAGTTGTGGCTTTCTGGCTCTGCACCCGTGACAGCAGGGTCCAGGCAACAATAGGGCCGATCAAGGGGAGGCTGATCTTCCATTATATTTCCTACCAAGTGACATGCTGGTCTCATCTCGAACTTCCACAGCAAACCTTTTTCAGTCCTTGAAATGGAAATGTCTGCTCCTTTGTCCTGCCAGAGTGAAGGGCAACTCTGGTCTCTCTCTCTCTCTCTCTCTCTCTCTCTCGTTCGCCCCAGTGGTACAGTACCAACAGACAACCACGGGCTTGTTCAAAAGCCAATAGACTCATCCACTCATCAGCTGGGGGGCTGTCTTGAACTTTAACCCTAGATACACTGTCCGCACTCCAGGATGACTCCGCCCTCCACGCTAGAGTTGTCCCCCACTGTTCATTGAATATTCCCAACTGTGCCGACTTCATTCATCTTATCCACAGGTTTTTCATCACCATGGCAGGGATTGAAAACAGACTCAGTAGGATCTGTGGCAACATGCATCAACGAGGCTTTTATTTTAAATAAAATATACAAACACAAAAGGGAATTGAAATGTCCAAGGGCGAGTACGAAAGCAGAACAAGGCTAGATGTCTTCAGCACGCTGTTTCATGTTTGGGTTATGCGAAAGTATATTAAGAGAAAGTAGGTCCTGCACACACAGCGACAGGTGTTTATTGTTTTGCCTGATTATTCCAAAGTATGTCGAGCCACATCACATCCAACACATACACATTTCTGCTCTCAGTGTTCTTGTGGATATTACAGAACATCAGTGGTGCGATTTTTATGTCTCTGCATAGAGAGATCATCATTTGCAAACTTTTGCCTTTTTCTTGTTTTAAATGACCATCTGTATCAAGATCGTATTCCAAACCCTGGATGCAGGTAATCTGTGGTCTTTGTCCTTTTTGAATGCCAGAGGCAAACATGTCATATTCAGTTTGGACCCAATATTCAAACATTCTGATATTCTGAATAGCATATTCAGAAAACCACTTGACAGCTGTTTTATTGTTATTACAAAATATCAAAAAATTGATTTTATAAAGTATTTATATATGTTATGATAAAGTACAGATCAGTTTTGTGAGAAAATCTGTGTCTGTGAGAAAGTTTTCATTACATGTAAAGAATTTTTTTTTTGTTATTAATATAAGCAAAACAAGCAAGCAAACAAACAAACAACATGTGCATGTACTGTTTCACAAATCTTTTGTGGTAAATGTTGTAAACCAAGATTGTTGTACTCTTGGTCAGTTGTAACTGTGTATGGCTGATGTTAGTGCCTCCTAATGATTTATCGTTTTATTGTTTTCCTCACCATGTAAGTCGCTTTGGATAAAAGCATCTGCTGAGTGCCTAAATGTAAATGTTCTCTTTAGGTATATGTTCTCTTAGGTCTCTTTAGGTCAGCATTGATATTATCTGCCAGGCATTGCTTTTTCTTCCTGACACAAATGACCCACCATAATAAAATCATCTTCCAGACTCTGGATGCAAGCAGTCTGTTGTCTATGGCAACATTTCACAGTCACTCTTCTTCATCAACATAACATGAGAAACAGCAAACATGACTAAAACATTTCCTGTTTTTGTTTCTCATGGTGCTGCATAGTCACAGTACACATGGTTACACATGGTAGCACAGCATGTGCTGTATCTGAGAGGATGTGTACTGTGTCTTTCAGTAGTTTTTCCCGCAAGGCTGTGTGTGATTATTCATAAATAAGGACATCCTTCTGAAAATAAATAAATAGCGAATGGATGTGTTCTCACAGAAAATTGAATATTGTAAAATGAGCAAGCCAAAGGAGGGGATGAAAAGAAAAATGGTTTTCACATCACTAAGTGAATTTTGCAGCACGCAGTTGCTATGGTTATATAAATTGTTTATTATGTTGGTTGCTACAGTTAAAGTAAAAAGAATGTTAAGACTGTTAAGTTGTTATTTCTGTTAAGTATATGTATGTATTTTATCATTTGATTTTAAGGACTACCCAGCTAACTGGAAACAGTCTCAGAATGTTGGTTAACGTTCTGTAAAAGTACTCTCAAAGTTCTTGCAGTAACGTTAGTAGAAAGTTTTTTTGAATTATACGTCATATATCAAAAACTTTACCCCTAGGTCATAAGTGGAATGTTTAAAAACCTTTCAGAATTAAAAAATGTTTGAATAATGTTCTTAAAACCCATGAACATTGGGTTTCAAGGGTTTTATGAACCCAATGTTCTTAAAACCCATGATGTTTAAATTCAGGCCTGTCATTCGCTGACCTTTGCTGGGGCACCTCAATGAACAGTGATGCCCTTCAGGAAGGACAAATTGAAATGCATCTTCTCCATTAGCCACATTGCAGCCCAGTTTGTCTCATAAGTGAAAGTGCTTTTAGATGTGCGACACGACAGAGTATTAGACCAGTTTCACGCTACGTGTAAAAGCATAACACAAGTGGAGGAAATGTGGGTCGAGGAATAGTGTTCGCTACATGTGGCACACCAAACTCAGCAAAAACAAAGTTTTTAAAACAAACTATAAACCTATTCACAGTTTTTAGCCTGTCTGGCAAATATTTTTTTATTTGTTAAGCATACACCCCACTAAACTGTACAATTTCCCTAAAAAGGTGACTTAAAAAAAACCTTCTTGAAAAACAAGACAAAAAAACAAATGAAAATGATAACATTAACATTTTTAACATTAACATTAAAACCCCACCCACCAATCACCTTTCAACCAACCCCCTGAAAACAAATACATCACATTTTCAGATCCTGAAACATCCTTTCCATTTTGTAACAAACAATTCAAGTAAACATTGTTGACACAGTTTTGTAATTCTTCATAATTGCACTTTAACATTAGAATAAATCTTTACATTCATGTCAGTTGTGCATTGTCAATTCACTTCAAATAATGAAAGCCTTTTAACACATTCATGGTCAACAGAAGCAGCCCTGAAGCCAGCAGCATCTTATATACGACGTGTGACGTACAAAGCATGTGCAACAAAGCATGTGTTTATGTGTGTGGTTAGTCAATGAAAGGATCGATGGAGTGTTGAGTTTACTCACAGAGGTTCAGGGGAAAAACTTTACCAAGATCTCTCACGTTAAACTGCGGAGGAAACATGACACATGTATGTATTCATGCTTCCAGCAAAGTCGGATTGAAAAGATGAAAAGCAAAAACAAAACTGTACTGTACAGTTTTACTGTAATTTACCATTCAAATGATGGCAAATATTTTTGGTCATAACGATTTTATAAGGAAAGTTAATGACACACAGTTAGGCTGCTGCTTCTGTTTTTATGAAGATGACAGAATGACCCATACACAAATGTAATATATGTACATACACTCACGGCCACTTTATTAGGTACACCTGTTCAGTTGCTTGGTAACACAAATTGCTAATCAGCCAATCACATGGCAGCAACTCAATGGATGTAGGCATCTAGATGTGGTGAAGACGACTTGCTGAAGTTCAAACCGAGCATCAGAATGAGGGAAAAGGGGGATTTAAGTGACTGTGAACATTGAATGGTTGTTGGTGCCAGCAGGCTTGTCTGATTTCAAAAATTGCTGATCTACTGGGATTATCACACACTACCATCTCTAGGGTGTGGGGGATGTTTTCCTGGCACACTTTGAAAAACAAAGCTCAAATCATCTCAGACTGGTTTCTTGAACATGACAATGAGTTCACTTTACTCACATGACCTCCACAGTCACCAGATCTCAAACCAATAGAGCACCTTTGGGATGTGGTGGAACGGGAGATTTGCATCATGGATGTGCAGCCGACAAATCTGCAGCAACTGCGTGATACTATCATGTCAATATGGACCAAAATCTCTGAGGAGATTTTGTTTCCATTACCTTGTTGAATCTATGGCATGAAGAATTAAGGCAGTTCTGAATGCAAAAGGGGGTCCAACCCGGTACTAGCAAGATGTACCTAATAAAGTGGCCAGTAAGTGTGTGTGTGAATATATATATATATATATATATACTATATATATATATATATATATATATATATATATATATATATATATATATATATATATATATTACAATATTATATATTGTAATATATATGTTACAATATTATATATTCTCAAATACATAATTATGTAAAGGTTTAAGGAAATCTTTACAAATCCTAATTGGTTTTATTAGCTTGGTTTTATTTCACACATTAAATTTGATTCAGTTTAGCTGGATGGGCATTAAATTCACATTTCCTCATATTTATTTATTTATTGTTATGAATAAATTATGCAAAATAAGAAATGATGTGCTCTATATCTCTATTAATGATAGTTAGTGGCCTTAGTGCTACGCCTTCTGAAATATTCTATATAGAATATTCCAGATGGAACAGCTCCTATGACATCACAATAGTGTAGAATAGAATACCATAGAGTCCAGTCCCTGCTTCTGCTCTAGCTGTCAGATCATTCTTGAGGTTGACTTCGACAGTTTTGTTTGACAGTTTTGTTCGACAATTTTGTTTGAAACTGATCATGATGAATGCAAAGAGGGCACGCAGCCCATCAACATACAGCACAAGAAAATGTGCTTTTCCCAAGGCTAAAAGGAGACGAAAACAGAAGGCCACAAAACAACAGCAGACAAGTGGCTACAACTTTTTCGCTGCTGCTCTGCTGCTCGGATTCAATCAGGAGGAGCCCATGGAGGTGGACTTGCCTGATTCTGATGAAGTAGTTCCCATGGAGGTGGACTTGCCTGATTCTGATGAAGTAGTTCCTCTGGAAGTGGACCAGTCAGAGAAGCAAGCAAACACCATAAACTGTCCAACAAACAGTCTGCCAAGCTTTTCATCAGCCAGAGCACTAATAAGACCAGCTCAGTTTCAATTTAAGAGAAACTGAAGCCTGGTTTATATCTCCTGAGCGCAAGAGAAAGTCTCCTGAGCACAAGAGAAAGTCTCCTGAGCACAAGAGAAAGTCTCCTGAGCACAAGAGAAAGTCTCCTGAACACAAGAGAACGTCTCCTGAGCACAAGAGAACGTCTCCTGAACACAAGAGAAAGTCTCCTGAGCACAAGAGAAGGTCTCCTGAGCACAAGAGAAAGTCTCCTGAACACAAGAGAAAGTCTCCTGAGCACAAGAGAAAGTCTCCTGAACACAAGAGAAAGTCTCCTGAGCACAAGAGAAGGTCTCCTGAGCACAAGAGAAGGTCTCCTGAGCACAAGAGAAAGTCTCCTGAGCACAAGAGAAGGTCTCCTGAACACAAGAGAAAGTCTCCTGAACACAAGAGAAAGTCTCCTGAACACAAAACCTCCTGAGACAAGAAAAGTCTCCTGAGCACAAGAGAAGGTCTCCTGAGCACAAGAGAAGGTCTTCTGAGCACAAGAGAAAGTCTCCTGAACACAAGAGAAGGTCTCCTGAACACAAGAGAAAGTCTCCTGAACACAAGAGAACGTCTCCTGAACACAAGAGAAAGTCTCCTGAGCACAAGAGAAAGTCTCCTGAACACAAGAGAATGTCTCCTGAGCACAAGAGAAGGTCTCCTGAACACAAGAGAATGTCTCCTGAACACAAGAGAAGGTCTCCTGAGCACAAGAGAAGGTCTTCTGAGCACAAGAGAAGGTCTCCTGAACACAAGAGAAAGTCTCCTGAGCACAAGAGAAAGTCTCCTGAACACAAGAGAAGGTCTCCTGAGCACAAGAGAAGGTCTCCTGAGCACAAGAGAAAGTCACCTGAGCACAAGAAAAAGTCACCTGAGCACAAGAAAAAGTCACCTGAGCACAAGAAAAAGACTCCTGAGCACAAGAAAAGGTCTCCTGAACATAAGAGAAGGTCTCCTGAGCACAAGAAAAAGTCTCCTGAGCACAAGAAAAAGTCTCCTGAGCACAAGAAAAAGTCACCTGAGCACAAGAAAAAGTCACCTGAGCACAAGAAAAAGTCACCTGAGCACAAGAAAAAGTCTCCTGAGCACAAGAAAAAGTCACCTGAGCACAAGAAAAAGACTCCTGAGCACAAGAAAAAGTCACCTGGACAATAAAGTCCTTGATTGCTTTCTAAAGTCTTTTAGTGTTTTGATTGTATTTTAACTTTTCAAAACTAATTTAGTTGTAATAATGTGTTTGTGTGCATATATATCAGTAGACAGACTACCATTCATTTATGTTTTTATTAGATTATAGACCCAGCCTGTGTGTATCTGATCTCCCCCTCTCCCTCTCTCTTCCTTTCTCTGTCTGTCTCTCTCTCTCTGTCCGTTAATCTCTGTATAAGCACCAGCTGATCCACTTTCACTCTCTCCTCTTCTCACGGGGCAGGAATTGACTGATGGGATAAAGTGAATCAGAGGGGAGGGGTGCTGGACACACAGTGAGAGGATGTTAGCGGTTTTGGTCCAAACTGTCCCCTGAGTAAATGCTATATCGGCTTACAGGAGCCTCAAAGAAAATCAGATGAGCAGCTGGTGTCAGACAGCCAGGACACACAGGAAAATGCACAGAAAGAATATTGCAGATAAAAATAACTGAACAGACTGAAGTAAATTAAATGTGTAATTTTAGTTTTGACATCCAAGTGATTTCAATTTTTTTTAGACCTATGGGAATGGTTTACTAATGTCTGTTAACTCAGACATTAAGGCTTAAAGCAACAGTGCACCCCAAAATAAAAAAAAATCAGTCATTTTGTTTTAAACCTGTTTGCTGTTATTTATTAGGGAATCCAAAAGCAGAACTGTGGGAGAATTTTGACAACTTTATACAAGTGACAGTTCACAGTGATCAAGGCTGTCAAGCATAAAGTGTTAAACAGTAGTCTATGTGACTTGTGTGCTCTAAAGTCTAAAGTCATACAATGAATTTGCATAAGTAATAGGTCAAAATGTGTCATTTGCATATTGTATTGATGCCTTTGTAGTATTTTTAAGTCTGTTTTAAACTATGAACTATTTTTTGAAAAAGCAACCGTTTTTATTTTCATTTTGTGTTCTGTGTACATAATATAGAAATACAGGTTTGGATGGATGTGAGTGAGAGCAAATAAAAACAAAATGTTTAGCTGTGGCTGGACTGTTACTTTAAGCCTCAGAGCTGCTTAGTTTTTACACTTGATCTGCGTTTCACCTCAGGCTGGTTTGAAGCAAGCTGTATTTTCAGCCTCCTGAGGGTTCCTAACAACTCACCAGCCTTTAGAGAACTGCATTTAGATACTGACTGATGGCACAAGACACGACAGCAAGAAATCAATTTCCCTGTCTTTCTCTCTCACTCTCTCTCTCTATCTATCTGGCTCTTTCTTTTTGTTGTTTGATCATTTTCATTAACGCTTAACATGCATTGCAGACATTCATAACATGTGATACATTTTTTCCCACTATATACAGAGCAGAATGAGGTTGTGTTTTAGGATAAAATAAAAAGTTTGATAAAATAGATAATATAAATTTTTGTTTTTAGCACTTAAAAATCATTTTACGGACTCTGCATTTGTTTAACATACCGCTGCATATTATAACTGTCTTTGATCTTTAGCATTTTCACTAAAATATATCTGTAGCATTTTCATCTTGCATATTCTTTTTCCATAAACAACAATTTATTTAAAATACTGATTCAGAATCACCATGCATTGGTGAATTGATTTTTTTTCCTCATCGCAGACCTTCAGCTTGTCATAAATGATTTACCATTGTTTATGAATCACAGATTATACTCCAATGAACAGAATCGTCATGATTCAGAGAGATTCAGTAACTGAGTTCAGTGCAGAAGCTTCTTCAATCCTGACAGTAATTGGTTGCTTAGGAGCTGCTGACTGGAAACATCTGTACTGCTGAAGAGGTGAAAGCACACATCCACGCTGACTGACTTGTCAAACAGAAGAGAGGAACAGGGAGTAAAGAGAGCTACACTCAGCACTTTCAGCTATTTGTTTCTAATTGGTCCATTTCTTTCTCTAATTGTTCCTCTTTTCTCTCTGTAACAGAGTGCGAGTTCTCTTTGAAGCAATGGTTGCTTCTAATTTTGCTTCATACCCTGATTTTACACTTTGTGGTGACCTAACACAGTGTCAAAATTATTTAAAGATAAACAGAAAAGAAGATTTTTATGAACTGCAATGGCCAAACTGGCAAAATCTGTCAATGTTGAAATTGCATTTGCAAATGAACCAAGTGGTCTAGGGTATGATGAGGGCATGTTAAGCCTAATTATTTTGCTATCGTTACTATGCATAATTGTATTGTTTCATTTTCATTAGCATTTTTTTCTGACCTAAAACAGCCATTTGTTAAAGCTTGTAAAATCCTTTTATTGTTTGATGCTGTGTGTAAAAATGATTAAGGTCATTTTGTTTAGTCTTATGTAGTTGAAAAATAATTGTACTGTATGCAAAATAATCATATGCTAACTGAGACAGTCTTATTATGTTATTCCTTAGGGTCACATTATGGTCTTAACTGAGCTCTTATACCTGCCAACAGTTGTCATACAACTTGTCATAAAACATGGTGGGGCAACTTGACGAGTTTTGTGACAAACTTCAAGATGATTTTGAAGTTTTATTTATGCAATTTTTCCCCAGAGGCAAGTGTCTTTGTGGAATTGTTCCCTGTGACACATGCAACGGCTGTTTCTCTTTTTTCCGCGATCACTCAATCTTTCCCCCTGCTGTGAGTTCTCTGTGTGTTCCCGTGATTACACTTTGAGTAATAGTTTCCAGGCAAATTCATTCATAGTAATAAATATTGGCAATTTACTAGTTCCAGTTTTGTCCCATTGAATCTGGCCTTATTCATACGGGGGTCAAATATAACTCTGGCGTCAGCAAAACACGTGCGGTGGGGACGCAGTTGACGCATGTGAATATAATGCGTCGTTGCAGGCGGTGTGATCTCTGATCCACATGACGTGGAGTCATTTTAGTATAAAGCACATGCACACTCACCAGCGTTCAAGACACTTTCTGACGTTGCGCTTGCAGATTTCTGAAAGACGCATGCACGTGTATACATGCATTGTTATGGTAATTTCACCTCAATGCTTTCTACATGCATGCTGACATGCACACGTGTGGAGAATAGTAATTTAGGACATGTGTACTGTAGTCCTAATTGCTTATTTTACATGCACAGTGTGGCCCATGTTACATGGCTCATATGTTAATAATCAGTGGAACAGTTAAACACTGTTTTACACACATACTAACTATTTACTTCTGTTGAGCATCATTTGCACTTCTATCTCAATGATTAACCAACTAACAAACTTCTGTGGGCACTCATATATACTTATATCTTAACTTTTAACATTTTTTAACTTTTGGTAGTATGAATTTATAGTGGTCTATCCAAACTGGCAGTGGGGGTGGGCGACACAGCTTGTGTTAACTAAAACAGATAGTTCAAATGCTTTCTGTCATGATAGATATAAAAGTTTAATTTATAATATATTCTGGTCTGTTGGGTTTACAATTGAATAATAGTAGTTTGTAATAGGTGCAATTTATTTAATTTTAAACTTTTTAAAATCAAGTGTTCTTGTGACCCAATCAGTAACCAGTTAGAACCTAACAGTAGTTTTTCCAGACTCACACTTGTCAGTCGCCTGTGATTTTAACTCTTGGTGGATAAATAATGATTATTTGTAGCACAACCTTTGACAAGCAGCCATATTTGGCCCATGGGCGACCAGTTTAATTGGCCTGACCTAGACCTTCCTCTTAGGCTGTCCTTGAGAATCATTCTTCCCTCTTCAACACACAAACAGTTCAACATTCTTCTGCTGGAGTAAACACTCAGGGCTGGCAAAAAGTTTCGCTCAAGTCACAATCAATTTCTTGGATTTCTGGCAAGCTGTTTAATAAATCAGCTTGTTTTTTTACTGCCTCTTTGGTTTAATTCATCGTCTCTGTTTTCTCTGAGAGAAAGGCATGCCTGTGCACCTATGTGTATGTTTGCCTGGCCTGAGCCTTTTTGAATGTAGTAGATTAGCAGACAGAGGGATGAACCTGTCCATTAGTTTGTCATCAGTTCTGGAGATATCATTTAGGGTAAAACTGTGTCACTTTTTACATAAGTTATCCTCTAGCCAAGGAGAAAGCAGATGGAGATAAAACCAATGGGCCAAATAAGATTGTAAAACATTTGCGATGTACTGAAATAAAAGAAAATTTTATAACATGAAGCCTCAGAAAAAAGACTTTTCAGAAATATATATATATATATATATATATATATATATATATATATATATATAGGTACTGATGGGTATTAAAGCAAGCATAGACCATGCTAAAAAAGATGTACTATGTGTGTGTGTTTGTGTCATCAGGCACAGCTTTCCAGAGCAAAGTGACAGTGTAGGCATGCAAAATGGAATAAGGTCATCAGGTTTCCTCCCTCTCTCCTGTCCTCTTCTATAAAGCTGTTCCAGACACAACAGAAATGCATCTTGGGAAAGGATGCAACTTACAAAGTGAAAAAGACACATGCCTACACCTCTTTCCTTTCTCTCTTCATCTTAGGAGATTGTAAGAAAAGTTTTTAATTGTAACTTTAAATTATTTACATATCTCTGTGTTTGTGTGTGCAGATGTACATGACTACCTCAGCTGTATTGTCATGGGTTCATGAAAGATTTTAAGGGATAGTTCACCCAAAAATGAGCGAGCTGTATTATGAGCGAGTAGTCATTGCTGCAGTGCTGCAACACTTTATTGATTTTAAACATGACAGACCATTTTGTCTCAACTCGCTTAACGTGCAGAAAACTATCAGCAGCTTTATGTAATGATCTACATTCAGACACAGAAAATGCAAAAACGCACTTCTTTTTCTTGTGGTAATGTTACCATGAAACTCTGGTGTCATGACAAATAAATATAATTTGCTTTGTGCCTGTCAGACAAGGACACCAGTAGAAATGTATATACGTTTTTGAGTAAGGTGCTGGTAATTAAAAGTTATTAAAAGCATGTATGCTTCTTTATTTGTAAATCCTCAAGACGCAAGTTTTGAAGCAAACTAAATGAGAATGGCTGGTGAGATGTCTGTGTTTAATTATAACTTAATTAAAAAGAAATAAGAACAGAGGAACAGATGAAGAGCTAAAGGCCATCATCTGTATCTAAGACAACCTCCATTCTCAGAAGAATACAAGTTCAAATATAAACAGAATATAAATTTAGGGATAAAAAACTGACAGGCTTTTAGTGCAGCTGGTTGACTGCATGAAGTAAGCGATATTATTTAGCGCATGGCTGATGCCAGTTAATATTATTTGCGAAAATGTCTCTGGAAATTGCATAATGGTTTCCCTGGCAGTCATTTTCCTTGTCAGAGATATTAAACAAAGTTGACATGTACATTTGTCAGGAATATCAGGTATCAGCAACGGATGTCTTGCGTGACAACAAATCAGTATGTGAAGAATTAAGAACCACCTTATATACACTAAGCCACTGCTTACACACACACACATTGTAATTGCTTCCTGCTTTAATCTGATGCCCCACTGGCTTGCTGCTACATCCCCTGCATGACTACATTCTTATCAATTCCACAACACATGCACACGCCCTAACCAGGCTTACTTCTTATAGGATATAAATACAGAACACTAATATACTGTAGGAACATATGTTATTGTCACAAAGATTGTATTGGAGGAAAGCTTCTTGTGTGTGTGCTTCATTGCCTTCAAACACAGTTCAAGTCTTCAGAGAATCCTCAAAAGCAATAAAGCAATCCTATTAACCTACTGCCCTTAGTCATACTGCCTCCTGATGCAATCATATACACAGTCAAGTTTGTTTACTGCATTGTATTTTATTTTATTTTATTGTTAAAATAAATTTCTATTTCCTGGTGTGAACCCACGTGTGTATGTGAGTGTGTGTGTTTGAATATGTGGTTTGTAAGGACACAAATGTGTATAATGATGTGAATAACGTGTATAACAATGTAAACATGGTTTACGGGGACACTTCCTGTGTCCTCACAAACTAAATCACTTATAAAACACTGATGGTGATTTTTTTTGTTAATTAAAAACTACCCCAAATTTTGTGACAGGGTTAGGTTTGGGGTAGGATTAGATTAGATAGGGATCAAATATACAGTTATACATAATATTAATATACATAAAAAATGGGGTTTTGCCATTTTTATGCCAAGGAAACCCTGATATAATGTTCTTTTCTGTGAGTATAAAATGTAAGTTGCCCTTCAATATAAAGGGTTGCCCTTCATGCCTTATATCAGTATAAAGGCATGTTGCCCTTATGTTAACCTAACCCTTACATTAACACATTTTAATTGTCTTTTTTAATGTGTGGTGATCACAGTTAACAAAATATCATGTAGTTTCATTGTAGTAATGCAATTGCTGGAGTAAGACAAATTAAAAGTGTGTTATGTACAAGGTTACAAAACCATGAACCATGAGATTTTAGTGCAATTTAAAGAGAGAGAGAGACATCCAAAACAAACAACCCAGCCAGGTCAAGGTTTCTATGGAAACATAAATTTGTGAGAACACTGGATGCATTTGGAATGCACATGCTCGTACATGTACACACACTCAGAGGGGCTATCCTCACTCACAGAAATACAAACAGACAGACACAGCAAGAAGGCTGTCCTAATCTCTATGGCGAGCGAATAAGTAATACCCAGGGATGGATGTGAAGAGTGTTGTCGAAAACAGACAGGGAATAAGAGACCTCACTGTGTGAGACACATCTCATTTTGTCTGTTTTGATATTATTCTGGGATCTACAACAGAGCATCAGATTTATACAGATAATTAACCCTCAGAGAAAACCAATCTCTATTAACATTTACACGAGAAATTTATATTCTGCTGTCTTGCCTTAGTGACTTAAAATGTGCACACAGCCCTGTCAGGTGCCAAGACAAAGCCCCCATTCTGTATCTGATTTGTACCAAAATGTTGTGCCTGATACTAGGAAGGTTAAAGTAGATGAGACAGAAACACTGAAGCCTTTGTTTCAAAATGTTAATAAAATTTGGACACTTTTGGATACTTACGGTTTATCTAAAATGTCTGAATATAGTTAAATTAGGTACAGAATATGCAAACAAGTGTTATTAGCAAACAAACAATGCTACACCTCCACTTAACACTAATAACCATTTTTTATTTTATTTTAAACATGTGGATGTATAAAGTCAGTTTCTATCAAGTAAACTACCCTTTTTAAATGAACTATGGTCAGGTTGTAATGTAAATATGAAGTGTTTAATACTTTATATAATGTTTTGTATTATTTTTTTTAAAATTACATTACCATTATGTAATGCAAAGGTAACTAGAAATTTAATATCCAGATATTTTATAAGGTATCATTATGAGGGTATCATTATGAGGTTTTATTTATTGTATTACTTAAATATGCAATGTGTACACTTCTTTCTCTGACTTACAAGAAATATAACATTTTTCAAAATTAAATAACATTTAATGCACAAATAAAATTGAAACAGCATAAAAAACAGATCTCAAATTTAACATGCATGATGATGTTTTGAGTCGAGACTGTTTAGCATCATGTGCAACAGTGTAGCAGCTTGTTGTGGTGGCCCATGACAGAAAAGGTCACAACCTGTGTTGTTTTCAACAGCAGCATCCATGCAGCCAGCATCCACACCTCACCGTCTGGTTTCCATGGTAATTACACACCGCTTACCCAGTCATGCTTTCATTATAAGCTGTTCTACTGTCCTAAGACACAAAACAAATCTCAGATGTCTACTGCAGACATTGCATACACAGTCCAAACATTTACACACACAACCTTTTATAAAACTGACCTTATATCTCAATGGTTTCTCCTCAAATAAGACTGATAATAAACAAATAGAGAGCAAATAGAGACATTAAGTCCCCTTTGTCTCAGATTTATCTCCTAAAAAAACAGTAGTTTTACATGTATCCCTACTAAAGTTTCAAAAGAAAATCTCAACAATACATTTGCTAAATAATTCTGCAATTCAAAAATGTAAGAAAATTCTCGTTAAATGTCACCAATTGTTTCATTTGGATCTTTTTTTATTCATCCTAAGGAATTGTAGGTGACAGAGACAGAGTTGGTTCTTAAAGAAACTGAAAACCTCTGAACTAACAAAGAGCAACAAAATATTCCTTTGGGTATCTCTCTCTTTCTTTTACCCCTGAAAGCCCCTTCAGCACTACTTGTTTCCGTCCACACACCCCTCCATCACAGACAACAAAGCCTCATAAAAAAGCCAAACCATCATTTCCCGCTTTTGTTATTATCTTTCTTTTCATGTGTTACATCACTCGTCCTTGAGTTGAATTCTTTTAAAGATGACCTAGATTTTCTTCCTATGCCCTCTCTTACAATTACAAGTAAATAATAAGTAAACAAGATGCCATATAATTGAAACAATTGTGTCTCAGTCAGCTGTACCAATAAGCAAGAAATGGAGACATACATAAAAGAACATAAAAGAGGAGACCTTGTAGTCAATAAGAAGGCAAAATTGTTACCTTTTGTTTTATAATACATATGCCTTGTATGTGTAGAAAAAACTGATTTTTAATCTTTCATCAAAATGCAATAACTTGCCCTGTCTTTGAAATGACTTTCCATTTTGGCTGATATAACCAGGTCTCTTATTGTTCAACCCCTCTCTTCCAACTACCTGTCACAAAAGCAACCACTTTTCATGATCTAATCAATTCCTGCTAGGTAATATCATGTTTCTGACCTATATTTTTGTCCCATTAAATATTGTGTTTTCAAAAGTACATTAAACCACAATGTCAGTGAAACAGAACGTCACACCAAATTCACTCCATTGTCAATATCCAAGTATACACCGCTGAAAGCATAAAGTAAGTGTGTACATTACTGAGGACATCAGCTTACAGATCTTGTCTTTGCACATTAAACTGGGATAAAAGAAAGTGTTTTGCAGACAAAAATACACAGATGACATCTTGAAGTGTATGTTAACTTTAGCAGTTACAGAGAAAAAAACGGTTAAGTGTCCACAGTGCTAATATTGCATCAAATGCTTTTTGCTACCCTTGTAGGTAATAACCAATATATAAATGTATATATAGTATTTTTATACAGTCACTGTAGTCCAGAAACCTAATATGATAACCTAAGCCATTAAACAGACAGTAAACAACTCAAAACTATGGCAGTAAGCAAATTACAGTTATTTACCGTCTTACGCTAATGTATGAGAGAGAATTTTGCAGCAAGTCTGACAGAACTCCAAACACCAGGACTTAGTAAACAGGTAAATACATCAGTATAAAGTGCATCCACTTCAGACGACACACACTTTACTCACTGTCATTTTGTTTTACGGCTCTCATAAAAAGTTTCTCTCTCTCCAATATATATATATATATATATATATATATATATATATATATATATATATATATATATATATAAAATGAATTTTCAACTTCATATATATCTATAGGACCAATGGATCTCGCACACTTACAAAGTAAGAGCTAACCTCATGAGTCCATGAATTTTTACAACAGCCAGTTGGTAGAAAACTGTGGCAGAACAACAAAACGACCAATGTGCTGTGCAAACTTATAGTTATTCAGTTTGAAATGCAAATGTTTGAGATATCTGTGAATATGTGTAATGAACAGAAGTCTATTTTGAGACAACATAAAAGAAAATGAGAGCAAGGGCTGTGCAGCGTGAGCATTCTGTGAGATAGAGACGGAGAGCCAAGTGATGACACTATTATGGGAACACAGAACAGCAAGATAGGTAGAGATACTCGAGACTGGCACAGAGTCAGTAAAACTTTATACATACACATACAACTTCAGCTCTACTGTAGAAAGAGGTCATTATGAAACAGATGACTCGCAGACCCACATTACACCTGGTATTCTGGGTGATCCAAAAAGTCAATAGTTTTAAATACAGGTGTGAAAGGTGATGTTTCCTGCTGAATGAGCACCTACTTGCCTATAATGGAAAATAAAGATTACAGTTTTGTATGGTTGTAACAGGAATCAGGTCTGATTGCATTCACAGTCAGTCAACATGTAGTAACACAAGTCATTTAAAATTTGATAGTTTCAATAAACATCTTGTGACCTGACCAATCGGTCCTTTTCTGCAAAATAATAAATGAAAAATCAGAAATTTGCTTACATTTGATTGGTTATTTAAAACAAATCTTTCATAATTCCTATTCATTTTATGATATACTTTTGCTTTGTTTTTAAAATGCTGAAACTTTGTTAATTTAAGTAAACAACTTTTATTTTTTTTACACAATTGTGTAAAAAAGTGTAAACAGGTCTTTAGAGGTAGCAAGACTGGCAAGCTAAATGTGCCTTTCAAAATCCACAATGTTAGTTAGACTATTTTAAGGTAAAAAAATGACTTGACATGATAGTTTGATTGTGTCGCATTTAGAAGGAAATTGCAGACAGTCCTTCGTTTAAAAACTATTAAGGAGCTGACAGGTTTCAGAAACAGAGTCTTGACTCACAAAGAGTTCTAAATTTCAGTTTTATTAAAATACAGACCACACTTTCAGAATTTCTTTTGATATTGTCCTTGTGAACTGTCCAGCCGCGTTAAATAAGCACTGGCACTTGTTCAGTAATTTAACAAAGTAATTCCACATGCACTTGAGGCGATGAAGAAAGTGAAACTAAATTAAGTGTGGTTTATTGGAGCTTGCATATTACTCAGTGTTTGATAGATGTCGCTGCTGCAGATGAGGAACGTGTTATGATAGATGTTCAGAAGAGTCCAGGCCTCATTTGAGCTGAGGAACGTAATTGAGGGAGGAGAGAGACTTTAAGTTGACAATGACAATATTCAAACTCTGAAACCTACCGGTATGCAATTTAAAGGCAATCTAACTTTTCAAAATTATTCATGGAAAAAGTTTCAGATATACTTTTGGTTAAGTATGTTCATCTATCAGTTTTCCTGTCCTCAGCAAATTGTGTTCCTAAATAACAAGACATGGGCGATGAATTAAAGTTTTGTCAAACTAGAAGTTTCTAGGAAAAAGAAGCCAGGTTATGTAAGGAGAGAGTAGGTTTAGGGATGAATGGAAAAAATGTGAAATTGCGGGTGGAGCTTGAGGTCAGCATAAGGTGAAGGTCAGAATGCTGACCGGAAGGTGTTGCTGCACCCTGAGAAAGAGAAAAACACAGAAAACGAGAGAGTGACTTGAAAACATGGTGCTTTATTCTACAGTAATTAGGAGTTTTACTGTAGTTTACCAGGGCTGACAACCAGGGGCTAAAACACCAGGACTTGTGCAATGAAGTATGGGTAAGAGCTGCAGGGTCGTGTTGAATATGTGTGTGCAAATGTGTGAAAGTGACTTCTGAGGATGACAGCACGATTCAAGACCTCATTAAACAGGAAGTGAGTCTAGCTCTGTTTCGAGTTTGATTTTTCATTTCATCAAACACTAAGTGATGGACCTTTTGTAACCCTAAGTCACGCCCCTTTGGCTGTCAATCAAAAATAACCCTGTGGGCAGACAGATGAACAGTTATTAATGGGCAGATTAATTATGGATCTGCTGCCTAATTATGAGAAGGACTGTGGAAACGAGGTCTTAACTTTCCCTCTGTGTCTCTAATGAGAACATTTCCATTTCTCTCAGCCACGTATAATAATACAGAACATGAGCGTCCTCTGAGGCCTGATATACACTCAGAAAGATTTAGTTTCTCTTGGTTACATTCTGTTTCTACTGACTGCATCGCTTATGTTTTACTGTTTATTTTTTCTGTTTTGCTCATTAATATCTGTTTTGCAGTGCTTAATAATAAACAGTGGGGTCCAAAATCTTGGACGACTAGGTAAAAAATGTTTTTGTAGTTTAGAAAAAAACTAAAAAGAACTTTTATTTTATTTTAGAATGTCTTGGTATTTGGTATGTCCTTTTCAGTTTTATGCACATACAAATCACTTCGCTTTAAAACCTCAATATATCATCTGGAGCCGTGGGTATTAATTTTGTGTTGCTTTTATGACACAAAGTGCTGACACCTGAGGATTTGCTTTTTATGAATCACCAAGAACTGTTTAACTAAAAAATTATGGATGTGGGGGATAGAAAAATAACAGCAAACTTTCTGAGAACAGCATGTATGTGAGCTAGCGTGTTTTCAAAATCTTAAAACTCATTTTACTGTGGTCTCAGACCTTTGGACCTCACTGTACATGTGTGGTATATGTCATCTGCTTCATAAGATGATGCAATGACATCATCTGGAGGTGATAAGATTAAGTCATGTTTTCACAGCTGGTTTCTTCCAATAGGAATTGAGCATTACACTCCAGATGTTTAAACTGTTTGAGCTCTGTCATTAATAAGATGGTTTCTGTGCACAGTAAGTCAATCATCTGCAACATACAACAACTGAACCACCTAACAATGTGGAAACTTTAAGCTACCTATGTTTTATATGAAAATGAGGTTAAGACATGGGATTTTTACATACTGTTTGGTGGTTTGATGGCGTGTATGAGACATCATTCCTACATTTACACAAAGTTAGCACTTACTCAGTGTCTTTCTCTGTAGGCTTTGTATTAAATGATACAATGAAAGCACTCCATTCTCCTCTCACACACATGCAGAACTGCAATGCTCAAGAGAGTATTCTTGCAGACAGCAAATGGAAAGAAAGTTTATAAACAGGGCCCTTGACAACACAACTCTAAGCTTCTAAAGTTCTCCTAAGGCAAGGCTGTCCTTAAAAAATGAAAATCACACTCTAAATATGTGCAGTGCAGTTCTACAGCAGTTATTGCAAAAAGCAAAAATTGCAAAAAGCAAAAATAAAGAAAGTTAGACCAGACCAATCAACCAACCACGCATACTGCAAATGTTCTTCTTTTCTCATCTGTTGTTTTAACAGCTACATTTTAGTTTGTATTTAATACTGAGCATTGGGACTGCTGGTAGGAGAGTTGATCAGAAATACTTCATGCGCTACAAAAGATCACTCCATGAAACATAAAAATATAGTTATATATAGAGATTATTTTGTGATTGTACCAGTAAGTGGAGAGTGAAAAGCAATAAACACAACACAATGACATCAGCAAAAACTACTCCATTTATAGACACCAATCAAATTTTGCGATCAAGTCTGCCAATCTGTCTTTAGCCATTGTCATGTCTTATTGTTCCTCAGCATCTCGCAATACAAATTCCTCTTTTAAAGCTACTGTCAAATTAAAAATACCTCAGCAAAGACGTTCAAACACCCATGTGTACTGTTACATTCTGTTACATTCTCTGTGTTCCAGTTTTATTAATATGAAAAACTATGCTATATTCTTGTTACCTGTTTGGTGCACTGGACGCAGGAAATATTACGAAGAAATTCATGCATGTTCTGCATGTGTACACTTAATATCTGACAAAACTGCTGTTTTAATAAATATTTGATTTATTGCAAGCCACAGCAGTCTTGTCTTAAAAAGTATTATTGGGCGACGACACTATCCAACCCCCCTTAAATATTTATGATACAGTACATGTGAACCTTTGTGCTAAGTGTGTGAAGTCATATACTGGTCTAACTCCACACTGTTTTGACCTGAAATCACCTTTCTCTGGACATGGGTAAAGCCCCAAAAATAATTCCAAGCTTGTTACTGTGTCATAACATAATGTACTGTTCAGTCTGATAAATGATGTCATGGCAGAGCTGAAGTATTGGAAGGAGGGGAGTAGCTGTCAGATGAGAGAAGTCGGCTCAAGTGTCCATTGCTCTGGTTCTCTTTCAGTGTGTGCTGTGTTGGGATGGGAGAGAGCGTGTTCAATTATTCCCTTCACAGTTCTAATAGCCCTCACGCTGCGTTGAATTGAATTAGCCATTTAACGTTTTACAGATGAGTGAGGCGACTGATAGTCATCACTCTGACTCAAAGCCAGAAATCTGAAACCGGCGCCTTTCAGAGTGCATGTACGTTTCTGTGATGAGTCATGTTAGTTTATGTTCACTACGTTGATTTAATATTTACTTTAGAATAAAAATTAGGCCAAAAACAGAATAAAAATTAGGCCAAAAAAAATTTTTAATTTTTAAATATTTTTGTCAGTGTACATAATGTAATATAATATAATAATAATATATTATAATATAGTATAATATAAAAAGTACAATGTGAAATATAAAAATTATTACGCTATATAAATAAACATACATTTTGGATTGGATGTGTCTGCCTGCACTAAATGTGTTGCCTGATCTCCAAATGATGGTTACCAGGACAACATTTGTCAGAAAAACTCTGATATGAGAGTCAGAGATTCAAACATCATCTCAGGTGAAAGAGACAAAGCAAGACAATGATACAGTGAGACCAAAAAACAAGAGACATGATAAACAATTTGATATTGATATGATCAAATATTGCATTGGAAAACATATCTTAAAATGTTATTTTATTATCCATTTATTGTCTTATATAATATTATAATTATGTCAATATTTAACTTAAAAGTGTGGTAAGCGATTTCTGAGAAATGCTGTTGAAAACTGAAATCAACACCCAGACAAACAGTTTTGTAAATATTTGCTACATGTCTATCTGAGTTTTAAAAAAACTTTTGTTTGCACATTGCGTTGGCTGCGTAAATATGTGAAAAAGTGAATTTAACCAATCACTGTAGAAATAGCTGCGTATGTGAGAACCATAGAGAAACATTGACATAAAACAAACAGAAATCACAACATAACCTCAGCTTTCCATGTCCTCTCCACCATCACAGAATCAAGCCGACAGTTAGCAGCAGCAAATCTGAAGTAGCTTGCTGAAATGTGTGGCTGCTTTAAAGCATGATAGGAAGGGAACTGGGATTATCACTGTTCCAGGAAACCTCTAAAAATTCTCTGTGGTTTTGAAAATAAATAAATAAAAACGTCTTGTCGCGCATCACAGAGCACCAATAAACCTGACATTTCTCCAAATGACCTTCATATTTGGTCCTCATCCAGACCGTGACAAAGCAAATGGTTATTAGGTGACATTTACCTGAAAAACTCGCCTGGCGATAGACAGCGCTGCAGGAAACACAATCGCACGTTCAGTTTGGCAAGAAACTTCAGACGAACAAACTGGCAGATAAGATCTCTTTGAAATCTGCCTTTATTCAAAGACCAGGCTCAGAGGCTGCGTACACACAGGCACACACATACACACACACATATATTATTTAGTCCATGAACTAGTGATTTTATACAAAACTATTCTTTATCCATTGATAAAAACTGCTCTAAATCCAAAATCTTTAGGTAAGATAGGTTGCAAAACTGATAAAAAAAGCTGTTTGCTATTTATGGTATGTCTATTTTATGATTTAGGAGCATTGGTGTGAAATATAGAAACTATAATGGAATGTATAGCTTTGACTGGCATAGATTAGAGAGAGTCTAATTCTGGTCTGCCATCATAGTTTGTTTGTACAAACCTTGTAAGTGTCAGAACATGTTTACAATTTATTAAGGAATTAGAGGCATGATCCTTATTGCTGTATTCATTATAATCCATCAACAGTAATTAATGACCACAACCCACCCGGCTTCAAGGGACTCTGCACTGAATGTCAGGTGTTTGGTTTCATGGTGTCACTTTAAATTTGATCAATAAAGATCATTCTGATTAGCCTCACCCAGTGTAGCATGTTACACTGACGTGACCTGCAATGATAATAGAGGTTCTCATGAAAATGAACAAGCCTTGGACAAAATGCTGTTTTAGAACAATTTGGGGTAAAAGAGGCAGTTTGAATCCCAACACTGTCTTTAAAAGCCACAGAAGGCACACAAGATATGAGTTGAGTACAAAGGGCATAAATTAAACATTGACATGGTCTGTTTCACATTATACACCTAAAAGTATAGCTTACATTTTGATTAAATGTGATTTAAATGGTCATAAATTACAAAGTCTTTTAGGGTGTTAATTGGCCACTGAGAAGAATTACAATTACAAACCTGATCCTCAGAAAATCGAATTGTATAAGGAAGGCAATCATATTTATATAAAAAGATCATCTACGTAGAATTGAAACCAAACAAAAAATGTAAAATGTAGTTTTTGTGCTTATCACTTATTACTTTCATGCTTGTTTTTATTGCATTTTCATTTCAAACAATGGGTGAGTGGTTCGACCCAATATTTTGAGATGTTTCATAAAATCTGATATTGCAAAAGATTCTATTTTTAAATATGATTACAGTGCACCTCAATCTGATTTCTACTCTAGACAGTTCAGAAGTGTAATACCACACACAAAAGTGGCACATTTTAGTAAATTTACTCCTTTCTCTAGAGAAATCAAAAAATCTCTCTGTACTCACTTTAGATGTAGTTTTCACCAAAAAACTATTTTTGATTATATGGAATTGTCTGTCAACCATTCTGGTTGTTCACTGAGAAAAAAGGTCCCCAGTGGAAGTCAAATGCACTACAAAACAGAGACGACAAACAGCTATGCTTATGTTAGCATGCTTTGCTAACTGTAATAACAAACACAGGCTACAGAAGACCGCTGGAGGGGAGGGTTTAATAAAGTGCATGAAAAATTTGCAATAAAAACGTTGCAGTTTGAAAAGGTGAAATGCCCACAACACACATATATGAAGAGATGGGCAGAAAAACACATACCTTCCCAATAATGTATGGGATGCTCTAGCATACATTATTGATACTTTGACATTGCCGTCAGGAAGTGATGCGTGAACTCTTACAGGACAGAAAAATCCAGCAGTCAGCAGCACCTGCCTGCATCATATGTGAGACTTATTGATTTGACTGTCCTTGAAATACACAAACACACTTACTTTCAGAGGTCAGTAATCATATTAGATGATGCTTTCAAGAATAATACAGTACATATCAAGCTGGATTCACACCCACAAACAAACAGTGACATATAGCACACAAAGACTGTTGACGTTCAGCATAAAACCTGGTCCACATTGCAGCTTATTTGGGCCTAGAGCCATCCAGTCAAGAAAAGATTGCCTGATTAACATGTGAAGTGAAAAGCCACAGTTAATTTAGTTTATATGAGTCATTTGGGGGTTTAGTTACACTATGTAAAAAGTGATTACACAACAATAGACCAACACAAAAAAAACTTTTAAAAAATGCTGTGGTAGTCCCCACAAATGGCTGTATAGAAAACTGTAATTATTTTCTGTTTTTCCAAATGTAAGGGTAGCTTTTATTGGTACTGGTTATTTCACATACATGCATCACACTTAAGCTTGTAACCTATTTACTTAACTTTGATTCCACTAACATTGCAAACTTTTGTAAATCCAGTGATTTCTCAAAAGCTCTCATTGTACCAACCTTAGCACAATTTTATTTTCAGGAAGATCAATTGAAAACATTGTTGTGTAGTGCCAGCTAGTCAGATTTTAGTGTGATGATGTCAGTTAGAGCAATTTGCATTAAATGTTGTATGAACAGACTGCAGGCAGTATGTTGGTATGCCATCTAAGGCTGAAATAATCGGTATCAAGAAAGACAGGAGACTTGCATGTTTGTGTGTGTGTGCTGAAAGCGAGACTATTTAGTCTCATATATATTGGCTTGTGGCCAATATATATATATATATATCCTTCCAAATGATGAGGAATGCTCTGTGTCTTGCACACACACATGCATACAAACTTGCACACATGCCGTCACACTAAGTTACTGTAGTGGACGACCCTGAGTGATGGTGCACTAGGGCGTCTTACTGGGGTTCAGCTGTTCTCCTATCACAAAGCCCCAGAAAAGGTCAGAAATGCTGAACGAGCCTTCTGTACAACACACACACGGACCTCAGGGCAGCTGAACAGAGGAAAATAATGCCAGCTGGCTTTAACTGCACCAATATACAGTCAAATGACACCATGGATAGTCTCTCTTTCTCTTTTAACACTACACTAGTGCTCTAATTCAGAAAAGTGGTACAGCTTTACAAAAAGACAGGGATGGAGAGAAAGAAGAAAATGATTGTAGCTCTCTCTGTCCTGTCTATCTACCCCATATCTTCAGAAAAACGTGTAGCTGAATAGCATGTGAGGGTGATAAGGAGGGCGATAAGGGATAGAGATAAACAGCTAACACACAGAGTCACCCTCCCTAGTGGAGACAGGTACTCTGTGTTCTATTTCATATGTGTTTCACAGACACATCTTGGCTGTATAAAACAAAAGAAAGACAAGGAAAAAAGAAAAACAAAGTGGATCGGACCAATCATCACAACACCATAACACTCTCGTAACCAATTAGCAAGAGGGGAAGTATTTCATATCCACCAGCTATTAGTCATTGCCTGTGTCTCATATGTAGTGTGTTTGTTATTTTGAGGGCAAAGCAATCAAGGGAGGAGTGTGTTTGTTTGGGTGCCGATTTCAAATATCAATAGCGCTTTTCAGAAATTGCTTTTCTTATGCTCATTTAATTTTGTGATAAATTACAGCATCATTTTTGGTGGTATTATAGTCTGATTTGTTTGCACAGAAATTTGCACAGTATACTGAAACATGGTACACAGAGGATTAGAGGCAGTTAACACAGGACAACAAAAAATCACAGCAGCTAAAATAATGTAAAGTGGAAATCATATTAGCTTTATTGTATTACAATATCAGAATTTATATTGAGTAGATGCTGTCATTTGTGCCTTGTCCCCAGGAGCAATTTCTAAAACGAAGAACTGACAATTTTTGAAGACATTTTAGTTATTTTTCATTTCTTCTTTAATTGAAACAGTTCAGAAATATTTTGTTGGGATTATTGTTACAACCGTTGATTAATTTTTAGTTTATAGCCCTCTTATTACTTTCTTATATTACTTATTATTACTTATGCAGTAATATTTGTGGCAAAACTAACAAAAGCCAGTTTCTTTTGTTCTTTTAGTCAGTTTCAGTGTCACTTCAAACATCCTCACAGAAATCTGAACAGATGGTTAAAAAATTAAAACAATTTAAATAATTTAAAATAAATGCAAAATGTAACATAAAATTGACAAACTAATGGAAGATAACAAGGGCAAATCCTAGACTTTAATTTCTATCCAGTCATTTTTATTGTCATTGTGTAAATTATCACTTTATAATTATAATACATTTTAATATCAGATCTTAACCATAGCATGCTTCCTAGCATACAGTCTATCCTTTAAAATAATACATTTGTTTTTTATAACACAATAATATTCTTTAAGTTACAGAATTCAAAGGGTATTGCATAACATGACTGTTATAACCCGTACATGTAAAAATTTAGGTAACCTTATGTAAAATATGAGCCCCACAGCAAATTAGAGTATGCTTGAAACTAACTGTAAAAGGCAGAGCTTGCTCTCTCTTTCACTAATCAAAGCCTCTTGGGGTGAGACACACTCCATATGCCCGGCTCTGCATGTCACAGTCAGGGGTAAATCAGTCGGCGCCCCAGGGCTGTTAGTGGTTTAATAGCAGCCTGTGGTGGAGAAATGGGTAGAGGAGGGTGTGAATGACAGACACTCTGTACGTGGCCAGACTTGAGGATGTGTGTGTGTGTGCTGGCCTGAGGGGTTAGTTGATCAGCCCCAGGCCTTCACTGTGGGATACCATCACTACATCAAAAAGAGCTTAAATATATCGGCAGGCATACATACTGTACTGTACTGTGACACCCAGAGCCACAAGATATGCCTAGGTGCAATTTGTTAATTGCTAAAAAGATCACCCCTAGCTGGGTTTGAACCTGCAGCTTTTTAGTTACCATCTAAGATTTCCATTGGGCTATACCACCCCACCATGATTTGATTCCCTTATCATCCCTGAATCCGTTTAGCAAGGTACTTAAACAGTTTGCTCCAGGGGAGCTGTTACCTATAGTACAATTCTCAAAACTATACATCACATAAATAAATAAAAATTTTATCTGACAGTTTACAAATCAAAGAAGAAACAACAATTAAATTGGATAAAGTATTTGGTTTGCTTTATTAATCAGTCTTATGAAACTTGTAAACATATGTGCACAATATCAGAATAAGAAAATTGTTCCTGTAGCTCAATAGGTAGCGCATTGTGTTACCAGTGCAAAAGGTTGTGGGTTTGAATCACAGGGGACACAAACACATCAAATGTATAGCTTGAATAATCTGTAAGTCACTTTGGATAAAAGCATCTGCCAGGTGTGTAAATGTAAGCACAAGCCCTATTCATATGGGGCTAGTTTTTAAATACTACATTAGGTAAATTAATGAACAACATATTTCACGACTTTAATCCTGTCTGAATCAAACAGCCATATGCAATATCTCTGTTATTCCACCCTAATGCTGTATATAATGTTCCAATTGCATCACATATAGAAGTTTTGTTTTGATCAGTTTAGATGAGTTCCTGCTAGGCCAGCTTTGAAATCTCCTACACAGTCCAAGATACCCAGATAACATATTGAACATAGAACCTATAATTATGTTTCCTCATTATAAGTTTAATATTAAAATTCAGGGGAAATCCTGCACTATATGTTTAGTCCATGAATATCATGCTGCATTAAGAAGGATTTACAAAAGCGAGTTTTACTATTCGCTTACCACAGCCACACCACATGTATGCGAATTTGTCCTCACGTCCTCGGTGTGTTAAAATCGGTGACGGGATGTGTAGATGGAGCTCGTGCTGGTTATGGAAATCCCTAATTAAATGTTATTAGAGATGAGCAGTGAATGCAGGAGCACATAGATTTAAATCTGTCACCGCAACCTTGATGAGATGTCTCCTGAGATCTCCATAAGACGAAACGATAGTTCACATTCAGAGTGAGCAAGGACAAAAATGGTGCTGCGGAACTCAGGTGCAAGAAATACATTCGGCAAAAAAGCAGTTTATGGTATATTTGTGGCAGTTTGTCTTTCATTAAGAAAGTCTCCCCACACAATGGTATTTACCAACCACTTGGTAACTGGCTTTTTCTGTAAGACCAGACCAAACATTCTTATTGTACACATTTAAGATTAAAGATTCAAGTTTTTTATTTGTCACATATATTATGTTCAGGATGCAACCAGCAATGAAATATAAAACTGGTCTAAGATTTTGAGTCTGTTTTTACACATATTGTACTGGATATAAATATATATATATATATATATATATATATATATATATATATATATATATATGCACACTACACTATGCATTTATAAGGTGTACATGCTTCAGAAGGTGCACATGCATCAGAAAGAATAAACTGCTAATGTGAGCAAATACACAAAAGAAACATGCATAACTCACATGTGCGCACACATGCATTAGCCTGAAGTCAGCTCACATATAACTGTGGGGCAGTTTGCTGATGCTGAAAAGGTTTAGGGGCCTGTGTGTATGTGCTGCAAATAAGTTTCCTCTGGTGATAAGCACCTTTTTAAAAGAGATCTAAATTATTTCTAAACCAATCACTAGATTATTCATAAACAGACCTATAATTTGTATGCTGCCTTTCAGTATGCCCATACATGTGTATAATTTAGGTGTAACAAAGCTGAATGTGTGTTCATAATAGTAATCAAAACATTATTCATAATCATTTGTCGTTAACCAGACAAATGATAATGTGAGCACTATTATAATATTCTGGTCTTACGTCTTTTTGTGCTGTGATACAAGATAATCATTTGAGATGGGGTCTAATTGAGAGCCATTTCTCTATTATTATTATGACTATTATATTAATTATTGCCATTACCATGGTGCGTAACACGTCTCTGGGGGGTTATACAAAGGGCACTAGTCATGCTCTAGTATTCCCCATCACAAAGAATTAGATCAACTGCGTTCTTTGCAAACTACTTTGTCTGGCCCACTGTTCTTTCTATCTTTTCTAAAGGGCACCTTGATGACAGAAGACGTATTTTTGTTACTTTAATAGGCTAGGTTGGTACAGCCAAATGTGTGTTACTAAAATTTGACTAAAATTGACCGAAATGATGATGATGTTAGTTCAGTTCTGAATATAGCTTGTTCTATCACAGGATGGGTCATCTTTCTGGAGAGATGCTTTGTTCTTGATCTACCCTTCATGAAAAATCTGTGTCAATGAGAAAGCAGTGTAGTGTAATTTAGTCAGTTTAGGCATTATCTTTATCTAGGAAACCATCCTTACTATTTCTTAGAAGGCGTCAGAAGACCCACGTTTGTAATTCAGTGCCACATGCTCAACAGAGATTTTTTGTTGTTGTTGTTTTGAAACTGGGGGTTTTATAACTCTTGCCTGCCAGAGTCCCCACAGAATATAAAAGCATCTGTAAAAACTCATATCAAGAAATATCAAGCCATACTCATAAAATGTACAGTCTGAACGCACTGTAAATTACAACAGTGTAAATGGAAAATGGGCTAAGGCTAATATTTATAGATATTTTAATATTTAAAATATTGTCATTATTCATGCAATTCTGCCCCTGCAATATTCCTTAAAAACCTTTAATTAAATTGTACGTTTTATTGAATGATTCAAAGCTCAATGTGGATATATTATACCTTCAAAGGACACCAGAAACACTCCAAAAGAGATTATAAACTGCAACTATGTGTTGTTTCTTGAGTTTGTGATTTAAAAAGTGTTTTTTAGTTTAAGGTGTATGAACGCTAATCATCAACCACAATTTCATGGTCATGGCAGCCCTCGTAATATGGTGATTTGTATTGGAGGTTTAAAATTCTCATTTTGAAGTTTTTTTTTAAATGGCTTTGAAGAAAATAAGGCAAAAGTAAAGTACTTCTGAAACAAAACAGCTTAAAAAGTGGGCTGGGACAATTGTACTCCAAAGAGAAAAAAAGATTGGGGACTAAATTCTGGAGTTTTTCCTCTACTGCTTATTTTACTTTCCCCCCTTTTTTATTCTATGCACATACACAAACACATACATCTGCTGTCCTCAACACATGACTTATTCTCATATGACCCATTAGTGAAAAGGCCCATCTATGCATTTCATGTTATGGGGCAAACACAGCTCAGTCCTACTCTTCCCTCTATCCCCAAACCCCCATTCCCTAGTCTTCTAAAGGAGTTCATTACCATGGTGTTATTGTTCAAAGACTTAAGTGAGAGATTCTTCACCATCTCCTTGTCTCCAAGGAACGTGTAATCATAGCCATGTAGATGTCACTAAAACCCTTAATGGCAAAATAAAGAGGCGTTTAGACTGGCAATGATTTACAAAGTGACCTGAGGTCATTTTCAACGAAAGTTGTTATTTACGGCAACATAAGCCACAGCTACCATTGGTGATAAAACAAAGTTTATGCAAATACACAGTGATGTGATTGGCTAGCACTAGAAGATTGCTATTCCCAATACAACAAGCAGACTCATGACCTAAATCAAATATGTAACCTGCAGAAATGTTTTACATTCCTTTTCACCTCAATGGTAGTTGCTAGGTTGGCACTGAAGCCCACAAGGGAATCTTTGCTGACTGGTTCTCAGTTCTGCTGCAAGATTTTCAGAGCCAATCACCAGAGGCGATGTAAAAGGCAGCAGATGAGGAAAAAATATTTTTTTAAAGGTTTATAAAAAAAATTCACATGTACTATAATGACATTTTTGCAATTTATATGTTGCTTGCAACAAACTTAAACGTATAAAACCAAACCTTGACCCCCTGGTGTGAACGCCCCTTAAGACACATTACCAAAACCAGACTGCTAGTAAAAAGATTGTCACATTAATATCTAAACAAAAAAACTAAATAATGGCTGATACAGTATGTTGAAAAGCAGCCAAACATCAGCAATCATAAACCTTATGATCTGGCCACCAAGGTCATCATTCACCATCATCTCTGTCACCATGTAGCCCCGGGCCTTCATCCAGTCAGAGATCAGCTGACACTATGAGTGACAGTTAGTACAGGAACAAGTGACTCATGTAATAGCATCTTAGGAACGTTCTGGAGAATATAAAGTTACCTCTAATCATACCCACCCAAAAAAGCTGAACTCTCATGGGCTTGGCAAAGGCACGATGTGGGAAATCTCAGTCTTTGTTTGTTTATGAAGCGTGAGAGCTTTGGGGCAAAATCTAGGAATGGTAGGATGAGAAGTTTTCCCAAGAGAGGCGGGTGAAAGAAGAAGAGGCTTTCTCATGGATGATTAAAAGAACAATTGGCAAATCAGTGATCTTATTTATGTTCGAAGAACAACAACCAGTACTAATTGGTATCTCCTCTTTACCAATACTAAATCAAAAAATTCTGCACCATGTAATTTTTATGCTGGGTTAAGACGCAATCATATTCAGAGCTTGGCATAAATCAATAGCTTTAGCTCTACAGTGAAAGTTAGTCTAACACAGATGCGTCTTTTGAATTGGTTATGATGAGTAGCTAATATAGATTTGCAATCAAATATCTTTAAATGTCTTTTTTTCTTAGAGACAGCTTACTACACTTAAATGTTTTGGATTTGTTTTTGTTTAGTGATATTGGGCAACAGGGGTGTTGGACAGGGGGTAATAGTGGAGCAGAGTAATGAGGCCCTTTGTGAGGGGAGGGGGGGCCCACAAAGAAATATACAACAGACCCACAATGCGATCTTGAAGGGATTAGACAAGGGGCCCAGAAACCCTTGTGGCGGCCCTGTTGGGCTGTATAAGCAAAATTGTTGTTAAGCAAGAAGTGTTATGTTTCTGCAGTCGGCCATTTTTGGCAAATAAAGAATTTTTTTGTCTTTTATTACATAACTGATTCATGTTGTGGGCTTTGTACTTGAATTATTAGTTTCACAGTTTGAACTAATGTTTTTGAGTTGGTATCAGATTTGTATTATTATCGGCATATACTCAGGGTATTGGTATCGGATATAAAAAGTGGTATTGAGCCAGACCTACAAATAACCATGTGACATAAGTACAACCTTACACCTGCCACAATAAGTCAAATGTAAAGCTTGCCACCATATGTTAGATGCAAAGAGATTGAGCACTGCATGTTTCCTGATTTCCACACCTATTTAACAGTGTCAGTGTCACTCTGTTGTATGCTCGATGTTGCAGCTGCAAGAATTTAGTAGGTGTGGATACATGCACCGATCTGACCCGCTCTCATCCTTTTTCTTACTGCAGGTGTAAAGTGGCTTTATCTGTTTGAAATATTTTAGCACAATTACAGCATTTACATTGTGGTTTCAATGGCTAAAGAAACTGCATTACCCTTTTCTCTCTTTCCCTTACAGATTCCCATCACTGACAGCACTGAGAACACGAGTTTTAATTTCCAGTTGTTTATCTTTAATAAACAAATGCTAAAATTGTATCTTGCAGACATATTCTCTCTGTTTTAATAAACATTCCACTTTTTATAGTTAAATGTTTTTTTACGTGGAACAACATGTTCCATCTAAAAAACTGTTTTTTTACTGTCACATTCCGTCTTTTCAAAGGTAGACAGTGTGTGCATGTGCACACATACACACACCCACCCACCCACACACACACACACACACACACACACACACACATACAGACACATACACAACAGCCGAGCAAGCAGTACTCATGTTCACAACGCGGCCAGTTTGACAGCAGAGAATAGCTTATCTAATGAGGATACATTACTGTGTCATTACACATAATCATTATTTTACATGAGGGCCCACTTTCCTGCATCCAGTTCATTGCTTTGCAAGTAATCATGCTAAAATACAAGCAACGTAGCCATCCAAGCAACACTCAACAAAGCAGTTTTTAATGATCGCTAAGGCCTGTGAGCTGATAGATCATGTCAAAAGAATTCTTTAAAGATGAAAAAAATTGAGACAAATTAAAGTCAATGTGAAATGCTTATCACAACCTGGTGTATTTACTAGTGAAAAGGTATATTCATCAATATTCATCTATATCTCTGGAGGTAGTTGGATGGATTCATGACATATTCCAAGAAAGGAAAGCAGCCGAACATCCAAACATCAGCAATCATGAACCTTGTGATCTGGCCACCAAGGTCTTTATCCACCATCATCTCTGTCACCATGTATCCCCGGGCCTTCATCCAATCAGAGATCAGCTGACACTATGAGTGACAGCTAGTACAGGAACAAGTGACGCATGCAATTGCATTTTAGGAATGTATTGTATATTGGAATATATAATATATTGGAAGCAGATGTAATATCTACTTTTCATAATCCAATCAAAGAATGGAGGTAGTTGGATGGATTCATGGCATAATCCAAGAAAGGAAAATCAATTTCATTGAAAAGTTCAATGAAAAGTTCAGAAAAGTTCTTTCATTTCCAAGTGATTACAAATATTACAATAATATACATTATTTAAGAATAACATTTGATTAATCTGATGAATCATGTACAGTAAGACCAGGTGTGTAATAATTAATTAAATGTGATTTCATATTTACTTTAAAAGACATGTTATTCTGTTAACTGGTAAATACTGGTGATAAGGAAGACTAACTTTTGCAGTTTGCTTATAAAATACTCAACAATGAACCAAACTGGTGCCAAAAACAACACACATTTGCACAACAGACTTTGAGTTTGGGTTTGAAGTTACAGGAAGTAGCTCCCCTCATTTGCATTCATGTCATTTCCCTTCTTCATTTTCTTTGGTGTCTGAGGTGATTAAAGACAGACAGACAGAATTATAATAGTGACAGCATAAGTAAACCTGACAACACCCTGTGTAAACTCATCGGAAAGGAAAGAAACTGTCTGTGCCACCGGAGAGAAGAAACTGATCACAAGAATAAGAAATGTTTCTTTGTTTCGTTCTCATAAGACGCTACCTTTGTCCCATCCAATTGTTAATTCCCAATCTCACAGGTATAAAGTGACAGAAAATATGATTTGAATGATTTACACGATTTACAATCAGAATAAGCATTATTCACCAAGGAAGTTGTTGTAGTTTCCAGGGACTGTGAGTATGTACACATAAACTTAACACAAGAAATAAAAAGAAAATTTGCAAGAAATATAGCTACCAAAAAAGGTTAAATAAAAATATCAAAGACTTACATACACACAGCAGCAAAGATGAGGATGGAAATACAGACTCCTGTAACTTCACATCTGTTTGTCTAGCCGAGATATTAAAAAAAACAAACAAGGAGAGGTGAGTTCTATCAGAGGATTACTGTTAAGATAAAGCAAAGCTGAGCAGGTGCTTTTCCTGTTTGCCTGGTTTTCCATAACCTATTTTATTATGAAGGAGAATGTGTGAGGTTTGAGTAGTAAAAATAACCCTATGACAACAGTGAAAGTTGGGTTAGGGTGAAGTGTTTTCCAGCCACTTATGTATTAGTTTTTGCAATATGTGTTGAATGTGCAGAACATTAAAGTGCCATCGGCCAGCCTGTGGCTTTGTGGGGCCTCAGGCGGGATAATGAAAATGGGCCCTGCTGGTGTAAACAATGTCATAATATAAACACATTCATAGAATTACTGAAACACACTGAGTGGTTTTACATTTTAGCAGCACTAAAATGATCACACTGTACATAACACTGTTTCAATGTTTATACAGTGAGATTTGGTGCACAAATTGTGTATAAAGAGAGACATGCCAATTTCAATCAGTTACCGGCTCTGATGGTGTTATGACATGCGGCTAACTTTTATCATAAATTAGGTAGTAATTACTCAATTTACTTCAGTTGTGGTTGCGGGTAGTCAAACTACACTTGTGCTCCTTCACTTTCTACTTACTATAGCTTGACCTGTTTGCTCAATACAAAGAAAAGAAACTTCAAATGCTTTATTGGCAGTGTTGCACAAAATTAGCACTGTTAGTATAAGCAGATTTATAGTACATATAATACATTTTAAATGTATCATTACTTGTTTTTTAAAACAACAAAACAGAGACCCTTAAGCTTACACCATATCCTGTTGCCCATGTTTGTTTCAAGTCCTAATTATTCTTAGTGTGCCGACTTTTATTTGCTAAACAAACAGATTGACTTTTGTGAAACAAGCTGGTTGGTCCAGATTTCACTGTAAGTTTTAAGGAAATTTGACGCCCCACCTGACACATCTTTGCAAGCACCCTGAATAAAAGACCTGTGATTGGTCCAGATCCTTTACATGCTCCAATCACACGTCAAGTCTCTCAATGGGATGTGTGGTAGGTTCACAGTAGCTACAAGCCTTGAAAAATCCATCTATATGTGCACTCTTGGTGAATAACAGGCATGGAAGCAATACAGCACCATAACCACAATTCACAGTAGACATCAATAGAAATATATCCCCTACAGCTCAAGAATAATAGCAACCCAAGACAGACACTCACTCATGTTTTTCCTTTTAGAAGTGAGGGAATAAAATCCTCCTTTTCATTTCTTTTGCACCTCCTCTCTAATTTTCTTCTCCTCCATCTCATTCTTTCGTTGCTCTTGCTTGGAAGCCACATGATGTTGCTCATCACTGCTACTCTCATAAAAACTTCAACAGGATCAGATGCTTTCCAGACAAATTTGGCAGATTCTAAACTGGGTTCTTAAATTAGCTATGCGTTATGAATATTCACACAAACAATTCCTTCTAGGGGCCCACAGGTCCAAGGGGGCTCGTAACAAATCCAGTAGGATTGACCTAGGATCCAGTTTGAGTAATTCGTGTGTGTGTTTTATGGCATTAGAAATTAATTTATTCACCAGTATTGGTGTATGTGATGCCCAGAGTTTTAATATTTCAATCTGTGGTTCCCATCCAACCTTCTCCAAATGTTTGATCCTCTGCTCTGCTGCACAACTTAAATCTTAAACTTAAACATCTTAAACTGAACAGGCGAGAGGAGTTCACAATGAGTGAGTAAACAGGAAGAGACAGGAAAGAATCTGCTCACTGCTCAGGGTAAATAGTGGACAGAGGCAGTGAAGAGGCACAATACAAAATTCTCTTTACCAGAAAGATGAGTTTATAAAAAAGTCATCAACAGGTAAGTTAAAGCAATAGTTCACCCAAAAATTAAAAGTTGCTTTTAATTTACTCACCTTCAAGTAGGTGACTTTTTTTAAGTAGAACAGTAAAGAAGAGATTTAGTTGAAAACTGTGGTCTTAATGATTCATAAAATGTCCTCATGTACCAGTACTTTGAGAGTTAACAAAAATTGACTAGTTCTGTTCTCACAGCTGTGAAACTTTTGAGAGTCACGACTGCACAGCTTTATATTGTTTGCAAGGAAGCAAAGATATTGCTGTAAATTACCAGACTGTAACAATACAACACCTTTGAAGAGGAACTAGTCCCAAACTTTGGATCTGTAGTAGATTGCAAAGTTAATTAAAAAAAAATTGCTAAAAAAATCTTAAAGCAATATTTAAAATTAGTTGGTGGTCTGTTTGAAAGTCACATTTAATAACAAAATAGCAATAATAATAAAACACATTTCATTATATACCTGCTATTAAATAGTCATGTGTGCTAATTATTAGCAGCAGTGCTAAGACCAAAAATGGTTACAGCCTTTGTTTTTGATTAAAAGATGTGCAGACTCTCAAAAACTCAATGTATGGTGCACCTCACCCACACACTGTGTTCAATACTAACTGATCATTACCGCACCAGTTTTGTGCTGCTACAGTAACTGCTGCCTTTTTACTGACTTCTGAAACCTTGAAACCAAGGCCAACCTTGAATGAACTCAGAAAGAGAGAGAAAGGGAGAGAGACAGAGTTTGGATTGAGAGAGAGTTTGGATTGTCTCTCTTTCTTTGTCTATTTACATTATTTCAATTAGCTGACACTTTTTTATCTATGAAATTCCCTTTCAGGTGATGTGAGCTACTTTTTAGAAATGCATGGGCTGCAGTAAGAACACAACATAATCATTCTCTGTGCATAATCAATTTGAAAGCTACTCTGCTCTGAAAGGGCATATGCGGTCTTCTCTGTAGTTCTCCCAAAAATAAAAATTCTGTAATCATTTACTCACTCTTTTGTGACTCTCACACGACTTTCTTCTGTGAAACACAAAAAGAAAAATTCAGTCCTCACTGAAAATGTTGGGAATCAGATCAACAAATTCATTAAATATGAGTTTTAAATAAATAAATTGTTTGCAAATCACTAGAGACATACAAACTTAACTTACAAAATGTGATCATGCATGAAAAATGTCACCATGTTTCACATATGATTCTATGGGTTTCTTATGAGAATTTACATAGGATTCACATGAAAATGTTACAAATTCACACTTAAATTTCACTTAAATTTCTGTTTCTCGCACAAACCAGTTGTATGACCTCAGAAATTTTAACATCCAGCATTGTGTTGTTGTGCTTTTGTATCCTTTTGAAAGCTTGAAAGCTTCTATCATTCCCATTATTTGTAATCACAAAAGAGTTGCCAACATGCTTATATTCAGTGTAAGTGTTACAGTGTTACAGGTCTCTGCTCCACCTCCTCTGTGCCACCAGAGGGAACTGTCACCAGTTACCAACTGTAACTGGTGTTCAATTCTATTCAGACTTCAGTTCCCACAATGCTTCATACCTGGGATTAACCACTTCCTCTTATACCTGCACCCAATTAGCCTTCCCTTTATAAACCCCTTACAAACGTGCTATTATTGCGAAGTCTTGTTTTGCCCTGGCTACAATTCTGGGCGGGTCTCCTTTGTATTATTATCTGTGTTTTGACCTTGGACAGTTTATACTGCCTTTTGCCTGTTTGACGCCTGCCCCGATTGTTGAATTTACCTTTGGTTTTTGTGATTGTTTGCTGCCTGCCTCGACCCTTTCCTGTCTCACGTTTTTGTCTTTGCCTTGCCCTTGTCATTCCTGTTTGCTGGTACTTGGCCTTTGCCTGTCTGACTATTCTAAATAAATGCTGCAAATGGATCCTTGTGTGAATAGCTCATCATTACAGTAAGAAAGCAGGTCATACAGGTTTGAGATGATTTGAGGGCAAGTAAATGATACCAGAATTTTTATTTTTGAAAGAACTATTCATTTAAGACAGCCACGCAAACAGCAAATACAATAGTTTTGATTTGGAACTATTTGTGGTGTTTTGTATAATAACTACTATTATGTTTTGTTTTTTCTATTATAAATTCCTCCAGATGGAAAATGAACATTTCTGTTATCAAAACCCTTAGTTTCCAGCACTTTAGCTCTGACAGATTGTGAAACGGCAAACATTCCAAAAATGTTCCTGGACTTGTATTTGTTATTTTGTTCCATGTTAGTTGTAATGTGTAAACATCAGAAAATGCAGTGTATTATGTGTTCTTAGCACAAATCTCATATTTCAGCTCAGGCTTCCCATGTGTGCAAATGTAACTCGTCAATAATCCCTATTAGAGACAACAAGACCAGTAGGAAAGCAATATGTGATGGAGCAGGACAACTAGAACATTGGGTGAATGTCATTGGTACAAGATATCCTATCTTTGGTTTGTGGAAACACGCAAAACATTTCCAAATTTCCATGAAGTTCACAATGATCTCTTAACAGTTGCCATCATCTTATTAATTGATCTTAGTCATATCAAATTTAATTTGTGAAGGGTGGAAGTACAGTTCATTTAATAGCTTGAACTGTCTTGGGTTTTTTTTTTTAAATTTTTTTTTAACTGTCTCCAAGTTTTTGACACTCAAATTTTAACAGTTAATGCTCAACAGTGTTACTTATTTAATTTACCTTAATGAAAACAAGGATGTCAGCAAAACATAGTCCGTTTAATAAGGCATTTACTCTGACTAGGGTCCAACTCTGTGGAGATTCTGGAATGATCATTTACAAATGACTGTAGATTTGACTCATTTGTGAGAGACTATCATCACACAAGTTTGGTGGTGTTGCTTAGTGAGATCCCAGCTAACAGGGAATGTTCTTAGAACATTGGCTAACATTCTCTACAAGTTCTCTCAAAGTTATCAAGAACGTTCTTGCAGTAACATCAATAAAACTTTTTTATCATTATATATCATATATGTGTCAGCAATACTATTCTTTAGTTGTTAAAGGAATATTATAAACACATTACAGAATTAAAATACAAAATGTATTATTTTCTTATACCCAAGCATTAACGTTAATACAACTTCTAAATAAATTGGACATTTTGAACGTTCCTAGGACATTCATAATCACATTTTCAATGTTTTTGTTACTTAATGGAAACATTAGGGAAACATTCCAAAATTGTTAGCTAGGATGTCACGTAGGCAGCTTAAAATCATTGCAAACTTACTTCAGTGTCTATAGTAGCATCTGAGTAAATATCACAATTTAAACACTTGGGTCCAAGTTTGTTTTCCATAAATTGGTTGCAGGGAAGAGTAGTTTTCTTAGAGTAGAACTTAGATTATTTGCCCCAAATAATTGAACTTGCTTATCTAGAGTAATTAGCCTTGACAGGATATAATCAGAAAACCTGCATTCGCACTGCATTGATTGTTTAAGCCATTACAATGTGTAATGATGTAGCTTGTGTTAATAAGTTCCAAAATCTAATGGGATTCTGTGGGAAAAATTGGTTGTTTGGGAATACATTGATATTGGATGCCTGATAAAGAAACAGTTGTAAATTTAACATTGCGAAGTTTTCCAAATATGAACAAAAATGACAGTTAAGATTGTGGCCAAATTGTAGAGAAAATGAATACCTCATATTTTAAATCCCAAAAGAATCAAAGTACCTCAAAATAACCTGTTCTGACGTGTATTCATAGATATTCATAAATACCCATATATTCACATACACACTCACACACAGATAAGCTGACAGAGGGTGTATGGGAAAGTTCAAGCATTTAGCCCTTCAGTACTCAGCTAGCAGGCTGACTCGCTTGTTTTGATCTCTCTCTCTTTCAGTTTCACGTCTCCTGTCTCTTTGTTACTCTTTGTTTCTGTCTTTATGTGTTGTGGAGGGCTGAACTAATAAGTTCCCCAGTGGAGTGTGTTTGCGGGTGTCAGAAGTGTGTGCCGTAGTGGCACTCTCTTTGAAGAGTTCAAAAGCTTTTAGACCCCCTGTGATCTTACTCCTATGACCTTCTTGCACACTAGCACATACATGTTCACACACCTCAGATGTCACCAAATCATCTCCAAACTATTAATTGAACTCTATCAGCCCCCACTATTGCTGTAATAATGTTTTCCTGCTCTAAAATCCCTTCCAGAACCCTTTTAGCAGATCCACTGGAACAAAATCAACAGTTTTTAACTTAATCAAAGTATACAGAACTTTCCACAAATAAGGCACAAAACAGGGACTAACAATGTTTATTTAACAAATGTAGGTGTAACAAATAACCAAAGTAGACCCTTATCCTTCAAATAACTTATTTTCTGTTTGTTTTATGAGATAAATTCTATAACTTTGTTACCAATTTAGAACATGTCTAAATATAGTTTTATCCAATATTTTGTAATTTTCTACCAATAAACTTTAAAGAAACATAAAAGTTTTGTACCTGAAAAAACAACTTCAACAGGATAGGTTTAAAATAACACTGAAAAAAATCATGTGTGGGCCTGCAAATTTGGGACAAAATGTTGGTTAAATGTGTCATATTTATATATCTATTTGGATGTGTGTTTCTGTGTTTGTGTATGTATCACAGAGCATAAGACAGAGAGAGAGAGTGATAAAAGACTCTCACTCTGAAGACAGCACTATCAAACTGTAATTGAGTGTCCCTCTCAGAGTGCGTCAGCATTTGACCCCTTGTATTTCAGTCTCTCAGGGCTATTTTGTAATACTTTGATTAAATTTGAATTAATTTAACAGAATTGTTTTGAATTTACTCTGCCTTGGAGGGTTTTGGTAAGGAAATATGAAATGCTACAAGTGTGTTAACTAGGATAAATTGGTGGCGTGACCCACATTTCTGCCAATTTAGGTGTAAGATTACCACGGCCCACACTTCAAAAGGAAGACGGTCACGCCAGTATTAGCAGCCCTGAGCTAGCCAGTTCAGAATACATGTGCTTGGCACAGTGCATACACACACACACACACACGCACACACACATACACACACAAACTTGGACACTGTCTCCGGTTTTACTGGTCAGGTATGGAACTTGGAATGGTAACAATATATACCCTTCTAGAGATGCACAACATACTGTATCTGTAATGGTGATTTGTTGAAATTATTGACATATTTAAGTTGATCCTAAGTTGATTAAGTTGATTTAACTAAATCCTAAATTACCTAAATTTAACATTCAAACAGTAAAACTCACAGAATTTTCCTAAGGCGGATTTCAAAAGAAATATCTCCATTATACTTTTTTTCTCAGTTTTTGTGTAATATCTGAATTCACTTCTGCATATATAACTAATGATTTTTTTGTTTTAATGTTATTGGTTTTTAAGCGGTATGTATTTAATGGTATTGAACTAAGTTTCAATTCACAATTTGATATGGAAACGTAGTGGCATTGCATTACAAATAGGTCTCCTCAATTGTATGTTCACTCATATATAACTGAACGTACAGCCACAGTCACCGTAAAAGCATACAGGCATTATTGGCTATTAAATTATAGCCCAACTTAACCAATAATGAATCCACAAATTCCATTTGTCCTCCAATCTGTCATCTTGTATGTGTTTATACAAAGACTCTACAGCTCATTGGACTTTCTTTTGTACCATATCTTAAGGTCTGTATGTGAAAATTAGAGTTTGTCAGAGATTCCTGTGAATTAATTTAATAGTGTCTTTCAATTAATATTTTCAACCTCAGAGCGTGAACAAATACACTTACAAAAGACCAATGCCGCCTCTCTGTGGTCAGGCCACATCAATGCATCCCTTTTACGTTTAAAGTTCTGTCTGATATCCCAGCTAGGTACAGTTGGTTCCCAGTTGGTTTATTTGTTAAAAATAAAACCTAATAATAAAAAGATTGTTCCTGGATAGCTGTTATTTGGTTCTCAAAAAATGACCAAATGGGAACCAAATAATAACGTTAGGGGAACTTTCTGTGTTTGCTGACATAAAGAAAATTGTTAATCATTCTTACATAGAACAATTTTCCAGCAATTCTGAGCATCTGTTTTTCAGATTTACTATTAATCTGTTAAGTTTTCAGATATAACATTCATTTCAGCAGAACAGTAATCTGATCGCCTGTCAGTCACTACATTTTATTAACCTCATGAGTCTGTTGCTGCAGGCAAGGCTAAAACTGACAGTCTCTATGGGAGAATATTTTTAGTATATTTTTAATTGTTCTAGGCTGACAGGGGAGACGTGGGTGGTCACGTTCGAACTGTGTGCAATAACACAGCAGCAATGTTTTTTCTGTGAAAATAATGCAGTAGTACATTATAGCAGATTATGAGCAGAACACAAAACAGAACGTTTTAATTAAGAGCATCCCTGAGGGACATCATGCTGTATGTCTGCTTTCAACTTCCAAAAAAACACACTGAGTGAATTAGAAATGAAAAAGAAAACAAAAACAAAGAGGTTCAAGACTCTGTTAAATTAAACTGTTTTGTGGCTTTTCAGTTAATATCTACAGTATTTTTAATCCATATAAATGCACCATTAAAAGTTGACAAAATGACAGTAAATACAGTAAATGTTTAACAAATAAATAAAATTTCTGTTAATTTTGTTGCTGCCTTAAACATTAGTTTAATTTACCTTCTTTCTTTAAAGGTCCAGTAGTATTTCTGGGGCCCTGCAGCATAAAAAAATAAGCCTTTGAAAGTTATTATTTATTTTAACTTATTTTAACTTGAATCACAACGGTTAAGTTTGTTTTATATTTGACATTTGCAAACATTGTCTTTATAATCACAGTTTTTATCACATACACAAGCCAAACCAATTAGGAAATGCATTAATGTTTTCTTTGCGCAGCACAAAGTGGAATTTTAAAAATGGAGATTTAGCCCTATAAATCAATAAATAAATTAACCCTTTCTCATTGATATCACACCCAATATTTAGATGTTATGGCTTGGTTATAAGAATGGTATTCAAACATTTTAATTCTGTAAGGTTTTTAAAAAGAACAACTTAAGAATAACATTTTTGACACATGATATATATGTTATATGTTAGAAACACTCTACTTGCATTACTGCAGGAAGGTTTTTGATAACTCTGAAGAAGTTTGAGAGAATTTTTAGCCAACACTGTGAGAACATTCCCTGTTAGATGGGGTGTGCTTCTTCCTAACAGGGGACAGCAAACAGCATAGGGAAGGTGTACCACTTCAAAGTCATTATCCACAATCCAGAAGTTGGGCTAAAATATACCCACAATGCATTCTGATTTGGAATGTAGGTTTGATGTAGATGTACCCTTGCTGACGCACTACTTCTCATCACTCATCATCCAACACGGAGATGACTGACATCTGGAGTTTGCACTATAGCCTATATTTATGAGGTGAAAACTAATCTAATCTAATGTAAATATAAGGGAGAATGTCTAATTTTACAAGTAGCCTATTGTTTTATGTCGGGAGGGGGCAATCTTCATGTGTTTGTTCTTGTTGTCTGTTGCCAGCAAAAAAAAATGCATAGGCTAAATATTTTTTAATCTTTATAGACATTATAGCCCATTTATAGCCTTTACATGCACTTGTTATCAGGTAAGATAATATTTTATGTATAATTTTGGAGAGTTCATGCAAGCTCACAGTTGTTTTATCAGGCCTATTAAATAGGGTTAGGCTGTTATTTATTACTATTTTGTTAAATAAGTAAAATAAAATTAATAATTGTAATTTAAAAAAAATAAAATTTACAATTTTATTTAAAAATTGTTTTTAAATGATTTGGACCAAATGTTTATTTCCAAACGTTTGACCGGTATTGAATATATATATATATATATATATATATATATATATATATATATATATATATATATATATATATATACATTATAATATACATTATAATGTATAATGTAATACATTATTGGTCATAAATTCACGTTTTTCTAACTCTGTTTTTGTTTACAGCTTAGTTGTGTACATTTCATTGATTTCATATGTCTTCATATGGTAAAGAACAGTTTACAGTTACAGTATAGATTAGATAGTGTTGTCTTTACAGTTAGGGTGTAATCACTGTATCAGTCAGGGCCAGGTTAAGTCTTAGTGGGCAGAGCCTTTATTCTTACCTGCATAGATTAAGAGTGGCCACCAATACTGATGTAACATAAGTGAAAATTAATTAACATAATCATTAGAACATCTCCACCAATATGTCATTGGTTACACTTTTAAAAATAAAGGTTCTTTAAAGGTTCTTTACAGCGATATCATAAAAAACACTTTTGGTTCCTCAAAGAACAATTCAGTCAAAAGTTCTTAAAATAACTATTTCTTTCTTACCTTTTCATAATCTAAAGAACATTTTTCCACTGCAAAGAAGCTCGTGAAACAGAAAGGTTCTTTGGATGTTAAAGATTCTTTATAGAACCATACAGCCAAAATGGCATTGTGAAGCATAGTTTTTTAGAAGCGTCACACTGGGTAATTTTTTTACATTTTTAATATATTAATACCTCATTGTGTCACTTAATTGTAAACGACTCTTAACTAATCATGGATGTTTGAGTAAATGTTTGTAAGATAAATGTTTACAAACAACTTAATTACAAAACTCTGAACAAATTTGACATTAGAGCTCAAAAAGTGAAAAATAAAGACACTAAAGACTCTTTAATAATGAAGTGTTTTTAATAATGAATTAGCAAAATCTTGTTTTTTCAAAATATTACTGTATGATTTTCTTTTATATGTTTTAAATGTCTAAATCACACATTGAAAATAAAATGCTCTTTTTTAGATCATTGTACACGTAAGTATGGATAATGTGAGAATTAGCATAAATCTTTTTAAATGACCTATATAAATGATTAAACATATTTTGTAGTATTTTTGGTTACAGGACTTGCTGCACTGCTTAACATCAATGTGTATGCGTATTAATACAAGTGTTAGTGTATAGCTGTGTATCTGTCACAGACATTATTGAGTGTACATTTATATTAGCGTTTTCTGCGCTCCAGCGTGATCCAGATGCCTTGCTCTGGTCTCAGCACTAGTTCACCCAATGGACGAAGGTCTTCCCTCTTCTGACATGCCACAATGTTGAAGTAGCGCAGAACAGAAGCCAAAATAACCTTCTCCTCCATTATAGCAAACCTCTGGCCTGAACACACACAGACACACATAAATCTGTGAATGCTACTTACATGACAATGAAGAAGAAAAAGACACTTTTCTGTACGATGAGTGTGTTTATGTAATCAGATCACCAATGCAGTTGCGAAGGCCAGCGGAGAAAGGAATAAAGGCATAAGGATGTCGGCCAATGGAATTCTCTGGCAGGAAGCGCTCGGGACGGAATTCTTCAGGGTCAGGAAAGTACCGAGAGTCACGGTGAAGGGAGTAGGTCATGACTATAGCATTCGTTCCTTTGGGGACTTTATAGCCATCTACAGAAGACACACACAAATAAAATGTCATGTCAGATGGTTCGTTCTCATAATTTCATTAACAGATTGATAGGCAGGTGTATAGACGTGACTGTTTGTTTGAAAAATTGTGGGGACAGTTAGATGGGTCTATATAGACAGTTACATCAACAACTGTTGTGTGACATCACAACAGGTAGTTGTGATGTCACAAAATGACGAATATTTGGCTCATGAATATCAATTAGGTCGTGAATAATAATTTACCATGTTTTTTAAAAAAAACATGAAGTGGTGAAAGACCAAAAATATCTATTTTGCTATTAACCCATGAACAGACAGACATGAATACTTAAATAAATGATGCTACACAGTGTAAATAAGGAATTGCTCCATGACTTGATACAGGCATGAACCAATGAACAAATGACTATGTGAGTACAAAGACTGGTACATGATACTTACTGATCTGTGTGTCTTCGCAGATAGTTCGAGCAAAGAACGGCACAGAGGGGAAGAGACGCAGAGACTCCTTTATCACACACTCCAGGTAACGCAGTTTCTTAAGATCCTCTGTGTTAACAGGCCTCTCAGACTCACCTGACATACAAACAATTATACTGATTCCAGAACAGTAACAAAACTTTCAAACAGTTCAGGCTCTTTTAGCTGTTATTATGTAATGAACAATATAAACCTTAAGTGCTAGTGACTAAACTCACCAAACACCTCAAACAGCTCTTGTTGTGCCTTTCTTTGAACATCAGGATGGGAACCTAACAAGTGTATGGCCCAGTTCATTGCAGCCGCTGTAGTGTCATGACCCTGCAACATTTAGGCAAAACCCCTCATTTTAAAGCAAATTCAAAAACAGATTCTAAATTCTGATTGGTGTGAACGAAGTTGTTGCAGCTGTAAACTGCATATATTCAGGATAATAAACTATTACTTGGCAGAACTATGTCTGGTAATTATTAAAAACGTAATCTGTTTATAGAACATTTGTGCCTTTATCACACTGCTGTTGCCACCATTTTATAGAAAGTTTTATTTTATAGAAAGTTTTATTAAAGAATTATTACATGGCTCTCTGGAATAAATTCTTATTGGTCAATTAAAGACATTTTTGTAGAGTAGTTGAAATCACGCCATTGGTACAGCTGTGCTAAAATTTCAAACCTCAAACATGAATGTGTCCACCTCCTCCTGGATGTCTTTATAAGTTAGCTTTTTCCCATTCTCATCTGTTGTTTTCAACAGCATGTCCAAGAAAGCCCTCCTTTTCCTCATCCCCTGATCTGATTCGCTGTCAGACTCAATGTAACTGAGATAGTCCGTCCTCTCATGAATCACCTGTGTGAGCAAAATACACAGGCAGCCACTCAGCACGCAGAAAAGGTACATCCAAGATGGCACACGGTAAATATTTTAGAGACACTCACACTCTCTGTGAAAGAGTGAAGGATCTTCAGACTACGGTCATGTTCTCTGCCTTCCCCAAAGTAGTTATAAACAAAGTCAGGCCAGTACCAAGGCATCCTCTGGCGCCTGGTGATGATGTCACTCATTCTACACCAATCAGAACAAGAGGATTGAGACTTGCAGGTAATAGGATATGTTCAGAATAGAATACTACCATACTAACTGCTACAGTATTTCTACGGGATGTATACTGTGCATATTTTGTCTATGATTGGAATAACTGTATGCCATAATACGTTTGACAAATATGCAGTATAGAATAGCTCACTATGTATCTCATAATGCAATGCGCTAGACTTTCCATTACTTGTATAACAAAGAAACTGGATTTAATATCAGCTGCGATTAAAGCTGCAATCTGTAACTTTCACATCTCTGAAACATAACATTGCAGGTTACTGTACTTATTTTTCATTACATATGCTGAAGCCAAGCTGAGCCAAACATTTCCTGGGAAATTGGACCCGTCAGCTCAGATTATAAATCATTATTTTAAACCTAACACTGTGAGTTGGGGTAATGTAAGGAGACCATTTTGAAGATTGATCTGTTTTGTACTTGCTCAATAACTGATTTTTGTTCATTTTTAACCCAAAAGTTACAGATTGCATCTTTAAACATGCAACAATTATGCTGCCATAAGGAACAGCCTTCAGATCTGGAATATCTGTCATGACTTGCAGTCTATGTTTGTAGATTTTGGAACTGAGTCTGGGTATTTAAATAAACAGCCGTAAGGTCTTTAGTCTAGTCAAACAAACATGACTTAGAATACACATTAACTCATTCACCTAGATAAACACACACTGTGTAAGTCTTTTGCACAGTTTAAATTAAGGTTGGTTGTAAAACTCAGATGCCTGTCTTTATGCCACCCTTTTCCGTTTTTAATCCACATAAACACCATGAAAAACAAGCACTCACCTGTACACACAGCGCACATAATCTGAGTCATAGTTGCTTTGTGCGTAGATCTTCTTTCCCATTGCAGTCTCTGAAATATAACAATTCTGTTTAAAATTTAAATACTTTATTACATCACAAACTAAACTAAAACCTGCAAAAACCATAAACACACATCTCAGTCAGTGTCATGTAATACTGTTAAATTTGGACATCCAATCTGATTGTCTGGAGTTATGTACACACTCCCCACAAAACTGACGAATGCATATCCTTGGACGAAAATCACACACACCACAGATGATGTCGAGGGCACAAAGAGTGATGTGGTTGAAGCAGTTGAATGGGCCTTTCCCAGCATGCTTCTCTAGTTTCTCTATGAGCACTTCTGCCTGTTCATTCATCACCTCCAGAAACTCAGTCAGTATAGAGAAATGAAATGTTGGAGTCAACATCTTACGTCTGCGTCTCCACTTATCTCCTGTACTGATAGAGAGAAATACAGGGAGAAGGTTTAAGATAAGTGTCCTTTATTTGGCCAGGGGTATCTAAATCATCCATATAGTATATTGCTTTATGATTTTATTATGTTTTGTATATTGTTGTTATGTTTCTGTGAAGTAGGATTTTTGTCTCAGATGTTTCTCCTAAAATAAACACACATATCAGACAATTGTTGACATGCAGTACAGTGTACAGCTATAGTTTTTTACATTCATATAAATATAAAATGAAAGTAAGTAGTTAAACTCAGATTATTCGGCATCTGAGAAATTCAATGAGAAATGTTCATATTGAAATCTAACTCTCGGCACAATCTGACACAATGTGGAGATCTCGTCTGAAACACTGTGACACAAATACGACTTTTGGGTTCTCAGTAGTAAAATCTGAGAAGCATGAGAATTAGGCACAAGGCTCCATTTACTCTCCATTTAATCTCATTCATGTCTGAAAGATACATGTTTTCTAGATGTAAGACTTTATTACAGAATATTGATTCACAATTTACCTTGTCAGTAGCCCTGTTCCCAGCCATGGGTGGAGAAATTTGTATGCATAGGCTTTATCCATGTGAACAGGGTTATTCAGAAGTGTCTGTTGGAGAGTGAGAGCCAGTCTGGCATTAGAATTTGCCAAGAGCAACACATCAAACAGACTAGAGAAGCTGTCTTTGTAACTGATGGAAGTCACAGTTAGTGTTACCACTGGCATAGAGTCTTTGGGAAAAAACATATGCTAAAGCAACTACCAGGACACTAATTAAAGCTCAATCACACAATGACCTCATTTATATACAGCTAAAGAAACTGTTTTCTGAAACATAAGTGCAGTGAAAGCTGCTTAATGTTCGAGCTGCATGTAAACATACTTAGTGGTAATAAGAATTTGTATAATGATGGAATTTTTCATCTTAAAAATGATACTTCTGCCATTATTCACTGACCCTCTTGTTGTTACCTACATGGCTTACTATTTTTCATAATACCAGAAATTATACATTTTTAATGAATATCCTCACTGCATTATAAAATAAAATTGAATGAGCACTGGGGCATTACTCCTGAACTAGTGATTATTGATGTTTTACACTGTAGTCTGTTTCTCACACAAAGCTATGGTATAGGATTAGAAAATAACACACTCAAGGCAAATAAATCACATTTATAATGTTTTGATGGCACTTTTGTCATGTTCATTATATAGAAAAGGACAGAAGAAAGATATTATATATGGGTTTGGAATGAATGAAGGTGAGTACATGTGTGAACTATTCCTAACCTAGCTAGTGTTGAACCTGCATTGTTGTAGTACCAGGCCACCACCGAACCTTACTACCAAAACTTCTTTGAGCTGCATAAAACATTTTCCTTATCTTGTTGTTGATAATGTGTATCTTTGTACATTCAATGCCAACTTGTATACCTGTGACTCCTGCACTGTTTACATTTAAACATTTACATTCAATTTTGACTTTAAAATGGTATGCACTCTGTTTGTACACATTAAATCTCTTGTCTTTTTCAAATCTTTGTTTACTATTGTTTTGTACATAAAGAACTTTCATACATTTTGATAGTGTTATATTAAATGGACTGTGTGTATGGGAGGGGGGTGGCTTTGTACTGAAGTTCACTGTGTGTCATTGAAACGACTGCGTAGGGTTAAATAAGTTTGCACATTACTGTCTCAGAAAATACCTCAATAGTTTCAGCATGGTATAGAATAAGGAACGGCACAGGTCCAATCCATATTTTCAGCAACGGAGAATTCCGAAATTCATTTGTGTAGCCAACCACTTGACAAAAGAAATCTAAAAGAGAGCAACCACTTAGTTTTCAATTTACATAATGAATACATAAAAACTAAAGGCTGTAAATGAAGTCATGCACTTGTAATTGTAATTGTAATTATCACTAGTACATAAACAGGTCTATAACTTGAGCATTGGAGTAGATAAACAAGAATCTTTTGAGGATATAAGGTTATATATAAAATACATAATTAATACAAATGTGTGTGTGTTACATTTTTCTATCATTGTGGGGACCCGATTTCTCAAAAAACCTTTACTTATTTTTACCTTTTTTTACTTAACGTTAGGGTAATGTTCTTACAACCTAAAAATTGTTAGCTGACTAAATGATGCTTATTAGAAAAAATATAAAAAGGCGAAAAGGTTTCTGTGAGGGTTAGGTTTAGGGGTAAGGGAATAGAATATACAGTTTGTACACAGTATAAAAGTCTTAATATCTATCATAAGTTCCTTCTATAAATTCTGTAGTGATATGCTGAAATGTGATTGGTCACAATTTATTTGAAATTTTTACCATTTTAATCAAGCTTTAATTTATATTATTATTTATATAATATTTTAAGCTAAAATATAGTCCAGCTTCATGTGCAATTTCAAAATCCTTTTGATTGTTCTAATTCAGTTCTCATTCACATTTATCCATTTATTAAATGAGGAGGTCATAACAGCTAAGTTAATAAAAATCCTAATTATGCATTATGCTTTGAAAATGAAAGTTAAAGAACAGGTAAAAACAGTCCTCTCACCTCCTGCGTTTGATTTCAATTGTAGCGCATTCCCGATGAATGGATAAGTGTATCCAATGCCTGGGATTGGCTTCAGCTCTTTCCAATTGTGCAGGTAGTTTTTCAGAAGCTGGTAGGTGATATATGTTAAAAGTAGAACAGAAACTGCTGCAGCTAGAAACCCAAAAGTATAGACGCCTACGAACACAACCATCTTTACAGAGGCACACAGTGTGTGTTCAGCTCCCCAATGCTTCATGTAGTCTATCTGTTTTTGGACTTTGGATCATCCTGACATGGGTTACTTTCTGTGTTCTGCTGAGGTAATCACAAATGCACTGACATAAGGCTACATAAGAATTTTAGCTATTAGAAATGTCCTCTGAAATGAAGAAATTAGGTTTGGGTGGGTTTACAGTATCTTTTATCTTATACTCTTTTATTTGGAAGAACTAAAAGGACCAAGTGATCATTTTTAGCAGTCAGCAGTGAGAGTTTTAAAATAGGAATTATGAAACAAGACAACAATTGAGCTTTGGACATTTCTTTTATATTGGGTTCATAAGTGTTTTCTATAAAGGTTGTTTGGAATTTCCCGGCTTTACTTTTACTAAACAGCATTGGTTAAAGCGAGAGCTTGCTTTAGCATTGGTCAGGGCAATGTGGCTATTATTTGATTGGCTTGATTAGATGGTGGGTGGAGTCCACCTACAATAGTTGAGGATTTGTGTGCAGTCCTTTGTGTGCTATTTCAAAATCCACAGATTTATGCAGTGATATATATATGCACAGAAAATCTACAAATGAATGCTTAGCAGAGTTGTGTTTGTGACATAAAAATTAATAGTCAAACCTACTGCCAAATCTTATTTTATTTGTAAATTTATTTCATTTTTACAAAACACACCTTTTGTAAATCTTATTACCATCCCATTCCTGTTTCTCATATTAAAGCAGGACAAAAAAGGCTGATCAGGTTGCCAAGAAATGGTGCTCAAAGCTTCAATTACCCAACCCAAGAGCAAGGCATTGTAGAGTAAAGACAATACCCGTTTTGAGTCACCGGGTACATTCTTAACTAAACACCAGAATGCACTTGAGTGCAGTTAATAATAATAAACATTATGATAATCCCATCTGACAGAATGAATTTTTTCTACATTTTTGTTTATTTTTATGCTTGACAAATGTGCACCGGAAAGTGAAGATGTTTATCAGTTAAACTACTGCAATATGTCAATAGATTTGTGTCACAGAATTAATCACCTTAGAAAAAAATCTATTTACCTCTGCCATTAGATTTGAAGTTGAGTGCGTTGCCTAGTAACGGGTAAGTTGGACGTATCCCAGGAACAGGCTTCAGGTCTCTCCATTTACGTATATAATCATTAAACAGCTGATATGTGATAAAAGTCAGCACCATTATAAATGAGACAAAAAATAGCGATATGTTTAGCAGTTCACCAACTTCTACATGCATGGTTATAGGAGGTTTAATTAGATCTGCAGTGTAGCGAACTCTCAGAAAAGCATTCCTACCCTTATAAAAAACGACTTGATGTTACATGGCGTGGGATGTGCTTAGACTTTAAAATGCACCGCCCCATTTTCTGCTCAAAAGCATGAGGTTCTAGGACTTTACGGTTAAGCTTTTAAGGTTTTATGCATGTCTGTCACAATGTACAGTGTTTGGTGGGGATATATGTATTTTACACAAAAATAAGGGGCGAAACCTGCAAATGAAATTAGTTTTTGGCTTGTTAAAAAAGTGACCGCTAGGTGGCTGTATTGCACCAAATGACTAGAATGTATAAGTCTCTTTTTTACTGTCAGCATTGAAACTTTTGACTAAGTTTAACTAAGTAGTTTAAGTTTAACTAAGTATACGTCTTATAAGTCTGTATTGGGCCCTTTTCTATGCAAAAACAGTCTGCGAACGTAGTTACTCTAGTTACAAACTCTTAAAGCTTTGACAGTGAAATACTATATGGAAAATAAATTAGGGCACTAAGGTATTCTATAGTTTTACTTTAAATAGTCTATTCTATAGATAATGCTTTAATACATTATCTTTAATATGCTGTTGTTACCTCGTTTTAACACAGGCTCTGTTGCTTTCCCTTTTTGACTGCAGGTTCTTCACCATTCTTTGTTTTGATAACAGGTGATCCTCCATATGTCAGAACCCCCAGAGAACAAGCGACAAACTCTCGGTTACGAATTGGGGTAAGGTAGGGAGACAGTTTTTATCTTTGTTATGTACTTGCTGATTGACAAATTTTTATTCATTTTTAACCAGAAAAGGCCTTGGTTTGCAGCTTTAGAGGATACCTATATTTCTGGTCTTGATACTATTGGCTAGCAAGGATACAAAAAGTTTATGGTCAACTTTTTGTTTGTACAAGAAACACAAAATTTCCCACTTGAGGATGTATTGTACTATAAAAGCATCTTAATAAGTTAACAAGACTTTATAGTAAACAAATTTATTTCATTAAATAAAACATTAAGTGAGATTAGGTGACACACTGCTTCCACACAAGGCTGCTGGATGTTATATACGATAAATTGCCTTGCGAGAAAGCAACACTCTACCTAATCTGACCTACAGACAAACAAACAAACAACAACAAAAATAAAACAAATTAAAACATAATTAATTTGTAAACATTGAGAAATTACCTTACATTTATGTGAGAGCAATCAACCATGCTAATATGTGTAATATAAAACAGCAAATCAACATCAGAGAACCAATAGTCTTTATGGAGATTTGCACATGGGAAAGTTATTTTAAACTATGAATGTGTTCTGAAGTTGCAAATGGATCAAAATACAAATAGGGAGTTCTGTGTATATACATGTTGCTTATTGCCAAGTTGACTCCTAGCTGATCTTGTTGGTAGAAGCTAATGCTAAGCGAAGTTTCTGATGGAAAGCTGGGATGCGTTCCCTTTGTAAAGGCCAGTCGAGAATACAACGGTGTTTCAACATGCCACGGCGCAGTTGCAGAGCACAGTTCAGATTGTAATCGGCTACATCTTGCAGGAAAATCAAAATCAGTGAGTCACGATTGTCCTCCATCACCTGGTGAAGAGCATGATGGGCTTTGAATCTGCAGAAGTAGTAAGAGAATATGGATTGTTTTTAACTTCAAACAGAAAAGCCAAGTCAGTTCTCAGATTCATTGTTAATAAATTATGGAATAATACAAAGGCTTGGCTACACTGCATTTCAGTAACGTGGAGATAGGAAAGCATTTGTTTGTTGTTGAATGTGTGGGGTGTTTATTCAGGATCTGAATATGCAATATAAAGAACTGAAACTGGACAGTGAATCACATTTAACCAGTGGTAACCTTGTTTACATTTATGCGTTATCCAAAGCAAGTTACAGAATCATACAGAGTCAAACCCATGATCTTTGCCTTCCTAACACTACGCTCTTACCAGCTGACCTTCAGGAACTATATTCTGTAGGTATGCCTTATAAGATTTATAATCAATTATTGATTATTGAAAAAAAATGCACTTACCGCCTACACCACGGATCCTTCAGAAACATTTCTGTTATAACAAAAATAATCTTTCTGGCCCTTCCCATATTTTCAACAATGGTGTTAGGTACTGAACAGCCAGGTGTTGCATCTCGGTCTTCAAGAAAAAAACTGAAATTTTCATCTTCCAAGGGGAGCAAGCTCCGTTCCACCCACGGTTGGTCCTCAGCAGCATGTACAATATAAGCATCATACATGTATCTAGCTTCATTAATGTTTTTGTCCTTTAGCCCCAGTATACGGTTTACCATGATGGTCCAAAAGAACTGAATTCTCCATCCCTGTAAGTGCACCAGGAACGCTGTAAATAGCAACGTCAGCACTGCCGTACTACTCAAAATATACAGTGCCTTAAAAGGTGTCATATCCTTGCAAGAGAGTGGGTCAAAGTCCATGACGGAGCGGTTGAAATATGCATTCGGAGTGTTGCAGATGTAGCTTTGTGGGAATCCGGGAACACTCGCATTGGTGGAGTTGAGCCACTCTGAAAACCACAGGATACTCTCACAGGTGCAGTCAAAGGGGTTGTGATACATCTGAAGTTCCGTCAGGTTGGAGAGCGGCACGCTGAATGTGGTGTGTTGAACGGATGTTATGAGGTTCTTCTGAAGGTGCAAATACCGTAAAGATGCTAAGTCATTGAACACTGGTGTGCGCAGCTGATTCAAGAGATTACCACGGAGGCTTAGCTCACGTAGCTCAGACAAACCACGCAAAGCGTTAAGTGGGATTTCGTCTAGGCCATTGTAGTCCAGATCCAGATAAGATAGTTTTGTAACATGTCTGAGGAACACTACTGGACCACCAGGGTTGGCTGTCTTCCACAACCTTGCCAAGTTATTATGTTGCATTTTTAGCACTTTCAGTTGATACAGTCCTGTCAGTAAACCCGCATTGATATTTGCGATATTGTTATTACTGAGATCTAGAACTGTAAGGTTAACTAGGGGCCTGAATGGAGATGCTTCTAAATCTAGGGTCCCTCTTAGGGCCTGACCTAGCAGTAGAGTCCTCAATGTAGGGACATAAATGAATGATGTATTGGTAAGAGATATACTTTGATGGTTTGAGGAAAGGTCAATCTCTTTGACATTAGAGAGGCCCTCAAACTCATCCCCTTTCAACTGCTGATAAATTAAATTGTGGCCAAGTAGGAGTGTGGTGAGGTTGCCCAGGCTTGAGAAGGCTCTAGGGCCCAGCCTAGTGATAGCCATTCTTGTAAGATTAAGTGTTTGAAGTTGTGGAGAGTCTTTTAGAGAAGCAAATGTTCCATTTATGACTGTCTTTAACCCTGTGCTGCTCCAACTCAAATCCAGAGTCTTCAGGTTAGCAAGTCCAGAAAAGAGATGCTTTGTTATCTCTTGGAATGCAGTATTTGACATCCACAGATGCTCCAACTTGACCAAATGATGGAAGGAGAAGTCGTCAATAATAGGAAAGGATGTACGGCCCTTATTTAGTGCTTTCTGCAGGTTAAGCTGCCTCAGGTTTCCCAGGCCACTGAAGGTATCCTTAGTAAGGTGTCTAAGGGAGTTCTGCTCAAGGAATAAAAACTTCAGCTGGGGAAACCACTGAAATGTGCCATCAGCAATCCTTGATATTGCGTTATTGGAGAGGTCAAGCAAAGTAATGTTAGTCTTATCTAGGCCTTGGAAGGTGATGTTTGAGAGTGTTGTCTGCAGTGTGTTCTGAAGGGAAAGGTTTTGCAAAGCTGTACCAGCAAGTTCTTGACAAAGTCTGGCGGTAAACTGTGGGCCTAGCTTGCTGCCATCCAACACCAAGTCAGATAGTCCAGAAATAGTCTGGAAACAGCCATCCTCAATCTGTGTTTATGAACCAATCAAAAAACTATTCAAAGTTGGTTACAGAGACAGTGACAGAGTTTTAAAAAAAGTTTACGAAACTAACATATCCTTCCTCTTTTATCCTTGGTGTTAAATAGTTCAAGTTGCAGTTTTCTAATAAAACAATTATATCATTAAAACATGGGTCAGTATTCAACTGTTTAAGCACATAAGTATAAAATGTGATCCCAAAAACATTGATGCCGAAAACATTCCAAAAAAGATAAGAATAGTTGTGAGTAAACACACATGCAAGAACACTCAATATTTTTGCATGCAACAATATGTTTTAAATAGACTGATGTTCGGTTAAAGTAACCTAACACATGTAACAGATTCTGTTCCTCTTACCTTTTTAAGAGACAGAGACGAGAGTACCAGAACCCTAAATGCTGATGAATTACTGAGGAATGAGAAGTCATGCTTTTGCAGTACAGAAATCTCATTTCCTGTAAGAACCAGAGTCACCAGGTTTGGCAGCTGAGGCTGTGTGCCCAGTTGAGCAGATTTCAGTTTATTTCGTGACACATCCAACCACACCAAACTCTAAACAGGGAGGATGTGTTTAAACTCATCATATGACTCAATAATTTATAACTTGATTATACAATGGGCACAGTGACTGTTATATTGGCACAGTTTACAATGTAAAAAGGTGTACACACACATTTAACATAATGTAACATAAAATGTATCAGTAAATATTAATCTTTTCTTTCAGATGGGCAGAAAAAAAGGTAAAGATATTACCATATTTTAGTTATAATATATATATATATATATATATATATATATATATATATATATATATATATATATATATATATATATATATATATATATTATATATATAGTAATATGGTATAAACACTCAGAGGTGACATGCCTGGCCGTGTCTTTTTAGTTTCACACAACAGATCGCTTCCCACTATGTAAATACTAGTGCTAGATAACATGCAACAACACTCAGACTTGATTGTGTGTTGGAGAATGTGTTTTTACGTACCTTCAGAACTGAGAAGGGCTCCCCCTGTAGCTTTATTCTGTTGCCAGAGAGGTCAAGTCGGATCAAATGGAAACAGCTTTTCAGGTCTTTCTCGCTCAACAAATGAACTTCGTTGTGTTGCACTTGAAGACTTTGCAGGTGTGGCAGAGATAGACAAAGATCTTCTTCTATGGCAGTTAGAGAATTGTAGCTGGCATCTACATGCACCAGATCATGATACAAATGCAGGGAAGACAAAGTTTTTAGTTTATTGTGAGACACATCCAACGTGCTGATATTTCTCGGCAAGTTTGCTGGAACGGCATCCAGATTCATGTGGCTACAGTCCGCTTTGCCATGTTTAACCATACAAGCTGACTTGTGTGGTGGTGATCTGGCTGCATGGTGGCCATGGAAACAAGTGCAGAAAAGTGGCCACAATATTTTCATCAGTTCCATATTTTCTGCGTTTCATCAGTCCTATATGGTTCTTGGGGTTTTTTTTACAACTGTAATGGACACCAGAACATGTATATTGTTAATATTGAATGTTCTTCATATATATATATATATATATATATATATATATATATATATATATATATATATATAATTTATATATAGGTTGTAATATATGTGCAAAAAAAACTATACTAAGAAACATTGACATTAACTGAGAAACATTTGCTGGAGTAGGACAGATAGCCTGGGGATCAGCCATACTGAAGATAATATTCAAGGATAATGATCTCAGCCTGGTTTTAACATATAAATAAAATAGACTCTTTCTAAAAGTTTTAACATAATGCATAACGCTGAATGATATTGATCTATCACAAAAACATGCTACTGCAGCTGCATTTGTGATCGTTATCATAATGCCGACTTGCCTGAATTGAGGAGATCTAATTTCCAATGTTCAGATCACTTCTCGTTCCTGCATAGCAGTAGTCAAGCCACTCGTCTCTCTCTTGTTGTATGACAACAATATAAGGTTTGCAGGGGACATTAAACTTCAGTAGGCTAAGGAACGATTCCTCTTTCTTAGAAGTGAAACAGACGAAGAGGCGGATCCTTCTAATACAGGCGTGTCTTATATAAAATGATATCCACTGAATTCAGGTCGGTGACCTAAATACTACTTCATACAAGTAGTATTTGATTACATACAGTGTATCGCCCTCTTATTTGCATGAATATTAAAAAGTTACATATAGTTTATGATAATTGCAGCCGAATTTGGAAACTTCTTTAGTGCAAGCTATTAAGATTTGGAAATACCTTCATAAAACCCACTTCCTCATATTCTCATATGATGGTGCCACCAATTTCATATGACTTCTGCTATTTTTAATATTATTTTCGCTTTCAGCGACTTTATTGGTTTTTAAAGAGGAACAAATTACAACTGCGCGGGTTTTCCCCCTATTTTCACCAGATGCGTCCACAACTTGCTACAGATGTTATTCAACGAGCTATCAAAACATTATAAATAATCATTTTTTTAAACATTTGTTCACCAGCATTTATCACCAGAGCCCCAAAAGAAAATATCAATTTTCTTCTTGTTATTTTGCATCGAACGTCACATTTCCGGTTAGCGTGTAAATATTCTGCTTATGAAATATAAACAGCATAATGTAAGATTTATCAATTAAGCAGTCATTCATCAAAATGTCCAGGTGGGGGAGACAAAGACTTTAAGAAGATTTTCCATGTTGGCAAGAAGTGTGGAAACCCTTTCTAAATGTTAAACAAATCGGTTTTTCATATTCCTTAAAAATGAATATGAAATATATTACATTTCTAGCTTTGAATGTACAATAACGTTTATAAGCCATCTATGAAGGAATAATATTAATATTCTGTATGTTAATGTTCTGGGTAATTGTTTATTAGTAAGTGTTTTCGAAATGTAAATACATTTTAAGCTAGAACTCGGCTTTCGTTTCATAAGATGGAAATAAATGTTCCACAGAAAAGTTTTCCGAAGGCTCCTCCTTGGATTTTAATGTATGGTGTTGCCTAGCAACTGCAGCAGGAAGTGAAAGGGCACCTGGAATCTGATGACTCACTGACAACAGCAGGTTACTGCCCTCAGCATTAGTGTGTGTGTGACATAGAGAAAACCTTTAATAATGTTTACTTCAGCATTTGTTAAATGAAATACTTCAATATAAAGAAATACTTCAATAAAATAAGTAATAAAACAGGTACAGTAAATAGCCTGACTACAGATTTAAAGGCAGGGTAGACAATTTTTCCAAAAACATTTTTTTGTGGAAGGCGCAGGACCATAAAATGATCGAATGTTTTGCTTATCTTGTAGCTGAAGGTGTGGTTTTGAACAGCACTTTGAAGGGAGGGTGGGATCCTATGCTTTCAAAGCTAGGAGTTGCTATTGCTAGAATCTCCTAAATTGCCTACCCCATCTCTAACTCTCATGTAGTGAGAGTTAGAGATGTCTCGTCTCAAGTGGAGAATGAAAATTTTCTCATCCCTTTCAGTTCAATCAATATAGCCTACTATCCTTTGTGATACAGTGTCAAGATCAGACAGGTATTTATATGAGCATGCATGTTCTATCATTGTCAGCAATTATCCGCTCCACACAAGAAATCAATGTTCTGCGTGTGATGCTGGTTAACCTCTTCCTGTTTTGCTGACACAGTTAAAAGTAACATGCAACCCTTCTCACAGATAGTTACTGCAGGCAATCTATCCCTGCAGACACCCACACAGACTATAATGTGATCTCTATGATGCTGAAAAGATCAGTGGTAGGTAATGCCTGAACCATTAGAGAGTTTGCATAATTTATGGTTTGCATAAATTTGCCTGTAAATTGTTAAAGTGAAATATAGTTCTGTAACAGAATGTACAGATCCAAACTTATTTTATTCCCTCATATATAAGCATCAGAGAAAGATGGACCAAGGGTTTCAAGATAAATGATGCCTTGAGAAGGCATTTTGTCTTTATTTAAACTTTTATTATTAAAGGAGTTGTATTCAAACATTCATGCTGTCAGTTAGACATTTTTACATTTTAAAAGTGCATATATAACCCCCAAATAAATAACCCCCAACCTGTTTCATACCTGTTCAACTGTGTGTAATGAAACCGATAATATAATACGCTTTTTCTCTTCATCTCTCTAGACTATTGTTTGTCTCCGGCTTTCATGTCCCCTATCAACAATCTCTTTCACATTCTGTCAAAGATTGACAGACTGACTGACCTTAAAATGACATCAGCTGACAGATGCCCTTCTATACACTGTAAGTCCACACTGCATATTTTGTTTGTATACTGTACTAGGTGAGCACATACACATCTGTATAGCATACACTCAGATTGTATATCTGTATATATAATGTAAATCAGTCTGTATTCTTGGTCTGTATACTCTACATTAGTATATTTATTGTAAATATTTAAACTGTATACTGTACATTAGTATTTAAAGTGTGTATGTTGTACATCAGTCTGTATACAGTATATCATTTTGTATACAGTCCACCCAGTCAATGTACTGTACATGCCGCAATCTGTACTGTGTCCATATATTGTATATTCTGTATGTATACTGTACATCCATCAGTATAATGCACTTTCAGGGCCAGTAAAGTCTTCTCTGCTTTATCTTTATCTTTTTATCTTTATTTTATTATTTATGATTTAATTTTTCCATGTGTATTTACACATTTACTTATGTACAGTACTATGAACAATAAAAATTGCCATACAAATGAACACTGACGGAACCTTTATCCAATCAGAATTTATACGAGAAAATTGTGAATTTGAGCTCCACCCAGTAAGGCATGTGAATCCACCAATAATGCAAGTAAAGAGGAATCTGTTTTCAGATTGTCAGGTTCATCAAACAATTAAATTGTTTGTGAAAAAAATAACTTATTTTTACAATACAGTTAACATAATATAAACAATAAAGTAAAAACATACAATTAAACAGTTAACTAAATAAACCATACAAAATGGGAGTGGACGGATGCAGACCTTTGATTGGTGATTGGTTGTATTTTTCTGTCCAAACTCATGGACAGTATGGATAGTTCACCAATAATTTTAAAAATAATTGATAATAAAATAATTCCAATAATTGAAATCACTTACTGATGGCTTCTTCAAAGACTGAAACATATAGATGAAAAATAGTTCTACAGAGTGAGAGGGAAAAGAGAGGTTTAGGGAGAATTTACTGACAATAAGAAAGAGAGGGAGAGAAATCAGATCAAACCTTGCTGAAATCAGCGGTACACTTGAGTCAGCAATGAAAAGAGCTATTGTGGAAATAGATTACCGTCACATTCAGATGCTGAAAACTACCCTGTAGACAGTTCTTGTTTGTGTGTATGTGTTAACGTCCAATGATGCAGATGGGATAACCACAGTGGTTGCTGAATCAGTGTACGTTTGAGACAGACAGAGAGTGAGAGAGTGAGTGCGTAACAGCATATTTTGGAGTATTCCCACACACCAACATACAGTACACTGTGGATTTGGATTGTACTGCAACTCTAGACAAGGTAAAAGATCTGTGTGTGTGTGTTGGCTTGCATGTATTTTTGCGATGTATTATGTTGAATAAAGGTTTCATGGACTTGTACTTGTGCTGATGTGTTAAATTCTCTGTCTGAATATGCTGTATGCATGTTTGTGAGATTTTATCCCAAGTTAATGCAAATTTTATAACAGTAGGTGCTGCTGCCTGTCTGTCTGTCTGTCTGTCTCTCTCTCTCTCTTTCGCTCTCTCTGTCTAGCTATCTGTCTGTCTAGCTATCTATCTGTCTGTGTGTCTGTCTCTATCTGTCTGCCTCTCTCTGTCTGTGTGTCTGTCTGTCTGTCTGAAGTGAAAGTATACTCCAGTAACAAGCTTGCCTTCATATTCACTATCAAATGGTGTTTAGAGGTCAACTTACTCCATTCTTTGTGTATTTGTGGGTGCGTTTGAGCATTGATGTTTTTCTTATACATGCAACATAACTGCACTCAAATATCAACAGCGGAGGGCAGTTGAGTTGAAATCCTTCTGGTAAACCAATGAAGCTAAAATATATACAGATCTATAGTAAGCATCTAATAACTTAAAACCTCTCAGCATACCATCAGTCACATGATGAAATGGCTTTTCAATAGAATGTCAGGGGGACATTAATGTATGGACCATAAAGCCCGTATAGCTTTATATCTGGATAATTGGTAGAGTCAGTGCTTTGTGATTGTGTGTGTGTGAGAGAGAAAACAATAGCTCATGGAGGTTTTTCACATCAGGCGGCTGCAGTACAGGCCAATTGCTGACTCAGCCACACAAACACACACACACACACACACACACACATAATGTGCCCCCCGGGGCAGCAGGGCATCAATACTACACCCAGATCAGCAGCATAGCTCAGCACAGAACAGAGAAGAGCAGGAACACAGCCCATAATACAACACAAAACAGCAAGAACAACATTAAATAAACTATGCAGAAAACATCAGTCAGATTTCGAAAATCTTCACAGATGGCTCCATCAGTCTGGCCCATCATGAGACCCTGCATTATTTTCATGAGTTTAGCTAATAGACGTTTTCTTATACAGCTTGTACACAAAGTCTAATTCCGATAAGCAAAGGTTAAGTCATCAGACTGATGTAAGTCATCACTCCTCTCACATTGTTGCAAAGTCACTTGATCTGTAAACATGTTCTTTTGCTGTAGATAGGCAGAGGAAGTTACAAAGCCTAGTTCTTCCCCTCATGAATTTCCAGTTTATTTGTCATGGAATGTGTGGGAATGCATTCTTCAGTGCATTCTTTGCATTTTCTGTCCTGCTTGACTTTTTTTTCAAAGGAAACCGACATTATGAACATGATTGGAGGATAAATCTTGAAATGATGTGATAGTCTCTTATAGAGTTTCTACCAAAGAAGGGCAAGAAAAGAAACTGGATTCCATTTGAAGACCCCTAGTCCTATTAGCCTTAAGTAGACACCTTAATCATTCAGAATGAGAAAAGATTGAGATGATAAAGGATGGAAGTATATTGAGATGTCTCCAGTGAATAATAAATTTGATCCCTATTCTATTACTCCAGTGGGTTGCTGGGATTGATTGAGCCATTACCTAATTACAAACCAGTGAAAAATCAGCCTACTTGAGTAATGTCTCTGACCTCTCTGTCTGTCAGTGACCTTGATTTTGCCATTTAGGATCCTGGATCAACATCTTTTGTTTTTCCTCGAACAAAATTTCTAATTTGATCAACCCTGTTGATCAAACTTGTGTCTCACACAGCCAGACCTTGGAGTAAGGGCTGAAGGTCTGGTCCACATTGTTGCTTATTCTAGAAACAGGAAGCGATCATCTGACTAACATGTAAATCAACCAATTACATTTTTTTTGTTTTGTTGTACCATCCATCTATAAGTTATATGTACAGACTTCACAGATGTCACTCGCAGATAAAACAAGCCAGAAAATGCAGTTGTTTATGGACATCTAGTTAACGTAATACTAATATTTTTCAGTGATGTAATACCTCTCACCAAGCAAACTTCCAGTGATTATTTCCATCTCAAAATCATTTGTTTTATCAACATGGTACCTTATAAACCTGTGAAAAGCAAGTTAGCAGCTCCTAGAAATTGTGTACACTTAACCAATCAGCTTGCCAGATCAAGAAACTTTCCAGTTGTATGTGTAGTATACATCAGACCGTCAATCAGTAGACTTTGCGAGGGCATGAGTGTGTCATCTGGGGCTGAGACTAGCCTGACTTAACCCTAAAACTTTCTCTAAAATCTGTTATGAATGTTGTTTCAGGACCAAGAGGGACAATGTTGCAGGAACAAAATAAGGCAGTTGAAGCAAACCCATGATAAGCCTTTAGTCTTTGTGTGTGTGAGCCAGAAAGAGATAAGATCTAACAGCCATGCAAATCAGACAGAAATCTGTGTGTGTGTTCTTGTGTGTAGGTGTATTTACATCCATATTGCAGTGTAGCAATCCAACTGCCGGCTTCATCACCTTATGCCAGTGTGCCTCTGAGCCAATCCACAGCATCTGTACTGATAATGAGACAGGCAGAGAGAAGAAGGGGAGTAAACATTGCAATCATGTATTAATCCTAGTATAGCTCACTGATATGATCTGCACTTCAAACCTGTGTGCTGTAGATCTTATATTTACTCCTCCATTTACTACTCCATATTATATTTATATTTGATATGGTCCTCTATATTTGAAAGGCTCACAAAATCAGATAAATCATGTTTTGTTTTAAATATAATGTCAATATCAAGTGTTCTGTAAGTGTTTAGTGGTAGGGTATATAAATCTCTTGGTATGAAAACGATTGATCTGTGACAAGCCACCACTAATTTGGCTTGTAAGATTTGCATGTATCTCTCTGTCTCTCTCTCACTGTCTGGATGTGTGGGTGTTAGCTGTTATGAATGTGGGAGAGTTGCTGATTGCTAAGTGCTGCTGAGAGCGACCCTGTTATTATGCTCTTATTGTGCAGAGGTGGCTTTGATGTCTACTGTGTGAGCGAGGCATGGCACTGTGAGTGTATGAATCACATCCTAGCATGGCAGACCATTTATTGGAGGCTTTTATTGTTCACATTCATCACAGACACATGATGTGTATGATGTGTACATAGCTATAGTTTAGGAGACAAAACTAGTTTTCTTTATGTTGTTGTTGTTTTGGCCTTCCCAGCTAACCATTTCAGGTGTTTCTATTAAATAACACAAATGTTAAAAATGTTATTTTGAAAGCTGTAGAAATGATTAAAGCATCCAGTTATTCAGATGTTGTATTAACGTTGTTACTTGGTTATAAGAACGTTATTCAAACTTTAATTCTGTAATGTTTTCAAATGCTCCTCTGAAAACTTAAGAATAATGTTTTGATAAATATGATGGATCAGATTTCACTGCTGGGCAAATATTAATATTACATATAGCCAAGCTGATTTTTCAGGGTCAGGTTTTCTCAGACCAACAAATAACTTAATAATCATACTTAATAATGTCTATAAAAAATCTACAGAATAGAATATAGCGCTCAATATTTAGCTCAGTATAAAAACATTAAAAGTCAATAGAAGCCTTCATCACCATGATAGAATAGCACATGTGTGGGTCCCCTTCCCCCAAACACACAGTTCTTTCAGCTGTGAAAGTGAAGATGCTAAATATGACAGTATATCGCCTCTCTTCTCACCTCTGCTCCATCCTCTCATCCCCCTCTTTCCCCCTTTTTGAAGTTCTCTCTCAATTTTTTCCCTGTGGTTTTCTCTCTCATATCATATCCAGTCAAAACAACTTTTCTCTCCCTCCCTCCATCCCTCCCTCCCTCTTATGCCGACTCATTTTCTCAGTATGAGACACTGAATTTATCACATATTTAGATTGGAGGCTTTCAAGACCAGAGTGTCTAGTGAGGGTTGAAGTAGATGGTAAATATAGCTGTTTGTGTATATGTGTGTGTGGTCAGGTTTCTCTAACTCTCATCAACACTCATACAAGCCTTGAGGTCTGTACAGTGCCTATGAATGTGTGCATTTGAGAGGGCAGTTATGTAACGCTAGAAGCAGGACTGCAGGGTCAAAAGACTTTTGTGTCTACGTTCAGATAATCACAGTATATAAGAAACACAATATGAGAACACAAAACAGCTGTGGTAATTGTTATTATTATAATGTTTTATAATGTTTTATAATTATAATGTTGTATAATATTGATTATGCAGTGTACATGTGTTTGAGAAGGAGAGAGAAAATGACAGAGCGAGGCAGATGTTCTTGTATATGCTGATTTGAACATTGTTCTAGCTTTTGAAGGTCTGAGCAGTAGAGATACTCAGATGTGTCAGGTCTAATAAGTGAAAATAAAAAGCTCACTCAGATAATTTTAGAATGGAATGTGATCATGTGTTTGTGAAGCAAAGAAAACTGGAGAAGAACATTTTGTTTTGAACAATAGAGAGTTAATAATTGAAACACCCTAGCTGACCTAACCTGCCTGAAAAAACTCATTTTCAGAACAAAGACAGGCAGAGCAATGCTGTGCATGATCAATACTGAGTTTCATTCTGCCTGAATGTGTTGCCAATACAATTCAACATGACAGACAGATGTGAAGATGAACAGAAATGAAGAAATGCAGCAAACACGGACAAGCAAAGTAATACAAACAGTGAAATGTCCCAGTGCTCTTATATTAAATATCAGCACTCTATATATTGATTAATATATTTACACTACTGGTCAAACGTTTAGAATCACTTACTTATTCTTTATTTATATTTATTATTTTACATTTTAGAATAATAGTAAATCCATTAAACCATGGAAAACACAATTGTAAGTGTGTTATCGTGTGACTTAAAGCACCCAAAATAAATTAACTATATGTTATATGTAGCATTGTGTAGTCAAGAATTTGCAAAATCGTTCACCTGGCATTTTATCATCCAGCTCCTTGAGGTCTCAACCTGGAAAGGTTTTTAAACAGTATTGAAGGAATTTTCATCTGTTTTGAACTCTTCTGCTTTTTATTTATTATTTGGTCCAAGTAATCCATTTTAAAAATGGCACAATTATGTTTTTGTCTACAAAAGTAATTTCAAACATTGAAACACACCTTCATAGATCATAAGAAACATTTTTGTTAAGTGATACTTTTTGTACACTTTTAGGTAGTGTCTATGATGTGCACAAGACGCACAATTTTAGGTGCACTAAATTTGACTAAATTCTCTCTTGTTAAACTCTTGTTAAATTCTTATCCATCCCATACTCACCCTTCAAACAATATACTGTAATACTGTGTTTATATAAACAAAATAGCCTCATTGACAGCTCATGCTGAATCTTAAATGAATCTAGAATAGGTAAAAAAAATCAACATCTAATTCTGTTTCAAAAGTCACATGTAGGCATCAAAACTGACAAATTCTGCTTCTCGTCCTCTCTGATAAGGTGAGGCAATGAGCTCTTGAACCCATTCATTACTCTTAGACAAATGATCTCATGTTGGAATTTTCATGCCTGGAATGCTACGTGGCTAAAGCTAAGCAGACTGAGATAAAGGCACATTATCAAGTGCAGGGAATGTGCAGCTTTCTGGAACAGTAGCTGGAGATAAGGGTGTTATTTTTTCCTGTGTATTTTATCACATATGCAGCCGTGGTAAAGTCTGTGTGTCAACAGAAGGCATGCAGGGCGCGTTTTGTGGTATTTCTGGTGCACATGTGAGATAATTAAAGTCTAAGGCATGACATCATGATTGGTAGGTTGTCACGTGTCATGCTGTGTGTATGTGTTTGTGCGTTCACACATGCGTATGTGACTTCAGCAACACTCAGGGTGTGTACTGTGTAAGGAAAACCAGCATAGCTTGGTTTTAACCCAGCTACCAATCAGGAAGGCAAGAATTTTACTTTCTAGAGTAACTCATAAAAATGTCTATGTTTGTTTTTGTCAGTTAAGAGGTAAACACAGTTTAGCCCATAAAAGCTTGTTTTAACTTCATTTAACACCATTTAGCAAATGCATTTTATACAAAACAAAAACACCAGCATATGTCCCTGTAACTCAGGTAAAGCATTGTATAAGCAGCACAAAGGTCATGGGTTCGATTCCCAGTGAACACACATACTGATAAATGGTATACCTCGAATGCACTGTAAATTGCTTTGGATTAAAGTGTCTGCCAAATGCAATGTTAATGTTTGGATGTTGCTGTCCCCACCAGACTGCTCAGCTAGCTTAACCAGCAGAACATCTATAGTCATCCAGCTTCCCCAGAAACAACTTGCTGGTTGACCAGCTACATCAGCTAGCTGTTGCTGGTGAACAACATGGCTATGCTGGTCCACCACCTAGACAGCATTAACCAGAATGGAAATTCAGAAGGGCTACAGGACAATAACTGCAGAACCAGCAGTTTGAACACCTTGATCAAGGACACAGTAGTATATTCATAGTAAATTTACATAACGTTAATGCCCTAAGAATATTTTTGTGTTGGGCTGACATTTTGAAAACATTTTTAACAAAGTCAGACTAATTTTATGTATTCAAACCACTGATCTTAAAAACCTTATATATGTTTTCAATCATTACAGTTTGGCAGACGCTTTTATCCAAAGCTTACAGTGTATTCTACTTGCACATTTGATCAGTATGTATGTTCCCTGGGAATCAAACCTGCAACCTTTGCACAGCGAACGCAGTGTTCTACCAGCTGAGCTACAGGAACACTGTAGCTCAATCACTATACTTTTTATTACTTTTTATCATGAAAATAGCCATGGAAGCCGGCATGGTATTAAATCACAATCAGACATTTGCAGACATTAAACATTAGGTTATCACTTGTTTAAGTGTTTTTAAAAACGCATCTATCTATAGGCATTATGGATGGAGTGGGATGTGTCTCACCCCTGTGTTACAACCACACACAATCATTCTGGCAATCCAGTCCCTCTGGGTCTCATGTGTTGATGACTGGGCCCTCACAAACGTCCCCTCAATGACATAGTGATTTTCCAGTCCAGATAACCAAGCGGTCTGGCTTCTGAGACTAAACGCATACACGCTGTCACCTACATACACACATGTACACAGTCATATTCTATTGCAAAGGTCAACTATGAGTGAAGAGATTATATTTGGACATCTTTGATCTGTGGTAGTCAAAGGTGTTACTGATGTGGGGTATTTGAGTCCGCACAGCAGTACAGCGGGGCATTTGTGACAGAGCTGAAATCTGGCAATAAATACACTGTCTTTGACTGGTACACCATCCCTTCCCTCTCCAATTACACTAGAGCGTCTTCAGATCAGAAATAGAAGGATTGTCTGGTATATGGGTTTAAACCTCGAACAACAAATTGTTCATAGCAGGGGTGATTCTAGGATTTCAGCCAGGATAATGCTTAGTGTAACATGTTTTTTAACAACTGGATAGGGGAGGATTCGGAGTGTACAGTAATAACCTACAGTAGGTCACTGTGGTCTCTATTTTCAGCGAATGTGAAGAGAGATCTCATAATCACAGATTTTTAAGGGTGTTGACAGCTGAATTACTCACAGGTTTATAAGGGGGTTGAAAAGAAAGACCCCTAAATAGGGTCTTGCAATGTGTATGAAACTATGATTCAGTGCTATAAGAAGGTGATGTTGTCACAACATTTAAAGATCAGATAAGATTAAACTGGTCATTGTTTATTAAATTAATCTGACATAAATGAGAATAAATAAGAACATTTCATTATGATTACAGATGAAACAGACACAAAGCCAGTGATTCTACTGTGGCTTTCAGAATCCCACCAGACCATGGCTAAAGGTCTTCTGTGGAAAAACATTTTAAAATTGCATGAGAGCCTGGCATCCCGCCATAATAAAGCCCCCCACATTGCTCCCTGTTCTAGTGACTGCCAGAACAGTCAGTGTCATTAATTTAGCTTCTGTATTGGGCTTTTTTGTGCTTTAAAACTTTTCCCAAAAAAATATATGATTATTCTGTAATATATGATATGATTAATATATGATCTTTACTGGGAGGATGAGATTAACAACAAATTGTTATGTATTTATCTGAGGTTTCTGTATTAACCAGACAAACCATGTTTGTTTAGTTCATAAAAGTAAACTTCTAATAACATTTCTTTAAAAATCTTTTAATAACATTAACAATAACATTAATAACAATAAACATTTTATTTTTATAAATACAATATTTTGCATGACAATTATCCAATAAGCAAGTCTAATAATCAGAAAAAAGACTATGGTAATTCATATAAGTAATGGTGACTTTTTTAAACCCTCACCCTCACCCATATGTATTGTTATAACCCTCATGGCTATAACAATACATATAGGCAAAGATGAACTACAGTACCCTCTTAGACCATGAAATCTCTAAAAACTATATTGCTAAGCTAACCTACCTCCACCTAACATCTGCTCTGCATGTTGTGTTCCCAATGATATCAGTTCTTATGAAGCACAGGGGTTCTCAAAGTGAATATAGGTTTTAATAGATTATTAATGTTACATGGCTTTTGGTGTCATTTGTCTTGTTATGCATTGTGAGGTCTGTCTGGATTGGTAGATGAGTAGGCTGCTGTTATGTAGGTTAAATGGTAGGGAAATCCACCAGGTTATCATTTAATAATGCATTATTTTGCTTGTGTATGGGTGAGCTCCCTTCGCCTGAAGCCCAATGAGTGTGCTAGACTATAGAGAATCTTAGAGGGCACCGCACATTACAGAGATAACAATGGTTGATCATTTGTCAAGTGTCATAGAGTGTTTTAAATTGCAGTGTACTACTTGCCATAGGAGAGACTGGGGTTAATTGTCACAAGGGTTATAACTCCAGAAATATAAAGTTGTGGGTTAAAAGTCAAATTACACAGATATGCTAGATTTTTTCTAGCAATGTTTTATTTTGGTTTGAAACACCTAGTTTAGAACTGTGTTAAATTAGAATAGTTGTAATGAATTCAGTCCTCCAAACTCCAAATTTTAATAAGCTTATTTAGTATTAGCTTTCAGGTAAACAAGTAAACAATAAGAAACTGGCATATATTCAGACAAATGTTAACTGGTAAACTTTTGGCTTTAAGGTGACATTTATTGGAGTGAAAAGTGTGGCAACTAACCACTGTTCCCGTTTTACAGATTCTTGCATTACTGGCAAGCATTTCATTTCAGTTCTGTTGTGTTCTATGAAAATGTAGAGTTAATATCACATTTAGTGCAGTATTTTTGCCCTTGAGTGGCAGTGGTAACCTCAGCATCTCCCTTCACTATCTTCTCTCTCCTGAGCCCATGAGCTGACTGAAGTGATCTCGTTACCATGGCTACTGAGATCCTATAAGGGACCAATGCGCGGCGCTGCTCTCCATCTCACATATTCTATAGGCTGCAGTATAAAATACTTCTCTTCCCTGAGAAACAAGCGAGCTGGTAAACAATGTCTGGATAAAACTATCATTTCTGCATTAGCCCATCTTGCTCGCGTCGCGTCGGCTTGAGCATGCACAACGAATGTGATCCTGCATTTCCATCTCCACCTCCTCCCAGAGCCGACACAGATAGGCGTTTCGTCATGTGCAAAGAGACAGCTTTACCGCAATGCTTTTCCAATAGCACTCCAGTGCCGCCCGGGAGCCACTGACCTAACTCAAGAAGAAAGGGTGCAGGTGCGCGCACCAGTCCATGCGCATTCACGCGTTCATTAAGAGTGGGCTCAGCGGACAAGACCCGAGCGGAGCAGGTGGGCACTTTCAGTCTGGACCTCCTCTCTCTCTCATCTCTGACTTTGATGGACTTACATGTCGCTCGTTAGTGCGTAACTGCGGGCTGTCGGTTTTGGTGGATGACTCCCTTTGCGCGTTTATTGCTCAGGGTAAGAAACGCTGTTTCCCGGTTACACCAACAGAAATATAGTAGCGCAGATGCAATGGTCAGAGTTCAAGATTTTAAAGACAGCATTTCAGAGGTAAAGCATCTCAGATGGGAAGATTTCTGAAGCACATCTTACAAAATGCAGATTTCCAGAGACGCATCACATTAGAGGCAAATTTCAGAGGCAGATGAGCACAGACCCTCTAAAGGCATAAGCGCAATGCATAGGCGGGTACATCAGCATTAACAGCGGACAGATGTTCATACCTCATCGTTGTGTATTATTTATTAGCTGCTGCTCTTTATTTTTGACTAGACGAAAAAGAAAATTGGTTACATCGTTGGAGCTGCATAATGCAGCTTCTTTTGAAACCTGTGATTCTGATACGTTGTGTTAGCGGACCCGACAAATGTAGTCAGAAGTAACAGTGTCGTGTCAGTTTTGTCGCAATTTCGATAGTTTGGCATGTGGATTGAGTGTGTTTGCAGAGTGAAACTGATTACCCGTAACTCAATCCAGCGTGACCTTCCACAACAACAAAGAGCGCTTGTGTCGCAAAATCCTGCGCCAAGATCCTTTGGCTTAATTGATTAACATAACAATTAAGCGGCTTGTCATTACCAGCTCATTAGGGAGGTTCAGTGTGCTGCGGAGAATGACCGATCTGTGTTTTTATCACAGATTATGGTCATGTCTGTCTTTGGGGTAGTAGTGAGTTGTATTTAATGCTTAAATAAATATCGTTTGAATATTAATATGATGTTAATATGCCAGTATTGAATATATAGGCCAGGGACAGGATGTTAATATATTACAGCAGACATGAACAAAGATTCTTTTGAACGTGATCTGTGTAATTCTATATACATATGATGTAATATGTAAAAACGAGAAAAGCAGAAAGGTGAGAAGGTAGATTTCCTTTCATTTAAATAATGTTCAGCTGGAGGTTTACCTGGGGGTAATGACACATCAGATAATTCAGCTTTCATTTTGAAAAAGTTTTCATTTTGTTAAACAGAGATAGAGAAAAAAATTAAGTCACACAGAGATAATTATTTACTCATCTTTATGTTTGTTAAAGGATCTCAAAGCTTTAAATCATTGTATAATCAGAATTTATCAGCCTCTCTATAATGTTAATTCACATTAACTGCTCATCATTCATTTTTAATGCAGCCTTCATGACTCATCCTCTGTGCTTATGATATAAAAGTCCATCTGTAAAACTGACTTGAAGTACAGCAGACTGGATCATGCACACCAGAAGGACTCCTGTAACACTTTGACAGTCAGACACATGCGCCCAGTGGTGCAAAGTGCTAAAGAAAGCATCTCTATAAACCCAATGCTAAGTGGTTGTGTGATGAGCCCTGCATGCCTGCAGCCAAGGTGTCTGTATACTTTTGTCTAATGTTACTGGGTAGAGATCCCTAGAATAGTGCCGGATAAAGCACAGATCATCACCGCTAGACACAGAGAAGCATTACTCGGTGGAGACGTGGGAAATGGTCTGGTTGCTACTTTCAGAGACATCAGCATGTTGATGTTAGACATTTGATCACACAGTCCATCTGTGTTCATCTAAGCCTAGTGCTTCCATAAGAGACAATATATAACAATATATAACATTGTCTGCTGTATGGACCGGCTGATATATGATTATACATGTTTACTCAACACCGGTGCTTTTTATAACCTCACACTTGACGTGTCAGGAATGTTTAGCTTGTATTCAATGTGATAATGGATTGGGTGTTGAGATGTGGGACAGAAGAGGTCCGACTATTCCCGCCACAGTGTGTGTGTTTGAATATGTGTTTAAAAGTAGTCTTTCAGCAGAGTGTGTATGGGTTTTATATATATATATATATATCTTGGTACATATACGTATATCTGTATATATGTTTGAATATAAGAGTTTGGATATAGGTGTGTTGGCACAAGTTGCCATGTGATAGTTTAATGAGAGATTGCTTGTATCTCTGTGATTTGGTTAATTGTCATTCCCATCTGAGTGCAGACAGGTGCCTTTTTACACAAATGAACTGTGTAATTCTGGATTTACATACAATACAATATAATTGTGATGCCTTTTAAAAGATCTTCATCTCATGGTACTGACTTTATTAGGCCGTAAAACAAGCTCACACTTTAAAAAAATCTTCATCAGTGTTTTTTAGATTTAAAAAAGAATCATTGCAAAGAATCTTACACTTTTAAAAATAAAGGTGCTATAAAAGTTCTTCACAGCAATGCCATAGAACCATCAAAAGTTCTTTTTGCACCATACAGCCTGACAAAGAACCTTCTGGGAACTTTGCCTGACAAAGAACCTTCTGGGAAGAGTGTATGATACGTGTATGGTTCTTGAGTTAGATTTCTGGAGTTAGATGTTTCTTTAGAGATTTTGAAAGTTCCTGATGTTATAGGTTCTTAAAAGCATGTTGGTTTCAGAGTCCTTCAAAGCACATGTACATAGATTGCTTTCTAAGTAAGTAGGTGATAAGACATTCTCAGAGGAACTTGAGAACTCTGGAATCAGGATGTTTTTGTAGTTTTTGAAGCTTCCTGACTACATTGCATGCAAAGTTTATGCTGTGTCACGATATCATGTGTCAACAGGGAACCTGTTGCAATGTAAATTTAAGTGAAATAAATCATTGGATTAGGATCAGCTTTCCTCTCACCTGCACTTGTCTGTACTTCCCTGACTGTATGTTTATCAGGCAAGCGGAACATTTTCGCACCATTACATCATCTCTGCGCGTAGTATCGGTTTACAGCTTGTTCTGATAGCACTGTCATCCCAGGCATGTACGGGAGCCGCAATCACGCCGTTTTTCATCAGTGCTGACCGGCCAGCGGGCAGCCGTATCAGGGGTCATATCATGCATCACCCACTCACAGACCTTGGATTATCTAAAGCTCACACTGACGATCACGTAAAGGCTGATATCTTCAGTATTGGACCCTGTGTATGGACATTTCCAGCTCCAGTACTGTGCAAAAGGTTTAGGTCATCACAAGCTCTGTTGTTTTAGCAAAGCTTTGATGACCATCCATGTTTGTTTCCTCTTTATTAAGATACAAACAGAAAATACATGAATTATGTATGTTTTCAAAACAAAATGGCTTCTTCAGGCAAAAGTCAGTATTTAGTGTAACCTCCCTTGACACTAAGCACATCTTGAGCTCTTTTGGGAGACTGTCCTAAGGTCATTAGATTAGAATTAGAAAGTAGGGCTTGATTTGATTTAGGTTTGAGAGAGCCCAGCTTCCTGCTATTGCTCAAGTATAAGGGGAGGTCACACTACATACTTCCAAAAATACTTGCCACTTTAGCCTATAGAAGCAGTTTTCTCTGCTTTTTTCTGTTTCGTAATACTGCATACAAATTTCCTCTATTTCCTGGTTGTCTTTTAATAAAGAGATTGAGTAATAATCATATATGGTCATTATACCACTGCTTTAACACTCATTGCTGAAATCTAATGATGACCTAAGACTTTTGCACAGTACTGTATATAAAACACACTGTGTTGGCTTTTCATTCATTGGAAACCCATGGCTTGATTGATTGGTCAGACGACATAGTAATCTTTTGTGTATTGGACCATGAACAGTGCATGCACAGCAAATTAAGATATGCTGAAGTGGATCACAAAAATCATTTTTCAACATTATTTGAACTGATTCCACATATTAGATTTATATGGGATGTATTAGTGGATAAGAGTGCCTGATTATTATTCTGTTCTATGAGATTCTTAAATGATGCTTTGGTATTACTAGCATGTTGTTGAATGCAGAACTAGCATATGAATATTTACTGTATTGTGACACAAGAAACATTACTGCATTTGAAATATTATTGCATTTGGGGATTGGAGACCTTACTTCAGTTGCAGAACTTTAGATTACAAATTATGTTTGACCAGTTCACATGCCAAAACAATCAGGTATTCATGATATAATATTACATATTTTGCTATATACCCATACAGCATTTAATATACAATACAATACAATAGACATAGAGCATTTAATATACAATACAATACACATATAGGGTGTGTCATGGTGTGCAGAGTGTGCAATTGTTAGACGAACCATAATTATTAAGACTTTGTTCTGTTGTACAGTAGATGTACAGTACAGCTGCTTACAGTAAAGCTAAATCAGTTGCTATCTAAGGATGACTACACCCAAACTCATGCACATTAACCTGAAGTCAAGACCCACTAGAAATGCTAGGTCAGGGAATCAGCTGTGCTCCTTTTGCCCTTTTGAACGTCAGGTCTTATTTTGAGTTTCTCAACTGGAACTGTCATGTTCCTATAGCTCAACCCAGAGCTATGCGAATGTTGTGGATTCATTCCCTAGGAAACACATGCTATGATAAAAAATACACTAAGTTGCTTTGGTTACTGTATGCTTCTGCCAGATGTATTAATTTAAATGTAGTAAATAACATGTTAAGCAAAAATGCTATACGCTTTAAGGTGCTTGGCTTGTTATATGTTCCTTATCTCAGTGGGTGTTGAATGTGTTTGGGTCGGTCACTGATTCAAACATGACAGGTGAAACCATCCAGACCCCAGAAGAACTTTCTAGCCACTCTAGAAGCCGGCTACCAAAATAGACCTATCTGAGCTCACTCTTTTGCTGAGAAGTGTTCTTCCTGGATTGGTGATCTGGATGTTAAGTCTTGACAAACAGCCTGAATCCATCAGAAAAAGGTCAAATAGAAAAAGAAAATGAAAGTAGTGAAGGAAAAGCAAAAAGTGCCGTGGAGACATTTGTTTACCTGACGTTTGTTCTTCTTAAGTAAGGGAAGGGAATATATATGACAGTGGGATCACCCTTTCTTCCTCTTTACTGAATTTCTCATGATTGTTCTTATTGTTGTGCTGCTAATCACATCTTTTCACCGAGTGAAACAAAATCTAATTATCTATTATGAAACAAAAACTGTTTACTAGAACGTTTTACACACTCAGGGAGTGTCCAAACAGCAGTAATGTAACAATAACATTTGCTGATTTGTTGCTCGTGTATCTCTCAGGAGATGTAATAAAACACTCACTTACGTTTTGTTAAAATAACAATAGTGTCTCACATATTTCTCCTAAAATTGCTTAGAAATAGAAATAAACATGAATGAGACAACTGTTGACAGTAAATTAAGAGTTATAAAATGGACGTGAATTGTGAAGTTCAGATAATTTGGTCTTGGAAGAATTCATACTGAGTTCATAGTGAAATCTCTTGACAATGTGAGCACAGCTTGACATTGAGATTTCATATAATACTGTAGTGGACACTTGAGATGACTGTTTTTTTTTCTGAAGATACAAGTCTGTGAAGTGGGACACACATACAATCTCTATGTGCTCTTCAGATGATCTCATCGCTGTGTACTAACAGTAGAAATACTCAATTTTTTTTGGGGGGGGGGGGTTATTTGCCTGTTGTTGGGGTTTCTGTGAATTTATCAGATCAGTATTAGTTGATGGTATCTAACAATTGAGGACAGAACTCGAGGACAACAAATTAACTACATACTTCACTGAGCCATTGATTTCAGATGTGAACATTTGACATCGGAATTTAAAAAAACAAGTACAAGCTGTAATGGAAAAGCTGTTCTTTCAGAGCTGTGGCTGGTGAGTACTGTAGGTCAGCACAGTGCAAGTCACATTACTGCAGAAGCTGCAGTATGTCTCCTAGGGAGGATTGCAGCATTTCAGCCTGTGCTAAGCAAGAGATATTGCTCTCATATCTTTCATTTATCAGGGCAGACCCGTCCAGTGCTCTTATATTGCCAGAGCAAAGAAACAAGTACGTCTCTATAAACCTACCAACCCTCTGGTTCTTTCTTTCTTTTTCCTTCCTTCCTTCCTTTATTTTTTCTCTCTTTCATCCGTTCGTGAAAAGATGATTGTGGTTCCAGCGCTCTAGAAATACAACATAAAATGTCAGTGTGCAACTTAAACCACACATCAATAAAACCAGCAAAATAAATCTGTTTTTTTAAATACTGTTCATTTGCAAACATTCTTTGTTTTATGAGCTGCATTATACTTGATGCATACACTGTGAAGTTTCTCAGATTTTAAGATATTCAACACACATTCATCATTCATTCATGAAACATGAGCACATTGAATTTCTGTGTAAATCCTTCGTTAAAACCTTTTTTGCGTAAGTTTACATTCTATTTGTTTTTACAAATGATTTACTCATAAAGTCAATCGATAGAAGGCTAGGATGTCTGCTGTAGTCACTGACATCTGTATATATGTACAGTGTGTGTGTGTGTGTGTGTGTGTACAGTGTGTGTGTGTGTACAGTGTGTACAGTGTGTGTGTGCGCGTGTGTGCGTGTATACCTTGGAATATTCTCTCTGGGGTGTTCTGGAATGCAACCTTGACCTCATCACCCCTAACGTACATAGAAAACAAGATCTCTGCTTCTGTTGTATATACACATACACACACTTGTGCACACTTGCACCCAAAGTCTCTGTAACAGGTGGAATTCTCAGTATCAATGAATGATTTATCTGATCAGTACAGTAATAAAACAGTAGCAGATCCATCTAGCACTGGCATTAAATTTAAATATGTGTGTAACTCATACCCTTTTGTTATTTGACGCTCTCTCTTTCTGTGTGTTTGTTAGAGATACAGTAGATAGAGAGAACGAGAGAGAGAGAGAGTGAGAGAGAGGGCAGTTCTGGCCCTTTATGTATATATTCCCTCTCTTCCTCATTCTTTTGTTTGTGTCTGATTTGTTTAAGCTCACTGGCTCTCACCACAACAATGGCTTCAAAGGAAGCACAGTAAAACAGTGAGTTTGAGTTTCAGTGGTCTGGGAATAGTATGAAACTTGGCCTAACAGTTTATGCACACACACACACACACACACAGACCTTTGAGGAACCTTCACTGATGCATTGATTTTCATTATTAGATAATGATATTTACTGTACTCACAGAAACTAATTGAAATTATTAATTTTAAAGCAAAAAAAGGTTTGGCTCATTATGCTGGTCCTTTTTGCTTCATTTTTAAAGATTTTTTTTTAAATGTGGCCCTTACAAATATATCCAAATGTGTACACACAACATTTTAACAGTAGGATTGTCTTGTGTGTCCTATCTAGATCATACCAGGTGTCTACATAATGTAAATCTGAGAAAAGCAGTGTTGAAACAATATCATCATTGAGAAGTAGTACTGTTAGACTGTACTGTACATCAGTATTGTTGGGATTTGGATGTCGACAGCATTATTCGAAATGTTGCTTACATCTAAGACTGTCATTTCATAGGCTTAATAACTTTTCTATTATTTTAATATGTTAAACATAGTTATAATAAAAGTGATTCTTTTCATTCTCTGTATACTTATTCTTTATAATGCAAGTCTGTGTGGGTGTGTGTATGTATGTGCACACATGCACTTGTGAGCAGATGTGTGCTATATTGTACTTGATGGACATAAGTTGGAGGAGACTGAATCATTGCGGATTTGGTCTTAAAGGGCTAGTTCACCCAAAAATGAAAATTCTGTAATTATTTATTTTGTTCTTTTTGAGTTAACTGTTTCTTTAACTCTAGTCGGCGTAACTTTTTGGTAACTTTTGGTCTTTTGTTTAAATTTGTTTGGTGTGTGTGTGTGAACAAAAGAGACATTGTTCACATTCCTTTCATGTGCCAAGTTTTCATTGTCATTTATGGTCCACACAAACCGCAACAATTAGTCGAATTTGGGCTGAACCTTAATGAAGTTCTTACTGTGGTGTGTGTGTACGTTTGTGTGAGAGGAACCGTTTCTCATTGTTCTCATTCTTCAAAGAATTTCTCATATCTCTCATCCACACTCTTTTCCCTGCTAAATTACTGTATATTGATTCTTCTTCCAGCACCACATGATGCAGTTTTTCAAATTTTTAATTTCACCAAATTAGGTTTTCCAAAGCTTTGGGCTGTTAGTTCTTTTTTTGCCTTTCATTTCTGTGTTGGACATACTGTCGACACACACTAATTTCCGTTTTCCTCAAATCAGCACTTGAATTCCCCTAGGCATGAATATTTTGCTGGTTCAGTGAGGAGTAACAGGTTGTCGTAGTGAATATGTCATCGGGGCTTTAATGCTCTGAGGAGATGCTACATTATGTAATCAAAAAATCTTACAGTAAAATGAGCAATATAAAGTGCATTTGTAATGCTGAGCAGATTTCTTCTTTTCAATTCAGTTCTGTTCTTTTCTGCCCTAACATCTGATTGGATGAGCCATATTCCAAGCTAATGTACCAACTGAATTCTGTATTGACATTCTATATTGACATTCGTTCTGCAGTTAGGCTAATAAACTTTATTACTGGTAGATTGTACATTGTTATTATTTTTAACAGATTTGATTTTCTTTATTGGTAATATTGCTATTGTCATTATTAGAAAATCAATTAGCTGATCAGAGTCTTTAACCATGTTTAAAGTAGTTGCTTATAAATATTAACAAATAGTGATGTCATTGGAGGCGGCGCAAATCATTTCATTGGGACCGTTTTTTCTTTTCCTTGGAATACATTTGTCAGTACATTAATTTATGTTTAATACATGTTGTTAATGGAGTATGTTTTGATTTTATCTTAGCAAGTGTTCCTGTAGCTCAACTTGTAAAGCATTACATTAGCAAAGCAAAGGTTGTGGGTTCAATTATCGGGGATCACAGGTAGTGATAAAAACAGATGAATACTTTGAATGCACTGAAGATCGCTTTGGATTAAAACGTCTACCGAATGTGAAATATTCCATCATGAATAACAGCACCCCATAACAAATGATAAAATGATCACAGCCTTGAGTGGGTTATTGCTTTACTGTTCTAATCCTGCTTAATTATCTTTTTAACAGACTGGCCGGAACAGAGCCTGGATTACATTTTAATGAAAAACCCTTTCGGGGCTGCAGCTTTTCATTAGTCTTTATGGTTTTGTTTTGGAGATCATAAGGGCAAAACTCAAGGGAAGTGTCTGGTTGCACTTAACCAGAATATCTGTGGTCAGCTGGGAAGCCGAGACAGCAATCTGGAACTAGTAACAGCAGCTGGTATTTAAACACCCAGAGTCTCACAGACTCCTTCTTGCAACCCCTGACACATCGTTTCCAAGGTATGAAGCTTTGACAAATATCCCACAAAAATGTACCAAGCAAATATCTTGGCACTGTTTCAGAGGCAAAACGATTCTTCCTTATTTGGAGGGGTCTTGAATTTGGCTGGTGGTAGGTCTCAGAGAGATTTTAAACTTGTTGTGTCTACGTTCATATTTATGTTTGGAACCTGGCTTAAAATTGTAAAGGCTGAAGTTCCTTTCACAAAGCCACTGTGGACAGAAGTGGTTTCATCAGTTCAATATGCATATACCGATTGTAATCTTAGTATCACTAATTAGCAATAATTTGCAAAAACTGAAATAATACCATGTATTCTGTTTGTGTTTTATAAATGTTATAATTTTCATGTTTTCTGTTTTTTCTTTATATGTAAGGTTGCTTTGAAACAATGCAACATTATAAAAAAGCACTATATAAAGAAATTTTATTTGAATTTAGATTAAAATTGAAGCATCTGCTTATTGCATAATTACAATGTAAAATGCTGTAAATTATTTTAAATGTCAGCTTTGTTTGAGAAACAGTCTGAAATTTAAGTGGTTATTTTATAAAAAACTCAATATCCGCCATGATTTTTACATTCTTTAGGTATTCAGTTCTCGAGTTTGACTCACAAGCTGGCAAAGAGCCAGAAAGAAACATTGATTTTTATATTTTCTACCCTCATGTCATCAAGTCATACGGGTTTGGAACAGCTTCAGGGTGAATAAACAATGACAGATATTTCATTTTTAGATGAACTAGCCCTTTAAAGTAACTCACATCCAGAAATAGCCGCCACTTACTTCTTAACTTATCAAAATGTTCATGAATACAGATAGGTGAGTGTAGTATTTAAAGCGGTCTATCTTCTGCTCTGTTCTTGAAAGCTTGAAATAGGGATGTACACACCCACACAAATGCCACTTGAGTGGTGACAGTCTGTGAGTGTGTCCGCCGCAATGACCCTGGCACGTGATGACTTTTCACCTTTGTGAATAGGCAGTCATCTTATCACGTCATGGCTGTTATTATAAGGTCTTTCCTGTTCTTTAAAGTATGCATGTATTCTCTGTACATTGAATGCGCTTGTGTTTAGTTGATATACAATAGGCATTTGTTTTATAATGTGTCTGTTTGTGTGCTTTCCCATGATTCCTTGAGAATATGAGAATAACACATGGACTAAGTATGTGTTATGCTTTATAAAGGGTTATTCCTGACTATAGGATCTCTTTGCGGTTGTGGCTTTCACCAGCCTAGGATTTTCTATGTCTGTCTCAGTAGCTGGATCATGTTCCGATCATCCTGGTTAGAATAATATGAGGCAGTGCAGAACTGAATTAAACTTGACTGTTGGAGCTCTGTTTTATTTCAAAGCATTATTGCTTTCTAAGTTCCACATTTAACCACACTGCCCTGGGTTACACACAGCTAACCACAACATACAGTAAAAATAATCTACCGCATTTTACCGTAGACCACATTCTCATTTAAAGAAACAAAATAAACAATAAATGTCACTCTGCAGTACTGAAATACGTCCTGCAGGGCTACAACCTAAATTCATTTTAGAATGGATTTGCCGTAACATTGTGTGTTTTGATGATAGCTTGATTTTAATCAGGATGAAATAAATACAGGCCCAGAAGGGCAGGAGTTACTGTACATGACAATATTATGAACACATTATTCATTTCCTGCCTCTAAAACATTATTACACACTTTTAAACAACACCTCTAAACCTACATTCACTATCTGACTAAAGTAACTCCATTCTCCTGCAGTTCTGTTATTGAAAATAGCTGAAGAATAGTTTTGGGAATTGATTTTGAATCAAATTATTGTGCCAAATTAAAATAATGTGCTAATTAATAAATCAAAATACTTATAATGAAATGCATATATCGTGCATAATGCATGTATTTGCAAAGAAATAAGATAATGTAAATTTCACATAACTTTGTTGTGACATACAACAAAGAAACTTACAGTGGTACATTTAATCAGGATATGTTTCCTGATATTTTAACCCATGACCATGCCTGTTGATCTACAGACATATCCAGTGCTGTTAACTACATATGGATTACTGTTATAATACTGTTATGATGATTTTGTATCCTTAAATGCATCAGTCCCCATTTACTGTAATTAAATGAAAAATAGATTACAGTACCAGTACAGTTCTACAAGATCCTTCTTTTTGTGCTCCACAGAAGACAGAAAATCACACCGGTTTGGATGACTGAAGAATTAGAGAATTTTGGTTTAGGGCAAACTGTTCCTTTAATTCAAAACATTAATGTAGTTTAGATGCTGTGTACTGTGTCAAGCGCTTCATTGCACTAATGGGAAGTGGAATGTGGTTTGTGGTGTATGGGTGAAGCCACTAATGAATCAGCATCTCAGACAAAGGGAAGCAAAAAGTCTCTGTGGTTTGGAGAGGGATGGCGCATGCAGGAGCTTAAAGCATTTAGAAACACACATATTCGTTTGACATCCAATAGAACTCTAATGACAACTTGAGTATAAACCAACATAACTTTAAAAGCCCACACAGCCCCACATTTTTCTAATGGCACAAACATACACGCATGCCAGTAAAACAACCTCTCATAACTTCTTCCTCTCTCCCACTAGCCTGACATGGCATTTTAAAAACTCCCTGAAGATACAAGAACTGCTCTTAAGACTAAACATCAACATTCATTTTGTTGTTTCAGCACTGGCTTGTTATTGCCCTCCCCTGTTTTGTAGACTCTGTCGTCAAGTTATGTAGAGTTGATTTATTTAGCTGACTTGAATGCTCTGGCCCTTTAAATCTGTCATGGTGGTTTAAAAATACCCCAAATCAAATTCTTTATTTGCAGTTTGTTGGTGGTCAATGGTGGCTTTTTCAGTATGGTTTTATTTATGATTACATGACACACTCGCACCCATGACAGATTCGTAGTTTATCATCGTTTTAAATTTAACTCAATGGTTGCTGTATGGAATAAAATACAACCTTAATAAACAGACATGCTTTCAGAAAAAGATGATAAAGAAGAGTCACAGGCTGTTAAGAGCCATTTATAACATCTCATAGAAAACACCATTAATACAGGCCATTATTCACTGTGAATACATTAGACACCTATTGACATTAGTTTACAGAATTTGTTTACATTTTTTATTGTCATTTTACAAATTGAGCAGTGCAGTACTGCTGTAATAGGCACAAATGCAGCCAAAAACTGTATTATGCATGACTGCCTGATTTTTAAATGTTTAGAGTAGTTCACCCAAAAAATGAAAGTAGTTTACATTAATTATAATCATAAAACTAGGGGGTATGACATAAAACCCTCTTGTTAATCGTTTTCTTTTTTGCTGACCAGTTGTCAAAATGTTGGCACTGCTCTTTTCCATGCAATGAAAGTGACCAAGAAAAAAAATGACAATATACCTTTATTTTGTGGTATACAGAAAGTCATACTAGTTTGGAAAGATATAAGAATGAGTAAATTATTTCAAAATTTACTCATTTTAGGGGTAGCCTAATTTTCAATAGCCTTTAATTGTATAAATAGCCAATAAATCTACAGTGCGGTCAGATGTCTGATCTGAAATATTGTGTATATTGATGTTCACATGGTTGTCTGAACCCTTATGAATGAACTGTCAGATCAGTTATCTCCAGACACACTATATTCATAAGTACAGACTGTGTTTGAGAGCCATGAAAGAAGGTCATGATGGATTTCATGATGTTGAGATTTTCTTTCCTCCCTCTCATATATCTCTCATGTTACCCTCCGTTTTATCTGCCTCTGTCATGCCTTCACAGAATAAGAAAGCTCTCCAGACAGGCACAAACACAAGCTGTCACAGATTCTGGAGTGTATTCACTTGTTCTCTAGTGACCGTACAAGATGTCTTGGCTTCACTGCTTAATCTTACACCTCAGAATTGGGCTTCATACAAACATATGTTTTATAATAAGTGTGTGTGTGTGTGTGTGTGTGTGTGTGTGTGTGTGTAGATGTGGTGAATCCGCCCATGTGCCCAGAGTTAAAACTCTGCCAGGTGTGCAGCTGATTTATGGTGCAGACATTTCATAGACTTTATCCACAAATGTGGTGGACAAAAAATAATGGGGGACAAATATGTACCCAGAAGTAAGTAAAACTTGTAAAATCTGAAAAAAAAACCCTCTATTTGGGAACGTCCTTATTTAAAAAAAAAAATTATATATATATATATATATATATATATATATATAATAAAGTTGTTTTAAATTATAAAACTAGCTTGTAAAAAGTTTTCTGTTGGGGTTAGGGTTAAGTGTGGGTTAGGTTATAATGTTTATAACTAGCTGTGTATAAAAACAATAGAAGTCTATACAATGTTCCCATTTAGTCAGATAAGTAAATGTGTGTGTGTGTGTGTGTGTGTGCATGTGTGTGTGAGTGTACACGCAAGACACGATAATTGAGTGTGTTAACTCTAATTATCTTCTTTCATTCTTCTCTGCAAGAGCACATTTTTTAGACCATCCAGTTTTTGTGAAGAAAGAAACATTCATTTAGCCATTGTTCAGATATTTGAATGTATTGTTAAGGAATCTTCTGGGTTAAAGACAATTTAAAGCTGATGGTCGAAACATTATTTATTAATAGACCCTAAATTATATTAAACTCAAAATATTTCTTAAAGCCTTGATCATGTAAGAGGAAAAATACAGGCAGGATTTTCACCTCCGAACCCAGCTCAGCTGTTTTGTTCTGATCCACAGCTGCAGTTTTGAGCTTCTGTTTAGTTTCCAGCAATATTAGTGCAAAGCCCTCTGGGTGCACTTGAGTGTGACAAACATTCAATGCCTTCTGCAGCTTGTGTTAACAGACAATTAAGCTGCCATTTCCGTTATATAATGAGCTAGCTGACATGGCTCTACACTTCTCATTGACTACTGTAATTCTCCATTGTTTGATCAGACTCAGCTGCAAGATATTTTCCAGATAGATTTGTGGAACAAAGAGATCGTATGTGGATATGTTTTCTCAGGCAATATGTGATTTGTGATGACATGACTTACAAATAACTTGAGATAAAATAATTCAGGGTTTTTTTAGATGAAAATTAAAAATTAGATGCTGACCTCCTTTTAAAATTATAATATGTATGGGTGCTTAAACAGTGGGTAAATAGAAAATAAAGAGAATTCTTTGGCTTATGATGAAGGATTAGTAATGGAATATTCAAAACCACAATATTTCTGAGTGAACAAACAGGACATTTAACAAGAAAAATGTAGGCCAGGACATTTTCTTTTATCCGTCAGGAATTAATTGGATCATGTGGGCGTTACATACCAGAAATTAACCAGATGGCTGCCTTGTGTTGAGGGTGGACATCCATGGGAAGAGAATGTTATGGGTAAGAGTGTGGCAAATTTAATTTATTTGTTCTTAAATCAGTTTTAGGACCTTTTCTATTTCTGAGAACTTCCCTTTCTATTCCCTTCTTGGGGTCCAAAATAGGGCATGAGATTTATAAAATATGATAGCAGACATAGTAGACTGCTATCATAATAAATAAATAATAAACAGATCAGGATAGTATGGATGGTGTTATCTTCATGTTGACCCAGAGACCTGCTCTTTTTCAAAGATACATACAGGCTATTATTATCTGACATTAGTGTCTTTATTTTGGGGGACCAGCATGTAGGGAAAATTCCCCTCTTAAGAACATTCACATCAGTTTACACAGTATCTTGTTTTTAAAAATCTAAAAATAACTCTAGAATGTCTCTTCACTTCTCTAGATTAGTTTCAAGCTTCACAGACTATTAAGAAAAACAGAGAAATTGTAAATTAATATGATGTGCTTTAAGGCAATCTATGATCTGACAGATTTCCCAATGGGGTGTTCAAGATTTCAAAATAATAGATCAATTAATGTTTTTATTTTAAAATGAAACTCAAGTGTCACATTAAGACAATGGTGCAATGGCTTCAGAAACTCAGATGTTGATAGTACTCACGCCCCTCTGGGCGTAACACATTTATCTTACCAAGTTATAAATCTGTCAGTAGCAAGGGGTATATAACAACTGCATTTTATTTTTATGTCCTCTCTCTCTGCAACATTGGCATTAAGGTCTATCTATCTATTTCTCTCTCTCTCTCTCCCCCTCTCTGTTTCTCTCTCTGTGCAGCATTGGCTAACATTCTTTAAAAGTATATGTTACTATGATGTTTTTTAAGTTATATATCATATATATCAAAATGTTATTCCTAGGTTGTTAGTGGAACATTTGGAAAACTTTACAAAATTGAAAAAAATGTGTGAATAATGTTCTTGTAACCAAGCAATAGTGTTAATACAAGATTAAAAATGGCATTTTAAATGCTTTCTTACAACCTAAAATTGTTTGCTGGGTAATCATCTGGTCCCTGTTACCCTCAGTGAACATGAGAGTTACAAGTTGTTGCAAGGATGTATGTTTGGGAATCAGCTGTTACAGTGACATCATCATGTATCATAACATCATACATTATTCTACATTAGTTGTTATCATGTTTGTATATTTAGTGTGTCATTAGAGACAGATACGAACTCTATGATTAGATCTCACCACACACATTCCACACCTTATGCTTCATGTTTACAAATACAGGAAGGGAAGAGAGACAGTAAAATATGTGTGTGTGGATTGCGCTGTAAAATTAACACATAGCAGGCACACAGGGTGTATTCCTGACCGCAGACTGTCCGGTGTCAGAGTATTACTCCTGACTCACTCATACTGACGCCGCAGTTTCTAGCCAGTACACATCATGAATCCATATTAAGGCCCATGTCTCCATTTGATACACATCAAACAGTATTTCTTGTATATCTGACACACACAAACGGAATATGTAACCATATATTTATAACCTATGCCAGACATAGAACGGCTTGCTTAAAACACAGTGTGTCATCACTGGTATAAAATAATAAAGATATGTTTTCAGCGCTCGTTTATGTAGATGATTATTGTGTGGTTTGTGATGCTGTTTGGAACAGAGATGAGGTCACACTAGCTTTCTGTTGAAATAATGCTTTCTGTCCTTCTTCTGGTTAAGTTTAAAATTTCAGGTTAAAAATAATAGTTTTGATTTTTCTGATTATTAAAAGTTCTTGGATGTGTGTTACAGGTGAAAGTGTGCATTTACAGAACACAGTTTGGTGCAGATCTTCACCATGAATACAGGTATGTTTTTCACTGCAATTTTAAAATGCATGATCGCGTTTCAGACGGCTTAACTGCTCATGTCTGTAAGCCTTTTTATTTGCTCTGCATGCTTCTTTTATTAGCAATTTATTGTGAAAAGAGTTACCCAAAAAATGAAAGTAGTTTAAATTTTTTTTTATTTTTAAAATTGGGGGGGTTTTTAAAAAACCTTTTTTTTTTTTTTTTTTTTTTTTTTTCTTTTTTTTTTTTTTTGGGTTTCCCCTTTTTTTTTTTTTTAAAGGCCCCAAAAAAAAAAAAAAAAAAAAATTTTTTTTTTTTTTTTTTTTTTATCCTTTTTTTTTTTTTTTTTTTTTTTAATTTATTTTTTTTTTTAAAAACTTTCCTTTTTTCCCCCCCTTTTTTTTTTTTTTTTTTTTTTTTTTTTTTAAAACCCAAACCCCCCCCCCTTTTCTTTTTTTTTTTTTTTTTTTTTTTTTTTTTTTTTTTTTTTTTTCCTTCTTTTTTTTTTCTTGTTGGGGGAGTTACTTGAGATTTGAAATTTATTGGGCTAATAAGGCAAAACTGATTTAGCAAAACTAAAATGTTCTCTTCACTTATGTTAACAGCATAATTAATCTGTCTTTATATGAGTCATATCACACACAGTGTTATGTTACATTATACTGCGTCCTAACCAGGTGCAATGAGATTAAGTGACAGGTGATAAAATCACTATCATATAAATCTGAGGCAGCTGAGGCAAAGAAACATGGGACAGGACATTGATCCTGGCTAATTGCTCTGTTTCAGTTTCATGCGGGGAGGCTCTACCCACAGAGAAATCCCATTAGTGCAGAATCCCATGTGCCACAAATATAATAAAGCTTTGATTGGCTGTAATTATGTCAGTCATATAACATTTACACTTTTATTATAGATCAACAAATTATTTTTCATTGGAAACTTGTTACTGTACAAAAGTGTAAATATTGCAGATGTTATTTGTTGTTAAAAAATATGTTAAAAAGCCAGATTACTTCAAAAAAAAAAAACTTTTAAATTGCTATATTAAACATTATTCTGTTTTTTGGCATTATTTTTTGGTGCAATATTTCTGTGTTTTGATAATGCATGTGCCTTGCTTTATTTTTGTTTTGCATGTGTGGTTCTGTGTGTGTGTGAATACAAAACTAATCCAGATAGCGGAGGACGTGCTTGTAAGAGTTCGTCACTGTCTGTCACTTTATGGCCTGTGAAGAGGGTTCAGAGCTCACCCAATCTGTGCACTGCTGCAGGTATCGGTACTGGAGCAGAGAAATTGAACAAACACAGATTTTTAAATTTCTCTTGTTCATTGTTGTTTTATGTGTCTTAGTTTAGTTCTCTCCCCAGATTTATGTGTGTGTCTGTGTGTGTGCATGGTTGTTTTACATATGTTCGCAACATCTGTTTTGCTACATATTTGTCTCCCTAAGCTTGCCTGTCCTATTTTGTATTTCTCTAAAATGGAAAGAGGCATAAGATTTATATTTTTATGCTGCTATAACATGCTGGTGTAGAACGTATAGAATAGCAGCAGACCACCAATAAAAAACAACCAGTGTTGACTTATGCAACGTAAGTATAACCCAGGACTACCTTTACCCAGGATTAAAAATGACCCTGGCTTACCAATATAGGAATATACAAATGTTAAGTAGACGTGGTTTTAATAAAATTAGTAAAATTTCCATTTAACCTCTCAGAAATCACTATTAACATAGTCTAATACACTTATTTGATTGTATAAAAAATACAGACTAGCTGCTGTTTTTGTCTGTATCCAGGCATCTTTGTCTTTATACTGTACCCTGCAGTTTGAGTGAGTCTGCTGGAAACTGACATATAGTGTCAAGACCTGCCAGAGATATTACAATGTGCCTTTATATGATGAAAAGCTGTTGGCCACGGACAGGCAGTCAGGCAAACACAGAAGCACTGATGTGCCCTTCATATTTTAATGCTGAGCTGGTGTTTAGCACATACAGCACAGTAATAGTTTAAATGCAATTGACCCATTGGGTTTCAAACATTATAGACCACAACTTGTGATAATATGTACATTTCAGTATGAGAGTATATACATTTCATTATACATTTATAGAATTTAAAGAAAATCAACTCTGAAAACTCATAACTCATATAAGCAAGTAGAAATAAAAGAAATGATTGGTGATAGTGAAACAGTGTATATTCTGTTTACATTTATTCAGTATGTGTAATTATATGCTCAGAGCAACTATAAATATATGTATTTTGGCTCCATCATTACATGTGTTAGTCCTGCTAGATCTCTGTTGTGGTGTAGTCTTAGCTCTGTGGTTTTTAATACTCTGCAATTCTGTCATTTTCATTCCACTGTTATGGCAATCAATCATTTTCACGTGTTTTGTCACGTGTCTCATACTGTATGTTTTACTGTGACATTGTCTGTTGTCAGCAGTAACCACATTTTTACGTGCACTTTTGACACGTACTGTAGTTAAATTATCTGAGTAATTATACGTTTTATTTTCCACAGGTAGTGACTCTCAGTCATCAGATTCAGGCAAGTGGATTTGTGTGTTTGTTTACATCAGTGTGTATGTGTTGATATTTGTATCTACGGTGGCTTTGGGCACAGCAGACACAAAAACATAATTGCATTAGATAACAAAATCAAACCAATTGTCATTTATTGTAACCCTCTGAATAATAGTGTTCACTACAGTGGGCAGATCTTTAGATCAGGACATGATGTTGTTCTAAATAAGTTATTTTTTATGTAATAAACAGTACATTTGAACATACTTTTTATTTAAATACATGTATCAGAGCATTAAACATTAGCATACATTCCTTTAAAACATATCCATTATAACATGATAAATAAAAATTTAAACACTGGTTGTTTGGTTGTCAAACTTAGTGGTACATAGATGGACAATGTGATAAATTTCAAACATAGATAATATGATCAACTACTTCTGTGGTGTCTCTGACAGAACCATGAAAAACAACATAAGGGGAACAAGACTCAGAATATATTTTTATTAATCGATTTTACGATTGATTGACTATTGCACAATTAAGACATTTTTCCTGAAATTGGAATCAGAAATTAGAGCGAAATGGAATTATTACTGTGTGTGAACTTAGGTGCATGTATGTTTATATATGTACATGAGTGGGTGGTGTTTTACTGAGCTAAGGTTACTGTGTGTAGATGCCTGGCGTTCTCGCAGTGTGTCTGAGGGATTGAGGAATGGAGATGCCAGTAGCTCGTCCTTGACTGCCAAAGGCTTCCGAAGTGTTAGACCCAACCTGCAGGACAAGAAATCTCCCACAGCGGTACATTTCTCTTTATAATGCATTCCGATTTCTTTTTGATGGGTGGGGAATGTGATCCGTTTGAGCAAACTGCTGTTATATTTTGTTCCGTTTTATTTAAAATGTCCTACCCAGAGGAAAGAAAAATCACAAATGAGCTCTCCTCAATGACTGTTATGTCTTCTACGTTATAAAACATTAAACAGAAGCGGAGACTTTTGTTTCTCCAGCTTTTGTCCTGAGAAAAAGACTCAAATAAAATATCAACAATGTTTCACACTGTGCTTTTCCAGGATGTCAAAGTCTACATCAAAAGTCTTATGCTGTATTCTTATTAAATTATCTGTGAGATGCTATTCACATACATTTTACAGCTATATATTCTTGATATGTCAACATTTATCTTGTTTGTGTCTTTTTGTATTATTTATATTTCTCCTAAAGAATCTTATGAGAAACATCTGAGACAAGAGTTGATACATAAATGAAAAATCATGGAGAATAAAGTCCCATGAGCAATGAATTTCCTCTGGGTATCCACTTTTTCTTTGTTTCATGTTTCTACCATATTATTGTGGTAATTCAAGTTGAAAGAACATGTTTCATAGTTTTTTCAACATAATGTTTCTCTTTTAAAGGTGGTTAGTTAATGTTTCTGCTCATGTCAAATGTTTCTCACGCTGGAGTTTGTCGTTGTCATGTGAAATTGACTGTATTTGAATTGTTTTTATCATTTTTAGTGAGACAAAATTCTTTTGTTAACATACCTTGTGTTTATGATGGGATTTTCTCTGTCAGGTTCCTCTACCACCCCCTCGGAGAGAGAGTTATCACATGACTCCTAATCCCCCCTCTTACAGCTCCCTCCCATTGCTGTCAAATGCCACCTTCTCTCTTCCACAAAATCATGATGTTTTTACTAAAGGCACCATTAAATCCAATACCACCTCCTCATACTCTTACTCCAAGACCACCCGAACCTCCACTATTACTTCGGAAGCCCCTCCTGAGGAGCCCCCCTTCTCCCAACAGACCAATGCTAATAGTTTCATCTCTCAGGTTTTAGAGAGCAAATTGTCCTCATCTAAATTCACTTCTGACAACCTGAATGCAGAATCGCAGGCTAATGCTAACAAAACCGATATGAATAAACCCGACCCAAAGTCTAAAACTAAGTCATTCACAAACAATTCTTCTGCAAGTTCACTCTCCACTCCTCCACAGCAGGACTCCACTTCAGAAACACACGTAGCCTCTCTCTCCATAAAGTTAGCTCCCCGCAGCCCAGAACCCCATGCAGAGACCCAATCAGGGCCTGAGACTGAATCAAGGAGAAATGGACAGAACCTTACCAACCCGACCCAACCCCCTCTTGTACCACCAAGACCAGCAGGCACTGTGGTGGTATTACTGTTGTTTCATTTCCAATTATTTATGTACACCTGTGTTACTTAAACTAACAGCGCTGATTCACACTCACCTGAATTGACAGAGTGAACATACACAGACAGTGATAAAAGAGTACTGAGTGTGTGCACTTTAAATTGTGTCATTTTATGAAACAGGTGCCATTTCAAGCTAAATACATTTTAATATATGTTGCAATGTTATTATAGTCTTGAACCTGTTCAAGTCAGTATATGTTTTTTTGAATATGTTTTTAACTACACAGAAGTATGGTAACAGGGTTGACTTTTTTATAAAGATTGCCCCTTAAAGATGAACATTGACAGATTAGCTTAAAAAGGGGAAAATATGATGGTTAAGAAATACATGTGGCACCTGTTTGTAAAATGACCCAATTACTTATTTTGTTTAACTTTTGTGTTCGTTTTTTCAGCCCTTAAGTACCGTTAAACTTTCTCTCCCACAGATTGACATGCTCTTTTGCACTCAGTTGCTCAACTTGGTTCAATCCACCTGTGCCCATGTTATGACACTTCCTGCTCACTAGCTTTGCTGTGCGTTCACTTTAAATTATTTTCTTCCTACCTTTTATTCCCTTTTTACTCGCTTCTATCAGCGTGAGTTTTCCCCAGTTCGAGGGGGCACAAGGCCATTCACCTCTGGACCACCCTCTCCAGACCCAGCGGCTCGTCGGTCACCCTATAGCCGGGCCAGTCAGGACTCTCCCGATTTCCTGTCCGGGCTATTGCCCAAGGCCCTCTCGCCTACGCCCTACACCCCTCTGGAACGTTCTGGACTCATGTCGGCCTCTCCTGCAACATCACCAGTAACTGTATCAGCGCTGAGTCATTATTCATCATCCACGGTTGGGCTGGAGGAGCTGCAGATCTGTGGCATGGACTCTTCCCCTACAGCCACGCCCACACCATCCCCCACACTCAGCCACGCCTCCAATGCCACTGATGATGTTCCAATCCCTACAGCCCCATCAGCTGCCACAGGCACTAACGTAACTATCACGCTTAACTGACCTTGCTTACCTCAGTCTGATGTCACATTTGTTTTAATCAACTCATCTGTGTATGATCTCACTTGTCTATTAATACTGTTAAATGTGTGACTTTGTTATATGCATTAATATGTCAGCTTACTGCAGGCAACTGCCTTGTCTTGAGTGTTTTGGACTGTATTCTTTTGTTTAACTCTGTGTTCTATTAATGCAATTTTCCATTGTGTGCTTTTTGTTTCCTATTTAAAGGCAACATGAAACAGCCTTCACAACATTTCTGTGTATTCACAACATATGTGCTGCATTTCAAAATGAAACAAAATATTCAGCTTGAAAAATGTAGGCACAGCATTCTCTACTGCAGCATTCACAATCCTTGATTCATCCTTGATTATGATTGCTAGAGATTAACATTATTTTGCATCTTTATATTGACTGCTGCAGATTGGAGAATGTTTTTGGAATATGAATGTGTAATGTGTTCATATTTCAGCAATAACACGCTTGGTCTACATTCTTAAATGTCTGTTCGTTGTTGTTATGTGCTCTGACCATTTTTAAATGACTTCATTTTTTCACTCATTGTTTCTGTCAATACTACAAATGCACCAACATCTGTTGACTACGTTGTCTTGTTTGTTACTATAATAATACCATGTTAATACTGTAATACAGTGTTTTCCTCTGTAATGACGTCTGTAAAATACTGTATATTTGGTGTATGTGTAGTACAGATGTGTGCTTTTAAATTGTGTGTCCTGATGTCTCTCGTGCTTCTAACATCTTGTCGATCCATAGCTTTTACCTAGTCATACCTGTGACTCCACAAACTACATTACCCATAATTCCATTTCTTTTAAACTGTTTGTCTGTTACCCAGGATCAGATGACAGTGAATGGAAGCTCTCACACTCAGAGGCCATTCTCTCCACCTGCGTGCCCCCCTCCACTTCCAAACTTTAGCCCAGGTCTGGTAAAGGTCCAGCGGGGTCAGAGTTCAGGTGAGTGGGGCAGTCTCACACAAGACTCCAGCTTGTCTTGCAATCCAATATCCTATCCAATATTCTAGCATTTTTTCTCAGTTTTTATAGGTAGGGATATTGCCCAGCTAACAATTATAGGTTGTAAAAACGTTTCCATGATGTAACAAAAACAATAAAAATGCTGCTTTGATAGTTCTAGGAATGTTGAAAGCATCCAGTTATTTAGATGTTGTATTAATGTTACTGCTTGGTTATAAGAACATTGTTTAAACATTTTTTAAATCTGTAACATTTCTACAACTGTTACACTAACAACTTAAGAATTACATTTAGATATATGATATATAATGTTAAAAAAGTTCTACTAACGTTACTGCAAGAATGTTTTTGAAAACATTAGCCAACGTTCTGAGAACATTCCCTGTTAGCTGGGTAATTAGAGTGTATGTGCTTTTTATAAAGATATTCTGAAGAATATTTTTGTCTATACAATGAACGTCTGTATGTTGTTTTGGTCTCCACCAATTCATCCCTCTTGCAGACAACAATCAACAGTACATAAGCGATATGATTAAGGTGATTTATGGGCAGACATAATCATGCTTTCCTCAGCTTAAGTTGTCTTTTTGTCTTTGCATTGATTGTGTCCCAGTTTTAGTGCTTTGACATAATGGAGTTGTAATGCACAATTCTTAGTAGTGCATGCTGATATTGGCAGGTCTCAGGATATGATGCATTTACATCCATTAAGCCAGACCAGAGCAATCAATATCTGAACAGTCAAAACTCTGACCTTGTGTGGGGATTTGCTTAGGAAAGCAAATTCATACTACTGTTGTGATAATTGAAAGAAATATGCTGACAAATATTTAGTTTTGGTGTTGCCTCTGCTCGTTGCTTTAAAATCATTGTTGAAAACTTGCATAGATGTGAAGATATTAATGCAGCTGTCTTATTTATGCTGTGTCGTAAGTTTCATAGTTCATAATGCTTCGTCAGAGTGAGAGCATTGTGCCATGTCAGTGTTTCTGCTAAATTAAATACAGCTGTGAAGATATAAAGTACAGTATCTGTCATGCTCAAACATGTCATGTAGTTTTTATTTTTTGCAGGTAAAAGCAAAGTAAAAGAAAGTAAAATAAAGCAAATAAACAAGTAACAAGTAAATTAATGCACACTCCTGATTTCTCATTTACTCCTAAAAATACCATTATGTAGCCAGTACATTAAATCTGTGTACAAAATAAAAAGTCGCTACGGTAAACCTGCAGTAGAGATTTTACATGTAGAGTCTCTTGTGTTGTGGCAGCCAGACATAGTGTATATGTCTCTCTCTCTCTCTCTCTCTCTCTCTTTCTCTCTCTCTCCTTCTCCTGTCTCTTTCAGAGGGTTCAGAGACAGTGAGGAGAGAGACGGTGGTCTCTGGTCAGACAGTGGTCAGTAGCTCTGTGCCCATCGCTCGTTTCTCAGAAGAAGAGAAGAAGGTGTCCATCATAAAAGCTCCCCATTACGAAGGTATTGGACCAGTGGACGAGTCAGGCATTCCCATCGCCATCCGCACGGTGAGTGATTCCCGGATGGTTTTGAGGAAAATGAAAGTAATGATAAATTTACATAAGTTGCTTGTGCATTTGTTCTATATCAGTTTCAATGTTGAAATCCTTAAATTTGACTGTTAATCTTGTATGCCATAAATGCTGTGTTTACATTTAGTAAATGTATTATTCATATTTGCCACTTTAGAGCAATTTTTTGGTCTTAAAAGTTTCAAGTATGTCTCCATTAAATGAGAAAAAGCTGTGCGACATTACACATTAGAAGACGTGACGTTTAATGTAATCTTTAATGTTCAGTTATGAGGAGCAGCATTGTACATATATAAATAAAATGATTAACAAATTTACTGTCGCTCATCATTGTTGAGGATCATGTTCAGAGAAAGACTCAGATGTACTGACAAACTAAAAAAAAAAAATGTCCTCTCCTAAACCAGTTATCAGTGGTCATTTTAGAAACAAGAGATCAGCCATTAATTATCTGTTTAGGGGACTGTATACTTGATTTGTGTTGGGGTTGTTTTGACATTTGATCCTCTCATTGTGGTTGGAGGAATGCTTTTGAGCTCTGAACAATTCTGATGGGCTGTGATTGTGTGTGTGTTTGTTTGTGTGTGAGCTGAGGAGAACATTCCTGGCTCTTTTCAAGCAGGTTACTATGACATTCTCTCTCTCTCTCTTTCTCTCTCTCTCTCTGTCTCTCTCTCTCTCTCTATCTGTGACATTGATGGTTGTCAGGTGATGACAAATGCTGTTAGATACTTGTGTGGTCAACCAACAAACTGACAAGGCAACTTTTTCTACTTGTGTGTGTGTGTGTGTGTTTGTGCTTCTATTACTCAGACTGTGGACAGACCCAAGGACTGGTACAAGACCATGTTCAAACAGATCCACATGGTTCACAAGCCAGGTGTGTATGATGTGAGTGAGAAAGCTGTGTACACACAGCAAGGACAGCCTGCAGAATACATTTCAATTCACAACCCTAACATACAGAATGTGTGTTTGTGTATATACATTTGTGTGTATTATATATAGGATTATTGCTGTGTGTTTTCAACAGATGATGACTATGCAGACACGTATAGTGCCACATACGCCGTCATAAACAATGGTGAGAATTTGTGTTAAACACTGCTGATATTCTAAGATATGATATGATAAATGTATACCTACTGTAACGCTAAGTGTAGCACTGTGATCCAAATCAGCACTGGATATTTGTATATCTGCGTGATGTCAAAAGGAATTTTACATTAAATTAAATAAGTGACGACATATAGTCAGATGATCAATACCTTAAAATAAATTGTGATGTGAACTGGGTGAGACTTGTATCTCCCCAAAGGTTTCATTTTGATAATGACCTGACTGTAAATTATCCAGCTAAATTATCTAGTTGTCTTATTAAATAAGTTAAAAAATGGACTTATTATGGTAGTATGGAAGTATTAATTAAAATATTTTATTGTGTGAGAATAAAAAGACTAAAGATATAAATGTAGCTTAAATAAATGCTTTATGCTGTGTCATACAAATTTCATAGTCCAGAATGTTTAGTCAGAGTGAGAACATATAGAGAGCCATATCAGCGTTTCAGCTGTTAGAAATGACTGAGGAAAATGTCAATGTCAAGGCTGCCATATGTCAATGTTTTATAAGGCTGCTGATTCATATGAGTGACATGAAATTAGCAAAACTACGTAGGTAGCTGGAACAATTATACAGTTTAACAGTCATTATCTGTAAATATTTGACTGTAGAATTTCAATCTGACCAATCAGAATCTAGTATTGCAGGCAACCATGTAATAATTGTACTGTAATTAGCTGCATTTATCCTTTATATAGTATACTGTATACATTGCTTCTTTGACCTGTCATATTCATATGATATTCATGTCTACTTCTTAGACAACTACCCACCTGTCCATGCTCACCCACCTCCTCGATCACACACCTACCGGCCTCTCTCTAGAAATACCTCAGACCTGCCAGACGCTGCCGCCCACAGGGAGCTCTCGTCATCCCCCGTGCCCCCGCCACCCCCTCCAATGCCCTCTCTCCTCCAGCTCCGCTCCCGAGACATGGACAAGGAGAGAGAGCTCTCGCATGACCCGTAAGACCCACTCTTCAATGCAAGCTTTTTTCCCAGGTGTCTGACCACTGATTTTGTTCTGATGTCACTCTGAATTGTGAACATCCTCATCTGCAGGAACGAATGGGGTCCTCCGGACCGCAAAGTGGACACGCGTAAATACCGTGCAGAACCGCGGAGCATCTTTGAGTATGAGCCTGGCAAGTCATCCATTCTTGAGCAGGAGAGGCCTGTGAGTGACCCTATTCAGTTTATTCACTGTATAAAATTATCATTTAGTAATTTCATCAAAGCTGCAATCTATAACTTTTTTATTAAAAAATGGACAAAATTCAGTTATTAAGCAAATACATTAAGCATCAGTGTTCAAAACAGTCATCTTATCTTCATAACACAAATTCACAACAGTAAGTTTATATTAATGATTTATCATTTGATCTGTCAGGTCCGATTCTGCAGTCAGTAAAGTTAATGACTTGTTTCTGAATTGCTATGTCACCTCTGTAAACAGAAATACAAAGCTACTATATTGCATGTTTGGATGCTGTGGTGCTGGAGCGTTTGTAGCTTGTTCTTACAACAGTCATCTGTTAAACTTCATCTTCATCAAGTTCTAAACAACGATCATCGCAACTATCTGGGGAATCACCTGTTGTCAAAACCAAGAAACCTCAAATTGCAGATAATAGTCATAAAAGGAAAATGACAGAGCGGGTGCTATTACAAGAGTAAATATCAGCAGGGTTTCTGAGAGTAGGTGACAACACTGTGATCTAAAGGGATTGAGAACTGTTTCAGATATGGATTTTATCTGCTGAACAAATAAAACCTTACCAAATGACTCAATAGGTAGCAAACAGCAAAATCATCCACACAGAGGAGCAATGCCGAAGCACAACCCACATAAAGAACATAACTCTACAATTAACTTGCAATTTTATGTTTTAAACCATGATGGCAACAAAGAGGCAAAAGAGGCAAAACAGATTGCAGCTTTAAAAATGAAACAAACAGCCTTTCATAATGTGGACTTGATAAGGTCAAGGGGCAAGTTGGTTCTTATCTTTTCCTTCACTTCCTGCTGCAATAATTCAGTGTTATTTAGTGAAACACTGTTCCAGTCTATTTAATCCCAAAATCAAGCATACAGGGTCAGTCTCCTAAACAGATTAGTCTTTGTAGATTAAAATGCTGTGTCAGGAGAGATTTGCCTTTGAAATTCTTTTTAGCCCATTGCAAAGCCTAGTTTGTGACCCAGAAACTGGTAAAAGAAAAGTGTTATAAACCCTGGTGCTGTTGTTCACTCTTCTGCCTCCTCAGCTGGCTACATAATTACTTTCCCACCCAGTCATACAATTCACAATTTCATTCTTCATACTACAGTAGCATGTCAATTCAGATGTATGTGTCAGGCCTGTTTACTACAGTGCCAAACTGCAATTTTCCAGCCTGCTGATTGGACAGTTGTTAAGGCTGGGTTTTTCCATTGAGCACTTTCTCATTGTAATGGACCATTTGACCAAATAATGGAACATTAGCTTTTAACTGTTTTGCCAGGAGCTTGCTTATCATGAGCAATGTGCTGTCGTAGCAAGCTTTCCTTCACGTTGCTTCATCGATCATGTAGCAGGCAGAGTCTAACAATAAAGAAAGTCAGAGTGCTGAATTGTTAGTATATCTTAAACTGATCATGAACATGTGTACAGTATATGTGTTTTTATACCTTAACAACCAACAGCTAAACTTAGCTAAACTTAAACTAAGTTTTCAACATGTTGGGAAATGTGCTGAGGTAAATAAATCACAAAGGTAACATCTGGCTGGGAAACTAAGATTAAATTGCAAGAATAATTTGTGAAATAGTTTCGAAATATGCAATTGCATTCCATTTCGTTTTCAAGCAACAGTGTGTTTATGAATGTATAACTGTCATGCAGCTATGCAGTTTAGCGGTTAGCTTTTTCATACAGAAAATGTTCTGTACGTTTGTTGACAGAGCACATACAAATCGAAGCTTCCACTTAAACATTTAGTATTTAAACAAATACTTTAAGTGGATAAAATATCGGTACAGATTTGCAAATGTATGTAATTTAGGTGTGATTGTTAACAGTAGCACTAAAAACAAAAGACCAGCTATAGTGCAGCAGTTAGCGTGCATGCTAGTCACATCATGGGCTTTGGTGTTCATGTGGCTGCCTGCAGCGTGTCTCATCTCGTTTTATTATCCCTAATGAACTCCCGTCAAGCTCTACTTTAAAAGCTGAAAAATACAATGGAAAAAGTAACAGCTCAGTAGAGTTTTTCCTCAGTGTTTCATCTTTCTTTTGAGGGCAGTTGTTGAACTTTTGACGCTGTTTTGCAATGCAGATGTAAAAAGCTGGAAGGGTGTCAGACAAAGCTGTGCGGTCGGAGAGAACAAGGAAATTGAAATGTCAGATGGCTGAATCATAGCACCACCATCAGCAGAAACACACTGGATGTGGCAGTGTTAGATGCCCCAGGTGGCAAAAACGAGTGGGCAGCTTTCTCAGCATGTGCAAACATAGCTTGAGGAAGAAAGTGACTTTCAGAGATATAGTGACGCAAAAGGCAACCTGTCACCCTCTTGTGGACAATAGTGAGAGGCACAACTTCTATGATAAATTGTTATTAACAGTATATGCTATTTATATATATTTGACATTACATTGGTTTGTGTTTGTGTGTATATGTGTGAGATTGTGTTAATCATTTTGTACCTCCATTCCTACAACAAACTTTTCTTTTCCCATCATGCTTTGCAGCAGGTTGTGGTTTTCCTTACCCTGATTCCCATCTTTTTCTCTCATTCTTTTCCTTCCTTATCTTCTCTCTGAATTTCTCTTCTTCTATGTTGCTTCTCGCTCCAGACATTTGTTTTAAACCCAGATGACTTAGATTTAGAGAACGAGCCCTGGTTTAAATTCTTTTCTGAGCTGGAGTTTGGACGGCCGGTAAGTTGAGGGTGTAGCAGGCTGGCATGCTGTAGGCCATAATCTCATTGTCCCATACACACATGCTGTTGTGTAGTGACAAGCATCTGTGTGCTGTGTTTGTTCTTCGATTTCCCTTAAAGTGTATCGGGGCCTTAACTTGCACAATAACAATGCTTGAGACAACGGGTGGGACATCAGACACAAATGATGTTTGATGTCTAAACCCAAGGCTAATACCTCAAGTACACAATTACACTTTGCTCCTAAAGCACTAACGAAGAAGCAAAGTTAGCTGTATTAGTGCTCTGTTTCATGAAGTATAACATTCCGTAAAGGTGTTCCAGTGCTTTATAATCAGTAAACTTTTAGGTGTGATTTAACACTGTTTTAAATGTCCAATCACTTGGGGTGTCACTTGCGGTATCACACATCAAGCCTGCTGTCACAGCTTACAGCTGCAGAACCTGTGCAGAAAGTCAAGTCTAAAGGCCAGTTCACATCAACAACGATAACTGTAACAATACTTATATTAGCAACCACACAATAATGTACAATATGGACAACAACGTAAACTCAAATGCACAAGACTTTTAAATTTGAGTGGATTTTGATTGGCTGTCAATGTTTCATTGTTCATCAGCTGAAAAAATGATCGTTATTCTGTTAAACAATATCGTTATTCTGTATTGATCATTATAGTTTATAGTGTGGATGCTGATGTTCCCTTAAATTTTAATGATTTTTGAACTTTATAGTTATTGTTGTAGTTATCATTCTTTGTGTGAAGGGCCTTATTTTGAACATAACAGATCCTGGATATCACAGTGGCCCTAAAAGGATTTAGGCACCTAAACCACCTAAAAAATATAAAAAATGTCATTGCATTAAATGAAATATCTTACCAAGTGGCATTTATTTAAAGATATTTGTTAGTTATATGGTGGTCAATAATAGCCATACTCTTCAAAATTGAAGTATTTGGTTGGGGATAAAAGATGTGGTGGAACATATCCATAGTTAATGTGATCAGCTACCTGTGGCTGCTCTGCTAGAGCAAACCTGAGGAGAAATGATTTAACAGATCTGCTAAAAATGACCTGTGGACCAAAGTAAAGTAGATATAACATGAAATAATGAAAAAAAGTTAGATTAGAGAGGAGCTGCAGATAACACTTTATGTGACAGTTTGACTATCTGCAAAATAAAAGTGGTATTTTGTGTAGGATTAAGTGTCTAAATACATTTTGGAGTCACTGTATACTCATAAATCAGGTATTATGCACAGTTTCTCCAGACAGAACACACATGCCAGCTTGTTTACTGGTTGACTTTGCTGCCACCATATGTAAACAAGCAGAACATCTCCAATCTTTGATAAGATCGCTTATGCTGCTGCCAGATCATTGTGTGTAAAACTTGTACACACAAGTGTCAGTGTGTGTAAGGTAAGTGAACCATGAGTGGGCAGTTTTGCAGAGCCTAACTTTGAACATACTAAGACGCTTTCACACTGTGTGTTTGTCTGTGTGTTTGTGTGATTTTTCGGTTTCTCCATGCTCTAATGTTGTCACTCTCCACATGTGTCTTTTTTCCCATGATGCACCTGCTTCTCCACCTGTCCACCTCATCTTCACTCCTCTCCACCTCTCTGCTGTTCGTTTGTTCGGGTGGCGGGGGTGGGGCTTCTAGCCTCCTAAAAAGAGGTTGGATTATAATCCTGACTACTCCACACATGCTGTGGCACAGGTAAATGTTTCTTCTGTCTACCCTTTCATACAGTTTGTTCATCTTTTGTCATTATTTCTCTTTTCCCTTGCTTAATATTTTTATCTTCTTTGGTTTTCATCTGTCATTTCTACCCAACATAATACTTCCTAGTATGTTTGGAGAAATTCAAAAATGTTCTTACCAAAATGAGCACACATCTTGTGACAGACCTTCTTAAACGTGTTTACACACTTTTTCTGTCCTGCTTTCTGTACGTGCTTTGTGTGTGTGTATGTGTGTGTGTGTGTGAGAGAGAGAGCTTTCAGACAAATTGTAGTGAGAAAATGGCAGTTGTTAGTGCATAACTAATGCTCTACTTTCTTTGCACAGTAATGCTGTAATTATATAATTATTCTGGTAAAAGTTAAAACAAACTTTATGGTCAATTCAGATTGGTGGAATATGATAATTATGCATGGAGGAAATTTTGCAACTTTGTAACTCATTATCAGTCTTTACATTACATCTTTACTTCATTATGCTTTTACACACTTCCAAGGTCAACTTAACAAGGTCATGCAACAACTTGCAGGAGCAGATATCTCTCAATTTATCCTTCATCATTACCTCAGTCTCTGGCAAATGAAATCTAAATATTTAACAGTGGCTAATGACATACATTTAGTCACATTTGCGATTTATTTACTTGCATCATAGAAGGATTGGGAATGATTTAAAGAACATTTTTAAAAGTAGACCTTCTTTCTGACATTGAGCAATATAACTACAATTAAGCCATTACCATCAAATGAGCTAAAGCTTTTGCTTTATAAAATATGACAGGAAGCTGTATATTTGAGCACAGCAAGTGTTTGACTCTTCATAACTGCTCCTTTATCGGGTTCCTTTATTCTTCTTTATTCATGTTTTATTTGCATCCACAGCATCTTGTCACACTGCATTGTTGATTTTCTGGGTTATCTGGGTTATCATCTACAAATCTCTGATGAATTCATGTACTTATGTTGAATGTGTTAATAAGATAACATTTCAGTGAAATTGAAAATAAATTAAAAAAATTTAATTAAAAGAAAGATTTTTATATTTGTAGAGGATTTTTCAGTGTTTTAGCACATAATATTGAATATCAGAAGTGTTACAGAAATGCACTTTTTCTGTGCCTGATTTTTCTGTGCTTTAGTTTTCTTTCTGACCTAGGATCAGTTTTCCTGTGTTAAAAGTAGTGTTGTCAGTAATTGCCCTTCCCTCCTTGTCTCCCATCAAGGTCGCACATGGATAAGCCAGAATGAACGCAGCGGACTGTTGTATTGTGCTCAGATTTGTTGTAATTCATCCCTGGCTGTTTCAAAGGAAAGGAGGCTTGACGCTTTTGAGCCACATAATAGACTAAAGCTTCTTGTGACCTGGTACCATGTGTAGCTTCTGTACTGCTTTGTTAGCTGGCTTTTCTTAGTTTCTGAGTTAGGTACCAAGGGGCCCCTCATTCATTCTAGGAGGAGGTCGTTTTCATAGTCCTTCAGAGTGGAGCAGAGAGACGTGGAACCCTTGTCAGTCAAGGCCATCTTTGCGCATGCGGGGGGAAGGTTTTGAGCGTGGCGCAGGATGGGAGAGTAACGTTATGTTTCTTTGTTCCCATGGATCTCACTCTTGCCTTTTGTTATCTGCTTTCTTTCAGTCATCACTTTATCCCTCATCTTCTGAACGGCCTGAGAGGCCTTCAAGGTAAGATCCTGTTTTGCTTCTTAGCCTTGTTTTTCTATGTAAGGCTGTTTCATGTCCTAGAGAGATGCTTATTGGTTATCCACTGGAGGACAGAAGCTGAGCATCCTCAGTCTAATAATATCCTTATGATTTTTTAAAAGTTCTGCCACTCTTGATTGCTGTTTGCATGTGTGTATGATTGTATTCACTTATTAACATCCTCATACGGGTGTTTGTATGTATGTGTGTGTGTGTATTTGTGTATGTGTGTATACCTCCTACTGCTGTTAGATCCTCTCTAGCTCCATGGCACATGCTGTCTATAGATTAGAGGGTATGAGATCTCTCAGGACTGTGTTTTAAATGGCTGTTCATTGTGTAGTGGAGACTACAATTATAGTGTCACTGTTAATTTATGTACTAGCTGATTATGAATATTTTTCACTAAAACATTAAACATGAGCTATTAAAATTATACAGGTATGTCCTTCATGGATTCATTTTTAGATTCCTAGGTGCTGCTTAGGAACAATGATTTTGGTGTAATCTTGTTTACATAGATATGTTCTTATGGTAGACAACAGAAACAAGCTTTTTCCTTGTTTCTCTTGTATTTCTTTGTCATTGTTTTTGATCTGGGATTTGTAGTTCTGCAAGCGACTACAGGAAAAGACGAAAGTCTGAGCCATCTGTCACTCAAGCCAACACAGGAAGTGAGCAGAATGCCCGCCCACTGGACTCCCATAAAGCACAAACACTGAAGAAGCCCACCATACGCTCATCCCCCTCATCACCTTCCAGAGTCAAAGGTAAATTTAGACACGCTTACACATGAAAACTGAATACACCAATTGACGGACTTTCCAGCTTCACCTTAATGACATGACATTGTATAGATAGAGCTGATAGAGTTTGACATTAATCCATTCTTTTCTGTACAAAAACTACATATGTTTTTTTCCAATTCCTGGTAATTGATTTATAAATTAAAGTGTTTGTATGTTCTGTTTTAAAAGAATGTTAAAAGCATTCACTTCTCTCTTGTTCTATAATAAACTGACCATGCTTGTGGTTATACTGTAGTCTGTGTACTATATGACTTTCTGTCATTCTCCTCTTTATCGTATGACACTTTTTTACTAACTGGCACCTTTACTGTTACCTGTTTTATCTTTCTGTGTCTGACTTTCTCTGTCAGCTGAGCTCACTAACCAGCTGTCCTGTCTCCTCTTTATCATGCTGCGTTGGATGTTGTTTTAATTCACAGCTGGAGACGCTAGCGAGTCACTCTCTTCCTGTTTGAGCTCTCCAGCTATGGAGCGTCCATTCTCTCGTCTTTCCACTGATTCCATCTCTCTCTCCACGCCAACCTGGCGTGGCTCCAAGCGCTCCATCTGCTTCAAAAATGGTTGGCAGACAAGCCAACATGAAACTGCGGAAAATTGGAGCAGCGTTGACGATGAATCTGCAGTAACACCTACATCACCACGGCTGAAATCTCGCAGCTGTGACGATCTGCTCTCTGATGGACATGGTGCTAGTAATGATGGGAGAAAATCGACTTCTGTAACTACCTTTCGCTCTGAAAGTGCGGGTTCATTACTTGATGAAGATGCTACACAGCAACTTCAAGTGCAAAGTCTTACCTCATCCCCCAGGGGGCGCCGTCATCACAGACGTAAGATGGCCCATGATGCTCCGGGTTTTCTTCAGCTTTACAAGAAGATGCACCACATTGACCGTGAGCAGTTGTTGCCCTCAGACGTGATTCGTTCTGTACGTGCACGAATTCTTGAGTTGGAACGGCAACAACAGCAGCAAAGGCAGAACCTCCACGGCTGGGCATCTTTAGGTCATGAGGTGCCGCGACAAATGGTCCCCAACCGGATATCGGAGTATGAGCAGCTCATCCAGAAATCAAAGTCAATGCCAGATCTTGGAGATGAAAATGCCCCTTCAGGCACCACCACTCCAGGGTCCTCAAGGGCCAGCAGCTGTCCCAAGCGACGCTTTTCTGTCGAATCACTTTTGGAAGAAGAGGATCCTCCAGAAAGAGCACGGAGTCCCCCTGAAGGACAGCCAAGAGCGGGACCAGACAGCAATAACCTTGTGCCAATTCCTGCAAAGAACCAACGGCAGCATCAGGATTACTCTGACAGTGAGCAGGACGCATGTGCTTCTGAAATGAGTGACATCCACATAGAAGGATCTTCATTGTGCAGTGAGAGTGACCTGGATCATTGCTCGCTCACCTCATCAGAGAGCTTCTATGGTTCTGTCCACCATCACGGACATCATCACCATGGACACCACTACCACCGTCACCATCACCTTCATCAGAGTGTGGGTCAGAGTCAAGGTTACCAACACCGGCACCTCATTAGCTCCTGTAAGGGGCGCTGTCCAGCTTCCTACACAAGATTCACTACCATGCGAAAGCATGAACGCCAACAGGAGAGGGCTCGGCAAGACTCCCACCCTGCTACACCTCCACTTGCCCTACAATCACCCAGTGAGTCTGGCCTTTCCAAACTGGCCTTCCTGGTCAGCCCTGTGCCTTTCCGCCGGAAGCGAGGCTCCCCGCCCACTCAGCGACGACACTGCAGAGGCGGACGGCCTAAATCCAAAACTGCAATTTATGAGGCTTTAGATGCCGCACTGCAGGACATTTACGACCACATAAGAGCAGAAAAGGGGCAAGGAGCAGCAAGGTTGCCGGATGATAGCATACTGCGGCGGCTACTGGAGGAGTTGCTACCAGATGTGCCCAAGCGTAGCTCTTCTTTGCGGGTTCAGAGAGGGTCCAGCTCCCCCTCCTCCTCCCACATCCACCAGCCTTACCATGGAGCCCACCAATGTGCCTCCTACCAACCGCAACACCACCATGCAGACACCTCCAACAACAACCAGCACTCTAATGCTAATGCTAACGCACACTGCTACTCAGGTGCAACTACACTAGCTCTCTCAAAACCTTGTTTTTATTTCTCAGTGCCATTATCACAGAATCTTCATGTCATTCCCTCAGATATTCCCAACCAGACGCATGTTAACAGCTTCACTTCTTTTCTATCTTTTCTAAGTCAGCATGCTTTATTATGGAAAAGTGTCCTATTAGAGCATATTAGCTGGATATCATATAGTATATTTACTAACTCTTAAATAACTTCACATAAGCAAAAAAGTTGTAAATATTGAGCAAATTACATTTTATAAATACATTTTCTAAATTTAAATACATTTTAAATACAGTTTCTCCATTTTTTTAAATTTAGTTTTTAAAGTTTTAGTTCACTTTTTGGGCTTTTCACATTACACTTTAAGCCCTGGATAAGGGCCATTTTTAACCCTAGGTTAAACAATGTTTTTTATATGTTTGTCAAAGTAATTTTGAAAGAATATTCAGAAAATGTGCATAAATGATAAATGTTGTAGATGTAATATATAAATCAATATTACATTAAACAAGAATATAAGGAATAACCGTAGACTTTTCATAGTACAATGCCTACATATTAAAAGGAAAAGAATGTTTCATGCTTTACAAAATCTGAAACGATTCAAGTGGAAAAGAAGTGTCAGCAGTTCATGGCACTTTTAAAGTCTGCCTGGTATATGCGTAATGTGTTTACGTGCTTAATTTTCCCTTTTGTTTTTGTTCCATTGTTTGTCATTATGTTTGTTTATTTCCTGATATACATAAAACACAGCTGTTATGTCACTTTAAATTTGATGTGTTTATATTATTGATATTTTTTAATCATTTTTGGTTAATACACTGTTCTGTGATGACTGTTATATTTGGGTTATAATCTTTTTTTACATGCATGCCATTTTTATGTCAGGTTGTGCTGGTGTATCCTGATCATTATTCCTTGCTTTCTGTTTAAAATGTGAAATAAATATTTTTGCATTTTCAAACTATCTAATGTTCCTTTTGGCATCACTAGTGTTTTCGTTCTGTTGACTTTTTCATGATGTTTCCACAGATCAGGGGTCTGATTCTGGTCGTCTTACACCACAGAGCAGAAGACTCACACCAGAAAGAGAGGTAGAAGGACCGTATATATTTTATCATATCTATTTTTACATTAAGTAAGAACTGTTATTTTAATACATTTGAACCATGTTTGTAAACTTTCAGGGCATGAACTGATTAAAGAGTTAGGTTAACTTTGCTTGTTAACTTTGTTAGGAAACCAATCAGAGATTATTATTTTAACTACTGATTTGTTGTTGTGCTGTAACATAAAGCCCATTATATTTTAACTCTGGTTTTAGTTTCAGCATATTTGGTTTACTGTGGATGTTTAGGATAGCTGATGTATTTCTGCTTGTCTTGTAGGTCTCCTCTAAGCAGATGACCTATCTTATATTGTCTTCTCTTCTCCATCAGAAACAGTCTGCCAGGGCTATTTATGATTTTAAAGCTCAGTCTGCCAAGTGAGTATAGCTCCAAGAGCCCGTCTGATGCATGTTAATGACATCACAACTTGTTCTCATGTCATTTGCGGCAGCAAGCTTTGTCAGCTTCTTGTTTGTGAATTTGTGTCTTGCTTTGTACATTATGTTTACATTATTGCTGTGGCAGATGTTTGACTTTTGGGCCGCCACTAAAAGCATTTTTTGCAGTTTGTGAGGTTGCATTTTGCTGTTGCATAATTGCTGTTGCGCAGACTTCTGCATAACATGTTGCTTAATCATCTGCTGTTATCATCTGCAATTAAGCTGTCTTTCATTGCATGAATATGTTAAATTGAATGCAAATGCTTGTACATTTGAATGTTAGTACATCCACAGGAGCTCTCATAAATATCCTTGAATTTCTAGCTGAAATGTGCATTTTGTAAAACACATAAATGATTGTACTCATCATTAATTATAATTATTAATAATGAAATTGGTGAATATTTTTATCTCTGTATCTATATTTTATTAGTAGTGATGTGAATTAAGGCTCAGGTTTGCCACTGGCGTAAATGTGCTTTCTGCACCTTGTTATGCCTATATATGTCTGTGTGTATCTGTGTGTGTAGGGAACTTTCCTTTAAGAAAGGTGATGCTGTCAACATCATCAGACAGATCGACAGTAACTGGTATGAGGGTGAACACAGAGGAAGGATTGGGATTTTCCCCATCTCATATGTGGAGGTCAGTGATTCTAGTTAAAATTTTCACTTTTCCATATTCTTCTACAACAATATTCTTCTTTACTGGTGTTTTTGAATTTCTCTGCTGATGGTTATTGCTGACGTGATAAACAAATACAGTTTCATCACTTACAAAATGGCAGTGTGAATGGATCTCGAAAATGAATCTGAATTAGGTGCAGTGTGAACAATGCCAGTTTGACTGATTTCAACTCATAAGTTCTAAACACTGACACACCTCATACACTCACACACTCTCATTCTCTCTCTCAGAAGGTGGCGTCTCCAGAGCGGAGGCAGCCTGTCAGGCCACCACCCCCGGCTCAGGTTCGAGAGATGGGAGAGGCCATAGCTCGATACAACTTCAATGCTGATACTAATGTGGAGCTGTCTCTTAGAAAGGCAAGTGAATCACCCAGAGGATATAAAAAATGCAAATATCTTCAATATAGCTATTTCTCCTAGACCACATTAAGATTAAATCAAGAGCCAATAAAGATGCTTAGGTCTCCCACTTCTTCTGAGAAAAGGACCTAGGAAACCTCAACAAGAGTGTCTTGGCAAATCTGAGCATAATTTCTGAAATTGAATTGCATCCAAAACATCTGTTTCAGGGTGAGCGAGTAATCCTGTTGAGGAAGGTGGATCAGAATTGGTATGAAGGGAAGATTCCTGGCTCAAACAAGCAGGGTATTTTCCCTGTGTCCTATGTTGATGTGATCAAAGGCTCTCCATCCAAGAGCCCCAGTCACCAAGGAGACACGCACACATACAGGGCACAGAAGGTAAGCCTGTAGCTCCGGAGCTGACTATCACACACACATCTATTCATCCACACCCACTTGAGGAGGGGTTGGGGGCCCAAAACCTTATAGGAGTTAAAGTATTATTGAATTAATAGAAAAACATTTGGGTGGATGTTAGCTATGGTAGTAATTACATTATTAGGCTCAGACTGTACCTGCTACTGCTAAATTCTTAAGTTTTTCTTGGTTAACTAAAAATGTACATGATAAAATATGCCAGAACAGGATTTGAACCCAAGATGTTATGTATTGGGAAGTGACAAAATATGTCTACAAGGGACATCAAAGGTGATTTGTTGGGGAAGTGAAGTATAATGCTTTTTAAGCTGAGTGCAATATGATTTTTCCTTTGTGAATTTCTTTCACCAATGTGTGTGTATGTTTATATAGACAAAAAGGTTTCATATAGGTTTTTATCAGTCATATAAATGTCTTTTTTAAAGTGATAGTTCACCCTAAGAATGAATTTGTTATTACATTATTTTCACATTATTCAGTTTATTATTAAAGCAAATAAGTTCATAAATCAAATCTTCCTGCTTTCTTTTCCCCTGCTGAAGCATGACACAGACTCCTCCCATTTGCTGTGGCCCAATTCTGCCACTAGAACCCACTTCCAAGAAATCACTAGCGAATGGCTGTCCCTCACAGTGGGTGTCTCCGCCCCTTACCCATCATCTTCCTGTGGAAGTCCAGTTCCACCTACTCCTCCTCCCTTACCCATCAGCTTTCACTACACAAGCCCCCAACCCCCTGCTCCACCTGTGAGAAAGTTCACCCCATCACCACAAAACACCTCCTCAAAATGCTCCCCTGTATCCAGCCAAAACCCAGTCACTTCAGAGTCCTCAAATATCTCCCTGTATTCCCATGAACTTCTCTACAGACAGAGACTGACAGCTTTAGATATAACTGAAGCTGTCAGTCTACCTCAGAAGCTGATCTCAGATCATAATCAGGAGCCGTTAAGAACAGCACCTGATAGTAAAAAACTGTTAGAAGATCTATGCATAAAGGGACAAAGCTTGAAGCAAAACTGTAAGCCATCCAGGGTTACATATGAGCCTGATCCACATGACCATCTTATGTTTCTAACCCGTCAACTTCACAATGAACTCAAAGTCAGATTGGCCAGCCAATCAGCAAGCATATCTAATAAAGAGGTGTTACCTGATTGGTCAATGTCTAATAAGCCACTCTCCAATAGTTTAAACCAAGAATCAAAAATGATGATGAATAAGGATCATGAGATCAACAAGAAAAAGGCTAAGGAACAGTTGTCAGTCATTTCGAAGGACAAGTCACACTTTCACGGTTCAGTAGAAGAGATTAAATGGGAGGGGCTTCCTGAGTTGTACATAGAGGAGGAGGAGGATGAAATAATCAACAGTTCAGTCTTGGAGGTTCTTCCAAAAAAGGAGGTAGTTCATATTGTGTGACGGACTCATGATATAGCTGTGTGCACTATAGTATATTAAACATATCTCAAAATTCTCAATCTAATTCTCTTATGAGATTTAAAACCCAATTTTGGTTTATATATGTTTTTAATTCTATGAAAGTACTTTTGGTTTTACAATTTAATTTTGTTTAATTTGTTCATTGACTATATTAAAGAGGCCATATACTCCTTTGTAAGATTTTATTTTATTCACTGATGTTTACAAAATGTAATACTTACCTATGTAAATGTACTCTGTTCTGATTGGCTACCTTCTTTGCATGTGAAAAATAACCATGTTTATTCATACAATTCGTGTTAATGAATTGTTTTGGTGGAGTGAGCAGTGAGCTGTGATTTGGACCACTAAACTCATTGATTTTAAAAGAAAATATTGTTTTCAATCATATGGTCTCTTTAAATAGTCTTCTGACTTGCATGTCCTTTAGACTACAAGGCCCACAATTTAAAAAAAAATAAAATAAAATTAGTATTCAATCATAGTGGAAACACAATTTTAGCTTTCTCTTTCTCTTTGTCAGGCTGACTTCTCATCTGTTGCACAGCGCATCATCTCCTCCATCACTCCGTCACTCCCCTTCACTTCCTTTCCCACCCTTAATTCCTCATTTACTCTTTCCTCCAATAGCTCTTCACCTGCACAAATTGAATCTACTGCATCTACTGTCCACTCCTCACCTCTTTCTGCTCTTAAACTTTTTCCAAGTACGTCAACTCCCTCAGCTCCTCTTGCTGCATCTCTTTCTTTGGCACCCTCTTCCTCATCTACCCTTCCATTCTCCTCTTTACCTTCCCCTTCAGCCTCTCCTTTCCCTCCATTATCTCTCTGCTCTCCGCCTTCTTCACCTCCTTTATCCCCTCTAAAATCTCCTTCACCTCCTGCATTGACCCCTAAAATGTCTTATTCACCACCTTCTTCTCCTCTACCATCATTCTTACCAATATGTTCCCCTTCATTATCTTCACTTCCCATGTCTCAATGCTCATCATCCCCTCCTCCACCTCCCTCTACCCATTCACAACTTTGCTCATCTCCACCCACATCCACTGCTCTTTTCTCTCAAATCCCCACCTCCAACTCTCCTTCTCCTCCCTCCTCGCCCCATCGTTTTTCAGTACCTCCATCTCCTCCTTTGTCTCCAATTCCTTCCTCTCATCCTCCTCTTTATTCCTCCTGTAAGCCTCTTCTACCAACCATCCCTGCCTCCCCACCCTCCTCTCCATCTCCTCCCCCTTCTCCCCCTCCAGCTATACCCCAGTGTTCCTCAGATTACAATTCTTGTCTTGAGATTCTGCCACTACCTTCCTCTTCTCCTCTTTCTACCACTTCTCCTGCTCCGTCCTCTCTACCTTCAGTCCCTGCTCAGCCTTCTCCACCCATTCCTTCATCATCTCCCTCTTTTCCTCCTCTCTCTCCACGTTCACAGCCTCGCTCTCCTAAGATCAAGGTAAAAATAGTGAAAGAAAGAATGGTTTCACTTCTGCTTTGTAAATTTTCTAACTAAAAGGGAATGGCTGCTGTGAGGAGCATGTGCGTGTGAGTTGATATATGATTACCTACAGAATGTTTGGTCATGTGTGGATATAGGCTGTACTACCAGAGTGTACTCTTAGCATAAACGTACAGGGTTGTGTAAATATGCATATAGTGGACCTTACTCATTAGATGTGAATGTAAACAAGGCTGTGAGAGAGAGGTAAACAGTCTGTTCAGTGGGGGTCTCCCCAGCTAACAGGAAACAAACAAAAATGTTATTTTTAAGTTGTTAGTGAAATGATTTAAAAATGCTACAGAATAAAATGATGGAACAACATTCTTATAACCAAGCAATGATGTTTATACAGCATCTAATAAAATGGACGTTTTGAACATTCTTAAACGTTCAAAATAACGTGTTTTTGTAACTTAATGAAAACATTAAGGAAATGTTCTTACAATGTAAAATTGTTAGATAAGTCATTAAAGAAACACTAGAAGACTGATTTTCTGTGTTAATCATTCATAAATTATCTAATTGAATTAAATTAAGCAGTTCATGTAAGAACAGCTGAATGAGCACAGATTTACACAGATATTTGTTTTGCGTTTCATGAGGTGTAGCAGATTAAACATCTTGGTACAATCAAATGAACAGACTGTACTTCCATCACTCAACCTAGTTTTCATTCATTTATTCAGTTTAAATATGGCATCTGGCCTAACTGGGGCCCATAGTGTGAGAGTAAGTTAGTGTGTTCGCATATGTGTTGGCTCTTTCTTGCCTGGAGTTGGACTTCAGATCAAATCCATAACAATTCTAGTTTTTGGCATGACTGTTAAAACTAAAATGGAATTAACATTACACTGAAAAAAAACTCAAATCAGTATTTGTGTGTTATTTAAACATCTAATCTATATCTAAATGTCAAAATATTTAAAAATATCTATAGTTAAAAAGCAAAATTTTGTAAGAAAATAAGACTTATTTTCACAGAATATATTTCAAATTAAGTTTGCTTTTCTTACCATACTGGCAATTGTTCTTGTTTAAATAAAAAAACAACAACAATTAATGATTCATGCTTAAAAAAGTTGAGTATTTTGGTACATTTAAAGTGTTTTGGGAAAATAATTTTAAAACATTCAGTTTACACAATTTGGCTGAAAATATCTGTCATGTTTTAAATACTTGATGTTTTTAACCTGGAAAAAAGTCAAAAATACTGATTAACAAAATGATTTGCATTGTAGAATTGAGATTAAGACCAGGAATGAGGTTGTGAACAATGCTGAGGTGAATTTTGTATGAGCGCTGAAATCTAAATGGTTGTCATGCATTTGATTCTTGCAGACAGTTTATAAGCAGGAAGTGGTGGTTGATGGTAAGCCACCACGTAGTCCCATTTCCACCAGGAGGCGCTGTTTATCTCCCAGTTTATCACCCAGTAGAACACGGAGGGTAGGATGGAGTGTGCTGTGACACTAGCAGCAGTGCAGACTGGGAAATGGAGTCCTTTCTAATCCTTTATATTGTAGTTCTCTGGTGGCCGCATCATGGGTGGATTTCGTCTTTGTGTGTACTATAACATATCAGGTCTTCTCTAAGCTCAGTGATGACAGAGACTCACAAAATGATGGCCTGTGCCTGGATTTGGTGTGATATACTGACCGATTGAGGCATTATGAATGCAGTATACTGACTCTTCCTCTCTCTCACACTCTCTCTCACTCACTTTAACCCTCTTAGAAAATGATGCAGGATGCGCTACATACAGGTGGTGACCCGTAAGTTATATTTTAAATGTTAAAAACCCAATATACAGTATTGCATAGATTTTATCTGTTGAACAGGATGTTTTTAAACATTGTTTTAACGTTATTCCAGGTTCCAAGCTGTGTACAATTATGTACCTCGTAATGAGGATGAACTGGAGCTGAAGGAGGGGGATGTTGTTGATGTCATAGAGAAATGTGATGATGGCTGGTTTGTTGGTAAGTTTTTTTTATTAATAATGTATTAGTCTTAAAGCTTTTAACTGTTAATGCATTGTAATGTTGTAACTGTTTAAATGGGAATAATCTTTAAACATAATTTAGCAATGTAATGTAATTTAGTTTGTTCTTAATGACAATTACAGTATTTTGTAAATTCTTTGTTAACTTTGTTATCAGGTACCTCGAAAAGAACAAGGTTGTTTGGAACATTCCCAGGAAACTACGTTAAACCACTTTAACAAAGAGGAAACAACGGCACAACTTTGGCCACTCCAGTGCCTACTGTGTAGGGCCAAAGCGGCACCTCACCTTTGAAAAAGTGTGTGTGTGTGTGTTCACAAACAAAACCCTTCACAAATAGCTCTGCCATTTCTTCACAGACAAACGATTGATGTTTGTTTCACTTTGAGCACTTTCGTTTTGTGCCATTTGACATTCTCCTTGCTGATCCTTCATCTGCTTTTCTGACAACAGCACATTGATGAACGTTTTCCTGCTTTTGGGAATTCTGTGGTGTTAAAGGATGATGTAGCTCATAGTTTAGAAGGTAAAGATGATGGAGAGATGGAGAGGTCAGTAGATCAGTATACATGTAACACTATAATAAAGAACAGACCTCAGTCCTCAGTGTTCATACAAGTGTGTTTGTGTGTCTGTGTGTAGAGTAACAGACAGTAGCAATAGACACCACATATTATAAGAAGATGGATCATTGGATTAAAATGATACAGTATCATGAGCAATTATGAAGTTGCTCAAATTTCCATCTTCCCTGTGTAAAACGGGAAAAGAGCGTTCACTCCTATGTGGCCAAATAAGGAAGTGTTCATACAATGGATAGAAACAGGTATTTTTACACATTAATTGTATAGGTAATACTTTTGCCATATATATTTACAGAATAACTGTCACAGAGAAATTCTTGTATTAACTGGCAATCATTCATATAGGATAATGTTGAGTATTTGTACAAATCGTCATTTAAAAAACGTGACATGACATTCTGGAAAAGAAATATGCTTTTGTCGAATTTAGTAACATAAATATTTGACTAATGAAGTTTTCTAATTTTTACTTGAATTTTATGGGCACACCAAGTTTTAAAATTGTAAACCAGGTGTGAGTTAGTCGCCTGACCTTTCATATGGTAAGAAAAACATGTAAATCAAGATTGAATCATTGCTTGTTATAGATATGAATGGCAACAATGTTACAATAACAAGGTTTGACTGCTATAATCTTACATTTTTTATTTGTGTAACTTAAGTTAAACTAACTAAAATTAACAAAAATTGTGATTTACCCATTGTCCTCTAATGGTTTTCCTGACACAAATTTGATCACTGGTATATCGCTTAAATTTTCTCTTCCACAATTCTCACAAGATGCACTCTTTCAAAACTGCACCATGTTTTACACCAGATAGGTATTTGATTACTTTTGTAGTTTGTTGTACGTTGACATTTGGGTCAGTTTAAAATTTCAAAGTTAGTTTAAAGGCTTTGGATATCAGTATTTTCTGCACAAAGTGTATCACTTGTGTTGTTGTGTTTGAAAAGCATATAGCTTATGTTGCATTCACTTTTACATGTGCTAATATTCAGTATATGAAGAGTGTGTCTATGAATTTCACAGACAGCAGAGGAATCTTAAAGCACCTTAAACATTTATTAGTTGTATTATTTTTGTTTTCTTTAAAGCTGAAATGCATAATTGTTTTATTGCTTTTAAAACTTTTAGCCTAATATGCAGAGACAACTATAAGTAAGCCATTTGTAGGTTGATTTCCCTAAAAACATAACTTATTTTACTATATGGCGCTTTCAGAGCATTGCTCTGTTTGTTTGAACATCCCAACCAACCCGACACAGCTACAATGGCTCAACCAATGGTCTGCGTTTGTGGTTATTTATCCAGCCAATGAGGGTGAGTGCTGAACCTGTTTAAAAACAGTGAGGAGCTGTTTAAAAACAACCTTTGCTTTTGAAATGACATTAAATGAAAGTAATGTCTCAGAAATTGCACACTTAAGCTTTTTTAATTACACTGTTTGCATTTTCTAGCTTCACTGCTGTTTGCTGAAAAAACGTATGTCTTTTTGTATTTTACTGTACATGAAGTTCACTTACATTATAAAGTCCTTCATTTCACACTCTGCATCTCATCTCAGTTTCTTTCATCTTTATAATTCATGCCATGTGCCAAATTTTTTCTGGACACTCAATCTCTTTGGTGCAAAAAGAAAATGTATGCAAAAAGTGTGCAAAGAACATTTTTGGGACTAATAAAGGACTTCAGATAAACACTCTAGTCAAACTGGAGTCAAGAGACTTTTTCAGCACTGTTTGCCTTTGTTACAGCCACAAACAACAAAGGACTTGACTTTGAAGATTTTTTGCCTTTTTCCTTATAGGCTTTTGACTGATCAACATATAGTGTTAATAGATGTGTGTGCTTCATGAGCTGGTAAGTTTGAAGAAATCTTGTGTAACCTGCAAACTTTAAATAAAGTTCCTTCTTTCTCTCTCTCTCTTAATATCTCTCTCTCTCTTTCTCTCTCTCTTCTCTACCTCTCTTTTTTCATGTATTGTAATACATTTATAATACATATATTTATAATACATATCTGATACATTAGATATATTATTTGAGTTTCTGTATCTGTTGCTTTAGTTTCAGGGGTTAAGTTAGTAAAAAAATGAGTACTATGGTGCTTTGATATATATCATGGTAGTAAATGATTACTATAGTCATACATTGGCTGTAAAGAGTACATTAGATGTTTGTTACACTCAAAATGACATTGCCATAGTACTTTTCTGTGGTGATATTAAACTTGACTGTGTGTATTTACTGTTCACACACATTGTATACACACACACACCAAGGTTTTAGCACTATGCAGTAAGTGTAACCAGATATGAGGATCTGATTTACTTTAGTTTGTTTGGCCATATACCCAAAACCTTTTATGGAATGAATCAATTGGGCCTGTTGAAATCTGATTTCTGCCAATATCTCTCTATGGATTACATTGTTACTCTGTAGTTGATGAAGGATGAACTTGTATTATAATAGATCACAGTCTTTTAGTTTTTGTGTAAAAATTTGAAGCAAAGGCAGTGTAATGGATCAGATAAAAAAGAGATTAGTTTACACAAGGAGTCATGCAGGAGGAAAAGAGAATTTTGTTTATCAGTACTGTGTCAACAGAGTGGAAAAGTAGAAATGGACCATAAGATGTAGAAATGAGTGAATTAGAGGCTAAACTCCTGATCATAACTAAATGTGGAGGAAGAGAGAGACACAGAGGTCTAGATTGGTAATAAAAGAATGTGCCTGTGAGACTTCACGAGCCTCCGCTTGACTCACTTACCAAATATGGACAGAAGCAGTGAGCTCTGTTTCCAGACCTATACAAGCACCCGGCCAGCCAAGTGGTCCCAGCCACCAGAGGGCCAGAGCAGGCAGCATTGAGCTGGAGTCCTGCTTTTATCTCTTTAAGAAGTATGCGGTGTAGTTGATGTTGCTGTTGTTGTTTAAGTTCTGATCTAAGATCAGTTTCCCTTGCCGTTTATCACGCTAGACTAACCTAGATTAGAACCTTAAACTAATGCTTAAAGTAATAAAGAATAACCAGCTACTCAGCATTATGTCATCCAGTACTTGTGTAAATTTCCTTCTTTTGTGGAACAGGTTTCCACCCTATTGAAAAGACTAGATTTGACCAGCACAGATTTCCATGATGAAACAATTGCCAGCCAACCAGCATGGTTTTTCTGTGAAGGTGGTAGATAAAGACTTGATGGTTAAGTTAGTAAAGAAGCCTTGTTTGGGGACCAGCACACCAGCTTTCCAAACTAAGGGCCAGTATCCAAAATTAAACATGCTGGTGACCATCAATGCTGGTGTTTCAACTGGGACAGTTTGCTGACAAAGTGAATGGCAACTATAATACTAAAAAGAACAAAAATTTTTTTGCTAGAATATAGCAAAATAAGTTTTTGCTATATTCTAAAAACTTTTAAGTAGCTTTGTGTGAGGTCCAGACTACAATTTATGCTAATGTTTTTAGAAAATTATGTCTTGCATTTTTAGGCTTTGGAGTGCTGGTTGCTATCAACTTTTAATGGATGAAAAGAGCAACCTGTTTATTCTACTAGATGATACTTTTTTAAGTAACTATCCCTTTAAGATTGAAAAGGTTTTCCTTGGAAACAAATGTGTAAATATGGCCTGGCTTATCTTGCCTAATGTGAATATATTGTACTGATATCAGCTTGTGGAGGTTGGGACTAGTTATGCAAGTGCAGCTTGTAAATTGACAGAGAGAACGCTTTGGAAAGAAAGAGAGAAAGATGAGATGGAGGAAACAGTGATGAACAAACATAGATGAAGAGGAAAGAGCAAGTATAGGGAGAGAGAGAAATAGCCCTCACACTGTAGGAGTGGTCTCTCATCTCTTTAAAGATCTAGATCTGTATAAACTATCACTCTTGAGAGAGACTCTGTGTCACACACACACACCTCTGCTGGAGATATGCCATTCCAAGTTGTGCTGGAAGGACCCGCACCATGGGGCTTTCGACTTATTGGAGGAAAGGACTTCAGCCAACCTCTCACGATAGCCAAGGTGAGAGTGTTTGTTCATGTCTACAGCTGTTGTGCAATACTTAATTTAAGCAGATTTAAGCAGTGTATTTACCATTTTTTAATTCTGACTCCAGTTTGACTGTCTGAAACACAGTTGAAAAACTACTGGCTGTGTGTGTGTGTGTGTGTGTGTGTGTTGTAAAGGACTCCCACCTGTGCACAAGGGTATCTGACTCATTTATAGAAACAGCAGCTTACATCAGTCATATAAAAAATAAACTTAGATAATCTAAGATAGCCGATATGATGGCTGAATAACCAAACTGTTTTGGAAAGTGTGTGTTCATTATGTACTCCATGATGAAATCATTTCTAAAAAGAATGCTTGACAACTAATAACCAAAAATGGAATACTTATAAAGGAATAATATAATACAAGAAAAAACACAAACACACTAGCAGAGTGAATATAAAAAAACAATAGAAACATGGGAGAGACAATGTAATCCTAAAATGTATGCAACAATATCTGTCATGAATTGAGGATTTCAGAATATAATATCCCTTCATACCAGGTACAAAGACAACTTTTGATGAGAGAGAGAACAATGCCTGTTCTGATCCTATTTATGTTACACGGGGTGTGTGTGCAGCTAAAATTGTTAGTGATGAATCATTCGTGCTGGAACTAACATTTGGATCCTCACACCTGTTGTTGCAGCAGAGTTGTGTATTCTAAATCCAAACAAATGTCAGAGAGAGTGCAAAACAGAAAGAAAGAGACAGACAGAAGGACACTGATTCAAACAGTGCTGTATTTACTTCTTAAAGGTACAGTTCACTCAAAATAACTCTCAAAGTAACTCTGTCAACCGTTACTTACCTTGATATCTCAAACATGGGAGATGTCATAAAGGTGAGCATGATTTTTCTTGTAGAACACAAATGAGGAAAATGAAATTAATGATAGTTTTTTATGATTTTGGAGCATGACAACCCCTGGCCCCATCCACTTTTGTGGACATTCAAAGGATATTCTTCAGAAGTTCACATTTTTTGTTTAAAAGAAAGAAAGAAAGAAAGAAAGAAAGAAAGAAAGAAAGAAAGAAAGAAAGAAAGAAAGAAAGAAAGAAAGAAAGAAAGAAAGAAAGAAAGAAAAGAAAGAAAGTCTTTCAGAACAGCTACAGATGTACTGTATCTTTAATTGAGTAGTTTCTGACTTTGCTCTGTTTAAATTGCTACAGCCTGTTGCGTGATCATAGATATAATGCAAAATACACAATAAAGTTATTGTGCTGATTTTCCTGCTGGAGGTTTTATTCTTTTGTTCTCCATACAGCTCTAGTTTAGGATTTCTACTAAGCTTTAATGAGATTTCACCCTTGGAACATTCTGTCTGTGGATCAGCATGACAGTGTTTCCTAATCTCAACATCATGCAGCCATTTTTGGTCATACACCCTCCTGTTATCTGTCTCTAGGCCTTGGGAGTTATTACTTACAGCTAGCACTGTAACCTGGACTTTATTAATCAAAATATACTTGGAAACCATGCCTGTGATACTAACAGCATGTTTGAAATGGGTTCAGTATGCAAAAGCTGGATTAGTAGGCTTCAGAAATTACAACAGACTGTATAGAACTTGCTGCAGGAGAAACAATGTTTCTTTTAATTGAAATGAATGTTTTTTGTTCTGTTCAGTTCAAATGAATGGCATTTTCTAGAAACTGGTGGAATTCACCAGGCTTGCATCTAGATTTAGTATAGATTTCCTTCATTTGTGAAGAAAACATTTTCTGATGGGGTACACCATACAGTACAACAGTAGTCACCAGTCGAATATTTGAATAAAGACATTGTATATGACATAGTATTTTTCCAGCTATTTTCCTTTAAAAGATGTGCTCGGTAATTTTGTTCTCATGAAAAAGTTAACAAATAACCTACAAATAAATGTGGGTGATTTGCCCAAGTGGCCATATTTAAATGTGGCCATCCTCTCAATCAGCTTGAAACTAACCTGGTTTAACAAAAAACAAAAATCATCACAGACACGCTTTGAACTTGGCACTTAAGATGACACTTTTTACATTTTAGTTGGTGCTGTGGTGTTAACTGCTTATGATTATGGAGTATGATACCAAGTTCCAGCACTGAATTTTAGAACGTTGCGTAAGACAGAAGTTATTTATCACAGTATTGTGCTTGCTTAAGTAATTCATGTGATATGGCATAGGTCTACTGGTATGTGATTATCTTTGTAAATAACAATATTACTATGAACTTTGGAGTTTTGTAATTTTGTAATTTATAATACAAGAATTAATTATGGCTGACTTTGAATATTGCATTTCTACAATGGCATCAGTAACATGAAACATTTACCTTTAATATTTGAGCTTATTTTGAGCAATATCAGAAAATCTATAGGTTTAGTATGGCCGTCTGTCATACTAAAAGCACATCTAAGGTAAATATTTACATTATGAGAAACATAGAATTTCTTATTTTCTTTCTGCTTGCTGGGTAATGATAAGAGGTAAATCAAGAGTCAGTGTTAAAGCATTGCAAAGCATTGCGAGACAAACTGGACCAAGAATGCCCTATGATGTATGACTGATATATATCTACCTTTGCAGAGGGATTGCCATTTGGTTCTTATCCTATCATACATGCCATTCTGATCATGTAATGCAATGCATCTGCAGTAGTTTGCACGAGTGTACATACCATCAATGGCAAAAACTTATACAGTCACATTACTTATTGAAATATACACAACAGACTTCACTACTAACAGGGAACATTCTCAGAACGTTGGATAATGTTCTCTAAAAGTTCTTCAGGGTTTCAAAAAAACATGTTTTGCCATGACATTTTTGTAGCATTATAAATCACATATATCAAAAACATTATTAGTTGTTAGTGGAATGTTTTAAAAAGTTACTTAATGGAAACGTTCGGAAAAGTTTTTATATTCTAAAATTGCTAGCTGAGTTATACACACACACTATAAAAAATATATGGTCTAACGTGGTTTAAACTGAGTAATACAGGTTTAATGCAACAGTTAGTGCCTGCTTAGGATGCTAGTGAGATTGCTAGTGGTTAGTGAATAAGATGTTTGTTGCTGTGGTGAAATAAATATCACTCCTCTGTGTTTTCAGATATCTCCAGGAAGTAAAGCCTCCAGAGTCAACCTCTCCCCTGGTGACATTATCCTGGCAATAGAAGGAGTTTCTGCTGAAAACATGATGCACTGTGATGCTCAGAATTTCATCAAGGGTGCGACCTATCAGCTCACACTTACTGTTGAAAGGTCAGAGGTCACTTATGGTCATATGAATGTACTTTAGTACAGCTTGACCCACCACTGGACAGCAACATATGATTTTAATGAAGGGGAAAAGTAGTAGAAAACAAACAACAAGAAGCATATTAAAACAAAGGCACAAATCTTCTATAATTTATAATGCTGGCATGATGTGGGGAAAGTAAGATCTTAAAAGAAAATTCCATGAGCATAGGTTTTCATTTTGAAACCTGACTGCATTATTGTCTTGCAGACCAGAGACCAAACTGTGGTCACCCAAAGTCACAGAAGATGGCCAAACCAGTCCGTTTAAAATTAACTTAGAGGCAGAAAGACAAGTATGTGTATGTTTTTGTATTTTTATTTGTGGTGATGTATGATTTGTGTGCGTTTGTCTCTACAATGACATCATAGTTTGATTTAATCTATGTTTTGCTTGACAGGAGTACAGACCAATAGGAACAGGCCATAATCGTAGGGCAGCTCCCTTTGTGGCTGCAGCCAACATTGATGACACACGACAGGTGGTGAGCCCAACATACAACTCCCCTATTGGCCTTTACTCTTCAGGCAATATTCAGGACGCCTTACATGGACAACTCAAGGGCCTCATCCACAGCAAACCCGAGAGGTGAGTTACAGCCCTTCAGGGAATTTTACTGTGAGTGTGTCTGAACCAGAACCACTCCATAACCTTTCAGTCTAAATCCCTCCAGTAAATAATCAGAGCATGGCTGTATATTGCTTTAGAATGTTAGTGGTACTAAGGTTATCAGTTTGACTTGATCAAAGTGAGGTAGCAAACAGGAATCACTTTTAACAGCAGTTCAGTAAAAAGTATAAAATGCAACATTATTATACACTGCTCTACCCAGATAACGGAATGTTTTCAAAACATTGAATAATGTTTTAAAAGTTCTCTCAAAGTTATCAGAAAATGTTCTTGCAGTAACGTTAGTAGTACTTTTTTAATGTTGTATATCATATATCAATTTTTGTTGTTAGTGAAAAAACATAACATGAATAACATTTCATAACCAAGCAATAACACTAATACAATGCGTAAAAAACATTTTTAACATTTTTATAACTTAATGAAAATGGAAACATTCTTACTATGTAAAATTGTTAGCTGGGCTACCTATATATAATAGTCTATAATACCTATAATACTGTAATCTGCTATAATCCATTTACTGTTCATAGATTGAGTGTCTAGATAAGTGACACATTCTGACAGGTTCCTTTGACACCTTTCGGAATTTCTTACTCAGCGCAAACACATGCTGCAACATACGCATCAACTTCCAATAGTGTTTGAGGGTTATTGTTCTGCATAGTATACTTGATCAAGACAAAATGCATATACTTGTTTATAGTCCCAGGACGCTCAGCTGTATAGAGGAGTCTGATGTATATCAGATGCTGCAGAGAAATCAAGACGAGGAGGAACCGCACGAGCCCCGACAGTCTGGATCCTTCAGAGCCTTACAGAGCTTTATCAACAGTGAAGGTATGACATACACACAGGACTTAGTTAAACAAACTACAGCAACATCAACAAAAGAAAATATACAATTCATGATAAATATATCACATACATGCTGACTTACACAATTATACACAACGTGTATATATGAGTGTTCATATATGAGTGTTCATATACATATGCATACTGAATTTTGGCAATGTTTATTATTATCTAGTTTTTTTATTTACAATTTTATTATTCACTTGGACAAGTTTCTTTCTTCACTATCATTAATATTTGACTGAAAGATGATATGATATGGCTCCGGCATATTTTTGTTTCACAGGTACACGCCCATTAGTGACGAGGAAGGTCCGTGCCCCCACGACCAAACCTGCTCCTGCAGGAAACTTACACAAGCTGCCAATGTGTGATAAGTGTGGTAATGGCATAGTGTAAGTCTGATTTATTACTGGACACCTTCAGTTGTTGCATAAGTAATTATAGGTGACAAATATTTCTGATAATACAGTGTGGTCCTAAGGCTCTCTCTAATTGGTTCTTTTTTGTCTGTCTGTTTCTTCAGTGGGATGGTTGTCAAGGTTCAGGATAAGTATCGTCACCCTGATTGTTTCGTGTGTACAGACTGTGAAGAAAACCTTAAACAGAAAGGATATTATTTCATAGATGACAAGCTGTACTGTGAGGCTCATGCCCATGCCCGGGCAAAACCTCCTGAGAGTCCTGACCTTTGATCTTCTCACTGATCTTCTGATCAAATAAGGGTTCCACTATGGGTCAACCACTGTTGAGTGCATGAGCGTCTTGTTTTAACCACAGACACACAGGTCTCACCATAGTTCACATCAACCAGATAGAGAAACATAGATTTATGGATAGTGCTGATTTTGGTTGTTATGTGTGCTGGGATGTAGTGTTTTGCACTTTGTAGGAATAGGAGTGCGTTGACTTAACAATGGTTTTATGAATAAAGATTTTGGTTACCATGACATCTCTAAGTGTTTGAGTTGTACATGGGATCACTATCATGATTCATGACAGCTATTCTAAATGCTTTCTTTGTTCTACATGTATCATATTTATTTAGTCACAATCTACAGTCTAATGTGGGTTGTTACTGCCCCCTGCAGTAATGCAGTCACAAGTACTGTCATGGCTTTAGTCCATCGTAAAACACGTAAAAAAAATTATTTCTTTATAATTTTGCTAAAAAGGTAATGCTAATTATTAATATACAATGACCTTGCTGTGAAATATGTATGTGATTTTGTTTATTATTAATGCAGCTTATGTTGCCCTTTGGCTTAACAAGTGAAGAAGTGGTTTGAAAATTGAGCAGAATTGAGAGCTGGTTCCCCAGCTAACCTTATACACATACATTTACATACACATGAATAAATATCAAAATCATTGTCATTAATCACACATTAAAAGTTATATACATTATTATTGTGTCACAAATATGTATTACATTTAAAACGGTTTCAGTTATAATAAATTACCGAGTTGTGATTTAATGCAAGTATTAAGCATATTAAGGGGTTTAATAAGCGTTAGCGAATTATTTTTCTTTATTCTTTGACAAGAACTTTAACAAGTTAAAAAATGCGCAGATCAATTCACACGTGGGAACTTTCAACAGAATTTCAAGCCACGCCCCTTTGACGCACGATGGCCGTCAGCAAAGGTAACGTTTTAGCATAAAGGACACTATTTATATAACGTAAAATTAAACTTCATAACTGTATCATCAACAATATATGTTTTGCCATTTCCAGCTCATTGAAATAATTTCTTTCGCTTCCTTATTTCAATTATGGAAAGCACTGCAGTTTTGTTGATATATGAAAATATTATAATATATAAATATTATCATACAATTACTCTCAATATAACTTGTTTCTACAATGCATCTCACATTTTAGAGAAGCATACTTTACATAAATTGCATACTTTACATAAATTACATAGGCTTTAATCATCGAAAATGATCAATCAAAAACTTTATTAGGTTAAAGCCATGAACGTCAGTTTATCATCAGTACCTAATTCCATATATTTACACATGATTTTGCCCCACTCATGACCACTTTGAGAAGGCACAGCAAAATCAAATGCTTTAAAACTGTATGAAAGAAAAAATGTAATGCTTTATTGTAAACATTTTAATAATTTTAATAAGCAATAAATAAATTCTGTTTACAGAACCAGAGTGTGTTTTCAAGAACAATTCAATGGTGCCTTTTGGGAAGGACTCATTAACACTGAATAGAATACTAAAAGAAAATGAAACCATAAAATATGATACAAGCTCTCCTGATTATAGCACAGCAGCTATAAAATCAAATAAGCCCCCATTTCTCAACACTGAGACTTATTTTGAAAGGTGTGCACAATTACAAAGGGAAAACCTAGAGATGAAAAATAAGCTAAAAAATATGGAGTATTATTGCAGGGGATGCAAAACAGAGCTGCAGAGATTTGTGAAGAAATTTAAAGAGTTTAAAAAAATCAACAAAGACCTGGACCTGAAGAACAAACAGCTACTGATCAGAAACCAGCAGATGAGGCAGAGGATTGCTGAGATCTTAAAGGAGAATAGACCTCAATCTGAAGACCTAGAGAAAAAAGAGAAAAAACACTTAACAGAAGAACTAAAGGAACCTCACAAACAAACTGCACAAACTCCACAGGATTCAGATGGAATCCAAGAGGCAGTAAACAAGGAGAAAATTATCCTATCCCAGCTACAGCAGGACAACAGGACCCTAAGAGAGACACTGGAGCACAGCAGTCAGGTTTTAAAAGATGCTGAGCTTAGAGCAGAAAGATCACAGAGACAGCAGGATGAACTTGAGAATTGCTTGCTCGCTGTGCAGGCTGAGAAGAATTTACTGCGACAGGAGGTAAAGAGGCTCCATAAGGAATACATGAGCCTCACTAACAGCATCTCACTGCAGCTAAAGCAGAACAATAAAGCTGCTAGTCTCTCAAATGAAGTCAGAGAGGAAATGACACGGGTCTTTCAGAGACGACCACAGACAGACATGCATTACAACCCAACACAGCAAAGATCAACACAGTTTAGCACACTGTGGGTAAGAGCAGATACAACAACAATTACAATTACATTACAAAAAATATTAGATGATTTACATTTTTATTATTATTATTGCTTTTTTTCTGTGTAGGAGGAGACACAGTAGAGCAGAAGATGCAATTTGAAGATGAGATCTGGAACAAATGAGAGAGAGAGAGGAAACCCAAAAACCCTGAAACATGAACGGCCATTACCACAGACAGAGGGAGAGAAATATTATAATGAAATAATAAATAGCTGAGTGTCTTTTCCCTTTATTTTCAAAAAAGGTGAAATAGTTTTCTTTATATGTAAAAATATTGATTACCTGTCTTTGACAATGTTCTGCCATTAAACATGCTTTTTGTTCATTGTGCCATGTATTCCCAGTTTTTATAAGTTTATAACATTATGAAAAATCTCACGCAAGTCAGAGCTTGGGGGCAGTGGATGATGCATGTGCTCATGAAATATAAGAGCTTTTGCTTCATTGGGGACCCAGGCTCAAATCTGACTGGGGATGTCGTGTAGTTTTTATTTCTGAGAAGTCAGCTGTAGGTCAGCAGGGGGCAGTAGAACTCTGTCTTGTCCATACAACAACATATATCAAGTATGCGAGGAAGAGACAGACGCTTTGTGAAACGTCATAAAACATGTCAGCCTCCTAGTGACAGCAGCTGGATTTGATCGTTGGTCGAGAAAAAAATGGTAAAATAAACAAGCTTGATACAAACTGCTTTATGAAATTTAGATATTTACTAAAACGATGTAACTGTGCACCAGCCATTTGATAGCATATGTTTAGAAAGACTTACATTCTGAAACACTGAGACTTATACATTTATTTTTCTCATATCTGATTGACGGGTGTCTTGATTTTCTCAGGTTCTTTCAGAGGATTGTAACATTATTTTCCGGGTCAAAGGCATTTTGGAGTTTGTTTGCCTGCTTGACAACTCCAATGGTAAAAACTGAAGTTATTTAAAGATCAGATGGATTTTGTAATGCACTGTTACATTTAGTTTCAGTTGTGTGTTTTTACGAAGTACAACTAGTGTGAAGAAAAATCAAACCATGATAGTACCAATACTTTCAATAAGTACTTGTATATTTAAATTAAATATATATATAATATTCATATATAAAAATCATATTAATGATCTAAAGTGCCTTTCTCTTTCTATTTTAACAGAGGCACAAAGTCAAGGCACCATCTCAAATAGTTTCCAGAGTCTTCATTCCAGAGTGTCTTCAAATAACCTTGTGTTCACTGTCAGTAACAGTCCAGTATTAATATGGCCCAACAAGTGTTTCCAGTCAAGCATTGAGAGTTTGACAGAAACATCAGCAAGTGGAGATATTCTAAAGTATATAGAGTACGTCATATCTTTATTAATTTCATAAATGTATATATAAAAACATTTATTATGCATTTGTAATTGCTGTGTTTTGCATTTATCCCAATTCTGAGCAGCATTAAGCAGTCTGGGCAGTTTCTGTGCCACCCTTGCAGTATAAATACGGCTTAAGATAAGCTCTGTTATTTTTGTGATTATCAGGTCAGATAATAGTGGAAGCAGGAAATCATCAAAAAAGAAAGATAAGAAAAATTCTGGACCTGTGAGTGCTGCTCAAAATCTTCAGTGTCCCATTAAAAAATATTTTTACCTACAGTATATTTGATCAGGAGGTGGCCATCAATAGTCACTCTGACTGTAACACTTTTCTTCTGTCATCTAGACTGTTGTAAATATGAAGCTGCTGTATGAGGTGACACAGCCTGCTGGGAATGAAGCTCCGAGTCTGTACAAAGTGATCGGACAACAGCACTGCGTGAGGATGCCTCTGCCTATGGACTGTGTTCTGTCTGTGACCAGTAATGAAAGCCTGGCAAAGTGAGTGCATATATCAACTCAGTATCAGTACATCCAAAAATGCATTTTATCATTTTGTCCCTATGTTGGTCCAATTTAAGTGCAAATGCTTCCTTTAAACACATGAGGTTTGTAATGCAAAAAATATGTTTGATTTAAAGCTGTAATCCATAACTTTTTTAGTTAAAAATGAATAAAAATCAGCAAGAGTGTAACAGATCAGTGTTAAAAATAGTCGGTTAAATCTGTTGTTTGGATTTCCTGGGAATTGTCTGTTTGCCTTCATTTGACCTAAACATATGTAAAGAAAAATAGGTAAAGTAACATGCAATTTTGTGTTTCAAACAGAGAGGCAAAGGTTACAGACTGCAGCTTTAATGACATCGTTTAGAACTTTTTCTTCTATCATATGACTAAGCTTAAACACTGTATTCGTGAAATTCATCAGAATGACATTGTTCTATATCTTATGGGTATGATCATTCAGTGTATGTAAAGGGCTGGTGAAGGCATTAAGTAAGCAGTTATCAGACATGGAGGAGGTGGTGCTACGGTACAGGAAGGGTTCCTCTCTCCCGGTGCCACAGCCATTTCACTTTCAGTTGCCCGAACCTGCTGGACTTACCACAGTAATCTACCCTGCAGGAGTACCAGAGAGTCAGCTGCAGGCTGTCAGAGAGGCAAGACATGCAGAGAATCACACAGAGGCCCAAAACGTTGACATTAACTAGCGAATCAGTTGTGAATTCTCTCAGTCAAATCGGCTTCCTTTTCTTGCAGGATCTACACAGGAAGTTTGAGTTGCCAGGCGACAGACCGTGCCTCAGACGTGCCAATGTCTTCCATTTTCCTGATGATGCGTATAAAGATGGTTATCTCCGCAACCCTCACGAACACCTGAACCCACCAAACATTGAAGATGCTAAAGTACTTTAAGTTAATATTTATATATTTTTGGAAGTTGAAGGTGCATTATGCAGGATTTTCCAACAAAATTAAGTATGGACTCAAAAATACAAAATAATTCCTTAATAATTTTGTTCCCCTGGAAGTGTGTGGTAGTGTTTGTGTCTACAAAAACACTATGCTTTCCTTTGTTTTTTTATTATTGTTTTTGGGGTGCTTGGTATGTTTTTGGGAGGCAACATGTGACCAGTGTGTGTGTTGCCCCCACCCAATAACAACACACAGGTGAAAGGCAGGGGGTGTGTCATTCTGGCTGTTTGAATGTTGCGTTTACAAACAGTACCTGAAAATCTTGCATAGTGCACCGTTGAATATGTTAATAATAACAGACACCAGACACCAATTTCCATTTTTCTTTCTGTAGCTGTATCTTGTGCAGGGTGTGTACAGTTATCACCACTACATGCAGGATCGTGTGAACGATGACGGCTGGGGTTGTGCTTATCGTTCTCTTCAGACTATCTGCTCCTGGTTCCAGCAGCAGGGATATGTGGAGACAGCTGTTCCCACACACACACAGATCCAGCAGGTACACACACACACAAACACTGTCTGTAACTGTGATTGTGTGGGCTGTTGTTAAAGTTACAGAGTCATTTTATGGACCTGAGGACATGCCTTTAAATATACACATGTATGTTGACTTGTCAGGCTCTGGTGGATGTGGGGGATAAGGAGCCTCGTTTTGTTGGTTCATGTCAGTGGATCGGCTCCATCGAAGTTCAAGCTGTCCTTAACCAGCTACTGGGGGTCACCTCAAAGATCATGTTTGTCAGGTAGACAAAGTGTGTGTATGTTTATTTTAATTATGTGGGTTTACGTTTGTTGATTGCACTCTTTCCACAGTGATTGAAAGAATTCTACCTTTTAAAACAGCCATTTATGTGATATAAATGCATGCACGCCATTCAAAGTTTTGCTTTATTTTTTACCAAGATCATTATTTGGGAAACATTTGTCTTTTTCTATATCACCTTACACAAAAACAGGTGAGAGGGTTACACATTTGATTGAACATAAGTAAACAAACCTGGTTTTAAGAGTTGTCCATGAGAGGGTTTAACAATTCATGATTAACCTGATTTTTTTTTTTACAGTTTAAACTGTTATAAATGCTTGTCTTTCTGTTAAAGTCAGGGATCTGAGCTTGCAACGAAGGGTAGAGAACTAGCCAACCACTTCCAGACTGAAGGAACCCCTGTCATGATTGGTGCGTTAATATTATTTTTGATTTTCTTTTAGCTAGTAAATGTATTGGAATATATATTGCATGTTAAAGAAATATTATGTCTTGCACTTTCAGATGTAAAAGGTTAAATGAGTCAAAAATAAATTGAAAAAAAAAGCATGTTTTTCAGGTGGGGGCGTGCTTGCACATACTATTCTAGGTGTAGCATGGAGTGAGAACACTGGACAAATACGGTTCCTCATTCTGGACCCTCACTACACTGGTGGGGAGGACCTGCAAACAATCATCGACAAGGTGCATATGACAACATCACTAACTATTCAGGGTTTTTTATTGTAATCTTAAGACATCATGGGTCATTTTTAAAGCTTGAAAATCAAGCTGTTGTCAAGTTGTTTATGCCTGTGTGGTGTTTTAATAAGATTTCAAACAAACCATGGGCAAATTTATCAGTCACCACCATTGCTGAGTGTTTTTTCCTTAAAACAGCAGTTTAACAGATGTGGTTTGAAACCGCCCATTTCCTATGTCACAAACATGCTGTAACCAGACACGTCAACAAGTGGATGAGGTAGTCCCAGCTGGTGCAATTGAGTGGAGGCGGGGATAGAGATTTGCATATTAATCCACATGTACTAAATAAAGCATTGACGTAGTTACATTAAAGCTATTTTATGAAGAAATTACTTTTACAGGAAAAAATGTTTAAATGTCATTGAGTTTTAATGAATAAAATGAGTCATTAAAGTGGACAGCTTTAACGAATTATGACAGTTAGTTTGTGAACATACAGTACCACCTTGCTACTAAGTAAAAAAGTGGTACTGTATGTTACTGTATTTATGTGCACACTTTTTCTGTACGTCTGTGTTCAGGGCTGGTGTGGATGGAAGGGGCCAGAGTTCTGGGATCAGAATGCCTATTATAACCTCTGCCTTCCCCAGAGACTCAAGACCATCTAAGTCAAATACACAAAATACTGACTCACCTTTATTTATTTATCAAGGGGTGTTTTGCAGGAAATTTCATTGTTTCAGGGGGTACAAATCAAAGTCACAGTAACATGTGATAAAGGAATGGTTTATTACATAACATCCTTAAAATAGTCATAGTCATCATTCTTTAAACACAGCTTTTATTCATCACACTCATTTGAGGAATGTATTGCATTTTCTTGTCAGGTTTGTATGCACGTTAACCATGTAAATGACAGAAAATGGTGTTAAAATTACATCTTATATCCCAACTTCACAAACACCTTTTGCAATACAATATAAGGCTTCCTGCAATTTAATCAAAAGAGTACCTGATTCTGAAATCTCCATCACTTACAGATCATAAAATAAACAAATGCCTTCACTGGCTCTTTGAAAAGCAAACCGCTTCATTCATTTGTGGTTCTGTAAAGTTACTTTGCTTGTGAGATCTGACCATCCAACTAGGAACTTTTTGTCCGATCTCCGTGTGCCAGCAGGTATGAGGAGTGTGCAGAGCGTGCTGCATTCACAGTTATGCCTGCGTTAGAATATACTTATTTTATATGTAGACTCTAAATCACTGACCCCAGAACAGGGTCAATTGTCCTTATACTCTGCTGCGGACACACCTACAGCATACAACTGTTCACCCATTTACTTCACAGTTATATAATGGCCGAACATCTGGCATGGATGTTACATGAATGTCTACATTAATCACCAGTCGCGAGCTTTCTTGCCGTCTTGCGCGTCGGAGCTCGTGCGTCCTCGTTTCCGTCCGGCCGGCGGTCCGCTCAGCGCGTGCCGCACGTCGCGCGCTGCTGTTGACGCGACATTTCTCACGTCACGCGCTCTGCGTTGTGCGTTTAAAAACTTAGCGCATTGCTCAAATCCGCAAGACCACGCAATATCTTCTGCGGTCTGTCCAGAGTTGTTGCAAATGCTGAAAGCCAGTTGAAACAGAATGGGCGATTAAAACGCTGCACGCGTACGTAAGACTGTTAACTAATAAATAGTATTAAATATAATATTTACATATTAAAGCAGTTAAATGCAGAAGTGGATATTTAGCAGTTTGATTAAACAAAGACGAATCAGAGAAACTTACTCGAATTGTGCATCACTTGCCATCAACACGCTTATGCACTCCATCCTCCCAGCCCTAGCCGCTTTATGCATGGGCGTCTCTCCATTTGCATCCTTTGAAAAAAGTCCTTGTCAAATTAAAGGCACTCACAACAAGGCTGTTTGCATTCAGAATAACTGTCTGTACGACAAACAATTACTTCTGATTAACGTGATTAATAGACGTTCTGTAGAAGTGATTGTAAGTACCTGCTGGTTTGCATCAGCACCTGTTTGGAGCAGCCAGAGCAAGCAGAATGCCTCCTCTCCGCATGCCGCTAGATGTGCAGGGGACTGTCCAATGCCATCTAAAGCGCCACTGACCGCAAATCCGCTTTCGAAAAGATCATTTGTACAGTCCAGCTGTGTGTATATACATGAAATGAAACAGAAACTTTATTTTATAAACCAAAACCGGATGTAAAAACACAATTAAGTATTCTTTTCCAGATGATGTTTAAAGCATTTCATAGAATGGACGAATATTCATTTATACACAACGACATTTAAATTAAATTACGTCTGACTTACCGAATCTGTCTCAAGCAAAAACATAACTGATGTCTAGTAACTTCCACTGAGCTTAACAACCTCCTCCTCCGTCGATCACCGGCGCTCTGTGACCAAACAACCGCACATGTTGCTGAAGCTCACAAAGCAAAAGCAGAAACGCTATTTAGGTCACGTGGTTCTGCGAAATCGACCAATCACGATCAAGAGTAAGCGGTGCGTGTCACGTGACTGGGCATCTCGCCTCCTACAGCTCGTGAAGCTGTGCGGTTCCACACGTACACACGATCGCAGACAGCGTGTCATCTGCAGCAATTTCCCAATCGTGTTATTCAGGAGTTTGTTTATATGCGAATCAACACGTACATTTAAGAAAGCCACTACGTGCAGAGAGGTGTGCATATGACAAGAAATAGTGCTTTTGCCTTTGGTTGCCTTTAAATTTAATTTTAACTTAAGTTAAGCTAGGTTTTGCACGAAGTTAATGCTACCTTTAAGTTAAAAATAAGTTTGTGTTGTTTTAACAATAACCAAGAAGCTAATAAAAATGTTTTGGCTTTAAAATCCGTCCGCCTGGTCTGAGACGAATTAAACGTTTGTTCTCATAATATCATTTATTTGTCTTTATATATATCTAAGCTTGTTGTCATTTACATGCTATCTAGCGTCTGCTGTCTTCCCAAAGTGCATTATCCCTCTTTGGTAATTACATCACGCCAATGAGATTTGCAAGTAGACCCTTCTGTAGAAATGTGTGAGGGTGGTGGATCCGTTATGCCACTTGTACCAAGCAAACAGGAATAAGAGCTCTGAGAATGCTTTGTGCCGTGTGCCCACACTGTAGCAGAATGCCCGCCTTTGAGACTGAGTTGGCAAAATAAACAGCCATAACAATTAATGTGATCAAGTACTGGAATATGACCGCATTCCATATCAGTAAACAATTTTATGTTGTATGAACGTTTCCATAACGTTTCTATTAGTAACAAAGTTCTGAGAACGTTCCAAATGTCAATCGCTTGATTATAAGAACGTTATTCATTTTTTTAATTCTGTTAATTTTTTAAAACGTTCCACTAACAACTTAAGAATAACGTTTTTAATACATGTAATATAACGTTAAATTACGTTCTATCAACGTTACTGCAAAAACCATTTTGATAACTTCCTAAAAGATGTCAGGTCTGAAAGAATTTGTACAGAACGTTACCCAACGTCCTGACAACGTTCCCTGTTAGCTAGTATATTGTTTAAAAACTTTGATGTTATGAAACAGATTGCAACAATGTTTTAAAAATATTAAGCCATTGAAAATGACAATAACAACAAAGAAATGGCATTTCACAGACCATCAATCAATCAGAGTGAATGGCATTTAACTTTCTTTCATTTCTTTCAAATTTAAAATATTGTTATCATTATTATTTTATTATAATTGTAATAATGTTAATGCCATTTATGTAGGTCATTCATTTTATTTCCTACTTTAAAGTTGTACAATATACAGTGGTACATTACTGAAGACTTTCTTAATAGCATTTAAAACGTTAAAATGATAATAAATCTGTTCAGTGCTCGGCAAAGATGGAGACAACGAGGAAAAGATGAAAATGTATTAGTATTCGACACAAAACTGAGGATATGACGTCACTTAGTTACAGTCGCTACAGCGCCCACCCACTGCCTGAGTAGCGAGGTAGACTGCTGCAAGAATGTGTTTTGCTCGTGTTTTTCAAAGTCTGTGTATTAAAATAGTGTTTTTATTTTAAGGAAATGCAAAGCAATATGCCACCTTTGAGTTTTGAAAGCTTTGCATGACAGTGTCGCGGTACTACATGTTTTTGATTTGCATGTGAAGAGGTAAGCGTGGCTAACACATTGGTAAGCATGGCTGACCAGAATTGCGATTTTGAGTCATTATTATATACACACGTCGATTATAAAAATAAATAGGGGAAATATTAAAGGTGTTTCAATTGTTAAATGCTTATTTTTTAAATGATATGACCGGCAGACGTTTTAAACATCTGCCCCTGTTGGTTCAACTCTGTGGCAACATTGCTAAAACAACTGTTTGTTAAAGAGTTTGCCATAGAAACCTGTCCCTGTGTTTATATTATAAATGTTTAGCAATACTGGTCTCAGCTCAGCTTTCAAAGCGTTGAGTGCTGTTCTGATGCTTGAAGAGCTTTGCAATGCTCTTCAGTGTATTGATGTGTTGTTGAATGCCCAGAAAAACACAGAAAATGTTGTAGTGTTGTTTACCTGCTACCTGTTAGGGCAAAACTAGTGCTCCCTGTTGCTTGATAAAACAGTTTTCTATGTGTTCGTATATAGCATAGCTTATGTTGTCCAAAACTGTTTATTGATCTCCAGCATACAGCTTTTTAACATCCAGCTGTCAAACATTGTGAAGGGACACTGCAGACATGTACAGTCCCAAAGAGCTGGAGGGAGAAGTGGACCACTCGTTCTTTGATAGTGACTGTGAAACTAATGAAGCTGAGGATGGATTGCTCAATAAACAGGAGGTCTCACAAAAACCAGATGAAAGGAAAGGTCCAGAGACACATGTTTTGATGGATCAGACAGGGACTGAATTTCAGAGTGGACGGAATGAAAAAGACAAAGCCAGACCAAAGAATGGTTCACACCATCAGAGCAAGAGGGGACACAATGAAGAGAAAGAACATGACAATGATCTTATAAAAGATGGACAAAGCCATGACGTACCCCTCAAAAGATCCTTGCCAATCCCAAGTGCCAAAAGCTCAGATATTACAAACAACAGCCAATCAGATGAAGGATCAAGTGTGCAGTCATACTCATCTGATGACGAACATGAACTGGATGATGAGGACAATAAAGTTTATAAAACCAGCAGTGGTATTTTAAATAGTGATGATGGTGGATACTATCGGAGTGATGATGAAAGTGAGGGGTTGCCGGAGACACAATCAAGAAAGCATAGAGGGATCTTTCACAGAACATCTAAAAAATGTGCTGGTAAATTTCACAACCTGAGCCGAAGCCGTTCCTCATCATCAGGTCCTGAGTCCTCCCACAGTAGTGAGGAGGGAAGCTCCATCTACTCACAGAAGTCTCTTGTGGAACATCACAGAATAGGTTCAGCCAGCCAGAGAGAGAGGCCTAAAGAATCAGCAGATTCTGAGGATACCGTCACGGATGTTACCCCTCTTTCCACCTTCTGAACCTTTGGCCGCAGATGTTCAGAAGCATCAGTCCAGTCTTACCGAGGACCAAGTTGCTGATCAAGAGGGTTCAGACAACCAGAGAAGTACAAGTTCTGAAGGTAAGGATGAACCAGGTAAGCTCCCATAAGTGAGAGGCTGAAGTATGCAGTGAATTGAGATGTTTTCTTGTTTTGGGCCGGTCATTTAGAATCTCTCTCTCTCCTTTGTAGTACTTTTAAAAGTAGAGAAGCAATTGGACAGAGTGCTCGTCTCTAGCCCTAGCAGTGTTGGCAGCAGTCGTAAAAACTATTCTTTCACTAATGAGGAAGTTCGGAGAATTGACCGGGAGAACCAGCGGTTGCTGGGTGAACTTTCCCGTTGTTCAGCACGCTCGCGTAGCAGCAGCTCGACTTTCTCATCCAGCTGTAGTCGCAGGAGCAACGCAACACCCGTACGCCTTTACCACAGCGCCATCAACAGGCAGAAAGAGCTAGAGCGCATTCAGAAGGAAAACCTGGTCAGTATTATTCAGATTAATTTAAACTTGTAAGAATAAATTATTGAATATTGATACTAAGCAGTATAACTAAATTTTTTGGTATGATGACTTTAAAGCAGTGGAGCTTCAACCTTTTAACTGGTTACAATTTCTATTTCATAATTATTTTAGGGATTGGCATAACTAAAAAGATGTATATTCATTAAAATAATCACTGACCATTAGCTTAAGTTTTAGTTGCTCTGGCTTGTCTTATTTTAAATCATTTTAAGGCATCAAAAGGACACTTGGAAGTTTGTTAAGAAACACTGCCTTAAAGTATGTTTGTTGGTACTTATAATCATTGACCACTAGATGGCGTTATTCGCTGTCTTTTCAGTTGTGTACCTTAATGAACTCGCCTCTAACTTTATTTATAAATCACTTCAGAGATGTTTACCATTTGGTAATATTAACTAAATTAAACTTTGATCACACTGAGGGCAGCGCCGTTTTATAATTTGTCTGCCTTGTGGGAAATCAATTTGCCCAGCAAGCACAAGAGAAGCTCTGCAAAATCCGGCATTGTGTGTAATTGAGTTCATATCTTAGGTATGTTATCATATATAACATATATATATTATATGTTATGTTGACCATATGCATGTATATTTGATACATATTCTGTTTACAATTCTGCTTTTCAAGATTCTTCTAAGAATATAATTCAGGGTGTGTGTAAGCAAATCTTTCAGTTTGCAAATGCGTCTTGTTCTGTTGGTATCTACTTTTATGTAACAGCACCTGTAAGTGTGTTTTTTTTTAGAATTCTGTGAAAGTGTGCTTAAGAGATTTCATTGGCTGTGCTCTGTGCTGTCACCCTCAGCCAATGAAAGTACAGAGACAGTTACCGTCTGATCGAGACGAGAAGAGACAGGTGGAAGTGGTTTCGCCCACATGCTTGGCTTGACATTACAAAAAGTCCAGCTGCCTAATCTTCTCATACATACTTTGTTGGCAGAAAGAGTTTTATTCAAACATTAATCATCTTTATTTTAAAGCCGTACCATTTGGTCCTGATTCTTCTGTCTCAATTAAATATAAATGGTCTGGCAATATTTTTGACAGCATTGTTTTGCTTGAGAAAAGGCATGCTAACTGCTACCTTTTGCTAACTTTTACAGCTTTCACTGAAGTGTTGCAAAAACAATTGCAGTTAAGTGTTTAAATAGATTTTTTTTGTTTGAACTGTATTGTGCAGACTGAGTCATTTCTTTGTCTGCTAACTAGCAGCCCAAGAACTCTTTGGTGAATGGAGACATGGTGTTGGGACCTGTTACATATTAAATGTGTAAAGTGTAAAATTTACGTACTTTATGATGCTTACATTGTAAAACCATTAAAATGATCATCATGTTTTGACAGAGTCGCATTACATTATAATTTTACTTAAAACAGTAAGAGTGAGAGAGATAATAAAACATGTAGCTGAACTGGAACTTCTTTGTCTTTGATGATTTAAATTAACATAATATTGTGTTTTGCATACTTAGTCACAAAAATTAGTTGATAATTGTTGGATCTTCTGTTAAAGACAGCTGGTGTAAAGTGGCAGTTGTTTACAATAAAGACAGGATCTCTTTGTATTTACAATTCTGTTCACCTTTCAGTAACTCATGGTCTTTGAAAGCATGCACATTTTCTTACTGTCTTCCTTGCAGACCCTTCACTGTGACTGTAGTTTAATTAAAAAAGAAAACTCAGTACAAACTTCTCCTTAATCAATAGAAGCAGACTCTATTAGCGGTTACCCAGGTTGCATGTTCCTGCATGTCCTGTTAGCATTTTATTACCTAGCAACAAATTCCAAGACAGTCTCTCTCTCTGAACGCGCTGTCCTCTATCTTCACCTTTACTCTATTTCAGTCCCAGCTCTTTTCACGGGTTTTGCTTACTGAGAGGTTTCCAAAGGGCTGTTTGTACCCACATACAGAGGCATGACAGCCTGTGACATTCTGATCCCTGGCCGCTGGTTATTTTTATTCTCAATGGCTCACTGTGGCTTTTCAGAGTGTGCAGTTGTAGTCACTGCTCTCTTGAACAGTTTGTTGGAAGTTAATGTAAGGTCATAGATTGGTTTTCAGCTTTAGAACGAATCCTGCAAAACCTGTAAAGGATAAAAAAACTGTACTGGTTATATTTTTTACACCTAATTTCAAAAGAAAACTATATATATACTGTGCATGAACAAAATATTAAAAATAAAAAATATTTTTTGTGCACATTTTGAAAATTTAATGAAAAATAGGTATTATCTAAATTGAGTTTGTACATTATGGTATTATAGTATTATTAGTAGAATTCATAATATTATTATTCAGGATTTTGTGTTAATGCTTTTAGCATTTTTAATGAACAGTCAATGGATTTGTTTACATGGACATTTACTGAAATAAGTTGCAAAATAAGAATTTGTCAGTATTTGTGATAATATTATTAAGATCCCATTGAATATTAAATGGATATTTAAAATTGTGTTTTGTTAGGCATTCCTGAAGCGTCTAGAATCTGTGAAAGCTACTCCTGGCTTAACCCGAGACGAGCAACTAGCTGATTACCATCGCCACTGTCAATACCTTGGAACACACAATACAGCTATTTCACCACTCAGACCAAAGTCCAGGAAAGCATCTGGTATGTGTCAACATGCAACACAAACCGTTTCTTTAAGTAAAAGTTTTTTCCCCGTATTTTTACAGCCTTATTTGCTTATATTTACCAGTGGTGCCCAAAAATGTTGAACATGACGGTATTTGATATAAAATGAAAAACTAGGATCGTATAATAACTATATTAATATATGCTGAAATTTGTCTCCAATTATATTTTTATTCAAAATGTACTGCATTTAATTCCTCTTTTGAGGAGAGAAATCAGAATATGTATCAAGGGAGTTTTATGGTCTTCTGTTAGTACCATCTGCAGTGGTTTATAGCCCTAATCATAACAAACCTCTTTCCTTCCATGAACACAGGGAGGAGTTCTAGACCCTGCAGTAGTCCTCACAAAACTAGACCAGAAACTGCTAAACCCAACAGAGCAACACCACAACCTGCCTGGTCCTGATCCTCAATGTTTTTTCTTTTATCTGGCCCCTTAAACTTATATTTCTATTTACAGTCAGTTCATATCAGAGCATCATATATTATGAATGAATGTTTCTAAGCTTTGCATTCAATCCTTCATGTCGAGTAGAATCTAAAATATTTGTCAGATAGTCAACACAGCCTGTTCTAAAATGAATTGTATCCTACATAAATTTGTGTAATATAATGTTGTTGTAATCTGGTGATGACATACATGAGTATTTTGTTGACATTATCAGCATAAATAATTGTGTGATCTGTTAGTAAAAGATTGTCAATCTTGTAATCTAATGCAAAATAAATGCTTTATTTGGATTTGGTAATATCCAGTGTCGTCTTGCATTGTTTGGCAAGTAAAAGTGATTGGTTTATTGACTCAGCGGTATGACACTTGAATACCAGGCATGCTGACATGAAGTGACACACATGCTCAGACAGTGTCCCACCTGTTACAATCAACAGACTAGCATAACAATACCTGTCATTCACCTGCCACTCTCAAACTACTTTTGACAAGCTGCCCGATGCTTGTTAACGCATAGCACACTAGACGAGTTATGCAACCACAGAGACTGATACATTTATCATTGTGGTCGAAGGCTTTGTTATTTCATTAGACTCATGTTACTGTAGCTGGTTACTGTTGCTGGATGCACTGTTAATATTACTTTGCTGCCTTAAATTTAATCAATTTGGCTATTTATGCATTTGGCAGACACTTTTATCCAAAGCGACTTACAGTGCATTGAAGTTACACATTTTCTTAGTACATGTACTCCCTGGGAATTGAACCCTGGGAAGGTACCTCAACTCCACACCAGTCAAGATTACAAAGAGTAAGTTGAAATGACTTGTGCAACCAAATTGATTAAACTTTCCATTTTTTTTAAAGATTAAACTTTAAAAATTAAGGCAGCAAAGTTTTTTTACAGTGTGGGTAATACCTAATAACTTCCGTCAGTGGCTCTCAACCTTTTTGACTTTAAAGACTTCAAATAATGTTTAAAGCTCCCCTCACAATTTCTAATAAAACATCCTAGAGCTTAGCATAACTACAAAGATGTAAACTCATTATTAAAATAACCAAACGCTAAGAAAAGATCTTAATTTTTAGTTGTTTTAGCTCTCATCTTATTGTTAATAATCTCCTGTAGCTCAGTGGTAGAGCGTTGCATTAGCGCAAGAGGTTGTGGGTTCAATTCCCAGAAAGTACATGTACTAAGAAAATGTGTAACTTCAATGCACCGTAAGTCGCTTTGGATAAAAGCGTCTGCCAAATGCATAAATGTAATAATTTTAAAATGTTTAGTCATCTTGAAGCCTATTTGAAAGTTTGTTGAGGCTGCCTAATGAGCCTCAGTCCACTGGCTCAGGAACAGACTTAAATTACATTAATGAACATTACGTTACTTAAAGCTTATTAGAAGACAATGAATGTACATTCAACTGGTTAGAAATGTCATTAAACTTATACTTTAACATATATTAAAATTTGAATGTACATGAAGACTGGACTATCGTACTGTTTGTTGATTAGTTTTTAAAGACAGGTGTTCTGACAGTATATAATAATTGACAAAATTGCTGTTACTGGATAAATATCTTTCAGACTCTATGTAATCTGTTCTGCATCATTTTTCGACTAAAGCCAGCAAGAACAAATACATTGAATTGGTGAGATTCACACAGCTGCTGTTCAATGTGCTTAGATCTGTGTGGGTGTGTGTGAGTTTTAAAAATTTTAGTTTCCTGTTGAAACAGGAAAAATCATTTTTGTTCTGTTCTCTAATTTGCTAGCACTGAGAAGTATTATCACATCAAAGAAAGACACACAAGCACCAAACAGATTTTTAAAATTTTATTCTTATTAAAAGAACACATAAGGTGGAATACACCACGTGATCAATCGCTCTTCCAGTGTACAGACACTTGCCGCAGTTGGTGAGTAAATGTGTTCAGCTAGCTACAGAAGAAAAGAGCCACTGTAGAACTCTGAGAACTATGGACTCTAAGAATAATTATTTAAATAAATAAATGAAGAAACTTTCAATATGACCTGACTGAAAGTCGAAAACTGAGGGGCCATTGGGATTAGATTTGAATATATTTACAAGTGTCAGGGTGGAGGGTACAGTGACCACATACAATCACATGATCAAATCTCACCCCTGGGCCAGCTTGGCTAAGTACACTCTTCCTCCACATTTCTCCCTAGTTGGTATCACGCTATACAATTAAGACATACACAGCACTAAAGGGTTTCCTTTGGTGGGATGAACAAGATGAATAGAGAATGTTTATGTGAACTTCTTGATCTCGTCATACAGGACCAGCACAAAAGCTCCACCCATTCCTCTAAGCACATTGGACCAGGCGCCCTTGAAGAAAGCTCTGGGACCCTCATCCTTGGTGATCTTCTTCCAGCAGTCGACTGTGCCCTTGTACATGATGTCAGCTGAAGAAAAAATGTGTAGAAGCAATTTGTACATTCATGTTTTATGAAACAGAACATGTATGCTTTATGCATTTATAATTGCGAAATCCTTTGACCCACCTCCTTTACGTCCGGACTGCATCATCATACGACGTCTGACAGTGTCAAAGGGATATGAAATAATACCAGCGAGGGCTGTGACAGTCTGGGCAATCATCCAGCTGATGACAATGTGTGTATTCTTGGGGTCGGGCAGCATACCTGAGTAACAGAGTTTAGCAATGACGTATTTAATACAATGTGAGTGATTTATTTTAGCGCCATCTGCACCCCACGTTTCTCATTCATTGCTTACCTTTAGCTGTGTCGTAGACACCGAAGTAAGCAGCTCTGTAGATGATAATGCCCTGAACAGACACATTGAAGCCGAGGTAAAGACCCCTTAAACCGTCAGACTTGAAGATCTTGGCAATGCAGTTACCCAAACCAGTGAACTCTCTCTCCGCTGAGCCTTTGCCAATATCAGCAGCAAGTCTTGTTCTGGCGAAGTCAAGAGGGTAGACAAAGCACAGGGATGTGGCACCGGCAGCGCCACCAGAGGCCAGATTACCGGCAAAGTAACGCCAGAACTGGGTCTTCTGGTCCACTCCTCCAAGGAAAATCTTCTTGTACTTGTCCTTGAAGGCAAAGTTGAGGGCTTGTGTGGGGAAGTATCTGATGACGTTGGCAAGGTTGCCTCTCCAGAAGGACAGGAATCCCTGCTCTTTGGGAATTCTCACTACGCAGTCGATGATACCTTTGTACTGCATTGCAGCTGTGATCTGTTTGCTGGCATGCTGGACCTGTGAAGCAAAGTGACAGAGAAAGAGAGATTTGGATTGTTAAACAGAAACAATATCAGACGTGCATTATGCTGGATTATTGAAATCAGTTTTTATCTGCATGTTATGCATTTTGCATGTTCATCTTAACTTTTTAACCCATTTAAATCGAAAAGTTACGCATTTTGATTCCTTACACTTGGGGATTTAGCCGGCCACGTGCGCGAGTTTGACTTGGCGTCACACCCCACTTGCGCGCAGGGTTCGAGTATTGGGTTGCAGCCTCCAGACTATTTTTAACTTTAAACTTACACCAAATCTCGCTGCTCTTCACACACGATCTCAGCACACTTGACCGGCTTTTATTACTTCTGCCACTGACAAAAAGTGTGACGGAAGTCGTCACAAGGTCAAGTATTAAAAAATATGAACAATCTGGTACATTCTTCCAAAAAACACTTTTGGAAATGCTTTACTTCTGTGATAAAGTTGTCATCAAAATTCATCAATTAAACAATTTAAACTTACTCGATGTTGAAAATGGACGTTTTTGCCTATTCCTAATAGAGGTTGATAAAGCAGCACCACGGACAGCGACGCAACTCGTATATGCGTTATGTGCGGTGTTAATGCCCATGTCTTGCCCTAACTTGTCAGTTATGTTATATTTTTAGTTTTTAATGCTATTTTAACATTTTTAACTAAATGCAGTATGTCACCTTTTCTTTGATTTAGGCAGTTTCATGCTCTTCAGAAACTTACATGCAACTTTTTTGTAGTTATTTACGAGTATATCATTATAAAAATGTAAGCACGAGAGTACCTGTTATAATTCATTATTATAATGATAAAACTCACCTGCAGTAACAGTTTGACTCTCTCAATGGGGGCCACAGCTGTCTTGGAGATGGCAGCGGCCACACCACCGGCCAAGAAATCCTTCAAGAAGCTGATCGCTGCATCAGACATGATGTCCTATATCCTGGAAGACAGTCTCACCAAAGGACCCTACAAGAGCTCCAGCGATGCCCCTTCAAATGGACGAGAGCTCGTCGTGGTTCTTAATATATCTCTGCTCATTATCGCGAGAGGAGCAGATGATGGACCCATACGGGACCGAACAGAAACTCAAAGCAGAATAAATATCCTGGGTCAGGGGTCACGAGTCTTGCGCACGTTCATTAATTTGTGCGGCGGGCTATGCTATGGGGACGTTTAAAGGGCAAATTTTATTTCTCATCTATATTTTTATAAACATACAACTGTCCAAATATCACCTGCTGGAACAAGTTGTGATATGTTTGTGAGATGTAGTTATTTTACCACAGAATATGTAATTTCCACTTTTTTTTTACGAAAACACTACTGCAGCATTGGAGATAAATATTTTAATTTCATGTGCTTCCAGGATTAAACATGAATATTATTATATGTCCAGTTATCTCTATAACCTGTTCCTGTCTATTTTCTATTCAGTTTCGTTTAAAATGTTTACTTTAATCTTGGTTATAAATTGACTTATTTTGATATTTGTAATTAGGATCAATTTTGGTGTTTCAGATTCTTCAAATGTTGTCTATACAGCCAGATGTAACTGTATTAATTAGTCAAATTAGGCCTTAAATAATGCAGATAAAGATACACATTTCATAATAAAATTTCCACTAGCAGCTGCCACCACAACACCAAAACAACTAACACGTTTTCTGCAACGATGTTTGACCTGTTCTAAGGTCAAGGACGTAATGTAACTTACTGCATTATGACAAAGCATAGATATTGTTTTTTTTATTTCTTGTTACAATGCCATTTTAAAATGTTTATGCAATATCAAGTCTCTTTAGTGAACCGGTTGATCCATATCACTGAACAATATCAGTCTGAATTCCACTTGAATCCCACAGGTTTGGACTGTCAGTGGTTTGGACAGTCAGGCTTACTGTAGCCATGTGTGCATGTGATTTCTCTATGCACTCACTGGGTAATCCGTTTAGCCAGCGCATTTATTTTAGTTACTTTAGTTTCGTTTGATTTCTAAATACACGTTGTTGTTGTTGTTATTATTATTATTATTCAGTCTTATAAATTATATTTACACGTAATAGGCCTATGTGTAACGTTATAATATTTTAATACATGTGTTAAATCCACAGACTGCTCCCTGTATTAGACATTTGAAACCATAATCCCAATTTTTAATTTACCCCCTCAGTCTGTTAGTTAGGTATGTTACCTGGCTACAGTACAACTATATTCTCCTTGAAGGGTTTTGAATGTTAATAAACACGAGCAGGGGACAGTTCTTTAAAACACAATGACACATCAGCTCAAATTTCTTCAACCACAGAAACAAATAACTCTCCCTCCCTCTTTCTCGCCAGACTCAAACACAGAGGACAAACAAACCTTTTATTTTAACTAACCAAAATTTTACTTTTTACCAATTTATTTGGATGAATTACGAGCCTTTTCCTGTTAGTGTGCTTTTCTAAGCATGAGTGTCCCAAGAAGTGAGCTACATCTGACAAAACCATCCTTAAAAAAAGATGCTTGCAGCTAACATCTTCCCCCAGTACCTTTATATAAAACATCAGAATGCTACGGCCTCATTTATCTAAATGCGCGCGCCCGATTCCTCTTGGTCTTGTCTGTAAGAACATCGCGCGCACTTTTTGTGCAACTTGCTGTAGGTTCGAGCGCTTGCTGTTGCTAAGGGCAACCTGGCTTCAGTGAGAGAGTAGTGAGTAGGGAGACACTGTCTCCTCTTATAAAAGTTTTTACCATTGTGCTACATGAAACTTGTTTTACATTTGAGCAAGTAAAAAGGCAGAAAAGAGACAGACACTCATTTCTTGATGAACTAAAAATTCGTTGGGTAAATTGATTCAGAATCGCTGATCTGAAATAAAGTTCAAATAATTTCGGGATCTCAAATCAGGATGTCCACGGTGGCTTCTTTACGGCTTCCCGCAATTCCGCATCCTTCATCCAGACTTGGGGATCCGGAGCTAATCTCTCTTCGGGGTTATTCTGCAGACGGGAACAGAGATCACAGGTGCTGGATGCCCAAGAGAGGACTCAGACCTCAGTCTCCGGGGACGGAAAGTCTGGATTCTGCCTTTCGCAGTCAGAGCAGCAGGAGTGATATCAGCTCTCTGATGGAGAAAGGAAGGAGAGGATTTAATATTCCAGAGGGTATCCCTGAAGGGGAGGAGGTCTGTCACAACACAGACAAACCCAGACCTGACTATCGTAAGTCACAAGCATAACACTTATGCACCTGTACAAATGATATTACAACATTCATAGCTATTGATGCACTAGATGTTTATTCGGTTTGTAGAGGCATGTACATCAACATTTTAGCACCTGAAACAGCGTCCCAGGACTTAAGGAAAAATTGCCACCTGTAAAACATTATTGTAGAGATTATAGTGTCCGCTGTACTCATGAATTTAACGACTATTTATTATTATTTGTTAAATCCCCAATCATCGCCAATATAAGTCTGCCATAGGCCTTATTAGTGCATTTAATTATTGTGTATGATGCAGTCACGGGTTCATCCACCAGAGGGCGCTCTCTTATAAGGGGAATTAATTAAATCTCTGCCAAAAGCATTGGGTCAGTACGTGCGTCTTGACGCCGCAGTTTCAATCGTTTGTTCTCCACCTGTCTTAACTCTTGTGTATAAGTCCTTGTATTTTTAAACACATCATTTACATTAATTCCATGTAGATAATTTTCAGCTTTAAAGATCACAGTTTTGTTGATCATTCCCCTTTCCCCTCCATTTAAATAAGCTTTGGTTGGATTAAATGCAAATCGTTTGTGCATGTGTGTTTGGTTTTGTTTGTGTCGGGTAGGTCACAAGATGGCATCAGAGAATCGCTCCATAAGTAGAGTTTCTCAGACAACTTACTCCAGCACTGAGGCATGGACGGTGGATCAAACTGATCAGGTCACTCACCTCTAACTCGAGAATGTGGTCATGATGTTTATTAAGGTTTCATTTCAATGTTTGTTTTATTTGATTTCTATAGTACTTTTCACAGTTTTGCATTGTTGCAAAGCAGCTTTACAGAAAATACATTTTTAGCGTAAACCTAGTAAAGATATAAAAACGGTAAAGGCAAAAGCTGCACAGAAGCTACATTTTAGGACAAAAAACAGCTGAAAATGTAAGGAAATAAGCTTTATAGATTACACATTTTCATTTACATTAAAAAAATAAAGAAATTAAAGTAGGCTAAAGAAGAGTTTATATTGCTGCTGGTTGGCTTACAAATGTTCGTTTAAACCATACTTTAAAATGTATAAAAAATACACAGTAAAATATCACACCAAGTGTACTGTAAAGAAAGATAACACAAGCTTGCTTTACACACAAAATCCCAGAACATGTATGATATATTCATCCATCTGGGGTTACTCTGCTAAGATACCTTTGTGAACGAGGTAATTTGGCTTCTCACATTTATTAAATATTATCTTGTTATCATCTGATTAACACATGTTAAAATACGTGTGCCTATAAAAATGCTTTGAACAGATGATATTTTTCATAGTTTGTTTGCTGATGTCACCTGGTGGCTAATACAACACAATGAAATGTGGCACCGATATTGTAGGTGAATTTGAAATTGTAGGTCTCCATCCACAACATGATTCCACAGACTTTAATACTAAGTGAAGTGTTTAAATGCAAGAATATTCTCTAGCATCCCCTTGTGTTTCCTCTCAGGGTTGCTGGCCTGCGTTCTTCCTTTTGGCATCAAAGCCTGGCTTTATCCCATTGAAGGAGAGAGAGAGCTACTTGCTCATGAAGAATAAGACAGGAACTGATAACATCTCAGCTGCTCGCTGCAATGCATAACAGAGTTTACCCAGGAGATATATAGCTAAGAGAGAGAGGGAGAGATAAAGAGAGAGAGGGAGGGAGTGTATGTGCAAACGGGTGTGTGAGAGAGAAAGTCCACAAATCTGCAGGTGTCTGTTTTCTTGAGGGGGTGTTTAGTGTGATTAACCCTGCCGGTCTTATCCGTGGAGTTCTGTCTGTCTGACCGCCTGAATCCAGTGAGCAGGCCCCCTCAACTCCGCCTGGTCACGAGAGCTGCCTTAGTCACAGTGGGGGTACACAGACACACACACACCCAGCACAAGTGTCAGTGTGGGTGTGTGGATGAACACACACGACCCCTCCATCACATCACATCTCTCTCACAAAAGAAGCTTGACGTGCTGTCCTTCATCATATTTAATACATTCAGCCCAAGTACATTCAAGTCCTTCAGTTATAGAGTTACAGAGTTTTCAGTCTAAATTATAAACATTAGGGCACAATCATTCATTCATTCCCACGATGTGTGATAATACAATATTACAATATTTGTAATCAGTCTGTGGTTATTTGTCTTAAATCTGAATTCTACCACAGATTTGCATACTTACTTCAAAACATATTTATGGTCAGATACCCTCACTATATATATATATATATATATATATATATATATATATATATATATATATATATATATATATATATATATAATTGTGGTTTTGCACATAGCAACTAAAAATGATTAAAAATAGACTTTAAACTAATACAACCATTTGAATTGTCTTTATTTCTTTATTTATTCCTCTATTTTGTAGCTGGAGGATGTTCTAAAAGAGCGTATTCAAACCACAGGAGCTTTGACCCTCAAAGTCCTGTTTAAGAACAGCCACCCTGATGGCAAACCTCTGGTCAACAGGTAGAACTCAGACCTACACAGACACACACAGAGATAATGAAGAGCTAATGGAGAGGTTTTAATTTTCTCACGGCTGGTTTGTTTCTTCCAAGGCCGGCCTTGCTTGAGATTCTCACAAAGTTCTTGAGGCGTCAAGTGACAGCCAAACAGCTCAAAGACCTTGTACACCGGTGAGTTGTAGTAAGAAAAGAGGGGAAAACAACAGCAAATTGAGCATATAGACTGTCACAAATAGTCTATAACACAATAAGACAGCTTGACTAATCTAGCAATTCCCAACTAAACCCTCTTCAAGCTAAATATTTTGTTATGGATTAAAACAGTGTGTAAACTAGCAATTAGTATTTTAAACAAAACCGTGTTCATGAATATCTTGTCTTCCTGTCTTTGTGCAGTCTTCACCTCTCTGATCGAATGCTTATCAGTTTTGAGGATTTTTATGGGGCTCTGAAAAACCCAGAGTCTAATAAAAGTAACACAGCAGGTCCTCTCACGATTCCTCAGATACTGGCCCTGCTGAAAGGGCCCACATGCAGCAGGTGAGATCTCAGCTTACAGTCCTGACATCCCACAGTCTAAAACTACAGTTAATTAGCATTATCAAGTACTTAATTTAGTCATATTTCAAATAAAATATTTTCTGTTGAGATTTGGGGCACAATTTGCTATTTCAATATTTAGGAATTTTCTGGGGGTTTTTTTTACAGCTGTTTAATCTGTGTTTTGAGTTTTGCACTGCATTGTGTTGTGTTTTAGTTTTACCAGAAACATCTGTTAAAGTAACGGATAATGTCCTGGCAGAAAATTATCAGTACATTTTCGGGGTTTTTTTTACAATAAAGCCTTGTTAAAAGATTAATTGCCTTGGATTTGCCAAACAGAAAAGGAAGTGACCTGCCTTGCAACAAACCCTACTGAGGGAATAAAAATGAGAAAAAAGTAGTATTTATCTTTATAATGGATTAAAAGGGCTACATGAACACACTGTTCATGCAAAACATTTTACAATATACAGTTTGTTAAGCTTTACAGTAAGTCACCTGTGTGAGGATTGATGAGAACTATAAAGTTACTCAAAACAGAGACAACAGACTGTCAGAGGTTGAGAGTCAGAGAAAGCCGACAGCTAATACTCAGAATTTTACGGCAGGGAGTGAGAGAGCAGCACAGAGTGTGTCTTCTTTTAGGATGGACAGAAAAAGGATGATCAGCAAAGCAGCTTACCGCTTATCCCCCCACCCCTTCTCTGTCTCTCTCTCCCTCTCTCTCTGTACCACTGATACTATTGTACCTAACTGTTTAAAGCAGCAGTGGTATACAATGAAGTTCTGAGAGGGTGTGTGTGAAGGTTCGGTTGGTGTGTGTGCACTTTTACTGGTTGCGCGAGACCTTGTCAGACCAAGACACACTCCAGCCGTGAGCAAGAACTAAAATCTCTGTGACTAATCTTGCACATTTTCCCTCTCTTTCTTACACACACATTGAGAATGACAATCCAAGTGAGAGATGGGAAAAATGGAAAGAGAAAAGAAAACAAGACAGTATAATAAGACAGCGAGAGATGGATAAAGATGAAAGAGCAACAGGAAGAGATGAGAAACGAGGCTCAGATCAATAGTGTGCAGAGGGCAGATTTATGGGTCAAAAAGGGCTGAAAATAAATGGGATGTAATAAGGAAAATTGTGTAAAGTGTTTCATGCTCTCCTCCGACTGTATGATTGACAGTGTGTGTGTGTGTGTGTCTGTGTGTGTGTGTGTGAGAGAGATTGAGAGAGAGTGAGAGACAATGGGAAAAACAGAATTTCGTTTCCATTGACTTTATAGATATAAAGTAAAACATGATTTGGCTTTTTGTACTAGTGACATTTAAAAGAAAAATAATTTAAAAGATGGATAAAATACATGCACATGTAGATTCTATTTATTTACATTCTAATCATATAAATTCTATCTATTTATTGGTAAATGTCACTAACTATAAAACTTTGAATTTTCCTAAAATGAAACAGAAAAACGCAAGAAACAAACAGAGGAGTTAAAGGAAGAAATGTAAAGTATGGAGTACCATAGAGAGTATGTTTGTTAGCCTGTGAAATTAGTTATGATACTGTTACTGTATGTGTAGTGAATTAAAATGCTTTTAAAATGCTTTTGTAGCTATATGTTAATGATACAGCTGTTATAAACTCTTGTCTTGTCTCTGTAGGTTTCTGGAGAGTGTGGAGGTTCTGTGTAAGTCTGACAATATGACTGAAAGCTGGATTTCTGCTCCAGAGTTTCGAAATATTCTTAATAACCTCAAACTTCACCTAAAAGATTCTGAGTTTGAGAAATTATGGAAAAGGTTTGAATCGTTCTTTCTTTCTGTATATATGTATTTATGCATGTATGTACGTGTGTACGGATTTAAATATTCAGCTCAAACATGTACCAAAATACAGTAACATGCTACAATAACACATGCTGAAGTCTTAAATGTAATTTAAATAGGTTAGATGTGGATGGATTTGGGGCAGTTAAACAGACCGTTTTACTGAAGAAATTGGGATTGAGCAGAAGGATTGAACCGAAGAATGAGAGAAACTACCATGTCCCCAATACAGCTAAAGCTGAGGACATGAAAGGTGAAGTTAATTGTTTCCTATAATATATAATAATTACCTGTTATCTATAATAATAATCCATTTTAAATTTACTACTTATATAATTCATTATTTTGATAAACCAATCATTTAATTGCTGGTTAAATTCAACACAAGCTGTTTGTAATGTAAATTTAATAAAGAATATTACTGAAATCTTTAGTTGTACACCTGAAGCATAAATTTAAACTGTTTTGGTTGGGTCAGTCAGTAAGCAGTGGTAAAACAAACAAGTTTCAGTTTGCCCTGGACTGAAAAGTAGTTAAACAACAGTTCAACCTATAGAGGGAGCTGTTCCTTAGGAGTACTAAATGTAGCTTCAAAGTCCTGTCAACTAATGTTCGCCTGGTCATAATCACCTGTCATGTCTCGCTCTTTCCAGCATCTTCTGGTAGGACTCTCTCAAAGGTAGAAGAGGAGCGTCACACATCCATCGCCATAGAGACGTGGCTGAAGGACAAATTCAGGGAAGGTGTTCAGAGGATGAAAGCAGAGTTTGAAAGACTGGATGCAGAGAACAGTGGAAAGGTAGCAAACAACATAACAACATTGACTAAACTGGACATTTAATTTAATGTTTCTTTTACACATTTTAGAATAATACTAAACATCTAAACATCTAAAATGAGTCCAGACTATATTATGTTTAAGCATACTTGAAAATATATTCTTGGCATTTTATCAGCCAGCTTCCTAAGGACATCACTCTGAGATGCTGATTAAACAGTATTGTTGGAGTTCCTGTCTGTTCTGAGCTGTTATTAGCTGCTTTTTATCATCATTTGGTCTAAAGCATTCATTTCAAAATTTGAAACACAATTTCAGATATATAATGAATGAAATGAATATGATGGCACAATAATATTTTTGTCTACAAAACTAATTTCAAACATAGAAGCATTTGCTACCAGATCAAAAGGTTTTAACATCATGAGAAGTATTTAAGTCAAGTGATCCTAAACTTTTGTCTGGTAATGTATGTACATTCAGTGAGTCTGAAATGTTTTTGCAGGTAAGTGGAGCAGATTTTCTGCAGGTGCTGAGGAGGTTTGATCTTCATCTGAAGAGAGAAGACCTTGCTCTGTTCCTGTCTCGCTGTGGGCTGAAGCTTAGGAAGGGTGCTGTGCCCTACCTGAACTTCCTGCGTATTTTCCAGGACAGAAGTTCAAATGGAATCACGCACAAGATCATCTCTAACCCAAAACACCGGTCAGATTTTCACCATAGAAGTATCCTAATAATACATCTTTGATATCTCTGCCTTTGTATAAGCACCTGCACCCAGATAATGTCCTTTGAATGTTCCATTGAATCAAACCACGAATCAGGCTGCAACTAATACAACATGAATTAAATATTTATTCATTTAAATACGACCTTAAAATCAATAGTATAATGAATTGATTGTGTAATGAAATGTATTTGATTAATTGTTCATAAGATAAAGATATAAGATATTTCTCATTCAGATATAGAATTATTTGGAAGTAGTGTAGACTTTTAATCAAGTGATGCAGCGAATCCATGTTGTTCCATAATCTACCACTGTTTCTTGTGACAGCATTAACCTATTTATCATTTTACACTATATATTGTGGTTAAAACTTTTTTCTGAAAAATAAGCTTACATACTTCATAGTTTTTGGAATATTCCAGTATATAATAACCTTTAATATGTTTCTGTATGTAAATGTAGTCAGTAAGGGATCTCTAGAATCTCTAGATTAGGAAATTGAACATTTCCACACACAATATTATTTCTGATGAGTGTGGATAATTCCATTCTCTCATCAGTAACAGTCTAGTGTGGACACAGAAGCCCTGAGTATTTTCTCTGCTTACCCTGAACCCAAATTACACAGAAGCATCCAGAGAAAGTGTCTTTAAGCCTTGTAGTCAGACTCTTTCCTGCTCTAACAAGCTTATGGCCCATAGTCCTTTCCTGCCCTGGGTCACCTAGCACACAGAGTTCAGTAAACAGCTGCTCAACGCTGGGCTTACACTGACTGTGTTTGGTTTAATTGGGGTGGTCCACAGCTTAACGGATTGGAGGTTGAATAAAATGCAACAGGCAAACAGTTTCCATCCATAGAACCTTTCACCATGGTGACAGTATTATACAGTGGAACCAAAAAGCATTCAGCACATGAGGCACACCAAAATATCTGAATGTCATTGCATTAGCTAACAAAATATTAAACCAAGTTGCATCTGCTCAAAAAAGATTATACACCATTCAGGTATAAACTGACTTATAGAAGTCAGTTTCCCTCAGGTTCACACAGGTGTGGTAGCAGATGTAATAAATCAAATCAAGTCTGGACAACCAGACAGTATCCAGGTAATTTTTTAAACTTTGAACCATTAATAAAGTGTTAGCTTTTAAAAAAATGGTTATGCAGTGTTTTTAGAGAAATGTGCTGTCTTACGTTGAAGTAAATGCTACTGGTATGATATTTTGTTATTGAATGTTATTAATTTAATACTTGAAGTTTATTTCTAATACCTTTTGGGGTCACTGTATATATATTTACTATTCAAACAATTAGTCATATCAGTGCAAAGTCTTCTGTTCAGTTCAACTATATAAAGGTTTTATATTTTAAGCAAAACCAACAGAAAAATACTAAAAAATACTAAAATATTTCATACTGTATGAATGATGAACTGTTTTTTTCTTTCTGCAGGTTTTATTCTGATGAGAATATCAGCTGTGTTTCCTCTCTAAGTGCCATAGAAGCCAAATTAACTCGCTTGTTTCAGTCCGAGTACCTCGCTCTCCTTCAGACCTTTCAGTAAGATTGCAGTCTCTCTCTCTTTCTCTCTCTTTCTACCTTCTACACTTTACCCTCTTTTCCTCATGTGAGAGCAAGACCCCATTAACCCTCTTTAAAACTGAACACAGGTGTCTTTGGTTTCTTTTAAGGCACTAAGATTTTTTACTTCCTTCTGGGTCAAAGGTTAAGAAGTTTTTTTATAGTCTATTTAATTAAAACTTAGAATTGTTAACCAAGAACCTCAACACAGAAACCATTCAGCTCAAATTAGTTTCCTTATAAACCCCTTCAGCTCCAAATGCTTCAGCTAGAAACCTCTTGAGTAGAGGAAACCTCATTCTCTTACCATGCGCACTGCTGCTTACACATTTAGCAAATGTTTTCTAATACTCATTGAGAAGATAATGTTTCAATGTGTGTGTGTGTGTGTTTGTATAGGAACATTGATAAGCTCAATAAAGGAACTATTAGCCAGGAGGAATTCAGGGCAGCAGTTGAGAGCAGGTAAACTCTCTCTGTCTTTGTTTTATTAAATCTTTCTCATTATTTTTTCTCTTTTTCTATTTATCGCATCAACCTTTGTGCTAAGGCTGATTTATTTATGTCATAGATCCCAACAATTAACAATAATCCACATTTTTATTAATATTACGTATAAGTATAGGTATTTTAACAGTATAAATCATATATCAAAAACTTATTCTTATGTAGTTACTGTAATGTTTTAAAAATGTTACAGAATTAAAAAAATATTTGAATAAAGTTCTTACAACCATGCAGTAGTGTTAACACAACATTTAAAAAACTGGACATTTTAAACATTTCTAGAACATTACAAATAACATTTTGTTTGTTATTTGTACAGCATTAGTGTAAATGTTATGGAAACTTCCTTTCAACCTAAAATTGTTAGCTGGGTTCAAAGTTCAAAATAATAATTTCTCTGCCATTTAACATATATATGACAATATTAATATTAATGTTTGTAAAGCATCATTCTAGATTTTTGAGCCAAACTAATTTTGAATGCAAAGTTGCTAGAAAGCATTTCTATTTGTTTGGTCATGACTCTTACTTACGAATGTTACCTATTGTGCTATAAGACTATAAGTACCTGTATACATCAGTGGAAGTCCTGGCTTACTTAATGTTGCCTTAATAAAAACATAAATATGTGCACAAGGTCCTCTACCTTATTAGAGTCTAAACTTAATAATCACCATAATAATTTACTCATGTTATTAAGGCTTGAAACTCCCCTGTCTTTTAAAACACAGTTACCTCACCATAATCCTCTTTATTTGAGTGTGTAGTGTTACATGTAAGTCAGTCTGGACCGTCTGTCAGGTCTAACGCACATACTCACATTTTTATTCATAATCTTTGATAAGTTCATTTGTCTTTATCTGTGTTTTCTGGAGCGAGTGAAGGTTCTAGTTTGTTCGAGTGAATATTTGAGGGTGTGCATGCGTGTATGTGGAGTCTAATCCCTTGATTGACTGGTCAGTGTATGTCCGGCTCTGTGCGATGACCGGGTGAAGAGGGCAGTTGACCTTTTGACCTCTCGACCCTGCAGTGTGTGACAGGGTCAATGAGTGGCGTATGCTTAAGGCCTGCTGGACTGACCGGCCCTTATGAGTGGCTTCTGTGGCTGTGGTGACCTCGTGCTGACCTTTCTCTGACCTTCTCTGCAGGTTTGGCCTGGAGATTTCCGACCCTCAGTTTGAGCAGCTGGTGGACAGGCTCCCTCTTGACCATCGTGGAAATGTGCAGTACCCGATTTTCATGGCAACCTTTGACACCAGGTACAAAACCCCTTGGACCTGTCAATTCTCTGTTTCCCTATCTCTGTTTCCCCAGCTAACAATAGCGTTTTCACAAACTTATTCAAAATTCAAAAATGTAATTTTTTAGACATTGTATTAACATTATTTCTTGGTTATAAGAATATTGAAACAATTTTTAAGAATACAGTTTTTGCTATAATGATATAAAACAATAACAATAAAAAAATCCACTATTATTACTGCTAAAACATGTTTTGATAACTTTGAGAGAACATTTGCCAACATTCTGAGAACGTTCCCTGTTGGCTGGGTCCCTGTTTACAACTGTTTTATGCACTTTGTTTGTCTCTCTGTTTAATACAGTAAGACACAAGTATAAAGCACACCATTTTGTATATCATTTAGAGTATTGGCTGACTTTAGTTCTAACAACAATTAATGTAGTATTCTTCATAAATGCTTTATATATTCTGTGATTACAAATTGTTGTATTTTATGTAATTGTTATATACAGTCTATAGTGGAGCTTAAGTTAGTTTGGCTTGGCACCTATGGCCAATCAAGGAGAGGAGGGAATATACAGTGGTATTATTTATTTATATTTGGGGGAGGGAGCTTTATATATATATATATATATGAAATATATCATAAATACTGGGATATTATCTATTGATTGCCTATTGATTTGTCATGTAATGTAGGCTTTATCCAATTTCTGGTGCTTGCACCTAATCCTAACCTTCTTTTAACACTTCTACCCAAAGAAAATGCAATTGATATTGATACTGTATGTTATGTGTTTTGGCCTTATATATGTCAGACAGTGGCTACAACTACTCCATCATTTGTATTCAGGGAAAGGGAATAGATTAGTTCTCCAGTGACATCATGCTTCAGGCTGGCTCACTTGGCCGCTTTGTGTTTTTCTCATTGTGTTTGACTGGTAGGAAACAGCAGCAAATGTTTTAAAAAGCTTCACGATTGAATTTATAGATTGTCTTTATGGATTTGTTTTATATCGTTTCAAGCTGCAGTTGTTGAATTTAGCAAGTTTATAAGCCATTGTTTATTATAAATATTATTACAAATCATAGTTATTGTTCTATTATTGTTATATCCAAATCCACAAAACATAAAATTATTCTAATATTTAAGCATTTGTGCAAGCTGACATCATGGGTGAACGAACGGTAGCATAAATACAACATATATATTCACTGTGAAACTAACAAATATATAAACATGAAAGTACATGAATATGCCATGTATTTGTCGCTATGAAAATGGCTGCATATGAGGATTAGGATGTGACCACCCCGAAGGACCCATGTGAACTCCCCTAACCACCTAATGAATGACCAACAATAACCAACGCAATGTAAACGTTTCTTAAATAGAACAGGGTAATGAATTTTAATCTGCTAGAGTAGCAACTCTGAGACATGCAGTTTTAGTGCGTGTGTGTGTCTAGGGTGCGCGCATGCATCAAATGGGGGCAGGGTATGAGCTTAGCTGCTCATTTTATTTTCTCAGTGTGTGTAGAGGATAAAGACCTAGAAAACCAGCCTGGCTTAGTTGACAGGTGACAAGGGTTATACTGAATGGGGATTTTGTAATACTAACAGTGGGGAAAAAGCCCGTGCACCAAGGGACCTCCTGAATAGAAAGAAAGAAAACTTTAGAACTTCTATACGCTCGGAGAACAGTGAGAAAGGCCGATCGAGCACTGCCAATGACAGCTACAAACTCTCTCTCTCTCCCTCTGTCCCATGAGAAATGCTAAATCATTCATGCTAAAGCGGGCTGATCTCGGTGTCAGTAGTTCCTGTGTGGCATTTCCTCTGTTTGGGAGAAAGTTTGACATGTTAGTCAAACAGAGCTTTAGCCGTCAACATTCAGACCTGACCAGATTAACATCACTCACATCCCAGACTAGCTTGCTTTCTTTTGAGTTTGGTTGCATTATTTTGAACATTTAGTTGTAACAATGCACAACAAATACATTGTGGATAGATAGATAAAGAAACCGTTTGTTAAAAACTGCTAAAATTGCTGATGTTTTGTAGGAGATTTTGTAGGAGAAATCTAGTCATGTGAAGTGAATTTCATGAAATGAGGAATTTTGCTTGATGGACGATCAAGAAATTCCTTTGCACATGTTTCACATTGGGTTTGTTTGGTGATCTTTGTTGCGCTTTCACAGTGCTGACCAATAGTAACCCTGCTAACAGAACGTTCACAAAGTTATTAAAAACATTCTTGCAGTAACATTAGCAGATTTTTTTATATGTTATATACCCTATATATCAAAAATGTTACTCTTAAGTTGTTAGTGTAATGTTTTAAAAACGTTACATAATTAAAGATTGTTCTAATGACAAACAATAATGTTAATACAATGTCTAAAAAACTAGACATTTTGAACATTCCTAGAACTTTCATAATAATGTTTGTAACACTTTTGTTACTTAATGGAAACATTACAGAAAACGTTCTTACAACCTAAAATTGTTAGTTGGGTTGCTCTTTTGGGAGACTTGGCAGAATTCTCAACTTAACCATCACTTAAGTTTCACTTAAGCATCAACTTTGTCTTTTACTTTGGAGAACTTAAAAAGACACAAATTAAACACACATTGGCATGAAGATAATAAAGTTACACAGTTAATAGAACATGGAATTGCTATGGTTTGTAAATAAGGAGGAGGTAATAAACAGAAGTCTCCATTTTCTCTCAGTTTAAACCTCTTTGCTGTATTGGAGATACAACTGAGATTACAAAGATCTAATCTGGTATTTTTCTTTCTTTTGGTGTTCCAGCACAGCATGCTTTAGTATTAAAATGGAGCTGTACTGTAGAGCTCTGATGGTTGGAGAACGTGAAGTATTTACTAAGTTTCTTCGGCCTTGATTTAACTTGATTCTTCTTGATTCTTCTTCCTCTTCCATTGGTTTTAAAGCAGCCTAATGGTTTTCGGGCCCTCACAGTTTGTGTGGTCCCTATGAGAGACCAAGAGACCGAATGCTCTTAGGATGGGTCGGATCTTGGTGTGGGAACCTCAGACAGCAAAATCCCAAATATCCCACCCTAATCTCCACCAAAACATTTTGTTTTTCCTTTTTCTCTCTCGTCTCTCTCTCCTTTCCTTCCTTCATCCATTTAGAGCTTTCATTTTTTATTCATGGGGTGTAAAGGGGTTGAGACGGGGGTGTGGAGACAGGATTGGGAGAGAAGGGGATAACTCCTTGAGCTGGGTCCAGGGCTCAGACCAGCGCTGGCGACAATGGCCTCAGTGTTGTGCTGGGTGTTGTGAGCAGGCCGTTTGGACATTCTTCCCCTGTCAGTGGAAGCAGATCTGGGAGGTAGCAGTGCCCAGGATTACCATCTCATTAATAGCAGCCATGACTTTTGTTCAAAGACCGACTTGTGTAATGTTGCCGTGTGGATGATGGGTAATCCGCTGAGGCTGCAGCTGTAGGGGACACTGGACACACACACTAATACACACGCACACATGCTGTGACTACACAATGTGACTCACTTCTATGAAAGTGATCTATCCATATACAATTATTAATATTGATTTCAACAGGCAATTGGCCATCATTTTTAATTCAATCTAAAAGCATTGTTAATATCAAAACTGTCTACGATGGCTATGCCAGTAGTCAAGTATGAGAAAAGTGTAAAAGATGGATGCATCAATAAAATATTATATTATACAATACTATGTCTAGGAAGTCCATTCAAGAAAAATATTTTTATTATTACACTTTCTAAGAAAGGCAAAGTACATCACCACAGCGCTGTTGCAGTGAAGCTCCTAAGGTGTTCTGAATGGTCATTATCACCATTCATGGTGAGCCATTCAATGCTATTGAGTTGCCATGGAGTTGCTAGGGTGTTTTCCAATAGCAATATTGCACCCCTAAGTCTTCCTAGATATGGCTTTCTCAGTGCACGGCTATGGGATATTTTCCCCTGATTTATCCACTGTATCTCTTCTCAACAAACTATTGAGATCATTCACATCTGTTTCATGCCAAAGTTTACTACTTAAGGTTTGTAACAAATAGTTACTAATAGCAATTATAGAAAGCGAATGTGGGTTTGAATCTAGTATGCACACAGTTTCACAGTCCGAGCCCCTGCAGCTCACTCATGTGACCCTTGTAGTCTCACTCACACATTCTACTCTCCACACACGTCTCTTGCTCTCAGATGGTGGCCCAGATTACCCAGAACAATACAGTTCTAAATGTGATAAATGTGCATCTACTTATTCCCTCCCTCACTCCTCCACACATCCTCAGACGAGATGAAATGAAAGAGAAAAAAGCGTCCCATTCATTCACCAGTTATCTCCGTGGGCATCTCCTCTCTGCGAGTGATGGGACTCTTTCCTTACTCAACATCCCTCCTCTTTTGTGGAGTGTGCAATGGATTTAACCGACACCTCGCCTGTTAAAACAACACACGGTCTCTCCTCTCTGAAGATCAGTCGTCTGGGGCTGAGAAGGGGGTCTGCTGATGCCTCTGAATCAGAATGAACTTGGGGAGCAAAGTAACATCTAGCATGTTAAAAAATGACATCATGTCATCTCACAGTTTGAATGCATTGAACTGGGTGGGTTTGGAATTAAGAGCTTCTATTAAAGTCATTTAAAAAACTTTCAAGGTTGAATTTTTGCAACTTCTTTCAGAAATACATATCATAAAATGTTTGTGGTATGGTTATATTATTAATTCATTTTTCCCTAATATTTATTATTAAAGAATATTTTGAAACATTATTTCTTCTTTATCATTTTCCCCGAACAGGTCATTTAGACTTTTAGTGATTGAAATTTAAAGTAGAATTATTTCTTCAACATTTTTTGTTCTATTATATGTAATTGCAAGTTCATATAGTCATTTGATATAGCAAATCATTATACAGAAAACTGAGGTGCTCTGCTTTCATGTGTAATGGTGACAGAGTAGCATTTTGGTCTACTTTGGTCTAATATTTGTTTCTATTGTATTATTGTCACAGTCTCATAATTCAGCCTTTGCTTTTAACATGCAAAATGATTCCATTAACACAACAAAACACTGAAAAATATAAGTCAATTTAATTAAAAATATTTAATACGCATTTAATAATTTCTTTGAGAGAGACTGTTCTAGTCAGTCACCTGATGTGTGCCCCCTATGGGCAGAAAAGAGATGCACATGTTATTTAAATCATAAAGGGCTTGTTTGGAAAACAAATACAAAATTTACTCAGTGCCTTACTTTCTAAAGCAAAGTGATGATTAAAGTAACTAGCTGCTTAGTTTTTATTTTCATGGTGTACCTTTAAAGTGTACTTGACATAGAATCTAAAACTATTTTGTTTTTATAAATTGAGCTTAGGGAAAAATCAGGACATCTAGAGTAAATGTTCCACTCCACAGTGGAGTTTAAATTCATTGTGGTTTTAGTCTGAGCGGTGTGTGTGTGTGGTTTATTTGGTCTTGCGCCAATGTCACATCCTGCTGTGTTGGTTTTGTGGCAGGCCTGTTGGACATGGAGGTCCTGCTGAGTTGTCCGTGGCTGGGTCAGGAGGTCTCTTCCCTCAGCTCTCTATTATACATCCAACAGCTTCACTAATAGACTTAACCTCTGGTTGTGATCGATGATCAGTATTTAGCTCCATATAATTCTCTTTCGAGTAGGCAAATTGGAAAACCTATTTACCATTTTAAGGAACCTTTCACACAGAACCTTGTATACACATGGTATACACATGTATAATAGGGGTGTTGCAATATACTGGTAATGACAATAACTGTGATATTAATAACTGTGATTATTGATATTTGGTTAATACTACACATATGATACTATCATGTATAATTCAGTACCAGTATCTGGTTGATACTCCAACATAGTAGGTGGTGCTACAGAGTCACAATGGTTATAACTCTCTCTCTGCCTCCCCATGCTTGTATTTTGAGTAATAATTCTAACAGGTATTATGAGAATATCATTTAAGTAAATTATTTTGGCAAGAATCGTGTAGTGAAAGTTTTATATTGTGACAGCCCTAGGACACATTCAAGATTTAAGATATAAACATTCAGTCGTGGCTTTATGGATGTTTGTAAGAATTTTAATTAGTTGATGATAAATTCAACCTTGATTATTCTGGATCATTTACGTTAGAATTTCTGCTGTATTAAAAGGCAAATAAAGAATGTCATTCAACAGTTCAAAAGAGCAGTTTGTCTTTGAGAAAATTCAGAAGGCACACCAACAACTTTGTCACTGACAGTGCACAAACACAAACACGATGCCTCTTGCAGTCAGTGTCATTTCCTTTGATCTCTCTAAACCCCTGTGAACGTTTTTATTTTAAGCGACTGTGTCTTTTAAATCTCACCACCTCTCACTCCCTGCTCTCATTTTCTCTTTTTATTCAGTACGTCACTTTTTGCTCTAGCTGGTGACCTCTCAAGCCAGTGGCCCGCCCACCTCGTTCGGACTGTGGTCTTAAGATGGCCCAGAACTCTGCCCCCAAAGCCTGGGGTGTGGCTGTCCTCTCTCCAGCACAAAAGAGCCACGGCTATCCGCTCAGCCGAGCCTGGCCCCCATCAACCCATCCATGCGCACAGGGAACACATTAGCTTAGGCCAGGCTTTGTGCCTTCAGCTTTTCTCATGTGCGTCTTCATAGTTCAGGCAACACTTCAAGACCATCAGGTGTCTGCCTCGTTTGACCACTCCAGTTGCTCTCAAAGCAGTCAGTTGCAGCGTTTTAGCGTCATGTCCTGTAGCTCTCCCTGTTCGCACTCAAGCGAGAGCGGTTGGAATTCTGGGAATTCTGAGACACAAAGCGCTTTTTCAGAGGTTCTGTTACATAGTATGAGCTTAAAAAAAGAAAAACAAAGAAATGGCCTGAAAGAGCTTTCTTTCATTTTCTCTTCTTGTTCCTTCAGGAAAGGAGTTCCCAGCCTTTTCCAGCCAGTTGCTCAGCCTGCCAATCACAACTCAGATGAGGAGAAGGGTTCAATGGAACAAGATCGGAGTGACCTTGAGGTATGATGTCTGTAGGCATTTGCTTTGAAAATGAAAAAATGAAAATATATGTTCATTATTTAGGCTGCAATCCAAAACTTTTTTGGGTTAAAAATGAACAAAAAGCCAGTTATTGAGCAAGTACATGACTGATCAGTGTTCAGCACGATCTCCTTACCTTACCCTGATTTACAGTGTTAAGTTTATAATAATGATTTATAATCTTATCTATAATCTTAAAGTCAGGTCTGATTTCACGGGAAATGCCCATTTGTAAACAGAAAGAAGATGATACTGATACTATATTGCATGTTCAGGTACTGTAAGATGGTGCAGCGTTTGTAGCTTGTAAACTTGTCATCCAATTTTATGTTTCAAACAGATGTTGGTAGATAGGCAAAAGTTATGGTTTGCAGCTTTAAAGTAAAATATTCCAATGCTAAAATCTGATCATAGGCCACATATAAAGGCAATGTAAAATACATTATCTATGTAGGCGTATTACTGAACATCAGTTAAATCTAATACTTAATGTTTCTTGGAAACTGTATATATAAAATATATGTGTGATGTTCAACATATACAATTATTATTATATTTATTATTATATAGATTTATATTTACCACTTCATTATATAGCGCTGACATACACACACGTCAAAGCTATACAATGAAACTATATCGCTTATATAATGAAATACACCTAAAAATCTCTAGTGAACAAATTATGTTTTAGTTGTTTAAGCTGGTGAAGAGCTTGGTGGCAAACCGTTACAAAGATTTACTGAGAGAGTTTGAAGAGCTGGATGAGAAGAACACCAGGCGTCTCACTCAAGAAGACATGTACCAGCTACTTAAAAGGTGTTGTATCACACACACGGAAAAAAGTAAAAGGTTATTTTACATTTGTTTCCAATATAGCCTGGTCACTCAAATGATGCATGTCATTCTCTTCTGTATCATTAGATCATAATAGTCTACCAGTTACTTATTTAAGGGCCAATAAATGTGTGAATTAAAAATGAATAATTGATTTGTTTTCAGGCATAATGTCTTTATTAGCACCTTTGTTTGTAGTCGGTACTTCAGAAGATTATGTAAAAGGCTTTATATGGTTGTCTCAACACACACACACACACACACACACACACACACACACACACACACACACACACACACTACTCAAGTGTGTAGTGGAATGTAGTTTGCATTCCTCATCATTGTCTATAGCATCATACCAAATCATTAAATCTCTGTCTGTGATGTGCAACAGAGTGCTTCCCATGATTGTGACACAAGCAACCCTCGTGTGTCTCACAAGACCTGCATGGTCCACCAACCTCCAAGTGTTGGCTCTAAGAGAACTCCAGCATTGTTTTGTCCCCAAAGACAATGTCATCGGAAAGCGGAAGCTGACCTTTTTATTATACGTAAAATATATATAGTAAAGCAATAATAATAATATAATATTATTAATAATATTATACATAAAGCAATAAACAAATGATTAAAAAACTGTTATAATATATTTGTGCCTATGACCTACAATAAAATATAAACACAATTTTCAAATTACAAACTGAAAACATGTTGATCACAGAAGAGTTGAATTCAACTTGTGTATTTTGAATAAATGAATTGATGGGGCAAAAAATAGACATTATATAAGATGATTACATTACATCATTGATCCTATTGCTTTTCATATGATTCAGTCTTGTTCCTTCAATCCATTCCTAAATCAACCCTTTTCACACTCATCTCTTTCCTTCAGCCACTTGTCATTTCCTTTTCCCGGTTTTGCCTCGTTTTCCTCTCTCTTTCAGCTTGTGAACTGAACTTGTTGTGAACTTAAGAGTACCGATCTCATCTAAACTGTTTACCCCATGTGAGAATGTCTTCCATTTATATAAATTATTTATCTGTTTATTTACTTGGCTCCCTCCCCTCCCTGTGCTGTTTCTCCAGTTCTTCCTTTGACCCCTTTGTAATTTCTCTCCCACCCTCTTCTCTTTCTTTTTTCTACATCACCCTCTTTTATCTCTCTATTCATTTTTGGGCTGGAAAATGGCAGCAGGCCTAAAAGGAGCTGTGCTCTGAATGGGGGGCATCGTGAGTGGATTTGCATAATCTGTGGCGTGGCACTGGTGCACAGAGACAGAGAGACGGTGCCAACCGGTCCAAGGTGATCTGAACTCGCCTCGCCAGCTCAGAGATTAGTGACACTAACAGGCTTTACTGTAGCCTGGTTCACAGAGGGTTTGGCTGACATATCAGTGCCAACTCCTCTGGCTCCCACAGTATGTGTGTCTGGTGAGAAACTGTTGCTTCTCTCATTGATTTCTGCACAGTGGGAAATGCACACAAATGTGCACATACTCACTGGAGTAATGTTTCAACACATTTAAACGTGCTGCATCTAAAAGGTTTTGGGGCACAAAAAACCTTTTTATGTGTTTAAGGTTTAATACGCAGGGTTGTGGTTTTGTTTTGTGTCCCTTAATCTAAGTATGAGCAATAGTGATTCTTGGTATTTTGAAACCAAATTGTATTTTATTAAAGTCAACTTGCTTTTTAGAATATCCATTAATAAGAAGTACTACTTCCTCAAGTCATATATAAATGCTCTAACACAGCCAACAGAGAACGTGTTCAGAACATTGGCTAACATTCTCTAAATTATCAAAAAATGTTGTAATGGTAACTTTAGTAGAACTTTTTAAATGTTTTTTTAAATATATATATATATATATATATATATATATATATAATGAATGTATCTATATGTATATTATATTAAGTTATATTAAGTGTATTAAGTTGTTAATGGAACACTTTAAAAATGTTACAGAATTTGTATACAGAAAATGTTTGGATTAATGTTCTAACCAACAATAGTCTTAATACAACATCTAAAAACTGGACATTTGAATGTTCCTAGTACTTTTAAAATAACAATAACATTTGTACCGGTTTTGTAACTTAATGGAAACATTATGGAAATGTTCTTACTACCTAACATTGTTAGCTGGGAATCTCCAAGATCTGTTAAGACCGAGTATTTTGAACCTGAGTTAGTTGAGCCTGAAAGGGAGATTTGGAATAAATAATATAGACGTGTGTTTTTTTGCTGTCAGATTTCAGTGTTTTCTCACAGTGCTGTCCTTTCTTCAGGCGTGACAGTATGTTTGTGTATCTGTGTGAGAGAAACTGTTGCTTCTGTACTGTTGGCTGCCAAGTTTTACTTAAATACAGCTTGATTTAACGGGGTGAGGGGTTGTAAAGGGAGGGGGACAGTGTCTGTGTTCTAAGAAATTGAAATCAACATACAGTCACAAACCTACCATGCTTGTCCCTCATCCTCCACCTCTCTTGCCTCACCCAGGTTAGACCTCATTCCTGAGGTCACTCGTGGAGAGGTTCGGAGGTTGTGGTCCTCGTTGTTCACCCAGCAGGATGGAACTGTGGATTTTCAACAGTTTATTCGTCATTTTGGCCCGTCGCCCAAATCCTGCTGTTACCCTAATGCCAAGCACAATCCCCCCAAACGTGGTGATAATGACCTCATGCGTCTCTCTAAAACACTCAACTGTGTCTCAGATATACTGGTGGATGCTTTGCGAGCCAAGGTAAGGGGTGCAGTACCTTTGCAATGGTGTCTAACTCTTTATTTTCATTAGTATGTGTGTTATTCATCCATTTTTTGTCAGTGAAGATGTTTGTGTCTCAACAGGTGGAGTTGTGTGTTTCTGATCTCTGGACTGAGTTCTCTGAAATGGATTATTCTGGAACAGGTTTTGTTAGCAGTGAGGAGTTTAAAGAGATCCTTATGAATCTCTGTGTTCTTCTCAGCCAGTATGAGTGCGATATACTGGCCAAGAAGTTTGACATCAACCATGATGGCAGGTAGATGCACTTCACACACCCACACACACAATGCACACACACAGATGTTGGCTTCACTATATTAGTGAGGTCATTCCATAGACTTCCATTGCTTTAATATTAAGCTAATGATATTTCCTATCCCCTACCCCTAAATCTAGCCTTTACAGAAACATGTTCAAGACATTGGATTTAAAGAAAACATGATTTGAAGGAGTTAAGTATTTCAATTTAGTCAGGACGTGTTAAATGTCCTCTCAAGTGGGTTGTCATGATATTTTACTATGTTGGTGAGGACATTTGGCCCTCACAGATAAGCAGGTAGCTAAACCTGTACACAGATATACACACACACAGAATATAGAACCAAACCTGAAAAAAATGTATGTATTAATACATAAATACATGTAAATAATGCAAACATAATACAATATAATAACTAAATGATTGTAATAAGGGACAATTATGGAAAGTCAATGGAAACGTAATAGGTTTGAATGTATATGAGTTCTGTAGTAAGTGTCATTTTTAGTATTTAGTATATTAGATTAAAAACAACTTAGGAATTCTCACCCTCATTGATTTCTCATTGCTTTCTTGTCCTTTTAGAGTATCTTACACAGAGTTCCTCAGGCCTTTTCTGTCCCAGAATCAAACATGGAAGCATGGATCCAATATGGCAGCTGCATTGCAGTCCCCCAGAGAAACGAATGAAATTGCCACTCCTGGAGCATTAGGTCGCAGAGTCAGGCGCAAGGTAATGTATTCAGTTTATAATATCTGGGTGTCTGCATTTAATTACGTGTTTTTACATTTTATGGGGTTTTTTTGCGCAGCTCCAGCGTAAAGTTAAGGCTCTGCGCAGGGCCTGTGGCCGACTGGACAGTTCCGGCACTGGACTTCTGTCTGCAGCCGAGCTGGGTGCTGTTCTACAGCTGTGTGGGGTGTGTGAGACCCAGGATGAGCTAAGGAGTGTATTCTTAACCCTTCACACACACCCCTCTGGACTGCTAGACTACCGCCCGCTCCTAATGGACAAACACAAGACATCCAGCCGCAGCCAGCAAACCAAACAACAGCTCAGCCAGAGGAGTCAATAGGTCAGAGTTTAAAAGCAAATTAAAGCTATATTGACATAGTTAGTTTGTGGCTTTTCACAGTAACAGATTCAAAAGACAAACACTTTTTTAATGTTTAATCTAAATGTAGTCATCTTACTTCATACAGATTGACACCAGTAATAAAAGCAATCAGTATATGACCATTTAAATTTTTGCATGATTTATATGATCATGGATTGTTACTGTTATTAATATATTACTTTATATTAAATTTGGTTACATTGTATGAATTGTATTTCCTTGCTTATGTGTTCTGTGCATGTTTCACGTTTGTTTCCTATAACATTGCATTAAATGTTATACATGCATACGTTCAACACCACAAAATATAAACACTGCTGTTTCTCAAAAGTTTACTTAATAAAGGTGAGTTTGTCAAATACATAGAGCATTTCAATTGAACCTCTGTGCATAGGGTAATAATACATTCAATCACTTATATAGTGAAAATCATAATAATATTATAAACAGTAAAATATTAAACCCTCCAGGACACTAATGGTCTGACTATAGCCCTGAAATTCAGTAGCTGAGCTTTTTGAATGATGATGGTTATGACAGATTTAAATGCTAAAAAAATTAGGGATTGGCTTTAGCACTTCAACTCAATTCTAATAATGTCTAATTGAGATGAAAGTTTCACAGTTGTTTTGCAATAATTTGTTACACCGTTTTAACTATTTCACACTATTTTTAGCTATTTAAACTTCTAAGGACAAAAAGAGTCTCGTACGGAAATAAAATGAACATTTTACACATCCAAACAACTGAAAATTTCAATTCATTGTTTCAGTTAAAAATCTAAGTAGGTTTTGACTAAAATGTGGGCTTGATCTTCAGTAGACCTTCAGGCTGGTGTCTTTTGCTGTCAGTATACTCTCACTGCATTTGTAAAAGTTCTATTTAACTGAGTGAACATGGAAATATAAAATATGACAGAGGCAAAACAATGTTCTAAATGCTGCCCTGCAGCTTCACGTGTTTCATTTTGAAAAGACTTTAGTAACGAAATCACTTACATATAAATAAAACTTTCGATGGGAAGATGCTATCTTAGCTGGTTTCTTTGGCATTTTAAGAATTTTACATGACAATAGTATAAAACCTTGAGCCATTTTAGCTCTGCTTGATTTGTTGTGATTCATACTGTGTGATGAAGCTAAGGGCTCTAATTTTACCAGCTTTTCTCTCTCCGCTTAACACAGTGTTCCCTCTGCGGATTTAAACCAATATTGGCTTGTTGGTCATCGCTGCTCTTTCAATGCTTTCGTCTTTCATGGCATTATCGTTTTCCCATCCACATGCCCTCTTTGTTTTCCCTCCCTCTTCTCTCCTCTTTTCTGCACCGACGTTTTGAACACCGTTTGGAAAACGGCTTTATGTTATCCATCCAATCATTTGTTCATCCAGCCGTCTATCTGTCTGTTCATCCATCAGTTCCTCATCCTGACAGGCACCTGCACCTTTCTTCCAACCAAACAACATAGTTGATGTGTGCATATGTAAAAATTTAAGCTTAAAAAGTAAAAAATACAAAAACTTACAATACAAAATATGCTTTCAATAAAAGTATACAAAATTACAAAAATACAAAATCACAAAAAAACATATACACAAAAAATAAATATACACAAACATCTTTGTGTTTGTCCTCCTTACGCCTGAATTCTAGCCCTCTGTTGAGGAGCTTTGATTTCATGGGCCTGATTATTTTTCTTCTGGTCCACTCAAGGATGAAGCCCAAGGAACCCAAGATTGTCTTCCTTTCAGCCCCACCACAATGGAGCAACCCCCTGCCAAACCATCACAAACTCTCCCGCCTTCTCCAGAATCCCTCTCTTCCTTTCAGTTTCCTTGCTTCTTGGAAGCTGGTGCCATACAACTTATTTAAAGAAAAGACTTGAAGCCACTGGGCTAAATACAGGCTTTCAAAGGAAGGGTCCAATGCTTGAGTCACAATCTGGAGAGAATTACTTCTGCCACGGTACCATCATGATGCTCTAAGAAGTCTGCCTAACATCGCATTAGGTGCAATCACCTTTCCTTTGCTCTCTGTGTGTGCCTCTCATAGCAGAAATGCATGCAGTACTATTTCCTAATGTCCCTGAAGATTTCAGTAATATTGGTTTCTGGGGTATTTAGGGTGTCAAAAGCAAGCGAGACGGGGGAGGAAAGGGGCGTGGCTCATTTATTCTGTGCCATTGTAGAGGCCAAAGAGAGTAAACCCTCTACAGTTAAAAAGGGAGGGACACAAGTGCCAACATCTCAGAAATAATCAGCGTCATGGCTGACTGAAACTTGGTAAAATTATATGCAATGAGAGCAAGTTCCTTTATTTTCCACCATGGTGGCCATCTCTCCCCTCAGCTAATCCTGACCACAGTGAACAATCTGTCTGATTTGCTTAAGTCAAGTATGGAAATGACACATATTGTCCAGGCTGATTCACATGTGACATATTATTTATATGTGATTTAGCAGAACTGGTTTAAAAGCAGTAAAAATAATAACAGCCTTGTCAAAATAATGGCCCAAATATTGTAAATGGCGTATATAATAAGCGTATATAATAATTATGACCGTATTTTAAAGATTTGATTACATGTGTTAAAAACTGAGGTTGATTAAACTAAACTGTGTGTAAACAAAGAAATATTGGTAAGAACTATAAGAAACACATCTGATTAAACTAACCATTTGGTTGTGTAATTCTTTGTGTAAAAAAATTGTGTAATTCTTCAACAGGATATCAGAGAGCAATTTTATTTTACAGAAGGAAATGTCACATCATAAATTTGTTGGGGAGGATGTGCAAGAGCAAATTGCACATTTGTGAGAGAAAAATGACTGACATGTTGATTTTAACAATCATTTATGAAATGAACTTTTTTAAAGCTTTTCGCAATAATACTAAGTTAGTAACCTCTTATATTAGTAAATTGTATAGATGACCAATAGCACACTTACTGCACATTTTTCTTATGAATGACCCAGAGTATTTGTTTGTGTGGGAAAAGACCAAATGTAGAAAATGAGTGAAGGGTGCATGTGTGAAAAAGTGAGAGAAAAATGATTATTTACAGAGATATACAGGGAGGAGGTAGAAATATCTGTCAACACTGTCTCATTAAACCTCTGTGTTAAAACATGGATTTACCAATATTGTCCCCCTCCCAAAAATACTCAGTATTTACCCATCTGATTTGCTATTTGCATTTTATTTAAATATAGGTGGAAGAGACACTGAAGCAGGATGGGGGGCGGAATTTGTGGCCAAATGGATTCTCCTAAGAAGAGGCTTATTGTCAATCAAGGGGTCTCAGACCAGTAGACCATTACACTAAGTGTTAATCTTACAGATACAGTCTAGTGCACTGATCAGGAGAATGAGAACCTCCTGATCAGAACAGGGATGAACAGAACGTTGGCTAGTGTTCTCTTAAAGTTCTCTCAAAGTTATCAAACAAGTTCTTGCAGTAACGTTAATTCAACGTTCTTCTAACGTTATGCCATGCATATTAAAAATGTTATTCTTAAGTAATTAGTGGAACGTTTTAAAAACGGTTTATTGTTTTTACATGTATTTAGATTTAATAACCCCTCGAGTAACGTTCTTATAACCAAGCAATAACGTTAATGCATTGTCTAAAAACAGGACGTTTAAAACGCTCCTAAAACCTTCAAAACTTAATGGAAACGTTACGGAAACATTCTTACAACCTAAAATTGTTAGCTGGGTAACAGTCTGAACTTAAATCACTGAAATATATTTGAAAACCAGGAGTGATTGAGAAGTGGAAATGGCAATTGTCCAAGTTATAAAATATATATATATAATTCATGTTCTCATATATTCACATCAAATTCACAATATGATATGTCTGTAAATGCCAAGTTTTTCATTGCACGTATAGTAATAATTGATTTAATTGCAAAAACAATTTTGATTTTCTATTAGTGACTACCTTAAAAGTTTGTTGTAATTCGTTTTCTGGATATCATTGATCTTAAAAACGTGACTCAGATGAACACACTGTATATTCCTCAAACAGAAACAAACCAATTCTTTCGATGACCACACCAACAAAAGGGAATCATATTCAAACGTCATTTATTTAATTCAGTATCTACATATTAAAATAATACATGTACACATATATTAAGGACAGATGTATTGTATTTACAGAGCAGCGTGTTGTGCATTGTGTAAGCTAAAGGCGTTGTGGTGCGTGTGCCCTATGAGGTTCATGTAATGATGATCTAGTCCCTGGACCGGCGATAAGTATCCGCTGTGCTGAGACACCGCCGGATACGCGAGCGTGGGGCTCCGCGCCGAACTGTGCCAGGAAAAGTGTCCGGGTGGGCTTTGCTGGAACATTGACTCCGTCGGGCTTGGACTCTGGTACTCCAGCTGGCACAGGATTTCTGCAGGGTCTGGTGAGATGGTACCTAAAGCTCCAAACACGGGTTCGGTAACAACTTTGGACTGCAGGAACGCGAGGATCCGTGCGTACTTAGTGTCTTTGGTCTCCATGCGCTCCACAGTGGTCAGGTAGTGAACGAGGTTCTTCATGCACTCGTGATAGCCGTAGTGGAAATAATTTGCAAACTCTGTCAGCAGTTCTCCTGAGAAAACAAACACATTTATAAGTCTTTCATTTCATATTTCTGTTCGTATCTTATTGATGCGCATGACTTGATACTTCTTTCGTACCCTTTTCTCTCCCGCGCGGGAAGTCTGCAGAATGAAGCGCTCGTAGGTACTGAACTGTCATCTCCAGGATTTCTGCTTTCTCGAGTTTTCCAGAGTTCTGTTTTCATACAGCACAAAGTCTGTCAGACAAGTCGTTAAATGTCTGTACATTTACAAACCATTTAATACAAATCAATTCATTCATTTTAATTGCGCACCTGTTTAGCCAGTGCCATGGGAACCGTTTTTCCTAGCTCGTTTAGACATCGGTTGATTCGGTCTCTTCTTCTTTTCTCAATAACTTTATGAGAAACTGGAGTTTTCTGTGGAAAGGGAACATGGTGAGTTATCAAACACACAGTTGGGTAAGCATGGTTCTGTGTTGTATACGTTTTTCATTTAACGTTGGATGGGCTAAAGATACCAAAAAAAGCAATTCACACTTGTAAATGATAATATTAATGAAATCTTGGACGATAACTTGTTCAATCTCTGAAATATCATACACTAAAATTACATTTAATCAGCAATATCTCCACTGGAGAGCCACTTAGCGCTCGCTGCCCCACGCCCACTGCATCGGTGCTAGTATTGAATTACTAGAAAGAACTTTTACATCTTAACAAAAAGTAACAACAGCGTTTTAATTGCTAATATTAAAAATAAATACTGAAATTAAATGTTGTTTGTACTCTATGCCCAATAAACTATGCACTATTAGTTTTGTACTCTATGCACTTTTCTGAAAACGGCGCGCAAGCAGTGCTGAAACTGTAGGCTAAATTATTATTGTACCATTCTAAAAAAATATTATTACTTCTGAGATTTTATTTAATGACATTTTAACATTATAAGTAAAGCTCAAAACACACAGAGTACATTACAGCATGTAGTTACTGGAAGAGTGTGCGCCAGGAAAGTATCCACATACCTTTCGGTCCTTCATCTTTGAAGCCATCATGGATAAAAAATATGGAAAGTTCTACAACTTCAAATATTATAGCTGGAATATCTATGTCCTCTGTCGAGACGCTTGAAACTGAGATGAGCAGCACTGGAAGCAGCCGTTTATAAAGCGTTCGCTTTAGGGACTAGCGCATTCATTGCCTTAAATTATTCCATAGGATTAAAGGCAAGCTTTTGGTTAATGTGTGCACTTAGGATCAGTTAAAGAAATAGTAAAACCTGAAGCTGTGGGCTAGCGGGGGGCAGACCTACTTTGTTAATCCACGTGGCCTATCTAAAGACACGTGACGAGTTGTAGAATATTATTTGCATAGTAACAGCCCCTGCCATAGATGGGAACCAAGATGCCCACAGGAGCCTTGCGAGCGCAGTGCGCGCAATGAAAACAAAGCCCTTGAGCAAGGCGTCTCTTTCTCTTCCACGTCGCGTTTCTCACATGATCGCCTGTTTATGGGTCCCAGCAAGCGATCTTAACTTCCACCCAAAGCCAGTCTCAGGTTTAAAGCCTGTCTACTGTTATTATAGTAATTAAGTAAGCACATAATAGGCTGTTCCGCCGAGTTCAGGGGAGACCTTTTGGAGACGGAGTCCCCCGTTTGTTCGCGGCGTTTCTCACACGACTTGGTGACACGTCAATCTTTCATGGGCTACGGCTGGGTTTTTGTTTAGATTCTCTAGTTTTGTTAGAGGCCTCGGCAGGTGTGGGGACCCGGCCTGGCACACGAGCGGCCCCTCCGACCATGTTAGAGACTCCAGCCGTCTTTGGCACACGAGGGTTACCCAACGCTGGATTCCCTTCAGAGGGGCTCAATTTGTATCCTATTATCCTATAAGAAAATGTCTATTGAGCGGAATGAATAGTTTCATTGGCCTAAATTTTAATAATGCAGTGAAAGAAAAGGAGAAATAAAGAAGAATGCAGCTGGCCCTGACGCGCATTATTCTCCGTCACCTGCGCCTGGAGACCCCTATTTATTTGCCTAATTTCGGTCAACTTAACAAACTTTGGGAGAAATTATTCTGGTATTGTTGTGAAGGGTGAAGCTTTCTGATCGAATTAACAGCATGTTTTGATCCGGTAAATGTCATTAGAAAGAAAGAAACAATCGCGTATAGAGGGGTCTGGGTAACGCGCCAAGTGGCGACGCCAAAGCGCAATTCATACCACAGGGGACTTTTGTACACCCACATTGCTTAAGTTTGTGTTCAACAAAGGGCATTATTTTATACTTGAATACATTTCATACAACAATTGTCTGTTTTCATCAAACATATTTTCACAGCAAGGTTAACAACAGGTTTATTGTGTTCACCCAGAGTCCCAGCCTCAGACTTCATGCGCCAAAACGACTGGTTCTTCTGATTTTATTTCAGTGGGAACGTTTTAATCCTGAAGGTTGGACATGGTTTAAAGTACGAGATCGTGTCCGTATCGTGAAGGGAAAAATCAAAGATGTGGGCATTTTTTTCTTTGGGATTTATAGAGAATTAAAGCTCCGGTGAAGTAGACTAAAGCATAAAATCCCATTACTTTAATTGTTGAATTTACCACAGATTTTATGCAAACGCTCTTTGGAGGCGACACAACAAACCGTGTGACTTTCTTTCGGGTTCTGAAGTTCTGTAAAGTGACTGTTTTAATCTATCTATAAAATAAGCTGATGTATTGCCTTCAAGTTTATCTGGAAACGTGAACCTAAGCAACAAGTTCATTCCACATTTAGCGCCATTTTAAATACTATTTTCGCACAATGACGTTAAAGGTCTCACGCGTCTCATTTTGAACGAGTACGCCTTTTTATTTTATTTACTTTTGCGTAAAAAATTGCTGGCCATTTACACAAAATTGTGTTTCTCTTATTTCTCGTTTTGTTTCGCTAATGGTGCAAAAAATATTAATTTCACTATTGATGCACAAAGGTTTATGATTAGGCTTATTAATAGTTATAATAATTATTTAAGTGCATTCAAAAGCTCTCAAACGTATTATTTGTGATACTATGATATAGGATTACAAAACAGCCAAACTCTTTTGTTTCTGTTTGTATGTTTTATTATTATTTAGCGTCTGTATGCGTTTTATGTGTTTATTCCGCTGTCTATATGTTCAAGCTATAACGCTATTTATGACAGCCGTACGATATTTAAAATAATTTATTAAACTAAAGTAACTATTACGTCCCCTGAATGAATCATCTTCCTACAGTATGTGGTTTCTCATAATTTATGACCATGAAAAGATCATTTAAAGACATTCAAATATCTCATGGAAAAGAATGTTCATTTTAATAAAACCAAAACAATAAGTCTGTGTCAAAAAACATTTTCCTCATAAAAGTCATAAATGCTGCTAATTGTCGTATCAATGTTTCATGGCGGTTCCATATAACACTTTAAAGCTGTCCAAAGATGGTCCTGTATAGAGATCAGCGTTTAAAGAGAGGCTACCTGAAAGCTAAACTCTGTCTGTAAGGATCTCTCCATGTGAAAGAGAATTAGAGAGCGCAGTCATGCATGTCACCCTGATTACAGCAGTACAGTTCGCCTTATATCCTAACCAAGCAAGACTTTTCACAGAGGGACTAACCAGTCTGCGGCTTTCGTTTTCGGACAGAAGGGAATGCTTTCGCTTGTGTGAAGGGTTGCTAAGGCAAAGCTTTTAGGGGTGATTTGATAAGTCCTGCCCATTGCCCTGTCCTACTGTCTTCCAAAGCCGTTCTTTCGTTTTTTCTCTGGCCACTTTGAAACTTCACCAAAAGCATCTATATTTTCTAATGTTTGCTTGGGATATTAATAATACTCATTTCCTCGTTACCTTCATAGAACTTCATAATACAACAAAAAGTTGTGTCAGTTCATTACTAATTCCAAAGTGCCGTCATGTGGAGATTTTAACACTTTCACACGAATTTCAGAGATCTTTAAAAAGTTTGCAAATATATATATATATTATCACTATTTATTAATATGATTACAACTGAATCTAACTTTTAGTTGTTATATTTAGCGATCCACCACGTTTTGTAAACCTGGAAACAATAGTAAAATAAGTAATAACGTGTTACGAGATTAAAAAATCCTACGTTGATGGGAAAAAATGTTGATCCTCCGGACGATGTGTTGTCATGCAGCGGGCGGTGACCCGTGCTGATCTCAGACCAGACACACACAATCCTTTAGCTTCGCGCGCCACCGTGAGTCTCCTCTGCATCACTTCACATGAGACATTCGGTATTGTTCAAGCGTCACAAAAGAGCATCAATAATACCCACATATTTACAAAATCACTACTCTACTATCTAATACAAATGTATTATTCACTGAACTATTTATAATGGTGTGAATTAATTATACTACGTGTGTTTCGTGTTTTTCGTCATAATATTAGTCTTTAAAAATATCGCCATGATGTCAAGACGCCCCAGTTGCTCACTAGGGGGCGCCATATAGAGCAGTAGGATGGAGTACTTGTGTAGTAAAGTGATGTAGACAACTATTAAATGAATTCCTATAAACGTTTAAAGAAACGTTTGTACATAAAATACAAAGCCAACTGATATTGTGCCAATAATATTTTTTGTACTACGCGATCCACAGCTTGATGTTGATACATTGTTTAGACAAACGATTACAATTTTATATAATAAATAAACACAAAAACACATTCATGATATAATCCGTAGCCCACTTATTCATATTTATGACAATTTATTGTTTTAGGCTGTTATGCTAATACATCACCTAGTACTCAGAGCTGCGTCCTCATGACGCAACGCTGCTATAACATCGCAATGTTTATCAACATCACAACAGTGCGTATGCAAATATTCCTGAATATTGACCAATGAAAAGCATTCTTTCAATTCATACGCGTCCAAATATGTGAGGGGGACTCTGATTGGTAGAGCGGTCGGTTTCCTCTCTACAGACAGCTCGGAGCGCCATATCCGTCTCTAAATAACAGCTGTGTGTGGACGCGGCGTTTGCACCATTCAGGTTTGTGCTTTTCTTCTTTAATCTTGGCTGAAATGATTTGATTTGAACTTGGGGAAAATACTGAGTTGCATAACGAGTCTAAACTTCCCAGTTGTGCTTCATAAACGCATTACACAGAAATGCACATTATGGCATCGATTTAAGCGCTCAGACTCATGCATGCATCGATTTAAGCGCTCAGACTCATGCATGCATCGATTTAAGCGCTCAGACTCATGCATGCACGATTTAACACTAACATTTAATGCCCCGATGACGACACGACATCACACAGTGTAGGAATGTGTTATCGTGCCGTGCGTTGGTTTGGAAGGCGTGCGAGGAAGAGCGCGTCCACGCGTCACGATCAACAGAATAGTCGCTCAATAAGATAACACGCTTCTGAAAAATAGGTAGCATCTCATCACCCATTTTCATTACAGTCCTTTGCATGCTGTTAGAGATGAAGTTGCGCGGGGGTTCACTGTGAAGATTGGAGACAAAGAGAGGGGCGGAGATGGGCTGCGCTTGGAGACTTGAGCATACGACCCGCGCTCTCTATTGTTAGTTAATTAGCTAATACAGAGCGGAATCGGATGGGGAGACAATGCACCCCTTGTCCGCGGCATGTTGCGCCATCACTCCCTGTCATTGAACCTCAGATTTGCTTGTCCAGATAACCGCCTCTGACACATGGCACCCCGAACAGGCCATTTAGCGCTATTAAAAGCTGAGTTCATTTAAATAGCGCACCGGATTTCATGCGCAGAACATGAAATGCACGATCTAAAAATGAATCTGATGTAAAACTAGTGTGTGTTCATTTTAAAGATAAAAAGCGTCTCAATAGAGCCTGCTGTGCAACAGGTTGTTTGTAAGAAGCAGAGCTCTTATCACAGATCAATTGGTTGATGCAATTGAAGAAGATGGGCTTTTTGAGGAGTAATCTTCACTTTCTCAGAGGAAGTTTGCGCATGTAATTTGTTTTTTTTTAATGTTTTTTTTTAATTGAATGAGGTATGAATAAGTAGTTAAATATATTTAATATAGAAAACATTAAAGAACAATTCTGGCAAAGGATGTCCAACCAGTTTATATTGTGTATATTGTCAAAATTCTTTACTAATCTTCCTGTAAGAGACTTTTCTTACAGCCTGTCTGCACATGTTGCTTTATGTAAGGTATGGCTGAATCATTCTCCTCATCATAGCGCTTTAATTCACTGCTGTATGCCACTTTTTTGTGTAGAACAAAGAGAAATTGTGTTATGGTGTTGTGGGGTTACGATTTTGAACAGCAGATGTACTAATTTCTTTAAAGTCACGGAGATGTGGAATATCAGCAGCAGACACGCTCTGGAGGTCGGAATGTTCGGAATTCTGGCAGTCTAGTAGTTTGAGGTTATGTGGTTTCCTTTTTCCCCCTTTTCATCAGGGAGGCTGTTTGTTATGCATCTTCTGGCTTCATGGTCATGTTAACACTCTCTGTCAGGAAATCTGTAGCCTGGAAGTTGTGTAGCACTTAAAACATAATTCTCCAGCTTTTTTTGTTCTTTGTGTTTTTTGTTTCGGTTACATTCTGTGTTGTTTGATGCCTGTTTCAATAGTTGCCATAGGTATTGAGGTAAAAGGTGAGAGGCATATGGTAGCTGCATCAAAAAAATAGCACCCGTTTTTCAGGTTACCAACGAAAACCACTGTTAGAGAGACCACTGTTATATATAATTGACCTAATACCAAACAAAAGATGCTTGTCGGTCAGTCTGTTTTGAATATCAGATTCTAAAATGAATATCAATTTCACGTATAAACCTTTCTCCTCACAAAGAGCAAAATCACCCTGTCCTTCCACAGAGGGCTGCTTGTATTGTGTGCTGCTTCGCTTTTTAACTTGTTTCAGAATTTTTAAGGTGTGGTTCGACCGCTAGAACAAAGTGTTCGAATATGACCAAGCCCTTCGCAGGCCACAGTCTAGCCTGGAGCCTCTTTATTTCTAGTTTATGAAAGATGAAAATAACTGGGTGGAATGAAATCAAGAGAGAAGGATTCAAACGTGAAAATACGTTAATTTGACCCTGAAGGCAAAATGTTAAATGCTTCCTTATTTGTAAGTCGCTTTCAATGTACTCTTGAATTCTTCCTCTAGTCTTTAGAGCTTGCCTAAAGTTACTAAAGGACTTCATAGAACTTACACACTGTAATTAGTAAATGAAGTATAATTTATGTGACGTTCTTGAAGCTCTATGAAAAGTTCAATTGTCTTACTATGATGGCCAGTCTCATGTGCAGCTAGGATACCAGTGCTCATTGGCTTTCTCTGATTATTATTATGTAGATGCTCTTGTCAGTAGTTCAGTCTATGTATAGATCAGCCAGCTTTAGCTCTCTCTCCTTCAGGCAGTCCATGAATAGTTTAACAGCTGCTACCATGCCATGACTAACCATGGAGAATATTTAAAACTACACTTTTTTCTTGCAATCTATATTAAAAAAATGTCCAAAGTGAACATTAGAATTGGATGCTGTTGGCCAGATGTTCAGTTTGTCTTGTTTGCTGTTGTTAATTTTCATGTTTGGGTCTGAAGTTTGGGTCTGAAAAGAGCTTTTTAAGAACTGCAAAACTTTAATGAAAAATCCTAAAAATCCTTTAGTTTTTCTGGCCATTATTTTTTTGTTTGTCATGACAAAACCATGATTTGCTTCTTGCTATTGGTAGCTGGAGGCCCATTTTTATGGTCCTGCTTAAAATGACTAGAGCACTACATATTGAGTACTTGTGCTTATAGTTTATATTGAAATCATAACACGTAACAACTCATTTAAATTAGGTTGTTAATGATATTAGAAAAACAAAATGGCTGCTGCCTTTAATACATATATGATGTGTAAATTATGGTTTTGTAAATACCATAAGCTGTTTAATTTGTGGGGTTTACTTTGTTTTTTCATAAAGTGAATTTAAGGGGTCAGCTGACACTGTTAACCAGAAGGTGTGAGTGAGATCTTCAGCTCATCTTCAGAAAAAGCTTTTACACAGCTAAAACATACATGTGGTTTAACCAGGAAACATTGAGGGTGGCATTAATATGCGTGTAAATGGAGTGTGTCATGAGTTTGGTATCTTGTTTTCCATTTGTCGGACAGGACAACTGTTTGTTCTGCTCTCTTCTCTCTCTCTCTTTCTCTCTCTCTCTCTCTCTCTCTCTCTCTCTCTCTCTCTCTCTCTCTCTCACTCTTTTCCACTGACGTTCATTTATGTAATTTATGACGACATGCTTTAGAGAACCTCCCTCTCCTTAGACATGATTAATTGGTGTATGTGCATTTATTTCCGTGTATTATCTGTCTGTTTTTTGATTCCTGTTTTTGTTTTGTAGTTTCTTCTTTCCTGGTTTCCCACCATGTATAGAAACATTACAAATGAGATCTTGTTAATTTCTCCATTGTTTCTGCTAGACAGAAATATAATTAAATGAAAGACTTTTGAAAAACCATTTCAAAACTGCTCAGAGGTTACTCTTTAAACTGTGCTGTTTATTAACCAAGTAAATAGTTAGTAGTTACCAAGATACCAATCAAAAGATTTATCAGTCTGAAATTTTAAAGTCAGAGATTCCAATATGAATCAAACATTTCTTATCAAATTATTTCACGAATAAATTGACAGTTTCTGGCTCTGTTTTTATTATTATTGATCCTAAACATCTGATACAAAGTTGATGCTTAAATGAAAGCTCTATCACGTCTAATGACACAGAAAGAAAAACTTTTGAGAAGCAGAGGTTACATTCTATCTGTCTTTCTATCTGTTTCTATCTCACTCTCTGTAGGGTGATTGTAAGTGTAGCTCTGTCATTGGTTTGTGCTTTTTACAGTCCAAGTATGGAGAAAGGTTGGGTTTCACTTGGAGGGCAAATGCTGCCAAACATGTCATATGACCAGCATAACATTTCCCATTTGTGATCTAGACACATACACACACAGTTTACGGAGCAAACATTTACACACACAGTCACTTTCACCTTCTCAGGAGCGCCTCCTGTGTACATATGCACACGTCTTTATGAATGATTCTTGCTTCAATTTCTTACACAATCACTACTGCAGTGACACACAAACATTGGCACACAAACTTTCAAGGACTTACATAAACTGTGAGTGTTGGATTGTTGCTTTTTAAAAATATAAATGTCAAGATCACTTTAAAATCAAAAGAAAAAGTATTTTTTGTATAATAATATACATATGTATATATTTTAACACACACACACATGTATAAATATACATTTAAATTTAGTGATAACTGGATGTATAACTGGACACTTGCCTATGCCTAAATGTGTGTAGAAAATATACAGCTTTTCCTTATTTTAAAATGAAATTCAGTCAGGTAAATATCTTTCCTGCAGCATGTGGAATGTCTATATCTCTGTCTGTGAGAATTATTGTATTGTGTTTGATTATCAGAGGATTTCTGCCACACTACTATCAGCCGCAGTGTCGTTCTGCAGGAATTTCACACAAGCAGTAGCCCTCATGTCTCTGTTTTGGATACACGCTGTGCTGTAGATTGTGTGCTTGAAGCACAAGCAGATAAAAAGCATGTGCTGTGTTTGTGTTCTGATGTGGGATGCCAGTATCTCCATGATGATTTTAAAAACCCACTTCACTTACATAAAACCATGCTAGATGACATAAATAGAGACAACAGGTGAAACATATTCAGTCTGTCATTTGAGATCCATAGAGTAGAAAGAAGAGACTTAAAAGAAATAAGAAAAGTCGGGACAAAGAAAGAGTTAAGTATTAAAGAGAGAGAGACGTGGTGGTATTGCTGTCTGTGAGGGTCATTCTACTATTCATAGCCGACAGTTTGCTTTAGCACTGCATGATAGGTCAATTTAACTACGGTAAAATACTGTTGATACATGCAGGAAGCGGCTCTTAAAAGGCACATAATCAAGGACATAATCAAGGACAAAACCATAAGCCACAGCATTATTCAACTAGAGCAGTACAGTAAGTATTGATGTGTGTGTTTTGTTAAGTGAAGTCACCATTGTGTGTATTCATTACAAATTTTCCCTTAGGCATGTTCTCAAAGGTACATATGATTCATAAAGTAAATAATGTTTTATTCATATTATTTTATTACTATAGAATTGCAGAATTTGTTTTAGGGGTAGGGTTAGGACTAAAGTTGTTCTGTAGGTCTACTAATTATAAATAATGTTATAAATAATTATAAACATCCTCCTTTAGCTAGTAAGGTAAATGCACACAAGTTGTATGTGTGTGCACATGTGTTGTGCTAGGCTGTTCAAGGGCAGGGGTGCTGTGAGGTCAGAGGAAAAAGTTGACACTGTGAGAAATAGTAAAATTGAATTTACTTCTTTATCTAGTATCAAGCCTTTGTTAAATTATTTTTTTAAGGTTTTCTAAAATTATGCCAAAAAGTGTGCTATTTTGTGTTGTTGGTTACCTTTTCTGGAGTGTTGTAAAACAGTCCTGAACAACAATGCTGCAAATGAACTAACTTTTTAAAAACATTTTATATTTGATTCTGTTTATTTAGCAAACACAGTTATCCCAAGAGACTTGCACTTAGTAATACACAAGAATAGTCAAACAAAAGTGTTTTATGGTGTCCTTGTTATAGCGAAATTACAGTATGTACTGAGTAATAATAATTAACAATGTACTTGCTATAGGGTTTGGTTTAAGGTTAGTTATGTAATTATGCATAATGTACTGGTATTACTACAGTAGGTACATGTAATGTGTGACAACACTGAAGTTAAATGATTTTGTTCCATTAAAAAGAAATTATTAGTCCAAAAACCATAACATGGTTATGCACTTCCGTCTGAACACCTGTCATGATGTTTACCATCAGATGGTCTGCATATGGAACAATAGTGGTATATTTATAGATATAGGTGATAAGTCAGAGGGTAAATCGGTATTTGAGCTGGCCAGCATCACACAGACCCATGAACGGCCCCACCATATTAACAGGACATTAACAGAGCTGTTCACATTTATCTCTCATTGTCACCCTTTGGTAAAGCTAAAGAGAAATTATCAGCTTTAATTGACAAAATGCCTCATTGGTTCAGTAAGCCATCAGCTTTAAAATGAACATTTCCGGTTATAGCGTAAGGGTAATGAAATCAAGTCTGAGATCTCCAATGAATGAGAGTTTCTCTTTCTGTCTGTAATTAGTCGACACGCGCATGAGCAGAGGCTGTACAGAGAGGGCACTGCTGGAGGCTGTGGACTGATGCATATGAAATATTTATTGAATGTATTATTATGGGCACATAAAGCTCTATTCTCTTCTCATACAAAGGTAGCATGAACAAGACAGAGACACGAATGAAATAGAATGATCTTTAAAATAGGTGAATAAGGTACAAAATACCTGGAACTAAGATATTTTTGCACTTATAGTAATTAAATAAAATGTTGAAACCTTCAAAATGTTGATCAGAATTCCAGGAACTTTATTACATTAGCTGTTTCATTCAAATATGGCAAAATGGGTAGCAGAGTTGAAGATTTAGCCTAAATAAAGCCATCACTCAGTATAGGCTAGCTAGATTGGGAGCAGATGTTAGTTTGGTGTTGCTAATAAACCAGCATTTCACTTAAATTAAAGAAGAATATGTTTGCCTTTTTTCCTTCCTATAACAGGTGACAAGGAAGAATGAGTTGGACGAATGCAGCCAATACATCAATTTTTTAAAAAATTGATAAAATTGAGATTAAGGTTATATGTGTTTGTGCCATGCTGCAAGAAGTAATGTGGAAATTGGGTTGCGTTCAGTTACTTTTATTATTATATATTAATTTTTTTATGATATATTTATATATATATATATATATATATATATATATATATATATATTTATATATATATTTATATATATATATATATATAAGTTTCATGCAAAATGTGAGGCACAGCTGGAACTTTAATTTTTAAAAATTTTAATTCAATGTAAATATTTTCCTGCACTCCTAAAGTCACATTTTTATCTGTATGGTTTGATAAAGAACTTTTAACATCTGAAGAATCTTTCTGTTTTTACAAAACATTATTTTTAGTAGAAAAAGACTCTTTAGACTGTAAAAAGTAAGAAAGAAATGGTTTTAAGAAACTTTCACTGAATGGATATGTTACATTGATAGATCTTGATGCATCGATCCTTTTTAAAATTCTAGTAAAAGTGCTTTTCCAATTTCTCTGCTGTTTCTGTTCCATGAAAAAATTGTCCCACTAAGTCTTCTCTATGTTTCTCCTCACAGACTTCAGGGCTTCACATAAAGTGGTTCCCACTCAGGCAGAGTGATGCAGGCCCAGGATCTGATCCGCCACTTGCGGATACCAGAGCTGGACGATTTGAGGCAGTATGTGCGCAGTTTACCCACCAATACTCTTATGGGCATGGGTGCCTTCGCTGCCATCACCACCTACTGGCTGGCCACCCGTCCTAAAGCCCTCAAACCGCCCTGCGACCTCAATTTGCAGTCAGTGGAGATGCCGGTAAGTGTGGAAATATTTCCTTATTCAGAGTAAATTTCAGTGAATCTAAAACCAATCGGAGGAGCATCTCCAAGTGAAAAATCTCTTGATGACAAGATAGACTTGATTTAGCCAGACCAGTGACTTTCTGTTTACACTTGGCAGAGACCCCTAAAAATGTGTGTCTTGTCTGTTTCGAACTGCATCAAAAACATCTAAACAATCCAAAATCTGGATGTAATGTCCGAAGATGTGACCCTTCAAATCACATTAGTCTTTTGATTTTGAACCTTATCCTTATGCCCTAGGTATCTTTAGGTTTGGTGACAAATGCCAGTGTGAACACAAAGCGAACCAGGACAAAATATATTTTTCTCTTTTGGTCCTCACTAAAGAACTAAGAAAACCGAATTCCAGGTTAGCCAGAACTTTGACTAACAACATGAAATCTGGTCCACACTGTAGCTTATTCTAACCAAGAACAGCCCACTTAGACAGGAAAGGTCATATGAGCGACATGCAGAGTAACTGACTGCCTGAGCATTTTTTTGTGATATTTAGGGTAAGATAAAGCAGAAATGAATAATACTACAGTAATGGTGAACCAGTTTTTCATCGATCTTCAGTTGTAATCTTAACAGCCATTAACAGCCCCATTAACTCCCTCAATTTATGGACCTGAAAACTTCTGTGAACATCTATCAGGACTTGAGGCTTACAATGAGTTAGAAAGAAAGTATGCAGTGTGTAAAATGGCTCATAGATCCACCAATCTTTCAGTCAAGCTTAAAAGCTTTACATCCAAGTTGCAAGATTTCAGTGATTACTTGCAGATTTTCTCTTAATAATGTGCATTATTGCACTTCAGTGGTTCAGCAGTAGACTGTGGCTTCCTCTGGATTCACATAGCATGTTAAGTGGTTTCTCTCACTGCAGAATTATACTGTATCTTCAGTGTTGTAAGTCACCAAACTTTGTATGCATGAGAACTGAAGTTTAAGCTGACCATATGTTGCCGCATGCATGCATGTAGAAACTTTAAGTGCAGAAAACATTCTGTTTTCTTGGAATCTTGTTTTGTGGTCTTGATAATGACGCTGTCTGCTTCCTGTTTGGGGAACAAAGGCTTTGCTTGTGTTTTAGTAAATATGTGTTGTAAACACGGGGACCCTACTACAGCTTTTCCTGGAAACAGTGGACTTTTAACAGCCTTTATTCTTTATTGCTTCCATCTTGGCATCCTGTGGACATCTGCATTTTTGTACATCTATACGTGTGTATGTATGTGGGAGAATCCTTGAAATCATTTTAAGAAGATGTCCAGGTCATTTTTAAATAAAAGAAGTTGTTTTGCATAAACAAAAATGTCATACAAAATTCATGATGTTTTCCCCACCCTCCTCAAATTCTTATTATAATGCAAAACAGAAAAAGATTTTCATTATCATAATGAATAATAATATATTATTTAAATTGTAAAATGTTTTACATCAAAGTAGTATTTATTTTACTGCTTTTAATTTGTGTTCCTGTAGCTCAGTTGGCATTGCGTTAGCAGTGCAAAAGTTGTGGGTTTGATTCCCAGTAAACACAAATACTAATAAAATGTTTAACTTGAATGCACTCTTTTGCTTTGGATAAATGTATATGCCAATGTACAATGTAATTTAAGTTGATGTATCTGTTAAATCTTGGTTCAGTTTCTTGACAGACTTTGTGACATTCCCCTATAAGTCCAGTATGTGCACAGGCTATGCCATCAAAGAACATTAGAATAATAACAGCCTCTTACGTGCAGACAGCTGGGATTATAGGTGTCTAGCCTTGATCACAGTTACACAGTCTGTCCATCTCTGCCTGCAGAGATGTGCATAACAGAAACACCAGATGTTCTCCTGCGTTTGCTATGGCAACAGTCATAAAGTCAGTCGGCTCATTACTGAATGACCAGCTGTAAATTCCTTTAGAATGAAGTCTCCTTCACTTCTGCTGGTAATGAGCCAGGCTTTGTTTGCAAACCCTAATGCAGTCACAGGCCAAAGAAGTGAAAATCTAGTTAACTAGTGAATCTAGAATCTTAGTTTAGAAGTGTGAATCTAATTGAAGATTGTCATCATTTACTTATACAGTGAAAGAAAATGTTCATGGGAAAAATGAAACTGACGTATATTTTCAGTAAACAAAAACAACGTACTAGTCTATTTTATATCCGTTTCATTTGTCATTTGTTTGCATAGATACTTCAGTGTTTGCATTTGGTACAGCAAAGCTAATACTAAAATCAACATTTTGGTTTTATTTTTCAGGGTGGAGAATTTGCTCGTCGGTCTATTCTGCTTCATAGCAACACATACATGACATACTATTATAATGATGCCAGGACAATGTACGAGTTTTTCTTACGAGGATTAAGGGTGTCTAGTAAGTACTTTTTAAAAGCAGATATTAAAACCAACTAACTCAGTGATACTGGTCTTCTGTATTTTAAAACACTCCTTTCTGTATTTAAAAACACTGTTTTGTCTTATATTTTGTATAGATAATGGCCCTTGTCTGGGATCACGAAAATCAAACAAACCATATAAATGGCTTTCATATAAAGAGGTAAAAATATTCTTCTGTTGTGTATTTATATAAAATAGTTTTTAAACCTATTCCCGAACTAATCCAGCCATCCCAGTTGCTCTGTATGAGTTTGGATTCCAGTTTTGTTTATAATATGCTATGAATTTCAGTAAGTTGTTTTGGATGATGTGTTTGCAGGTAGCAGACAGGGCGGAGTTCACAGGCTCAGCATTGCTTCACAGAGGCCACAGTAAATCAGGAGACAAATACATAGGCATTTTTGCACAGAACAGACCAGAGGTAATCACATTCTCAAACATTCCCATATTGGTGTACACATTACAGGCAGGATAGGCAATTCTTTCCAGAAACATGTTATGCTGGTTGAAAGTCTCTTCACAAGGACCATAAAATGTTCGTCCAATCATTGCATTCAGTCCAAATGCAATGATAGGATGTCCTACTTGCCTGTTAGACTTTATATTTGCACCAAGTTCCTGTGTATTGGAGGACGTGTGGTCTTGGAGAGCACTCTGAAAGGAGGGTGGGATCTTACACATTCAAAGCTTAGCTTTAAGTAATTCAGTCCTTTTCAATAAATCTCATTTTGGCATTCCACAATAGCATAACTTTGTGTGTGTGTGTCTGTGTGTGTGTGTCTGTGTGTGTGTGTCTGTGTGTGTGTGTCTGTGTGTGTGTGTCTGTGTGTGTGTGTCTGTGTGTGTGTGTCTGTGTGTGTGTGTCTGTGTGTGTGTGTCTGTGTGTGTGTGTCTGTGTGTGTGTGTGTTTTTTGCAGTGGACAATTTCTGAACTAGCATGTTACACTTATTCTCTGGTGGCAGTTCCTCTTTATGACACTTTGGGTACAGAGGCTATCAGCTACATTATCGACAGAGGTGAGAGAAACTTTCATTATTAGAAATAGGGCTATCGTGGGGTTATGGGGTGCTTAACATACTTGAAACATGTCAGAATTGTTGACTATTAGACATGGCGTATATGTGTGGTGAGGGGGCTCTGTGGTGAACAAATTTTTGATATCAAGCAGTGATTAAATGAAAACAGGAAGTGTTTCATATCTTATGTGCATTTGAATGGAACTTGATCTGTTTGTTCATGGGCCTGATCACTTAAATGTGGCTATTGTGAATGATAGTCATAGCGCCATCAACTGACAGCAGGAATTGTGTGACAACAGACTTTAAAATAGTCCTCTTATATTTACCCAGTTAATTCATGTGCCCCCTTTCCTATAGCCACTGTGATGCCGGTGTAGTGTTTGGGCCCATCATTACTGTTTGCAGCTTTATTTTAAATTTAACATGGAATAATACAATTAAATTTATGATTTTCTAACGAAATAATATTAACTTTTAAATAACATTGTTTATTGTTTTCCAGTCCATGTTGTCATTTTAAGGTGTTCCGTTAAAACATAATATACGTGTCGAATTTAAAGTGCAAATTGATCTTGGTTATCTCAATCATGCATCAGGCAATTTGCAAGTCCAGTTGTTATATAATTTTGATATTTAATAAAGTAGGGAGAATGTTATACGTTGATATGATGAAATTGTGAGAATTCTCCGGTGGGTAACAGTGCCATTTTTCAGTCACCCTCTCCACGGTGATCTGTGACATGGTGGAAAAGGCCCGTCTCATCCTGGGCTGTGTGTCAGGACGACAGCACAGCATCACAACTATAGTGATCATGGAGGACTTCGACAGCGAGCTGTCTGCTCAAGCTCAACAGATGGGCATTGAAATCCTGAGTCTGAAAGAGCTAGAGGTTTCACACACACACACACACACACACACTCAAACAGCTACGTACACACTTTCACACTCTCACACACTGTCTCACACACTCTCTCACACACACTGACACTCTCTCACGCAGTCTCGCACGCACTCTTGCACACACACACACACACACACACACAAACTTAAACACACTGGTAAATTGATCCCCATTAATCTGAAACTAAATGAAGTCTTTCTTTTTGCAGACTATTGGCAAAGCTAACCACAAGACACCCATTGTAAGTGAATCTGAGCACTATTGATTCATTCACTGTGTGGAATAATGATGAATTCTTTGATTCAGTGTTTGTTTATTATGATTCATGGTGCTGTGTTAAGTTTTGGTTATTTTAATTCCAGCCTCCGAAGCCAGAAGATCTGGCTCTGATTTGCTTCACCAGTGGAACTACAGGTTAATGTTTATGTGCATTTGAGGGTGTTTTGGTAAATGTCTGTGATTGGTGGTCCTCTTTACAATTTAAAAAAATACATTTTTTTGGGATGAGGACATCCCAAAAAGGAGGTTTTGCTCAGATTTGTCAGGTTGACTTTTGGCTTCAAATGTGTCTCCAGTATATAGATAACCCCCCCCCCACCCCCTCCCCCCCACACACACACACGTTAGGTTTGTATGCTTTGCGGGGACTTTCCAATGACTTTTATACTGTACAAACAGTATATTTTATTCCCTAATATTTGCACAAACATTTTTGAAATTGTCACATTTTCAAAAAGCATCGTTTACTATTTTTAATAATAAAAATTACTTCATGGGGACCTCTGGCTGGTCCTCACCAGGTGTGCATGACTTTTCCCATCTTTGTGGGGACATTTGGTCCCCCCCAGTGGTAGAAAAACAAGAGCACGCATGCACACACACACTCCTATTCTGTTTTTCTCTCTCTGGCTCTCAGATGTTACTTCACTGCACCCTGTCAAATTACAGTTTTGTTTAGAACTCCCACATGGAGAATAAACACATCTGAATTATTTTCTTCTAGGAAATCCAAAGGGAGCAATGATCACACACGGAAACGTTGTTTCCAATTGTTCAGCTTTCATTAAAGTGACAGAGGTAAGCCAAGAGCTTTTGACTTCTTTACTTGGCCAGATATTCATATTGTCATGATTTACTCACCCTCATGCTGTTTTAAGCCTGTGTTCTTTTCTTTCATCGGTGAACCACAAAAGGAGTAATTTTGTCCAGATCATTGTTTTCAATTAAAATAAAAGTGAACAGGGACTACAGAACTACATGAAGGGCGAAAGCATTATTATTTTAGGGTGAACTAGGGTGAACCATTTAATGTCTTCTAGTCAAGTTAAGCTTATATAACAAACAGCCAAACATTTTCAAAAGCACATTTCCAGTGTTGTGCCTCAATTCATGTTTAAATGTTTTGTTTCTTGATTGTCAAGTGCAGCTCTCATTTTCGTACCATCTTGTACCCCATTTCCTGTTTTAATTGTCTGTTTCCTGTTCTGTTTCCTGTGTCTGTGTGGTCAGGGGTTACTGAAGCCTAATCCTCGCGACGTTCTCATCTCCTTCTTACCACTAGCACATATGTTTGAGAGAGTAGTGGAGGTACAGTGTTTCACACTGCACGTGTGTGTGTTTTACAGGTACACTGCATGCTTAACCAGACAGATATTCACATTTCTTACCTACCACTAGCGCACATGTTTGAGAGAGTGGTGGAGGTATGTATTCCACAACATTTGCACAACATTTGTTTACTATTGACTTATTTCCTTTAACGTTTATTATAAAATTTGTGTTTTGTTTGACTTAGGGTTGAACCTTTTATTTAAATAGACTTTATATTATTAAATATTTTTATAAGGAATGTTCTGGGTCCATACCAGTTCTATTGACTATCTGGATGTTAAAGGACAATTTTAGTTTGCCACTCAGTTTAAACAAAATATGTTAAAATATACATAGTATAAAATACAGAGTATAGACACAAGATTTTATACATGTTAGCATGAGGCTTTTCATGACCTTGAAATCTGATAAATCCAGTCACTTTAAATGAAGGCACATGCTGTAATAGTCTATAAAGGACTGTTTACATGGAGCAAATCCAGATATAGTTCTAATGGAATTACGCTGGTAAACCATAACGAGTGTTTTTTTTTTTTTTTTTTGCCTATACATAATAAATATTTTATTAAACATAATAATGTTTAATGTGATAATAAAGAATGAGCTACTTTTAAATGTTCCGGAAGGCATTCCCAGCAAACAATTTTAGGTTGTAAGAGCGTTCTGCTAACATTTCAACAGAGTAAACAAAATGGTAAAAATGGTATTTTAAAAATTTCTAGGAACATTCAAAATGTCCAGTTTTTTAGACAATGTGTCAACTTTATTGATTATAAGAATGTAACTTAAGCTTTAATTTCTTTGAAAATGTTAAAATGTTCCACTAACAGTGTTAGTGGACACTGTTAGCCTTAGTTAGAATGTCAGTCAGTGTTCTGAGAATGTCCCTGTCAGCTGGATTTCTATAGTACTGTAACTGTATTACTGTACGTACAATGTTCTGTAGTGCTGTACACAATTTTGTGATTGTCCAGTTACAGTGTTAAACTTTCAAATCAATAACATTCCTTTAAAAGAAAGAAAGAGAGTAGCATTAGTTCACAGCGTTTTGGGCTATTGTAATGTAGTAAACTACATGTAGAATCTTCCAGGCAAATTCCATCTTGCATCCTTATATGTGTGTAGGGTGTGCTTCTGGTTCATGGGGCGAGGATAGGATATTTTCAGGGTGATATTCGTCTGCTCATGGATGATTTGAAGACACTTAAACCCACTGTATTTCCTGTGGTGCCCAGACTGCTCAATCGTATGTTTGATAAGGTACACCAATTCTTATACATTTAAGTCTGTAACTTAATATTTTCCATGATTGTCAGTCAGTAGGCTACATGTTTATGTGTTTTCATACAGATCTTCGGACAGGCGAACACTCCACTCAAAAGATGGCTGCTGGATTTTGCCACCAGCAGGAAAGAGGCGGAGTTAAAGAGTGGCGTTGTGCGGAAGGACAGCATGTGGGACAAGCTTATCTTCAGTAAAGTGCAGGTAATCAGAGAGGAAGTGTTAACTAATGCACTCTCTACATTTTGTTTTTGCAAGACAAACCCTTACAGAAATTCTGTTAAACAAAATCCTCAGGTTCCTGAGCACTATTTTATGATTATTTTGTAATTAGGCTATTTATGCCATAATTTATCACAAATCTTGCTCAAATTGTAATAAAAACAGAAATAAAAATGTTTATTGAAATTTGGGCTAACTGTAGTAGGATCAGAAAAAATAACTTTTGTTACAACTCAAGAAAACAAGACAAATAATAATGCATTGTGTTTTTGGCCGTTGGGTGTTTGAGAAACAAATTTTTTTGCAATTTCTTTTAGTGCTGCGATACTTTCAATCTTAATCAAGATTTCTCTGCTTCAGTTCTGCACTGCAGCTGATAGACTCCAGCTGAAACACTGCCCATTAATTTAGCTCTGATTCAATTTCTAGCATATTTGCACACATTTCCAGTCTCACTTCTGCATAGTCTGTGTGGGAGCAACATCTCCTGAAATCTGACCCCGAACACATCTAATAGGGAAATCTGGTTAGAACAGTCTCACTTATCTCTGTATCGTATGTGAGTGGAAACCATGTAGAATCTATGGAGACTCCACAGAGTTTGTTTCCTGGCAGCTCAAAAACATTGGCTGTTCTAGTACTCATAAGCAACACAATTGCATGTGACTCCCCCTGCAGGCCAGTCTGGGTGGGCGTGTTAGGCTGATGATCACAGGAGCTGCTCCGGTATCTCCCACTGTCCTCACCTTCCTGCGAGCAGCACTGGGCTGTCAGGTACACACACACGCACCCACAAACATACATGTTGGTTTTTCATGTTTTATGGGCACATTCCACAGACCTAATGGTTTTCATACGGTGCAAATTGTATATTTTATCCCCCTACACTAACCCTCACTAACCCTTTCTGAGGGGGTTAGTAGTATTTTCAAAAAATAATTTACAAGCTTGTTTCCTTATGGGGACCTAAAAATGTCCCTACCAGGTCAAAATTTTACTGGTATTACTATACTAGTGGAAACATTTGGTCCCTATAACATAGTAAATACAGGACACACCCACACAAACAAACACTTCTGTCCGCATAAATATTGCCACAACTGATCCTAAAGACACAGGTTCATTATTTTTGTTATGTTTGTGTTATTACAGTTTTATGAGGGTTACGGGCAGACTGAGTGTACTGCCGGCTGCACTATGTCACTTCCTGGAGACTGGACAGCAGGTAAGATGGAGTCTGAACCACAGACACGCCTTGTGTAAACCACATTATACACTGAATAGTCAAACACATCTCTGTATTTAGGCCATGTGGGGGCGCCGCTGCCCTGTAACTTCGTTAAGCTTGTGGATGTGGCTGAAATGAATTACTTTGCAGCAAATGGAGAGGGAGAGGTATGTCATCAGCTAACCATTCAATCTTAAAGAAATGTTCCAGATAATACAAGCTGAACACTCCAACAGCATTTGTGATGTTATGTTGTTTTCCAATATTTTTATCTAGTGTCACTATTATCACTTTATACTTTAAATAAACAGTTTTATTATTTTTTCTGTGGTAATTGCTCTTTTTAAGAGCTCAGCTTTATTCTGTTGATCCAGGTACATTCCCACTAAGTGGGAAATAATCTGCTTTTTAAAATTTACATATTTAGGTGTGGCAGATCTCAGTTGATTGATGTTTCTGTGTGTCGTCCACAGGTGTGTGTGAAAGGACCAAATGTGTTTCAGGGTTACCTGAAGGACCCAGAGCGAACAGCAGAGGTTATAGATAAAGATGGATGGCTACACACTGGAGACATTGGAAAATGGCTTCCAGTAAATTCCACATCTTCTCTCAGGACTGTTGTTCCTTATTTACGCCTTTAAATGCTCAGTTCTTGTCCTGATTTCTGTGACTCATATTTGATTCAGTGAATTGGCTGAATTTTAAATGGAACTGACATTAACCCAGTTACAAACCCATCAACATTTAGCCCTCAGCAAAACACCAGTCCATTAATGAAAATGACATAATCTAATGTGGAGAATGTGATTCTGAGCACACTGCCTTATTTTATGGAATTGTTTATAACAAAATTTAATGTGTACTAGATGTAAGCACAGTGCTGCATGGAAGACCACTAAACTACCTAACTAAAGCACCTAACTCCCATTAACACATAAATTCAAACAAATGTGTAGTTTAATTACACCTTCCCGTTTTCATCTTTTAACTAGTTTGAACATTACTGTGTGTAATGTTCCATCCACTTTATATTTTAATTACCATAATTACGAGTTTCCAGCTTATTATACATTTATGAGTTTGACAGAGATGTGACAGGTATTTACAAGTTAGAAACCTCAATTTTTGAAAGCTCCACCTTTCTGTTTGTAAATGAAGCACATCAAATCACATCACAATTGTTTTAAACATTCTGCGTGAACATAAAGGTGGATTAATTAATTAAAATAGTGATTGAACTACACAAGATTTTCTGACATTGACAACAATGACCCATTTAGCATTAACAATGTTGCCATAGTAATGATAATTCAAGGAATAATTTACTGTAATTTGTAACAATAATACAGCATTAATACAGTGTTCAATTCTAGTTTTTCTATTAGTTGATACACATTCCAGGAATGTGAATACGTTTCTGCAGCTGGTTTTGTTTTAGGGATTAAAACCTCTAGCTGCATTACCACCTTGGTGTTAAAGGTATAGCTCATCCAAAAAAGAAAAAAATGATTCCATCATTTTCTCACTCTTTTTGGTTCGGAGGAATACAAAAAGATGTTTTAAAGTACATTGGTAAGCAAACAACAGTGGCACCCATTAATTGTCATTGTATGGACAAAAAACAGAAACGTTTCTCAAAATATCTTCATCAAAAGTATTTTGAATGATATAGGTGCTGAAATGACAGACCTGGTGAGGAAATGAAAACATTTTCATTTTTGAGTGAACTATCCCTTTAAATTCTGTTGTCAACTTTTCATTATTCAGTCAGTGCATTGAGCCTTTATGTCGTTTCAGAATGGGACTCTAAAGATCATTGACAGGAAGAAGCACATCTTTAAACTTGCTCAGGGTGAATACATCGCTCCAGAAAAGATTGAGAACATCTACATCCGCAGTGATCCTGTGGCACAGATATTTGTACATGGAGACAGTCTACAGGTGAGAGAACAGAACTGATGAGACCCTGTGTTGTTACGTAAAGCCATAGATACACAACAAAGACCAATGCATGAAAAATCAGACACACGCACACACACCATATACACAGCAGTGAATCAGGGTATGTGAGTGTGGTTTGGTGGGTTTGAGGATTGTGTCAACCCATGCTGTGTCTCTGTAGGCATGTTTAGTAGGTGTTGTGGTGCCTGATCCAGACTTCCTGCCCGGGTGGGCAAAGAAAAGAGGAATTGAGGGCTCCTATACAGAAATGTGCAAGAACAAGGTAACACACTTAAGCACTAATACAGAATGGAAAACATTTAGATTAAAAAAATCCACAATTTGTTCCGCATACAATGATAGGATGTCCTACTTGCCTGTCAAACTGCGTACATGTTCATGTGTTGGAGGTGTGGCCTTGGAGAGCACTGTGAAGGGGGTGGGGTCTTGTGCTTTCAAAGCTTGATTTCTGTTGCTGAAATTGCCTACCATGGGTTGCAATGTGAGACAAACCTGTCCCCTTCCTAAAGAACCTGTTTTCTGTGTTAAAACAGGAATTAAAAAATGCCATTCTAGAGGATATCATTCGACTGGGAAAAGAAGGTGGACTGAAATCTTTTGAACAGGTGACAATCTTAACCATTCAGTTCGTGATGGTGTAACTGCCATTAAAAATGCATGCTATAAGCCTTTTATATAATACAACTTATCTAAAAATAAAGTAGACAATATATAATGTATATAAATGTTTTTGTATTGTGTATTGATATATGATTGTTATTTGCATATGCAGGTGAGAGACATTGCTCTGCATGCAGAGATGTTCTCAGTTCAGAACGGACTCCTCACACCAACACTGAAAGCAAAGAGAACCGAGCTGAGAAGCCACTTCAGAGATCAGATTGACCATCTCTATTCCAAAATCAAAATGTGAACACATTCGTTCTCCTCGTCCACAATGAGAGCAAGCGACATACCCAAACAAATCTAGAACACTCAGTTAGGTGTGTGGTGACAGCTCTGTTGATTATAAACTGCTGATGTGCACTTGGATTCTTGACTCAATGAATTTAAACTCATGAAGTACAATTATAATTTTCGCCATATGGGAGCGCCACAGTCGTCTTACAGAATAGGCGCCTCCAGCCAGTCACATAGTCAACATTTCATGAGGCCTGCAATTTATCTGCGCTGACAGTTCAGGAAATGCCTTGTGTCATGTGAATGCCTTGTGCCAGTGAATGCCTTGTGTCTAATAAGCATACCCAGAACACACCCTCAAGTCTGTTTTTAGGAGTCTGGTAACCATGATTATGTAAAACAAAAAGACAGATTGGTACAGCTTATTCTTTTACACCAAAGTGCTTACAAGGCTTTGCATTTTAAGTCTCGTGAAGACATCAAAACCTTTTAAAGTGTAAATGTGTTAATTCTGACATTTGAGAAACTTTCACAGAAATATTGAGTGAACTGCATTAATTAAATGTACATTTATTAAAACATTTACACATAGGTAACTAACAACTGATAGAACTTTTTTGGTTAACCATGTTTGAATTATGAAAGGTCTAGATGGACTCAAATGTGCCCTGCGGTAAAATATTTTCTTATCTCGCCCTGTTGGTTCTTACAGAAATAACACAAGTTCCTCTTACATTTATGACCGCAGAATCAGTGTGTTACAAGTCTGTTCCTGTTGATACTAAAATTCCACTGATAGCACTTTGAAATCTTGGTACATCTGAACTGTGTTTCTTTCCTAGAGTAAGAATTGTACATAACAGAGCTATTTATGTTTTCAATTCTTTATATTCTGGTTGAATTGTGTATTTGTAATTGTGCAAAAGATTCTTTGTAGCATGTGGGTGTTAAAGAGAAATTAAATATGTTGTCTTAATTATTTGAGTGGTTTTATCTACCCTTTGTTTTATGTGCCATATTTAGCACTAGTTGAAATGTGTGACTGCATTGGGACCTGCGTCAAATACAGCCAGATGGTATACAGGTACACTGACAATTTTGTCACAAGGGAGAAATACAATTACAAATACTTGTGATGTAAATAGTTTTAACATTAGCTTTGTACATCACTGTGTGGTAACTTTTAACCAGATATTCTACAACCAGCTAGTAAGAGCACAAATTCCATGTCGCTCTAAAAGTTAAGCTGACGATAAGCCTAAGAAACATTGTCCCATCAGCTGGCAGCTTAATAGAAGCTTTTCAGTAAAATGTAATGGACAATCATACAGCGCACTGCAGAGTTGTTTATTATCTCGAAAAGGTCTAGTTTGTGTACACTAACAGAATGCCTTTATAACAAACATGATTATATAAAAAACATGCACAGTGACTTGCATGCATACATATGCAAAACTAAATTCTAATGTATTGTGCAGAAAAACAAACATGACAGTATGAACTCAGTTGCTTGTAAAATGCACCTCAAAGTCAAAAAGTGTGCAATGCCCTAGTTATTAGACTAAAGATGGTAATGTTTACACTCGTCAAGATGTTAAAGGGACTAGTTAAAGGGACATCACTGGTTAAATATATTGATCTCTATGGTGGTAATGGATGCTGCGCTTACAAAAAATTCAACTTGCACCTCAGTTTGTAAAATTGTGCTTGTGTTCTCAGCTAATTCATGGCACACAATAGATTCAGGGCTTGGAAATTTCCCTAAATAATGCATAAGTTATGTCTCGGCTAAGCGCTGTACGTGACATTTTAAATGTTTTATTAAAAATATTAGCTACCACACCTGGGAAAATAAGCACCAGGGAAAGTTTTTTTTGGTTTCACATTAAAATAGGCACACAGGTTTCAGTGAAGACCTCCAGGCTCACTGCCCACTGATTTAATTAACTAATGCCATGTGACTGATCCCTGCTTTAACTAGTCCTGTATGATTATCAGAAAGTTGATCACAGTCCCTGATTTCTATCATTTTAAATCTTGTAAATCTTAATTTTACAAATCTTAACAACTAGACTTGTCTCAGTTGATGAGAGGCAAGAGAGAAATGCAATGTTGTACGAGTGCACATAATCCTAACAAAAATAACGGAGCACCTGTATTTCACATACAAAACCATAAATGCCAAATATAATGAATAGTAAACACAATACAACAACAGACCTGAGAGAGTTGAAATCCCAAACTGAGCATGCCCAGCAAAACCTCTTCTAGCAAGTGCTTTTGAAAGGAGCTTTGAAAACAAAGTGTCTAATCTTAGCCACTTAAGCCTAACCCCCAAGTCTATATCCTAAACCTGTTATATATACACACAGAAAAGCTGGACAAAACTCCCAGAATTCCCTTTTAGCTCTTAAGTCACAGTCGTCAGGCAGTGAAGTACATCTCTTTGGTGAGCATTGAAACAATGCAGGGGATTTGTTTCTTGGCGTCAAAGCCGGGCATGTTGGAGGTGGACTCGAAGTCATGCGCCACCTTATGATTGACCCTGGTCATGATCTGCATGAGCTCCAGCTCTTTGCCATATTTTCCCATCATCTCACAGAGAGACTGAATGAACCATGAGCCAGTCATTGTGTTTCTCCAAGAGTAATAACCTGACAGAGGAAAGACTTTCATTAGGATATTATGGGTGGAAGAGGAACTTACCTACAGTTATATACATAACATCCTTTGAAGTGAATTCATAAACAGGTTGTGCTGCTTTAGTGTTTGATTAAGTTGGAATAACTGTCATATTTTACTGTAATGTGTCAAATTCACAGACATCATCGCTGTTCACCTGGCACAATTACCAGGGTGCTATTACCTCCCACAAAGCAGGTATATTATTTAAAATGGAATCCTGTGTTCATTTTCCTGTCACTATGGCAGCAGTAATTCATTAAATGATGCAAACTAATAAATGTATTTTTACTAATGAATTTACGAAGTAATTTTTACTAATGAATTTTCATTACCGATGAAATCAATTCATTATATAACGACTGCATTTAAAAAAAGCAGCTTCTAGCCACTGAACAATTTAAAAACTATGTAATGACAATTTAATTTAATTTCCATTTAACTTAATTTAACAACAATTTAAGGACTTGTATTGTATTTTCATGACTGCTGGAACCCTACTGGAAGCTATTTTCAATTTTTGTGTCTGTTTGTGTCCTGAGTTTGGAAGCATGTTTGTGTCCTGAGTTTGGAAGCATGTTTGTGTCCTGAGTTTGGAAGCATGTTTGTGTCATGTCTGTGCATGTCGTCACCTGAGACAGTAGAGTAGGCGTACATAAAGTCGGCCTCAACAGGGATCCGGACACGACTGTCTGAGTTAGCATCTGTCTCCATGCCAGGATCCAGTTCTGTACCTCTACAAGCCTATATATACAAAACCACAATAAATATCATCTGTAGAAAATGCCTTTTCTGTTACTTTATTAATGTGAACTTCAACCCAGAAATAAGCTAGATTCCAGTTCACTCCCTAATATTGATACGTCGATAATGGTTATATTCACGGACACTAAGGAACATTTGCAGGTTGGATGGGTCAAATAAAAAAAACAAAACCTAACATTCTGGTTGTTTAGGCCATTAAGGAAATGCCATTTGGCTATAGTAGAACTTATTTTAATTGTTTAAAACAGCCTACTTCCATGTAATTTGTTACTATATCATCACACAATGAACACTGAAAATTAGACTAAGTGTAATGTGATGATCGAGGTGGTTGGGTGAGGATATCTAAATCAGAGAAAAAGAGGGGTTTCAGAGGGAGTGATTTATTTTTAACAGTGGATTCAATTAACATTGGAGCTGATCCACACATCTCAACTCCCTAACATACTACACAGAATGTGGGTGGAGGACATGACATACCTGAATAAAGAACAGTTTGGGCTTCCCCACTAGTGTCAGACAGCAGTCCCCTCTAAAAAGGCTGGTCAAGACCTTGAGCTCCACGGCACCATCGGTTCCAAAAAACAGACCCTCATCTCCATGACTCAACAACACACACACAAATGAAGCACAGCGACTGTGGTTGTCCCTGGCAACTGCAAACAGAATGAGCCAACAGTGCTGAATGGTTACATCTAAAATTTGAAAATACAGAAAATATAAAATATGATTTTTTTAAAGTTTCTCGAGGTGCATCCCAATTTGCATTCTTGTGCACTTTTCTATGCCATTTTTTACTGTTAAAAGTCTGTGTAATATTGGACACTTTATGCACTCAACAATTGCAGCTTCTCCAGATCAACTAACTGATACAGCAGCACAGAGCTGAGAGACAAATGGAAATATTACAATTAAGGTTTATGTGAATATTTGTAAACCAAACCTGCGGTTAAAACCTCCACAATCTGCTTAACTGTCTGGTCATTGTAGACTTTCACAATGTATCCAAGCTTTCGAAAGACACCCATCACGTTTGCAGCATCCACGTCCGTGCCGTTGCGTTGATTCATGCCTGTAGGAGATATATTACGGGTAAACATAACTGTATTTCTCATAAAACTGTTAAAAGAAACACATACGTTTACATACATTTTCTTTCACAATAAAACAAACTATTCAAAACATGATAACTTAACAAAATAATATCTTGTTCTGTTCATTTAAAGCTACAACCTCTCTACCGCCCATCTCTGTTTGAAACATAAAATAGCAGGTTACTTTACCTGCTTTTCATTCTGTATGTTAAAGTCAAATGAAGGCAATTTTTCTGACATTTCTCAGGATATCGGACCGACAACTCCAATTATAAGTTGTTACTATAAACTTACAGAGTAAGGTATGGAGTTTGTGTTGAACACCAACTGATTTTTGTTCATTTTTAACCCAAAAAAGGTTTGGGATGCAGCTTTGAAGACCACAGATCAACAAGTGAATGCATGTTAATAATCATCTCAGTTTGATGAGCACCAGAACTGACAACGTCACATAAACAGGTTTAGTTGTCCTATCTTCCCAACCGGCCTACACCCTCAACAGCAGAAATCAAGTGTTACCTGTGCTGTGATGAAAGTTCTTGTTGTTGATGATAACACAATGGCCAATGCTGGGGTAATTCAGGCTGTACTTGAAGGTGTGCGAGTGAGACTTTGCGTCAACCTGCATGGGTTGCGTTACTGATGGCCCATCCGTATCAGCACTGGACATAACCAAATCATGAATGAACATATGTTTAAATCAAAATTCAGCGAGCTGCCTATATTACTCTAGTTTTGATAGCACCTGTGGGGCCTAAAAATGCTGTCAAGGTAGTCAGCTCACTTATTTTTATCAAAACAACTACGACTACAACTACAAGTTTCACCTGTCATACTAAAGCATTAAAATACTAGCATAGTATCTTCGATACTTTTGCATACTAAAGCATAAGTGCAGAAAGATAAAACAAATGTGTTATATATGTCATATTTTAAATCCTACTGAAACTCATAATGGATTCATTCACAATGGTTCATAATTATTTGACTTATGTTGTATAAAAGAAAAACTCAGTTTAGACATTCTTTAGGATATCTTCATTTGTCATTCATTTGTACATCGGAAGAATATCATATAGGTTTGGAACAGCATTACATTAAATGATGTAAATGATGACAGAAATGTCATTTATAGGTGAACAGGCTTGAGCCACAGCAACATTATTTAAATACCAATGAGAGGATCGAAAACAAAAGCTGAATCAACCTCTTGAAAACAATAACAATAAATACAAAGTGTTGTTAAATCCAACCCTACACATTTCTAGGTCTAAATATTAAACAAAACCACCACCAAGCAGGAACAAATGGGGTCATGCTTTTAATCACCATGGGCAACAAGTGAAGGAAAACATTAGGCAATGCAACACTGTGCCCTGTCATTCATTCCTGAAAGCTGCATAGCAACAGTCGTCAAGGTCATCTTACCCGGCTGTGTCGTCGCGGCGGGCGTCAACGCAGTCTCCGTTCATCTTCAAGCGCTTTATGACGACAGTAAATAAACTGCAGGAGGTTTCCGCTCCAGAAGAAGCCGCACGAAACGTCTGAAGGGTTACACGTAAGCGCTACAAGTTATCACGGGCTGTCGACGTCATGACGCAGCAGCTGCACGCGCAGGGGATTCTCTTTGTTTTTCTCTCGCAGTCAGCCAATGAGAAGCCGCGTGAGATAAACGCCAGAATGGTGACGTCACCCTTGACCAGCCACGCGAGAAACTGGTAATACTAAACAATTAAACATAATATCGAGCTACTGATTAGTCTGAAAAATAGTAAAGCAAAACGCGCCGGATCACTTAGTGCTTTGAGAAAATCATTATTTAACAATATGCAAATTACACACCTCTTTACACCTGCGGATTCATTTACATACTGGGTGTGAATCAACAAAAAAAAAAAAAACCCAGCGAGCTGGTTGCATTGCAGTAGCTTCAATAGCGCATGTGGGGCTCAAAAATGATGTCAAGGAAGGCAGCTCACTTAGTTTAAACACAACAGAGGTCAAGTTCCGCGTGTCATACTAATGCGTTAACATATCGCGGAAAGAAAAAACAGAACTGACACACGGACTTTGCGCAAAACAATAAATGCCTTTAAAATTCACAATTTTAAAGCTCGAGTGAATCTACGAGCTTACGGAACAGTTTAATTCTGTAAGGTTTAAATGTGCATGCGTACAGTATGCGTGGCGCTTCTTTGTTTGCTTTTGAGTGCCCAACACGGATAACAAAAGAGTGACAAACGTTAAGTAAGATAAAAGGATAAAAACGGAACGTGTTGGTAAAAATACAGGAGATGCTTACCGGATAATCGAAATCCTGTTATGGAGAACTTTAAATGTTTAAGATTCCTGAGACAAAGCGGTTGCACAGCATCCAGGAAGTGCTCACACTACGGTCCTGCCGCTATGGGAGGTTTGTAGACTGCGCAGAAGCCATTGCGTTTGGGTATTGCGCTACAACAGCGCCCTCTGCTGGACACTCCTCGTGTAGTCTTACCATAACATTCATTCTGACACGTAAACGCTACCATTAACTCATAAGACCCCACAAAACTGCAACAGCATTTCAGCGACCCTTCTGGGGCTTTATCAGTGGTTTATAGTGTTTTATAAACGGACACTAACCTGTGCCTCTGTGCTGCACTTATAGATTGTGTTTTTAAGTTACAGATTATATTACAAGCACGGGTCGGTGGAACTGGCTGGGAAGTTGAAGTTATGAATGTGATAGTATTAGTTTTGTGTCCGTAATGACAGCATGCATTTGAACTGGCATGAACTCCACAGGTTTGATGAATAAGTCTGATGATCTCTGTTATGCCTTCAAGATTTTTGAGAAGATTTTCTTATGTTTAAATTAAAGTCAGCATAATTAAAGGCAGTTTAACAAAGGCCATCATATTGAAAATTTTATTTTAAATGTAATATAATAATATTACATGTATTACAAATATTTAAATGCAATATTTCGTAATACAGTACTAACAACTGCAAGAGTAATTGTCATGTCATTTCAATGGACTTTTTTACATTGTTTTTTTATTTATATAAATAATTTTGTGTGAAATATGTCATTGTCAAGCTTCCTGAGATGCTCTACAAGTTTCAAACCTTCCACAGAAACTTTTTCTATTAATATTAAGATACTATCAATCTTCTGATCTTATTGTTAATATCATAATGAAGCTTTATTGCAGCACATTAAAAATGTGAAGTGTTTCAGAAAGAACTTTAATCTGCAGGTAAATAAATAAATGCATGAGGCAAAGACCCATTTTAGAGAATAATTTATTGCCAGTAGTAAAGCAGTTAAGCTAGTGGCAGTATTTAATAAAAATCATAAAACAAGACCATAGCATAGCTCACACACACACAGACCCTGTAAAAGTCACATGTCTGTGAATAATCTCGCACTATAAATATACTGGGTCCCATTTTCATGGTGGAAAAAATAAAGATGTTCCAAAGTCACAATTTACAAACAACAAATAAAAGAAAAAATAACACATTACAAGAATATGCAACCATCAACTGATCCTTTCAGAAACAAACGTGTGGTTGTGACACGATTCATTTCCTTTATTTTTTCTTTATTAAATTCTCTTAATGTCTTTGTGAACGGACATACAGTAAGGCGGATAATGACACACCATTTGAGTTGATATACTACTTTTCCTGTCTTCTTTTTTGGAAAATAAAGCAAAAAGATATCTACAAAAACCTAGTAAAACCTTGAAATCAAAACTGTACATTTAAATTTACATTACAAATGAATGAGGATTTGTATAAAAATCAGTTGGCATGATTTAATCTATTCAAATACAGATATCACCTTGAAATTATGCTTTTTCTTTCAATATCAACGACAATACAGTTATGATTTTGTGTAAATTGTACATCTCAGCATGGTTCTGTCAGACATCTTGTGCATGAGGATTGGACATTTTTTTTAATGGCACAGCCAAGTCTTAATGTTCTCTGCAATACTATGTTAAATAATTATAATAACAGCCCGCAAGAGCTGCCGGAGAGACCTCGTGTTTGGCGAGAACCCACTCCAGCAAGAGAAAGACTCATACAACATGCGTGCGTGAGTGTTTGGCATTTACGTTATGTGTAAGACTACGTTTGCTTCCGTTTGTGTACCGTACAAGTTGTGTGATTACGGCATTAATACACAGTCTCCTGTTGCAGGGTTTCATTTAGGCACTTTTGATATGTTGCTGCGTTGGATCCAGTGTCAGACTTCAGTATGCTGCTGTTGAGAGTCCAGTGGAGGTATCACCAGCCTCTGAAACTGAGTTCCCTCCTCCTCTCCTCCGCTCTCGAAGTCACTCATCATCACCTCTGACTCCTCGCAGCAGGCGGACATGTCCGAGCAGGATGCCGTTGACGTGTACAGCGACAGGGACATGTTATCTGCGGCAGGGGGATCGAACTCACGACCGTAGCCCAGGGGGAAGCCTCTGCGCCGGTAGCCTCCGGTGGTGGAGGACGTGATGGTGTGGAAGGGTTGGTCTGTGGTTCAGGGTCCGACGAATAATGGTGCTGGGGTATGAATTGGGTGAGGCTATAGAGTTGGGGTAGGGGCGGGCGCTGGCGTACCACAGACCCTCCAGGACTGGAGGGGGTGCTGTTGAGCGCCCGTGTGGTGGATTGCAACGTGTCATAGCGCTCCCCGTACTCAGGCACAGGCGGGGGAGGAGGCAGGTCGTCATGGGCGGGAAAGTCATCGGGTGGAGGAGGGAAGTCGCTTTCGATGTCATATCCGCCCGGATAGTAGTCTGTGTCCAGCAAGGCGGGGTCAGTGTAAAGGGTGGGTGGGGACTCCACTACCTCATACTGAGGGAACTCCTGGATTCCAGGAAGTTGAACGCTCGGCATCCAGTCAGATGTGTCCCAATGATAGCCTGTTAAATGAAAGAAAAGTTAGTGATAGGCCAAACTATGAATAAAAACGATCTGTTGATTGGATTTAAGTTACACATCACAATCACAGGAGGAAGGCTAGGTCAATTCAGCTTCAGTGAGGTCATTTTAAGAGATCAGAGTCCTATGTTTCTTGTCCAGTGAATATACATTTTGTTCAATGTAGTCTCTACACAACTGAATTGACTTCAACCCCCTCATAAATCATCACTCAGTTAATACCAGCCAGGTTAGCATTCATTTAAAACCAACAGCATGCAACGTCAGTATCACACCAACACAATAAATATCACCCAGTTTAACTGGGACACACTGATACACAGCAAACATGTACAGATACATAACACAATACCTCTAAATAAATCTCAGCAAATCTGTATAACAACAACCTTCACAGAATCTGACAATATGCAATTAGTAATTTCAAAGATCCATTTGTCCACATATTTTACTATGGATCTTTTCACAGTGAGTTTCAAATGGAGTGATCTGAGTGGATTCTTGTGACGAAGTGTAAGTAAGAACACAAAGGCAAAAATCAATCAATAAAATACTTTATTAGTGCTGTGACAAAAACAGCAACATGGCCTCTGTTGCGGTTCAATGCCACCAAAAGAAATTTTAAACACAAGTCAATTTCGTGAGGTATTATGTATGCTGTTTTTTTGTCACAGAACCACGCGCATGCAGTTTTGCTTTGTTAAGGGGAGCATCAACTAAACCAACCAAAAAACATACAAAACAAAATTAAAAGGCTTCAGGCAGACTAAGCAAAATAAAAACATCACCTCTTGGGTTCTTGTGTTCATGAGCCGAGAATGACTCTTTAGACAAAGGCGAACAAAAAAATTAAGAGAAAAGAGAGAACGAGAAAATGTCAAATACTAGGAGATACTGCAATAGAGAGACTGTAGTAGGAGGTGGAAACACAAGAGAAACGTGTATGTGAAAATGATCTTTATGCCATTTGCTTACAAACATCAGTATGTTTCATATCAGTAAAAATGTGAAGAGTGTCTCTGATTTGTCTTTGATTCATTTGATTTACAGTGAAATTTCAAATTTTTTATGACAGGGTTTCAAATCTGACACCTCATGTTAGCCAAACAACAGTATGCCACTAGAATCAAATGAGGCTTCAGATTGGCTAACGAGGCATATGATTGAAATTTTCAAGATGTGGCAAGTCAAAAAAAAAACGATTTTCTTGCTTTAACACGTCACTGGTGAAGAAAATGGCATTTCTGAGAGCTAATAATCACCCATCAGACAGCAACAACAGACACCCAACAGTTAACTGGGGAAGCAGTAAAAGAATACCTTCTTTCTCCACCGAGTCAACAGAGCTGACAAGGTGGATTACAGTCACTAGGGAGGCTTGTAGAAAGGGCAGATAAGAGAAATCTAACATTAATTTTTCAGAAGAGAGCATGATAGGAAAGAAACACTTGACATCAAGATAGTTAGAGAGAGAGGAAACAACTGAGACACAATAGTGTTTTTATGATGATACAAAACTGACATTTGACGAAACTGATGATTGATTTGATTTACTAGAATGTCAGAACAGGTAACAACTATGGACTTCTTGGCTCTTGGTTTTGCAGGCTTTTGATAACCTCATTTATACCTGGTTAAGATCTGTCAGGGTTGGTCCGATCACAACTGGATAGCACTAAATACAGGTGTAAGCAGGTCCTAAAACATTCTGTGAATCAAACTCTCAAACCACATTAAAAACTATGACTAGAGTTTAAACCTCACTGTTTACGCTAGTTTTGCTATTTACACAGCTTAAAAAGAAATAACTGTCCGATCTGAAAATTTAGTAAAGCTCATACATGCACAAGACTTCATGGAACTTCTGCAGTATGACTGTTTTCAACATGCAGTAACACAGATCATGTGACGCACATACAAGTGAAGTTAACACAGCAGTTGTATTACACCGTACAGTACAGTTCGACTGTAATAGAATTCTTAAGAATTTATGCTTGATTTGAAGTATTTTTGGAAGTTTTGTCTTCATTACTTTTCTTGTTCTACTAACATGCAGTAAGTGACCTAGCAAATGAAGCATGTATTAAATCAGAGTTTAATGGGCATGTTACTACTAGATGTACATGTAGATAAATGCATTAGTTGAACAATTTAATCCAATGCAATATACAGTGCATTCAGGCTTTACTTTTTTAATCAGCAGGTGTGTTCCCTGGGAATTAAATCCATGACCTTAGCGTTGCTAGTGCTAAGCTCTACCAGTTGAGCTACAGGAAAACGATCTGTCACGCATGGGCACTCAAGACAGATCTTAATACTGTGTGTAAACATGGCCTGAGGTGTGACTGGAGGGATGGGTGGATGGCAGAGGGATCTGGTTTGGTTGGTAAGGCACACGTCTGGGTTAAGCTCTGGTGAGGGACGGTGGGAGTGACTGACGTACGTTATCTCATGATTACACACATGAACAGAGAGATGGAAGGAAGGATCAGGAGAATTCTCAAAGATAAAAGAGAACAAAGACTCGGGCCCCAAACGAAAACATGATTTAAAACAAAAATGAAAAAGCAGGGCTGACGTTTTAGAGAAAATGCGGGTACATTGCGGTAAGGAAATATAAATAATTCTTTCAATACTATGCTTTAGCATATCAGAGATTCAGTGGGGCCGTTAGATGTTCAGGTAGGGTCAGAGGTTTGAAAAGGACAAATGAGGGTCAAAGGTTAGATGACTTCAGCCTCTTTCACATGACTTGTGTCAGGGCTTCAAACAGTGATGTGAAAACGACTTATTTTAGAATCAATTAGTTGTCCACCAGATTCCAAAGAGACACATTTAATAAAAGTGCATAAGCCACATCTTTGGGTTCAAAAACAGCTGGGCTCAATAGAATAAAAAATAATGGGGCATAAAAGTTGAACTTTTTTTATATGACATCAAATGTATTGACCAGTGAGTAGTTGGATGACTAGTCGACAATCCTAACTCATCTGTACCTTGTATATGCACCACAATATGAGTTGTGAGCTGCCACATGAAAAGCATGAAAAGCAAGTGTTAACAGCAATCTTACTATTTTATCATTTATGATTTTTAATTTAATATCTAATGTGTGTAACATTATTGTCATAATGATGTCATGCAAATTGTCCTGTAATGATTGGCAGTGCTTTAAAAGAGGAGTGGCAAAGTTGGGTTTAAAGCTAAACATGTTTGAACTTTAAACGTTCAGTTTAACAACACTTGACCTGCGCCGGGGGAAATGCTTGAGTAATGCTGACACGTCATGTGAAAGAAACTTTATACAGTAATCAGAGTCAGCTGTGATGCGGACCCATCATGTGTACTTTTCATACCCTGCTTTTACACTCTGAGCTGATGTCTTCAACCATCCATCGTCTTCCATAAGAGAAACAAAGAAGGTAAAGAAAAAGAGAACAGATCCAAAACATGAGTTCAATAAAGAACTAATAGAAATACTATACAGGTCGTCCTCAGATGTTGCCCTGAACTTATAAGAAACATAAGAGCGGTTGCCGAAAGCAACAGAAGATGAAAAAGATGCAGGGGCTTGGAGAATAGACAAGCTTTCTTCTTTTTATGCATTGAGAATTTCACAGGGCCTTCAGCAATCACTTCCTTCCACCGTGGGCGAGCATTCACTTACGAGCAGGCCTCTATTTAAAACCTTGCTCTGTGTCTGTGGTGAGATTTGATCCAAATGGGAGCTGAAGCCCCAGTGCAGCGATAAGAAAGAAAGAGAAACGACATAACAAATGACCCAAAAACATAATTCTTTACACTCGGTTACAGCAGTAAAAGAGAGAAAGACAGGGTTAGCAAATGTTCAGTATCAAAAAACCCAATGACACCATATGATGGGGGCTCAATTAAGCAGAATTGCCTAATTCCACCCACTAACAGAGCATACGAGACATTTAGGCTACATTCACAATGGCATACTACATACTGCCATACTACTTTTGCAGTACTGTGCACAGTACGCAAATTTTCTGTATAGCAGCATTTCTAGACGATCTACTACATTTGCCTTAAAAGGGTAGTATAAACCAGAGCATACAGTGCTGGGGACTGTATCCCACAATGCAATGCTCTTGACTGACCATTATCAGTGTTATGAATGTAACAACGAAAGTATTTACAACTGTGATGTTTTACATTTTTGACAGTTTACATAAAGCTAAATACAAATGCAATAAATACATTTTTTATATCGGGATGGATGCTATTTGCTGATAAAACATGCAACAAACTTGCTTTTTTAGGCAGCAGTGTATACTGCAAAGTGCATAGTAAGCAGTATACTAGTATTCCATTTCAAACATAGCCTTCCAATGGCCTACAAAGTGTCAATTCTAATAAATTCTACTAACATATTCATACTACACTAATATACTAATATACACATTATTGTATCTTGGTTAAAGAGACATGCAGTATAGAGAAATGTGATATTTCTTGTAATTATAAGGCCTATTAGCATTTAATAAGAGAAAGACATCTATAATTCCCATTTTCACTGCTTATATTGCTGTATGACCAGCCCAGGAGTCATCTGTAAGATACGGTTAAAAGAATACAGATAAAAGCAGACAGATGATTCCTGTTTATACATACCGTTGTCGTCACAGGACTCAGATTGGAAGGAGCTGAGAGAGTGGACCTCAGACATGCTTCCTCTGGTGTTGTATGGGTGACATGCACTGTCCTCCACTGGCTTCTTACTCAGACATGGGTCCAAATCCACCACTTTAGCTGTGAGGGGAAGAGAGCAGTGAAAACTTTCTGTACAGTGTCATCATAACTCCTCTCTTTCTCACTCTCACCAAACGTGTCACATATCATGCCACAACTTTACACGTGTGACGTGTTTGAATAGCAGACATGGATCTGTACGTACCATCGTAGTCATAATCCCAGCTGGGCTTCTGTATAGAGTCACTGTCCGAAACGGAGTTCGAGGGTGGGGGAGGGGGCAAGTTGGGTGCTACACTACATACAGCTACTGTCTTCCTGTGTCCATGCACTGAGTCGGGGTTGAACGTGCTGAATTCTGGGTGCTCTGGAATGGCAGAGCCCTCAAAGGAGTTTCGGTCCAGGTTGTTGCGGGAGTCGCTGGGAATGCTGGGAGTGTAGGAGATGGGTCGCACGGGGACCTGTGGTGGGATGTCGGAGTAGATGTTCTTGTTGAGTTTGGCGTCAAAGTATGGCCGCTGGAGAAAGGCATGTGGGGTTCCCACACCAATGCCAAGCTTGTCATCATCGTCAGATTTGGATTTTGAGCGTCGACATAGGCGCTTGCGTACCATGACGAAGAGGAGGACAAGAAGGAAGATGCTGGCGACGAAGACCACAATTCCGATGACTTCCTCCAGGCCAATGTTCCAGGAAGTAGAGACAAACTCATTGCGGATTTCAGCACGGAGTTCGCAATGGCTGCCACTGTAGCCCACGGAGCAGTTACAGCTAAAGGAACCGTATGTGTTCTGACAGTGACCGCCGTTAGAACAAGGGTTCTTCAGACATTCATCAACATCACTGAGGCACCTACACATACATAATACACAAGTTTTCATGTTTTATGGGGACATTCCAGAGACGTAATGTTTGGTTTTATACTTTACAAACTGTACGCTCGGTCCTACAAACGCTGCTATTTTAGATTTTCAAAACATCATTCTGTATGATTTATAGGCTTGCTTCTTCATGGGGACCTAAAAATGTGCACCACAAGGTCAAAATTTACTGGTATTACTATACTTTTGGGGACATTTGGTCCCCATAATGTAGTGAAGACCAGGACCACACACAGAGGTATGTACTGTAAATACACAGATGCATATTTAGGGAAGCAAATATGCATGTGGGTACATCAACCCTCAAACCACGAAAAAGTCCCATCTATGCCCGTTTCTCAGGGGAGGTATATTGAGAAGTGCTTTAATTACATACATTAGAATTACTGTTGACTTACTGGATCGAGTGTCACTGGTTCATTAGATGGGCTAAAACATGTACCTGTCTCCTTGGAAACCCGGTTCACATTCACACACAGGTCCATCCAGACTATCGATGCACTTGCCGCTGTTTTTGCATGGGTTTTCTGTGCAGTATGGACCCAGCTGACACCTGTGAGAAGATTAAAAAGAGCCGACACGTCAGTCATAACTTCAGCCTAACTCTCAGGCTAAGTAAGAACTGTAATTGGATCGTTTGTAATTGCAGTGGAAATTTCTCGAATGTAAAATCTGTCATTCTGTCTTGAATCTGATTACCAATCACATCACCTTCCCCACTTTCTGATTCAATTCCTAATTAAATAGGATTTACTGTGAAAGCTGCATGGATATGGGTTGCATTTTGTTAAGTGTGAATCAAACCGTGCACATAAATCCAGTTTAATTGATGAAAATATTGACAGAGCTTTGATTTGGTTACATATCTGGAATACACAAAATGTCATTAAATGGAGAAATATCTAATTAAATTAAATATCAAACTTTAAATATGATTAGACAAACAGAGGAACAGAATTCGCTGCAAAGGGCTCAAGCTGAAATTTAATTTTAATTAAGGTATTATGAGCACTTGACTGTTTAAACAGATTCATAAAGTATGAAAATAACAACTTTTAGAGCTATAGCTCAACATTCTCAAAATTAATTAAGAATAATGAATATGTCAGTGTGTGCGGACAGAGCAATTGCTCCAAAAACTATTTGGACACTTAAGCCACATTTAAAAAAAATGTTTAAATGCCATTGCATTACATCACACACTATCAAACCCCAAAAAATCTGTAACTTCTGCCTCTCCACATCTCTATTTGAAACATAAAATTGCAGGTTGCTTGCTGATTTATTTTCTTAACGTGGATGACGAGCTTATATTTTAAACAACTGCTGTAAGAACAAGCTACAAACACTGCACCATCTACAGTACTCGGACATGCAATACAGTAACCAAATCGTCTTCTTTCTGCTTACAAATAGGCGTTTCCCATGAAAGCAGACCTGACAACTCAGATTATAAATCATTATTATAAACTGTACTGTTCTGTAGGGAGTCAGGGTAAGGTAGGAAGACCATACTGAACACTGATCAACACTGCACTTGCTCAATAATTAATTTTTGTCAAACACATGCCAGCTAAACACTTCCAGCAAAACCGTTCACAAAACTCTGTTAAAGACAAAAAGTCTGTTAGGTTTATTAAAAGCTATTTTATTAATATTTTAATATATATTAATATAATAGACATATTGCTTAATTATGCTTAAAGTATTTGGACTGTGCTAGGTGACCTGTGTAACTCTGAGTGGGGAACTGACATCCATTAAATTTCCAAAAAAAAAGAAAAAAAAGGACTAGAAACAAGTTTTAGTATCGACTATTTGCAGATGGTTTGATATTCTATTATGCATTGTAAATGTGTGCGGACTCTGTAAGTGTGTGTGGCCACTGTGTGCCTGTGTGTGCGCTCTCACCGTTGGCCAGAGTATTGTCCTCTGCACTGGCAGTAGAAGTCTGCTCCTCGTGGCACACATGTGCCTCCATACAGGCAGGGATTAGAAGCACAGGGACTGATGCTGACTTCACAGTGTGTGCCCATAAAGGCTGCAGTGCACTTACAGAAATACCCTAAAACAGTACAACACAGCTCATTAGCCAGGCCACCTCAATTTAAGAACTGCAGAGACTCGTATACAAAACCACACCGTCCTTACCTCCGTTAGGCAGCGATGAACATGTTCCTCCATTAGTGCAGGGGTTACTGGAGCAGCCCTGGACTGGAAGAGATAAGCTGCACCCGGAGGCCGCATCGACCAGTTCCTCCAGCACTGAGGGAACTCCTCGGACCTGAGACAGTGGCAGTTCCCTCCCATTCAACACTATTCCCTCCAGACAACCCCGCAGCCCATTCATTACCAGTCTCCCTGAGCCAGCGGTTGGCCGCGAATGGCCTCCAAAGTAAATGCTGGAGTCCAGGTTGAGGGTGCGGAGGGTGCCTGGAGCCTTGCCAGACGCAGCATGGACCTGATCCAGGACCAGTCTGGCATAGTTGCCATCTACCTCGAGAGAGACCGTGTGCCACTGTCCATCGCTGACCTGAGTACTATGAACAGAGACCACACCGGGCCCACTGCCACAGTCAAACTTGTACTGCAGGCGGCCATTTACGATCTGAAACCAACATATACACGGTCAGCATGATTCCATTTTAGGATTAAATCTAGTTTAGGATTAAAACAAGTTTTTCAACTGTAGTTTTAACACAAATATTTAGCAATAAGCTCATGCAAAGCTGTCCACTGAGTTATCAGAATTTATTATTATAAATGTATACATGTGTATTGTACACACATATAGTCTATGAGTGTGTCTTTAAACTTAGTAAGCTCTTTTGGCCATTATATTTCTGGACTGACAAAGTGCCTCTGATGCCCAAAATTGATTTATACAACGGTTTAAGTATGCAGCTGACTAGGATTTGAAATGCAGCCAAAGAGATGATCATATTACTACTAGACTCTGGAAAGTGCTTCAGGTATGAGATGATAGCAGTTTTCTCCCAGCTAAATAGTTAAAAGCGCAATCAGACTTTAGAGAGAAGCAGAAAAGCTATATATTATTATAAAGTGACAGTGGGGAGATGACACTGCATGTTTTAATCCCACAATCCTTTGCTCTTTCTGTCAGTTGTGTGGTTTTCCTTCACCAAAGCGGTATGTGTGAGAAAGAGCTCCCCTCTCTACTCCCAGCTCCAAATAACTCTCTCTCTCTCTCTCTCTGTCTGTGTTTTTCCTTTTGAGGAATTTATTCGTCTCTCAGACTCACCTCCAGTATGCTGTAGTCTGTGCCTTTGGCGTACATGACAGTAGCATGCGTGGAGAATGTTCTCAATCTGAGGGACAGTTTCATTTCTTCTTTGTTCTCGTTGTCCATCAGCCTGTATCGTGCATATCCGTTCCCGCTGAACGTTAATGACTGATGCTCTAAAACATGAAGAGAACAGTCCAAAATAAGGTGATGCCATAATTTCCACATTTATCAGTGTATTTACAATGCATTTATAAAAAAAACTGGATGCACACGCAGGAAATACCACCGACTGAAGGCGCCATAAAGGCCACAATTCACAATTCGGTATGTAAACATGACAATGACATCATCGCTTTGGTAGCTAGAGGGTTCTGGGTGGCTTAAATACCTCCTTGAATGCAAGTCTAACAAAATCAGGTAATTTACCAGCGCGTCCTTCTCAACAAGCCATTTAATCGAATCAAAGTATGAGCAATAGTAACAGTGACACTGCTGTGTCTAAGAAAACATCTCTAATACAAATCTACAGCCACCACTGTAATTAAGATTTTTTTTGGAGAGGAACAGAGTTCTGTGCGTACCTGAGCACTCCTCTTGTTTTCCTTCTGGGCAGACACAGCTGAACTTGGTGTGTGTGGAATCTTCTACACACTCCATGCCCTGAGGACAGGGGCTTCCCTCACACAGCTTATTTAAGACAGGACACTCAGCTCCTACAATCACAGACACAAAGGGTTAACACAGCCCCAGACTGAAGATTTACTATGTAAATCTTTTGTGTGGACATCTGCATTTAATATAGTTCTGTACCTTCGCAGAGACACCTGGATGTGCGTATATAACGTGGTGTAACAAAACTAATCCTTGCCGTGCTGTAGGCTGACACTGCTCCCGTCTCCAAGGAAACCATCTCTTGGCAGTAACTAAGAGGACAGTCTAATCCTGCACAGAGTTTCTGTACGACACGCACAATACGGACTCCAGTCATCTCTTCGATCACCCCGACTGATGCATTCAGTTTCCTGTACACCACTTCCTGTGGCTGGAAAGGACTCCCTGACCTCTCCAGTGTCAGAAGGACTTCCAGGTCACCAGAAGCATCAGCAGCAGGTTGTAAGCTGACCAGCTGCACATCTCCACGTCTCACTCCAGCAATGTTCCGCAAGGCTCGCAAAAAGTTGCGCCAATAATCTCCAATAAACTCCTCTGGCGCTATTGCGGCGAAACGCACAGAGATTGAGTTATCAAGGGCCTGTGCCGTTGCCTGCCGTACGTGAATGTTGACACGAGCGGCTGCGGTGAAACGGCCATCTGTCACTGTAATGTTAAGAGCATATTGACCAGCATCCAGATTCCCGCGGGCCACAAGTTTCCCATCAGCAGGGGAAACGGAGAAGAGGCCGGAGTTTTGGGAGGTGGAGGAACTATCAGGAGCGAGGCTGTAGGTCAGAGTGTCATACACGTCCTGATCTGTGGCGTGGATTTTACCCAGAACCCCACCTGAGTATTCGTCTGTTGCCGTGGTGATAAAGATGTCCAGAGGAAGGATGGCTGGAGGGTAGATGCTCTCCTCGATCAAGCGAACACTCACAAACGCTGTGGAGGCCAATGGAGGTCGACCGCTGTCTGTTACCTGGGGCAAAAAAGTGAAACAACAGAGATTCAGGATTCAGTAACCCTAAACATTTTTAACATTTTTAATTTTTCTAAACAATTATGGGTGGGTTTTAAGCATGTCAACATGTGGTTGCTAGGACATTCTGGGAGGCTGCTTACTGTCCCTAGCTTCTACGATATTTTAGTCCCTAGATATGGCTCAAGTTCCTGCATTACTGTAAGTTTAAGTGACTTTTTTGCCCCACCATGCTAATTTGTTTTATCATCCACCACCTCTCCTCAGCAAGCTTCAGGATTTATTCTCTTTTTCATTTTCCATATCACAAACGCTGTGGAATGGGCTAACAGGGGAATGCTCTTAGAACATTGCTCTTAGAACATAATGTTCTCTAAGAGTTCTTTCAAAGTTATCAAAAAACTTGCAATAACAATAATACAACGTCTTAAAAACTGGAGGTTTTGAACATTCCTATAACTTTGAAAATAGCTTTTTCAACGTTTTTATTACTTAATGGAAACGTCCTTACAACCCAAAATTGTTAGCTGGGTATCCATCCACCAAGTGTAGGGGTTTGTTCAAATTACTAACCGTTAGTATGATCAACAGTAATATTGATGTCTGCCTTGACAAGACCTGCTAATAAGATTTATACAAGCAAGCAGAAAGACATCTGATTTCAAGACACAACTACTTATGATTTATCTCATATGTTGCAACACAAAATAGTGAGTTTTGTCAGCTGCTCAAAGTGTATCTGAGTATTAAGGGCAGAATACTTTGATCTTTCTATATGGAGAGTCTAACCGCTGGTGTCTTTCAGGATCAGTAGAGGGAGCACTTGAGCTTTGATTTTCTCTTGGGGAAATCAAGCAACAGTTCACAGAAATGACTCATATTTCAGAATTTACACACAAATCTCACTGCAGTTTGCTTAGCCCATGTATCAATATACACGGCAACAACGCAAACAAAAACAGGTCAGACATGTAAGCCTGGTGAATATCCTCTAAATCCTGTAACGTTGCGTGGTGGTGCTCATGCAGGCGATGGAGGTTCAAGTTTGGCTTGCATCATATTTCAGTTCCAATATAGGAAACTTCCCTATTAATCTCACACTATCCTTACTGAAAACAAATGTGAATGCACAATGAAGTCCAATAGGTTTTGAACGAGGAAATAAATGGGAACAAGACTGCTGTAATAATTTATTACAGGTCTTCTGCTCTGCCTGCAGCTTTTCACACCTTCTCTTTCATCACACTCTATTGGCCATGCCTGACCTGTGCAGAGAATACTGAACAAGCAACGCTTTACCTCGACTATTGCTCATCTATCCCTTCAGAGATCCACTGAAAGCTAAACACGACCCCTGCGGCTTCAGACAGAAATGGAGAATCGGAGAGATTGAGGTCTCACCTGAGCCTGCAGAAGGTACAGCTCTTGCGCCTGCCGGCTCAGAGTTGCTACAGAGACCAGCACGCCCTGTGGAGTGATGTGGAAGGCGCTGCCCTCATTTCCACTGACGATGGAGAAAGAGAAAGGAGGACCGTTGTGGGAGGCGTCGCGGTCGGACACCATCAGCTGCAGAACACTGGTGCCCACTGGCTGATTCTCCTACACAACACATGCACACAGAAAGCATTTAATGTTACAATTTAGACCCACATTCACACATTTTTCCACCTTAAGCACAGGTCTGACATTGTACAATACACATTTTTTAAGTGTAAATGTGTAACAACCATTTAAAAATTTTAAATCATTAGTGAATTATCTATACTTGACTTTTCTAGCTTTAAAACTCTTAGCATCGGTGCTTTAAGGGTGCCCTAGAGACGCAAGTTTTAGGGAGTATTTTTGTGTGCTGACAGTTTCTGTTGGCATGCTAAAGCACAGCACACTGTCAGTGTGGTAAAATCCTCTCTGAGAAGTTTAGTCTCTAGAGTCATCCTCTTAAAACAGCCGTACAGCCAAAACCAACCTCCCTCAAGACAATTATGGTTGGGCTCCAAACATTTTGTCCTCTGTACAGCTGTTTGTAAAGGCAAGAATACATCTTATTTGAATGCCTGTTAAATGACTGGTGGACATGAGACTAAACCAGTATAACAGCTAGTCTTTAGAACAACCTACCCACTGATCAATTTTGAAAATATTTGGTTCTGCACATCTCTAGTTATATCCTCAGTAGAGCTGTTTCAAAGAAAGTTACTACATATTGTTTGAAAAAAAACAAACAAAACGAAAAAACAAACGTTTTAGTTTAGAATACCATTGAAAAATCACTAACTAAGAACGTATATAAAGAAAGTATATAACCCAGCTCACTTTCTTAATACATCTCATTGGACCAATTCTGATTTCTTTTCACAAACAAAAATGCGATGTCAGATTATTGATGGTGAAAATCGTATCTCCTGTGAGGATTCAGACCTGTATAATGATGCTGTAGTTGGCCTGAGAGAAGAGCGGTGGATTATCATTTATGTCTGAAACATCTATGTTGACCGTGGCGCTGCTGGATCGAGCTGGGCTTCCACTGTCAGCGGCCAACACAGTTAATGTGTAACCTGAAGTCTAAAAAACACACACAAAACAAATGTCAAATAAGTCTAATGAAATTAGATTCAGAGAAGACTGACTGTGCATCTGGTGCTGGTACACTGGAGTGTATTGTACCTTCTCTCTGTCCAGCTGCCGGGCTACTTTGACCTCTCCTCGGACCGGGTCGATGGTGAAAGGGCTGCCTTGATTGCCATCAATGATGGAGAAACGCACCTGATTATTGGATGGCCCATCTGCATCATCAGCCACGACCTTCAGACACAAAACACACACACACACCTGGTTAAGATAAAGATTGCAAGGTAGCGACACCCTCTCCTTTTGTCCTTCCTGCCTCTTGAGTCCGTAACTATTGGCTGAGACCCTCCAGGGAAATCAGAAGGCACGCAAGCGAAACAGAGCCGGGTATCAAAGCCTCGGTTTCACACAGACAATTTATATTTGGCATGATAAGACATGAACATCTCTAACAAATGACCAAAGAGAAGAGAAAGCAAGACAGTGGATCTTTGGGTTAGAGTATGGCACTAGTCACCAATCTGTCCTTTGACATTGGGTTGTGTTTTTTTATAGTGTGTGTGTGTGTGTGGTCTTGGTATTTACTACGTTATGCGGACCAAATGTTTTGTATACTAACAGTAAATACTTATAAACAAGCTTATAAATCATACAGAATAAAAATCTAAAACAGCAGAAAGTTTTCTACGATGGTTAGGTTTAGGTGCTTACCATTACGTCTATGGAATGTCCCCATTAAACATAAAAACCATATATTGGGGACAAATTTGTACCTGCTGGGGAAAGTTTTCTGTTAGGGTTAGAGTGCGGGTTCTGGTTAGGGTATATTGTTTATATCCAGCTGTGTATAAAAATAATTGAAGTGTATGGAATGTCCTCATTTTGATAGATGTGTGTTATTAGAAAAGTTTTTATTCAGAGTGTAAGATACCCTGTGCTGATTTTAGAAGGTGATCTAACAGACATCTGAATTCAGAAGCATGTCAGTCAAATCACTGGAAAAGATAGAAGCGCAGAAGACAAAAACTCACAGTGAGCACGGTCTTTCCAAGCTCGGCGTCTTCACTGATCACAGAGGAGTAGATGTCCTGGTTAAAGACAGGGCCGTTGTCATTTACATCCGTCAGGTTGATGTTTACCGTAGCCATGTCGCTAAGCGATGGCGTGCCTCCATCTGTAGCTTCCACTGTTAGATAGAACTCATGAGCAGTTTCGTAATCCAAAGGTTCGATCACAAAGATACCACCTGCAAAGGGGAGAATTATTAACGTCCAGGTATATTAAAACTCCCCACACTGTTGTTTTCTCAAATAAAACATGACATCACATCCCGCAGCCCATATTCCCACAGAGTGTAAAGAAATTTTGTATGCTTAAAACCTGGCGGAATGTTTTAGAGAAGGGGAATGTAAAGAAGGAAAACACCAGTTATAATACAGAGCTGTCAGGAGAAAATGTCTTTATTCTGATTCTTCTTCATGCAAGCAGAGCTGTTATGGAGCATCCCTCATATCTGGCAGAAGCCCTCCAGGTTCTTCCTGTATGATATCATAGATCAGCACGTAATTACATAAGCCCTGTGGATGTTACTAAACTCTGGTTATTCTACCATTTCGAAAACTCTCCTATAATGGACCAAAATGACAAGGTTTGGTGGTCAATCCAATAGGTTTTTCATAACTTGTTGCTTACCTGTATGGGGGTCGACACGGAACGCTCCTCTCTCGTTTCCGTTGATGATGGCGTAAGTGATCTCTGCACCTGCTTCTGCATCTCGGCTGGCGGCGTGGACCCGCAACACCTGAGTTCCAACCGTCACGTCTTCAGTGATGGTGGTCGTGTACTCACGACGCTCGAAGACAGGAGGGTTGTCGTTGATGTCTAGGATGGAAACACTGACGGTGGTGAGGGAGGAGAGACGACGCGGTGAGCCACGATCAGTGGCTCGGGCTCGGAGGGTGTAGAGCGACTGGAGCTCGCGGTCCAGTGTACGACCCAATCGCAAGACACCCGTCTCCTCCTCGATGGAGAAAACCCCATCGGCCGAATCCAGCAGGGAGTAAAAGATCTTTGCGTTAGAACCTGAAGAAACCCACACAGAATACACTGGAACTGTAGTAATCAACATTGTCATTTTGAAAGAGCTTAACCTGTATTAAATCTGTAATATTTTTTAATATTGTGCAAAATGGATAATGAATATACTGACTAATTGTTTCCTGACATTTTTCTTATTATGGAAGTGAAATCAATTCATAAGCATTCCCATCACATCAATACATTCTGCAGATTAAAAACAACGGCAACTATAATGTTTTGTGCCTTTATTGTGCAAGTGCATCTCAAAGGCTCAGGTATGATGACTTACAAACTCATCCTTCAAAAGTGTCTGTGGTAAAACCTGTGGCCCTACACCACAGATTGTGTGTGTATGTGTGTATCAGTGCTACTTATTTTATAGGGAAAAACACAAACAAACAAGACAGAGACAAAGCACACTAATCCCTCTAATGCATTTCTGGTAAGCCTCATTTGTGGCTTGCTATTACAAACCTATCCATCAAAAACTACTCACTCATTATAGTCAGTTAACACAAACTCCTGTGTTCTGCAGTGTCGCAGTCAGACCAAATTATTGGTGTGCGACTGCTTTGTGACAGTTTGATATAAAATAAGCCCACTGATTAGTGAATAATTTCTTTTCCAAGACAGTTTATGTGTAATTGTGAAGTTTCTACAGCTGTGATATTAGCTTTCCAACCAATGTTCTACAACATCATTATATTGCATAGATGTACTTGTTGAACTCTGCAGTCTTGTCTCCTAACATAGTAGCTGAGAAATCAATATTTCATGTTCTTTAATTTGCTTATTCTCTACGTAGGCGTGTTAAAAGCAGTATAATCTACAACAAGACAGTCACTACCGCAAAAATAAACCATTCAACATGAAACAAGACCCTCTGCTGTGTTTCAGGGTCGTGATCACACTGTCTGGGTTATTTTATATAATGATCATCACCATCTCATTGTACAGTATCTCTTGAATATTCCTTTAAAAAGGCTCTGAGGAATCCATCACATCAGAGTTTTTCAAAAGCACATGATGTTGTTCTAGTTTGTGGCACTGATGCCGGAAAATGAGGGAAGAAAGTGTACAAGACTGCCTTTGTTTAGGCTGGGCTTAACTAAAACAGAGTCTAGAATGTAGACAGAGAGACAATTTACTTTAGCACACAGTGTATCTGATAAAGTGTACAGAAGAAAATGATGCTAAGGGAAAGAATCAGTGCAAACAGAAATCAGAGCAATTGAGTGGAAATGAGTAAGTGAAAGAGTGAAAGAGAAAGCAAAAGTCTTTTAAAAAATCTTCTATTGGATTAGGAGTGCTGCCCTGTTCAACTGTAAGATGTACGATTGTTGGTTTCATCTGTAAAGCATTAAAATCTAGCTTCGGAAAAACTTACCTGTGTCGAGGTCAGAGGCGTACAGGCGAGCCACAGGCGTGTTCATCTCTGTGTTCTCAAACACAGTAAAGGTGTAGGGGTCAGAGGCAAACAGCGGAGCATTGTCATTGACATCCTCCACTGTGATTTCGACGTCTGCTTCACAAAATCTTCCGCCTCCGTCCAGAGCACGCACCTTTATCTTGTGCACCTCCTCTTCCTCCCGATCCAGAGGGAGCAGAGTTTTCAATTCACCTGGTAAAACAAAAATACACTTCTGAGTATTTACAGAGGAGACAATGCATTGATGATGCATTTGACAGAACACATCATCACTGTTGAAAACAATTCATTCAATGCGTTCACCAACCTTGACTTACTCTAACGCACAGGTACCACTGTTCTGCTACCATCTGACTACGTCTGCAGGTGTTCGCACCAACACTCGCAACCAGTTTATTGCTCTCTCATTCTTCACTTCGGCACAGGTATATTTGTTTATTAGAGCTGTCTCTTGCTAAGAAACTCAAAACTTACTCTCCATCGATCACTTTGAACATCAGCTGGCACGGCAATAATGAATAAGACACAATCCAATTCCATTTCAAACTATCTCATCTGTCAAGTCAAGAGAACACTCTAAGAACGCTCTCAAAGGAAAGCAAAGCAGTTTATTTTATCAGGGACCGATCGAGACAGTCGAATCTTTCAGGATGAACCAATCTGACCTAATAATATCAGCATACATGAGCCTTTGTGCAATCTATCAGTGAGTGGTCACTGATTTAAAGCAGTTCTTTTGTGTACGATAGGTGACTATGTGCCAGCTGTTTAGTGTGGTGTCCCTCGAGCTGGAACGCATCTTTACAAGGAATCAATGCAGGGTGACTAAACGCTCATGGTGATCCTCCTCGAGAGGAGCTAAAATCATCCTTAAAAAAGGGAGGAAGGGAGATGGTGGGAAATAACAGAAATAACAAGGGAGGACAGAGTACAGTCTGCATGTGGGTTGCTGCTCCGGGAGTGAGTTGAGAAAAGAAAGAGGGAAAGTCACACTGGAAAAGCAGCCACAAGCTTTCAGAGGTCTGGTTGGCCCGCTCGACGACACTCTTGGCATTGCTAACTTGCAATAATGCTCCCCTTCTTTTCCACGACGGAACGAAAGAAAAAAAGCGAAGAAAATCCTCCGTGCACACTGAACCCACACAGAAGAACAGTAGCACTCCTTCAGTTTGCGAGCCAGCATCCCCTGCCTTCACACTCCGAGTTATCAAAGAGCCAGTGAGTTGCGCCTTTACAATAGCTTTTGTGTTACAGCAGTGTGACGCTGTCACAAACCCACTGTTGATTTCTGCTCTCCTTCCGGCTCTAACCAATCTTTAATTCACGCAGTTGAGAGAGTCGCACTGACTCGCTATAATAGCTGTAGTGGAACAGCTAACTGGCAGAAATGTTTTGATAAAATATTTTGTGTTTGCTCTGAGCTATTTTTTTGGAGTGCGTCAACAGCTGCGCAGAATAGAATAATTTCAGAATAATAATTTAGTGGAACCCACACTGTAAAACACAGTAATAAAAGCCCAAGGGTGTACCCTCTACCTCAGAATTAGAAGAGTAATTAAATAAGAGCGATCATTATAGTTTTAAACGTACTGCGTGTTTGACTGCAGGCACAAGCGAATGGGGTAAAAATAGCTGTTTTGTGTGAATGTATGTGGCATATTTTCATCTGACTGGCTGTAAACAAAAGTCTTAGATACAGGGACAAGATTGTGGGTTTTATTAGAATAACAGATTCATTTTTGTACAATGCAATGCCTCGGAACTGGCTGTTGTTTGAAAAAATGATTTTGACTGCTGCCCTGACAATGTTTAGAATACATATTAGCCCTGCTGTGGACCGGTGGAGGGAAAATGGCAAACGATACATCTCAAAGTTTCTTCAAGCAATGCAACAGTGGTGACACAGGCAACCGCAATTAAATACAAGCACAGCTGTTTTATAATAGGTTCACTGGGCCTACTGACAGATATGCACTAGTTATACTCAGATATACTTAGTAATTACTAATAAGTACCTGTCTCTGAGTCAATGCTGAAATGTTCTGATCCGGGCCCTAGCAGCTCGTAGGAAATCTGAGCATTGGAACGTATGTCGGCATCTGTGGCTGAGACCTGCAGGATCAGTCTACCGGCAGGGGAGTCCTCTGGGATGTTCTCCATGTAGAGCGACTGCAAAGAGAAGACATATGAAGTGAGGAAGTGACATCATGGGTGGGATGAGATGAACAAACAAAAAGAGGAGAAAAACAGAAAGGAAAGAAGGTAAGTTTGGTGGTTGAAGAAAAAGGGAGATTGTGGAGCCAAACATGAAAAGTAGAGTAGGAGATTTTCACAACAGGAGTTCTATTAAATTAACATTTTTTAAGAAAGGAACACAATATGTAATAGAAGCACATTGGCTTTTACAAAAACCTCTATAAAGCTCTCACTGTGCAAAATCACCCTCTTTGTTTCTTAAATGCTGCATTTCACACATGGACCTTTTCAAATCCCTCCTGACATTCTCTTTTTCTCTCTAAGTCTCGTCCCATTTAGCATGCACAGTGGGTAGGCAGCACCCTCCCCTTAACTGACAGATTCAGACTACATGACATTTCGCTGCAATGCACTTTCTTACACACACACACATACACACAAAACCAACATTCATACCTTCTCGCAAATTGGGCTGTTGTCGTTGGCATCCAGGACCTTGACTTCAACCACTGCCTTGGCTGTGAAGGTCCCGTCAGTGGCAGTGATGTTTAGCAAGTAATTGTCCTTCTCCTCTCTGTCCAGAGGTTTCCGCACCGAGACCTTCCACTCGCCTTGAGTGTGCTCAATGCCAAACTGCCCCAAGGGGTCTCCACCTTCATAGAGCAAATGTTAGGAACGTCAATCAAACTAATGAACGTGAAAAGCAGTTCAAATGACTATGCATCTGTGTGGTTTTCACCGTGTTGAAACTATAGTAATGGCTCAGTTATGTCTGCTTATGGTGCAGAGGGCACTGTTAAATATCTGAGACATCTGTGCAATGAGAACTCAGCAGCGTTCAGCAAACTTCATGTTTGCTTGGACTTGACCGAATTAAAACAAAGCGTCTATGTAAATAAGTGGCAGTGTGACTTGTTATGCCAATTTCTGTCATCACTCAACGATCAGGCGAAGATGAGTGGATGTAATGAGACAGTTTTGTGTGCCAGGGAGTGTTCATCTCATCTCCTGCTTGGCATAGATGTTCTCACAAATTAATTAGCACTAGAGGTGAAACGTTCCTGGTTTGTTTCAAAGCGTTATTGGGAAATTAAGCAGTTTTCTATTTATAATCTTTTTGCGATCCAAGTATTAATTTCACAGAAATTTTATAAAATGTAATGATTGGATTACACATCATAGGATATCTGCTCAAACAAAAGATAATTTTGCATTGGCTTTAAATGTCTTCTCACAGATGTGTGTCGTTGTAAGTAATTACTGATTAGCAGTATCTCTTAATTTTCGACTGAAAATTAACACCAAACTAAAATTTGAAACAACTGACTGATGGAATACTATAGCAAATAAACATGCTTACCAGTGATGAAGTAGCTGATTTGTTTGTTATTGTCCTCTCTGTCCAAGTCAGTAGTGCTAAGAATAGCAATGACTCCTCCAGGTGGGTCATCTTCGCTTACGGTGCCCTTATAGATCTCTGCTGTAAAACGTGGTGGGTTGTCATTCACGTCTACCACTGTGACATCCATCTTAGTACTGGCCGTCAGCTGTGTCTTGTCCCCACGATCAGTGGCCAAGACTGAAATTGTGTATTTGTTCCTGTTTTCTCTGTCAAGTTCCTTTAACGTGGTAATCCATCCAGTCTCGCTGTTGATGGCAAACAATTCTGCTATGTCTCCTGATTCTTGATTAGTATCCAGATTGTAGACCACTTGGCCATTAGTACCGGAATCCAGGTCTGTGGCCTTGACTTGCATAACAGAAGTGCCACCTGGGAGGTTCTCCACTACAAAAGCTTCATACGGGTTTGACTCAAAGAGTGGTCGATTATCATTGACATCCTTGACCTGTATGCTAATGTCTACAGAGGAGACGATTTTGTTGCCTTCATATTCACTTTGTGCTTGCAGGGTTAGCTGATACCACTTGGTGCTTTCATGGTCCAGCTTTTTCTCCAGCTTCAGAGATCCTGAATCAGGATCAACCACAAATACCTCATCCTGGTTACTCTCAGGAGTATTCCCCTTCACCAGACTGTAAAAAACAGGTTGATCACTCTCAACCTGAATGACATCTATTTCTGATCCAAGAGGAAGATCCTCATCAATGGCAAATCTGTAGTGAGACTCTATGAACTTTGGCACTGGGACTTCTGGAGCAAGTATCTTGACATACACTGGAACAACAGAGGATTTGGAGGGATTTCCACCATCTTTTGCTCGTACCAGGAATGTGTAGAGCTGGTTCTCCAATCCAATGAGGCTTTCCTTTGTTACAATGACACCACCGAACTGGTGGATTTCAAAATTCTCTTCAACATTATCTGCATCTGCTTCAATGGAATAGGTGATGTCTGCATTACTGCCTTCATCCATGTCGGAGGCTGCAATCTTAAGTATGGTTGTTCCTCTTGGCACATCAGAAGCCACATTAACTCTGTAATCAGCGGCTCTGAACTGTGGGGCATTATCATTGATATCAGTTAATATCACATTTACAGTGCAGAATCCGACCTTGCCACCACCATCCTTTGCAATTAAAGAAATTGGAATCACTTTCTCCAAAGAATTCTCTCGATCAAGACTCTCCAAGGTGAAAATTTCTCCATTTTCAGAGATGGAAAACTTGTCTTTAGCAATGTCATTGACTATATGGTAAGTTAGTCTTCCATATGTTCCAGAGTCTTCATCAGTGGCTTGAGCCTCTGCCACCAGTGTTCCCACTGGTGAGTTCTCCAGAAGCTCAACCACATAATCCACCTGGTTGAAGGTAGGATTGTGAAAGTTAGCACTATTAACAGTAACCTTCACAATAGCTGAGCTTCGGAATACACCATCTGACACAGACACATTAAGGTTGTACACAGACTCCATATGGGGTTTCCGGTGGTTAGATATGACTATGGCCCCAGAATTTGAATCGATGGCAAAGTTTTGTCCTTCATTTCCTGATATAATTGAGAACTCAAGCCTACCACTATCAGAGCTGTCAGAATCTGAAGCCTGAACTTGAGTGACAAAGTGACCTCGGGGTGCTAGTTCACTGACTGTGGCTTCATAGAGATTTTGTGAGAACACTGGAGCATTGTCATTAAGGTCTGTTACATCAATTAACACTATGATTTCACTGGAAAGTGCAGGCACTCCCCCATCCACGGCTCTAACTATCAACTTGTGCATGGTTTTCTCTTCATGATCAAGCATACGTGCCGTCCAGATTGTTCCTGTGTCACGGTCAATACTAAAGTAATCAGAGGTCCTATCTTTATCTTCAACAATCTGGTAAAAAAGGATTTTGTTGTTACCGGTGTCGTCATCTGTAGCTGACACTTGTAATACAGACGTCCCAATTACCAATGCCTCTGAAAGACTGGTATTGTAAAATCTGGTGTGGAACACAGGTGGGTTGTCATTAACGTCTTCCAAGATTATGTCAACAAAGACTTCGGCTTTGGCACCAGTTAGCGAATCTGTGGCCCTTACACTAAGTTTATAGGCTGGGTGTTTCTCAAAATCTAAAGGCTTTACAACCTGAATGACACCAGTATTGAAGTTGATGGAAAACTGATTGAGAGGGTCCCCTTCTGTAATTGTATACACAATTCTAGGGCCTTCGGAGTCATTAGCTTGAATGTGTACAATAGGTGTCAGCAACGGTATGTTCTCTGGGATCTCCAGACTGTAGAATGCTTTCTCAAACACAGGCATTGCTTTATTTACAACCATAATTGGCACATCAACAGTAGAGGACAGTGCTGGTTCACCTCCATCTCTGGCCACAATGGTGATTACAAATTCAGTGTCGAGGTGATCCTTCTCAAGTTTCTTTTTAAGAGAGAGTTCTCCATCAGTGCTTATCTGAAAATGCTCATTTAACTCCTGAAGGTGGTAGTTTATCTCAGCATTTCTGTCTATATCTGAATCAACTGCAGTCACTCGGGTAATAACATGACTCACCTCAGTGTCAACCTGCACCAGTGCTTGATAGGGTAGATTAACGAACACGGGTGAGTTGTCATTGACATCCTCAATTATTACATTGACAAGAACGTGAGTTACGTCAGATAACTTGTCTTCTCTGCTTACCTCCACTACAATATCAAATGTGCTTTGCTCTTCTCGATCGAAAGGTATGCCAGTGGTGGACAGTACTCCTGAGGTATGGCTGATCTTAAATCTCTTATCGGGGTTCAGTATGGTATAAAACAAAGGTTCATTGACTTGGTTTCCCACTGCTGCTATTACAGCTAAAGTCTTCTTCTCTAAGCTATTTTCTGGAACAAATGCCTTGTATGATTCCTGGGTGAACCTTAGATTGCTTTCCTTGTTCTCTCTGACATTTATTTTCACTAAAGCCGTTTTAGAAAACCTGCCATCAGACACTCTCACTTTAAGCTCGTACCTGCTTCTAAGCTGAGTGACATTTTGAATAGTGATAACCCCCATGACTGGGTCCATTTTAAACTTTTCTCCTATATTGCCTTCGACAATTGAGTAAAACAGCCTAGAATTTGGAGCAGAGTCTGCATCTGTGGCATTGACTGTAATCACCTCCACTCCTTTGTAAGTTGGCAGTAAGACTGTGGTTTCATACAAGTCCTGGTTAAATTGAGGTGGGCAATCATTGACATCAATGATCTGTATAGTCACATTGGCAGGCTTCTCTGAAAAATGACGGGGAACTCCCATGTCATGTACTTGAACAGAAAATCGGAACACAGATCTTTGCTCATAATCAAGTTCACTTATGGTTCTGATTGCACCAGTGCTTGAGTCAATGGCAAAATAATTATGAGCAAATGGCTCAACAATCTGATAGACCAACCTGGAGTTAGCATCACGATCAGCATCTAAAGCACGTATGACAAGAGGTGTGTTGTCTTTGGTGAGGACTACACTGTTGACCGGAGAAGATTCGCTGACCATTCCTGTAAATTGGTCTTGAATGAACACAGGTGCATTATCATTCTCATCCTTCAAATGAACCACTAGAGTAGTGTTACTAGCCAGACCGGCCATGTTAGTTCCCTGAATAGTTAATGTGTATGATGGAATTGTCTCATAATCCAGAACCGAATGAGTCACAACCACTCCAGAGTTGGGGTTGATGTCAAATGCTCCGTTCACATTTCCATCCTTAATCTGGTAGAACACAGATGATTGGCTAGTAGCGGTAACCAGACTCACAAACGTTCCAGGCAATGCCATTTCACTAACCTCAGCAGAAAACTCTTTCTCTGTGAATTTAGGGATGGCATTGTCTGAAACAGTGACAGTTATGTGGACAGCAGCAGTGGCACTTAGAGCTGGTGTGCCTTTGTCAGTGGCTTTCACAGTTAGCTCAAATTGGTTCTTCTTGCTGCGGTCCAGCTCCTTTGCCACAGTGATGGTGCCCAGGATAGGATCAATCGCAAATGAATTGGCAACATTTCCTATGATAAAAATACGATAAGGATGCATCACACAACTTGCCAAAAAAGTATTGATTTTTATGGTCAGAAAGGTTTAGATCTTATTAACATTAAACTCATGATGTCAAACATGGTGCGTTGTAGACTAAGCTGAATAAAAATTAAAAATGAATAAAGACTTAGATGTATGCATTTGTTGAGAATTTAAACCAAAATCTTTTGTGTGAATCTGTTTGTTTACCTTTACACTGTATTTATACTGAAATTTGTATTTAGATTGTATATTTGCTTTCACAGGAACCCAAGGAAAGTAAATAGCTTTATAATCTATGATCTTTCATTCTTCGACTAATCTGCCTAAGCTTTAGTCATTCAGTATGTGACATGAACAATGTCTGCTATCTCACACACACATACAGTACATTTCAATTAGATTCTGTAATCTCTGATATTTCAAATATGTGCATTCTCAAAAGGGCACTTGACATCATATTTGTGCTATGCTGTGCTTTCAAAACTCTCACACATTTCGGTGGGCTGCAGGACCCTTGGCTGACACACTCATTATCTCCCACATTTTAAACTAAGTGGCTGGCATGGGCCTTCACAGCAAGACCACGATAAAACAATGAGAACACGATCTGCTTTTAAACTTACAGTCTGTTTCTACTGACTTGCCTTTAGTGCCCAGATCTCCATTTATTTTATACATCCCAGCTAAAAGGGAAGGTTCTCAGAATGTTGGTTAATGTTCTCTGAAAGTTATTAAAAGCATTCCTGCAGTAACATTAGTAACATTATTCTTAAGTTGTCTGAATAATGTTCTTATAACCAACCCAAACAATATTGTTAATACATCAAAAAAATTGGATGTTCCTAGAACTTTCAAAATAAATTTTTTAACAGTTTTGTTACTTAATGGAAATCAGACGAATTAGATGAATTACCTGAGTCAATGCTGTAGATGATCTCAGCATTTTGGCCTTTGTCTTTGTCAAGAGCAGTAACCTGAAGCACAGCAGAGCCAATGGCAGCAGACTCGAACACAAGGCCCACATATGGCGAGCCAGAGAACCACGGCACGTTATCATTGGTGTCCTGCACATTCACAATCACACGCACCAGGTTCCGCTTCACAGGAATGTCCTGGTCACGAACCTTCAGTGGGGACAGCAGAGGGAGGGGCATAAAAATGAGAGAGGGGCAATACCCCCTATAATGTCAATAAAAGCATCTTATGAAGAAAAAAAGTCTAAAAGAGATTGTCTTTAGTGCTGAGTGAATTAAAAGCAAAACTATCTGTCAAGGAAACAAATTAGATGATTCTGTGAAGTAGCAGACCACATGACCTTACCATGACAGTTAGTATATGCTGATGCATGGTCTCGTGGTCTAGTCTCTCCGCAGTGTACAGAACCCCTGTTCCAGGATCCAACCGAAACTTGCGTAGACTGAATGGGTCAGTGCTGCTAAGGAGGGTGAAAGTAAGTTTGTTCTTTTCATCCTGGTCTGTTGCTGTAATCTGCAACACCTCTGTCTCAGGTGGGGTATCTTCAGGGACATTCACTTCATACTTGGGCTTAGAGAACTGAGGACGATGGTTGTTGGTGTCAATCACTTTAATAAGAACCTGTAATATGTAAATAAATTATAAGAATGAGTCTATCTGAAATTTACTTGTATACATAAGGCCTATTTTATAAATATATGAGAACATTTTTTAACATTATAAATGATTATGATGTGTATATTTTATTGTATAATTTAAGTACATTACAATGACCGCTAACCATATCACTGAAATTCTATAAGGAATTTCAGTGATTCAGAAACCAGACTTAATTAGTGAGTTTTAATATTTTTATACATGTGTAAATTCCACTTGTGTAAGAAATTCATTGTTTTCAACAACAAATTTTAACTACCATCAGACTTCGGATCACCTGCTGTGTTCAAGATTATACATAATCAGTAAGTCTTTATTCAGTTGTGGTATCTGTGACAGTTTTGTGTAATAAAATGTTATTGCTATTTAACCTAAAATAATTACTTAGTTCTGACACAATATCTGTCAGTTATTCTACATACAATATGTGCTGCATGCATTCACATTGCCAAAAATAGCTTCTGATTTTCCTTTAAACAGATTAGTCAAGTAGTTGTTCAGACCACCCACCGACTAGACAGCTGAGATAATGCGTAGTTTCACACATGCTCCCTTGAGAGCGTATTTCATTTATTTTTCAGGTGTTTACAGTGGTTGCTTTGATATTGACTGGATCAATACCCATAACTCTGGCAAATATTTTAAATGTCTGGTTATTAATCACAGCTATTCAGGAATCAATATTAGCAAACCTATACACATCCAAATGAGTTGTGACTGGAAGATAATAAGGTTGTGATAACATTGCATGTTGACATTTTCTTTGGTAAACAGGAAGTGATTGTATCCAGAATGCAAAGGAAGTGTTTAATTAACAGTTTTAAAAGTCATACACAGAGGTAAATGCCATGACTATTTCACTGAATGCTTATAAGAGTTTTGACTTTAGCGAGAGCAATTCTCAATACACGAACACACCACTACAATTCACCAGTGAATCTTTACACACAGGCTTATGCGATTGTGTGGAGTAAACAGATCATTTGTGAGTCATGATTCTGAGACAGAAACCCAGAGGCACATCAACTCGAACTCAACCATCCATCTATATGGCTTCCGGGTAAGGATTAGTTAGTGAGTAAACAAAGAGTTTGATACTACAACTGAAGCTACGTTCTTTTTTTAATAAACTGAGGGTGTGTGGGTACATGAGCTGTGTTTATGCAACCAGGCGTAGTTTTATAAGTCCAGAACAGAGAACAAAGAGGTAAACAAAAATTAAAGTTCAGCATGCCAGCCATCAGGGGGCACTGTTTTACATAAAACAAACAAAAAAGGTTAGAGCTCAGTGGGGTTTACTGATTCAAAACACATATCTTCCAAATGGATTGGCCACATATGTGTCCTTCTAGCCACATACTGGTTGGAAGCGAAAGTTGGATTACGGGAGAGTTACGACTGAATAAATTGAATTCTAATATGAATTTAAAGGTAAGCATTAAAAAACAACAGTAAGCATTAAAAAACAACACACAAACAAACATTTTATAATTATGGTTCTAACATTCTATACAGAACTGTACTGCTGATTATCAAACACTAAAACCATACATTTTACAGTACACGTGCTCAAGGTAGAGAACAGAGTTACTGTTCATTATAAGCTTTCGTAATAGGTTTGAACGCTTTCATCACCTCTATCAGATATGTTATTTCGCTGTGAAAATTATATTTACCATCTATGCTTAATGGAGGCAGCCAAAAAAAGGCATAGCTGTTAGCTGGCACTTGCTGTCTCAGCTCAAGATTAGCTGTGTGGGTGCGAGTGTGGGCAACGCTCAAACTCGCCCTGACAGCATCAGCACGTCCTCTGTCCCTGAAAAGTATGTTTGGTTTTATCGAATGCCAAAGGTCAGAGAAGAAAATCTTTGCCTTTTCTCTCCTCTCTTGCGTTCTCTCTCACACCTTACTCTAGAGACTCTGTGTCTGGCCCTGGCAGCCTGGCCTTTATTTTCAATCAAGCTAGCACAGCTAACAGAAAGCAGCGTGTAAATAGATGAAGCTTGTAGCTTGTATTTGTTTAAATCCTGTCCGTATAGAAGGTTTAGCAACAGGCAATTGACGAGGAAAAAACTCAGCTAATATCTAACACACACATGGAGCGAAGGACAGATGGAGGGATTCAAGAGGAAGTGGTGAGTGAGGGAGTGATTAAAGAAAAGATCAGAGAGTGTGAATGACAGATGAGGAGGAATGTGTGTGCGAGAGACAGAAAAGAAAGACGGGAAAGAAGCACATTAAGAAATAAGATACATAAGAAGTTAGAGAGACAGCCAGCCAGAAAGGAATGTAACAGTGTATGTAATATATATATGTGTATATATATCCCTAAGGGAGTCTATTCCAGAACATAGCAGCTTTCTATCGAAGAGCCTTCTACAAACTCCTTCTTCAAACACTTAATACATACACACAAAGGCCTTACCTCCCACACACTGGCATCTTACACCCTGGGCTAAAATATCTGTGAATCTCTCCCCATTTCTCATACAATATTTTTGCCCTGATCTTGGTTTAATCGTCTCTTTCATCTGAGGGAAAAAATTATGAATGCTTTTCAGCATACTTTCCCCTTTAAAAAAATCACAAACACAAAGACGTGGGTATTGTTCATCCAGACCCTGTGTGAGCCATATTTCCTTGTATGTGACATGTCTTGGGGAAAATGACTTTGGCGCACTCACAAACAGAGTTGCCACACATTTTCGCAGAAGGCCTAAAATAGGATTACACAAAGCATACATTTTTCTCCCCCTCTGCATTCTTTTCTTCCCTTCCAAAATAATCATAATCCCTCATTGCCTGTCTGAAATGTGGTGCTTTTCTAAAGATTGGGGTGAAAGAGGAAAAAAAGAAGGGTAGAGATAAATGGCAAAAACAATGAAAATAGAGCATGCAGAAGGTCTGGCGAGCCCATGTGGAATACACATGACTTTGATTTAAACAAAGATATGCGGCTCTGTGAGGAGAGAGCTAATCGCTTCAGGAGAGGGTCACTAGACATTCAAAAGCAAATAGCAGAACCCGAAAGCACATTTGTGATTAAAAACATGTGTTTGGTGGTTTGCGAGAGTAAACAACATCATACAAATATATCCCCCGCAAAATAAATAAAATACCCTCTTTATCAACCGTAATCTTCTTAAGATTCTGTTTTCGAACAAAACTGGCACATAGCTGCAGATATAACCAGCTCCTCGTGTCGCATACTTGCATGACTCTGGCCCCTTCATGTACTTGGTTGCAAAGTTTCCAAAACAAGTGTTTCTCATAGCCAAACTCATTAGCTGGCCAATGAAAAAATAAAAGGATGAAACAGGCTTCGAAGAGTTTGAATCAAAAGCACATTACCAATCCATCTTTCTCATGTTTTGTAAGCTGAGATGAAAGCCAGCAGACGTGCTCTTAATATCGCCTCTGTAATGTTTTAAGGGCAAATATTTGCCTGATTTGTTCCTTTGGCCTTGTTTCCTTCCCAGCACCTGCCTTGGTGTTTGCAGAGGTATTTGAAAGTGTTGATGGCTATAAACTGGGTTTTGTCATTGCTAATTAGCCAGCCGGCTGAAAACTCCTGTCAGGGGGGGGTCTGATGTGCTGAGGGTGTCGGCAAATGAAAAACAAACTACAGTACATAGTTCATAGTCTAGTTCAGTTAGCCCAGCACTAAGGCACCAGGCTACGGCAAAAACAAAGCCTTGATTGTGAAATCTAAATAAGTTTATTTAGGGCACCAATTAGGTTCTGTTGCATATAATGTTACCATTAGTTAATGCAATAGGCAACATGAAATAAAAAATACTTGTATTTAAAAAGTGTTAATGTTAATTTCTACATTTACTTATATAGATTTTCAGCTAACATTAATAAACTACATTAACTACAGGACAGTTAAATAAATAGACTATTAAATGCTGTAATTGTTCACAGGAAACACTGCAAACTTAATGCATAAACTCATGTTAACAAACCTCATTGTACATTAGTTACCAGGTATCTTTAGGCGAAGCATGTCTAAATCTAAATTTCTACAGTAAAGCAATTAAGTAAAGCAATGTTTAAACTGTGACAAGCACATTGCCATTACTGTACTGCAAATTACATTTATAAATATAATACTATAAATAACTTAAAGAGAGTAGGTCAGCTGGCAAAACTGACATTAGTCGCCCAGTCACAGATCTAGATTTAACTTCAGTGTTTCCCATCCAAACCTCCATCTACACAGGCTAACAAATACAACTGAAGCTTCTTACAGCCCAACCTGATAAACCCAACACAAAGGAGCCAAAGAGCAGGAAAATACGAGCAAAATCAGGTCCACCCGACTCAAGATGCTGCACAGTCTGGACGCTGTGCCTTGGGAATGCGAAGACTGTAACTGATTCGAGTTGAAAGGTCTGAGGGCCCAACAATGGCTTCCGATTAAGCAGGGGAGATTGCAAGACGCTTTGAAGAACTATAGTGCAGGGACTCTGTGTTATGTCACTGCCTTTGTGTTGAAAATGTATTCGAAAAGAAAGAGGGAAAGAGATGGATCAAGGGGCTTGAGTTTAGGGGAGTGTTTGTGGCAGTTATTTTTGCATGCAAGAACGTACATGCATGTGCGGTGGTAACCCTGGCCACAGCGGTTTGCTTGATCACAAAAGAGTTCCGACAGTGTTGGCTAAACATATCTTGGGAGGGGGGCTAGGGGGCTTTCTGCAGCCGGTCACAATACAGGCTCTGTTTGAGCAAGTGAGGGCACAAATGCAGCCCTCAACTGGAGAGCTTCACTCTTCAGTGACCTCTTTAGGAGCGTATGCAAAGATTTACACATGCATAAGCTGTGTGACCAGTTTACAAGTGACATACATAGTGTACTGCGAAAAATACGAAGATCAAGGTAAATGTGATGTGTTTCACAACTTGCAAAATCAGATCTTTTATACAAGTTAAAGGTGTGGTTATGTTCTCACAAGATAAATACATAATTGAATTAGAGAGCAAGCAAGACTGTCAAGAGAGCAAATGAAACAGCAGAAGGCCAGACGGCTTCATCCTCCTCACATGTTCCAGGAATGAGACAATGGAAGATTCCATGAACCCCGGCCAAAAACTCTCCGTCCGCCAGGCCAAGGAATGTCTGCCAGCATGTTGTGACGGGAGGTATTTAAAAAACATTCATGGAACCTTCAGACAACATTAAAGAATACCTGCAATAGCTGACAAGAAACTAACCAGAGCCGTGATCCCAAGTATAAAATTTTGGACCTTCAAATCACCCTGTAGATGTTTTTTGAATATGTTTATTAATTTGATTATGCATTCAGTTACCTTCAAGTGTAGTACTCTATGTTTGGTTCCATTACACAGAATTTTATAGATATTCCAAAATCAGATATTCAAATGTTCAGATTTCATCTAGGCCTGATTATGACTTTTCTCCTTCCACTGTCTTCTCGTTTTACATGGCATATAAAAAGAATGTGTAAACGAACACTACTTGTTAATATATCTGTGAATCACAGTTTTGATAAAAGTTGCCCCTCCAGTCTGACCTGATATTGGTATTGTGTTTAATCTACATTAAATGAGAGGCTCAGTGTTTTTAACTTATATCTAATGAAAACGCCTCAAATCATGTGTAATGCGCCTGGAAGGCTTTTGTTTAAATTCTTCTTGAAAAGCCTCATTTACAAAAGTCGCTGGTATTAATAGATATTCTGCTAAACAACTCTGTAGTCTGGTATCCTCCTGTAAAATCTGTATTTGTATCAAGTTTTAATCACTGTTTGGTATTTTCTATAGACATATCTACACCGGCATTAAAAGCAAGAGATTTTTAAAATCCCAAAATCTGATATAGGAAGACCTCTGGGACCTACAAAGAAGGAAACCCGGAAAGCCGGCAATGCTTGGGATGTACGGCAGCTTTTCCACCAGAATGTCTGCTTTTTATTTCCTGCCACTGGAATAACACACACATGAAGACACAGGCACGCACAAAAACATCTTTTGAGTTTTGAGGTGATCACAAAAAAGAAGCCCGGGCCTCTATGGTGAGAGCACAATGTTCTGCTTCCATAAACACTTCATTAGCAATTCAATTACCTGCGTGCTGACAGATCTGGTGCCATCTGTTGCGTCCACCGTCAAGTTGTAATGGGATTTCTGCTCTGCGTCCAGCGCTTGGGCCACGATCACCGTCCCGCTCGCCTTCCCCACCTCAAATCGACTGTCAGAATTACCACCTGTTGAGAGGAGGTTTTCAGCACAACCAAAATGGACAGGAAATTAGATGGCCATCATCACAAGTTAGGCAGTTGAGGACAGGGAGAGAGAACTGCACAGGTGGTGTCACGTTTGTGGTTTAGAGGCAAATGCTTCACACTTGGGTGTTTGCTGCAATAACGACTGTCTAACGTTCTGCATTGTCAAATATTACTGGCTTACATCATTAAAAAGCAAAACACGTAAAATGCCAAAAATACAAGAAAGTGGTAAAACAATATGTCGACTGGTAAGCATGCTCACTTGGGCAATAAACAGAGCTTTTGGTAGATTTATGAAGTGACAAAATGGAAACACTTCCGATACACATTTTGAGGTTATCACTTTGGTTGGTCAAATCACTACAATTTGGTCATAACAACTGCATCAAAGTAAGGTGAATAAGGGAAATATTAGCTTTATTACTTCCAAAATTTACCCATAGCTCTGCTAACAAACAATGCAAATTTTGTTTTAAAAATAATTGTATTTGGAAAAAATAACAACAAATAATTTGGTGATTTATTTTTCAAAAGCACTGCAGCATTTGTTTTGTACATCTCATTTGCTATTACTAATTTGTATTATATAATACTAGCAATATCGGATATAAGGCCACTCCTACTTTCTATGTCTTGTCATCTCAGCTTCTGAAAATCCCATATCGGTCAACCACTATAAAGAATTTTTCAATGAGTAGAAACACTCAGTATGACCAACATATAATAATGAAAACACTATACATGAAAGTACATAAGAGCATTGAGTGCATATGCTGGCAGGGATACAGCTACTTTTCAAATCCACTAGCTGGACACTCCCGTAGGATGTAGAGTCCGATCCTTTTGATTCAAAGAACCAATCGTAATGTATCTCTTTCACTGCTTCCAGCTTATAAGGCCTTAGTGAGAGAGAACTAACACTTTGGGATAACGAGGCACACCCAATGTTTAGAAGGAACAGTCACAACACCGCAAGACACAACGCACAAGACAAAGCAGATCTTTCACAAAAGCACTTGACAGATCTCATAATGGCCATGCGCGCAAGTATTAGGAGATCTGCAGCAGATACCTTCTGCAGTGCAGTTCAGGTCGCAAGCCATCTGAATGATGTAAAACAGCTCTTTAGATGCTATGTCCTCTTCCAAAGCCAAAAAGGCGAGCAAGGAGACAAATAAGTGGAGGAGAGAGGAGCAGAAGAAACATTCCGAAACAATGAGAGGAAACAAGTAGAAAAAGAGAGAGAAAGTAAAAGTCGTCAGTGATTGGTTAAAAGATAAAGGGACAGGAAGAGGATGCAAACTATTAAGTCGTATTATGACAGTTCTATTGAGAAGTAAACAGGAAGGAAGATAGAGGTTATGTCATGCACAGATACTTCCTCTACAGAGACTTGTTAGCAGATATAATCACGTTTTAGTTTATTTTCTTACTGCTAAATGTTAAATAAACCAAGTTGAAATTAATGTACAAGCTTAGACGTTTAAAGGCTATATTTATCAAACCAATACACACTGCAATGCACCCATATGCAAACCTTTGTAAAAACCCTACATACCTGTTATCTCAAACCAGACCGGTGTGTCCACTGTCTCCATGGTGATGACCCCGACCATGTGTGCCACAGGGTCACTCTCCATGACAGAGAAGGAGTAGAATGGCTCATCAAATGCCAGGGGAGCGGAGCTCGGCTCCGGTTTTGGGATCCATTCGATGTGCAGACGGCAGGTGGATGATTTCTGGGGTCGGCCATTATCAACTGCTTTAATCTGGTGGATATTTGTTGAGTAAAAAAATGTCATTAATAATACATCTACTTATATGATGTCCTTCCTTTTTTCATAATTTCTTATATTATAATTATTAATAACAAATAGAAGAACCATTATAAAGGATGTCATTTCTACATTATAATGGTTTCAAATGTACAGAAGTCCCACAGAGACCATAAAATAAACAGAGATCTTGAGAAAACAAAAAGAAAACTGTAAAAATAATGCATGTTTTTTGGAATTCTGTATGACGCAACATGCGTTTTTTAAATTCTGTTGGTACTGCTACTGGTGTCTAAATTACACACTATAGCTTTAAAAGATCTATTGAGATCTTTCCAGTCAGGTGTCCTTTCACTATGAATTATATTAAGTAGAATAATGGAGAGATAAAACTTGCTGAATGCTACTAAATGCGGGAAAGCCAGCACGGTGCCAGAACACCTGTCACTGTGACGTTTACAATGCGACAGATGTCAGGTAATGAAACAAAGGGAGGTCTGGCAAGAATGTCACAGTCCACATGGGTAGCCAAAAAGTTCACTTTACGCTTGTAAAACTTTACATTCCTGCTGGATGTCCTTCTGATTGTCTTGTCTGTCAGGTCTGAGAGCTCAGGCTTGCAATTCTACATCAAATCTAGACTCAAGTACTGCTGAGGACATGATCCTAACATACTCCAACTCAAACTAGAAAGTTTATATATTTGCAATATCTTGTGCAATCATCACATTATGACTTCTTTGCTTTTCATTTTGATCATTTCCAAGTTGTCAAATCTTTACACAAATGCAAAAATTATCTGAACAAACAAATTGATATACAAATAGGATAGTGTGTTCTAAATTAATCAACAACTACTCACTGTTAAGATATCATACTCTCCAGCAGTGGACAGCTTCTTAGAAGAAACCAGGCCAGTTTTGGGTTCGATGAAGAACTTTCCCTGTTCATCTCCATCCTCAATGCTGTAGGAGATCTCAGCATTAGGTCCTTCATCTCGATCCGAGGCGATGACGCGGTACACGGGATCTCTCCTGAGCGAACGCTCCTTCTCTGTTTTCTCTCGCTCTGGGAGTTTAATCTTGTAGACTTTCTCCATGAACAGTGGTTTGTTGTCATTCTCATCCAAGACTTTGACAATGACTCGGACTGTAGTGGACTTGTTAGGAACACCTTGATCAGACACTGTGATCTGTAGGGGAAGGATGTGTCCAGAAAAAAGGAAGAGGGAAATATAACAGATTGTTAAACTTCTAATAAACCCTCAAACTATTATTATGACTAATTCCCTTCTACTTCCATAGTCTCTTTTTTTGTCTGAAAATGTTCTGTTGATGACATTTCCATCCATCAAACAGATATTCTCCGACAGCTTTAAAGTTTGATCTGTTTGGAAAGAAAGTTTCAGAGGGAGGGCGGAAAAGGCTGTAATTGAGGGGGTGGAAAGCTTTATTCACTCAGATCTAGTTTTCTTCTTTCCTTTCATGTCGGATAACCCCAAAACCCGGGAGAACTCGTGTCATAATGAACATTTTCAATTAGAGTCACAAAACGAGTGGAACTCAGAGAGGTGCAAAGGACAATAATAGAACAAACTCCAGAATATCTGACACAAGTGATTGAAAACCTTCATTATAGCGAGCGCTTCAATCAATCGGCGTTCAGAGGTAAAGAAAAATCTCCTGCTCGGAACACCGGGGCAAGTGTTCCTATCTAAGTCAATTGGCTGACAAAATTGAAGTAATTCCCCATGCGCTTAGCTGTCAAGCAATCTTTTCAAAGACGTACAAAGGCGAGAAGGGGCTTTCGGGGCGAGAACAGGTTGTTACGCATTTCTCTGTGTGACTGTGAGCTGGCATTTTTTTCTAGATAATTTCTTTTTATGTCATTTGATGAAGAACACCATAGGCATCTATGATACTTACGATGCCCAGACATGGTTGCGAGGGGTCTCACAATGTATTTTGTCTTTTTACTTGCTACAGTGTTTTAAAAAAGATGTAATGCTCACAACACAAACAATTGTTAAAAAACATAGAAGTGTTTACATTTACAAGTTACATATAAAAAATGTGTCCAAGGTGGCACCTAAAACATTTTTTTTTGCTTAATAAATATATACATTGTTTTCGACAACTTAAAATACCTTATCTGTTTACTATTACCTAAGGGCTTGTGCAAACACCTTCAGGGCACACAAAATTCGAAACTAACAAAAATCAGCCAATAAATCTGTCTGACAAACTAACGCACATTTTATTGTTCTCCAAGACGGACCCCTCATTTGAAGAATGAATGAATGTTTTGAACATTAATTTAACAGGGTGGATTGTTTTACTTCAACTGCCTTCTGAGAGCATTCCTGTGAAAAACAGAGATAAAAAGTTTGCAAATGCGCACCAGTTCTAACAGCAAAGCACTTTTGTCAACACTATGAACAGTAATAGGGATGAGAGCTGTTCCAAACGAGTGGAGACGCGAGCATTAAGCAGACGCTAGTGGTTTGTTGAGCATACACTCAAACTCAGAACGCCGTGTCCAATCTCAGCTGGTATCCGTTAACCAGCTCATTAATTTCCGCTGGATATCTTCAGTTAATCTTGGAAAATGCCCATTTGAGGCAGCTTAATGGTACGCTGGTGCATACGCTGATGAATGCAAACACGCGGGGAGACGCAGACATACACACTATTTCCCGCTAATGAACTCGGCAGACTTGTGTAGCATTCGATGCAAAATTACTGCAGTCTACAGTGGAAGCAGACGAATAACAGGCCTGCACAGTCATTTAAAAGCATCTGTTCAACACTCTGTAAAAACTTTCCAGTAGTTACACACACAGGCATTTGGTGTTAACGGTGAGTAAACCCATTATGTGTATTTGTTTTCAAAGCTGTCCAATGCTGTCCAAGCTCTCTGGCCAAACAGATTTAATTAAATAAGAGGGACTTGGTCAGCTCCTGCAAACGATTCTCCTGAGCTAAGCGTTTGTTTGCATGCCTTCAATGTATTGCTTTTTAAACATTTCCTGGCAGAATTGTCTGGACAGAATTTAGAGGGCAAAATTTCCAGTTCAATAAAAAAAATAATGCCAGGCCTGCTTTAAATATCAATTACATAACTAGATTTTTTGCATTTTCAAAAGAAAATCTTAAAGGGACAGCTCACCCAGAAGCAAAACATACAGGTTTGGAATGACATGAGGATGAGTAAATGATGGAACAAGTTTCATTTTTGGATGAACTATCACTTTAAGAAAAAGCAATACCCTCTGGAACAAACTGCACAATTTGAGGTATCATTCATGGTCATATCACAAACTTACAGATCGAAAGTTACAGTCTAATACCTAGGAGTAGGGTTTTATTTACATGTGATTTGCTTAAACTGGAAAACATATCCATTTTATAAAACATTTTATCAACGTGTGTTCCCTGGAATCTAACCTATGACCTTTGCGCTGCTAACACAACAATCTACCAATTTAGGCCGTAGGACCTGTATGTCAAAATTCTAAACATTGTGTTTTGATCTCTTAGTGGAGGAATTGCAGTAACAGCATTCAGATGCCTGGCAAACAGGCACTGTGCCACCACATTCCCAGATGCTCCGGGTGTATTCCCAGGAACAAATTTCATTACTTTGCAAAATCAACTTAAGTGAATCGCAGTAATATCTTGCTGTTTGGTTTTGAAAGTTCAAAGACCGACAGGGCAGACCCTCTGACGTGCTGTGCATGTCTTAACATGTCCCAGCTCAGCTTGCTTGCTCTCTTTCTTCTCTCTCTTGCAGAGCCCTGCAAACTTTCACACACACACAAACACCCTCACCCTGCCCCCACATTACTGCCTCTACCTTCCCCCAGGCATCTACTGCCCCAACTAACCACATGGAGCCCCTGACCACCAGTTCATTCCACTATCTTCTGGGGCGCTCTCCACAGCAGGAGAGAACTGCCCCTGGGAGAGAGACAGTCAGACTACTGGGTTGGGGAGGGCTTGGTGAGAAAAGACCCCTGGAGGGACGACGTCAATAAAGAGCTTCCTGTTGCTGGACCCCTGACTAAACGCCAGGCACAAAACTAAATTGCTCAGGTTGTCATGACTACTGCTGTGGGCCACCAGGAGTCAGAAAGCAAAAGAGAAACAGGATCCAGAAGAATGCTACTAACTATTCTTTATATAAAAGACTAGTCATTCAACTGATTAAAAGCCAGTTAGTGAGGCTGATAAATAGTTGAATCTGAAATAATTGCTATAAATTGTATGAAATTAGTGCCACAACCTGTCAGAAGAGGGTTTTAGCATGCTGACAGTTCACTAATTAACCCTTTCTGAGGATCACTTTATAGCACCACATAGTTGTTGGTCTACGTACAGATGGGACATTGCATTGGGTTTTGCATCATTAACGTTGCATTTTTAAAAATATCAACTTTTAAATGTACAACATTGTTTTTCATTTTGTTTTTAAATGCAAGGACACGGAATGCAAGGTCTTATGTGAACGGCAACTAAGACAAAGCTCTGATCCGTGTCTGGTGGTCATGACCCAAACCAGCCTAATTATCCAGCTTTTCCTTAACACCAACTTGTTCAGACAACTCACCAACTAGTTGCATATTCCTCTCTTAAGTTGCCTTCTGTTCTTTTCTGTTTATAAATATGCTTAAATATGTGTGTTTATATCTTTTTATTAAACCCACAGAGACCCATGTGCGTTAGCTATAATTGAAGTCAGGCCTGGCCGCAAATTAACACAATTTTGTTTTTCTATTTAAAATTTCAATTAAAAGGGTTAATCAGACATTGTCAGGTGTAAAAACATTCATTACAGCTCCTTAGAGTTAAGACAGCTAATATACCATATCCAACATAAGTAAATAAAACTACACGCACCACCAAACTCCAATTCTGACATTTCAAGAAAAACAAAAAAGCTTCTTTAATTAAAAACTAGAAGAACAGATTTAACCTTGAGGGGATCTTGGCACTGCTAATATTTAGCTGAATTGTTGGCATTAGGTAATTACAAACCTACAGTCTGTTGGTCAGTGGGCTTCACTTTGAAGTGAAGAGGAGCTCTTCACATCACTGAGGGGTGCGGAGAAGACAGGAGGACGGACGCTGGGTAAGCGTGTGCTTCGGGGTGTACCAACCTCCCTGCTTTTATTTCCTGTCCGCAGCCCTTCTGTCATTTACTCAATTCGCTATACAATTAAAGCCGAAACGGGAATTAAAGCACTGGGAGGGATTGACACAAATTTGCCAAATTAAACAACGTGCCACAGGCCTTAAATTGCACAATCCATAATGATAATTAAAGGAGCATCAGTCTGTTAAGTCTTCTGTGCACAACTAGCAGTGATATCAGCAATCTGTGGTTTTTGGGAGGCAGAAGTTCAGGGGCGGGCAGTAAAGAGTTATTGACGGAGAGACAGGGAGAAGCTTGCAGCTCAATTAAAATCCACAAGTATAAACTTTGGCAGGGCAGGGTGACGCTTCCTGTTCTGGCCTGCCTAATCCTGAGACGGTACACTGAGTGAGAACAAAGGCAAACCACCCCACATACACACACACACAAACACATCTACTCTCACACACACCGGATATCTAAATCCCCCCTCAGCCCGCACATGCTTGTAGTTTAGTTTGGTGGCAAACTCAAACTTGTGGCTTTCAATAAGTTTAATAAACCGTTTTCCTCCTTTTAAAGCTTTTATCCATTCCAGCTGAGGAAATCCCCTAGTGATATGCCAGGTTTAACACTCAAAAAAATGACATTTATTTACATTTATGGAATTGGCAGACACTTATTCAAAGGGAGATACAGTGAATTCAAGGCCCTACACAAATAATTCATCTGTTTCGTGAGAATTGAAGCCATTACCTTGAAGTTGCAAGCTCTATGCTCTACTGGTTAAACAACATGAACACTTGTGCACTTACAACTGACATAAAAGTGTTAGTGTTTGCATTATTGTGAATGGATGCTTTACGGAAGTGTGTGATTGATGAATCTGTCCATCTGTTTTTACCTCCAAAATGTGTTCATCCTGTTGCTCTCTGTCCAGCTTACGAGATGTAGTGGAGACCAGACCTGCAAACAAAACAGCACAATTTAATAATTAAAAATAAAACTCAATATGCACTTTATCCTAGTAAATTATTTTTCTTTACTGCTACAGACTTGGAACATACACAGTTTCAGTACCTAGCTATCTTCAGGAGACATTTTATCTACAGCTAATTATAATGACAACAGACTAACAACAGACTTGCATTCTTAATTTAAACCTTATTTGTTTAATTTATTAATTATTTTTACTCAAGGACATGCCTGGATATCCCCAAAGGCAGGTTTTGACAAGATTTAGCTAACTTCTGGGGACAATTTTGCCACTCAAAGCATAACAAAGTAAACCCGCACACACAAGCGCTAAATAAATACCACAGATTCAGCTACTCGGAACAGCAGAAACAGGCCTCGCTCTTGTCGCCAGGACTGTTTCAAAGCTGAATAAACACATGTGCATTAAACACACACTCACACCACCTGAAAACTCAAAACCTCACACGCTACCCTTAACCATCAACAAAACAATCATTGCAAACAACTTCAACACGGCTAAAAGCTTTTAAGGGAAATCTTAGAGTGAAATCTCAATCTAACCGTCACTCTGTTTACTCCATGTGTGAATGCGCAAGTAAGTTTCATTTATCTGTGTGTGTGTGTGCATTTACTTAACCATATATTGGGGACAAATTCAGTTAACCTGAAAGATCTGAGCAAATCCTCTTTGTGGGGACGGTCTCATTTGTAAAAATGGCATAAATATACAGAAAAGTTTTTTTAAACAGTTAAAATGCAGCAAGTTTTCTGTTAGTGTTATGGTTAGAGTTATAGGTTATAGTGTTTATAACTAGCTGTGTATGAAAACAACAGAAGTCTTTGCAATGTCCCCATTTAGATAGGTGTGTGTGTGGCATGGCTGGGTTTTTTTTGTCGATTTCCCTCAAAGGCTTTACATTACAGCAAAACAAAATCTGTGCTGTACGAAAATCCAATTGGAACTAAACTCAAGAACTGAACAAATAAAAAGTGAATAAACAGGCAACAGAAAAACGTCGAACAACAATGCAAATGAGCACACGTTTCTGTACGGTGCATCTCGATTGCAGATAATAAGCAGACTTGTGTTTCTCCGTCACTATAATAGTACATTAGACGGGGCAGAGAGCGCGGCGGACGCTGCCAGCTCCGGCCACACGAGAGCTGCCTGCCGACCGCACCGCGTCTGATTAGTGCCGAAAAAGGATTTCCGAAACCAGAAGCCATCAATGGCACACATGCAGGGAGCAGAAATAGCTCGGCCGCAACACGCCTCATGCTCCTGTTCAAATCTGTGTTGGGCTGCTAACCTCCCTCACTCCCAATCATACAGAGAATTAAAATAACGTTTAAATGAGGTATAAAAACGACAATTTTGGCATATTTATGCACTTATTTCTGTACATCAATGGACCACTTGAACTTGACTGGAATGAGAAACTGAAATAAGTTCCTCACTAGGATAATGTTGAATGTTAAAATATTATTATATAAATATTGTTTAGCAGGTTTTTATATCAAGAATGCCGTGTTTCAGGAAACATTTGATATAAACATTCAGGAAACATTGGATATAAACGTTTAGGAAACAATTTATATAAACGTTCACTGCTAGGCACTGCAAAGTAATAACAATTTGCAGATTTTCTAAAATTAGCTTTTAAAAGCTGCTTATTCTAAACCAAACCCACTGTAATTCTGAAACGTCTCTCAGGAAGTGACTTTTGGTTTTGGGCTTAGAGAATACACAGTTAAGCCTATTCAGCTTTGCTCTCTCATTTCATCAGTTCATCTGCATATCATGCATAAGGGATACGGTGCAGGTTGCAGTGGTTTACTGTCTGCATAGTAGCGAGATGGAACCAAGATGGAACCCAGATCCATCTCAAATGAACCCATTCTTCACCTGGCTATTGTTCCATGAGACTTTGTGTGTGTGTGTGTTACATTTCAGGTCTGAAGTGTATGGCTGTTGAACAGACACACAAGAGCAGGCTGCATAAAAGACGCCTATGGTTCATACCCACAATCCATTTTCCCTGCCCAAAAAGCAGTGGTCTCCTGCATCGTGGGCTGAGCGTGGCCAAGGAAAATTACAGTTCTGCCATTTTGGGAAAAAGAAAAACAAGAACCTTGGAGCAAGGAGAGCAGATCTATCCAAGAAAGGAACTAACAGAGAGAGAGAGAGATACAGAGAGGGAACAGACAGGGAGACAGACAGACAGAAAGAAGGAAAGAATGAAACAAAGAAATGAAGTAAGAAAGAAAAAGGAGCAAAAGATCTCCAGTGCTGAGTTGAGGGTTTGCAGCTGGATATGAATCATGCTCTGTTTCCAGCCTCCTCATTTCATTAGTAATAGAGCCCCCAGATGATGTTTACCCTCATTGTTTCTGAGAAAGCAAATGAATTCTGCCCAAAGATTTCATTATTTGATCTGTGACTCTGTATTCTGAGGTATTTAGAGTCTGCGCTCTTCTCACTGAGTGTGAGCTTGTGACCCTCGGCTAAAATCCTCTATGCCAACCGCTGTAACTCCTACAGTAAACACATTGTGAAATCTCACATATAATGATAGTGCCGCCACACTGCCTCGGCTGCCTCTGGAGAAAAGAAAGGATAAAATGAGAGGAAAAGAAGCAAAAAAAGAGCAATGGAGTGCCTCTGTAAATGACATTCTGGCCTTTCCTCCCGAAACACTTCTGCTCTGTCAAAAAAGAAAGGCTATTTTCTCTTTCTGGCTCTCTTGAACTTTCCCTCGCTCAGATGGAAGGCCATTGATGGACTTTAAAACTGGTATCGTTTAACAGTCAGGAATGCGACACCTTGTACGCAAGGCCGAGAAGCCACATTCCTCATTAAAGATCGCGAACACATGCTAAAATGCACACACTTGCAGGAACGCACACGGGCTGCTCTCGGACACAGATAAATGTATATGCGAACTGCTCTCGTAGCCCACTAACAAGCACAAACAGTCTGTGCCACGGCTACACAGATAAATGAGTGTGCGTACAAAGACGCACACTGTAGTGGGTAGAGCCGGGCAACGTTCCCGAATGCAGCCTAACCCTCCTCCCCATTCTAACACACACACTCACACAAACTGTGTATGTGAATAGCAGCCATTTCAGAGAAAAGAGAGAGAGAAAAAGGGGTAACACTTGAGGTAGAGAATGGAGTCTTTGCTTGGTTTGTGTCTCTTCTAAGAAGCCTCACATTAGCCTTACACCATTAACCCCCCGCAGAACACTCAATGGAGCCTATCAAAGTCCCATCTGAGATACACACCAACACAGGTTCCCAGCTAACAGGAAACATTCTCAGAACGTTAGCTGATGTTCTCTAAAAGTTCTCTCAAAGTTCTCTCAAAGTTATCAAAAACATTCTTGCATTACGTAAAAAAGTTAATCAAGCAATAATGTTAATACAATGTCAAATAAAAAAAAAACAGCTTTTGTTACTTAACAGAAACATTAGGGGAATGTTTTACAACTTAAAATTGTTAGCTGGATCAGCTACACAAACAGCACACAAAAAGGACTAAAAGTAGCAAATGTTGAAAGATACCAGACTCTTATTATAGTTTTACTCATATACAACTATGTCGACAAGTAATTAGACTTGTATGCAATTATGTGGGCGACAAAAATAGTTAAGGGGCGTTTACACGGATTTTCAGTAACAGGAGTCACTTAATTTTGATGATGGTTGGTAACTTGAGCAACCAACTACATGCAAATTCCCAAGGCAACACGATACAGCAGCTACCCAATGAAATTGCAGAGAGTGAAGCTCATGTGATTGGTGGCCAATACAATTGGATTACGATTGCATCGCAGTGATGTAGCGGGCCAAATTCTATCTTAAATTAGAACTGACGTTAGACCAAATAACCATTTACATCTAATCGCAGTGGCCTTACAATGAATTTAATTTAATCTCAGATAAGACACTGTATGTTTTTTGTGGGTGAAAAGTATGTGAGTTAAACTCTGATGTCCCCAGGCGTTTCTGACTCTAGAACCTCCCATTCTTATTGGTGGATAAAGCAGACATCATCTGAATAAATCCCATCAACCCTGTCCAGCAGTTTCGGCTCAGTTGCCGCATTTAGCAACCAAAGGCCCTTAGAAATGGGGCAGCTGATGGAAGGAAATTCCTATCTGAGAGGGACTGAGATTACTAACATGGAGCTTTTAGACCTCCGCTTTATTCGGTGTACTAACTCCATTTAGCGTGTGAGTGAGAGAGAGACAGGGGGAGAGAGACAGTGAACAAGAATAAAGAGACAAATCCCTGGCAGATAATGTCTCTTTCAAAACATTCTTTCTGATTAGAGTATTCCAGAGCTCAAGGCTCACTCATGCATGGGGACGACCTGGATTTACAACACTAAAATGCTGCATTCCTGCCCCTGTACGAGAATGTGTGCTCAAGGTCACGGCTGCATGCTTGATGTTTCTGTTTCATTGCAAGGTACTGGCCAGTACCATAAAACCTTCTGTCTTGTCTTCATAGAAAAAACATGTTTCTGCACAACCAAGCGAAAAGTTGCAACAATAACAAATGCAAAAACAATGGTTTTTGTTCTGACACACAGAGATTCCTATCCCAAACAAACACCACTGGTTCAGCCAGAAAGCATGATGGGCTGCTTAAACAAACATGCTGTTTTAAAATAGCCATGGTGATTACACTCTTTGGAAACCTAATATTGCTTTACTTATAGTTGAACTTTGCACCTTTATCTTAGTATGCTAACATCGAAAGATGACACACTTCCCCTTAAGGGAAATATATATTTTACATACAAGCTTATTTCACTATGGTGAATTAAATCGCATACATTACATGGATGTATAATAAAATACCCTTCGGACAGATTCCGTATTAAGAATGTGCATAGTATTGCCTGAGATCAGAGGTCATTCTCTTTTGTGGACTTCTGCTTGTGGATCAAATATCAGGGAAGATTTCCGGCGTGTGAAATCCGTAGGTTAGCAGTAAACAAGCAGGACAGGTGCGCTGGTGGATATGCTTCACAAGCCTTTAAAACCCTGCAACTTTATCCACAGGAATGAGGTGAAGCGGGGAGCGAGTTGTGTTTTTTTACTCAGCACCTCGCCTTAGTTTTCCATCCTTAATAACCTTTTGTGCCTCGTGCCAACTGTGCGAGCCTAAAAGGCAGGAAATGACAGGAAGTTGTTGGATGCAGTATCCATTTCTTTTCAAGCTACCCCTGCTCGAACCCTTTGAAATGTGTGGAGGGCATTGTTGCCTCCTGTTTTTCTGCTATCAAAAGCAGGGCCTTGCAGAAAAATGACAGGAAAGTGGAAAGGAGGAGAGGAAAGCAGGTCTTGTGAATCATTGCCGTGATATCCTCCTTTCGCTCCAATTAAACAAGCGGAGCGGAGCTCAAAGGCCCAGAGGTGGCTCGTAGACTTCTAATTACCCGAGCTGATTTCTATCCCAGCAGCCAATGTTCTGATAATATCGGCACTGCAAGCTAAAACTACAGTGGGAAAGGGACAAAGAGAGAGCTAATGCAGATATCAGGTATTACACTAGAGATTTGAGATTTTGAGAATGTGATTTTGCGTGTGTGCGGTTTGCGCGACAGAACAAGAGCTGCATGCATTGTGCCAAGCACAATTCTTTTGCATTTGCCCACCGGCTAGAAAAATAATTCCCATACTCAGAGACTACGTGCATACCCAAGGTGCAAAATTAATGCTCTGCGAACACTGAACACTATTAAAAATGCGCTTTGGTGGATGAAAAATTAAAACTGAATAATTGGGCACGTGGCTGCTAACTTTACTAGGCACTCCAACACTTATATGGTGTAATCTGCGTGAACAATAGTTTGTTTTTTTCTGTGATAAACATGATGTCATCAAATCACATTGACTGACAGAGGTTTATAAACCCCATGTACCAACATCGCTGCAATATACCTTTTAAAAATATGAGGAACAAACATGATGTGTCATGTTTTTGCAAAAGGTGGTGTTTCACAGACAGAGAGACTGCGCTCTTTGCCGCAAATATGCAGGGGAAAAATAGCTCAATGTTTTCTTTGTCATAAGGACAGAATATTTTTTGATAAAGAGAGTGCATAATGCAATCATAGTGCTGGTAAGAATTTTAATCATGGCTAATAAATTTTCTTAATTCCACCGCCACTGGCAATGACACCACTGGTAAAAAGTTACATTTATGCTCTGTGCACTTTTGTGTTACTTCTGGAGACATGAGGAGTGTATCTTTACATCTCGAGTATATCTTTAAATCTTACTTGATAATGTATACAAGTCTTAATGCAAAAAGTCAACGTCAGTTATGAAGAAAATGATATTTGATCCCTCTGTTGTTGTCCTCTCTCTCTCTCTCTCTCGTTCTCTGCATGTACAGTACTATGCAAAAGAAACCTAACTCCTAAGCTACCCGAAAAACTGTGCAAATATACCTGAGACTAAAGCAAAGGGTGGTCATACCAATATTAATTTGATTATTACATTTAATTAAAACTAAAATCTATTTATGACATGATTTTTTTAAAGCAACCTCACTTTACAGGATTTTTTAAAAAATGCCTAAAACTTTCATAGCACAGTAGCTTTGGAGGCATGTTACTTTAAGCATCTTGGCGTGGCCACAGTTCGTCTGGAATTAGTGTGTCTCAGTTACTTCTGTTTCTTCCCAGACAGACTTGATGATAGTGAGATCAGATTTCTGTGTGGAGCACCGACTGTTGTCGGACTCCATGTGCATACAAAAATCTCAATGGATTATAGTTATTAATGGGAAGATGAATGTTTGTAAATGTAAACTGATATTTCCACCTCTTACACTACAGCAAAATATATAAATAATGGTTTTAAAACCATTTTTGTTGGGGTAAATATATTTTTGCACAGTATTGTATGCTTCTGCTGTAAGAAGCGAGTGGCCATGTTCACTTGTGCAAGCACGCACTCACTCACAGAGGCGTTTTTTCCTTTATCGCACCGTTCAAAGTCCGACTCAGTGGGGTGCTTCAAAAAAACCAGTCAGAAAGCAGCTTTCAGGCAGGTGGGTTAATTTCTCTGCGCTGACAGGTAAAGTGAGGAAAAGATCTCTCTTACACACAGCCAAGCAAAAAAGCCTGGTGTATTCATTCAGAGAGTGCATTTTATGAGGGCAAAAAAGGAGGAGATGGAGAGGCTAGCGGTCCGCCCACACACCTTGCAAAGAGCAAAGGCCTCTGGGATGGACCTCAAAGATATAGAGAAAGAGAGAAAGTGAGGAAAAAAGGTGTGAACGAGAATCGGAGAGTAAAGATATGCTGCATGCTTTGCTATTGTATATATATAATGAATGCATGTGCATTTATGCAGGGAGATACATGGGTGTGCACACACACACTCTATATTTATGCAGAAACACACCCACGCTGTCTTTTTATCACTTTAACTGCCCTGTGAGGAAGAGATTGAGGTCAGTGTGAACAGGTTAACCAGACTCTTTTGCATGACCTGACTCAAAGACAGGAACAATCTGTTCACCTGCAGTGGGGGTTTATTACCCTCAGCCATACTCGCCCAACAATTCGGCACTCACGATGACAATAAACACGCCTCTATGACAAAACCCAATCCATCTTTGTCTGCTGACTTTAAAAATTCTGGTGCTTCCTGTTGATTCTAACTGTTTCATATAGGTGTCAGAGAAAGACACGGACAACAGGAGTAATATTATTGTGCCCACTGAAGTCCACTTTTAAAAGCAGTCAAAACATTTTTCATCAGAAATTCATAATTTACATAATTTTTATGTAATTTGCCATCCTTACAAGAACATTCAAAAGCCTGTTTATGTAACTGTACCTTTGACCTAACTTATATGTTATTGACCTACATTACAGCCTCTGTGTATCATTTAAACTGTCATTTATTCATTTATACCCATTTCTAAATGAGCCATATTTGCGGCTTACTTTCTATAAATGGCTTGGATGGACTGGGCTTTTCCATTGTGAATGCTAGAGTATGTCGACATAATACAATGAGCTCTTTTATTTCAAAAGATCAAGGAAAATCCTGTTTTCTATGACATGTCCCCTTCAATGAGCCTCAAAAGCAATGCTAAGACCTGTTTACCATTGCCAAAGACAAACAACACATCTGATCCAAGCCCTTATTTACCTCACACACACATACTCACGACTGAATCAATCTGTCGATATCGTCCGAGGAGGTTTTGTGATCAAGCGTGCAAAAACGTCCACTGACAAATAAATAATCAAACTCAGATGCTGCAGTTGTGCTCTGCACAGACCTACCAGCAAACCAACAAACAAGTTTATTCTGTTCCTTCCCACAGGTCCTATTTTTTCCAGTGCAGCTTTGTAGACGCGCCAGCGCGGGGCTCTGCTGTTTCCAGGCATGTAATTACCGAGGTTTTGCCTGCTGTATATTTAACTGCTTTATCACCAGGCGTGACATGTTGGGAAAGAAAATGAAATACTAATATAGAGGTCAGCGGCGCTAACAATTAAGCTTGATATTTGATTTGAAACGAACAGGTCTCTGCGACAGGTTTGCTGTGGTTTGCGTTTTGCGAACCAAGCCCCCGTGGAAACCTTATTTGAATATAAACAATACAGGTAGCTAAGGTGTTTGTGCAACCTGTGATAAGGATGAGTGTTACAAGCTAATTGCTTGATGACTTTGAGTCATATCACATGAAGCAGCTTTAAATGTGTTGTAAGGAAAACTGTGAATGATGGCTTAGCTCAAATCGAACAATACCGCAGGCTATGAAACTGTCTGCATGCTCTTTCCTCTAACATGCACACGAATGCACACAAAATGGCTGCTTTTACCCATGTCTTCAGTATGTATTCAGCAGGGATCTTTCTTTTCCTCAGCCCTGCTTCTTAGACATCTGAGGTGTCTCGGTGATGAAAGTTTAACAGGCTCTGATATGCAGGTACACACCCAACATGTCTGTCACTTTACCCTGCCTCAAAAACATGCCCTCTTAGTCTCTCTCTGCTGCACATTTTCTAAACACCTTTAATCCAGAAACAGGCGAGTTAACCTCCACTAAGAGATAAGACATCTTTCTTTCACCTTCTTTTTGAGGTTAATAGAAAGCCTTTAGTCCTGAAAGCTTTTATTTTTGAGTAAGTGATTGAAATCATTTTAGGTTTTAGTGGCTAAAACCTTTCTGACGAGGAAGCAACAGTAAATTTCCATTTATTTTGAGGTAGTAACTTAAATTTATAAAGCAAAGAAAGAACATATTTTTTGCTATTGCTCACCCACGATAAGCCTGTGTAAATCTGTGCTAAATGAAAATCAATGTGGTCAAAACCAATCAACCTTAAGGCTGAATTTTAATCATTTAATTGATTCAAATTAACCATTCCTTTTTATTTTTAGAAACACAGTTTGAATAAACGCAATGAAATTAAGTGGAAAAATCACATGATGTAAATGGGTTGCACAGGACAAATCTCTTGTAGATCACCAACTGACTAGTACAGTGCACCTGTATGTTATCTACGGGAGAGAGCTGGACGCATCCCTGATTACTCTCAGCTATGTTATGTCTGAGTCTGAGTGTTTGGGTGCCATCTCATTCTTTCCCCGCACTTTGTGTCTTCTACATTACAGACTGATATGATTCTCCAGTGATATCACTTATGCTTGTAGAGACCTTCCTTCGGGGATCTGATACGCACTTTGAAAATGACAAAATATTTCAGGAACGTCTCCTGAACCGTCTCCGTTGATTATTGTGAACACAGGACCTCGGAACTTAAAACTACAAGTGTTGCATGGAGACTTCTTATCTGTATCTCATGGTAACACACACAAACAAGCTATAATAACCCACACATCCGCCACACTTGCAATGGTTAATGTTCAACAACCAAAAAAGCCAGACTGCCTCAATTTTCCTTTCTTTTTTCCCCTCTTCCCTTTCGTTCATTCCCTGGAATGGATCCAAATGTGGAAGAGTTAGTGGGAGAACACAGACTGCTGGAGGACAAACCCTTATTTGGTCTGAAAACTCTCATTGGCTGCTGCTAGCAAAAATAACCTTCACATTTGTGTATGTGACTGCACAGGAAAAAACACTAAAAAGACCACACAAGTCTGTAAAACACTGTGAGAGAGGCTGGCCACTAGCTTTCACAGACTGGCCAAGACCTTCAAATCCAATGAAACTTCAGGGCCAGTTTCTCAGACCAATTACCCTCAGGTTCACAAGGTGTAACTAAGCTTGAATGGGACTTTTACATTGCATGTCTTTTTTTATTCATAAAATCTTGAAGATTTAAGAGAAATTACCTTAAGATAGGAAACATCAATAATAAGATTTCTTTAACATCTCATCTTTAATATTCTTTAATGTTTCTTCTAGACAGCAAGGAGATTAAATTAATTCTGTAAATTCTGTAACATTATTAAAACGTTCCACTAAAAACTTCAGAATATGTTTTTGATAGCTATAATACATATCAATAAGAAAGTCCTACTAACGTAACTGCAACAATGGTTATTGATTCCTTCAAGAAAACTTTTAGAGAATGTTCTAAGAATGTTCCCTGTTAGCTGGGTAAGTCTCCTGCATCTTATATTTTTCTGCTTGGAAAAGTCTAGAAACCTCACACATTATGCTCAGATGTGCCAAGATACCAAAAGTTTGTCAAAGTCTTCCAAAATCAAATTATCTGGGCTATACTATCCACATTAATTATATAACTCAGTACTCTTATTTGTCTTTATTTTGTGCATTTTTATTTCTCCCAAGGAATTTTAGCCTTTGAAAGCTTGTTCTACACACTGAAACAAGTTCAGGCGACAATAGGGAAGGTTATCTGACCTAACATGTTTCAAAAAAGCCCTGAACATGAAGTGTGAATCATTTCAAAGCTCCCTACAGCTGCCCACATCTGGATGTGCTGTTTGTGCCTTCTTATGCCTTTGGTATGCTGGCAAAATTGTGTTCCACTCTACAGGGGAGAAAAACGAGGGGGAGGGAAGCCATTGCTGTATAAAATATTCAGTGTGGGTCCATTTAGCAACCCCCATATGCATACACAGTGATCCATGAAGAGAGTGAGAAATAGAGCAAAGCGACAGTGGATGAGCGAGACAGAGTGAGAAAACAAGAACAAGCAGTAGATCCAAGAAGAAGCGAGTGAACCTTCATAGACTTATTCACTGCGCATTGTACTAAAGATTATGCTTCAGTAGATTTACATAAAAACAGCGGGCTGAGACCCCAGCACGGCACTCAGAGAATCTCAGGAGACCATTAGAACATATCTCACCTATCTCTTCCACTGTATTTGTATGTGTTCTTAAAGTGGATGTCTACTCTGATGGACTAATCGCTTTTACATTACGGATGTAGCTCAATGTGAGCTCTCAGGCTGTGCAACAGATTCAGCGCTACAGAGCAGATGTTTGTCTGGTAAATGAGTCACCGTGTGAGCTGAACAAATAATTAACAGAATTGTATTTGTTAATATATAAGCACAGGGTAAATTATGGTTTGTTACAATTCTAGGACCATTAAAAACAGAAAGATAGTGTTGTGATGGTAATGTTTTTTTGTAGAATAAATGGTGAAGCTATGAAACAATAAAACATGTCCCTGGTTTAAGGTTTTTTGAACACATAGTTTTTACTGTAAAAGCACAGATACTGTGCTGTATTAAGAACTATACTAAGACTCACACAAAGTCTGATGTGAAAGTACAAAATATTCACAAAAATGCTAGAGCTAACTACTTACGCCTCTGGGTCCAGTGCCTCAATTTTTGTGACTCTCTGAACTAAGTTACACCTGAATGAAAGCAAAATGTATTCTGGTATATTATTTTTTGAACACTGTTGTGTGATATTTCAGACTCAGTGTGAAGCTTTGAAATGTTTCTCCTGTCAAAAATTCAGACTTGGTGTGAATAGGCTTTGAGCTTACCCACATCAATTGTTATACATGCATTTCTTAAATTGAACTGAATTTAACATTTTTAAATCAATCATTGAAATAAGAAAACAATCGATTGACCGCTATCCAGAATGACGCATTCCCCACAATGTCTCTCTCTGTTTCAAACAGCTGTCTACCTCCGAGGCATCTTCCCACAGATCTGCAGGATGAAAACACAGAGCTCGTTCTTGGACGTGCTCACCTGTCTTTGAGTTGATGCTGAAGAAACCCTGCGGGTTCCCGCTGGTGATCCTGTAGGAGAGCTTATCGCTGGACTTGGTGTCTGGGTCAAACGCCTCGATATGGATGATGGAGACATCTTTGGGTGAGTTCTCCATGACAGACGGGTAATACACAGGTTCAGAGGTCTGAGGGGCATTGTCGTTGACATCCTGGACCTCGATGTACACCTCCACAAAAGAAGAGAGTGGGACAACGCCACGGTCAGTGGCGTAGACGGTGAGCCAGTAGTGATGAACGGTCTCGTGATCCAGCAGCTCCTGTGTCCGAATCACACCTGAGGACAACACAAGATACATGAGATGCATTAATTTACTCTAATATACTGCATTTTTCGTATGGCTGCTTTGACAGTAGTTTTACCAAACACGTTAGTGTTTGGTAAAACTTAAAAGCAAATGTATCACTCATAATTAATTAATTCAGCTATTGAAAGTTTCTAATGATAAGCCAGACACTAAGATAAAGTGAGCAGTGTTTGTCTGCCAGTCACATGATCTTAACACGGTGACCATGATAGATAACCACCCATATGTAAAACAAAACCATTTTTCTAGGCCACTGACACGGCTGTACATCATTTTACAAGTACTGCTCAAAACTACTATTCATTTCTCTAGGTGTGAAACTGTAAATGGATCTTTAAATAGCATTTCTACATTTTTCCAGCCACAACATCCTAAGTCCATCACACTGTGCCTATGATAATGGTAGCTTAGGAAGCAGATAAGTGCTTCTGAAAGGTTCAAAGGAACCTAATACCTCTTATGGATTATCTTATGGACCTCTGAGTGTATGATGCCTTTATTAAACTCAGCTTGCCTGGAGCAGAAATCACCTGTTTAGCTCTCTCTACCTTGCAATTTCAAAACATTAGAGATGTTGGGAGCATGGGCCATGTGTGCTGCATTGCACTCAGCTGTGTCAACAGTCTGTCTATTCAGACAAGCTGAACTATCTGTTTCACCGCCATAAAAGAATGAGGGGGGTGGAAGAGAAGGTGGAGGCCGTCAAAGTGCAAACATCAGCTCTGCATACAAAGAGCAACCAAATCCATCACATATGATGTTAAGAGATGAAGGGAAGAAAGTGAGAGAACAAGAAAGGAGGACCTGGACTTTGATCTGTACATTTACATGCACGCTGGCGAATAAAGGTGTGGCATAATTTATATTGCACTGTGACTCATTAAGTTTTATTGTAGCATCTTGCCAAATAAAGTGCAGGCCTATTTAAAGGCAATAAAGATTCAGCTTGCCTGAAAAGCCCTGCCGTAGGGTTACCGGTATCCAAGTGATCTCATCGCTTCTGAAGAGGGCGTAGGTGGGTGTACATGAATGGAGAGAGAGAGACAGAGAGCGAGAGGTACAGAGACACTCCCTGACCAAAGGTTACTGTGGTCTGAACTGGGAGGTTCCTGCATTCAAAAACTCTGAATAAACTTGATCCTGTAAACTTTGAGATTACACCTAGCTGGCTAAAGAAATTCCAAGATCTTACAAATTACAAATTCTAAAACCTCATTTTAGTCAGCTAAGCAATTTTTGTTTAGCTACAAAGTACATGCAGATAACGGTCGGGTGCTCATCACATTTCGCATGTCACACAAGGACATAAGGGAAAAGGAACAATATCCTATTTGTTTCAGAATGATCTTTACCAGAGCACAGCTCCAGTTCAAGTGTCTTATGGGTTCTTTGTTTTCTCAACTTGCTCTGTTGGGCTTCAGCAAACTTTTGATGCAGCCTCAAGGGGGTTAAAACCAGAAAGAAGAGCCGTGCTCCTTGAAAACAGACAAGGAAAAACAGCTCTTTTTCACATGCTCGAGCTGTGTGTTTTTTTATTTGACTTTTTTTGCCCTGTTTTTCTATTCATCATTGATCCAGAACACCTGACGTTAGCTGGGTAGCTTAAGGCTCTAATATAGGAGGTGGGAAGAAGGAAACGGATAGCTCACTTCATCTTGCCCATGGCTATCAGGGTGTAGGTTGGCCCATACATCAGCACTGTTATAAACTCAACACTGTCAATGCCTGATGAAGGAGTGTGCATAAGAAATGAAGTAAACTTTGTTAGAAAGAGCACTGAACTTTTTTCAATTGTAAACCTTATACTACATTTGTTACATTTTCTTGACACTTACAAACACAACGCAAAGGATGATTATTTAAGTATTAATAAGTTTAATGCTTAGAGATTTGTACAGCCCATAATCCTAAGTATTAACGTTAACCAAATTTATACTGCATGTAACCTAACCTGCATGTATAACATATATAATCTATAATCAGTCTATATTACTAATTTTAATAATTTTAATGTAACTATATTTAATTTTTAAAGTTTATAGTTTTTATTCCACTTCTGGATTCTCTAGCTGACATTAGTTAACTTCATTAGTAAACCTGAAATAATATCCAATACTTCTAAAGCTTTTATTAATCTTAGCTATATTTTTCAGGGTGTGCCAATACATTTTTAAATCTAAAGCTATATCTGTTAACATCAGGTAATGTGCAGTGAGAAAGAATGACAAAATATAGAAGGTGTAGTACGATGCTGAGCATGAGATTACCAAATGAGATGATGTGAGGGAGAAGAGGGCTAAGAAAAAAGAATGACAGAGACAAACGAGTGTGTGTGAGAGAGGCTAGCAGAGTGTGAATATGTGTCAAATAGAGTAAGATGAGCTTCAAGACAGATGTGGAAGAGAGAAGGTGAGAGCTGGTAAAAGAAAGAGAAAGGCTGAGATACAAAATGAGTTTTGTCTCTGCCAAACGAGTGTCCATGCTTGAGTGCTCATTTGGATGACTAGGGGATATGCAGAATAGAAAGCTCCTCCTCAAACCCCAAAGATCCAACTTTAATGACCTCTCTGCCAACCTCCTAAGGCAACCACCAGCCTGATGACTTCATCAACATACAAACAAAAAGACCTGACACTTTACGGGTATAGGGAGCCAAGGTACGCTTCAAATTTCCTGCATATTTTTCATCCTTTCTGCCAATTTAATTTATAAAAACATAAAGAAAAGAGCCAAGGACAGATCAAGTTCCAAGCCAGATTCAAACTCACACCACCCACATGAGCACTACGGCTCAACATGTCAAAACACACACGCTGACTGCTAGGCCATGACTCTGACAGATTCTCTTTAGTTGAGGGTGTAGAATGCTTAAAACTTGTAAGCTAAAGACCCACTCACAAAGGCAGATGCAACTGACATAACATTTGCAGGACAAAATGAATTTCCACTTTACAATATTTGGACTCAGAAATCCAAATGCAATAGTTTTAAAATCATTCCATGCTTTTTTTGGTTTTCAAAATTCGGACCAGTCTTCAATCCAACATCATAAATTCACCAAGTGACCTGCTCACAACTAATTTTGCCATAAAACCCCTGCAGAGTGGATTAGACCCGAATTTAAATGCAGGAACATTTACCTCAAATATTCTCAACAGGATTTCAATTCGTAACCACAAGCCCTTTAGGATAATAACCAGCCCTGACTGGGAAGAGGTTTTGTTCATTCAAGATCCGTTTATTGTTTTACAGAAGCTTCAGGCATTCTTCAGAGTTAAAACTTTGGCCAAAGTTTTTGCTTTAATCTTCTACAAAGTTCCACAGGAAGTTCCTACATGACTGCACCTTGAAAAAGTTTTTTCAAACTGTAATCCTTTGTCTACAAATGAGTAATCAATGTAGCACTGCCTAGGAATCTTTTTTATGAAAAAACATGCAAACAGTTTGTATATAGCCTGTAATTGCTGTGATTCAGTTGTTACACTGAGGTGTTTCAAAGGTATTCTGCCACACCTTCGAATAAACCAAGATTGAGGAAGTTGTGAAACCTGCCTTGAGGCTACAGAATATGATGACAGAAATACAGCAGGTCTTTCTTTCTCTCTGCTTTGTCTGTTGTTTTTTTCGCCCTTAAGCGAGACCTTTCACAGCTATCCGAGCGCCTCTCTGAACAATGGGAGCTGCTCACACTGACTCGACATGGCTGACCTTGCATGAAGGTGTGTGTGCATATTTGTGTGTATGAAAAAGGAGACAGAGAGGAAGCAAATTTCATTCTCAGACTGGTTCAACATCCCCAAAGACAGATTAAATCGTAAAACAGCCATGACTGCACTTCATCCACACTGACTTAGGTCAAGAAGCATAGAAACCGTTTCTAATCATGAGCTGTTAAAGGGATAAGTCAGCTCTCTTCGGTACAATGAAAGTAGATGGGGACCAGGGGTACAGCACAAGCTTAAAAAAGAACAAAAAAGCACCATGAAAGCCTCCTAACAGCAGTCCATACAGCCTGTGCGCTATGAAAGCCATGAAAGCCATGAAAGCTTTGTGTAAGGAAATACTCCTATTTAAATCACTTTAATTCACTGTAATTGTATGTAAAACAGCAGCTTGGACATTGCTGCTATAACTGACTTATTTGTTCCATGAATGAAAGAAAGTCACATGAATTTTGGAAGAAATGGTGAGTTACTGGTGAGAAAAGGTGAGTTACTGAAGATTTTTAATTTTTGGTTAAACTATTCCTTTAATACTTGTGCCCTGGCAGAGAGAATCAAGGACCATAATGACAGAAATGTTAAGTGGATTGGGGAATAGCTCAGCCTCCGTTCTCTCTTCCCGCCTCTGTTTCTCGGCTTTCCCATAATGAGGGTCAGAAAGAGGGTCTTGTCGGAGACATGGCCTGGTGGGTAGGCCATGTGGTCCAACATATTGTGTAGTGGCGCTTATGTGGGGGCGATCAAGTTCAAATCTGGCTTGTGTCATTTCCTAACACCATGCCATCTTCACCCTATCATTTACTGTCTCCTTTATCAATATTCAAGATTTTGGTTTGTCACATAGAATGTTTTATAAGAATTTACTACAGGTTGTAATGTAAATCTGGTCAATTCCTAAGACAAAGACAAACAAAAATACCTAAACAATACCTAAACAAAAACACACAAAAATACCTAAAACAGAAATATATTTATATAACTAAAAAAAAGGAGATTTAAAACTAAACTTAAACTAATCTAAATGTAATACTTAATGTATTTTAAAACTAATATATGATATATAATAAAAGCCAAAATGTATGAACTGAAATTAAGATTAAAAGAACAAAAACAAAAAATGCACAGGGCACAGAATTAATGTACAGAAATGTGTAGTGTGTTGTCTCTGTCAATAAAAATCTTACTTAATACTTACTTAATAGCAGGATAGGAGACAAATATAGTACATATGAACAAAACTCCCTTTCATTCTCTCCTCTTTACATTTACAAACACATGGCACATCCTCAGTCTAAGAGATTGCAAATTGCTTGCGTATGAAAAGCTGGCAACTGCACCAAATTAGAAAGCCAGAAAAGATTATGGAGGTTGTCAAAAAGAGGATTATGATATGTGAAATCCTGTTTAGCCCTAGTGCTCATTTTCATAAAGAGGCGAGTTGCCTTGAAAAACTGTCAATATCATCGCTTTTTTCTGGTGAAAGATGTGTAATGAGCCGCACAACTTTAGCTCCTGCAAGCGCACTTGACACTTTCAAAACTGCTGCAAATATCGTCAAAGCCAAGCCTGACTAACTCTGAGCAATTCTCTGACCTTCAGCGAGTGACTCCAAGATCTCACATATGTAGTGGAGGTGGAGGTGGGGGAAACAGAAGGATAAGTTAGGGCAGCAAAGAACACGTGTTACCCCAGTCTGCTTTAAAAGCTGTCCGATTCGCTTTGAACTGGCTTGCTTAATTCTGTTCACCGGGCTCCTGCATTCCTCAACCTTCTTAGGCCTCCTGTGCACATGCTTACATAAACTTTCTCAGTGATTTTTCTCTCTACCTCCCTCTTCAATCTTTTTCTTTTCTGAGGCTCTAGAGAAATGCTTTAGATTCCGATGTCAGAGGCAGGAGCATTAGAAGGGAACCCTTGGCTAAGCTCCCGCCCCCCTCCCCAACTTTAATCATATCATGCTCTCGGTTCCCAGAGTTTTTTTGAGAGACTATAAAAGGGATCTACCCCTCTTCACTTTCGCTTTAGAGATGCAGGAGTGCCTAGATGGTACAGCACAAGCCTTGAGGAATACTTGTACCCGTTTTGGGATTTCAACTTCAAACGAACTCCTTTATTACTTCATAGAACCATGAATAATACTCAAAATGGGGATATTGTACTGGATTACAGAGAGCAAACACTGACATGCACCATTTGAATTGTATAACTTCAGAAAAGCTGTAACTGCACATTTTGAAAAATATTTTTTCAGTCAATTTCGAACAAAAATCTGGTGTTAATTTCTCAAAGAAACGCAGCCACTGCCAAAGTTATCGGCCTCTAACAGCGAATTGAGGAAGTAATTAAAGAATGAGTGCTTGATGACTTTAACAAACACTGTGATACTCAAAAGCCATCTTATCTGCTGGGCATCCTGGATAAGCGATTATGGGTGTGCAGAGTCTCTTGAGTAAACCCTCTATTTCCATGTTACGCATCATTGCATTTTCACTATATCGTCCAGGCAACTAGCAACCTGACTAGTGTTAAAGAAACTGCTAGTAAAATTTGGCTGGAGGTAAAAACCGTACTTCAAAAGAACAGAATGATTTGACCAACTTAATATAGCACACTGTCTCACTCTACATATCACACTAATCTTATCATCTTAAAAGCAGATACTATAGCAGAAATCTAACAACTGCATTTTCAAAACCACAGCTATTGAATTATAAAATGTGCATGCTCCAATGAGAAAGCCGGAAACATTTTTTACAAATGAATCAAATGAGCGAATTTGATAAAATATGCTACCCTAGAGCAAAGAGCGTAAAACAAACAAATTGGAAGCCTGTAGTCCTAAGTAGGATGAGAAAAAGAAAAGAGAAGGAAATTTATCAATGAATGAAAGGGAGTGATAGAATTTAAACAAGGCTGATAGGAAACTGTTTTTTTCTGCCTGCTTTAGTCCATTAATTCCAGATGGAAGCTTCTATTGACACTTGCCCAAACAGAGCCCACTGTCCTAAACACCTCGTGTTATCGCAGAGGCCTTGTAGTCTGGCAGCAAGCCGGGGTCGGTTTGTTTAAATATCACGTTTAGTATTTGAGGACGTTCTTTTCCCCCCGAATTGACTCTGATCTCCGAGCCCCCCCTTCCACTACCTGCCCCCCTATCCCCCATTCCCCGATAACGACCGTCTGTCCTCGTTAAAACAACATATTTTTAACGCATGAAATAGCTGCCCGGTGACATAGCTGGCACTGGCATTATCACCAGACCAGAGCATTAGCGCCCCAGTTCATGCCGGACAGCTTTTTTCTCCTCTTTTGGGAAGGCTGATAAGACTATGAAGTGCAAGTGTTTCATATGGGGTGCTGCCTTGACATTTTGAAAGCTTCACTTCTTATTTCCTCTCACTTTTCTATTTATAAAACTTGCGCTCCTTGGAGTGTTTCTATGTGGCAAGGATCAAAGGCGTTTAAAATATGGCAGGGAGGAGGCTGGCGAGGCAGTAAAACACAGGGAATAGAAAAGTCATTTGGTTCAAACCCCAGATGTTTGACTTAACCAGGTTCCTAATTACATCTTTATATATGATTATAAACGTGAATACCTAATCGTTATCTAGGGTGAAAGTTGCACAAAACAACATTCTTAAACACCAACATTATGGTTTGTATTTATATAACAAAAAACGACTAACGTACCGTGATTTGCAATGATTTGTTGCGCTTATGTTCCCATGTTGTTTTAAATGAGCAAATACACATAACATCACGCAAATTAAATAAATTATTCTAAATGGAGGTGTACATTCCTTCCAGTTCTCAAAAACAGGTGTGGGTATCTAACGAAAACAGTGTGGATTCGTTAACATTCCATGATGCAACAATTTGCTGTGCTTTTGTTGCAAGTGATTTGCGATGCTGAAATGAGTGAGCAAATCAAATAAAGTAGTCTAAAAGGAGGTGTACTTTCCTGTTTTTAAAAACAGGTGCAGGTTTTTAATAACACTGCGGATTCACAAACGTTCTGTGATGCAATGATTTCTTGTGCCTTCAATGCAAGCTGTTGTGATTATCTGCCGAACACAAAAGCCCAACAGTGGAATAAAAAGCATTCATCTTCATTTCTCATCCCTAACCTCTGAGTGGAAAAGCCGTGGGTGTGACACTCATAGTCCCAAGATGTGCTATGCTAAAATGCCAGTTAACTTTGACGCACAGTCAGATACAGTTTGAGAGCAGATGCATCATACTGTTTGTCTCGCGTCTGTGGTTAGCATCTCTGGTTTCGCACTCTGCTTTCACCAGCGCTGTGTTTACATCTGCTGTCATTCGCCTTCGATTCTTGTTATAACAGTTTGTGACATCATGGGGAACAGTGAACCAGGCGATATTGGCCACCATAATGGAAACTGGCTTCGCAGGGAGACGGTGCGTGGACCACAAAATCTGAGTATGAAATATTGGACTGTATGTTACAGTTAATTCACAAGTCAATTTCTTTCTTCGAGCGTTCTGTTTCAGATTTGTTTCGGCTGTAGCTGGTCTTTCACTCGACCCCACTTGCTTTTATTGAGGGAACATTAAAATAACAAGAGTTAACATCAGCACGAGTTCCCAAAAATGGGACTTGATAGTTGGAGACAGCAGTCGACTTTAACAAGGCAAAGTGTGCTTTTCATTTAGCACCCTACAATCAACTCCTGATCCCTCCGCATTCCAAAACCCTGTTGCCCTAGCAACCAGGCTCAAGCAGAGACTACACGGAGTCAGTCAGTCATGTACCCTCCAAAAAAATATTGGAAAAGAAGTCACACTCTTGAGAGAGAGAAACCAATAGCGAGAGATGGCAAGATGGGCCACAGAGAGGCTCAATATTTTGACACCTAGTGGGAAATGAACAAGGCAACAGCAAAAATGAGCCTGTACCTCACTCAAACTTTATATGAGAACTCTTTCGCTGTCCCTTTTCTCTCTGTTGACCCCTTTCCCCCTCTCCCGGTCGACTGAGAGGTAGGCAAACATGAGTAGACAAAGCCACCAGCACATTCCACCCTTATCTGGCATCAAAAAGAATCAGCCAACCTCTCTCCACACAGGAAGGGCATATGAGGGATACATACGGAGCTCACGGCATGAAGAACAGTATATGCAAACGCTCCGGCTACGTACTTTGTACATCAAACTTATTCAATTCCTCACAACGTCCCTTTTCATTACTGGCCGGAGGAAAAAGCAAATGTAAGTCACAAAGCAAGAAAGAAGACCTTTTAAAAGAGGTGCTTGAATAGCTTTTCACACTGCCAAAACAGAGTAATTCATTTCAGCTGGTACTGAGTGGACAGAGTGATTTTATTTTAATGCTACATTGGCTGCCATTAAAATGCCAAAAATGCTTAATGAAACACATTGAAATGACAGACTGAGAGTTGTGAGTCTTCAACATAGTTCTAAAATGGCTCGGCAGAGTACATGGATTTAAATGAGTGAAAGATGTTAATAGATCTAAAATCAACGGCAGGACTAAGTACATAAATTAAATGCTTTTAGACACGGGTTTGAATAAGGAGAAAAGCTTTTTGGCTCAGCCTGATAAGTAATCTATCTTTTAAATATCTTAACCAGTAGCTATAAATGTTTTTTACAAAAGTATTATTATATCAGGTTAGTCTGCTTTCTACAGTCATCAATCAAATGGGGAACGGTGCTAAAAAGCCGTTGGCTTTCTACATTGGCTCATGACACAAACAAGATATTGTTGAGCAGTGACTGTAAGGGAGGGGGGAATCAGGTATGGTTCAGCATATGTGACGCCTGCTGACCTACTGGTGTCTGCCTCAAGCACATATGTCTGTATTTCTATGAATGCTTTGGTGACTGTCGCATCTGCGGGTTTTTTGACCGCTCAGAGATTTTCATCAAAAATTCGACTCTATATATAGTAACTTGGAACCACCATTTATGACAAATGATAAATTGTAATATCAGTGGTTGTAACGACAAGCAATTTAGTCGTAATGTGTGCCCATACATGTAGAAACTAAAATATGACATTGATGTCATATTTTACAATATTTTTACATATTTTACAAAACTACATGAACTTAAAGGATGAAGTTGATAGGAGTATCAAAACAGAGCAGTGGAATCTGTTACAAGTTAAATGATGTATCACAATATTGCATTAATACTTCAGATCCATCTATAAACATTTAATTATATGCATTTGCTTCAGTTTCTACAATTCAATTCATGTCAGTCATCTAAAGCAAAAAACTGCCTCTCAGAGCAGAGACTCTTCAACACATCTGCTGAATTATAAGATGCTATTTCTATTGCAATCCAATGATATCATGATGCAATGTACTGAATCATGACATACAGTATGTATATGTTTACATACAGTATGCAAAGCAACGTTACAACTGACGCCAGCCCTAAAATCGCCCAGTCCAATAGCTTAAACTTTTTCGACCTTAAATAAACTTTACACATTTTAAGTGAGCACTTCAAGCTTTTACAAGGAGTGTGAATTACTTTATCACATCTTGTGTGTTTAGTTGAGTAAAAAATCGATGCAGACTTCATTACAGGGCAAATGGAATATAAGGTACAACAGAAATGTATTCAGGACACTGATCAGAAAAGTGTCTCTGCTTCATGTGGTTCTTGCTCTGCCAGGAGGACAAAGAGGAGGAGGTGGAGGAGGTGTTAGAACTAAAATGAAAAGTTAAAGTCATTGGTCTTTATGGAATTTAAGAGCTTGCTAGGGTTTAAACTCCTATTTACAAAATAACAAAAGTTTACTGAATCACTTCTAATCAGAGTTATTTAGAGTGTGCATGCAATTTAATCTAAGTCCGCACCTTTACGAGTTCCAAAATGTGGTCACCATCTATTTCTTACACCTTATTTTTAGATTTTCATTTTATAAATATAAAAGTGCAGTTAGCTCCATATTCTAACTGCTGTCCAAAATCCTTGACCCGTGACTTAGCTTTCCACTTTTACTGGTTCCCTTTTTTCCACTGGAGGTTTATTAAATAAAGGCACTAAATTCTTTGTGTGGCTCTGATGACATCAATCAGTTTAGCAGCATACCTCAATGCCTTGCAAATATGTGCTTGTAAGTGTGCGTGTGTGGCATTTTCCAATACACACACACCAACGACAGAATTAGCCTAGTTTAAGCACTAAGGTCTCACCAAGGCTCAACATAGCTCTCATATCTTGACATGTTTGTGAGAACAACAGATGTAAACACTGCTGATGAAGGTTTGACTCTACACAGACACATAGATCTTCCTAGCTTTTGGCTGCTCAGCGGAAAGACAGACCATAAAAATGACACAATCCATTTAGGTTAAAAGCGAGTCTAATCTGATTGAATGGTAAGAGTATGAATGAAATTGTTACTGACACAACAAACCCAAAACATGTCAATTCAACACTATGTTTCTCAGAAATGGGGTTTTTGAGGCCAGTTTTTGCTTCACTCAACAAAAAACATCCAAGGGAGGACAGGATATACATAATGGACACCTCACGTTCCTAAAAAATTACTGGAGTCAAACATGTAGAGTTCAGTCAAACAAAATAAGGGGGATGGAAATTAACAACAGAGAACATTTCATGTGCACATTCCTCTCGACCCCCTAAGGGTCTGCAGAACAAGAGAATAAAATGGGTAAACACAAACACATGGAAAATACAATCCAGAGCACAGTTAGCCAAATCTGTCCAGATGCATCTTAATTACTCTTTTTCATGTTCCTTCTCATAAAATATGACTAAAGGTGTGCCCATCGCCTTTGGCAGTGGTGATCCCTCTTTCTCAAAATACCCATTTACTGCAGAACAACAAATGACTCTTTATTACTACTCTACTTACAGATTCAGCCTTAGGTTGAAGATTGATTTCTTGCCTGAAATGTGATCTTCAACCCACATGTAGTGACCTTAAACCTAAACACCTCCTACCAACCCTCCAGATCAGACCTTCTTCTAATCTTTCCTTCCTCATGGGAGCTGCTGTTACCTCAAGCATATTTGATGTGCTACCAGCCCTGCCTATGATCCTTAACAAAGGGACTTGGAAAAAGACAATGGCAAGGCTGCCAGAAAAGATAGATCAATTTCAGGGTCAGAAAGCAGAGGAGCAGGGTCATAGATTTATGGTGACTCGCATCTCTTACAGGGGTCATATTGAGCAATGTATGCAAGGTTGTGGACAATACTTAGCACCACTAGTGAGTGACAGCAGGTTGCTGTAAATTTAAATTACATTAAAGCTAATATTCATAGATCAAGCAATTATTCTTCACCAAGGAAAAATGAACTTCTAAAGTGTTTATTTAAACCAGTGTTTCTCAGCCAGAGGGCCCCTGTGGGCTTCCACAAACTTCCAAAGGGGGCCTCAAGATGACTTAAAATTATTTAAGGTAAGCTAAAAAAAGCATTAAACAAACTAAAACAACCACAAATCAAGATATTTCTTAGTGTTTGGTTATTTTTATAAATTTGTCTTTGTAGTTAACGACATTTTTTGGAAAAGAAATTGAGTGGAGGGGGTTAAAGTCATAAAGGTTGAGAACTACTGATTTAAACACTATGAGTACATATTTATCTTTCCCAAAATCAGCTTACAACTATTACAATAAACTTCCATCCACTGTATGTGCACCACAGCTCAATTTCCATAAGACTGGGCAGGCACAATGGCCGACAGATGGTCTTGTTGGGGGGACAACCCAATGCCAGTACATCCTGTTATGCTAAATTTCCCACCAAAGAAAGCTAAATTTCCCAAAAGGGATCCATAGTAGTCAAATAGTAGTTACTGCTAATTTGCTTTCTCTGATAGACTTGCCCAGAATTTTTACAGTTATATTTTTACTATTAATACTTTTTGCCCACTTGAGTAACTTCATGGATCATTTTTTTCCAAAGGTAATTTGTAATGCGCAAGTCCAGACTTTGATCGCATACATGCTTAAAAATTGCCCATTTGAACATTAACCATTTACCTCAGCATAAAAATACATAAACATGAGAAAAATGCAGTCTCAGACATGATGTTAACAGTCTTGCAAGCTTTGCATATACTGAGCCTTCAGTTTACACTGGGTGGCCAATACTGCATGTGTTAAAAGACTGTTGGAATTCCAGACTGCTTATTTTAAACTTTTGGCACAGGTGCTTTGAGTGGTCAGGGCAGCTGAGAGAGGTATTAATACATTCTTTGTATAAAAGATAAGGAGGCCAGATGTTGGCTTTTGCAACAAAAATGGGTTTTGGTTCAAAAAGCACCATTCGTAACGGCTAGAAGAACACATTGATAACCGTTAACTACGTTATGGCCTACATAGAACAATAATCTATAAACGATAAATAGTCAGTACTTGATATTCCTATCTGAAAAGAAAAATAAACAGGGAAAAAAGAATCAAGTGGAAAAATATGCATGCACGGAAGTTGGGGGCGGGGAGGGCAAGCAATCCTCTTAATACCAAGGCAACTAGTTTGGAATGTCTACAGCAGGTCTGAGAGACAGCTGCTCCATCTGTTCCTGCCATCAATTCTCTCTCCTCCGGCAGAAAAATGAAAAGAATCAGGATGCTCTTCATTAGCGTGCTCAAAGACATCCAACTGCTACCACCAACCTGCACTAGTATCCAACTGAAGCCCCACAAAATAAATCCCTCCTTCTGTACACACGAAAATGCCTCTGATAAAGCAAGTCCCTTCACATTTGCACCCTTCATATCACTGGCCACTTTCATGCATAGAAGATTTGTTAGCTGAATAATTCATGACCCGACAAAACATTCCCCACACCCGCCCTTGCACTAGAAAGATAAAAGGGAAAGGAAGATAACTTACCAGTTTCTTCATCAATAGTAAAGATCCCTAGACCTGACCCATCTCGAATGGAGTAACGTATTTCACCATCCCGTCCTTTATCCTCATCCTGAGCTGTGATTTTCATCACTGATGTTCCAATGGGAACATCCTCTTTGATAAATCCCTTATCCACAAACGATGGGAACAATGGTCTGTACAGATTCTCATTCACGTCCACTACCTCCACTTCAATGTGACAACTTGAAGACAAAGATATCGGTTTCCCTTTGTCCTTTGCTCTTGCGGTGAGACTGTACACCTGCTTTTTCTCGTAATCGAGATTCTGAACAATTCGTACAGCACCACTCAATTTGTCCACTTCGAATTTCCCATCACCATTGTCCACAAGGCTGTACCGTACCTGGCTAGAAGCTCCAACATCTGGGTCATGAGCCTCCAGCCACATAATAACTGTACCAATGGGTAGATCCTCTCGTACTTTAACCTGATAGTTTGGGGGGATGAATTTTGGAGGGTTGTCATTTACATCCTCCAGTGTGATTTTTAATAATACAGTTGAAATTAGTTGTGGCTCAGCAGTGGCTTGATCACGAGCTGCTATCTTCAGAATAAAACTGGGTTGGACCTCACGGTCCAAAGGCTTCTTCACCGTTACAATCCCAGTTTCTGTATTGATAGCAAATTGATCCGTGTCTGCCAATATGGAGTATCTGACCACACCGTTATCCCCAAGATCTTTATCCTTTGCTTCTACTTGAATGATCTCTGTGCCAACAGCGGTGCCCTCACTGATTTCCACTGAATATGTGTCTTGTAAAAACTGTGGGCTGTTGTCATTCGCATCCAGAATCTTGACATCCAGCAGGCGTGAAGAGGACTTCTGAGGTATTCCAAGGTCATATGCAGTAATGTTCAATGTATAGTGATCAGTTGTCTCTCTGTCAAGGGGAGCGTACACTTTAAGCCATCCACTGTCCATGTCAATAACAAAACGACTCCCGGCATCACCACCAGAAATAACGTAAACCACTTTTCCATTAAAACCACTGTCAGAGTCCGAGGCACTGAGATGGACAATCCTGGCTCCAACAGGCAGGTCTTCCTTGACCTCAATTACACTGGGAAACGTCTCTGTAAACTGGGGTGCAAAACGGTTCACTGAGTGAATATCTTGATAGTTGTCTTCGGGTTCAGTTTGGCTGTGCAGCTTGCTACCTTGAAGGAGCTTCTCTGCCAGCATGCTGGCAACTCCAGTATCAACACATTTCACTTGTACCGGTTTGCGTGCTGTAACAACTGTAACATTTAAAAACATAGGCTGAGTTTCATGCTCTCCATCGCTGGCTATTATCTGCAGGCTGTGAAAGGACACTTTCACTGCCTCCCCCTCAGTCAAAGGCTGCTTCAAAGACAGTACGCCTGAGTTTGGATTCAGATCGAAAAGATTTAAGTCATTGCCTGCTTTTATCATGTACCGTACCAGCTGTAACTCATCGGCATCGATAGCAGATACAGTTGTGATCTGCTCACTAACACTGTGGTCTCTTGGCACCATCGCATCACAGTCCACATTCTCAAAAAGGGGCTTGTTGTCGTTCAGGTTGTTAAGCGTGACTGTAACCTGAGTTTCCACCTCACGGCGGAAAGGAGAACCCCAGTCCGACGCCCGCACTTTCAAAGTATAAACCCTTGGCATCAGTTCGTAATCCAAAAGCTCTGAAGTACTGATGACACCAGAGAAGTAGTCAATTACAAATGGCTGGGGATTCACATTGGCAATGCTGTAAGTGACATATCCATTCTCCCCACTGTCTAAATCAGTTGCTTTCACTGTTAGTACACTAGTACCTATAGGCATGTTTTCATCAACACTAGCTCTGTGAGATGTTTGTTTAAATTCTGGGGCATTGTTGTTCACATCAATAACATTGATAATGACTTTAGTACTTGCTTTTTTGTCACTGGTCACAACTTCTAATTCATATCTGGGCACGGAGTCTGCATGAAGGGGCCCAGCTGTTGTGATCAAGCCTGAATCTGCATTAATGCCAAAATGATTTTTAGCCAATTTGTGTTTAAATGCATACTTAAGTTGAGGGTACTTTGGCACAGCTGTTACCATTACAACAGGTGTGTGCAGTGGAGCAAATTCGCTCACATTCACTCTGTATATATCTTGAGTGAATTTAGGAGGCCCTACTTTAAAGTGTGGGGACGTAACATGGATGACCTTTGCTGATGAAAACTGGGGTGGACTTCCTTTGTCTTTGGCTTGCAGTGTTAAGTTGTAGCCGTATGGCTGGCTATCCCAGTCTACCTGCTTTACTGCTTTGATTTTGTATTCCTTGCTGCCTGGGCTGGTTCTCATGGCTTTGAATTGCTGAAGAGGGTCACCTGCAACAACACTGAGGGATGCTATCTCACCATTAGCTCCTTGGTCATTGTCTTCAACGGTCACAATAGCGTAAGTAGGGTCTTTGTCAATGTCCGACAGTGCTAGTGTTACAGCAGTGATGACTGGCGCATGCTCATTGGCCTGCTCCACTCGTACCGTTAACTTAGCCATGCTGCTAAACCCACTACTGCCATACAGTTTCATGCCTCGATCCACAGCTAAAATCTCTAACTCATACTGCTTTGTCTCAGAGAAGTCCAGCTTCCCAGTTAGCGTAACCACACCACTTGTGGGATGGACTGAAAAAATGTCTGTCCACTCTCGAAAGCTGTAGTAGTACTCTCCATTCGTACCGATGTCTGCATCTGTCGCCATTACTTTGGCAACACTTGTGCGAATAGCTGTGTTTTCAGGTAATGATATGCTATAAGAGGTTGGGGAGAACAGCGGCCTAAGGTCATTTGTGTCCAGTACCTGAATCCTCACTCTTGTCCGAGCCTCAGCATTTGTGTTTTTTTCCATGGCTTTGACTGTGAGAATATAGTGGTCTTTAACCTCCCGATTAAGAATAGCACTGCTACCTCCTTTGGTCCTTATTCGCAAAAAGCTAAAGTCTCCCAATTGGTACTCTTCAGCTTTGAATAGGTTCTCATTGTCTCCCGACACTATTTTGTACCGTATTTCCCAAGTAGGATCTGTAATGTAGATTCCCATTTTGACAGGATTTTCCACATAGGTCTTAGCAGCAGAGTTCTCATAAATGGTAGCATTGTAAACAGACTGGGTAAACTGAGGGACAGGAGCTGTGTCAAGGCTTTGGTTCTTGGTGCGGCTGCAAAGGAGCAGCAGAACCACCAGCAGGAAATTCATGTGGTTCTGCATGTTTGCAGAGCACTCTTCACTGAAACTGTGGAGAACAGAGAAACAAAGTTAAGTGATAATACAGCCCCCCCTTGGATATATTTAGATTAGCACCGTATCTTTTCCTGATCAATTCTTATTTATTTGAACACATTCACAAAACAGGTTCATAGTTTGAGACTTTCCCTTAGACAGCTATGAAATTATCACTAGGAGGTTATTCATAGGTTGTAGCAGATGTAGTTTACACACACCACATTATGACAATCATGTAAATGACTGTTTATGGCACATCATGACTTGGAACAGATATGATGAGTGGATCAGTGGCCAAAGAAGCAGACATCGGCCTTTGTCTATATTTCTCATTTCACTGTAAGCACCATGACAGCAGATAGGTCAAATGATGAATTGTTGTGAACGGTGTGAAGATGGAAGTGCCTCTGGTGTATGTACACATAGTCACATTTCACTGTTTCCTGAATAAATTATATATTATTCTCAAAATGCTCCTATCATATGCCTTACTTAGATAGCAACAGCACATTCTGTAAAGAAGTGGGTTCAATGTTTTATTCATTAAAACTAAATGAGAACAGTGAAAACCTTGCAATTACCTTAATTGCATCTTAATTTTTTTTACATATGTCCAATACTTAGATCTCCATAACAAAACGTAAACAGAAACATCACCACTAATACACTATTAATATATGCTTAATTATTCATAATTTGTTCCTGTAACTCAATTAGAGCATTGCGTTAGCAGCGCAAAGGTTGTGTGTTCGACTCCCAACACACGCACTGCTAAAACATATACTGTTAATGCACTGTAAGTCACTTTGGATAAAAGCTTCTGCCAAATGCATAAAAATGTAAATAATACAATAGTAAGATGCATCATTATTATTATACAACTTGCATGTAAAAGCTAGCCGAATTTGTGATATTGTTCAGCCTATTTTTTGATAATCTGGCCATGTAAAATACCATTTGCATGGCTAACTCTATTAAACAAATCTCTCTAAAACTTTCAGCGTTAGTATCCTGTATTCGCATAAAGCGATTTGCCGGTACACGTATAAATTTGGGACAGCAAATCCGATCCGATCAATGCAGCGGTATTAACGTTTACGTACCATCTGTACCGGATTTCACGTGGAAAGAAATTTACAACACAACATTTTCCACCTTTACCCCAACATGTCCTCGCAACTATTTGCGCCCTTGCCCCTCGGGCCGTATAAACGTCTCGCAGCCGTAACGTTCAGTTCAGAAATGAAAGAAATCGGACTAAACTTTCTCTGCTACATCAAAGAACCACAAAACGTACGTGTTGTCGGCAGATTAAACCATTTAAATTTAGGGTTTTTTTACATAACACAAGTTCCTCGGCGTTAGCCCTCCTCAACATGCAGAAAATTAGCTTTTGGAAAGGAAAAGAAACTAACAAAAGAAACGGGTCTACTCTCTTGTTAAAGCGCATCCCCATCCCCCGTCCCGTCAGTTTCTATTCATTTCACGTCGCCACACTGGTGCCTTTATGAAGCAGCCAGATGTATGAGGCTCCTGTTGGAAAACAATTAGTTAACCACTCGAAACTCCAACTCATCCTAAATAATTCAAATGCAGTTACACACGCTGAGTATTTTGACAGCTTTTCTTAAACCACAGTAAAGGAGCCTGCACTATTTCAACTACGGCAACTTTACCAGGCAAGCTGGAGGAAACTTTCTGAAAATAGCACCGAACGGGAGCGCTCGGCGTCAATAATTAAGAAGCCCTTAAACAATTGTAAGCTTTCCCCAATCGTACGTACCTATGACGGCACTAACTTCCTTTGTTTGGTGGCTTTTCATGAAGTTTATAAGTTCCGGCTGTCTGCATAGTACCGACAGTCTCAGTCGCTCTCTCCAACTCACTCTACTCTCCAGTTCTCCCACACACAAAGCGCTCTTTTGGTATTCTTCCGCGCTCCCTGCGCAGCGCACGGATCTACTTCCTATTGGCATGAAGATGAAACAGTTCGTCGCTCTCCCTTCGCTGCGGGACGGAAGAAGTCTTTGATGTTTTATTTCATGTGCCAATGCGCCGTTTTTTATTAAGAAATATGCCACATTATACGTTTTGGGAGCAAGGCAGATACATTATCTCCTAATCGTGGCAGTTAACGTTTGGATTATTAGACGTGATAAAAGCCCAGGGTACCTACGTTACCTATTCACCTACATACGAATCACGCGTTAAGGTTTATTTGATAAAACCTCTCGATGTTCTCACATTAGCTTAACATACTACTTAGAAACTGGTCGGTTTTATTTTGTCAAACGGAGAAACGTTTATATAAAGATTTTAGCGTGCTCCCAACGCGGCACACATGCACACTGTTGCTCGCGAATGATGGCGCTGTCTCACTGCTGTACCAGAGCGCGAGAGACGCACGAGGCTGTGCGCGCTGTACTACATACAGTCTGTGTAACTCACTTTATAATGCTTACATCGAGTTGCGTGTGCCCACTGCATCTGCATATACATTTATTACATTTATTACATTATTATTGTTATTATTATTAAAGACACACTGACAATAAACATCACGCTCTTTAAGTTATTACTGAATTGTATGAGTCGTGGTTGTACTAACAGTAGTATTTATGGTAATAACAGTAACACTCTTTTTGCCTTTTCCCGTCGTGCATTTTGTATTAAGACGAACGGCTGAATTTGGCAAAGTTTGGCAAAAGCCATTCAAGAAAAAGACGCTCACCAGATTTAGGAGACAAAAGTCGCCGCTCCAAAGTTGCGTTTAAAGGATCTCCGGGAGGTGTTGGCAAGAAGAGTACGTGAGCATATCTTCGCATTAAGAGTCAATCAAAATTGCCAATAAATCCGGCTTGTGATGCAATAACTCCTACATCTCCTTACAGAAACGAAATCCTCGTGAGCAGCATTCCGTACGTACGGCCACGCGTGCAGACACTGTCCACAATACTCGCGGCTCCTGCGCTCGGGCGGTGGAGGAGGTGCGCGGATCCTCCGGGATGCCTGGCTGGCTGCTCGCCGCTGTGACGTCACCACTCTCTCGGGGGAGTCGATCATTTATTCGGTGATCTCGGCTCACCTCTGCCGTACACTTCGACGTTTTCCGCTGACATTGAACGCTGTTTATTGAATTATCGGCGTAATGGAACTTTGTAACTTAAGACTTCAGCTGTCTGTGTCGATCCATCACATTAGGATCCATAAAGCAGAACACCCTGCCCCTTAAATAGAGATTTTACTTAGTTTAGTAATTGAGTTGTGAAAGTTTGTGTCTGAGAAATGCCTTGATTCTTTGTTATAGCTGGACCGTGGCATACTGCTTTAATTAGACCACCTGATATTTATATAGAGTTTAGACTCAGAAAACTTTTGCCCAGGGGTTTTATAAATGAGAGGCATCAGGTTTCTGTGTGTGTGTGTGTGCCTCCCACTCCTCCTCTGTCCATTTATCGAGATGCAGGGTCGTTTGGTCACCCCCCGCTTGTGCACCTCTCTGCACACTTAGACACACTGTTTTACTCTGATCCCCCCATAAAGGTTTAATTGGATTCCGGTCAGGTGACGTGAGGGAGCCGGCCGGTGCTTTTGATCCTGCCAGAGCCAAAACATTCCATTGCTGGTCTGGATTCTGAGGAGCCTGCAAGGGGTGTGTATGCAGGAAGGGATTATCATGGTGTTTTAGACATTTGCAGATTTTTACATTTAGTTAAGTTGGGCTACAGATAGGCTAAAAGATTTCTGTGGTACAATTCTGTTTGTACCACAGACAAATGTCCTAAAACACTAAACAATCAATAATGAAAACAATAGAGGATCACAATGACTTCACACCCTTTTCTGCATATCACTGTCTTTATTCTATAAAGTTCCAAGATTACAGACATATTGGATCTTTAGATAAAGTATCTTTAAACTGGTGTGACTCATAAAAAAACCTCAATCTCATTGAAGTTCCTTTTAAAAGTGTGCACATATAGTTAAACTCCTTGAATGTGTTAATGAGTGCTAATATACTAGGGTCTGCATAATCATGATATATGGTGAAGAACAAGCTATGCCTCCAAGAATAACATGAAAAAGGGGGCGTTACTGTAGTCTTGTACTATTTAGAAAATGTGGAATTTTGTGAGGAACTTGGTTGTCACAACACACTCGTTTTTCCCTCTCTGGAGAACTCCAAGGAAGATTATCTCCATAAATCCTTCAAGCTGAAAGTCTCATCATAATTGCCACTTATCAGAGAGGAGAAACACCCCATTAATACATGCTGAAAATTGCATACTGAAAATTAACATGCTATTATTTTTTATGCTTTCTAGTACACTTGATTTTATTTGCTGTACTGCCATTATACTGTACACATTTATTTTAGAGATGGTTTTCTGTAATAGACAGCATTAGTTTAATGGACAGTATTAAACACAATTGTTTGTGCTATGTACAGTGCTGTACAGTATTTATGCAGGGAATTCGGTAAGGTGCTTGCAGTTGCAATGACACAGCATGAAATACTCATGAAATACTCACAGGATCTTACATATAAGTCGCATTTCCACTGACTTGAGAACTGAACAATGACGTAACTGACTACATTACTGTGTAACCTGCTAACACACAATCATAATCAATAAATATATACGCAAGTATATCATGTGTGCATGTGTACAAGCCTCCTAACTCCTAATTTTGAGAACATATTTCAGCATCCAAAGTCATTTAATTCAGATCCTGACAAGATATTTTAATATAGTAACTAATCAAATTCATAGCAATCAATTTACACATTTGATACATGTTATAAAATTATTTTAATTCTGATGGGCAGAAAAAATGATGTGGCTGGAATGGCTTAGTAGCACAATGAAAATAGAAGTGCAGTGTCTGTCGCCTGGAAGTGTTGATTATAATGAGAGTGATGTAGGTTTGTTTTGCATCGAGATAGCTAGATTAAGTTGTTGTTCTGGAAAGTTTTTGTGGTCATAATATTATTCCACCCTCAAAAATGTTTAAGGGGCTGCTGCATAGCCAGTTTTTTTGGCCCGGAATGACCTTTCTTTTTGTGGAATTGGGGACCATATTGAGCATTGGTACATTGTTGAAAAAGTGGTAAGAACTACTGCAGAAAAAAGGAGACAAAACACTACACGTGCAAAAAAGAAACAAAATATACACGTTGCAGAGGGAATTGCAAACAGATAAATTGAAAAACAACACACCACCATTCTAGTGAATGTCTAATCCAGCACAACTAGATGTCGGTCAGGCAATCTCTGATTACCAAAGTATGGGATTAGGATTAGAAAACAAGGATGATCCTAGAAAGTAAGAGACAGACAAACAAAGATTCTTAATCTAATCTTTGTTATTTGATTTAAACCATCTTGTAGGTAAAGGCTCTGCCCAAGACTCAGGTCCACATTGTAACATAAACTCCATCAATCATATAGCAAAATCATGTCAAGAGATTCTATTTATCATTAGTTCTCAGTGGTTTTGATTGCATGGCATGTTTCTCTCATCTGCTGACACATTGTAATTATCACTGCAATTATGTCACATTACATATGGCATGTTTTGTTGGTTGTATGTTTGAGAAATATTGTGACATGCTGTTTACGTCAGAAAAATGGTTTGTACTTAAAAAATCAATGTCATGTATTTTCCACTCAGCTGGGTATAACAGCCTATGTTAGCTGTGGTCTACAATTAACTTTTACATAATGTAATATTATCACTTTACAATTATTTATAGTAGCATGAGAGCATTTCTGATGGAAAACGGGAAGATAAACGTAAGAAAAGAAAACTGTTTCAAGAAGCATATTCACAAAATGCAATGCGAAATTCATGCAAGGAAAAGATGTGAAGAACTTTATAACATCAGTTAGAGACATACAACCTAAAAGTAAATTCCAAAATTCTGAAGCCTGTCCAACTCTTCATCATATATACATAACAGGGTGGCCAGTGGATTTTTATGGGTGTTTCAACACAGGCACTAATGACTAAATTCCTCCACAGTATTATAATACATTAAAATTTGTAGAACTGCAGCACTTTCTTGGATAAATTCTCTGAAGGGTGTCTGAGTCACAGTCTTATTTTGACATACTCGAGTTTCCCACTGTCATGCAGGTTTTACCCCATTTTTCTCAATTCCCCATCAGCTGCATTGCCCCTCAGTCGTAATCTTATAGAAAATTGTGTTGGATTACACACAAAAGGCGCATTTCCTACATGGATTTGCATGCTTGGATTAGTACAGTCATGTACTAGAGGCACTTCCACACACTCGCATTAAAACCATGTGGAGAGTCTTTGTGAACCATCACTGTCGTTTTGCCTCCGCTATGCTTTGAATTATCTGTAAGTGTGTAGCTGCTGTTTTCTCTGATGCATTCTCCAACAGCCGATTTTTCCATGTGTTCCTCTCATGGAAGGATCTTGGAGCTTTTATTGCAAACAGGAAATGGATCAGCATCTGAGGGAGACATGCCCAGTCTGAGACCTTTGTGGGATTGAACTGATGATTGATCTCTTCGTCCCCGTGACCCTTCGGGATTTTTGTGCATACCCATCTGAGTTGAGTTTCACCAAAGCATTTCTGTACCAATACCACATGTATAAAACACATGGTAATCATTCAAGGTGTTTCTCAATGTCGTTGTAGCAAATTTGACCTATGGTTATTGTTCAAAAATAAAAATGTTAGTGTTATTATGAATGTTATCAAACCAACTTGTTAATGTACCAGCCTCATTGAAAAATAGATTTTTGCTGCTTTGCTGTTAAAATAAACTAATTTTGAACAATTTTGTCACAACTATTTTGCAGTCCTGCAAAATGTATTTGCATTACTTTACATTAGCCACAATCAAATGTACATGTGATGTTCCTAGCATGCACTGTGGCATAAATAAATATTGCAAAGTACTGTTGTACTATTTTCTTTCTAGTGCATTATTTGCATTAGATTTATTTGTGTTTGTTGTTCATTTGGGTTATGACAAATAAACAAATAAATTGGTGACATTTTTTTACGTAGACAAGACAAAACAAGAAAAGTCTGTATAACAAGTATATATTCAAAGTGTATATGAATAAAAAGTGTGTGTTTAAGTTGTTTTGAGTGCTTATTTCGCTAATACATTTTGCACAAATACAAAAAAGCCCAAACACACACACTTACACACACAAATACTTACATGGCTGCACTTTTGCCCTTCATAAGAAGATCATATATTCTATGAGATTTATCAGGCTTACAGAATGCCCTGGGGCTACATGTTTCTAATCCTCCATCTCTGGGAAGTGATACCGCCTTTTGACTGAAATAAGCCCCACACACCACAGCTGCACTGAACACATCTACACTCAGCTGGAGCCGAGCTATTGTACTCATGCTAATTTAGACAGAACTTAAAATGAAGTCTGAAACTTTCCATGGTAATGAGGGCTTACCTAGATCTTATCCACATCACTGTAGAGCAACTCAGCAACATTACTAAGACATGCTTACAAAGTTGGTAGAGTAGTTTAAATTTCAGATGTTTGCATACCATGGAACTGGTATGTTCCATACAGCCTTACGACTCTGCCCTCTCTCTCTCTCTCCCTCTCTCTCTGTCTTTCCAATTCAAATAAAACACGAGCCCTTCAAATTAATCTTGAAAATGAAACTAAGCACAAACTCTTTTTTTAAAAAAGCATTTAAAGGAATAGTTTTTAGACTTTGTATTAATATTATTGCTTGGTTATATGAATGTTGTCAAACTTTAATTCTGTTTTTAGAACATTCTGCTAACAGCTTAGGGTAGGCAATTTCAGAGAGGCTAGCAATAGCCTTTGAAAGCATTAGATCTCACCTTCCCCTCAGAGTTCTCTCCAAAGCCACACCTCCCCTAAAACATGAATGCATACATATTTGACAGGCAGGTAAGGCATCCTATCATTGCATTCAGACCAGATGCAATGATTGGACAGACATTTTATGGTCCTGCGCCTTCCACAGAAAGATATATAAATATACGTAGACCACTTAGTGATTGCTATTAGGATGTGAAAATACTTTCTATAGATTTGGAGGAAATTATAAAAGAATAAAGTGAATTATCTGTTAATTAATTAACTTGAATAGTTAAACTTACAGCTCCAACACCAAACACAACCGGCAATTACATGAGCTGTTGATATTAACCATGCATGCATCACTGTAAAGGACAAAGTATACCAGAATAACTACCAGCAAAAACAAACACTGGTATATTTCTGGTATATTGTAGAATTGTGAAGCATGAAATCTTGTTAGTAATTCGGCTGCATGAATGCGCTATCATCCACATCAAAGGGAAGTGAAAGATGACTCAACTTCCCTGTGGAGGGCCAATGGGAAGATGCTTTTCACAGTGTTTGACATTGAGTTGAGAGCCTGAAGAATATGCACCTCGACATCACTCTCATTTAAATTCTGCTGGACTAATTGTATTGTTGTGACATCAAATACAAGAATCCCATCCACTGCGTCCAATATACTTTTTTATATTTCATTCAGATTGTTGCAAATAAAGCCACCTGTAAAATGTTTTACTGTTCATTCACATACTTCTTGTTAAAATTCTCATTTAGTTAATCTGCATCTCTCCCCTGTTTCTCTCTCTTTAATTTTGTTGTTATTTTTCTGTCTCTCTCTCTCTCTCAGCAGTCTCTCCTCCAACCTTCAGGGGCCCAAGCAAAAAGATACTTAAGAGACCAAAGTCTTTATCTGTTTAGACAAAATGCTTGTCTTCTATTCCAGCAGTGTCCACTGGGCCTTTAGTCCTTCAGCAGAACTCTGCTTCTGTCCTTCTGACGCACATGCTCCGTGTCACTCAATGCATATTTAAGTGTGTGTGTGTGTGTGTGTGTCAATGGCTGTATGGAACTTCGGAATTAAGTTTTTGTTTAATAATGTAATGTTCAATGTGTTCTGTTTGATGTTTACACAGTCTCTGGGTAAAAGCATATGGAACACCAAACTTTACACCATCATATTCAACCAGTACTATAATGAAAGCCGCAGGCATGAAGATTTACTTTTAATTAAATTAAGTTTTTTAATTAATTTCAAATCAGACATGACTAAAAGTGGTGATGCCTTGGATGACTTGTTAATTGTATTTAGTCATAAGTCTGTTTATTTTCACCAGTCTGACCAAACCATGTGGTTTGAGGTGAGACTTTGAGGTGGGATCATATTGACAGTGTAGTAAGTCAATCACAGTAACCAGCAGAAATTTCCGGCTTTCACATGACTGAATTTTACACTTCAAATTCATGCAAGAGTTTGAAATCTCAAGAAACATAGCTCGATTTGAGCTCAAAAGCTCTTGAAATAAATACCTCTGGATGTGTGAATACATTATGGGGACAATATTTCACCAATCTGAAATCAGCTACATGGCAGGTTGACATATTTAAATGTTTTTTCCCTGTGAAAATAATTTATTTGTGCCTTAAAATGGTACTTTAACTACACACTAATAAACCTAATAAACTAATAAACCATGAATATGCAAATCAGTCCCCTCCTCCACTCAGTCACACCAGTTCGGATCACCTGATCCACTCGGCCCCCTTGATTTTCACCACAGGGCTCGTTAATGATAAGGCAAACAGCAAGAAATGTTTGTGTGAGGTTTAATTTTAGGCTAGATTTAAGTTAGATATTAACTCTGGATGAAAACAATAGAAATGAACAGATCAAAATTTGTTAGCCTAAAGTAATTTAATACAAAAGTGTTATTATTTTAGGATATCATTATTAGTCATCTCAGGACAACACTGACGATAAACTGTCCAACCAGAAAATACAAGGCTGTATTTTCTGTCTTTCTATATCTGTCTCTATTTTGATACACTTAAATGTTGTGTCCTCTCAGTATCTTCTTGGCAGTTTGACTGACAGCTGAACAGAAAAGCTATTTGGTTGAATAAAGGACACATACACAAAGAGCGTTAGGAGGTCTGTTATTTCTGACACTGAGTTGTGTCTAAGGCACAAGGACAGCAAGATTTAGACTGACCATTTTTTAAACCTCAAAACCAGGACGTGGTTGTCCATTTTTAGCACTGTTTTTAGTTCTCTTAAACAGTCCTGCAGCAAGATAATTTAAAAATAATAAAAAAAATATTAAATGGAAGATCAAATTATTGTATACAGTGTGTGAAATGATTGTCATGGCAACCAGATATACCACAAGCTGATTTGTCGGCAAATTGGCAGTGAGGTACCAGTACGAAAAGGGCGTTAGAACAACGGAGTGTGTGTAAGAGAGAGAGGGAGACAGAACCAAATTAAAATAACCTACCTATCCTCTTCAGTGGTTTTATAGTGGGCGCAGTCTCACAGAACTGTGCCCTTGTCAAATGAGCTCAGTCAACACCGGTCCATCACAGCATCGTAACAAACCGCTGTCTGCTTCGCGAACAACCGCCACTTACACATTCTGAAAGGTCACCCAGACTGCACACAGAAGTCAGAGAAGGACGAGTCCAAAAAGATACATTGATTGAAGTCACTATAAAATCCCAGTATACTATTCTTATTTTGTATTAAATACTGCAGTGTTTATCATAAAAGATTTATCCATACATGTCATTATTTTTTTAAATTCATGTGCCCTTGTAATCTTTAATCAAAATCTGAAAGTATACTTTCCCTCTGGAATGGCGATCCTTCTTGGATGACATCAGCCTGATAGCTTGGAAGGGGTCAGAGCCATTAACCACTCTTCTCCAATGGTCCATCTGCTGCGAGCTTTGAAATGCAGACTTCTCTAGAGCCAATCAGTTCCCAGTTTAAAACAGCCACGCCCCCCCATTTCTCAGTATCTTCATACATAACAATGTCACATGGTGAGAAATAATGCATTGAGCACTAATAAAAACCCAATAATGACATTTCTGTCACTTGCTCTGTGATGTCATTTGTTCTGAATAGTCCTGCCCACTGTGAGATCTCATTAGTCAAAAATCCCGCTCCTCATTAAGGATGCTCCTCCTGTGCATTACACATCAAATATCTTCTGATTGGCTGTGATTGGGGAATGTCGCACAGCAGTTCCTCGTTCAGCGTGAAAAGACAAATTGTTTGGCACTGGAAAACTAGTTGTATTTCGTCTGGTTAGGACATGGTGTTAAGTCTTGCATTTCAATTAAGTTTCGTAAGCCCCTTTTCTTTCAGTGTCATTAGACAAATCCCTAAATCCACAAAGATCGGTCTGTTTACATCATCCTAACACCAGATCTCAAATGTTCCTTTGCCATGTTAAACTATCAGTTCACACCTATGATCTTGCTTGCATGCTCGAGATTTGAAAGATCTGGAGCAGACAGGAAGGACTTCAAACATGTCCATACAAAACAAAATTCCTCCAAGCTTTGCTTTTACTGAGATTGTGTCCAAAACAGAGAATGAGAACAGCAACAGCCATTGAAGATCTAGAGAGATGAAGGTGCTGAATGTGAAGTATTTATTACTTTAAATGGCACAAAAGTGGCACAAAAAGCTTTGGACATATACTTTTCTGGAAATTTGCCTCTTTCCCAGCTGACAGGGAAAATTGTTGGCTAACATTTTCTTAAAGTACTCTCAAAGTTATTGCAGTAATGTTAGTAGAAAATTTTTCTAACGCTATATATAATATATTAAAAATGTTATTCTGAAGTAGTTATTGGAAAATTTAAAAACATTACAGAATTAAAAAAAGTTTGAATAATGTTCTTATAACCAAGCAATAATGTTAACACATTGTCTAAAAAAATACACGTTTTGAACATTACTAAAGCTTTCAAAATAATGGAAACATCACGGAAACAATCTTACAACCTAAAATTGTTAGCTGAGTTGCCAAGATAAAGGTTATCAGAGTATTTAGCATATACCTTTTGTGAATGCTATTTTAGAACATATGCCTGCGGTGTGTCATAAACTACAAAACAGCCCATTTGCATGTTTTCTTTACCTGGTTTCACAGTATCACAGTTTAGCAAGTGTAGTTCTTTCACATCTTTCAGCTTTGCATAATATTTGCATCTCCATATGTTAAAATTTTCTTTGGAAGTAAGTAAATCCTTCTCTAAAGACTGTGCGCTACACAACCACACACATTAAGATGCTACGAGACGTGTGCTCGCACCCAAGATGCATATATTCTTTTCTCTTCCTGTGACAAAACATCTCTTTGTTTTCCTCATCCAGGCAGCAACAGATAACAATGATGAATCTCTTCTCTGTCCTCTTTTCTCAGGTGTAACTTTCTAAACTTCCAAATAAAAGGAAGTGAATGTCAACAGAAGGACATAAAACCCAGACCAAAGCGACAAAGAGCACCGCATTTATTTACAGAAGTAGGAAGTTACAGTGTGGTTGTAAATAGCCCAGATACCGTGAGATACCATGTCTCAGCAGAATCTCTGCTGATGTTACTGTTTTCTAGATTTGTGCTGCAACACAACATGTGGAATTATAGCCCTGTAATCACCAGCCCTGTCACTCTTCAGAGGAACCTAATGGTGGCTGACAAGAGGTAGGTTATGGTTGATTTTTATGCAAGTCAATAACTTTAAAAGACTTTAAAAGAGAGTCTCCTCTTAAACGTTTTGTGTTATCATGCAGCCGTATAATAAGAAACAAATCTGTTCTTGAGACTACCCAATCACAACCAATCAGACGATACTTGATTTTGTAATGCACAAGAGTGGTATCTTAAATGTTACACTGTCAGATGGTAACCATGGTTACTTTACAGCTGGGTTAAAAAGTACTAAATGATTATCAAATTCATCTACCATGGTATTTGTGTGGTGTTGCTGGTACTTTAAAGATCACCTTAGTATTACATTGGTAGACTCCATGTCCAAACACATCCATGGTAATACTATGATAGGCATCTTTTTGGTCTCCTATTGAAATGAAAGGACTCCTGATTCTTTCCTTATAAAAACGTGTCAATCTGTGAATAGTCTGTGCATAAGATCCTCACATATTCTGCCAGGCTCTTTACATGGTCAGGCTGCGTAAATGATGACAGCATTTTCATTTTTGGCTGAGCTATTTCTTTAAAAAGAGCAGTTAAATAACATACACACACACATCACTTTTGTTAGTACTGTGTGTAGGCGACTCAATACTTTGTGCTTCTGAGCGACGTGCTTTCACTGCAGCATTGCTCTGATACTGGCAGAAGCTCTATGTGATAGTAATAGGATTCCATGACCCCAGACTGCAGGTCAGTGGTCTCACTGCTCTCCTCTTTTCCGTGTACCTGTCACTCTGACTGCTGGTGTGTGTCTGAGATCAGTATTGGGTAAAGAGCCTATTTCCCATGATGCTTTGCCACAAAGTAGGATTTAGAGGAGGATTCTTGGCAATAACATGAATAGACTCTCTTACTGTCTTTAATGCAAAAAATGTATACTAACAACAATAATGTGTAAACTACTATTAGCATACAACAGAATTAAAATCGGTAGCATTTGAAGCACCTTTTGCAACCTTGCAACACATTTTTTCTCTAAACACATCCATGTTCCTAAAGTTAGTAGGCTTCCTACAGAGAGACCACTGGAAGCCATTATAGGTTTGCTTTTAACCTGAAATAGACAAGATGTGAAATGCTAACATTTTCTAAAAGTTCTCATAAAGTAACTTTTCTCAAAGTTACTTTCTTACAGTAACATTAGTATAACTTTTTACTTTATGTATACATATATATATATATCAAAAACTATATTTTTAGGTTGTTAGTGGAAAATGTATAAACATTACAGAGTTTAAATAACATTCTTAATTTGTTAGCTGGCATGTACTTGAATGTTTAGTAGAATATCATGCTATTAGCTTATCAACATGCTTATGTCAAATTCTAGTCGAGGATCCCATGCAGGTAGTTATTTTGTATTACATATGGAATTGCTGCCTATGTAGAGCATTTCACATCTGTCACTTATGAGGCTGTATTATTATATTGTATGTATTCCTAAGACCAAAGTATAGCTACCTTGTTTATATGCCATGCATACTTTGGGCTTTAAAAGGCTGCTGCCTATGTAGGCGTCATAATAGGTTTTTTAAACAGAGATTTTACTGTGCTACAGAGAAAACATCAGACAGCAAATTAATGTTTTCCTGCCGTAGTATCAGTTTACCCAGGGGTCAAAGTGAGTCGATCACTGACAGACATTGTATGGAACATATTGGGGCAGGACATGATTAAAGTTTGCTGTAGTCTTCCCTTTAATAATTGCCAATGACCTCATGAAGACAAATGAGGAGGCAAATAAATCAAACGCAGATATGAAGCTTTGTTACACCACAGCAAATGGAACAGCCAGCCGCTGCCCCGTGCCCACAAACAACTTCATTTACCGCTGTTGCCGGTCGTCCATTTAAAGGGCAAGGTCAATCGAGATTACTTCCCTTAAATGTTTCGACCACTTTGTCTTCTGTGTGCTAGAGAAAGCAAGCTATTATGATCCCGACTCCAACAGAACTGATAGCAATCTGGAATTAAAACCTCCCTCTCCTCAGAACTCGTCAGTGCACTGGGCTTTCCTTTACAGTCCACTATCACAGATTACTCTTGTTTGCACTCAATTGAAATTGGCCGCTAGCACCTCCAAAACAATTACACTGTCAGTAAGATGTATGCACTGACTCTGCCTGGTATTAACCAGTGCTGAGTTAATAGAGGAAGTGCGGCTGAATTCTGATACCACCTCGTCCTCTCAGACGGCCACATGCACCTTTTAATTTCAATGAAAGATTTGTTTATTAAAACAAACTACAAACACTGCACAATCCTCAGTATCCACACACGAGATATATAAGCTGGGTCTTCTTCTTTCTGTTCTGAGTTTTTTGAGATTTTCAGCGACCTGACAGCTCAGATTATAAATCATTATTATAAACTTGCCGTTGTACATTGAGGTAAGATAAGGAGACTGTTTTGAGCACTGATCTGGTATGTACTTGACTGATATTTGTAAGGTAATTTTTAAGGAGTGCAGCTTTGAAGTACATATAAAAATTTAAGTTTAAGATAACTTCAAAAAGCTTCAGCTTCAAAAGCTGAATTGTGGTATTATTACAGTGTTAAAATTCCAATCCCAGTTTAATATGCATAAATAACTGCATGTAAGCCATTGATAGGCTGACTTCTCCAAACAGTGTTTATTTTATATCATAACATTGCTCTGTTTGTTTGAGCATTTCAACCTGTCCAACACAGCAACATTGGCTCAGTTAATATTCTGAGTTTGGGGTGGGACTATCTCTTGTTTAACCAATAGCAGATAGGGGGAATGCTTGGGCAACTTGTTTGAAATCCATTCTATCCATTTGATATTTCCAATCTGTGACACCAGTGGCACAAAAATTACACACTTCAATCTTAAAGCAGGAGAGTTGGGTTCACTCAGTCTAAACTGAAACTTTGATAATCCGCACTTGACCTGACCTTCCTTCTTAGTAAATATTTTGTATTCTAGAGTTTGAGTCACTTTGTCCTCTACACAACTGAATCAGCATGGGAAGTCTACAGACACCAGACCATTTAATCAAATTCAGAAAAGAGAGAGAGAGATTAAGAGAGACAGAGAAAGAGAGAGAGAGAGAGAGATGCAACTGTCATGGCTCTCATTTGTCAGTCTATGTTTATATGTAGAGGAGGTTAAATGTGCTGGTGTCAGATTGATGTGCTAGACCACCCAGTTTGCCTTCCTCTCTCTTCCTTTAAAAGTCTCTCTGGTGCACATACACAAACACACACACACACACACACATAGAATAAATGCTTCATCAATGAGAGTAAGTGATCTGTCTCTGGGTAAATAAGTGTGACACTTCCGTCACCTCGGGCAGAGAGAAGACAGCACAGAGGTCAGAAGTAACTGTCATAAACGCTGCTGCAGTGTGTGTGTGTGTGTGTGTGTGGGGGGGTGATGTGATAGCCCCACAGCTGCAGGATAGTAATCTCATAGCCTGTCTCTATGGAACAGTTCTGCCTCCAGCATTAAAATCCCACCAGGACAGCGTTCAATCAAATCCACTCACATTTACCCACAATCCACCACTTCCGTAATAGCGCTGGGATATTTCCACAAAAGATGCAAATTTGGTAATTTTTCAAAGAACCGTCTTTTCTACCCATTTGCATAATTAAAGCTGCTGTAAGTGATATTATCACACATAAAAGGTCCCTTCATTGACAGATAGCACAGAAAAGGGTGTCTAGAGAAATCAAACTTATCCCTGTAACAGCTTTAGGCTCTGTAAACAGGAAAACAAACTAACAAGCAAAACATTATTAGTGGCCGACCCAAACTCACCAATCACGTGAGTTCGGGGTAGAGCTAGTCATTAATCATGCAGTTTCATTTGGCACTGAAATGTTGAAAGTATTTTTTAGCTCAACTAGTACAGCATTGCATTAACTGCCGTAAGATTATCCCAGCTAACAATTTTAGATTGTGAGAATATTTTCCTAACGTTTTCATTAAGTAACCAAAACATTTTTTTTAAATTATTTATTTTGAAAGTTTTAGGAATGTCCACTAGCAACTTACGTAAGAATAACGGTTTTGATATATATGATATGTAACGTTAAAAACAGTTCTACTAACATTACTGCATGAATGGTTTTCTTTGGGAGCCAATCAAAAGTTATCAAAAGTTTTCTTTGATAACTTTGAGAGAACTTTTAGAGAGCCAATGTTCTGAGAACATTCCTTGTTAGCGGGGATGGAATTGTTTCCCAGGGAACACACATACCGATAACAACCTTGAATGTATTATACGTTGGACTTATAATTATAAAGCTTCTGCCAAATGTGAAATGATTTACATCAGCTATGATATTATAGAATACATTGTTGATGTTTAGATGTACAAATACCATTCATTTTTTCCATAAAGAAATTGTTTGTTAATTTTGCATTAACTTTTAAATATATGTTTTACCAAACAAAGTTTGTAATGTTGTGATTCTTAGTCTTGTTTGTTTAGTTCATTTTTAAAACACCTGAATGAATGGGGAAAAATTCCCCACTAGCACCTTATAAAATTTTCCATTCCTTGCCACTGTCACCTTTAGTTTTCTGAGTGCCTACAGATAAAATTTTTTTGCATAATTTTGTTGTACTAATTTTTTGATGTAAAGCCACTTTGAAACAATGTGCTTTGGGAAAATCAGTACAAAAATCAAACTGAATTAAAAAACACTTCTAGAATGCAGACTGCTCTAAAAGTAGGTGGTCTGTTATCTGTTACACTCTGGTATGTACATTTGGTACAAAAAGACCACAATGCAGAGCTAATAGAATGATGTCACAGGGCGGTAGAAGAGAGTCAATACAGGTAAAGCGAGAAGGATGGGACATTACCGGATGTGTTGAACCCTTGCATAAAAGGCTTTATGACACTGCAGAGCGACAATGGAGCATCATTCAAAACACTACTGTGTTACTATGGTTACCAGAGTTTATTTGCACCAACAGCTGAATTTAGGTGTGACTGATTTACATTCACAATTGGACCATTTGGTTGATAATATGCATTATATCGTTTCTGGGTATTATTTTAAATCCTTGCAAAGCGTCATATGGGGTGCAGGTGCAATTTAGCAATTTTGAAAAGTGCAATTTTGATTTCCTATTATGAAATCTGCATAAAAATATCACTCTGATCTTTCATCGAACTTTTGGCAACCATATGCTAAAATAAAGAACAAGATGCAATTACCTTTTTTATGAAAAAAACCTTGCCAGGTTTGGGAGAACCCTTATCCAATTACAGATAAGAGTCTCATCTGTCTTCTGAGCTCTGATTGGCTAAGGCATTGGAGTGCTGATTGCTGGGTCAAAAGGTCATCCTCAAACGCCCTGGGCATTTAGCAGTCAACTGGTAGGTAGGGGGTGGTGCTGCCGGGAGATAAAGGTTTTGATTTTTTTACTGCATGCTGGGTGAAGACAATTCAACAACAAATGTCCAGGGGATGAGGACTGCTGCTCATAACACATAGCTACAACATGCCTGAGTGCTCCCACAACCTCCCTTGACTGATAAGAAAAACATTGCATGTGGTGGACTGAGCTATCATCAGTCTTGAAAACTGGTGGGGGTGAATTCACTAACAATTGCTCCACACTCTGCATTGTTTCAGCATCTGATTCACTACAGAAATTTTATTAAATGTTATTAATTAGGTTAATTAGTGTTAAAATATGTTCACAACACAATTCCCAAACTGTAGGTAAAGGTCCATTTAAACACTTTTTATTATCTAAAGTGACTTACAGAGCATTCAAATGGTAAATTTTTTATCAACATGCATGTTCTCTGAGAATCAAACCCACAACCTTTGAGCTGATAACACAATGCTCTACTAATTGAGCTACAGAGAGGAAATCCAACCTTTTAAACAGGGACCGTACAGCATCACTCCACCCCTGTGATCTAGAGACCTGAACTGACATCATTACAAAGCATGTCTATATGTATAGGCCAGTTATTTATTTGTTTTTTTTTTTGCCTTAATGGGTTTCAATATGTATATTACAGTTAAAAGATGCTAGAAAATCTAGGAAAAGCAGGGACACAAACTTGGGTGGCCCCTGAGTTACAGCGCTAAATTGTCAACACACAGCCCACTTGGCTATAAGTGCTAATGTATGGGTCAGTTATAATATATTTGTACATCATTAAATGAATTTCTGCTGCCATCCATGATCAACACAATGTACATAATCATCTCTATTTCATAAAAGCCTGTTTACCACATACTTTCAGTGGGCGGAAATACAGCAATGTTAATTGCATAAGCAAACAGAGCTAAGTGATGTGAGTAAGGTGCAATCTATAATATCTAAATTAAGTCTAATTTACACAAAAAGGAGGGGTGTTTGTGCTGGAAAACATCACAAAGAATTCAATTTAAATACTTTTTATAGCACCTGGTCAGCATTTGGATTGGTGGGTGGGGGTCTTGGGATTAGCGAACAAGAAACATGTTTCTGCTAATTTATGGAACATTCATGTTGCCAACACAGAGGTTGAACAGTGGAAAAAGAAAAGGTTTCTTTACTGTAAATACTGTTTGATATTTGTAACATGAGAAACTAAGAAAACAGACCAATGAGAAGGTGTTGATGAACAGAATCTGTATTTGAAAAGTGGTTGCAGGTTTGAACGAGAAAGAAGAGGAAACAGGAAAATTTGCAAAAAATGCATAGAATAGTTTCCTTTTTCTCCAGAACAAAAACAACTAAAGCAAACATTTTAATGAGACATTGAGGCCATTTTAAAACAAAAGGAATTGTATTTTCCTATTTAAAAACTAAAGACATAATATAACGACTCTCATACCAGCAAACAATCCTCAAGATGAAAACTGTATATTTTTAGACCTAATCACCTCCAGTTTCCATTTAATTGAAAGTGTCCCATTCCAAATTTTCAAACTTAAGAAACAGCTGGTATTTGTGAACAAGTTGACAATAAGCGACTTTGAACAAAAAGCCATTAAGCCATATGGTTGAAGTAGCAGATGAGAATTTCTTTGCAGGGTTAAGAGATATTTTAAAGTTGTTTGTGTTTGGATCTGATAACAAGTGGTTTGTAATTTGTTGTGGTAGAGTTCTGCTGTTTTAAATTGAAATGATCGATTTCCTCCTAGGTGCAAATTATCAGGCTTTTGTAATGTGTCATTGTTAGATTTATGCATGCGGTGTCTGATTTGATAGACAGACAGAAAAGACCTTTACACTGTGAGAAGTACAATGTGAGAATCAATCAGTGCTTCTACTCATAACCTGAGCGCACAGTTCAGTCAATAATATATTGCAGTGAGAGTGAACAACATTCCCTATAGTTCTCTGCACAACAAGCTTAACCATTTAGTAAAAAAAGACCCAGCTAAAATGGAACGTTCTAAGAATGTTCTCTAAATGTTATCAAAACACATTATTGCAGTAACTTTAGTAGAACTTTTTTTTAATCACTTTAACATTTTATGTATCCTATATATCAAAAATGGTATTCTTACATTGTTAATGGAATGTTTTAAAAATGTTTTAACACATTCTTTTACCCAAGCAATAATGTTAATACATTGTCAAAAAACTGGGCGTTTTGAATGTTCCTAGAACTTTTAAAATAACATTTTAATGTTTTTGTTAATGGAAACATTAGTGAAACATTCTTACAACCTGAAATTGTTAGCTGGGGATGAGATTTATGCGAATGGGTGTAATTTGACCTCACTTCCTACCATAGTTCAAACAGTCACTGACCACTGGAGTGACCTTACTTCAGCACACAGCTGACCACAGGACGACAAACAGAACACAGGGTTGAAAAAGTCAAGAGTTCACACAGAGACCCTTGAATACATTCAACTTGGTTTGTGTTTTTCTCCAATTACTGTTTAAAATAGCTTTTCACATCCACATGCTATAAACCAGAGATTCTAACCTCAGGGGTATGCGTTCCCTGCGGGGTACTCAAAGCTGGTTGCAGGGGGTCCTTGAAAAGAATACATAGATTTCTCCATTAATCCAATAAAGCAGAAATTACGATTAAATTAGATTGCATTAAATAAAATAAATGTGCTGCTAGGTCTTTCTGAAGAAAGTTTCTTCATGATTACTAACAAGGTCTGGTCTCTCATTAAAGGAATTAATACCATGGATCTTTACCTTTTTCTTTTCAAGACCCCCCTTTGTCAACAACAATATTAAAGTCCCCCACTCACAATTCTACTCAATACAATGTTGTGGAGCTTGGCATAATTAGAAAGATAAATATTAATTTGAAAAATAACTAAAAAGTAAGAAATACCTTGATTTGTAGTTGTTTTCAGCTTATTTTAATGTATGTTTTGTCTAAATGATTTGAAGACATTTAAAGTAATCTTGAGGCCTGTTTGGAAGTTTGTTGAGGTCTCTGTGGATTCTGTTGTCCTAGCTGAGGATCCCTGATTTGAAAAGCTACTTTTTAGCTTTTAGTCATTTAAAACCACAGCATTGATTGATTATTTAAATGTAAATAAATAACTGTAATAATGGCAATGTTAATACAATTAACAATAATGCTGAATGGTGTCCAGTAAAATATGAAATATGGAACTTATATGCTGAACTTATGATTGGTTTATATGATGAAACTACAATGACTCTGATACAGCATTTGATTTATGCAGAACCAAAGCCTAAAACTTGAGCATACATTAACCATTGACTCTACTCTTTTGCTGCCTTGAAAGCACAGATGTTTCTTTCAAAAATGAGAATTCATTTTCATGCACAGTCGATGGTGCTGATCGCCATGATAATGGTGTTTAATAGGCTTTGATGCACACGTTGCATATTTCATTAGGCTATTCCATATCAGAACCATTAACAGACTCAGCATCACCATCATGATTCACTTCTAGTTTTATTTTTATTTGAAGTGACGTTTGTCTGGGGAACAGCATGACTACCCATCTAGCAATTTCAGGTTGTAAAAATATTTCTGTAATGTTTCCATTAAGTTCTAAGTTCTAAGAAAGTTTTTTTTAGACATTCAAACTTTTAAAATTATTTTGTAATATTTTTTAAACATTCTACTAGTGACTTAAAATGTTCCTTGTTAGCTGGGTATACTGGCCCATTAGCTAGACTTGCACTAACCAGCATAAAGGCCCTGATATAATTTAAGCAAAATTAGGAATGAATGAGTACAATCTGTGATGCCATTTCAAATTGTTAAAAAAAATCTAAAAAAAAAAAACTAAGATGTTCTGAGTTAATTGCAGTTATTAGATAGCTCACCAGTTTAAACTTTCAGGAAAGTCTCATATCAGCTGTTAAATGCCTTCCTGATGCAAGCCTGTGTGATGTAATATGCCCGCATGAACTGGAGCTCAAATTTTGCATTAAATTATTCGCAAACCGTAAAATCACCTCCATTGTGGGAATCGGCCAACAGTCTTCAAGACAAAAACGGCTAAAACAAAACTAAATACTAAATATTACTAATGAAAAACAAGTCTTAATTAAAATCTAAAAATGCTAAAAGCTTGGTGTGATGGTTGGGGTCAGGGGAAATAAAATATCATTAGCTCTGTAAGCTCTGATCGAAAGTGTTAAGTTTACCATGATGGAATACAAACGTGTGCGTGTGTGTGTTTGTTCTTCCCAATAATGAACGTACTGTACTGTTACTCTAAACTCTAAAGCCTATTTTAATTGCAAGCTCCGGAGTTTGTCCTTAATTAATCACCTAATCTTTAATGAAAAACTCGCTACACGATTTATCACTACAGTCACAGAATCAGTTTGAAGAATTACTAATGGCATTAAATAAGGATCTTCAGGACAGTTAAAAACTGATTAGCTCTGTTTACACCTGACAAGGATGAATAACACTGTGAAATGAGGCTAGTTACACTGGCTTGCACTCAAATTAATCCATAAACCCTTTCAAACATTAGGTTACATCAGTTGATTATAGAAGTTCTATCAAGCACAGCAACAAACAAGAGATTGAGCTAAGGTGTAGGTTAGTTAATAACATTTAGCAGGTGTATTTTACATTAAACTTGCAGTAAAATACATGCAGAGAGTTTAAAAGCAGCTTAGAGCTCTAACAATTAAGAAAGCAGTTCTCACACTGTGCACAGCATGCCAACAGGTGGTAAGTCACAATACCACCTGGTGGGTTGGGGGTGGACGATCTCTACTGGATGAATTTTAACTTTCAACTTATCTACAGTTTTTAATTACTTTGCCATTTCTTAATGCTTTCTTTAAATGAAATAGCTTAAGAGAGGCTCTTCAAAAAATTTTTAACAAAGAAAAGTCATACCAATAGCGTACATGTTTGGAAACACATGAGGGTAAGTACCTCAACATGTAGAGCTTTGCAAAGGTTGTGGGTTCGATTCTCAATTAACACATATACTGATGAAATGTATAGCTTGAATACACTGTAAGTCGCTTTGGATAAAAGCTTCTGCCAAATGCATTAATGTAAGTAAATGATAATAGAATTTTTTTCATAATAACTCTGCCGCAGATTTATTATGATGCCAAATGCATCCATGCTCACAAAAAACAATTTCTGTTGACTATGATCAGACTCAAAACATTGGTCTAGTATGGTATTGGTATAGTATATGATATAGTATATAAGAGGGGTAAGAGGTCTTTACCAGAATAGTGCTTGTGCGCCAGCATACGGCTATTGGATCATTTGGTATTTAAGCTGTTTTGTAAAACAATTATCCTGTCAGGCCCCTCAGAGCTCCAGCAGAAAAGCTCCATTTAGGTGACAAAGCCATCTTTCTGTGGCAGAACAATGAATGTTTCTTACCAAACAATGAGGTGTGTGTGTGGGTATAAATGTGTAAACTGTAGCTTATTCTCTTAATCAGAGTTTTGGCATACATTTTCTGTAGGTTAAAGGTGTTTCTATTGTGCCTTCAGAAAGGAAGTATTCACTTTCATGCAGCTTTCGCAAAATTTGAACATGATTCCTTCCGAATCTGCAGAATAAACAGAATAAGAGAAAAGTTTAATTTACAATAGTACACAGATCCTGCCACACAAGTCAATACTTTGTAAATAGTCTGGTCATTGAAAATAAATGTCTGTCCAAAATGCAGATTTCTGATCGAAACACATTATCTTCAAGGATTTAGCTGTAAATTGCTCTGTCTAACAAGATTTCTATTTCCTATTTCTGAAAAGAAATATAAAAACATAATGCTGCCTTTTACCAGGCTGGACAGAAGAGACAGAGTTACAGGCTGTTTTGTTGTACTTCAGGCCAAAGACTCCAAGTTTTGTCCCATCAAACCACAACATTTTTTCCTAAAGTTTTTAAGTTTTGTCATGTGACTGCTAGTCAACCGCAGGCAAGACTCAGCTATCCCAGAGGCAGATCTGTGAAGTGTTGTAAACACTGCTGATGTCTGGACATTTTCTGACATTTCAGCCAAACAGCTCTGCGACTCAATTAGTGTTGGAGTTGGTCTCTTAGTAACTTCCCTATCAATTGTCTGGCAGCTCATTTTGTTGGAGCAGCCCAGTGTCTGGGATGTACCATGTTTATTATGTTATGGACATTATGTTGATTCATTGTGGTGCACACAGATGTTAGTTCACACAGATGGTCTATATCAGAATAATCACAGGTGTAGCTCATCACATTATAACTACGTTTGACCACTAGAAAGTGTCCAAATGCTTTTTTTTATATACATATATATATATATATATATGAAACTTCTGTAAAATATTTCTGTAAAATAAATACTACCTGAAATTTCCATATCTAATGCAATACATTTATACATTGTACACTATAGACTTAAAAGTTTAGGGTCACTTCACAGAAATGTTTGCCATGATTTCACAAAACTTTTGATTTGAAGGCATATTTGCTTAAAGGTTTGAAATTAACTTTGCAGACAGAAATATTAAAATATTTCTTTCTTTTATTACAAAACAAAATTAATTTTAAAAAATGTTTTTGAAATGGATGACTTGGACCAAACAATGAGGATAAAGCAGCCAATAGGAGCTCAGAATAAACAGAAACTCCTTCAATACTTTTTAAACAGTATTTTAGCCTGACGTCTGAAGCTGGGTGGTAAGATGCCAAGGAAACATTCTGGCAAATTCTATGAAAAGGGTGGCTACTTTGAAGATGCTAAAATAAAACTACATTTTGATTAATTTTGTCAATTGGTCACCAAGACAAAAAATGACTACTTGGAAGAAATACATTTTGGCATTTGCACCTCAATAATTTCAAACAAGTGCAAATTCTCTGTATTATTACCATCAAAATCGCATGTGTGGAATGTGCAAAGTAGTCAATCATAGATACGTTACACAACAGATGCATTTGTTGTTTTTTTGTGTGCTTGTTACATAACACCATTTTATCACACATTATTCTTAAGTACCCCGGTAAATATACTCACGATGTTGCTGGCATTTCAGCTGTGTACACAGTCACACAAAGGTGTGAATAAAGACTTGGAGGTGAAGTGGATTTTCCCTATGCTTTTAGCCAATAGTTATAATAACAGTTCCTTTGGCTTATTTCGTGTATGAAATAGAATGAGTAGGTGTGTGTTTGTCTGTGTTGAGTTTGATTGGCAGCTGATATGAGCACAGTTTGTTTTAGCAATGAATATGTTTGTGCTGTCTGTAGCTCAATGCCGTCATTGTGTTAATGGATTACAGGCTGGCTGCCACTGAATACATGACAAATACCCCGACAAAGCCTGTAGCACAACCAATGTTCACAATATAACCTAGCTGGACTCTTACTTTATAATCATCTGAATATTTTTACATCTGTGACTTTGTACATAGTAGCACATAATAAAAAATGTTCAGTCTGTTCGGTCTGGCCACATTTGTTCAATATCCACCATCTGCTGTTGACTAAAGTATGAGAAATTTCTGGACTTTTTAAAAGTACTTAACCAAATGTTTTTTCTTCTTTCTACATTTAAATCTGTCCTGTATATCAATTTAAGATGTTTTGGAACTGTCCTTTATGTTCACACTGTAAATACTAACAGTTTAAACACATTTGTTGACTTCACCTGACTCGTTTCAATTAAGGAGCAGAATCTATTATGTAAAATAAGAATTTAGTAATCATAACCATATACCCAGCTAACAATTTCAGGTTGTAAGAATGTTTCTGTAACATTTACATTCGACAACAAAAACATGAAAAATGTTCATTTGAAAGTTTTTTAGATGTTATATTAACATTATTGCTTGGGTATAAGAACTTTATTTAAACTTAAACTAATTCTGTATGGTTTTTAAAACGTTTGACTAAAACAATGTTTTTGATGTATATGATAACATTATAAAAAGTTCCACTAATGTTACTGCAAGAACATTTGATAACATTGATTAACAACTTTTAGAGGACATTAGCAAATGTTCTGAGAACGTTACCTATTAGCTGGGTAGTCAATTCAAGAACCATATAGCAAAAATGATTCTTGATAACAAGAACATTCTTTGCTGAACCTAGGCTGCTGTATTCAGTATTGGTTTAATAAGATTGTTTTAGCTTCTCCTATTAGGTGAATTCAATAAGCACACATTTTGGTCCAATTTGTGCGGAATGTCTTTTAAAGTCTTTTTAAATTTTAAAAGTAAGGCTGTAAGATATGTAGTGTGTTTAGCTTGGTTCACTCAGCACAAGTAAAAAATAAAGATGTCTTTAAAGGAGATAATCTCTATAATCACTTTCAGAGTACACAGTAAGTGAGTAAAGATGAATACGCAGCTGATTGGACAGTGACTCTTCTTACTGCAGGTATGATTATAATTGGCTTGTACAGTCTCAGTTTGGGGTCAGAATTTCACAGAGCCTAAAGGCAGGGTAGGCGATTTGTTCCAGAAACATTTTTGTTATTTTGCGTTTTTTTGTATTCACATCCTGATAGCAATCCCAAGTAAAATGGTCTAAATATGTTTATATAAATATATTTTTTCTGTAGAAGTCACAGGACCAAAAAATGTTTGTCCAATCATTGCATCTACCCTGCCCACTAAAACATTACTAATTATGATTTTCTCAACTCAAATCATAAAATAATTAAATATTATTTACAAAATAGAAAAAGCTGAGCGTGGTTTGTCACACTGTTGAGATCTCATCAGAAACTCCAGTGGAGATGCAAGATTTACAGGTCTTTTTAGAAGAAACATCTGAGACACAGGAGACTTAAGCAAAAGTTTTAATTCGCTCTCCATTTAATCTCACTGCTGTCTCGGAAAAACAATAGAGATGTTATAGAGATCTTGTGTGGTTTTCTCTTTTAGCAGCTCTCAGCTCAAGAGCTAAGTACATTTACCTATCCATGCAAAGTGTTAAACTAAAAGAGGATATTTGAAAAGATAAAATCTTCTGTATAACTAGAAACAACAATATCCTTGTGGTATCACTTATTTTGACGATCTGTTACAGATTGCAGTAAAACGTCCTACATCAGTTGTGTTCATCTTCCAGGACAACAGATTCATCTCTGACAATATAAATCTGAGATATGACACCAGTAAGCGCTCCAGTGTGACGTACAGCACACCTTCAACACTTGCCACCAATCAGCGTGTCCATCAATCACACCTTCAACCAATCAATCTATCAATGTCAAGCCACTCCCCCGCGCATCATTTAGAGTTCATTTTGCCATTCATCACTTTATCTGCAGCTTGTGGTGTTTCATCCCTCCTTCATTTCATTCCTCCCTCAGCCTCAATCTATCATGTAGAAGTGCATGATGAGATCTTCTCCCTCGCTTGTGTGATTCCAAACTTTGCTCTATATATACATATTGTGCATATATTTTGTGGATCCTGTGTAATATTCTGATACAATATGACGCAAATGCGTACTGTGAAATGCTTAAGGTGACTGTGTGATTTCACAATAGTGGGACCAAACTGAATTGCAAAGAATAATGGGTTTTTATTGGATACCAGATGCAAGACACTAGGTCTAAACTTGAATATAGAGATGGTATAAGCATGTGTATACATCTGTCAGAAGAGGAGGTAAACATCACACAATTAAAGAACCACCTCTGGTGCTTGAGGATAAAAACCTTCTACCGTTTCTCTCGCCCCCTTCTCTCAGTTTTTTCTCCCTCTCTTCTCTTTCCGAGTTTTATTCCGTCCGTTTCAAAAGGCTGTGGACAGCTTTAATGAGGCTTTGCTTTTCTCTTTTGTGCTCTCTCTCACACACACACACACACACACACACACACACACACACACAAACACGCAGCTGTCACATTAACAGGCCCTTCGCCCTCCTAAACGGAACATCAAACAAATGACATGAAAGACCTCTCAGTGGACCGAAATTGCTTGCCAACAAGCTTTACTAAAGGCAGGAAGTAGAAGAGCCCTTATGAAAAATCATTTTCTATAACTGCCCATTTACATCTTGAGTGTCAAAACATGACACATTTATCACCTCGTTGCGCGTGTAGGGAAGATACGTTTTAATCTAACGGTGCTGTTTTCAGGACATGCATTTATTTTTGTACCTGGATAATTCCACCAACTAAAGATGACAGTGCTCTCACAGATGGAAAAACCTCCCACCACCATCCAATACGTGTCTGTTTTGTTTCTGACTTTGGATTGAAATGAAACCAAAAAATTCAAACCAAACCGAATGGAATACAGTACAACAAAAATTCATGTGCGGCTTTCAGAATATGTTCCCGAAAAACCTTTTGAGCCCTGAAAATCTGAAAACTACAAATCATTGTATAAAGCTTTATCTTTCCCCGGCACACTTTCCTTAAAACAGATTCTTTCCATAAACCACATACTTCAATAAACCCATAGACATTCCACACAGAAGTCTTTTTTGTCTTTTATATCCTCACTGTTATGCTGAACAGAGAAATATTCATCTATAATATATACAGTTTACTGTGTGTATGCGCCTCTTTAAGACTATAGAAAGGCTATACAAAGGAAAGTGTTTTGTGTTAGTGATTTGAATTGCATTATTGTATTATATACTTCTATGGCAGTTTTGTGTGTGTGTATGTGCAAGGCTGGACTTTAAAGATAAATCTGTTTGAGAATAAATTATCTGCTTTCCGCCACCCGTGGCCTTATTACTTTTTCTTTATCGTCTATTCTCTGCATATTTTCCTAATTTTTCCACTGTTCTGTCTTCTATACATTGGTGTGTATTTGTGTATTTATTCATTATCTAAGTTCCCAGCTTAACACTAATCACCATATGATCCTCAATGATAGACAGCTGTTTTGTTTTTATAGTATCTTGTTGTGTTATCACAGAAAATGACAGAGCGTGCATTGATTTCACAGTAAAGCTCTAAACACCGTATTTGTGGCGTAAATTGTCAAACCTTGCAAAATCCTATCAAGTTACTGCTCTCAAACTGTAATCCAGTTTATGAACATCAGCCTGTGCTCCAAAAATCTATTCTTATTCAACAGAGTTAAAACTGCACTTTCAGTCAGGTCGAGAGACAGAGAGACACAGAAGGGGAGAGAGAGAGATGGAAATGGAGATGGGGTGAAAGGAGAAATATTCATGTTATTTTACTGGTCTGGAAGAGAGCAGCATTGTAAAGTCAAATGAGGGAGGCGGTTGCACTTGAAATAAGAGCTGTGAACTGAAATTCCTCAAACACTTATTTATTCTGAATCGGTTGATTAGGCTGAGAGTACAATTTGCAATAATGATTAATTTCAGAACAGAGGGCTTCTCTATTATCACTTTCATCTGCACACAGTTTGAGAAAGATGTTATTATAATATATCTGAGGCCATCTGGATGCATAAAACCCTATTAGCATAAAATATAGTGTTTACGATCAATAAACAGCTGACTGTGGATTTCATCACAAATCCAAACAATGTAAATCTAAAAATAACCTCAAAATAAACAAAAAAAAAATGAATTTACCAAAGATTCAGACTGATTTACACTATTTTCACAGCTATGAAGCAGGAAAACTGAATCAACAAACTAAATCAACAACTTTGAACACCACTAACAAAAGGTACAATGGTATTACCATGATTTCTGGATGCTATATCATGGTAGCCCCGTGTTTTAGACATGTACCATGGTAAAAATATGACTATCATTCAATATCATTCAGTGATTTTGTATGATGTATGGTATTACCAAAATCTGATCAACCAGCAGCGTACAGAACTGTTGACCATTCCATTATAACAGAGAGAAACTTTAGTTTGCAAATGTTGAGATGTCATATGATGGTATGTTTATTATTACATAAACAACTCTAACCCAATCACAAATAAATAAAAAAACTCTTCTAGTGTAAATATGTAGGTGTTTGATCCGGCTGTGTCTCAGTTTGCTCCACTAGGTTTGCTCAGTCCTTTAAAAACACAGAAGCAATGTTTTTTTACAACAGGCTGAGAAAACAGGTGAACACACTGCTGCTCTTGTTGCCCAAGAGCAACACTGATAAGGAATCAACTGATACACAGAATAATGTTATCTTATCAATGAAAACATAATATTAATGTTATATTAATATTACATAAATACTTAAGCTGAATTCAGGTAAATTGGGGCATGAAGGTTTTTCTTCATCAATGTTTTCCATGAAAACAATAAAACAAAGGTAAAACATATGATGGGTGTAAACTTTTTTATTATTATTTTATTATTTTTATTATTTTCACACACAGTCATGAAGGTCTACAGGGGTCGTCACTGTGATATAATGTCCTGTTTTATAGGTTTAAAACTTAAAAAAAAACGAATAGCTACTTATGTCAACATTTCTGGCTTTTAACAAAATGTTTATCGTTATAATCTTTATAATTCTCAGAGAGTTAGAACACAAGATAAAATATGAACTTTAGTTCAGAAATCCAGAATCTGAAAAATAGTTATCTTTCTAGTATACTAACAAATGTTAGAACATAACTATTGTATAAATGGGAGAATGTCATGTCATTGATCCGTGTAAACAATGTGTTGCTGCATATGCAGTAGGTACATTCTAGGTTTTTCCTTCATTAAGAAGCATTCAATTCCAGAACTGCAATATGTGAGTATGCACTGATGAGATACAGAAAAGACAAAGACAGAATAATAAATGGATGCTATATCAGGTCTCAAATGAAGATCACAGAGAACTATAGAAACTAATGAGCAATATACTCCACACATAAGGGCCAATTTACTGTCTGATGTGTCTGATATAATATTATCCCTTTTCATTATCATATCTCTTGCTTGAGGTGTAATGAATCATCTAAACGGCTTTTGTCTTTAAGGTTTTGTTTCAGATGAACAAAAGACATGATTTGCTTTTCATGCTATCTTTGGCACTGCAGCCTTCTACTATGGCACCTTTATGGTTAAACATACGTGATTTATTCTGAATGACCTGTTTCCTGTTTCCTTCTTTATTGTTTGACAGATGCATAAGTGTAATTGTGGGTATTTTTCACATTACAGTGAATGTGCTTCATTTTAAACAACAGAAGATAAAATGTAAATGTTGTAATATTGCATATCCTTAATACATAATCAAACATGACATTAAATGTACAAATTAGTCTAAAGCTCGGATGAACCACCCACAAACTGAATTCACTGAATGTCTGCTTCAAAGTACACACAAAAATAGAAAGAGTTGGCAAAAATCACCATCTCTAGTCTGATTGGCTGGTTAATACCCAATAACATCCTAAATATTTATCCATTATCATCAGTTTAAGATTTACCTAGCCCTACACATCAAAACAAAATTAACTGTAGTTGGTTGCTTTATATGTCAGTCTCTTCCTGTCTAAGTTGGTGGTTATTAAGCTGCTAAATTGACCAGCCTTTATGCCAATGGTCTGAATCTATGACACTAGGTACAAATCTACCAACCAAGCTTCAGAAGTTAATCTTCTTTCAGCTCTGCCAACAAACTCTGAATGAATGTAGTCTGTGGTTCACACTAACGTTGTTATAAGAATTAGTGCACAATCTTGCACAACAGAATTATAAATTACTTGTGCCACATATGTAAGAGCATAATAGTTTTTGGGCAGTCCATAAAACTGGGGGATGAGGAGCTGTGGCGCCACATAAATAGACAGATTGATCTACTTGTGGTGCAGCGTGGTGCCAATGGAGAGTAAGTGTGTGTCTCAGAGAGACCAAACACAAAGACAGACACACACACATCCTGTACTGCACCAAAAAAGTACCATGACATTACCCTGTTACTATTGGAAGTACCTTGGTGTGTTTGTAAATACCATGAAGCATAAATTTCAGTACCATGATATTAAATATGATATTAATGTACTATAGTATTTTCATTTTATACCGTTATAGTACTTTTTGTATGTGTTGAGAAAGATTTGTTAAACTTGAAGCAAAACAGAGGTCTTATTTTACTGCTCTCCTCTGATAGGTTATTTTAGCCTTTGGCTTCAGGTACGAGGAAGTTGGTTTTCTGGTTACCTTTGGGTTAAACTGTTGTGAAGTACCTGGCAAGCTTTCAAAGATGACCTTCATGCACACATCAAAGGCAGTAGGGCGATAAGAATTTGACTGGTGTGTGATATAGACTTAGACCTTGGGGCTTCTCTCTCTCTCTTTTGCCCATCCTTATGCCCTCCTTCTTGGTCTCGTGCAGACGTTTGAACCTCTACAAATCTCAATGGCGTGTCACAATAATCAGAGAGATTCTTATGCAAGAATTCCATCAGTGCCTGACCCACATCAAACGGAGCAGAATGACCTCCAGAGCACCCTTCTAAATGTGCAAATTCATAACCATACTGGGGACCGTCCTCAGGTAAAGTCTGCCGAAGAAAGACCAATAAATATAATAAGAACATGATAAGGTGGGGGCGCGTTTGTGTCGCCTCATTCACTGAGTAGAGAGGTGGAGGAAAGACCGGGGCTAGTTGTCACACTTTATATTGAAGGTATTTTTTAACATAACGTCTTCAAAGAAAAGAATAGGGAAAAAGCTAAGCATTTTCATCTATGTTGCCAAGGAAGAAAGCTACAGTTCATTTAACACATATTAATGTTGTGACAACATTCCTCGTACTATATTTGGTAACTTGATACAATGGAAACCTGCTATTAAGTATTTTAGTTTGTTATTGGCTTTTCAGCAAAACATGAGCAGTACAATAATTATTCAGTTTATGAAACAGCAAAAATACATGCAAAAATATCACACCTTTGTTTTGGCAGAAAACAGAAATTGTACTTAATTCATGACAGTTTTGAACTGGGTGTTTAAGCCAATATACTAAACCACAACTATAGAGAAAATGGTTTTTCTCTAAATCAAATGGTTTATCTGAAAAGAATACTGTGATGTAACTTGTGACAACTAGCCCATTTTTGCTATATCAAGGTAAACTTCTTTCCAACAAACAGTTTGAAAACAAACCAATAGCAGATGTTCAAATAAATGACTCTCAGGGACGAGTTTTAAAAGTTTTGAGCGTCCACATAAAGTTGGAGAAGCAGAATCAATTTCAATGAAAATAAATTAAAGTTTCTCAAAAGAACTGACAATACTGAATCATATAAATTAATTAAACCATCTTTGTGCTCTATTTCCTGCCCGTTCTTCTTAGTTAAGACGCAATAATACTTTCCTATAATGGATTTCATCATTCAATTATATGCTATGGATGAGGAGGAAAAACATGAAGATTAATGAAAGTTGAAAATACATTTAGAAGACTGAGGAAAGGGTGGATGGAGATACATGCAGGGAATAGCAACCATCCTGACATGAAGAGTCAAACACTTCCAGGAACGCACACACACACGACAGGAAAGTAAAAGCAATTAAGAGATAACATAAAGACAGAAAATGAGTGTGCCAAAGTTTTGCATGTGAAACACAAACATCACACACACAGAGAGAGAGAGAGAGAGAGAGAGAGAGAGAGAGAGAGACTTTGATGGATGTGCCTGCACCTCTGTGGCTGTGTGAAGATTTTTTTGGATATAACTTTGTTTGTTTGCATGTCTTCACTTAAAGTTATAAATGACAATTGTCTTTAAATTGCATTGCTTTCCCTGTAAAGCCTATGTGTTGCAAAGATACACTCTGAATTTGAAACAGACTGAACCACTGCGTCTTCATTCTTTGATAGCCCTACATCTTATTCTGTGCCATCAAAACATTAGTAACTATGGGCAACATAATACTATGATGTCGTTCTGAATGCCTGTCAAATCCTTTATGAATAGCACCAAGTCTAGATTATTACTTTTGAAGGAAAGACAATGAAATCTGCTTCTCATTATCTTCGGGCTTTTCTTTCTAAAGAGCTGCCCTTTAACTTGTAATCATATAAATCCATTTTCAAAAGAAACAATGAATGATAAAAAATATGATATGGTCATGCATATCAGGATATCTTGTAGTTAAATAATGAGCTCCATTAGAAAGAGCATTTTCATTTGCTCTGAACTAAAGGGATAAAATTTAATTAGTGACCTATATTAGTCAAGGAAGGGCAGCCTGTGATAGTGATGATTCATGTACGGGACTTCATAAAAACATCAAAATGTCATATGGTCCATTACTCAAACATAGGGAAAATTAATATCGAGATTATCAAACTTAAGCTTATTTCAAGAGTGGTTAGACAAATTAGTTTTTTAACAGGTATAGTAGATTCAAAGGTATAAGTGTGTTGATAGACAGACAGACAGGCAGACAGATATACATATAATGTGCTATATTAGTTTAAAGCTAATTGGTGTGTAACCCTGTAAGGCTACATCAGATTTCAAATGAGATCCCACATTCCAGTATAGAATGGAGTGTTTTCTATCTCTCTCTTCTTTTGTCTTCTTTCATTATGATGAGTGGATGGCTGGGGTATCTGAGGTTGTGCTGTGGCTATGAGTGGAGTAGCTGATTAATACCCAGGAGTGTGGTGGTTTGTTCTGGGGGACGCCAGCGTGTGTGAAAAGCACCGGAGACGGCCCTTCACTGCAGCGAGAAATGGCCCGGGATGCCTCTTATTATGAAGAGCTTCCAGAGAGCTCCTCTGATCACATTTCACCAGTTACACAAATCACAATCGGCGCAGGAAATAACGCAGCTGGTAGGCATGAAATAAATACATGCTTGACTGAGAATATTAAGTAAATTAAATTCTGGGGGATTTGTTCAACACTGATGATGTGCAAAATCACAGTAAATCCACTTGCATAATTTACTTACTGGCCTATGTGCCTATTAAAATGTTTTGGTCATATACAAAGCAGCCTTTTCTTCCTGCAGTATGGATAATTCCCAACCCTTTCAGTGGCTAAGAATGGTACCTTAAATGTTCTAGTGGCAGTGATTAGTGAACCCACTAGCTACATTTGATTAATTCTATTTGCCTGTCATTTTAAATTGCCAGTGTTACTGCAGATAATAGAAAGGGCTAGGCAATTTCTTGTTCGTGTATTTGTACTGTTATATAACAGCAAAATATTGGCGAGGCAGTTTTTTAAATCAGTATTTCTGTTCTTTTTCTCGGAATTTGTCTTTGATAAGCAATAGTATGAAATGTAGGTTGCTAATTGTCTTGAAACGTTACATAACAAAAGACAACAAAGCAAAAGTTGTCCATTAGTTTTGCATTAAAGCAGCCGATCCTGTTCAGGACGCATTACCTCAAACAGTAAGTGCACGCATCAGTCTTTTCTCTTTACTAAACCGCAGAGGACAACGATAAATGAATTTTTCCGGTCTTTGATGTCCAGGATGACCTCAACACTCAACGTGAGTCCCTCCTACTAAAGCTGAAGTGTCTGTTTGGCAGGGCTAAATTTGTAACACCTACTGTAAACACACATGAAAGCGCTCCAGTTATCTGAAGGCCACCCATGGAACATGTTGTATTTATCTAACATGGGGAACCAGGGTTTTTTACAGCCCAAATCATTTTTGCTTTGCACCGGCTGAAAGTGTAGCTGCTTTTATTTATCTTCTGTCTCTTTTGTCAGCCTTTTTTTTCTTTGCTTTGTGTCCTTTCATCTCTGGGATGTTTGCAGGTGTGCGAGGAAAGCTCTGGCTCGTGTACACAAGAGCTGAGTGAAGCTACAGAGCAGTGTACACAAGGGGCTTGTATGATTCACATTGTCACCTCTAAAAGCGAAAGTGTTGTGTGACACTACATAGGACAGATTTTATTTTAGACAGAACAATTACATTGTGAAATACGACTAAATGCTACCATTTTTATTTGATCCATTTATTTAGAAAGCAGTTTTTGCCTTTAGTCTGTGTGATGATGAGCTACACTATATTTAAAGGGACAGCTCATCCCAAAATTATAATTCTATCATAATTTACTCACTCTTAAACCCATGGAACACTAAATGAGAAGTGTGGGAGAATCCATACAATGACAGTGGAGGGAACCAGGTCTTGAAAAGGAACAAAAAGGACAAAAAGCAATTTACAAGTATCATAAAAATAGACCATTTGACCTATATACCAAGCCATATGATAGCTTTGTGTGGATCAGACATAACTTCACAGAAAATCATAAAAAATCTTGCTTAATGGTATTAAGCCATCAGTTTTATTGCACGGAAATGATCTATCTTTCTGCTATTACTGATTCCTGTCATGTTTCACAGAAGAAAGTACACACAAGGAGGAGGAAATGATAACGGAAATTCATTTTTGGGTGAACTGTCCCTTTAAACAAAGAGAAGCGGTGGGTTACTGTCAATAAAATGGCCGAAATTCTGTTGAAGCTGCTGTCACTGGGTATGAAAGACAGCGGTTAATGTGTCATAACCCCAGACATGTCATCAGTTTGACCTCACTGGGTCAGTAAGCTCTGGAAATTGAAAACATCTCAGTAGGTAAAGCTGTAAGCTCTTTACACAGAGTGGCAGAACATATCACCTCAATCATTTAATCTCCTTCCCTCTCCTACACACACACATACACACACAGGTTTGTTTTATACTGTAAGAGTCTCATCTCATAGACTTCCTTTGTTTTCATGCCGGGTAAATGATATGTTATCCTGTACCCCTAGGCCTTACACACCTGTTGACGTTAACAGATCATCAGGACTGCCTAAAATGTAATGGCTGTATTTTATATTTTTAAACAAGAGATGCAGAAAATCCCACTATATTTGTGCATGAAATTGGGGCTTGGAGGCTATTACGTGGATAAAAATGGAAATCCTCTACATTTTTAACTGGAACTCTGTCCCCTTGATATTCACTCCTTGGACTCATTCTCCACCAAACCCCCCCAAGCCCTGCTCACAAGTACAGCAAGAAAAGTGTGATGTGCGCTATACAGAATTTAACTGAAAATGCCTTAAATTTCAATTAAATTCTGGAACTGAGGTAGCAAACAGGATGCAGAATTAGGAAGGAGAATTAAAATTGAAATTTGAAAGAACTTAATAATTGGGATCTTTAACTAAAAAGGATCAATGTAACATTTTATTAATGATTAAAGTTCTTCATGACCAGCTCTGATGACTTAATAAAGTGATGGTTAACCAGCATTACCTCCCTGCTCCCCACCACAAAACAGAAAGTCTGTATCTCTTACATCAATTATTTCTTCTAGACAGAAATTACATTAAGTAGAGAGCAAATGGAGATTTTTGCTTGAGTCTCTTGTTTATCAGGTTTTCTTCTGAGAAAGATTTTTTAGAATAAATAATGGCAAATCTTGGGTGAACTCCTCTTTCATGTTATAGCTCCATCCTTTGTGTCTGCGGTTGTCTTATTTGTTTCTATTTTTATTTCTATGTTTATAAATCATAACAAAGTTATAACTTAGAAACTTTGAGTTATAATACAGCAAAGACTAGGATAAACATTATTTCCTCTGTGATGTATCTGTATATACATAACGTGTATGCATAAACATAGTGTTGAGTGTTCCTGTATCTCAAGTGGTAGAGTACTGCGTTAGCAGCACAAAGGTTGTGGGATTGATTCCCAGGGAACACATGTACTGATAAAATGTATACCTTGAATACACTGTAAGTTGTTTTGGATAAAAGTGCCTGTCAAATGCGTAAATTTAAGTAATGTATCATAGGTAAGTAAATGTAATCAGTGCAATGCCATCTGTGTTACCCACCAGTTCATGTACATCAAAAACACTCTGTTTATCTGACTCTGTAAAATCATGCATTACGAAACACTTGAACTTCACTTAATTCCACAAGCATCTTTGTTTTAAACATCCAGTAAGAAGGTCATTTGTATGTTTTACATCTTACGCAAACGCAGATAATAAACAACACTGTCTGTGTCTAAAGTCTCGGCGGCACCACACGGGAATTTTATTACACTGAGATTGGATGGAATTGAACGGAAAGAAGAAGCTGAGCTGTAGGAGCCGAACCAAATCGAGATGAGAAAATAGCGATGGCTGGAATCGTGGCCCCGCAGTTTGAAAAAGCCATTACACGGATATTACAAAAAGAAGAGGCTGCAATAAAACAAGGAGTGTGCAGTCTAATCCTGCTATAACAGGACATCCATCTTATGGCATTTAAAATTCAGCTGCTGCGCCTGGTGCCGTAAACGATGGGGGGGATACAGTTGTGTCCGGGTCTAGAGTGGGACATTAGGTGTCTATGAAGAGCTAGTTATTCCCAACCAGTCTATTGGCAAATATAGATAAGGGAAAGTGTAATCATGGTGACACATCACGTTCTTATCAGTCCACTCCCTGGACTTTAAATTAAATTCAGTTTCCTAATACAATGACACTGTTTCCTTGAGGCCTGACTAAGCATATAAGGAGATCAGATAGCTGGGGATGGAGAGGACTTTTCATTACATACAGAGAAGACTAGATAGATGCTCCTCTCATGTGCTTTGTTTTATCTCCCTCCCTCTTTCGTTTCACCATTTATGTTATTTGCCTTTTGCACACATCTGCCTCATTTGCATAGTAATGATTAGAATGTATGCATGCAAAGCAGCATATTTAAATGGATTAATACCTAGCTGTTTATTCATGAGATTCATGGGGGTGTCTGGCAGGGCTGTCGGAGTTAACACCGTGGCTGCACTGCAAGAGACCTATGGCGCGTCGTGCCACAACGTGTCGGAGCTGCACGTCATCACGGAATGTTCAATAACACGGACCAATCAGCTGTAACCTCGAAGATAGACTCCAGCAACAGCCAAATCAGCGAATAACTACAGTGTGTACCAAGCTTTACTTCTAATGGAAATATATCGGTATAAATTTGACTTATGACTCATTATATGGGTCATCACCATTATAAAAATATTGCTTTGTAAATACAGAAACAAGGTCATCGTCAACCAATGGCACATTCCACAGTGCAAGATTCTACACAGGCTTATAAGCAGTTTTAAAGAAAACCATCTGATCTAAAAGGTTTCAGAAGAGCATATTAACACGAATACATTCTTTTGAATTCTGAACAAAAGAGGTTACAAGAGACTCATTTGAAAAGCATGTTACTGTAGAATGTGTAGTTGCTAGGGTGTCCTTGCGGAATGCTACGGAAAATCTTGATGGCATATTCTAATATACTAGGTGTAAACACTGTCTCACCTGTAATAGGATCAGTCTAAATGGATCCTAATATCAGGTGTAAACAGATATAGGGAATAACACAGAAATATTCTGTGGAATATCTGAAGATAGTCTTTGATCTTTTCCCTGCTGCATTAGAGCAAAGTCCAACTGCAGCAAAAAGAAAAACTTCACTGGGCCGTACTGTTGAAATGTAGCTTTACTTTTCCTAGTGCGTGTTGATTTAGTGCCACCCTCAATAATTCCCTCTTGTCTCTTTTGTCCTAGTTGTCTTGCCATCCATCTCTCCATCCTTCTCTCTGGTTCATTTTATCTGTCCTTTCACATTACCTTTCACTGTTGGCCTGCACGATAAATTTCCAGCAGTGTCTCCTCTCATTGAAACTCATCACAGGATGATAGAGACAGCCCCTTAGCTAATGATGAAGCTCTCTGGGTTGTGAGCTGTTTTGAAGAACATACCTGTGGAGATAAGAGACCATAGCCATCGTACCCACTTTGTGCCATTATTATATTTCAGGACATGAGCAGAGCTGGAGGGAATGGACTCTTTCCCCCCTCAGAGAGTTAATTACCTGTATGAGAGAACTTCTCACTGTGGGTAGTAGAATATAAGACAGCCACTCACCTGAGGACGTGAGGAAGTCTTTTAGCTTCACTGCCAGCGTGATAGACTGTCAGAGCTGGAGAAACTTCACAGCTGATAAGACAGTGTGCTATCGGTTCTGGACTATTTAAGTGTCTGGAGCTGTGTGTTGGTTTCCTGAAATATTCTTCAATCAGCATTGTTTCCTCAGAAAAACCGCAGACATTAGTCAGTCATGCATCTGTGCGCTCAGGGTCTGACCGAGTCTCGAGACGTGTCCCTGTGAGCCCTTAAGAGGCCAATGCACTTTGGCATTAATACAATAATATGCATCCAAACTAACCAATTACAAATTCATTTAAAAATTCTATTGCCACTATAAATGTATTTAATAATGATAATAATAAACAAATACTTCATTCATTTTCACTTTATGAAATACTTCATTTTCAAGGTGAAGGGCTATGCCATTACCAGCTGAGAACCAATTGCAAAAAGGTTTTATGGAAAACAGTGTATTGAAATATATATGCAGTAAAACATATATATGTAAAGAAATGAGAAGAAACGAGAGTGAGAAAAACCTGATCCATTAAACTTACGGGAAGTGCACTTTGTGATTCAATATGAAAAATAAAAAATACAGGATGACGTGCTCATAACAGCAAAATGACAGCCTTCACACAGGTAATAGTTAGCGGATCGCAACCTGTGACGTCATAACTGGAGCCGTTCACTCCTGTTTCTATGGCAACACGCTGTATCGTGTGATTGCGTTAAGACATTGGCTTAAATTGACAACCATTGTCTGGATTATTAAACCGAAGTGTTACAAGATGAATATTTGTTATGTTTTTCAACATGTTGTGTGGTCAGGCTCAGAAAACACACAGTTTACAAATGTGTGTGATGAGGAGTTTTACTAGCACGTTGTTGAAGCTCATCATTACGTAATTGCGACGTGCAGTGAACGCATCTTTACCTCTTGACTTAACTTAAACTTGACTTAACTTAAACTTGACTTAACTTAAAAGTTGCTTGAAAGACCCAAAAATGTCGTTTCGCGGTTCGTCCTGTATGTTTACCGACGCGTACCCATTTTGGCTTTGCTACAAGTTCGTCCAAACTCTGCCAGTATTCCCAGTGGCATGTACAGAGGAGTTTGAAAAGCATCATCCAGACGAAACGCAGACGCCCTAAAGCGTAAATAGATGCTTTGTCAAGCCCGCTGTGACTTTTTTTGTGTGTTTTATCATGTATTATCATTAACAAAATGTGTGTTAAAACAGACATTTATTTTTTTTGCTTTATTAAATATAATGACGCGCTACTTTCTTTCAGTCTGGGTGTCAGTAACGACTTGGGTCAGTCTGTCCAAATACATTGGGAAAAAAGGATGTGTTTTGGAAAACTGTTTGAAAACAGTCATTACTTTTCAATTATGTTTGATACAGCTACAGAGAAACTGTTTGGGAAAAAGAGACGACAGATAATAATTATCTAATCTTTCCACAGCAGCTATAATTGAACAAGATGAGTTTAGATAAGTTTGTCTTCATAAATGCACGCCAAGACTGTCATCTTCTGGCTCTCTGTGCTTTTGAAAATACTGGTAACACCCTCTTATTTTTACCTGACCTTGGATCAGTGTCTTTCATCCTGACATAACATCTGTCATTTCACAAGAAGCCACAAAGCTGGGCACAGAACAGCAGCTATCAGAAACGACTATCAACATGGTTGATATGTCAGGGTTTGTTTATTGCCTCTCCCGGGATAAGTTTCCAGGTTATCATCCTCTCCAGACTATAATAATAACTCAGATCTATCACCCAAATAGGCTCTTTTTGGCTCTTAAAGGTTATGGTTTTGTAATCCTCTTTTGTAGCGAAATAAGCCACACAGAGGAGGTGTTTTGACACTCAGTGGTGAATTCTTCTCAGAATTTGAGGCCAGGATGAAGCAGAACACTGGTTTTGCAGGGAACATAAGGTGTTGATGATGCCATTATGATCATAGTCATCATCATTTTTTTGCTTCATGCTGAGGTCAAACAGGAGACAGTCTTGCAGCGCTGAGAGAGTGCTGAAACAGGACCAGTCAGCCCAAAGAAAGGAGATCTCTTTAATGTATCGTGTTTGTTTCATATAGCAATTATTATTAGATTAGATGGAGATCAAATGGAGACTTTGGCTTTTTCTCCTGAGAAGCAAACTCAGTAACGTGCCCCTCACGTCTTTTCTTAGCTTTCAGAAATGCCTCAAAATGTACAGGTTTCAGTATGAGTTTAAACATTCTCTCCTGAACAGATTATCTGAGCTATGCTATACATATTGATTTTACAGTACAGCTGTCTTACTGTATGTCTTATTTGTGCCCCTTTTTCTGCCATCCTTTTATGAAATATTGGAATAAAAGACACTTCTTTTGTATGCATGTAAGAGTTTTATGCTGCTCCAACAATTAAAGGAGGTTAGAATTAGTTGCAGAATAAACCACAATTTTAAACAGATTTTATGCAAAACAGTCCAGATTGTGGCTTGCGAGACCACGCCTGATTTATAGAGCAAAACTGTAGCTTTGATTATTTGTGACAAGCACAAGATGATGAGAAACATCTGAGACTTTACTAAAAACATTTGGAGCTGAAGCCTCATAAGCCCGCCCCTAGCTCCGCCCATTACTGTGGCAATGCAGTGAGCTTTGGAATAGGTTGATTTCATTACCTGTCTTTGGTTTTTTGTGTGGAGAAAAGATACGGTGCCACATGATCTTATGAAACGCTTCACGCATTTGCACCATAACCGAATCAAAGAGCTTTTATAGAACATTTTATCTCTCCTCTCAGAACCGCTCATTTAACGTCATTTAAAATCCTTTTACGCTGTACCATTGGGTTTCAGGTCAGAAGGAAATAAACTTATGTCAATATAATTCTTTCCATTCTTGCACTGGAGTGCCTAATTTGGACAAATAATGTTTTTCGAATTTATGGTACTTTCATCAGATGTGCCAAGCTGCTGATCCCTGAGAGTGAAATCAGTGCATGAAGAGATCTCTTCAGGACAAATGCACTTCCACTTATCAAAACTAAAAGCTAAACCCTGCAAGTGGAAAGCTGGGAGCTTATGGCTGTCAGTGGCTCCTCAGCTGGGTGATTTGACTCGGTATGTAGATCTTTCTGTAGCACTCATAATTTAAAGCGTATAAGTCAGTTTCAGCTCGAAACAGCCACTAATCCTGCTAGTTTAATACATATCAGAGGAAGGTTAAGATGATCTTCACATAATCTGTAAATTAAGGTATGAATGTAAATTTGGGCAGAGCATGTTTACGTAAGGCCAATAAAGGTGTAAAAGGTATATAAACGGTTATTTTTACACCTTTACATTTCGTATTCCTGTTATATTTTCGTAAGCCCAGTTTACATGTATGTGGGTAAAACGCACAACAAGTGAAGAATATGTCCAGTTCCCCCCACAATAAAAATAAAAAATAGAATTTATATTTTATATTAAAGCTGCAATCCGTAACTTTTGCCTCTCCCCACTGTCTCTGTTTGAAACATAAAATTTCACGGTTCTTTATTTTACTTTACATATGTTGAAGTAAAATAAATCCAAACTGCTATGTCCCAGTAAATCAGACCCGACGGCTCAAATTATAAATCATTAATGTGAACTTACTGGGCTAGGGTAAGGAGACTGGAACATTAATCTGTTATGTAGTTGCTTAATAACTAATTTTTGTTCTTTTCTAACCAATAAAGTTACAAATTGCAGCTTGATGAAAATTAAGTCAATTTTAGGACCATCAAGGTTATTGACATTATAACCCATCCCCACTTTTCTCACTAACATAATATACAATAGTGTTATAAAAAAATTGTAAAATTAAAATGAATTAATGTGCTTAATTGTCATGAAAAAGGTCACACTGAAAACGGTCTTTATGGTCTTAAATGTGACCTATACATGTTTGTTACGTGAGATTCCACCAAGTATTTCCTGCTGACTTCCAATCTGTTTTCCCTTCCAACCTAATTTTTACCTTAATTATCAAAACTGAATGAAAAAAACGCAAAATAGATCCCAGATCAGCATGAAGGGGGAATTGTCATCGCACGTTTTTGTAGCACCTTTAGCATTGCAATTAAAATCCAAACACTTGAAAAGGATGTTCATTCACAAGAGCAGTCAAACATCATGGAAAAAAAAAAGAATTATCAGAATTTTTTTCAGAGGTTATAACTCGATCTCCCTTTCATTTTCGGAACAAATGTTGAAAAGTTGGAAATGAATGTCCAAGAAATCATATCCAACTCCTGGGACTATGTAGCAAGCCTTATAAGCCAGGTTCCTGTCACATTAATTTTCCAAGCCCCTGATCAGTTAGCTAACTTTAAATTAGATTCAAATGCCTAACATTCTTAATGCTAGAGGAAAGCCCTTTGTAATCTTTGTGAAGTCAAAGGTTCATGGACAATACAAAGACTTATGCTCCCAATGCGACAGCACAAATCCAGACGTTGTATGAGAATTTAAAAGCAAATGAGACACATGTCAGCATCATGTGATGCTGCAAATCAATGACACAGACATGTCGGATATAAGGATAGTGTTATTTGAATTATTATTTAATGACATTTACTGTAACTAAACATTATTGACCCACCCCCTTTTGTCTTTAACAAAGCATGCCATCAGTCTTTACATTTTAACTGCTGTTTTCTTTACAGAATGAACATCAGTGATTAGACAAAAAAAGTTTTTCCTGTTTTTATTCCCATTGGTATTTGCTTCATCAGAAATGCAGTCAGTCTTCTAGTCTCCTGCTCAACATGTTTTAATCATAGTCCATAGCTGGCTAGCACACACTTATCACTCAATATACTTTAGACATAAACTGCATTCAGATCCATAAGTCATGAGTTCAACATCATGGTCTAAATCAGTGTTTTATCAGTGGAGTTGCAGCACAGCAGGTAGTACATATACTCACAGCATGTAAGAACTGTGTGGTGACAGGAAATAAGAACATAACACTTAATAAAACGCTGGCCAGTAACTTTATTGAGAACTGCAGCTTATAGTGGTTTAAATCGAATTGTTTTAATCTGACCACCCCTGACGAAGTGACATGCCTGATTCAAATCAAATACATGCTGTTTACTTTAGACCTGCTGTCTACAGATATCAGATGTTACAAAATAATATAGTCTGGAAATCTTGATCATACAAGGTATATTTATATGTTTAGTTTTATAGGATAGTTAAGAGTTCTTCAGATGTGCAGTGAGTGGTGATTTGGTGAAGTGCGCACTCGTCCACACTGTTCTGACTGGCTGTGCTTTGTAATTGTTTGTGTCATGTCATGCCCCATTTTCACTTTCAGTAACCAGACAAATTGCTGGCTGCTGGAATCTTGTTCTGTTGCATCTGGTCATATAATAATTAGTTTGACCTTCTAAAGCTAACATTTTCTGAAGGTTAAAGCTGTTTCACTGGCCATTTGATGAAGAAAATAAATCTTTATTTCAGGCACTGTTTTGTACCCTATTCATGACGCTGGATATGCCAGTGAAATGTACATTATGTACATTACATGTTTTTTAATAATGAAAGATTGCAAAGTGCTATCTTTATTTGTAACAAGAAAACTGTTCAACAAAAAATATAGAGATAAATATAGAGAACATGAAGGAAAATGATGCTTGCTGCATCTGTATGTCATTTGAATTTTCTTCATAAAACAAGATCTCATTAGAACAAAGCAATCAATTAGTCGAGTCAATCAATCTTCCTACATTATTTGAACAAATTGTGACAATTTAATAGACAGATAAAACATTCAAATTGGAAAGTTAATTCATTAAAAATAACAGCCACAGGATAAATCAGTTTCTGAGTTCTTTATGTTAAAGGCTTGTCAAGAAAAAGTAGTTTACTGTTTTCTAAACACTTTCGGACTCGACCTATTTAGAGTCAGAAGGCCTGAAATTTTACATTTACCTTTTGGCGCAGTTCTAAAAAGTCTTCAGGACTGGCTGCATGCTGGGAGCTCATTTAAAATTTCTTATCTAGAAAGTTGTAGCAAAATAATCCTTACCAGTATACAGCGTCTGAAAGGTTTAAACATGTTCAGCCGTAACCCACTCACTCACTTGCACACGTGTGCGCAAAGTGAACTTCGCTGCATTGAATTCCTGCATTAGAGATTAACAGGCAGCTAGGTGAGCGAGAACACACACTCCCACTCACATCTCAAACCTGTTCACTGTCGTCGCAGCGGCCGCCGAGGAGCAAATTACCCTGTGCGACTCTGTTTGTGTGTGTTGAGTGCTGATGTTGATGTTTGCATTAGAACACAGAAGGTTCTGCTGATCAAAGTGACTCAATGTAGGAAAAACAAGCAGATTTTTTTTCTCTAAAAAGAGGAAAAAAATGGCAAAACACAAGGAGGAAAGAAAGATTAGTGTGCACTCAAACATATTCATTAAATACTTTTCCCTCTGGTGCTGCTACAGGTAAGACTTTATTTGGAGATTTTGTTTGGAGTCGTGGCACGGCGTGGGCTCTAAGACAAGCCTTGGTGATCACACAGGGGATGTGAGGTTTAAATCTGGCATGTGCTGCGGGGTGATGCCTGTTGCAAAATCAGATAATGTTTAACTTTAATAACCATGTTACTTTAATACTTTAATTGGAAAAGGACGAAATCTCCAAAGCTGTTACAAATTTAACAACAATGACATTGTACATTTTAAGCTTAAAATATGCTAAAAAAATGCATTTCTCAGGCTCGTCTACTGTGTTGGAGAAGTGTTGGAACAAACTATAGCACTGTGGCCCTGTGGAGTTCATTAAACTCGATCATTGCGAGTTTATCATTGATGAGTTCAGCTTTATGCAAATGAGGAAAGTGACAACAACCAATGGGAGCACAGACAGTTGGGTCCTATACAGTTGGATGCAGAGGTTGAGAACGAATGCCTATGACAACACAGAGAGCACAGAGACTCCTGATATTTCACTATGGCTGTAATAAAGAGACAAACGGCCAAATTTAAATAAAAAATAGGTATTTTTTTAGGTATTTCCATTAATCTTAGTCAATTCTTTAAAAACTGACCTAATAATACTTCATATTGTGCCTAGAGTAACATGTAGAGAGAATAATAGAGGGAGAGAGAGATGGGAGAGCAGAACGAGATGAAAGATACAAGGAAATAATTTCTTTTGCAACAAAGAGGATTTTAAATTCTCATAACTGCTGTTCACTTCAGAGCATTCCTGAAGGACACTTCCTTCTGACAAATGTTTCTGTCGCACCTGCAGATGTGATAATTAACAGACGATGTTTAAAATTCCATCTGCAGTGTTTGTGTGTGCCATAAAGGGCCTCAAACTCTTCCTGTGACTCATATTAGCCATAATAACATTAAAAACTATGAATGTGGCATTGTTAAACACTGCTAGGCAGGGCAAATCAGAAGTTAGATGGGTCAGTTATACTGTGTCCTACTCTACTATCATATACATCATAATATACTGGATAAAAATGTATATTGAACATGAAAATTATATCATCTTTGATTGCAATTCTACAATTAAGTCACAGTGAATGAAATAAATACATTGCAGTGGAATGAGGTATTATTCCAGATGTTTATTTATTTTTAAACAATGTTTCAGGCATGTTCTTGTTAGAATATTATTTTAATTTGTCATCAGTTTATAAGCTCCTTATGTTCTCAATTGATATTTCGTCAAGTTTTTGATTGACAGGCGATCTGACCAATCATAATGCAGATTATGTCCGACAAACAAACCACAGTAGATTAACATCAGTGGATTCGAAAGTAAAAAATGGTAAAAAGGTGCTCGTATGGGATTTGCAACGCAGACAGCAGGGACCCAGACAGACTGGGAATATATGGTTTCACCTGTTCCCTAAACCTGGCAGAAACCTGTGGAGCTAACTGGATGTTTTACCCTGTGACTGGAAGGCTTTACCTACAGTCTTTATTTTGTTTCATTGTGAGTCACTTTCACATCCTGAATATATTTTTCCCTTTCTTGACCCTTCTGTCTGCAGTCAACATCATTTTCCACAAATTATTTTTTTTCTAGGGAGTGCACAAATTGACAGTGGGAGCGCCACAGTTGGTACGCTTGTTGGATTTGGCAACAGTAACTGGGGGAGAGTGTCTTTTGCGAAGAGTCAGTTACATCCTGCTTGATAACAAAGTATAAAAAAGGTTGTGTTAAAATGTTCATATTATCATACTGATTTCTGCAATAATAAGTTCCCTTTATTAAATTATACAAAATCAGGTTATTTGTAAACAAGTTTACATGACTGAAACTGACCAGAACATATTCCTGAAAGTCTGATCAAGCCTCTTACAGATTTACTTCTGTAAATTACAGCACCTAAGTTAAAAGCATAAATATTTCCTTTAGGTTTCAGGAATGATTGCTTAGTTGAAGCTGTTTGGTGTAGAGAATTCCGATGTGCGGTCCTGATTTCTAAGTTAGATTCTTTTTTTCCAAAGGAATCCAACCAAGACGAGTCTTGGTTTGTTCAGATTGTTAAGCAGGTCTGGCATCAGGTTGTAAAAACGAGAAAGACCTTTCCTCTTGATTTCCTGAAGGAAAAAGCAGGGCTGAGAATATCTTTTTCTATCTGTCTGTCTCGAGAGAGAAAAGGGGTGATGGATGTAGAGAGGGGGAATGAATATGGTGTTGTGGTCATCCATCTTGCTAAATGTGACACAATGACACAATGGGGTATAACTCACGGGGTTGAGAACATAGAGAGACTTTCTCATAAGAACTCCGGGAGCAGGCACACATACACAACAATCATAATCTATCGTCGTTTTAAAGGATTGGAGGTGCCCTTAAGAAATTTTTTGGTTATGTTGCATTGGCTGATATGAAAGTCACCTTGAACTTATACTAACACCTACTGATGTGGATGTAGCATCTGGCAAAAGCAACTTTTCAACAGTTTTCGGTTATCCATTGTAGAAATAAATATGCTAATAACAATCAGCCACTGTTAATTTATTTAGTGGATGAACGTGGCCAATAAGGGATGGGGAATGTTATGGATGGAGGGTTTTGCAAAATAATGTTAAATACCATAATCCCATATTTTCCTGTAACTCAATAGAGCATTGCGTTAACAATGCTAATGTTGTGGGTTCGATTCCCAGGGAACACAAACACTGACAAAAATGTATAACTTGACTTGTAAGTCGCATTAAATAAGTGTCTGCCAAATGCATAAAAATGTAAAACAATAAGTGTCTAGTACTTAGCTGGTCATGTGATCTCAACTTCAACAGTCCGCTTGAGACAACTCACTGCATGCATCATAAAACAGCTTTGATCTGACTGCAGTCTAAACTGAAGTATACATAATTTTTAACATTTTTCAAAACTACTGTTCTTTTTATTAACAAAGCAAAATTAATGAGTGCATCTACCTAAAAGTGGTAGAGATATTGCGATTGCATCAGTTGGACAGCATGACAGCTACTGGTTTACTTTGTGTTAGCAGTCACAACTAGAAACAAGTGGTGAGCAAACTGTGTGTGTGTGTGTATGAGAGAGGAAGATGCCAGATCTTCAAACCACAAGATGTGCACCTGCGTATCTGTGCATGCGTGTGACTGCAGTCACTGTAGTTATTGGAAACCAAACCACAGACTGTCACTCATGGAAAGAAACATTGACGGACTCGGTTTTCTCTGGAGGATCACATTTTTACAGTTTACTGTTTAACAAGATACACACAGTACGCAGCTGTCTAAGAAATGTCATTTACACTAGTGAGAATATTAAATGAAACGCTAGAAGTTGGAATTTTTGGATGTGCTGTTTTTGATCCTCTGCTATTTTCACTTGGGATTGTAAAAAAAAGGTACATTTTGGACTTTAAAACAGAGTTTGTGAAAATATCTGGGAATGAGAAAAGAACATGTCACACCAGGAGAGTGTAGACAGAATGTTCTGATGTCATTGGTTTTGCACACTACAGTGACACATTTTTTTAAGAGCAATCCTTGATATACAGTGTGTCAGTGCCAAAAACAACTTTTTTATCAGAAATTGAAAGTGTTACAGTAATAATGGAAATAACTTAAAATGGAACCTTTGTTATTATTGTTTTAAAGAGGGATTTAGAACCATTGTGAGTTTCTAAAATGCTTTTATGCACACTGTAGGTGAAATAGACATTTGCTTTCTCTTTTCTGTACATTTGAGTGTTCAATGCACCTGCTCCAGGTGTGCGAATTATGCTTATTCTGTAAATATCACAAAAAAACATACATGTGCTTGTTTTTCAAAGGTACCTCATTTAATAGATAGATTCCATAGTGATACCTGAATTGAGGAAAATATCATGTTATACAGTATATGGTATTCTGAGTCCAAGTATCTGAGGATTTGTTACTGTCACAGTGCTTTATGTATAACGCATATTGAAAATGTGGGTATATACTTCCATGCAGTAAGAGTACGGTTAAAACTTGAGGTAGTCCTCTGTGAAATGTACTGTGAGCAAACTGTTTCACTCTCAGCCCTGTCCCTTTCTTTCTCTGTTCACCACACACCTGCGTTGAGATTATAAGAGACTTATCTGTGCTGTCCTAAAGCTTTGGCAGTCTTTCTGCTTATCCATCTCTCTCAATCTCTCTCTCTTTTCCTCTCACTGACCGAACGTCTGCCACTTTTTTCCACTTTTCTATTTCTCATCATTCTTTTCTTAGTGATGGAGGAATTCAGGCTGAATGTGCTTAGCTGTGCTCCTGTCAGCTGATTTTTGGCTTTCTGTCTGTCTCTTCTCTTTTTTCCTCGCTCTATCCTTTCTCGTCGTTCTCCAGATGGGGCAGATGGTTGCATACAGGATCCAAAATTAACACTTGCCAAGCGTCGAACGTGTTTAAAAATTGGCCTGAACAGGTAACTATAACAAGTGTTGCCAGTAACTGGTAACTTTACAAGGAACTGCAATGTAATATGCACCTGTAGATGAAATTGAAGCACAAAAACTGTCTGACGCAAGCATTTTAAATTAAAAACATACCACTCCACTGAAAAACCATTTGTCTTCACTTGTAATTTAAGTGGAAAGTTTACCATAATAAGTTTAAGATAATGAGTTTAAGACTGTTTTCTCCAGAAATGGAACATTCCTCACATTAAGCCACGAAAATGAATATTCTAGAAACAACCTTAGTAGACTTAACAGGGTGTTTGGACATCTGAAGATTTTAGAGAATGTATATGTGCATTTTGTAAGGGCACTGCAGAAAGAAAAGGGAGGACATAGGAAACAAGTTTACATCAATATATCACTTCACAGGAAGTGAGAAGGAAAAGTTACCTAGGAGTCGTTGCGTACCACCTAAGTTCTGCCTGACTTTTGACTATGCTAGATGTGGCGAAAAAGGGCATTTTACGCTTAATTTAACTGGTGTTATGTCTGTGCATTTGTTTGTTTATATAAAGCATGCAAGATTTTAATGTAATTATATTGCATACAATAAAACATTTTGTTTATATGGTAGACATCACAACAGGCACTCTTCACCAAAATCAAGGGTTTCCAGTATGACAAACAATATTGATTTTTAAATTTATTATATATTATGCTTTTGAATGTTATGTTGTTGTAACAGGGCAAATATCACTGAACTTGCACCAGAAAATGACTAAAAATTTTTCATGAGAGTGAAAATGGTTTTAATAAAAATAAATCCCAATTAACTCTTCATTAGGAGGTGTGGCATAATGTTAATTTTGGACCTGGGTGTTGCGTAGAAAAGGGCTCAGTGGGATGTTATTACTACACTGTGTGTGAAGACGTGTGTGTGCTTGCATGCATTTATGTTGTTTTCATAGTGATGGGACAAAATGAAGTGGACGCAGCATCAAAACTGATTGATGTCATGTGAAATACAATGGAGCTCTCAACGCATTAAAACATGCAGGCTAATCCTCAGTGTGTTCACTGGACGCATTTGTTTGAAAGAAGATACAGTTGTCATGTTAGTTAGAGAGTTCTATTAATTTTTTCAGATGGTAATGACACACTCTGCTTATGAATTCTACACCTGCCTGCTTGATAACCGCCCATGTGGCTTTGCTTTCCAATATCCATTTTCAAAAATATACCTATTATAATGAGGGGATTTACTCTCTTCATACACAAGCAGCATTCCGATTGGAAATCGTGAATCCCTGTCAGCGTGCCATCTTATCTTTTAAGCCTAACGACACACACTTTCCTCATTCTCATTTCAAATCACTCCAGTAACATATTCATGAATTCATAATAGAGAAAAAGATAGACAACTTACACTGTATTAATCAGGAATTTATTAAATTATGTTGATGAACATCTTGGAACAGACAGGCCATGAATTTAAAATGGTATTTTTGCAATGTTTTTTTTTTTTTTTTCCTAGAACAACTTGGGCAAATTTATATTTTTTATTTATATTTTTATATATTTAAAAATATTTTTATTGATTATTCACTTCAAAAAGATTGAATTTTTAGGCAGTAGGTCCATATTTTTTGTTTTATTTTCAGCACCCGGTAAACGCAAACAAATAAATAAACAAGCAAAAAACATTCTTGTTCGTAATATACATTTAATAAACTGTAATTTAATAAACTTTACACCACTATATATTCGTATGTCATTACTGTGTTGCAGCATTAAAGCAGGTAAACTTTTTTTCTGTTACCAGATGGCTTGCATTTTGCCTTTAGTCTTTATAAAAAGGAATATTTTAATGGTAGAGGCTGCAGATTTCGTAAACAAAATGTGTCGTGTCTATGGGTCATGTTTATGAAAAGAACAGGAATGCATTCAACACATGGACTGCGCTGCACTGTACATGTAAGCATGTGTTCACAGCATACTGCTCTCTGATTGACCCCCTATTTACAGTAAGCTCTCATGGCACATGGACGGCTCCCACATACTCAGTCTCATTAACTCAGTTTTGCTGTAATTAGGCAGTAACCTACATGTTATCTAGAAGGCTGGCCTTTGCTGATCTGAGCCTGTCAAAATGAAAGTCACACGCCCACAATTTATTATTGCCTGCATGTAGTGCTCTTTGCCCCTGTCAAACTTAAGTTTTAAAGTATGAAATATCTGTTAAGACCATCTATAAGTTATAAGCTCAGTTATAGTTCTCTATTTCTTTTATATTGCACTATATTGTTGTTCATGATTTTGTACTGTTGTCCAAATTTTAAGGGAAAATGTAATTTTCTATATAATACACAGTTTTGGTAACACTTTAGTATGGGGAACATATATTCACCATTAACTGAATTTTGCCTCAATAAACACATAAATTAGTGCTTATTAATATTATAGATATAGGGTGGGATTAAGGGATGTACAATATAGTCATGCAGAATAAGGCATTTATATGTGCTAATAAACAGCCAGTATGCAAGCTAATTGGAAACTTGTTTAAAGTGTGAATTGGTCCCCATATTAAAGTGTTAACACCATTTCTGTTTTAGGGATGGTTAAGAAGACTGTTCAACTCCTGAGAAGGTTTGAATACAGCCGTTTCTCTTATCTGAGCTCATAAGATCTACACAGATTGAATGAGAGTTTCAAGGTACTAAAAATAATGTAATTGTATGCCTATATGTGTGTAACTCGTGTGTAACATTCAGACTTCCACTCCTATTGGGCGGACTATCAGAAGAACACTATCAGAAGCTCACGCCCCCTTGCCCCTCACCTGTGTGTCGTTATTGCCAAAGGTTGCCTCTCAAAATTGTCCTGAGCACCCTAAAACAAACTAAAATAAGAAAATACAGGTAGAGGACAGTGTTTCTGTAGACACAAACACCACCACACACTTCTAGTGGATTATAAGTAAGGATTATGCTGTGTATGTGTTGTCACCTCCTGAGTTCTCTACAATGTACCCAACAATTTTTATAAGCAATTGATCACTCTTATTTGTCTGCTTGTTCATACAGTGTAGTGCATTGTTGCTTTCACTATATAGGAAATAGTGAATGAGTGAGTAATGTGGGACACAGCACCAGTCTTTCAAACATATAGATCTCCTCATATTCTTCTACCTGTCTTCTAGTTCCCACCAGAGCCATAAAGACATTGAGTCCATCAATTCTGTTTATGGACTAATGGAGCTTTAATTTAACATAATGTCCAAACAGTAATCAAATCCTATTGCTGTCATTAATCATAGACATTCAACCTGCGTTTAGCCACACAGGTGACAGTATGATATGAGCAAGTCAGTACAGTAAAATAACAAACTGTCACTGATAGATTGCCATTGAAATATATGACAAGCCATAACAGCAACTCGGTGCATCAGACAGTTCATTAAACACATTCAGATTTCTATTATAAATATCAGATTCTTGTTTTTGTTGAATGTGAATAGGTTTTTACACTACTATAAAAATGTAATGTATAATAGACATCTGTGCCCATTTTCTGCTTTAGTAAAGAATGTGTGGCTGTCCTTGTGTGCTATGCATGCTGGGGTCCATTGCCATTTCAAAATGGCTCTGCTTATTTAAAACGAATTGATTAATTCAACATCATTTCATCAGCTGCTTCTTTTTGCCCTCAATTTCTCTGCTTATCTGCGTTATCACTTTGCAAGCGACCCTATAACTCTCCCGGGGATTTTCCTGAGAGCTTAAATTGGTCTCATTTAGCGATATCTAGCTTCACACCAGGAATCAGTGGCATCGTTTGATTGGCCAATTCGACCTGTGCTGTTTCATCGTCTCGTCTGTTTTGTCCCCTTTTGCCAGGTCTTCCAAGAGCCTTTTGTGTTCAGAATGAAAGAAATCCGAAACCCAACTGTGGTGTCACGATCGCATCTCTCGAAAGCTCGGCGACTGCCCGGCGCGTTGAGTGATATATGAATCATAACAGCTAAACCATTATCTCTCAAAGGAAAATGGAGAAAAAGGACATTTGTCAGTGTTTCCAACCCTGCTGAGACCCCTCGATATATGTAGCGGTTGAGTAATGGTAGTTTATCTGGTAGAGCAGTTGCAGGCCAAATGGGTCAGTGTAGTGAAGAGATCACGTGGTTGTCTATCTGTGGTGTCCTGCTTTTCCAAACCACTTATTTTTCTATCCTGGCACACACACACGATGGGCTCTGCTGCTGTGATTCTATCACAGCACAAACTCTTCAGCTGGGCATGAGACTCTGGTGGTTTCCATCCATCCATCCATCCATCCATTCTCTATACCACTCATCCCTATATGTGGAATCACGGAGAGTGCTTAAACCTATCCCAGCTGTCTTGAGCCAAGGCAGGAAAACACACTGGACAGGTGGACAGTCCATCACAGGACTGTTTGTTTACCATTACAGATGCAATTCACACTGTGGAATGAGATATATTTACGGTCACTGCAAATACACCGTAAACCACTGTGCTTTCTGGCACCTTGTTCTGAAAGTCTTGCTGTTTGTGGGGACAAAAGTAGGCATAAGTGGCTGAGAGCTTCTATATGTGACATTGCAAGGTGATGAATGAGTAACTAATTAACATATGAGGGAAAGTAACATGAAAGAAATGAAATGCAAGCAGAATGCTGGTCTTAATCATTTAAAGTTAACCTGCTTGTTTGTTACCTGTAATTAAACTAGGTCTCCTGTAACTAAACAAGCTCTCCTGCAGACATGCACGTTTCTGATGATTGTTTCTGCAGGTGTCACATCATGCTTGTCTTCTTCTAGCTTTTTTAAATTGGCTGGAGAACAGTTGCAAAATTTAAAATTTGATTTTGAAGTGCATTTTCTGTCTACTCTGGTTCCACGACTTATGGTAATGCGTATTGTCATTTCCTTCTCTTGAGCAATTTGTTGTTTGCTCAAGAGACAGAGTTTTGCTTTTTAAAAAAAGAGTTTTATGACTTTATAATTACCTAGAGTGACTCATGAACGCGCAAAGACAAATTAAAAACAGGCAAACTGCAGTCTGAGTTATTTTAGGCTTCTGTTGCGCTCTGAATGTTAAGATGCTTCCAGATCAGTAATTGATGGCAGTTGACATTAATTCACCTACTTGGCATTACTTAGCTCAAACGCATCAGAAAAGATTATCTCGCCCACAATATTGTGTTGCTTTTAATGAGTCAATTTCAGTAATTTTGACAGTTAAACGTTCCCTGCCGTGTCATAACTGATGGGGTAACATTCATTCTCAATATCCAAGCGGTCCAACCTAGGTTCCATCATACTACACTAATGAAAAATGATCAAAGCCTGGTAGTGATATTTTAGCCTTGTTAATCTTTAAAAGTCTGCACTTCTTGGAAAAAGCTGAAGTAAATTGGGACTATTTAAAGGAGCTGTCCAAACCATTTATGGCCAAATCACACTACATCTTGCTTATATAAATGCTTTCCAGTATGGGAAGGCATACTGTATCATACATACTGTATCATACAGTACAGAGCAGCGAGTATGATAAAACAGAGCAAGGCAGCAGCTTCTTAAATTATATTTCATATATTATCAAATCTGTACTGTACAGTGTCACACTTTTTTGCACATGCTTATTTAAGTGTGAAATTCTTATGTAATAAAATATCAAACTAAGTGACAGGTATTTAGAAAAGGAAGTAAATGCACACATTTTGAGCACAAAAACATTACAAAAAAGAAATATGTTTCAAATTATAAAAAATGTATTGATCAAAACAGTTTGGACAGTTAGTGGTACAACAAAACGTTTGGATGGAACATAAGTCCATAATTAATGTGCTACCCAAACTAGTTACTTTGCAAGGACACCTGTGATCTTGTGTAAGTGACCTCATCTACTAAAAACAACCTAAAAATGGCTAAGAAAAGTAAAGTTAGTTCTGAAAAATTGTGTAGTGTCATTTGTTTACAAAAATGCTGTAATGCAAATTTCTTCAGAAAAGCAAAGCGGGCTGTCTGTTTGTCTTATCGTGTTAGTTAATACCTCAGCATAAAAGGTTATCATATGGCTTCTCTGTCTAAATGGAGGATTAATCAATCTATGTGTGCCTCTTTATGTGGGATTAGCTTTAAGTCATTCTTAAACCAATAAAGCAAAATTCCTTTTCGTGATCTCAGTTTACATGGCCACCATGCAACAGTATCAAGAGTCATAGACAACAGCTTTTACACTGATCCAGGACCAGTCCTCCTCTCCAAATCGTAATCATTTTAAGCGTATAAACAAAGTGGAGCAACCTAACCTTGCTGAGCAGTAGGGTGGCTTGTTCTGGACAGGGTCAAACAGTAAGGCTTTGAGATGTAATCAGTGCTGATCTGGGATAGAAGGTTGATCCTCCTGTTTATTGTCTTTGGTGCTTGATCTCTACACAGACAAACCTACAGGTGAAAGAGTTGAAAAAACGTTCTCCTAACATTTAATACATGTTGAAATGTGAATCATTTGTATTGATGTTTGTCAGACATCCTAGTTAATAATTTCTGCATATGATAAAAGTGCCTTTAGGTCAGGCTTTAGATCACTTAAATACTTAATCTAATCATTTATAAACTAATGATGCTAAACCACTAATGATTCAAGGTGATCTGGTTTATATACATGCTAGATATGTATGTAAAGTGTATATTTATATATCTTAAATAATTAGACTGACATTGAAAAAAACAGCATATTTTCAAAATGGGTCAGTGGGATGCCTGAACGAGTGGTCAACTAATTGGTCTTAAGGAAGCTCTTTATAATTAGGCAGGTTTCAGGTTCACTAGACACCTGACATGATCAACCTGACAGTGCTGACATTGCCTTTAGAAATGCTGCTGAACAGAATTAACTTAAAATGAATTTGCATAAACTGCATTAAATGTGCCATTAATTATTGGCATTTATTATAAGTAAATACCATAAATAAAACCAAATATTTAAAAATGTATATTCTCTGGTACAGCATTCTACAATTTACACTTGTGACCTAGTCTTTGAATAATGGAATAATGGAAAAATGTGGGGTGATAAAGACACTAAGATGTCTTAAAAATTGGGAATGAGTGTTTTGTAAGCAATATTCATTGATGAAATAGTGACCTAGTAGTGCAGTCAGTTTGACGTTAGCTTTTCAGATGGGTTGCAGCATTACGATTGTCTTGCAAAATGTGCATGTTTTTGTGTCAAGGAGAGACCACTGGTAAAAATTACTAACACATCTAATACTTTAGCAAGGTTACCGCAGTTTGCAGCTCATAAACCTTAGGAAAGCAATAATTAACAATATAATGATGAATAATATAGGCATATTGTATAGTAATGTGTATCAACATTTGAGTGATACAATATATTACCTTAAAAAACCTCTAAAAACTCTTAAAACCAAGAGTTAATCCTTTACGTAGAGGCCTAATCCTATGGTTTCAGATAATCCATAATCTGATCAGAGAGTGAATAGGTGGTTTTAATGAGATTGTAGTAGATTCTTTCCTTTTTACAGACTTTTGACATGATGATAGTTAGCCCTGGTTAAGTGACCTGCTTAAGTGTGAACAGTCAGTTTCAGTCCCGGGCATCAGATTTAATCTATAAAGTGTGTCTGTCCTCTGAATGTACTGTATGTTTGGATGAAGGACAGTGTGACTGTGTGTCTAAGAGAGAAGGGCAAGAAATATATATACAGATTTATGTGTGTAACATCTTGTGTTTCTTTCTTATAGGATATAACACAAGCTCTCAAGTCCTCCAGAAATCTATTTTCTGTGAGCGAACAGCCCTCATCAATCAAATGTGAAGCTTTAGAGGCAGGCAAAGTCAAAGTGTCCTAATCCTGATTTAATTTATTAAAGTCATGTTTCTATTAATAATAAAAAATACATGGATTCTTATCATTATTTTTTATTTAAGTAGCCTGAGCAGCATTAAGGCACTGAACTCCATTTTTAAATCAAATAAACCAAAGCACATTACTGAATTATTTACTCTAGGAAACAGCGCATTAGTGTTCTAAATGTTTCCTGTAGACTTTCCACCTGCAGGCATTAATTTGTTGATCTGTTGATTTTAATTAAAGAGTAGGAAAAGTGTGCTCCATTTTAAGGTTTCATAAACAGTATTCTGTGTTATACATATTATGCTCTAGTTACAGGTGTTCCTGTAGCTGGGTGGTATTCTTCTAGCTCAGGGTGTTACTGGTAGAGCATTGCATTATAAATGCAAATGATGTGGGTTTGAGTCCACACGTAGTAAAAAAAACCACACACACATTTGCTTTTTTATATATATATATATACACACACACATATTTATATATATATATGTATGTACAAATAAATTTACAGGATGTCTATGCGTGCTAACTTTTATCATAGGAACTTGTACCTCAGTTTTGTAAAAACAAACAAGATATGTGTTGACCAATATGTAATTAAAATTGAACTTTATGAAGTATGTTATGATTAGAGCTTAATTTGCATTTAAAGCTGTAATCCATAGCTTTTATGTTAGGAATAAACAAATAACAGTTAATGAGCAAGTACATAAAAGATCAGTGTTCAAAACGGTCTCCTTACATTACCCTGATTCTCAACGGTAAGCTTATAATAATGATTTATAATTTGAGCTGTGGGGTCTGATTCCTGAGAAATGTCAATTTGGCTTCATTTGATCTCAACATACATAATGAAAGGGACATAAAGTAACCTGCAGTTTTATGTTTTAACCAGAAATGGCGATAGAGAGGCAAATGTTATGGATTGCAGTTTTAACAGATTTGACTTAACCCCACATTTCTTCAGGGTGACTGTCCCTTTAAGAAATGTACAGCTGACATGGTCATGACCAGACACTGTCCTGCTTGCTTCAGCTGGATGCAGCAGGACAGCTTTCAAAGACAAACATTTCACCGCCGTCCCACCGAGCATGTGATAAATAAACAGTTTTTTCTCCTTCCATCCAGGTGTTTGTAAACATTTAATCAATCCGAAAGACCTAAAGATGCTTAATAGTGGTTGGAGAGGTCTAGCTCCATCAATCATTCTTCAAACCTCAGTGGTCAGCAGAGTAAATGTGTGTATGCTTGTAGATTTGTTTCTCTGTGTCTGCCTGTTCTTGCATCATGAGTCGTTTTTTCTCCTTATTGACTCCAACAAGCTGATGCAACATCAATCTTAGATGGTTCTTTTTTGCTGACTTTGTGAAAGCTCTCGGTACTGTGGAGGAGGACAGGAGAAAGAAAGGAAGAAAAAAGCTCTTTGAACTTTCCATCGATCTGCGTAGAGCTTTAAAAGAACAGAGGCGCCACTGAAGCCCACACATCTGGAATGAAGGACCGTGCTTGGATTCTGATGGAGCGTCACAGCCGAGGAGTTTTTTGTATGTGTGCGTTTTAATGCGTCCATGCGTGACTCACAGTAACGGTTTGTTCTTGGTTCAAGTGGTTGGATCACAAAAATGACACCTATTCAAGCGACTTCAGAGAAAGGATCATTAAAATGAAGTGTGGCGGCTTTTTTAAACCCTGTACAGATATTGTAATGTCTTGGATTTTTTTTACCATTTACTGAAAGTCAAAATTCCTTTTGAACTTCAAAGGAATGGTTTAGATACTCTCTTTTTCTCTGAATTCATCCAGAATCTTTTGGTGCTTTTTTAAAATTGTATATGCATTCATATGATGAAAAAGAGAAAATCTATACTGCATGTGTGTTCTGAGTATGCACAGATATACGCACACCATAGATAATCTGAATATAGACTCAGTAGGAATTAGCATGCATTTACACAGCTTTCTTTTTGGTTCCCTCTTGGCTAACTGTCATCAACTAAATGAACAAGCCCCAGTCTGTGACCCCTGCACTGGCCCTGTGTGTGTAACAGGATTATGCCATTTGTTTCTCCAATGGCACTTTTAAGCCCAGGGGGTGGGGCAGTGGAGTGCTTTTCCTGCCATCTGGTATCCAATCAGAGAAAGAGCAACTGGATCAAACAGGAGCTGCCCATCAGCTTAAGAGCCCCCTTATCATCCCCCATAAAAACCTGTGACACCCAGGAACTTAAGACGTCCGGGTCAAAACACTCATCACTTTTTCCATGTGCCCAAAAATGTCCTTTTGTTACTTTATCAACTTGTTTTGGGAGAAATGTTTTTTTCGCCCAAAAAATTAAATGCTGTCATATCCTCAAGTGTTCCAAAACTGATTTTCTTTTTTTATGTATAGCACACATTTTTTTTTCATTTTTGGCAGAACTGTCAGATTAAAATCAAAGAAAGCATCATATAGTTCCTTTTAAAGTACTCTAGTTATGCTGTATATTCCAAATCTTTGGAAGCTATGCGATAGCTTCATTTCATCAACAGTTATTCCCTAAAAGTAATATTTTTCAAATCCCATTCATGCTGATTCAAGCATATAAACCCCCAAAGACGTATCATGCAAGGTTTGATGTCAGTGATATCAAATTGTCATTGGCTCCAACATGCCTCATGACCGATTGCACTGTACCAACTTTGCATTTGTCATTTTGAATGAGATTTGAGAGCTGTGGGGGAGCGGAAGATTTTCTGCAAATAATGACTTAAATTTCCCACTGTTTTTCACAACGTTGTTGTACGGTTTCAGATGACTTGGAATATTTGCACAGCCTGAGACTGAAGCTGTTTGAAAATCAGTCTGTCAGTCATCGACAATGAAAACAGAAACATTAGGGCTGAAATGAGTGTACACTGTTGCTGCTTGTCATTACATACTCATCTCTTGTCTTTCTGATATCAACATTGCCGGTTCAGCTCTCTCATGGTTTGTTTCTTGTATTATGAAGTAAAAATATTTCATTTCTATTCAGCAGCACAAATCTACCACTGCTCTCCTCACACAAGGTGTTCTCCAGGGTTCAGTTCTCGGCCTGTTACGTTTCATTACTTATATGCTTCCCCTGTGGTATAATCTGTCAACATGGTCTCAGTTTTACTGCTATGCTGGTGGCGTTCAGATCCATCTCACCAGCAGCTCTGAAATATCCTTCCCACCCACTTCACTTACTGTGTGTCTCTATGACATCAAACACTGGATGAGCTCTAACTTTCTCAGACTCAATCCTAATAAAACTGAAATAGTGTTTATTGGACCAAGAACACCAGTTTTTTGGCAGCAGGTCTTGGCCTTCTCAACTGAAATGATGAAGCCCAAGCCTTTCCAAACTGTATGTAATCCATGTGTCATATTTTGACTCAGCACGGTTTTTTTGACTCACATCGCCTGTTGTCAAGAATGTTTTCTTGTACATAACATGCTCACCATGGCTAGTGCCAAAACTTTGGTACATGCTTTCATAATAGCACATTTCCAATTGATTACTGTAATGCCTTGTGCATTTACCTACCCAATAAAAACATTGCAATACAACAGTATGTATAAAACTTATTGATTATGCCATGAAATCTTTAGGTGGCTGATGTCAAAACGTTGGTACATGCATTGATAACTGCATATTTACAGTAGATTACCGCAATGCCTTGCACATTGACCTACCCAATAAAAACTGCAATATTACAATACGTACACTGATACATCGTACAATTCATTGGTTATGCCATTAGACCGTCAGATGCTAGTTATGAAAATGTCACTTACCCTGCAGTATAAAATTAGTTTTGGACAGGGATATTGATGGTTTGAATCTGACCCAAGGGTTTGCATCTGTTGTAGATATTGAATAGTGCAGGCACGGTGGCAGTTTTACTTGGCATTCACAGTTTGAAAAGGATCTTTAATGTATAATTATAACCTCGAAAAGGCCTTCATGCCAATACTAACTTGCTATCACTAATTACACTTACTGACAGTGATGTAACTACCTTATTAGCGCAAGATAACAGTCTGCACTACATCTTTTATAAGGCCTAGTCCATCTCTTTTTCTAGCTGTCCTGCTTCACTGCCTTTTGATAACTGAAGACGCGCACACACACACAAGATACAATTATATCTTTTCTCAAATAGTATTTGCATTAATTTAGCTTTAACTTTCTTGCTTGTGATATTGTATTTAGGTCAGACTCCGTAGAGAAATAAAAAAACTGAGAATTCAAAGAGAAGTCATACACACACACACACACACACACACAAAACCACAGGGAAATCCCACATTTGGTATAGAACATTAATAGCATTCGTCACAAAAAGCAAACTTTTAAAGCTAGATAATAGCTGAAAGAGACAAACTATTTTCATTATTTTTTTTATTTTATGGGCCCTTTAACCTCACCGATTGTGACATTTTTCTCATGGGTGACATTTATTACAAAGTGATTGTGGTTGTACTTTGTTTCAATCAGCACTAAGAGGAGTGACAGCACTGTGACACTGCTACAGTAAAACAGAGACACTGTCAGTTGCGACTGGAAATGCACATCACATTTTCAGGGTTTAATATTTATATCGCTGCAGACATTCTACAAAATCTACAAGATGAATATTAGATTGGTATATTAGATGAGACTGATTGCTTATATATGTTTTCTGTAAACTTAGTAATATGTGCCAGCGCAGTAATTTATTTGTACTTATGTGGACCTTCTCCAAATAAGATATCATGATTTACTGCAGCTCTAAAGGTTGATGAAATTTTCCTGCTGTAACATAAGCAGTATGGTCTCGGGTTAACTGACACATCTGAGTGTGTTTAGCTGATGTTTCAGACTCAAGAAAGATGAAATCAACTGATATCCGATAGATTGTGACAAGTGATAGATTGTGCTTTGTCTGTTGTGCTAAGTGTTTTGGAACATTTTATAAATAGTGTGCATTAGGACTGGATGATATCGAATAATTATAATTTGTTTGTGATCATTTACTGGAAAGTAAAATATTTTCCTGATAACTCAGTTTCCCAAAGACTGCTTATGTGATCCTTTCTTAAGATGTTTGAGTAGTGTCTCTGATTTTTTCATAACAAAAGATCGATCATCCTAACAATTTGAGTGAAAAGTTGAAAAACTAATTTAAATTGTAGAATGTCTCCTTGCTCAATCTCATGTCAGACCTATATGTTTGTTTTCTTCTGTGGACTACAAAAAAAGATATTTAGAGAAATGTCTCAGTGGTTGGTGTCCATACAATGGAAGTCAGTGGGTGCAAATCTTTGGTTACCAGCTTCAAAATATCTTCTCTTGTGTTTCTCAGAAGAAAAAAGTTATACAGGTTTGGAATGACATGAGGGAAAATAAATGATGGAAGAATTTTTATTTATGAGTGAACTATTTCTTTAATGACACCATATATGCCTAAAGTCTGCAGAGTTCCTTTGGGGACAGCGAGAGAATTGCGCAGTTGTTTGCGTTCTTTTGCAGTGCTTTGTGTGAGAACACAAATAATTGCGAAGAAGCAATAGCAATAGGAAAAGAAGTAGCTCTATAGTAATGTTCATTACAAAATATTTTTTTTTAAATAGTAAAAGTTTTTATTTGTAAAAGTTTTGTATTTGTAACAGTAAAAGTTTTAATTGATGGACACAAAAAGAGTAAATGTCAGTTCCTCAGTGAACAAAGACCTTTTGTCTCTCACATAATGGAAATTCTGTAACCGAAATTAAATGGCCTCAGAGCCAAATATTATAGATTTTGTTGTCCTGCTGACATTTTATTTCATGTGAAGTACAAAATCATTGTTCTTGAGTCACTTTTGAATCTATAGTCTCATTCTTACATTGTAAAAACATTTCTCCAATGAAGCTAGAATGCTGAAAAACAGCCATATATTTACTTGACGTTTGCAGTTTATTTAGGTTAACTTATTATGAAGTTTTAAAAAAGCATTGTTTTAGTTCATAAAAGCCCAAACTAAAAAAGCTTTTGTGGTTCAGCCCATTTGTGCTTTTCCCAGCATGCACTGGGGCATGAATTATTAATATGGTTGCATTGTTTAACTGTTTGCCAGTGTTCTTTACACTGTTGTTGATTTTGCTGTCACGTTTAGTAACTTATTGTCTTGTGATGTCAGGCTGAGTTTGTTCCACTATTCAAAACGTTAGTTCAGTTAGTTGAATGTTGCTCCTGTTTCTGTGTGTGGTGTTTAAAAGTGCTTAGTGGGTGATTTTTGTCTCAAGCGTTTTCAGAGCAGTCAGCAGTTTAAGGACAACAGGTGGCATATATTTCATGGCATAATTTTATAAAACAAATGTTAGCTGAAGTCTGTAACTTCTGCCTCTCTATCACTATCTCTGTTTGAAACATAAAATTGCAAGTTACTTTTTTACGTATGCTGAAGTCAAATAAAGCCAAACTAACATTTCCCAGAAAACCAGACCTGACAGCTCAAATTATAAATGGTTATTATAAACTTACTGTTGGGAATTGGGGTAACGTAAGGAGACAGTAACACTGATCTGTACTTCCTCAATAACAGATTTTTGTTTATTTTTAACAAAAGGAAGTTACAGATTGCAGCCTTAAGAACTTTTTTTAGAGTTACTTAATCTATATAAGTACTTATTACAATGATTGTCAAGTTAATGCAGCTTGACATATTAAGTTAATTCAATGAATATGTGTAAGTATTCAACCTTTGCCTCTTTTTTTAAAGCATAACAGACTTTAACACTCTCACCGCATGTGATCCATCTTTCAAAAATCCTGCTGTTCTGACCTTATATAATTTCACGTTTCTTTAACAATTTCCATTTGTTTTAAATTACACCAATTTGTTTGGTGTAACACCAGCATTATTTTATAGTATCTGTATTAGTAGTTCTTGACAAGAAAAATCCTGGCTGTTTTTCTTGATTACTCAAACACCTCTGACTTGTTGAATTATATACGGTGGCTGTATAGATTGCCTTAAACTACCAGTTTCTTTTATTACCATTCTGATTGGTCTCAATGAATAATTTAAAAGCATCAGATCACACTGACTGCAGCTGTAAGGTTTTTACAGGGTGCTGACCTTTACATTGTACATGCATGACTGGCTCTGCAAAAGAAAATTATCAACAGCTATTTTCAGCACTTTAGACTCTCCTAATGGTGCTTTGGTGAACTTTATAAAAGCTATTTACAAAGTTATTTACAAAACCTTGCCAGCTTTAAAAATGATTGTTAATAAAGCCAAATTAATGAAAACATTATTATGTGTGCACTGTAAAAAACGAATCAAACTACTTTAATTTGTGTTTCAATTCTGAAAGGAGCTCTGTTTACATGTCTTATACATGCATCATGTTTGGAGCATGTTACTGTCATTCGCAGTTTGTAGAATATATCTGAAAATGTCTGTATTAAATTATAGAAAGTTACACTTTCTGATAATGGGTAGAACATTTCTTAGTAAACTTTTAAATGCTCCTTGTGTTTGTATTTAATTAAATATTAAATCTTGTTATCCCTAGACACACAAATCTTCCCACAGTCTTTCTCACTATCATACCCCTTTTTATCTAAGAATTATTTATATTCAGGAGTAATGAAGCTTGGGAGTCTCGTCCCTCCGCAATAAATTTGTAAATAAAACCTTCATATCCCCTTACCTACAAAATGAACTCCTGACTGTCTTAAAGTTTTTTGTTAGAGACAAATATATGCATCAGATCACATATTACAGCAGTGAAAAACATTTACATTGTGCAACTATTTCTGTCTAAATCAAGTAAATACTATTACAGTAATCTAAACTCCATAAACTTTGCTGGAGCATAATAAAACTGCCATGTCTTCTAAATTGCACGCTTTGTAATGTGCTTATTTATGCATTGTTAATCAGTAAAGTGAATGACAAATTTGTAAACGTAATATGGTAAACTGAATAATCAGTGTTTTATTAGCAAGAAATTATTTAATGGGGTGTACGCAGAGATTTCTGATAAACTATAAACCTGAACTTGGAAAAACAGAATAATTCACACAAAAATTACAATTCTGCCATTATTCATTCATATTGTTCTGTACCTGTATGATGATGATGTTTCTTTATACAAAAGGAGAAATTTCCTGCTCTTTATCCTCTCCTCTTTGTCATACAGAAACAGTTCATTGTTACCACCTCTAGTGTAAAATAGACAAACAAACTTCCATAATAGTAATCCATATGCACTACATTCAGGTCTTCTGAAGCGTTCTATGATAAACATACACAAACTGTTATTATTTATTAGTCATTATTGTGTAATATAATAAAAATCTTTCCCTTCACTAATGAGCTGGAGAAAAACAAAATATTTAGAGTCCGTTTTCAATGTACTAAATGTTCATTTTCAGCTCATTTGGATCTATGAATCGTTGGGCATAGTTTTTCATGAAATGTTTGTTCACAGTTTAAAATGTCTGTATCTGCCATTTCTGTTTTAAACAGAGTGGTCCATAGAGCCCATTGTGTGAAATCATTGTCTAGATGTTAATCTAATAGATAAAAGAGGTCTCTCACACACACACAAACACTCATGTTGGCATATTTGGTTTGAGTATTCTCTTATGAGGACTGATTTACAGAGGTAATGGTTTTAATACTGTACAAGCTGTATATTCTATCTCCTAACCCTGCCTCTAAACCTAACCCTCACAGAAAACTTTTGGCATTTGTGAATCATGCTGGCAAAAAAATGTTTGTGCAAATGTTTGTTTTCAATGGAGAATGTTAAAATTACAAAACTCATTTTGCCAGCACAGGATGTGTCCCCCATAAACAATGTTTACATTGTTATATGTTACATTATACACATTTGTGTCCTCGTGAACCACATATTCAAACCCACACATACACCAAAATAATATTAGCATGTACTGTATGTGTGTGCGTGATACAAATCACCCTGAGAAACGGAAAACACCGATTGTGTCTCCTCCGTCAGCCTTTTAGCACTATATGTTCGTTCAGCTGAGAGAGAGCTGTGATTAGAATGAGGAATCTGCTCATTTCCCCAGCTTTGATCCCGATGTCCGTTTCAAAGCATCTGTTTGCCTCAAAACATATTGCCTGACTGGATTTTCTCCAGGACCTCACACACGCTGCTTGGGATTTGGTTTGAGTCTGGCTAGAGCTCACATTCTGTCGGGATCGCCTTTGTGTGTGTGTCTCATTCCGAGGATAACTGGGTTCTAACTGTGACACCATCACAGCAGTCTGATTCTAATGGGTTGTCAGGGAGACACCAAAAGAGCCATTCTGTGGAACTAATGGCAGATAGTGAAGTTTGATAATATCTGATATTGTGTTATTGGAGTTTGTGTTCACAGCGCTATGAAATCTAATAGCACTACTGGGCATCTTAATACAAGACAAAATTGAAACTAGGCTGTGTTGATGTACTTCTCTCTCTCTCTCTCTCTCTCTCTCAGTTTGCGCTGTCTTTCCGTTCAAATCCAGGTGCAGTGTGAAAAAATGGTAGTAGTTTGACATTTCGGCATCTAGACTATTTGGATACCTGACTGTTGAATTCAGTCTCAGTTTTGTTTACACCTGAGAGCTTTGTGGCAGACAGAAAGTAGGGCCACACATCGACATTATGGCAGTCTCTGTCTCGTAATAATGTAGTTTAAATCACCTCCCACGCAAGAGACGATTCCATAAATATATTTAAACATTGATGAGCAATGCCAAGTTTAGTAGAAATGTACATCATGACTACAGCCCTCTCAGCATGCTTGTGGCATACTAAACAGCCCTCGACTGCTCACAGGGACAGATATTTTGAGTAAGACACCATTAGTTTTGGTATGGAAAGTTTAATTAAAGAGGAAATTTTTACTACAATTTGCTCAACCTTAAGATTAACCTGTATGAATTTACATAAGGATACTAATGATAATTATCAATTTGCTCAACCTTAAGATTAACCTGTCATTAATTTTAATGTATTTTAAGAAATGTATTGTTTTTGTTAAAAATTTGGAGGATTTGGCCCAAACAAGTACATATAAGCCTCTATACGCACCACACACATTTCGTAATTCTTCAGAGGTCTGTTGGTCTCGGGTCGTGCCCTGGTCTAATTTTAATGATTGATTAATACATTATTTAGATATTTAAATGAGTTCAGAGGAGCATCATCTTTAGCACTGTGGCAAGATAATGTCATCACCATATCCACTAAGCATGACTAATGAGAACATCTCTGAGTGCAAGTGTGTAATCCGTGATGGATTGCTCACATTTCTGTCATCTGACTCAGTCTGTACTCAGTCCACAGCAGCACAAGAAACGGACTGAGGCTTACACATAAACCTAATGTTCTGCCTATGGAGGCAGCATTTTAAGGCAGCATTTTAAGGCAGCATTTTAAGGCAGCATTTTAAGGCAGCATAGACATGTTACTGACACACAGTTTCAGAAGATAGGCGTCTTAAATTATGCTGTCTCTTGGAGTACATTTTAATCAAATATTTAGGATAATGCAATCCCACAATGCACTGCAGTTCCATAATGCATTGAGAAAACTTGAAGCAAAGAATGAGGCAAAGAAATGTTGCTTTCAAATTTTTTATTAAATAGTGGAAAAACGAGATAAAAAATAGTTCAGCGTAACCAGGCAGCTCACTAGGTTTTGGAACAGAGTTAATGGGTTTGCCATCTGTCACAAGTGTGTGTGCATACGGTGTGAAAGTCATGTAGTGCTTAAAGAATGCTGTGTATATTTCTGTTTATGTATATGTGTGTGTGTGTGTGTGTGTGTGTGTGTGTGTGTGTGTGTGTGTGTGTGTGTGTGTGTGTGTGTGTGTGTGTGTGTGTGTGTGTGTGTGTGTGTGTGTGTGTGTATATATATATGGAAATATCCATATGTGCATGTATATGTAGGTATATGTCTATTCAGCCTAATCCTGACCTTCAAATACAACTAAAAATATGAAGTCTATATATTAACATCTCATTTTAACAGCTTGATCATACATGGGCCTTTCATCTGTCATTAATAATCAGTGTACTGGACTAGCCAGTGAGCTAAGCAACTGGTTAAGCAACTACTTTACACAATAACAACACATATTCTGCTAACAATTACATGCTTAGGGCTTCTCCATAGCCAACGAACGCATAATTATTCAAACATGCTTATTGTCATAAGGATATTTGCAGATTAAATATAACGCAACTCTACTGGGATAACAACCCTAAGGACAGATAAAACTTTACGGTTTGAAAGATCACAGCATTTTACACTAATTAACAAGAAAGAACTTTGTTTGAGGAAAGTTTTCAAAGTTTTCAGTTAATTAAATCCATTTGTTTGTGCCCAAAGTCTTAAGTATTAACAAACTTGGTTCCTCATTTGCCATGGAAGCTAAAGCTGGATAACAGCAAATCTGGTATGGTAAATTTGCCATTACAGTTACTGTGAAGGATTTTATAAACACACACATTAACAAACTCACAGTTCATGAATCACCAGGAATTTGTCTCTGTAGAGGATTTATCTCCCCCAAACACAAACAGCACAGCGGTGAGTCAGCTACTCTGTCTGTACAGGCCCCTCTCATACTTTTGCAATTTGAAGTGTTTCAAGAACTTTAGGATTCTAGCTCATTTTCACCAAATTAGTTTAAGTAATGGTAATATAAAGTTTAATCGTGTGCTTGCAAATTGATTTATATCCTGTTTATTTGACTGCTTAGACATGAGTGCATAATGTCTGTATTGCAGAGATGTGAGGGTTTATTAAAAAAATATATTCCAGTAAATTTGCTAAAACAAATAATCAGTAACCTAATCTATTGATCCTACGGGGAGTCGTTGCATCTTTCGAAGCTAATCTGTATCACTATATGAAGATCTTATGAATGTGATTACTTATGGTTATTTTTGGTAAATAAAGGCAAAAGAAAACCGTTGTTTTACTTCTCCACACACACTGAAAGCGTTTTTATTAAGTTTTATAATTCACACAAGCATGTAAAACATTGGTTATTTGACATTGCATGTTTCTGATTGCATAACAGCGTTCCAAGTACAAAATTGGTCCCCAGTTTTGTTCCTAAAGCTCACACAGACTCCAACTTCTCAGAGTTTCTCAAAACTCATTTCTTGGAACTTGGCTCTTACAAAAGTTGTGACATCACATTATGAAAGCGATAATTGCACAGCCGCACACATTTACACACCTGCAATTCGCTAATTCAGAGCTTTTGGTTCTTAGCCCATCCAATCATGGTAAAGTGATAAAGAGGTAATAGGATACAAAAACATTTTTTTCAGTTGATACTGATAAAAAGTGAAAAGTGTTTGGCCTGAGCAAGTCAGTCCGATTTTGTAAACTTTAAATAACTTTATAAATCCTCGGGGAAAAGAATTAAATGATTACATTTATGAAACCATCCCTTTAGCTGTTGCTACATTTTGCTTTGAGTTCACCGGTGCTGGGCTGTTTTTCTCAGAAATGGTGATTGATTAGATGAGCTTTAGAGTGGACTCAAAACAGCAGACCAGAACATGTGTTTCTTACCCCAGGACTGAAGTATGGCCTGATTAAATTAGTAATCTATTGCATAATTACTAAAGCTGCAATCCGTAACTTTCACCTCTTTACCGCCATCTCTGTTTGAACCATAAAATTGCAGGTTACTTTACATACTTTTCTTTATGTATGTGGAAGTCAAATGAAGCCAAACTGACATTTGCCGGAACATTTAACCTGATCGCTCAAATTATAAATTGTTATTATTATTATAACCATTTTTTAACCAAAAAAGTTTGAAATAGCTCCCACTTCAAATTAAATTGTAGTAAATATTTCTTAAATTTCATAGTGAAACAGTTGGTCTATATTCTTTCTCTTTTTGCTGTGTCTGTCTCTTCAGAGGATTTTGGTGAAGTATTGTCACAGTCTACCGTCAAATGTCACTTTTCATGCTGGGATGGTTTTCTTGACTGAGCAGAGGAGCGAGACAACCCAGACGAAAGAGGTATCATCCTGACAATACACACAGGCCAGCCGAGGCCAAGACCTGGACTTATCTTCTCCATTTGCCACCAAATCCACACCCGGCTTGCCAGTGAGACGTCTCATTCGCTGCGGGAAGACGGTGCTTGAGAAATTGGACAAAAGCGATCAATAACTCACTGGCAGTCCTCTGAGGGCCCAATTTGGATCTGAGACCCCCAGCCTGCACATCCACCTCGACAGCTTCTCCACTACTTACCCAAACTGTATGACACACGCTAACAAACTAACAGTGTGAAACTGAATGACAGGCCGAGAAGCATGAGAAAACCAAGAGGCATGAAAGGAAGATCAGTAAAGGATAAGAACGAAGAGATCTACATCTGAAATTTCACAAGCCAGCTAACCCTATTAATTATCTACTGAATTACTATTGATAAACGTAATAGAAGGCTTTAGTGAACAGCTTGCTGGCTTAATTTTACATCTAAGACATTGTGTCTCACTTTTGGTTCTGCTTCCTCAAACTGACTGACTATCTTCATCGATTTGGATTTCCTACCCAGCAAACAGTACTAGTCCTTACCCCATACAAATTAGACTACAGCAACAGCCTAGAAAACGCTCCGAAAACGAAACCAAGTTATGGTTAAGTTATAAGTTATGAGAATTTCTGTTCCCAAGGGTCAAAATTCAGTACTTAAAGAATAGTACAAAAGCACCAAACTGTTGAATGGAAATGTATGAATTGCATAAATTTTACATTCTGTTATATGAAGCCACTTTGTGTCTTCCAGAATCATGTTTCTTTTATCTGGGCAACACTTTCATAACCCAATTACAAATCACACTGAGATACCAGGTGCCTCCTTCGACCTGAAATAAACTGCTAATTATGGTGTTATTGTCTGATATGCATCTTGATTAAGATTACATGCGATACTAACTCAATTTTCTCATGCTGAGGAAGCTCTTGAATGGATTGTTTTAACGTTTTGAGGAAGCATCTATTCTCCATTTACTGCTCTGTTGTGCTTTCCCATTCAGATTCAAATATATATTCGAATTCAGGTTCACATTCAGATTCAAACTCAGAATCACATTCAGAATCAGATTGGTGGGCTCCTTTTGTCATAACCCATAACCCTATTTCTTAGTCTTTCTTAGTTTGCATAGTCTATACTAAACTGTGTGTTTTAACCCCCAAAACAGTCCATTTGTTTCCACAAAAAAGGCCACTAAACAAAAGCATTCCAGCTCTTGCTGTTAGCAGATCATCTATTCTCCACACAGCTGGATACCTTTCACAATGTGCTTAGTTAACCATATTATATGGTACTTATGGGTGTGTGTGTGTGTGTGCACTGTGCCTTGCGGCTATAAAAGACTTGTGCCCTGCAGCTAGTGTTTTCTTCTGGCGTAAATGCAAAACTGGCCGCTTGTGACTATTTTTTTGTGGTTGTGACATATTTATTGTGTAGTAGAGAACAGTATTGGATATACTCTAGCTATAGATATAATTATCATATAGTTATGACAGAAATACAGACAGAGAGAGAGAGAAGAAGAAGAAGCTTCACACCTAATCAAAGCAAACCACCATGAGTCTGATGGTTTCTAAGGGTTACTCTGAATCCAGGTCAGGAATTAGAGGGATTTTCACTGTGTGTGAGTGTGTACATATCAAGTTTCCAGGCCTTTCCTTCTGTCCAGAGTTTCTGTAAGTGGCTCCAGTGGTCTGTCTGCCTGCTCTCTAAATAAAGCTGACCTCAACACACACACACACACTCGCCGAAAGGGTTCTTGGAAAAATTCATCAGCCAATTCCAAGCACACAGTTTGAGTGTGTGTGAGTGTGTGTGTGTTGTATGCATCCTATCCAGAGGGAAGAGCGTGTGGGTAGTTGAAGCAAAACGTGTCCATTTACTTGTTTTCTTCTTAAGATTCTTTGTTATGTTTTAGCTCAAAATGAGATTTTATTTATACTATTTTTATCTTTCTTTTTGCTTTCAGCAGTTCCTTTTAAAATGTGACAAATTGAATCAAACAGAGCAAATATTCCATGTAGCATGAATAAATATTATAAAAGAATTAGAAAAATGCTGTTAGAAAATAGTCCCTGTGGCGTGACATGCTATAAATGTCAGTTTTCCAAGTGTTTCATCTAATCTACCCATGTACCATATTGTCATTTATTTACTTGCCTTTTTCTGACTTCTTTGCTTTTACATTTACGCATTTGGCAGACATTTTTATCCAAAGCTACTTACAGTGAATTCAAGCCATATATTTAGCAGTATGTGTGTTCCCTGGGAGTCAAACCCATGACCTTGTGCTGTTAATGCAATGCTCCACCAGATGAGCTGCAGGAATAAAACTATAAACCCCTGTAAACTCCAATAATGCTCTCAGCAGTGGCCCACACACATCACTGCATCCTTCCTGTGGAAGTTCCTGGCAGTGCCTTTGTCCCACTGATCATCATATTGTCCACTGCATGCTTATTCCTCTGCCATCAGTTTGTTTCATTACCCATGATTCCTTTCCCCAAACATAAGAATGTGTGCTTATGTTTGTTTTGATTGAAAATTCTTAGGTGTAATCGACTAAATACAATATATGGGCGGAAGTATGTGTATTGCCAAACACACATGAGTTTCTTGAGTAATTGATTTCATATCCACTAGCTTTAATAAAAAAATTCATTTTCCGTGTTAGCTCCACTCCTCTGGCGTTCCACTAGATGTTTGAACATGGCTGCAGGGATTTGTTCTTATTCAGATACAAGAACATCAGTGAGATCAGCCACTCCTGTTGGGTGATGGGGTCAGGTTTACAGTCTGCATTTCAGTTTATTCCAAAGATTCCAAAGTTCAGCTTTGTGTAGACCGGTGAAGTTCTTCTATACCAGTACATAGTTTCTTACAGACCTCGTGGACCTCATGCAATTTTTTCTAGAATCCTTATAAAAATTGTAAGAACACACGTTCCTAGAACAATTTCAGTGCCTTCCTTAGTAATATGAATTGTCTTGACTGGAATAAATAGACCTAGCCAGATCAGTTAATTTAAATCGGCTGTCCACAAACTTTTGGCGATGTAGTGTGCCTCCTTTTCTAAACCACATGGATTGACGTTGGTAAGTTCCTAGTAATGATGTCATGGGGAATGTCAGTTAACACCCGTAACAGATAGAAGACCCACCTATTATATCATGTGTGTGTGTGCTGGGGATGGTGGAGTTTTTGTAGCTTGTTCTTACAGCAGTTGCTAAGAATTTTAACTTGTCATTCACAGTAAGAAAACTCTGCAGTTAGCTTGCAATTTTATGTTTTAAACAGAGATGGCAGTAGAGAGGCAAAAGTTGCAGATTGCAGCTTTAATGTAAATATTCTAAAAACATTCCCTGTTAGCTGGGTTGAGGATCAGTGCAAATCTGTTATTATAGCCCTATAGAATTTTTATGATACTGTACTGTCCTGAGCTAATTTTAAGTGAGCTATGCATCTCATTATGAGAATAAAATACTGTCTATATGTAATGTAAGGTTTTTTTTGGACTATGAGAAAGGTCAGGGCAAACATTTAAAGATGCGTGGGTAGATGGATGAATAATCATGGCGTGTCTCGATGGGTACGACCCGAGGACACCTTTTTCCTCTGAATACTGCTTATACATTCAGAAAATTCTCCAACAGTAAGAACAAGCGGCCAAATCAAAGACCATACTGTGATTGACCTTCCTGTGTCCAGACAGAACAAAAATGCATGATATGAATTATGCAGATAACCATCTGTTTTAAGACAATGAGACACACACAGAACACTCCTATAGACAAATACTTTCATTCTATGGAGCTCAAATACATTTAATAAATAACTTGTGTGCATTATCTTTGCATTGTCTCTCTTGACTGATGAAGTGTGATAAAGTGTCCACGGCAGCCAATCAGGGCTGCTCATTTTTGTGATGTAACCCTTGGTTAGCGTGTGCTACCTATTATTTAGTTATCCTGTGACTATTAGTAAAGTCAACAAATAGCTGACCAATCAGATGTGTTATTTCCACTATAGCGGCTGACTTTAAACATTCATGCAGAGAGGGTTACACATTGCATGCAAACCCTGTTTATAAAAAAATGTACATGTTAGTCAAGTGTTACAACATAGTTGTAATTTAGTAATTTAACACATTTTCACTTTATGGTATTGTAACTGAATAATATATTATTATAACTGCAATTCAGTCCAATAGAACAACATGTTTGTGTAACAGCTGCAGTGCAAAATGAACTAGGCTGTTGGCATGGTAACTGTGGAAGTTTTCATGTTGCACTGCATTGTAGTTGTAAAGCTAAATTGCTTGTAGCTGGTATTCATCTTGTATCTGGTATTCAATGAGTTTGTCTGTTTCATACATCTTTATATCTAGCCTCTCCAATATTATCCATAACTTCAAATCCATTTTTGTAAATGCTCAGATACATGCATATACTCAGATGCATGCATATACATGCATATGCATATAATATAATTTAAAGTCAATAATGCTGTTCTTAGGAGAAGCTATTGTATAGCATACAGGAAAGATAATTTACTGTAGATTAGTACAACTGTAGAATCTTTAGTACTGTAGTACCAAGTGTGGTAGTATAAAGTCTGAGGGTGTTACAGTAAAACACAAGCTCCAGTCGTGCTGAGCACTGGCATTCCTGTGGTTCAAATCCAGCTGACATCACGACTCAATTCCAGTCTCTCCTATCAGTTCCTCTAAGAAGCATGCAGTGACTGTCAGTGCGTTGCAATAACAGTAGTACAGCAGATTTGGCCTGTACTGCTAGTGTGGTTTGGGGCACAATATTTCTGCAGTTTTCATTTACATTCATGCATTTGCAGATGCATGTATCAAAAGCAACTTACAGTGTATGAGTATGTTTTATGAGTAAGTGTGCTCTCTGGGAATTGAACCTGTGATCTTGATGTTGCTAGCACCAAGCTCTAGCAACCGAGCTGCAGAAAAGCTTACAGTATTTAAGTGCACCAGAAGTGCAGTTCCCAGTACAGCTGTTGTACTGCTTACCACTTTTCTCTCTCTCTTTCTCTCTTATTCTGCCTGTTTGTCATTCAGCATGGATGCTCCATTACAGTGTGTTAATGCTGTTTCAGCACAAGCCTGAGACACAGAGGAAGGAAAACAGAGGTGATAGCCGAGAGGCTAAAGGCTGTAGGGTGGTAAATCAAAGGGCACAGGTTTGATCCCAGATGGAGGCGATTTATGAATTGGAGAGATACTGAGCAAACTTAATCACCACTGTGCCCTTGAGCAAGGTCAGTTTCAGGGGTATTGTGTCTGTAGTCGTGTGCTTTGAATAAAATGACTAAATGTCCATTAGAAGCAACAGGAGAAACAAGAAAAACCAGCCAATAAGTGTTATTACAGCAAAAAGGAACAAGAGACCCACTAGTGATTTTTATAATCATTTTGATTTTATGTTTTTAATTTTACAGTTACTTTACAATGGTAAAGAGTTTTTAGGCGCAGTGCAGAGTAGAGTATTTAAAACCTTAACTATAGCAACTTAAAACAAAATATGATTGTGAGTATCTTACTTTTATAAAGAAGTGACAACTTCAAAATGATTAAATACATTGATGTTTAAAAAATAGATTTATAATGGATTTTCCAATAATAATCATACTAAGAATAATCAGAATAATTTATTTTTATTTTAGTAATCTACAATTACAAAACCCTTTGTACCTGGATTCTACATAAATTGTTCATAAGATTTGATCTGATCTTTAACACTTAAAAACACAGCACAGGGTGGAAAAAATGTGCAATTGGTGCTTCTTTGGCACCAATATTGTCCATCCCATGTTTACTATAATTGTGGATCAGATGCGCACAGCAGTCAGGAAGAATTTTGCACCATTCCATCTTACTAAACAGTTTCACAACATCCCTGGGACGTCTGGTGTGAATAGCTCTTTTGACATCATGCCAACGCATCTCAGTCGGCTTGAGGTCAGCACTCTGACTGGGCCATTCCAGCTGGTCCATTTTCTTCTGCTGAAGCCATTCTGTGGTTGATTTACACCTGTTCTTTGGGTCGATGTCCTGTAGCTTCACCCAATTTCTCAGCAATTGGTGAGCATGACCTTACATTCTTCAAAAAATACTGAAAAACTTGGGAATTCATTTTTCTGTCATTGATAGCAAGCCGCCTAGTCCCTGAGGCAACAAAGCAGCCCCAAACCATGACATTCTCTGCACTATTCTTAACAACTGAGAAAGTGTGCCATCAAAAAAGGTTGCAGGTTCAAATCCTATAGTAACTATTAAATTAACCAATCTGGATATTGTCTACAGTAGTTTATAGTGCTACAGTAGTTTATAGTGCTACAGTTGTCTCTAATTAATTGTTGTTTTAGTGAAAATAATTGTGTTGTGTCTGAAATCAACATTATGCTATTGTGTTTTCCCCTTGGTTTGAAACTTGCATGCTGTATAATTATAATTAACATTTCTAGCTAGTGCAAAAATGTTTTAAATGAACACATTTGTTAGCAGCATGGCCAAAGGGGAAAATTAAGTTTAATGACTGACCCCTTCACTTCTCACCCATGCTTAATAACTGACACAACAATTAATTTTTTTCTAATTACATTTTTTCCCCTAGATGACATAATGGTTTACATTGGCTACTGATCACATTTTAATCATATTTTGGTTTATCATCATCTTTTTTGTTAATTGTAATCTGGAAATGCAGAGGCATGCAGAACTCAACAATGTGACAATTAACAAACAAATATTTTTAGAAAAATAAAATACTAAGTTTTAGTTATTACCACCCTGCACTATTGTGTTAGGTGTTTTGTGTGCCTTTAATAAAGGCATTAAAACATTTTGCTTAAAGTTTATGAATCCAGATCAATGTTCAAAACAAATTCACAAACTTTTTCCTGTTGTAGTTCTGTAGTTTACAAGTAGTTAATTGCTTATAGTTTCCAAGCAATATGGCAACATCACTCATTTTTACTGTACTGTATAGAATTTGTACTCCCAGGTGCTCACCTGTGAATGTATTTTATTATAGAAATTTTATATAAAATATTTTATATATCAATATTTTTATATAAAATTTTTATTATAGAAATTACTAACACACCTTAATAAAGAAAAAATTGAATATAAAAAATAAAGAATAAAGAAATTTTGAATGAGAAAAAAGATCAATCGTTCATGGCAACATGTTTTTGCATTACTGTAAATGCAAAAAATAATTATCAAAATAAGTTGAATTTTGATGAAGCAATTTCAACTTTTTTATAAGTTTATAAGTTATAAGTTAAATAATTCCAGTCAAAATTGTACTTTTACACCAGTTAAATTTAACATTCTAGGTTAAAAAGACTTAAATTTGAAAAGACCAATTTGATTAAACATAAAAGTTTAAGGCTGCAAAAAAGTGTTTTTCAGTGTAAAGACATAGATTACATCTCTGTTTCTTCTGAGATTATGCCTTTAAATCTTCTTTGACAGTGTTGTGCCTTGTCTTTCTACAGTGGAGATATGACATAGACATATCTCATGTTCTGCCCATTTGTGCATCTACGGTCAATGTTAGCAATAATGTTGCTTTGCTTGTCACCACCAACACTCCTTTTAAAAACATCGTCATCTGCTGTCCAATCACAACTGTCGAATTGTCCTCCCACTAACTGGTTGGTCTGTATGAGTGCAAAATCAAACAGACAGGTCCAATCACAGACCATCTGTAACTAAACACTCCAAAGCCAGCTATAATTTAGCAAGCCATCAAACTCTTCAATGCCGGGCTTTCTAAATTACACAGTCATGGAGTTTCTCCACTAATTCTGCCTCTGTAATGTGGCTATTTCTTCCTTTCAGTGAACCACAGTGTTAGTGATTGCCGTTAATGGGAAGAGAAGCAGATTAAATTTGCAGCCACACATAGAGCAGATTAATTACAGTCATCAGGTTTGGTAATGAAGTCATGAATAATGTGCTTATAGAGCATTACTGTAAACTGCAGAAAGAACTGCAGCCCTGAGAGAAAGTTTGATTTGTGAGGGGGAAACACTGAACCTTTATCTGGGTATGTGGTGCTGGAAGAAATGTGATAAATATTGAGTGCAATGGCAGATAGAAATGACCTGCAAATAATAGAATACATAAAATATCTCCACTGTATAGAATCAGGTGATTAAAAGGTCAACAATATCTGTAACAAAATAATTTATGATCATACAATTTTGCTTTATGCAACAGTTCTGGCTCTCTAATTTGATTGGACGTTCCAAGAGTGAAAATATTTCTTATAACACTGAAACATTTCACTGTTGCTGTCACTCTGCTTGTCTGTTTGCATTTTTTCAGAAAAACTGTCAAGTGTGTGCATTATAACAGTTCATCCAGCTTTGATGGAACAAAAATATATATATAAAAAATAAGCAATTAAGCAAATAAATAAAGTGTCTCCTAATGAGTAATGTGGGTTCAAGTGTATACAATGAGTGGGTGGGTGTTTGGAATGCACACTCTCAGCATAACTTCACACTCCACAGAAACAGATCACTGGACATTATCCCAACCAGCAGCTGACAGCTTCATAATGGAGTTACTGTTTACCTACTGTAATGAAATTTAAGGTTTGAATTCTAGCAAATGTTTCACCTAAAGCACATTGTTAAAATTTGTGTACGTAAAGTGTTTTTCAATGATAAAATTTAAATAAAACGTATTAATAATAAAAATGAGTTGACTATAAGCAATAGCACCTATTGAATGTATAAGCCAGTTTTAAGGTGACTTCCCAAACCGTTTAAACACTGTGGTGGTTTGCTTTTGCAGTCAACATGTCTTTGTTTCAGCAGTCAACTTCTGGCTTTTTCTGACCAGTGAGAGATGGGAGGGCAGGCTAATGGAGTGATAGAGGAGAAAGAGAACAATACTTTTGCACAATCCTGTTTAGTGCTGCTAGTGGCACAGCAAATACACACCACACCTTTAAATGGAGCTAAAGTCCTTTTAGTTCTGTGTTGGAACAGCTTAAAGAAATCAATGGATGTACTAAAGATCGGGTCATTTGGCATTTAGTAGGTGTCTTTTTATATCAAAAGGAACCTGCACTGCAGTGTGATTGCAACAACTAGCCCCTCGGTGCAACATGACAACTCTAGGTCACTGCAGTAACAGCACAGATAGGTTCTTAACTCTTCACTTACTAGGTCATTTCTTACTGGGATCAAATGTATAACCTTTAAATTATCGGCCGAGCTCCATAATTTCAGGATACTATCATTTATCATTAGCTTTTATCACAAATCATTGCCATTTTTTCTAAGTGCAGAAGCACACGATATGACTTTTTATTGCACACATGACATTAACCTCATAAAACTGACCATTTCAGCATCCAACCCTGTCAGCTCCAGCTAACACAATACATAACAGTCTAAGACCAACAAAACCCACATGTCCATTCACATCCACTTGTACACATATGAATTGCAGAAATTATATTAATTTAAATATACAGATAATACAAATATTAAGATTCAATGAAGCATGTTAATCTTACCAGGTCTTTGTGTGTGCTTTGCAGTATCCTGTGTGCTGTCAGCTTTGACTGGTAAAGATGAATTCTTTTATTCGATCTGAGGTATTTTCATTTGCAGTAGATGTTATAAGACTGGCCTTTTATGTCTCTGCTATGTTGTGCAATTACAGATCCATTGAGGTGAAATTCTCCATAATCTGCCTATGTAAAGCCTATTTAGAACACACACATCAAATCTGCTATTGCTTAATAGATCATTAATATACTTAAAGCTAGCTACAGTGCATTAACTAAAATACATGCTTTGTGTATTAATGTTTTGTGTTAATGCTAATTTTGTGAACATGTAATTACATGAAATCTAAAAGAGAAACTTTTAGAAAATGGAAAACGAGTTTAATTAGGTTTTTGCTAATCCAATGAGAAGTGCCCACCAAGGTCACAGATTTTTAAATGCGATGCTTTGTACCATATGCCACAGAATCTGAAAATACTCTGTTAGCACATTAAAATAAGAATATATTGATGGGCTAGTTGTTATGTCCTCTATGTTCTTGACAAAATTAAAGCTATACTAACTACTCCAAATGAGCTTTTGAGCTTTCTGTATCCAGTGTCCGTTATAATGTCATTTATCTAAAATGCAGAGGAAAATTGCTAAGACCAAAAGGTAACAAACATTGTTTGCTTAGATTTAAGTAAAAAAAAAAGAGCGCTCATGAAACACGTATATAATTGGGGGTTACGTGACATTGTGTGTTTAGGTAGGGGGTGGAGATCTTGTGCAGACAGTTTTGTTATGGTAATTATTCAGATTAATGTGAAATTATTTGTGAAATACTGCTAATGAGTTTCCAGCAGTTGCAGAAGGACTGACGAGTTCTATAAAACTGATTTGTTTTGTTTACATGCACTTCTACCACAATTACACTGGAGTGTTTCATTTTTCCCACATCTATATTGTTTAATCACCGGGAAATCCCTGCTGAATTTAATATACATTCTGCATTAATATGTCAGATTTTACTCTTGTGTTAATTTAAAAGTCCACCTAAGGGTCTTTCAGTACACAACAGTGAATTAAGATTGAAGGATGTCAGTTTTTTTCACTATTTCTTGCCTAGCGGCTTATGCTGTCACAACAACAGCAGGTTGAAGTTTAGAGAAAAGCAGTCTAGCGGTCTGGCTTCCTGAACCTTTGAATCAGAAATCAGTGTTGTGGAATGGTAATGAATCTGTCCCTTGGTTTCACAGGCAATCAGCTGTATAAGTATTCTGAACGCATCCGACCCTGACTGTCTCTAACCTGATTTTCAGCTCCCGTAAATGTATCGATCATCAAGTGCACCGGTCAAGGGGGGGTGAAGCTATGTGTTTTTCAACTGCACGTCAATATGCCATAACATCAGAGACTGTTTAAACGTCAGTTGAATGTATATCGGAGCTGTTGCTGGGCGCAGATTGCCCTCTGTGTGCTAGCTTATAGTGTATAGGTATAGGTACAATATATGTCTCATCAAGCAAAGAAAAATGTTAATGGTTTTTAAAGTTACCACATAGCTTCTCACTTATATTAGCTGTGAAAATATTCTTGATTCCTATATACAATGATTCACTTCAGAGGAGAGCAGAAATAATTGTAATGCTCAATAAATATCTGTACAGTGTTCTGACTTTAAACATATCAGATATTTAATCCTTCTAAACTTCTTCCCAAATAATAGACAGTTTCTTCAACAATAGACGGGATATTTGAAACAAATCAATTAATAGCTGTTTTGAATCAGTAGAAATGTCTTGTGTCATTTTTGTTTTAGGACTATAAATTTATACCTCTTTCTGTATCTCAACATTTTTCTTATCTCTGTCTATTCTTCCTTCTACTTCCTTCGAAATTGAGAAGAAACATCTGAAACAAGGTTGATACATAAATTAGGTATAATTGAGAACTTCTTTGTGTTTCCAAACATATAAAAAGAAACCTCTAAAAAACACCTCAACAAAGTAGAAACAGTTCCTTATCAGGTATACAGTAGCTGATTTTAGGTTTGGAGATGTTGATGAGTTTCACACTGTGCAGCGTGTCAGAATTTGCTTCTTTTCTAGTGTTACAGACATGTTTCTAACATGAACCAGCAAACGAATGTGTTGATTGCTAGCTATCACACAGTGCGAACATACATGCATACCTCATTTCCTCTTCCTGTCAATGTGATGAATTGAAGTGTTGAAAGGTTTATGTGTGACGCATCTGCTGGTTGGGAAACAGATATTTTCATGTGAAAGTGAAGGTGTTGCCCTTCAAATTTCACTTTATACCTGAGAAAATTCTGAAAACTTCGTAAGAATATGGGGTTCTGTCATTTGCAACAAGCAAACGCAACATTATTAAAATTACCCTACTGATAGCGAACATTCTCAGAACGTTGGCTAACGTTCCTCTAAAAGTTCTTTGCAGTAATGTTTTTAAGGTTATGTTATGCATATCAAGAATGTTATTTTTAGTAGGTAGTGGAATATTTTAAAAATGTTACCATTTTTACCAAATTAAGAAAAATGTTTGAATATTGTTCTTAGAACTAAGTAATAATGTTAATACAATGTTTAAAAAAGGCAAGTTTTGAACCTTTCTAGAATGTTCACATTTTTGTTAAAATTAGCTGGGTATGCAAAAGTGTGCTTCCATGATAATGCTCATTGTGGGCATTTGTTTGTTTCTTTCTCATTTCTTTTTCATCTTTCTGCCCCATATGACAATTTGCATATGTGTAAACCGTGGTGCTCCCAAACTTCAGTTTACTGATGTAGTTCCGCTGGGCTAAACTTATCGTATGTGGCATGAACATCTAGATGTTTTCATACTTGGTTGAGTTGCATCACAGTCTGTCATGGTCAGATAGATTGTCTTGAATGGCACTAAAACTTATTTTGTTTACAATTAGATGGCTGTCGAAATTGAAAAGTCTTTTATGATGGTAATGTTTAATGTAGTTGGTTTATTCCAGCTGACCAATTTATTCTATTCTATTGATTTACTTAAAACTGATCAGAACCTTTAGAGATGTAACTGAGCCCCAGCTAGTCACACACACTCTCTCTCTCTCTCTCTCTCTCTCTCTCACGCACACACACACACACACATGCGCACACATCAACAGTCACAACCACTTATCAGTAAATAATAAAGAAAGAGAATGCAGTTTTTATGCAGTTAAATCTGTTGTTTTGAGTGAGTGAGACAGGTGAAGAGTGCTGTTGCGTACATTTATTATGAGGGTCATCTACACAAATTGCAAAGCCTAAACATTGCAGCACACGTAGGCCTGTTTTCTAAATATGTTAACACATTTAGTGCAACAAAATTGTGTGATTTTATATTTTAAATGATTGCTATATTGTTGGCCTTGACAGCAAATGCTTATAAAATACAGTCAATGACAGTCTCCCTTTATATTTATCACACAAATTATTAAAATTTTGTTCCATTATTCCTGAAGAGACTATACATTTCAAATGCAAATATCGGCTCAAAATTATCAATGTTTTTAAAGTACACCAGCACTGATGGCCACAAAGCTAATGGACCAAATCCACAAAACAATCAGGGTGTCATTAGAATTACCAAGGAAGCTGCATAGTTTTTTACTAATAGAAAATGATTTAGAATGTGTATTATTGAAATTACTTGCAAGGCAGAATCTGTTGCAGCGTAATGAGTTTTCTAATATCAGAAATTAATTGGACTTCCAGCGTGTGGGTTTCTGCAAATTTCATTGGTTGAATTTTCAAAAATAAAGAACCTCCTGGTAGTAAAGAACTACCCTAAATGGGTAGTTTAACCAAAAATGACAATGTTTCCATCATTTACTCTTCCCTATTGAAATTCCTAACCTATATTACTTTTTCTGTGGAACACAAAAGAAGATATTTTGAGAAACGTCTCAGTGGTTGTGTGTGCATACAGTGCATACAGACAATGTTGTTTGGTTACCAACATACTTTAAAATATCTTTTGTGTTACTTAGAAGCAAAATTTTGAAATGATATGAGGGTGAGTAAATAATGGACAAATTTTCATTTTTAGGTGAACTATCCCTTTATAACAAGCCTTGCTTGTTGTTCCTGATCCCTAGTGACTGGCTCCCTTATGGCTTTAGCACGTTTCGTTGTTGTCCCAATAAATCCCTGAAACAAGTTCTTAGAATCCAGCTGATCTTATGGCACTGCATGTGGTCTGCTCAGCTGGTCGAAATGCTACTGGGGCTGAACAAGTCCACCCATTTAACTCATAAATTACACCAATAATGATCCAATAATGGAGTAGGCAATAATGGAGTAGGTAGCCCGGAGCCCACATGAGTGACCCTGCTGGGTTTTAAATGCAGTCCCTGGTCAGTGGTCATGTTGACAGATCCCAGAGAGAATCCAAGAGTATTTCTCTGAATGAATAATCAGCCTGACTGATCGTTTCATTCTCACAAGGCGTGTTTACTCATTCATCAGTGTAGACCTGCAGTTTAAATCATATTTCATTTCAGTTTCTCTGGCTGATGGTGCCAGAGGTGGTCCTCAACCTTGAGAAAAAAGCTCTGTCTGTATGTTATCTATAAAAGTGAACGTTAAATTAGTCTTACGAGGCGTTTAGTATTGATTGCAGTTCAGCACACCCCTTGCTTATCTTTTCCCATATTTTCTGATTGGCATTTTAATTACATTTCTTTGCTCTCTCGCTATCTTGTTGCATTCTCTCTCTCTCTCTCTCTCTCTCTCTCTCTCTCTTTCTCTCATCTTAATGCCCTTCATTTGTTTATGTGTCATTTTTGCAGAAATATGATCAGCAAATATGAAGAATATGAAGGATGGCTTTGTCCAATAAGAGAAAATATTAGCATTTTTTGCATCCCAAGACATAATTTGCCTGCATATGTTTGTGTTTAGTCACTTTTAGGGCTGTCAATTTAACGTGTTAATTTAGCGTGATTATTAATAAGAAATACCTTAGCAAGTGCAGGTGGAGCCGCTCATGCGTTCCTGCATTCAGAAGCAGCTTAACAGAGCGAATCAGAATGGAACAGAGTGCAGGGAATCTCCAGACGCTCCAGAAGTTGAGCTACTTACCTGACACGTCGTCTTAAAGATATGCTGCTCATGGCTATGGCATGCCAAAAACAGAGCAAATCGGCCTGCAAGTGTGGATGTTTTTATTGTTGGTCTACATAAAGATGGAATACAAGAATGCATATACGTCTGTTGCGAACGAAATGAACTCAATTGCTATGAATTAGGAGGCCAGATATGTGCTTGTGTTTAGTATAGAACACAAACACATAGTAAGTATAGTAAGTAAACAGTTTACTTACTTTTATAGCCACTTTTGTGTAATGTCTATTCAACGCCTTTGTCTGCCACAATAAAGTCATACATGACCCATGCCCACCCGTAAAATGAGTCACAATAAGCATATTTTTAAATATGAGTGGACAGTATGCATTGTCCGCTAAGAATCCTTTAAAATGATGTATGTTTGTTGGAATTGGACAAAAAATGAGCTACACCTGTCCGAAACACCAGTCGTCAAGAAGAGAACAGACAAAAAACAGCATTTTTTCATGGATTATTTACACATAGTAAAGATTAAGGAAGGAAAAATGTACAAATAAAACTAATTTTAGATGCTGAACTGCTATTTGGAGTATTGGGATTGCTAGACGAGGGCTTCATAAACTCATTTTTTTGAAAACCTGAAACCAGACCAAAATTGACATATTTCACTTGTTTTGCCTGTAGCTCGTAATTAGCCTTTGCACAATCCGACACAGTTTGCCAGCACAGGTCACACATATTTACATTGTTTCATCTTTTCTTAGCAAATGCTGTACTGATTTATGTGATTCATTGTGATTAAGTGATTAACATATGTAATCAACTTGTTTAACATATTTTAATTGGTTGCCAGCCCTAGCTCTCACGTACAGTAATAAGAATAAATTGCGAGGCAGCTTTCCTGTTCCTCTTGTACTTAAATGATTCAATAAAGGCTAAGTCCCAGGAATATTGTACCAGCCTTGATTTCAGGCAGGAAGTGAGAGAAAGGGAATTGCTGGAGGAGATGGAACATGTAGCAGTTAAATATGATAGATTTATGTTTTTAAAAGGCGAAATGTAGCCGTTGGTGGATCTGAATTATCCATGATGTGCATTAATAAGAAGCTGCCCACAGCAGTTTCAATCTCTATTTAATGTTCTGCATAGTCGTGTTTCTAGAGCTGTTTCTGTAGCTCAATTAGTAGAGAAACACCATCATCATGGGTTTGATTCCCAGGACCACACAAACTACTCAAATGTTCTATTGTAAGTCACTTAAGATACAAACGCATAAGTGTGATAAAACATCCTACAAGACATTAGGTGCTCTGTGTAAAGTCATGGTCAAATTTTGGGCAGTCATGGCCTAATGATGAGAGAGTCGGACCTCTAACCCTATGGTCACGGTGGTTCAATTCCCACTGCCGGCAGGACACAACTGAAGTGCCTTTGAGTAAGGTACCTTTCCCCCAAGTGTTCCCTGGATGCTGCAGTGCTGCCCACTGCTCTGTGTGTGTGTGTTCACTACTCACCAGTATGGATTAAATGCAGAGGACACATTTCATGTATGTACCATACCTGACAAATGCGTCACTTTCACTAAACATTTTCATCCAGATTCACTATTAAAATGTGTCTCAAATTTAGATTTGTAGCTTGTATCTGTAAATAGACCTAAATAATATAGAAACATACTGTAAAGTTAGACATTCGTTTGGCAGTGGTTGCTTTCATGTGGTTGCATAGGCCTGAAGGCGTAGAATCAGATCAGCTACTCTCTATATGTTTTAAGATTCTACAGATTACACTACCCTTCTCATCCAATGTGTGGTGTGTGTGTGTGCCCGTCCCCTCAATGTCCATGACGTCCCACCTCATTAGCCAGGCCCAGGGGAGGACTACATCCCTGTTAATTAAACTCAATGAAATTGAAGTGAGATGAAGGGCAGAGAGACATGACAGTCGGGAGCCCTCGGGTATGTCCGGCGTAGAGGACAAGGCACATGAGAGCATGTCCCCCTCCCCCCCCGGACACTCTCTTCTGTTTGCAATAGAGCAATGAAACCTTGTCTGACTGACAGTTCAAACAGAACTGACAGCTGATGGTTTTACTGACAAGGTGACACCAGTCTGAGTCTATTAAACGGAGGACATTTAACACTGTTTTCTCTCTCTGCCTCTGAAAGTTCCAGCTAGAAAATGTAAAAAAGAAAATTTCAGCCACTAAGCTTTAAAGTAAGGGTGTTTTGATGTTAAAATACTTTCTGTTTTGCTTTATAAAGTGTAAACAATGAGGCACTGTGGTGCTAACAAAACATTACCCTGTTTAAGCATTCTGCCCAGCAGTGGCTCATTCAATGGTGTGATTTGGGGGCGGAGCAACCTGCATCTGCAGAAATCACACACTTTACAAATTACAACCAAGCTAACGGGGAATGTTCTCAGAACATTGGCTAATGTTCTCGAAAAGTTCTCTTAAAGTGTTTTGTTTGAACAGTGTCCTTATAAACAATAATACGTTTAAAAACTACACATTTTGAACATTAACATATTAAGGTTTTTGTTATTTAATGGAAATGTTAGGGAAACTTTCTTAAAACCTAAAGTTGTTAGCTGGCAAATTTACATTTGTTAGCTTATTCATTCTGGTTATTGAGGGTCTGCATGGTATACTAGCTGTTTACGTGCACAAGCTTGCTAATGGTGGTCGACCAGCTTCTAATTGCTCTAATTAAGCTGATGGTCTGAATATAAGCAGGCTAAACTTACTGATGTTTTTACATCTATGATATTCTGCCATTTTAGATATTCATGGTTAATGATTAAAGCCACATTTCCTCGCCTATCTTGAAAGCACTTTTTTATTCAGCGTGAGTAAGAGAAGCTTGTGCTTTTCAAGGGTGCTCAACTGTAACACTTCGGCCATCAATAGTCTATAAGAGTGTGACATTTTCAAGAACGTAAAGAAGTACACTGACATTCTCGTTCTCTCTCTCTCCCTCTTTATCTCTGTCTCTTTCTTTTTTCTCTCAAAGCAGGTCACTGAATTCATCTCATGAATCTCTGTCTGTTCACTTGTCCGTTTAGGAAATGCCGACATGTGCTGGAGTGCATTTATAACTAAGTATCCAGAAGATGAAACAAAGTACCCAAACCTGCTCGGTAAATAGATTGTAATTCAATTGGATAAAATCTGAGGATATTGTGTGCCAAGCTTTAAAATTGCTTCACAGATTTGAAGGCTCAGTAGCTCATAAATTGATTTGCAATGCAGAGGCTCCAGGCTGTTCTGAGAGATCTTTGAGAGAAAACGTCCATAGGTCTTCTCTGTTTTAACTGCAGTAGATATTTGCTTATAAACTGACAAAGACAACAAGCCATTAAATGAGTATTTATGGGCATGAAGCAACCCAGTGCGTTGTCATGTCAAAGTTGTCTCCTTGTTATTTCTCTGCGTACATCTGCATTCTCTTGTCGTATATGAATGTGAGGAGAAGCCAAATGACTTTGTTATCTCTGTTTCCCATAATCACTCTGGGCAGATTATCACTGTGAAGAATATGTCCTGATTAACTCATTTTAATACGCATGCAACAGCATGATAATGTGTTATCTGTGTGCCGTTAGACTAATGTGCGCTAATGGCCTCCATCGCCTCTGATTTGGGACAGCGCACTTGTCTGTCCATTTCGTAATTGGTCAGTCAATGGTGTTTATCATATTTACATTAAATGCTTTAAATAGGGGCTTAACTGAATTATGGTTAAATGTATATGGTGGATTTCCACCCACTAAATAATGATATTAAATACATTAAATATAGCCATTTAAATTACATGTCCACTTATGGTACAATCAACAGCACAATTATTATCTCTACATGCGTTCCAGCAGTAAAGACAACTAATGTCCAAGGTTGTTTAGATATTTGCAGTAAAGCCTGAAGTTTCTCTTAAGGTTTGCTAATTGAGTAAGCTCATGAACTAGACCTCTGTCAACAGTTTTTTTAAGGTTAGGTCTTGCTCACATATTCTGCCATATAGTGGATATACTGTACACTGTAATGTACAATCCTGCCTGATCCAGCTCAGCTTGAGAAGAAGGATCCATGCTGAATAGAATGACACTGTAAGCTTTTCTATTTCGAGGCATTGTAATTATCTCAACATGTGATTTTGGGCTGCGCTCTGTTGCTCAGACTGCAGAGATTCATGCGAGCAAAATGCTGGCAATAGGTGTCCTGACGTTGACAGAACATTGGCAGAACGTTGGCAGAGTACTAAACCGTGCCACTCATTCTGAATCGGATAGCAGAGCTTAACATAGATTTCATTTGCGGTGTGGAAGCTAATTAGTTCGAGAGTGTGAGCTGGAACTCACGTGAGGCGAGTCCATAATTGAATATTAATGAGTGCAGTTGGATTTGACATTAATCAAAGCTCCCTGCGTTCTTATCTGTTTTAGGCTGAGGAGATTAATTAGTTCATGTACCATTTCCTGTACTGACGTGTAAAGGTGGGCTGTGTGTTGATAGCTGCCGCAGTATGTGGGACACATTGCTTCAGTCAAACAGCTGGGAGAAGATTCTTGATTCTGGAGGAGTGAGACAAAACAGGCTACAAAACTGAAGAAAAAATAGTTTTGATTCATATTTTCAAAAGGCATTTTACATTTGTTTCAGTGTAATCTCTTTGGGTTTTCCTTGCCTCTTATTTCATATATGGGTCAATCCCATCAGATACAAAAAGAATGTAATAATTATTATAAATATTTACAAATTTAGTATGTTGTTTAATAAATGACTTTATACGAATAAGCATTTTTAGGAGTATTGAGTGGTAATGTTACCACTGATAACATAAAAAGAAAATTGAATGAAATGGTGCATTTGTGTTAAGAACATTCCAGTGATCATCCCTGATTCATTTTCAAAATGCTATTTTATGCTGTCGCATGTCTTAATAATTAGTAGTAAATGGCCCAGGTAAATTTACATATGTGTATGTTTTTCGTGTGTGGGGACATATGTTAATGTCTGGTTGTCAGTGTGTGTGTGCGCACATTTCATGCCCGGAGGTGCATGCTTCTATGTGTGTGTGAGACTTGCTCAGGTAATAAACAGGAAGTGCTGTCACAGGAGCAGCAAACGTCCCACGCAGACAGATTTCAAACCCCAGTGTTCCTGCAGCATGGCCTCCTGTCAGCTATAGAGCAACTGGGATGCTACATCAGAGAGAGAGAGAGAGAGAGAGAGAGGGAGAGAGAGCAGGTAGCAAACGAGTGGGAGTACGAAACAAAGAAATATCAGAGGTTAGAGAAATAAAATAATACAAACCTTCAACAAAATGCACAGCCTGTGTAAAAAGATAGAGAATAAAGGATAAGAATCTGTAAAGAGATCGAGAATTCAGATGTATTGCATGAAAGATTTGGAGAAGAACAGATGCCACATTTGAACAGGCAGGTTTTCTTGAGGAACTAATCAAAGGAAGATGTGTGCAGAAGTGAGAAATACTAACAATGAAGAAAATCATTAAGTCGAAAAGACAGAAGAGAACATGTACTGTAAATAACATGTAATGTGAAAAAGTAGAGAACGTACTGTGAGACAGACGCGCTAAAGTCCACTATAAACCTACCTATGTTGTTACTCAAGGTTTCTGTACTAATTATTAGTTTGACTGTGATTGCCACAGGTAATTTGTGTTTCAGGCAAACTTTGTATATTAAGAACAAGGATTTAGTTACACATTTATTTATAATCAACATTTCTCTCACTTGGTCTGCCATCTTGAATTTGTACAGAGCTTGTTGCATTCTGGGATTGCATTTCCATGAAGGACACAAGTCATGCTCTCTTAGAATTTCACTATGAATATTGTCTACCTTTCGGAAAACCCTCTGCAATGCTGCCTACATAGACAGCTTACTAGGTTTGGAACTCTTTATGTTCCTTTTATAAATCAGATATGTTGCATGAGGCATTCAAAAAGAACCTGGATGTTAAATTCTGAGCAGGAAGTCAGCCTTAGGAGGGACTCAGAGTAGAAACAGAGTGGACAAAGTGCGGGGGGAGCAGCAGAGCAGATGAATTATACATTAACACTTACTGCTCTCTCTCTCTCTCTGTCTGCGCAGTGACTCCTGTTCTCAATGTGTGTGCGTGTTTCAAGTGTGTTTATACTCACTGAGTCACCATTTCTGTTCCATCATTAATTAATCAATGTTACTGTTTTCGTGTAACTCAGATGGGATGTAACCTTACACATCAGCAACAGTTCTCATAATCTGTTCTCCCTAAATCAACATCCTTCCCTAAATCACTTCATTATTAGCTCCAGATTTTAATAAGGTCTTTAACTCTGTACACAGCACTCACTTCTGTGAGTCAATTGGACAATTAATTAGTCAAATAAGTCTCACAGCCTTGTGAATAATTTTAATGGCCGGTTGTTTGATGGCTTCCTCACTTGTAGTTTTGACAGTATATTTGCTGCTGGTTCTGCATCTACTAACAGATTCAGTAATGTTAACAAATCACTTATGTAAATCACTAAAAATGACCCATAAATTATCTTAAAGGTATATTTCAGCCAAAAATCACTTTTGTTGTTGTTGTTTATGTCAACTTTATTTTGTTCCAAACCTGAAGAGTAATGATCAAAAGTAATCGAACACTTTTCAAGTAGTAACAAATAAAATTTAAAGACCCTCCTCCATAACATAGTCATACAGGCAGTGTGTTTAAGGCCATGTGTACAGTGCTAGCAAAGTGTAACAGTGTGGTGCAACAAAACCAGATTGCTGTTTTTATAATCATCGAAGCTGTCTACACTGAACCTGATGTGATATCTATAAATAGTCATAACATATAAACCATGTGTTGGTACAAACTGATATATACCACATCAAATGTAAACAAAAACACAGCACTGCCATTCTGGAAGAGAGATTCAATCAACACATACAGTACATTGGTTTGACACTCTGGACCGATAACCACAGCAACAAGTTCTTATTGTGCGTTTTAAAGAATTGCAGCTTTATACAAGAAAAAGTGATTTATAGGTTGCTCTGTTGAATATTTCCTTTAATAACTACCATAAATTACAAAATGTGGAGTGTGTCATTGACAGCTATTACTTGTCATGGAATCAAATTTATATAAGGAGGGGAATCACATTTACATACAAATGATAATCCGTCTACATGAAATGGAGCCTAGATCACACAGTGTTGCAATAAACTGCTTAAATCGTATGGATTTACACATTCACAGTCAACGTATGCAACATGCATCAAGCCTGACAGACAATGGATGATTTGTTCATTCCAGGTTTTTATGTTCCTTCATAAAAGCCTATATTGCAATAGATTGTCTTGATAAATAGGTTTGCGGTACATTTTCTCCACTTTCTCTGCTCAATGCAGTATAGTGCATGCAGAAACAATAGTGGCAGTGCTGCAACCTGCAGCAACACTTCTGCCATGCAGCACTGCACTGCAACAAACCAGTGTTTTTCAATACTCCTTTGACTTATGTGTCCCCCACAGCCACATTAGTAAGTCTCAAAGACCCCTTTATCTTCACCAAACCAGAAATGTGTTGCACTTAACAGATACTGTACTGCAGTAGTTCCCGTCTTTGAAGTTAAAAAATTTTGCCCTTTCCAAACCTCCCCTCCCATTTGATCTAAAAATTGTTTAATAATGAAAACCATTTCATTTATTGCAAACCTCACTGGTTTTTGCACGTTTTTTTGCTATGGTAGATTTGAATGCATGAATGAATTATATTTGACAAGCAGGGATTCGATCCCTGAATTTTGAGAACCACTGTGATAATGGCTATCACCCGGCACTACAATTAATCTACTAAGTGGCAGTTTTTACAGCGATTCACTGTTAAATTAAAGTAATACTTTAAATTTTTTAATAATAATTCTTAAAATGTTTTACAATTTTAACAATACTAGGAACAATCATGGTGAAATGTTCACAAGAAAGGCAAATTTATGTATAAATCAAATCCAATCCAATCCTGCTTAGGTATGCTTGGGAATCACTTTAGCCTGTTAATATGGGTGCCAAAATAAACATGCATATTTATATATCTTATATTGCTCAGGAATCGATTCAAGTCTCCCGCACAACATGCAGGAATTTTACCACTAAACAACCAGTGCTCAGTCATTAAGTATAGGAGCAACACTAATCAATAGAAAAGAAATGTAATTTAAGAACCTGAACCTCTATGCAAGAAGCAAACAGGTGCAATTATGTTTTGTCTTGGCATATTGACAAAGCTGTATAACCCACAATATCAGCTGCACAGGCCGCAGGCCTCAGATCTGCATGAATCAAAACAGTTGTCATCTTTCATTCCTGGCCTGATGATATTTGGGGTTTTAAACAGAGTAATAGAATGAAGAATAATTAAGTGAGGAATTCATATTGACATTTTTGCTGGCCATGTATTTGTGTCAGCTTGTATTTCTATGATCTGAGGCAGTAAACACAGATCAGCTGATAGTGTGTGTGTCCTGCTGTGAGCGGCAAGGTTCAGTAGTGATTTGGCTTCATGTTTTACAACAGAGAACAAAGACAGGTGGAGAGCAGCAGGACTCCAATAATACACCCCATGAACACCACTACAGCCCACCCACCCACCGGCACACAAACACACACACAAGGATCTTGTATACTGCAAGCAATCACTGCTTTAATTTGGGAAAGGCATTTTGGGTTTGTATTGCCTGAGTAGTTTCCATTTTAAACGCAACCACTTTCTTAGCAGTTAACGGCAAAAAAAGAAACAGTCCATTCAGATTCTTCTTCAACCTTGTTTTACTTTCAGCACAGATATGCATACATGCATATCTGTGTAGATTTTATTTATTTATAACACACACACAGAAATGAAAACAGCAGAGAGGAGTTGTGATTCATAATCAGGGGATTTGTTACTAATCTATGAATAGCCACAGTGAAAATGCAAACCCAGATATAGAAAAAGCTAGTTTAGAAACTTAATTTACTCTAAAACTTGTTATAAAACTTGTGTTTTTTCACACTGTGTGTGATGATAAATTGTTTTGCATTTTAGTTATGTATACATTTATGCTTTTGAAGGACACTTTATTTTTAAAGCAATTTTCAGTGCATTTAAGATATGCATTTTATTAGTACATGCAATTTCTAGGACTTGAACCCCTGACCTTTGTGTTAGTAACACAATGCACTACCAATGGAGCTACAGGAATGACATGGTCAACATAGCGATGTATACAGAAAGCATGATTTTACTTTCACGTACACAAGCTATTACCCAAAGTGTTACATGAACATATTCCCTTATAAATATTACAGTGATCAAGGGTGTGCTTGACACCAAAAATGAAAAATGTTACATGAAATGTTACATTAAACAGAATTGATCAGTGAATTTAAACCAGTAAACTGATCTCAAATCCTTGTACAATATGCATGCTTTTACATACAGTATGAATGATTTAGTTAGTTTAGTATTGTATATTACAGTGATAGTTCCTCCAAAAAGTTCTTCCCATTTCAGAGAACTTTTGATTGCACAATACAAGTCATCAGTATTTTTCATCTGTTTTCCCAGAAGAGAGTAAATTGTGTGTGCATTTGCAAAATTAACATTAACACAGACTAAAGGAAACAATTGGTAACTGTTTAAATATTATGGGAGTTTTAAGCCAGTATAGGAGAAAGCATTTTAACATCAACAAATTCATTGCAAGGTCCAATATTATTTCAATTTGTCTTCATAGAGGGACATTTGCCTCTGAAGTATTCAAATCTCAAAGCCTCAGTAAAATAGGTTGTTTTAATCATGGTAGATCTTTTCCTTTTACTCACTTGTACTTCAATTTCTTTAACATTGCTAGAGCCACTATCTGTATAATTTTGTTCAGTGGTGCACTTGTCTAATCAAGCACTGACTGTAATTAACTTGGATAGCTCTTAACTTTCCAAGTGTTTCTATGCTGCATTGAGTGTCTGCATGTTACATTTATAGTGCACAGATATATATTAACAGACACTTGTGTTAGAAGGGACTTATGATTTATAATCCATGCATGAAGCAAAAGAACAAAAAATAATTACAAAGGTTAGTTCACGCCAAAGTGAAGATTTAGTCACCCTCATGTCTTTCCAAACCTGTATGATTTTCTTTATTCTGTGGAAAATGAAGAAATAGTTTAAAGAATGGTGATGCTTTCTTAACCTGAGGCAGTGCACAGAGGCCCCGTGTGGGGCTCCAGAGGCCTCTATGGGCTGCAGCTGTATCTCGGCACAGAAATATCAGTGAGACATAAAGTAGGGCACTATACCAACCCCACATGGGGCCCCAGCTATACCTGAGCTTAAGAAAATCATAGAGCCAGGCAACAGTAAAATGTGTCCAACTTTTCTAGAGAGATTCTAGAGAGTACCATTTATACAGCATCACAGTATTTTCCTGACATGATTAAATCCACCAAGAAACAGGCAGAAAACTACATCCTACTTATTAAACACAGATGCTTTCAGTGTAGACAGCTTTGTTATTTATAATGTTACATAAATTTATATAAAATATTACTGTTTTAAGTCTTTTTGTTTTAACTCAGATGTTTTGAACTGATGCCAGATTTATTTATTTATTTACGCAGATTTTGTTATGTGATGTTGTGTCAACAGTCTCATGGCAATTTTTAACTACTTTTTATGTTTTAACAATTTGATGACTTATTTGTATGAATTCATTTGTACGTTTTCGTACAATCTGCTTTTGCTGCAGTAATGGTTAGGGGTGGACCTTCATGCTTATTTTTCTCAGAAACATATGTTTTGTACAAATGACATTGTATGAATTCATACAAAATCTTCACCTTGTAAAATAGTTATGCGTGAGATCAGGTTGGTTGTTATTGTTATATAATTGTTTCATGTAGACATTACTATATGGTTAAGTATTGTGTTTACATTTAATTTAATTTGAATTTCCAGAGGAAAATAAATACATCATGATATATTCTGTTACCATTTTTACCAAATTACTCATACTGTACATGCTATAGTACTATTGTCATACAACCCACCCCTACATGGAGATGAACTCTTTTGACTTGGGGCAGAGCTCACAGGCAAGCATTTTTTTTAAATGTTAAACACCATAAAAATTTTTTTCCGGCCAGTACAAGGCTGAGTGTGTGAAGAAAATTGGATTTTAAAGTCAAGATTCTTAAGTCTTCCTGTAGCTCAGCTGGTAAAGCATTGCGCAGCGCAAAGGTTGTGGGTTCGATCCCAGAGAACACGTACTGATAAAAATGTGTACCTTAAATGTATTGTAAAAGTGTCTGCCAAATGTGTTACATTGCCAAAAAACCCTCAAAATTCCCAAACCATCTGTTGTAGAGGTTTCTGTTTAAACATATTCTGATGCTTACTGGAGGAATGCAATTGAGGTCTTTTGTCTGTGGGAGGGGGGAAATGATCTCAATTACCTGGTAATCTCAGGTTCACCTGGATGTGACATTGTTCAGGAGTGGTTGGACCATGCCTAATGAGAAATACAATTCCATTAATCTCTCCAGTCTAAATCAATCTAACACAAAGACAAGTTCAACCATGCATGTTAAAAAGGCCCGACTTCCTCACAGTCATCATCTAGTCTCTGTGAGCTGCTCCCAGATGAGTGCCATTCCAGAAATGCTGTAGCAATGTGACTGCTGCTTGCTTGCAGAAAAACTGCATGTTGGCAGATCCTTTTGGTGTAAGTCTATGAGTAATCCTGACAGATTGATCGTGAACCATCTGAATTAATTCTGTGATTATCTATGAACTTAAATGTTTCATGTAATTGCATAAAAGGACCGGCAATTTATTTGTCCATCTGGCTTTGTTTGCTATACACCTGTGATAAATTAATGCGAAGATAAGAAAAAGGCTAAAAATGTGCTTTTTAGCTGTAAGTGCAGTAATTCAAATTCCAAAAATTCAGAATTTCAGCAAGAGGGGAAAAGCTAGATGACATGGAAGGGAATTTCTAATTCAATGCAGATGAAGTCTGTACTCCTTAGGGCTAAATACTAAACACCCTTCTGCTTTAAACAGCTTAAGGGCTTAAAATTATGCACTCTTACTTCTGATTTACTGGTAGACTTTTTCCACAGGCAGTGATGGCTTCACCAAATCAAATAGCTGAGTGAACCTGTGTGTGCTTTTGGTGGGCACTGGTCCAGTCAGCCTGCGGGGTACAGTCTCGTTAGCTTCAGCCTCAGACGGCACTCCCACGGACCGCCCACTGTCCAATCACTGACCCTCTGATCCGTCGTATTGCGCTGGGAATGCACTTTCTCCACCTACTGTACCAAACTTTATTCCGATTGGCTGACTTTATGCATAGGCTGATTATCAGTCACCTGGGAACACTGGGTTGATCAAATGCACACTATTAAAGAAGAACTAATTAATGGATGAAACTTTGACATTACATCTTTGAAAGATGTTTAGAGCTGTGTTTAGAGTGCGTTTCCGTTAGCATAACTGTATATTCTGAGTTGTTTTCTTAGCTATGTCTGTGTGATAGTCTGTATTTTTTTCTTTAAGTACATACTGTCTAAGGACATGTTCTAGTATTTTTCTTGTTTTTTAGAATATTAACCAGGGCTGCGTTTCTTGAAAGCATCGTGAGCCTAAGTTGATGATAGAGACCATTGGTGCCAATTGGTGCTACAGTATACTTAGGCTTACGATGCTTTTGAGAAACACACCCAGACCTTTTGTGTCTTTGTCAAAGGTCTGACTGTGTGAGGCTACAGTCTCATTTTCAGTTTGCAAAATTGTAGGATGTAAAAGTTTGGCCTATATGCAAAGTATTCTTTTTGTATTAGAGGTGGAGGTACCACTTTTGAAAAGAAGTAATATCCATATCCTGCAGTCCACCCTCTACAATGAGTAACCATCAGACTTCTGAGAGGAAAGAAAGCTTCAATCTCTTAGAAATGTTCTTTTTCCATTTCTTTCTCTTTTCTTACAGCCCCTTTATCTAACATCTTTCCTTTCAATCTCTCTCCTCATTTTCTCCCACCTCCTGTTTTTCGACTCCTCCTCCCTCTCCTTTTCTACCCAACTCTCTCAACATCATCTATTTTTAGCGGTGGCACATGAAAAGCCGTCCTTTTTCCCCATTTGCATTGCAATGCACTTTGGCGAATTCCTCTGCCTGTATTTCAATAATTCATGAATATTAATTGACGCCTATCAGATGTGTCTGAACATTTCATGTCCGTTTTAATGAAGAGAAAGCTTGTCCATACTTCCTGTGCAGCATCGTGTTTGCTAAATGAATCATAAGAGGCAAACAAATGGCTGTTTGCAAGTTGAAGTATCTAACATGTCAAAAAAGCAACATGCTCCAGGTATATCAACCAATATATCATCATTTTCATCTGCGGTCGCCTGAGAGAGTTAATATGTGAGTTGCCGTCACATTTGGATTCTGTCTGCTAGCAGCTGGAAACAGCAGCTTTCATAGGAGGCCCATGACTTCATCATCAAAGTGGCTCTTTTAATGTCACACTCCATCACTATTACTGGGATAAGAGAGGGTAGGAAGTCCACCGACGCTGCCTCAATTCTGATGTAAAACACTGTAAGAACATTCCTGTAATTTTAGAATGGGAAATGCATGGAAATTAACACAGGATTTACAAAACCAAATATAAAGAATTGTAGTTTACAAGGATCCACACTACACAGTGATACAGGGATCCACAGTTTTTGGTGCGGTGTGTCAAAATCATCTGTGTAGAGTTTAGAGACAAGACAATTAATGCAGACCTTTGCAATGAAGTTTGAGGTCCAAAACAATATAGCAATAAAAATATCAACTTCTTTTTTAATTACTTAGTGGATGTCACCTCTGTCTTTGTAAACCTCTTGACAAGAGATCATTATTTTACACTGCCTGAGGCTGATTCCGCTTTACATTATTTAGCTCTGAATCAAAAGAAAACCTGGGAACTCTGTGTGCCTGTTCTGAATATCAGAAGGTCAGACAGTGTGTGTGTGTGTGTGTGTGTGTGTGCATAGTTATGCTTTCTTGTGTCTGTCATGTGTTCAGATAGTTATCAGTCACTCTCTGAAGGTGTAAGATTTGCAAAATGAGATGTTTTAATTTCTTCTTTTTTGGCTGTAGAACATTAAATAATTTATGACATTTTGCATAACAATTATATAAATCATTTAAAGTAAATATGCATATGTGGATTTGACAGATGCTTTTTTGATTGTTAGATTTTTAGATTTTTTTTAGAAGTTATAAAAACATTAAACTTTTTGAAACATTACACATTTTGAAAGTTTTAGGAATATTTAAAACATCCAGTTTTTTAGATGTTATATTAACATTATTGCTTGGATATGAGAATGTTATTTAAATTTTATTAAGTAACATTTTTAAAATGTTCCACCAACTACTTAAGAATAATGTTTTGATAGATATAATAACATTGGAAATACATACCACTAATGTTACATCAAGAACCTTTGAATAACTTTTAGAGAACATTGGCCAACGTTCTGAGAACATATCCTGTTAGCCAGATTAAGCATTCAAGCTACCAATATTCAATATGTCAAATTTGTCAATAATAATTATTAAAATAAACTACTTCTCCAAAAAATAATATAGTTTATTTACCTACCTTTAGGCTGTTTGCGGTTGCCAAGAGACATAGTAAATTGCCACATTAATGCAGACCGCGTGTGCAGTCTCAGGTGTGTATTTGTCAAGATCCACAGTGGCTTTGAACAAAATTCATCCAATCAGAATTTAGAGCTGGAACTATCCTTTTTATAAAACACATTTTATAAAGCTTATTTGGCAGAAATCAGCTCATTTGTATCTCAGTCTGTCTTCATTACTGCATTTGCACCCTAATAATCCACCGTAGTAAATTTGAAAATCAAGCTCATCCGCTTACCCATAGGGAAAATGCATAAATAAATAACATCTAAACAATATTCCGGTTCTGTCTGCAGTAATTTCCGTTGGAAAAGGCCGAGCAGAAACAACGCGCCATTGTTTATTGAGAATTTATGTAAATACATAAAAACTAATTCTGTGAAATATAGCCGGAAAACCACTGTCATGACAAAATTCTGTTTGTGTTTATTGCATTTGAACTTATTTTTCTTCCTCTTTCTCTGTTGTTGACTGTGCGGGTGATGACAGCAGCAGCACACTGTCACCCAGATGCTTGCTTTGCCCTTAAACCAAAAGATCTCAAGGGTTATGACCTTGAGACAAAGACAGCTTGCAAACAGACTGTAATTCAACCCTCTCCTGCCGCTGCCATACCTAGATCAGCTCTTCTTTTCATCTTGGCTTAATTGACTCTGAATTGCACTGGAGTAGTTGCTTTGATGAGCAATCGCAACGTATTCTCATTTATGTGTGCAGTAAATCAAATATCTTGGAGTATATGAATTTAATTAAGCGACAAGATCATTTCCTGGAAAAGGATCAAAAAGATGTCAACTCATTCAATATATGCATCTTTATTTGGTGTTATGTATCAGATCAGATCCAATCCACAAATGCATGCGTGTTTGTGTGTGTGTGATAGAGAGAGAGGGAGAGAGCGTCAGATGGGAGTCATAACGCCAAAACACAGTCTTGGTATTGCAGGTGCAGCTGTTTTGAATTGTGTTGAAATGATACAAACACCCATATGGTTTGAGAGCAGAAAATTAGCAAGACAAAACAATACAAAAATAAAGTACTGTACATATCAGGCCAGTTTAAGTTAATGTGTTAGCTTTCGGGACATTGTGATGAGCTGCAACAATCCCAACCACAGAAACAAGGTAACAAAGTAAAGAATTTTGTAATGAAAGTGTAAAAGGGTTTCTGTGATAGTTAAGTTTAGGGGATAAAAGAATACTATTAACTCAGTATTAAAACTATAGAAGTGGAAATGGAAAATATCCACACAATATACAATAATTTGTGTGTGTATACAGAACAGTACAGAGTGGTGTTAGAGGTACAGTAAATTGTGTGTTGTCTTCATGGTCAATAATGTTGTTATGTGGTCCATGCCCTGCTAGCAGAACTAGTGCATTCATACACTTTTCATATTCTTTTCTTTCAACAAATTCTTTTCATGAGCAAATAAAACCAAATCATGCCACACATTTTTACTTCTCAAATACCTTGTTTCACTTGGAAATGCATCATGATACAGAAGATATTTTTTACCATACAACAATAGTGGATAGTATCTCGAGCTGTCAAGCTTTAAAAGATAAGGTACCAGAGATATAATCCAGAACTCCTGCAGAAGTCTCCTGGAACCATGTGAAAGCTTTCTGTATAGAACCGACCAAAGACATTATTCACTGAAAATCTTTAAACATAACTGGCTGCTTGTGAAATGTTTCATATGCTGCATGTCTGCCAGGATTTAGACAGGTGTCATTTACTGATGTGAAGCAGGATGGAAGTGATGAGACAAGCGTTCAATGTGTCTTTTCCTTTAGACGTAAACAAAATCACAGTGTCACGCAGTAAAATGATTCAGTTTAAATGACATGCAGGTCAGATCTCCTCACAAACAGCTTGTTGTGTTTAACAACAATCTCTTTTGAATGTAAATAATATTAATAATAATAATAACCACAACAACAATAATAATAATAGTAATAAGAAGAAAAAGAAGAAGAAGAAAGTTCATTTTAAACAGTAGTGAAATTGCATTTGGACAAGTGTTTGTTGCACAGAATAAAATACAGTATGCACATAAATATTTGAACCTCATAAAATTCAGTGTATTACCGTTTCAATCCAAACTAAAAGAAAATAAAGCACAAAACATGCTGACAGCTCACAGCAGGGCATGACTGTGTCTTGACATTATTGTAAATTTTGTTCTGGCTTAAAGGAATAAAATTCCATATAAAAATCTGTGAACAAAGCAATTTTTAAAACGCTTTAAAAACTTACCAAAAGTTTTGGTGACAGAACAAGGTTCTTAGATTAATTTAGAACATAACAGATTACAGACTTTTACAATTTCAGAAAAGGATTAAAGCCACTGCTGTAGGAGATTTACAGGCGCGACAGTAAAATTACAGAATAATTGTGAAATTGCAGCTACTTGAATCATGACGAAATTACAGTTCACTAGCAGAGTGATTATCCTTGTTCCCCATTAGAATCAGAAACGGCATATCTTAGCTAGCACAACTGCAAACTGTTCTTTCTTAAATCTTTCCTAAATAGGTCATATGAATTCATACCATAATTTTACAGGGTGAAAATATAATGTTCTAATCTGAAATCTAAGATCACTCCCACTGTGTCATTTTCTGTCCATTTGGGGTCTGGAATTAACTGCTTCTCCACCTGCCGCAATTTCTTTCTGCTACTTTCTGCTAATTCCTACTTTCCACTTCTGAAATTTATGTGGAAAATGTCAGCCAATGTTGATTTAAACAGCAGTTTTTTTGCACTTTTTTGTTTAGCACATACATGTCATTAAGATTCAAGATTCTTTATTGTCACTTCACAAAGTACAGTGAAATAACATTTTAATATTATGTTAATGTTATGTTAATGTAAACTTACATCGTCATCTGCATACATACATTCATATAAAATAAAAATACTGCTTTAGGTGCAACAAATCAACTATTCAGTAAGCCTTTTTATTTTACATGTATGATATTGCATATATGTATTTACTTAAAGAGATTCTGCCATCATTTACTGATCGTTCATATGATTATTTTTACCTGGAATACTAAAGATTGTGGGATAATGTTAGTCTTACTACATTGACTTTTATTGTATTAATAAAATGCAGTAAAAGTGAATGGTGACTGGGGCTAACATTCTGCTGATCATCTTCATTAATGATCCTCTGATGAAGTCATACGCTTTTAGAGCAACATGATGGTGAGTAAATGATCCTTCCACAACACCACAAGCGACCACATACTGTGCGCTACGGATAACTGCTGGGCTGATAAAGAGAATTTGAGCCCATTATTGTATTTCTACTCCTCTGATGGTCAGTTTATGTCTTTATTACAATCCCACCCCTCACCAGCCCGACCAGAAAAAAATCTACACGTTGAATGATGTCTGAGCAAAGTTCTGTTTCTCTGTTGATTTCCGCCCAGGTGTTGTTTCTAAGTCTTTGTTCCAGGTTAAAGCTTGTCTTCAGTACTGTCCATTGCCCTAAAATCTTGGAGGCATCAATCCTGAAGAAGGTCGGTGGAGGTTTGACGCATTAGATGCTCTTCCACTTCTGCATCTCCAAAATCTGTCAAAACAAAGCAAATGAAAAATATCTGTTTTTCACTCCATAACACAGCTGTGTTATAGAGCTGTAATGCCCCATGGCATGTGTTACTATAGAAACCGATTTAATGACGCCAGAATGTGCTACCTGCATTTTTTGACATCTGTCCAGCTTTGGGAATAGAGAATTTTTGTTGCAAGGATTGTACCACAATTGGCATCACTAAACATGCTGTCCATGCTCTGTATAAGTTGGTCAATCATTCTTTTCTTGTGTGTAACCCAGGTCTCAAAATCTTTTTTGTGTGACAGGGACATCCTATACAAAGCTGCTAGCACTGCCCTGACCATTGGTCCACATCTACATGAAAGAAAAGTCATTATAAATAATTGCACATACACAAATGCTAGGTAAATGCAACAGCACTATGTTGTATGGATTTCTGGTCAGTGTTTACGCAATACGCATACAGGTATTCTCATCTACCTTGTGTCATACTTGCCTTACATTGCTTTTGAGTTCAGTACAATGTAGACCTCAGCAATTACAGTTTCTTTCTGAACATGACTGACAACTTAAAACAGCTTAAAATTCCACTACTCTTGCTTTGTGTTGTTAAATTAACACATATTTATTCCCACAGACTGCCTACCTGCTCTAGGTGCATAATGCTGCCCTAATATCCCCTGAGAAAATGCTCTAGGGCTCTCAGTAGATGAGCAAGTGGGTTTGGGCTGCATAATTTGAATGCAGATTTTAAATATTTTCTGTTGAGAGGGCTCTTGTGGTAAAGTGTATACAGAGAAATGAGCACTTTGTCAACTTTGAAGTAGAGGGTGTTGTGTTTAGCAGCGTCCTTGTATGAAAGTTCTAATTTGTGGGTTACGCAGTGTACGCCCATGATGTATGATCTCTCTCTACACACTCTGAATACTACACTGGTCTAAGCACCAAGTTATCAAAAAGCATTCTTGCAATAATGTTAGTAGAATGTTTTAAAATGATATATCAAAAAATGTTGTTCTTAAGTTGCTAGACTTACAGAATTAAACTTTGAATAGTGTTCTTATAACCAAACAGTAATGTTAATACAACATAAAAAAGATGTTTTGAATGTTAATACAACTTTCAAAGTAATGTTTTTAACATTTTAATTTCTGTTGGAAACGTTAGGGAAATGTTCTTCCACGCTGGTTCACTGCTGTCCAGCCATTTCATACTCTGCACCTATTCTTCCATGAGTGCCTTCTCAGACGTTCTCAAACACAACGATCCAATCTCACCCTGGAAGAAAATTGAATTCCTGTTAGGCCAGTATAAGACATACAAAATGTACCCATTGGGCTCTTGGATAATAATCTTTTCACAATCTGGCTTGCTTTCTTCTTTTGAGACAGTTGTTGTAATGCACAGAATTAGTAAAAGGTGATTTAGAATCTCCCACAGATTCAGGAAGGCAGATGTTTCCTTTTGTTCTTCTGCGCTTCGCTTTACTCCACAAGAACAGAGCGCGTGCAGAGTGATTAAATTGCCGTCCTCACCTGCATTGAGCTGAACCAATCCAAGGTTCCTCAGAGCTATCCACATCACAATGATTATTTAAAATTGAAAAAGATGGGAGATGGGAGAGAGTTGGGGTGAGGTAGAATACAAGACTGAGAGAACAATATCAAGACAATTGGCTTTGCCAATTTCCTTGCTGTAGAACAGCAATGGATTATGAGGGTTTTTTTTTCCTACATTTCTTCTGCTGTAGAGGTAAAAGCTTCTGTTTTCATTACTATGTAGTCTGTGGTGATATGGAGAGAAAACCCAACAGAATCGTTATTATGGCTCTGTTATGTTTCTTAGCTCCAGTAATGTATTTAGGGCTCTCATCAGGACACAGCAGTGACCTTCATACTCTATTTAACTATAAATGTCACTCCTCTTTTTATTCCTATTTTGTACACACTCTGTGCAATGTTTAGCGGAGTGGCCACTGCATTCTACAATGAATAGTGAAATCTCTCACCACACATACCGATCTGCTTGGTTTCTTACTCTGTAAAACTGTAATAGAATGCCTTAGAAGATAGCAAACAAAAAGTGTGCTGTATTATAATATGCTTATAAAGGAAAACAAGAATTTTTTTATTCCCTGTACTAGATTTTTACACAAGGAAGTTGCTGCCTAACAAAACGTTTTTTGTTATTGGATTCTAGAAATTTCAAATATGAGACAAATGAGAGTGTAATGTGTTTTTGATGATGAAGTACATTACAATGCCTAAGGCTTCATTTCTCTTGGCCAAACCCTTGCATTTAGAGCCACAAACCTTACAGTCTTTTCAGAAGCCCAATTATGCAAAACAGATCAAGCGTTCAGGCGTGGCAAAGCCGTTTAAAGCGTTCTGCATATCACCATAGGTTTCTTTCAGTTCCGAGGCAAGATTAACTGGATGAAACAGTGCCTTTAATAAAAATAGAAAGCAAGAGAAAGAAAAAAATTGGCCAATTAAATCGTGTAATGCAATTTATATTCCTGCAGCAACTTCATGGCCTTTTTTTAAGACAAAATAGCAAGCAATATGTTTACATAATGCCACAAAATAAATACTTATTGGAGACATGTTTGATGCCAAGATTATTTGTTTCTAGCAGGAGTTTTTCTGTGCACAGGTCACCTTTGATTAATCAATTACAATCAAAGTGATTTAATATTCCAATGAGGTTTCTGTCAACATACCTCGACACACATACACACACACATGCAATCAACTCTTTTCTTACACCTACTCATCTCAGTCTATTAGGAATGTAATTTACTGACTAGCTGAGTGTATGAAGGTGTAATTTTATATCAGAGGGTCAGAGACCCTAAAAGGAAGGCATCAATCTTAAAGAGAGTTTTGGGTTGCATGCAAAATCTGTTTAATTATCTAGTGTGCTGCCTACCTATGTAGCATTTTAAGCAGAGGCAATCCCAGAATGCATTGCTACAACCTTAGTGAACATAAAAACATCCAAGATGACAGATGACCCAGCTAACAATTTTAGGTTGTAAGATGTAGGTTGTACCTTTTTTAACATGTGTAATAAAAATGAATGTAGTGGCTGTTTGGTTTTTTATTTTTAAGAATTACGGCATGATATAATGCAGCCTGTCCATGTGATATGACATGATGACATTAGAATATTGCATCGTTAGCTTAGCAGCATGTTAATGTCAGTCTCTATTGAAATCAGTTGTCCTGTGTTTTCTAAATCAGTCACGTGAAGTTTCATGTCAGTTCCGATTTTACGTTTGATGGCAGCTGCCCATGTAGTCGGTAGACATCAAGGCAACTCACTAGATTATGAAACAAAGCTATAACCCTCAGATCATGCACACAAGATGAGAAGAGGAAGACCATGGTTACATAGATCACTGTCACTCTCTCTCTTTTCTCTCTTTGTGTGGAGCGTGAGAGGTGGACGAGCTCTTATAGCTTCAAGCACAGCTGGCAGGCATGAGTGATCCTCAGCTGAGAGGCCGGTCGCTTTATGACAGTCTGAGAGAGTATAGCGAATATTGATGTAGTGCCAATTAATTTAAATGCTAATCAGTGGACAAACCTTAATTCAGCTGTACCGAACAGGTCGGCGTACATCAGTTTATCAAATTACTTTAGCGGACACTGAATGTCCCTGATAGATGGTTAAACTGTTCAGAGGCAAGCTGATGTTGACTTCATTAAATGAAGGGCAGATAAAATCCACATCCAATACCTTTAAAGACCATGAAATGTGAAACCCAGCACAGACACGTGACCTGTTATTGCAGAAAGTGACATTAATTGCTCCAATTATTTAATGTAGGTCTGTGGAGTCCAGAAATTTCTGGCTGGATTCAGCACACAGCTGTATGACTGACCTACTGTTTTGCAATCAGTTTCAAAAGCTTCACGACCCTCCTAAGATAGAGAACGATATAATCAAACACTTTAGAGTCAGACTCAGACTGATATACTGTAATCATATACCGTCAGCTAATTGAAGTACTCACTTATAACTCATACGGTACCTATTAACAGTTCTATTAACAGTTCTATTAACTAACAAAGAACCCTCCAGAATAAACTAAAGCAGGGTCCAGAATAACCCTCCCCATGTGCCAAATGCGAGTAAAAACTGGCTTTGGCCAGGGCAGTAAATACAACAGTTGCTCGCCAGTTGACTAGTTTAAGTGCTCGCCAGTTTACATAGTTTTGAGTGGAATTGTTCAAATGATGTGAGCCTGGCTCTCTCTAATGTTAGTGACATGGGCATTTTAAATAAAAGACATACAGCCATCTACTAAAGCACATTCTAATGACTTTTTCCTTGGAATTGTTATAGCATTAACCCACCAAATGGAAAAATATGAGTGACAAAGTTTTGAAAGGTGAGAGATATAGTTGGATATAATTGATGGAAAAACTCTCATGGGTAGATTTAAGAATTGTGAGCTACTTATGGGTAGCTTATGACAATTACATTGTCATAGTCAAAGTGTTTTTAATATAATAATGTAAAATACAACTTCATAGCCAGTAATATTTATAATAAATGTTATTTCTGGTATTTTCTCGAGTTATCTGCCATCTGTATGCTAATTTTGAACACTGCCCTATAATATTTGTATCTACTCATAACAAACAGAAAATCATGTCTGTTAGGTGGCAGTTTGCTTTGCTATTTTAGGTGCTTTCGATAGATAAGCAGATGTAAATGTAATTTTTTTCTGAAAAGTTTCTAAAATTCATAATGATGCACAGGCTCATGTACTGATGCCCAGAATAAAAGTGAATCGGATTTTAATAGACTATGTTGAAGACATTTCTTCACATATAAAATAAAATTTTCTTCACATCTTCGCTTATTAAAAAATATCTTGCTCATATTCTTAGTATGTGCTGTATTGTATAAAAAAGACAAAACAACTTTATTTCATGAAATAAACTGAAGTGGATATTATTGCCACACCACAAGTATAGATTTATTTGCATTGAAGCAGATTTATTGACATGACTTTCTGTTATTTTGGGTTAAAAATAGTTTTTAACTGCACATCTTTGCTAAATAACAGTTTAAACAGGCTGATCATTTAAAAGACCAAAGTGTGTTGGTCGTTTATTCATCTCAATTTTGCTGGATATTATGGAAAAATAAACTTTCTAGATTGAAAAATAAACTCTCAGAGCCAGATAGTGTGAACTGTGAAATTCCTGAGCAAAGCAGTGCAGATAGAGAGAGAACTTCCTCATCATTAACTCAGATATGCAGACGCTCACATACTGTAGTATGCATACTGTTTTTTGATTGTTCCATTAAAAATAAATGGAATAAATTGAAAGGAAGTAAACAGAAGAACGCAGTAATGTGTATCCCAGCTAACAGGGAGCATTCTCAGTACATTGGTGTTCTTGCAGTAACGTTTCATATATCAAAAACAGGATTCTTAAGTTTTTTTGTGGAATGTTTTAAAAATACTACAGAATTTAAAATAAAATGCTTGAATAACGTTCTTATAACAAAGCAATAACATTAATACAGCATCTAATAAACTGGACATTTTGAATGATCCTAGAACTTTCAAAATAAAATTTGTAACCCTTTTGTTACTTGATTGAAACATTACAGAAACCTAAAATTGTTCACTGGGATGTGACTGTGTGCATGTGCAGAGTATACCAAAAGTGCCTAAGTACACAAATGTGTGAATGTCTTTGCATTTCATTTGAAAGACATTTGCTAGGTTTTAAATTATAAAACAACACAGGCATTGTAGGTCTATATGACTTCATATTTTTTATATCTCCTCTCAGCTAAACAGAATATAAATTATAATAAATAATATCCTGGCTCTTCCCAGCTTTAAAATGGCAGTGAATAGTGCCAGAGATTTTGAAGCTCCAAAAAGCGCATCCATCATAAAAGTAATTCATATGTAATTCCAGTGTGTTAATAAATGTCTTTTGAAGCAAAACAAATTTAAAGCGTAATTAGAGATTTGCTTTGATGGGTTTCAATGTTAACATACCTGTTTGAAAAAGTACAGCCAACATGGTGGCACGCCAGCTCCACGTCAATAACTTCCATGTCTCACTGGTGACTGCAGTCAAAAGACACGTGCGATTTTCATTTTTGAGTGAAGTGTCCCTTTAATGTGATAGACCACACCTGTGTTTATTCTGCTAAGAATCCTGTGTAAACCTATCTACTACAGGTACCCTGGGACATGTTGTTTAAATGTTATTGCAAAATTGGATCAGAAAAGTTCAGTGAAGCTCTATCATTGTTTGTTTGCAGATGCGACTTGATTTAATATATTGCAGTCTATTGCCATTTGTGTTTATGTTGCTTTTGCCCTCAAATACTTTTTGATTACTGTATTCTGTGTGTTTATTTGAGTTCAACAAAATTCAGCATGCAATATCAAACATACTGTATGATTAAACGCAATCAAAGAACTAATTAAAAGAGTATAGTATGAGTATAAACACACTGTTAGGTAGATAGTCATGTTATCTGTCAAACCAGTAGACAACCATCAATTTTTAGGTTTGGAGATACAGTTACACCTGACTTTACACAATAATCAACTTTTAAGCATAAGGCTATTCTGAATATTGAAAAGTGACATCATTTGCAATTGTTGTTGACAACACACACACAGAAATGGATGGAACAAACACACAGAATGCCTGGGGTGTTAACAGCAGTTTAATTTAGAATATTAATTAATAATATTTGACGAGCCACAGATGTTCTGTGTAGGGATTATTTCTTCCTTAAGGGACTAATTTTCAACTCTTTAGTAATTGCTCCCCAAAACTTTTGAAAGATTCCAAGTGTCTTTAGAGGATAATGATCTAAAAGTTACTAGAACGTAAACTCAGGCTATGACAGCAGACTGACTTCCACGTGCAAGAAAATAACCCCGCAGTGGCTTAATTATGCTTTTCTCTTTATGGTGCACCCCGATAACTCCTCACGTTGTGTATATGTGACTTCTGACTGGGGGACAAAGACCATTCTCACTTGTCAACGTGAGTATAATCTGCCCCAACAAGCCACCTGTCCTGTGTCTCTCGCTGTGTGTGCGTCTGCATGTTTCTACCTGAGTGCTCAAGCTGTTTTCTGGTGTGTGTGTTCAGTCATGTTTGTTAAACCCTTGTGTGTTAAGGTGGGTTGACAACTTCTGGAAGTGAAGTGTCAGGAGAGGCTTTTGAAATGCTTGCATGTGTGTTTGTTGAAGCAATAGGCAGGAAGTGATGTAAAAGCAGTGAATAAAGGTGACATACTACAGTGCCTCAGAAAATTTTTCAGAGTATTGTACCAAGGCTCTATTGAAGTACCTGTAGGTAGTCTAACTTGTGAAATGTGTTTATAGTAAACAACACCTGTAGATGAATTTGCTAGGATACCTGTGTGAACTTTTGCTGAACTTGTGAGCCATGATGTCAAAGACAGCAGATGGGAAAAATATAAATCAATTTTCATGCATCTATAAGAATAAGCACTTCTTAAAAAGCTGCTGTAATGTAATTAATTTTTGCAACTTATATGTTGCTTGCAATAGAATACACAGCTACTTTTGAATGGCTGTCAATAAAGAAAACGTCCACCAACAGAGACTAAGTGTAGCATGTTTTTTAGCCAAATGATTTTTTCTTGGCTTTAGCCAGGACACCACATCACTCAGAACATACAGGATAACATCAAACAATAGAAAAAAACCTGTGTTGTGTCGAAATACTGAGTCAGGACAAAACGGTTCATTTAGCTTTATTTCCATTCACAAAAACTCATCAAGGAATCACCTTCAAGCTTAATAATAACATGCCATTCTGCACACAATGGCTTCACCAACCAAAAAATGAGGCATTAGCAATGTAGGTGGCTTTATTGTAAAGGGACTATGGCTGTTTCCCGATGATCCTGAAACCTGACCATGAAAAAGAAAGAACATTACAGGTGAAAATAGATTGAAAGTTGTACCATAAATTGGCTACAATCAGCTGCAAAATAGCAATCAAAATAAGCCTGTTTCTGGTTCTCTCTGATTCCCTTTAAGTCGTTAGAAATATGGTCTGTGCTATCTGAACACCATGGATACTTAGTTTTTCTGAGATTATCCATTGAGCGCAGCTCAATTTTCTGCCAGATCTTATGAGGGCCATGGCTACGCTGTTGAATGATCATTTCAACAGATTGATCACGTTAGACTCGTTTTCTCTTACCTCAGAAAGTAAAATATGATTGGCTGTGATATTCCTGTTCACACTCTTGCAATATGCGGGCCTGCGTTTCTCTGTTATTAAACAATCCACTGCTTGCACTTTGAGTTATGGCATCCTGGTGCTAGCAAACACAGCCAATATAAATATGTAAATGCACAAGGCGCTTGATAAATGTGATTGGAGCATTTGTTTCTGAATGCAACCTTATATAGGTCGTTTTCTATTTGTTGCAGGCAGGAAACAGCTTTCATTTGTCTCTGTGGCACACGGACGGATTGTTAATTAGAAAGAAATGGAATATTTTCTGCCTTGAAGAGACTGAGGGGAAAACGAGCAAAAAAAATGTCATCATAAATCAGGCTGTTGCATAGTGAATCAATTCCTGGCATCTAGAACGCATCCTTATGTTTTGTTAATGCTTCCGACAAAGATTGTGATTGTAATACCACTTATGTGTTTGTAAGACTAATCTAAGACGCATCTAAGATATATAATAGGACGATCTGTTTCACTTCATCTTCTGATTGGTTAGTCTCTGTGGCAGGCCACTATGTGTGATTACTCGCAGGCTGTTTCAGTTACTTCAGTCCGGTCACTGAGTGTGACGGATTCCTGGGGCTCTGCTCCATCTGTGCAGACCTGGAGCACAATCAAAGGTGTCGCTGCGCATGTTACCTCAGAGACCCCCTTCCCACTCATAAACACCCCCTACACGGATATACATCTGTTCCACTCCTCTCCTCACACACACACACACTCAGCACACAGCTAACCTGGTCTCTGCCAGTGTCTCATGCGCAAACCCCCAGTACTACATCCTGTGGAAGAGCTATATGTGCTTATTCTTCTCCAGAAAGAACATGAAGCCTGGGAGAATATTCCGACACACCATGCAAATGTGTGAACTGTATGTTTACTGTGAGGATCAGAGAGCAGTTTGATCTTATTCAATCCCTCCACAGGTCTTGGCTGGTGACATGGCTTCCTGTTTGTACTTGAGAACCTAAATATAGCCGTAAACACGCCCATCTCCTGAGGAGCAAAAAACTCATGTTTGGTAGGTGACATCTAGCATATTACATCAGATGTCCTTTGGACTAAATACAAACAGTCTGTTCTGGATCTGGATCAGGTCTGTATCAGCTGTTCTTAATGACGTAAAGAGAAAATGTTTCACGGACTGAAGTCTGAAAGACAACGACTTTATGTTAATGCATAGACCTCTGCAGTAGCTTTAATTAGTGTTTCACATTCACACATTGGGCAACACTTTTATTCAAAGCGACTTGCAGTGCATATTTAACCTGTGCATTCTGTAAGCATGCACACTCACTGGGAATTAAACCTGTGACCTTGTTGTTAGTACCATGCTCTGACAGAGCTGCAAGAAAGCTATGTTGCATGTTACCTGTGCTACAGTGGTACCATGAGACCCAAGCCTTAAAATACTGGTCAAAATACAGTTTTTTTCACATGGTAGTACTATAACTCTTCAGTCTGCAGAATATTCTGACACCTTGTGCAAAGTATTAATTATACATTTATGGATCTTAATGAATCCATTGCTGAGTAATAACATGATTACCAAGACTGTACATTACATATACTGTACAAGCCCCTGCTATAGCAAACAAACAATATGACTGTGTTATTTCAGCACTTTATCTGGTATTGTATTGTAAGTCAATTTAGATATTGTGGCAACCGTATTTCTAATATATTTTAGAGGTTTGCAGATTGCAAAATGTTCTGGACCAGAAGCCAGAAATATAATTGACAGCAATATAATTCTCTTGAGTTTCCTTTAACTGTAGTCTTACATTTAATGACGCTGGGAATTGTGACACTCACCGACTTCCTTGTTAGACCAAGATGAAACTTCAGTTATGAAGTGCTGTTTAAGTGTTGAGTCAGATCATAAATAAATCCTTATGTTGCTGAATTGGAGCAGCTGATGTTATGTCTACGACTCAAAGTTAATGACACAAGAATGACTTCAGACTGCTCTCAAAATTACTTAATGTCGGAGCCATGGCCCAGTGGTTAGCCCATGTGCACATTGCGTAATACTGCTCATGTGGGTGATTTGAGTTTGAATCTGGGTCGCAACATATTCCATTCCATCCTCTTTTCCTTGCAATTGAGGCAAAAAGGTAAAAAAATATTGCAAACAAAAATGCAGGAGTTAAGGAAAGATATTTGAAGTCTTGCTTTGTTATTAGGTATTGTTGTATATCTTCAAAAGTTATATTTTTTAGCACTGAATCCTTGTAAAAAAAATGAAAATACAGAATAAGCATGGAGCTATCACAGTTTCAATAAAAAAGTAAAGGATTATTATCAAAATGTATGTATACATGTCCTAGGTATATGTGTGTTGCTACAATACAGTTACAGTACAGTGTACAGACAGGCTTTTAAGGATCCCAGAGACAATCAATGGAAAACACATTCCAGTGATTCCCATCTCAATGGAAACTCATTCGGAGAGGAGAGAACAGAATAAACAAAAAAATCATCCATTATCTTTCTCCTTAAGGCCAGAGAGTGTAAAATTGCTTTTACATTTAATTTAAATTCAACCTTTAGCGATACTCCTGCTACAGTGGATGCATGGCAAGGCTGTCTTCTTTTATTCAGTTCTCTCTCTCATGTTTTGACCAGAAGCACTTTGACCAGCTTTTACAGGAAGAAAAGAAAATCCAGATGGAGAAATTCTTTTGAGATTATGTAAAAGCTTGCTTCTTAAATCACACTGTACAGACACAAGTGGAGGATCAGAGGATAAAAACCTGGGGGTGAAGATGAGCCTGATAATAATTAATAAACATGCCTTCCTTTTTCCTTTAGTGCTTCTCTGTTAACAAACCAGATACAGTCATATAAGAGTGATCAACATTTTAAGTGATTAAGTTGAGTCATTGCGGGGCAGTTACATGTTTGACTGTAGTTTGGTATGTAAAAAAATGATAACTTCAAAAATGTCAATGTTATATGCATATTTTTAATTATTTCCAATTTATTGTACAGTCAACTTGGATCCTGCACTGTCTGTGGTTACATAATATACTTATTTTTATTATAAGAAAATAAAGGGATATGTTTAAGTAGCATACAGTAGAGCAAGCCAAGTCATCTGCCATCCCGTGGGTCAAATTTAGTCTGTTTGAAATGTACGATGACCTGCATAAGTTTGCTGCTTAATTATAACAACCTACAAAATAATGCAAATTAGATTACAGACATTAGCTTAATGTGGACCAAGTATGGGCAGTACTCACAGTAACCTATTTCTCCCAGATTACTGGTCTTATGGTGACAATTAATGTCATTTTTATTTATACCCTATTTACTGTAGAACTATAACGTCTGTGCTGTGGAGGATTTGTGTCTCAAGTCTTAATCAGTTCCAAATGTAGTGCTTTAATGGCCTTTACAGTGACATTATGTTCAATGTCATTATGTCAGTGTAAAATTGCAAAATGACCTAAAGACATTAATGTAAAGTATAGTAAAAAACAACAGTAAAACAAGAAAAAAAACACAAAGTTCTACCTGTTGTTTAACTAGTATTCAACTTTAAAAGTAACTACATTTTAGTTTCACTGTACTTTGCCACAATTTCCCATGGCAAATATTGTACCTTATCATAAAACAGTTTTCTGTGTAACTGGTGAAGTTTTTAAGATTTTTTTTAAACTTAATATTTTAAGACTATTTAACCTATTCGTCTCAGAGAATTTTTCAGTTTGCTTCACTTAGTTGTTGTTGAAGTGGACTAGTTCTCCACTAGAGCATGTTTCTGTGACTTAGTTTACCCTCAGTATCAGGCAACAACACCCCATACCAGAAAACCTGACTAAACGAGCGGTTTGTCTCTGCTTTGTAAATAAATCATAGACTAATGGCTAAACAAAAGTCAGATGGCTTGTTACAGTCTCTTGTAATACAGTTGCAATACAGCTCATCAGTTAGTATGCTAGACAAATCTTTAAATGTTGGAACAATCTGCGGCATCATTAAAAGATCATAACTGTCCTTCTTACAGAACCGTTTACCCTCTCACACATAAGACAGAGAGAGTTAAGGGAATTTTAAAGGTCAGCTCAAAGCTTGCTCAGAGACTGCTGGACGGGATTTCTCGCTCCTTTCAAAATGTTAGTATTTTCCCTGATTTGCACTTGAATAATGCATGGCCAGTATAAACTGTTGCATCAGATGATAGAGTGAATGACAGCCCGACACTGTCTGAACACATTTTTTCTGCAGGAATTTATTATATATTACATATTGGCTTCATCTGCCTGTCACAGTACACTATTGTCACAGTACACTTGAAGTCTAATAGCTTTGCACTTTATTTCAGAATATGTTCCACTTTTTGCCTCTTTTCATGGATCGCTAGTGTCGGCCAGTGCTTTATGTGATTTTAAGCAGTATAATGTATAATAGTATGCAAGTCTTTCGTAAGTGCACGGCTGATATTCTTTTGATGACCTGCCACTATACAAACCAAAGCATTGTGGAGTGCTTTATGACACTGCAGTTTAACAGTCTAATTAAGACCACAGTAATATGGAATTAATGGTAGTAACAAGGTTCAGCAGTAGCCACATCAAAAGATCAGATGATGTTAATGGTTAAAACAGCTGACATTTACACAATATTATATGTATGGCCAAACCTTTTAACACATATTAAAAACTCTAATCAAAGAGTTTGGAGACAACCGCAAATACCAGCATACTACTTCCTGAATACTGTGTACTACTGTATATATTTTCATTGCTAGGCTGTAAAAATTCTGTAAGTAGAGTGCATTATGCATCAAAAATGTTTCAAACAGTTATGTATCAAACAAGTATGCTACATTCCTTATTGCTCTTTTGTGTACAACACTGCACATTTTGACGAATGTAGTAGGTTATTCAGGAATTCAGAACATTGGCATACTATGCAGAGTGTACATACTGTATACTGTAGAAGTAGTATGAGTAGTGTGGTGTGCTGTTCGGAATAGAACCCATGATCTATGGTTGGTAAGTTTGAATGCAAATGATGGTTGTGCCTGTTGTGCACACTGTGAACACTGTTGTGCCTGTATGATTGACAGAGAACTGATGTGTTACAAGATCACAATTTACTCCACACTCTCAGCTAATGTGATTTTACTGGTGACAATTCTCACGAGAACAGTCTCAGGTAAGCAGCTGTTATTCAGAGCTCATTTGTGGATACCAGACAGTTTAAATTATACAGCAATTTAGCAGCATCATTACATTCTTTTTCGAGCCTAAGGTCAGAGGTCATCGTCTGGAATTTCTCTAAGCTCCGCCCCAGTTGGTCCAGGTTTCCTGCACAGACTGTAGGGAAAGTCCCATAGGAGTGCATGGAAGATTTTCAGGAAATCTGTTTGAAAATGTAATGCATATTACTATAATGTGACCTGGAAAAAGCATTTTGATCTGTCACCTTCTTTTAAAACCACAGTGCGTAACTTTTTCTTCCTACTGCCATCTCTGTAACATAAAAACTCTGAAACATAAAACTGCAGGTTACTTTACTTTACATAGCAGTTTACGTACCGTTATTTTGAAGTCAAATAATGCCAAACTGACAATTTTGCCAGGAAATCGGACCGACAACTGAAATTATAAATCATTATTATAAGCTTACCACTGGGAATCAGGGTAAGATAAGGAGACGGTGTTAAAAACTGATCTGTCATGTACTTACTCAATAACTGGTTTTTGTTTATTGTTTATTATTAACCAAAAATACCTTCACTATTGTTAATGCCCTGGTAACAATGTTTGACCATATTTTTGGGTAATATCTGTAAAATTCAATTTAACACTATCTATATAATAGAGCATATGCATATCCAATAATATGTCACATGGCAACAGTTGCTAAGGTAGGATTGGTCAGTAACATGTCAAAGGCGGGACTTATCAAAGTCAATAATGGCATACAGCTGAATAGACTCTTTGGTCCCCTGTGATCACCTGCAGATCAAAGCAGCGTCTCTGATCATAGAGTAGATCTGCGCATCTAATGGGACTGCTAATGTACACACATTCTTAACTCCGGTGCCGACATTAATTTTGGCACCGCATTTAACATGACTTGACTCCTCCACCTCTGGCTCTGTCAATCAAAGCTTTTGATTGCTCCACTGATTGCTTTCACTGCAAGCTAATGCACTCGGGAACCACAATAGAGTTCAGGAACTGTAGATTACAATTGTGTTTCCAAGGGGAGGCTTTATTATGCACCGACATTTACCTCAATAGTTACGTGGAAATCAGATGTGCACGGATGGTGAATAAGGGCCAGGGAATATGATCTGACATTTAGAGAGGAAATTGGGCTCCTATTCAAAGCTAGATTAATGTGTGATCAAGTAGTGCACAAAGGGGAAAGTGTGTGTGTGTTAGAAAGAAGACCACAGGAGCTTGTCGCCGAGGGAGCATTAGTCAGAATAGATGGACAGTAAATAGATTGGAAAGATTCAAGATTCAATGTTAATAAAGAGTTCATAATGATATAAAACATACATATATTTGACTAGTGGTATTCAACTGGTAGGATGTGAACCAAATAAAGGCTTGCAGGTCTGTTCTAATAGGGTCATAAATAGAAGAGAAATACAAGGGTATGTATTGGTGCAAATACCTCAGTCAATTCAAGTAGATGCTGACATGAACAGGTTACGTGCCATCATGCCCTCATCTTTGAAAACCAGGAATAAAACCACATAAGGTAAAAAGAAACCCACAGCCTACATTACCCAGAATGCAACAAGGATAAACACTGCTTGTGTAAGGAATCATTGACTTCAGAGAGTGATATAATCTCATTGTTTATATTTGTTATTAAACTATAACATAAATTTTAATACATTTTACTGTTTGATTTTAAGGACTTCTTTCTGTACTTTTGTATGATAGAAAGTTTTGGCACTCTCATGGGTCGTCACTTGTTAAATTAAAATCCCATCTGTTTGCCAGCAGATGTATATCAGTATGTGGTTTCGTTTTATTTAGTGATGTCACCAGAGCGCAGGGTGTTCAGATGGGAAATCATGGATCGGAGCATGTATCTGTGACAGCTGTTCATGAGGCAACGCTCCACATGAAACGTTTCCTCTTTATGACACCCTATGATGCCACGTACTGAAGGGAAAAATAATACTTGATGTTTTAAATCTTAATGTTTTACAAGACTTGTAAGGCTCACAGTGAAACAGTCAATTCACAGTAAAAAAGCTCTCTGTAACCTATAAATATGAAATCTTTATTACCTATATATAGGAAAGTTACCTATATATTTTGGTCATTAGACATACTTGAAACTGGTGTTACTCACTTGGAGATTTTTTCCAGGCTGAGGTTTTTGCAACCAGACCGTGGCGTCTGTGATAAAGTGTGCTGAGACTTTATAGAGCCTTTTAAGATCATACAACAGGATGTCATAAATGGTCTACTTCTAGATTTTCAAAGGCCGCCTGTGGTAAAATAAACATTTTTGAGAAGCCAAAAGTATCTCAGAGGCCAGTTTAAACCTTGTGTTTGATATTGTGACAAAACCCACGTTTTGCTCTCTGACAAGATTTTTTGAAGGTGTATATATTGTGCTATAGTAAAAATGAGGTTATTTGTGTGCCTTGCAAGCTTTTTATGACTTGTTATAAAAATACTCATCATATGTTGTCCTTTTTGAAGGACAACATATAATAGTTTCATTATTCATAAACATTCCCCCTGTGATCTTGGCAGTCAAATCCTACCTCAGCTAAATTAACAACATCTAGCTGAGCAGTGACACCATCAAGGGGAAGATGACTGAACTCTTTGTGTTCGTTTCCCAGTTTCACCTTCTAATAGTGCTGTAAAGTGTTGATAATTTCATATTTTAACAAGGTGTGTAGAGCAGGGTCAACCAGCAGTCACATTTCTCCATCATTTGATGGAATAGTTTAGATTGGCTGAGCGTTTATTATTCATGTGTAGCAGAAGGAAACTGCTAACATTTAAAAAGAGACAAAACAAATTCAGATCCTGCTCTGTCATCTCTGTTTCTTTTTCCAGTAAACCTTTCATTTTTTCTCCCTTTGTTTTCTGAGGAGAAATTTCACCCCTGTATCCTATAGTTTTCTGAAATGCCTTTTAGAAGAGTCAATATGTCAACATTTCATAAAAATTACACCTTCACAGACTCCATCATCACTGCCCCCACAAAAAAAAGAAATTTATTTTTTATCACACACCAACAATTTCTTTATGGCAGATTAGAATGGCAACTGAAATTTGAAGGCGTTCGCTCAAAATTGAAAAATTCTATCATTATTTACTCACCCTCATGTTGTTCCAAACCTGTTGTTTTTTCTATAAAAACAGACAAGGAGAAATTCATACAACATGTTTACTTTATTCCGAGTTTTCTGAAACTATAGAATAGCTTTGCTATATAAATCTTACATCTAAGCCATGTTCAATAAAATTGGACATACAAAGTTGACAAAATGGCATTGATTCTCATTTGAGTAGTGACAGAATACTATTTTTTTTATTGTTGGATTAAATAAATTTTGATTTGTTCCTCTCTAAAAGCTCAGCACAATTTCAGAAGACTTACAATATTCTGCAAAAATCATACAGACTGTGTATACTTGTATGGTGTTTTTCTGTTGTAGTAGTTTTTGTAAACTGCACCTTTAATTAATTGTTATAGACTCCAGGTTTTCTTTCATATAAAGCAAAAGAGAAATGTTCTTTCTACTAAATTTATCTGCCTGACTTTCAAACAACATCTCACAAAAATTCCAGAGAGGAAGACAGGAAGAAAAGACACGCGTTGTTCAGATGAAGTATTCTTTAAGATTAAAGCCAAAAAGGGCTGAATTTAAAATAAACGTAATGTAGTTTTTGCACTCTGTGGCCTGAATGAGGGAAATTGTAAATTTCCTCTGTTCTTGTTCCTCTTCTGAGAGCTTCCATTTGACTCAGGGGAAGAGCTCAGTGGAGCTCTGTGGAGCTTCAGGCTGTGATCACCAGGCAATGGAAAAGCACCTATAGTGTGTTAAAGCAGTTATGTGTGCCTGCTATATACACAGTGTATGTCCTTTTTTATGCCTCACCAGAAACAAAGTATAGATTGTGAGCTGTTTTTTGATGTAAATACTGCACCGTCTGAATGTAAAAAGCCAGTAATGACAAATAAACAGAGAACGAAAGAGCAGGGCGAGCGAGAGAGAGAGAGATGCAGGGGTGGTTACCTTTTTGCATTGCCATTTTCTTTATGTTGTGCTTTCATCTGGTCTGCCTAAATTACAAAGTCTTTCAGCTTCCATCACCAGGGTCCTACCACCCACCATCAATGTAATGGGCCCTCAGGATGTTTGTGGCTTAGTTTCTTTCCTCTGTTTCGCTGTGATGTCCTTATGTAGCTTTCTTCAGCTTTGCCCATCCTTCCAACACTTCCTTTAACAACCAGGGTAGTTAAGAGCCATAACATTGATGCCGAAAGTTAAGCAATACCTCTGTAAAAGCTTTTCTTCTTTGCATCTGTTTCCAAGGTGCTTTGTGATGTCTACCATTAGGACGTCAGTATAGCAAAGTCTCTCAAAGTAAAAGATTTGCTGAAGAAGAAAAGTCTGATTCCTTACACTTCTGTACTTTTGCAAACATCTGAAAGCACGCTAGGTATAATATCTAAAATGCAAATGCAATACATTGTAATTAAGATGTGTGATTGGTAATCAAAAAGCTCATATTTCTGTGGCATGGCAGGTTGTGTTGATTGAATACAGTTTAAGGGACCTCTTGTTATATAGACATACTGTTTTAGCCATCTGATTATTGTTTGTGCAGCACAAAGATTTATATCCGATTATGTTGTTATCCTCCTTTATACTGAATAACATCAAAATACACGCCTTTTGACGAGCTGCAATAATTCTGTTGGTTTTTTTAAATTAAGTTTTCAGTCTTAGAATGTGTTCAGTTTGATTTCATGTATTTTAAATGCTACAGGTTGAACAAAAAATAATTAAATGTACCGCCCATCACTTCAACAGATAACAGTTGGTACATTTTGAACAAACACAATGATAAACATGAATAATTATGTGCATGCAGTGTAGAAAAAAGTCATCAAATAAAAAATGAATTATGGCCATTACACACCTGTTTATATATTTTTGGAGAAAGGAAAAAATATGAAAAAGTATGAAAATTTTTCAATGCAGTTTTCAATGACAATTGATAGTGAACAGGGGCCACTGAGTATAGACTACTTTTATAATATTTTAATAGTGTTTTTTATCCTTTTTAAACCTTGACAGCACCTGCTTGCAATAAACTGCTGCTGAATGGCAAAAGCCAAAGTAAGGATTCCTCACAAACTTCTGCTTTTGTGATCCAAAGAATAAAATAACAGCATACAGGTTTGGAATGACGTGGGTGACGGAATAATGACAGAATTCAAAAATCATTTTAGGGATGGACTGTTTCTTTGGGGGTCAAAGCATTCACATCACTGCCTCTATTTTGTCACTTGCCTCTATTAGACCTCTGTAAATTTGCTTCCATTGGACACCACAACTTCCAACAAAAGAGATTTTCCACAAATAAAGGAAAGGCTTCTTTCACCAAGCAAAGTACATTTTTATATCATAGTCGTTATTTCATCAGACAATAAAGAAACGCTCATATTTTCTCATATTTTCTGCTTTCTATGTCTCTGAATATTGATTCAGTGCACAAAGGCACCACAAATTGTGTCCAATTGAATACTGTAGTGACAAAGGATGTTCTATTGCCTCACAAAAGCAGAACTAGATGGTCATTTATATTGCTGAAAGTATTGACTTATATATGCAGGCAGAATGCCTCACAATATCAGTGTGAGTGTGTGATATCAGCAAGAAGCAGCTGCAACATCAACGAAATTTTGAACCTGCTCAAGGCATCTCTGTACATACTGCCTGTGTGTGTGGGTGTGGTCCTGGTATTCACTTTGGTATGCAGACCAATGGGGTTATGGGGTATACAGTTTGTACAGTATAAAAACCATTACATCTATGGAATGTCCCCATTAAACATGAAAACCTAACGTGTGTGTGTGTGTGTGTGTATGTGTATGTGGGGGGGGGGGGGATCTGCAGTGACTTGAACTGTTATAGCTAGAGAGTCAAATTCAGGCATTCTTAGCTTGGTATTGCTTTTTTGTACAATGGTAATGTCTGTTAGCAGCATGTAGACAAATATATTCCCCACTACTTGAAACAGTGTAGTCATTATATCTATATATATATATACATAGCTGTCAAGATCTCCAGAGTAGCTGAACCTTCTGATTATCTAGAAAATCAATACCGCAATCAATATACACTTATGAAAAACACTTGATGAGAGAGTAACAGCAGGAGTGTTTATAATACTGTTAGCATGTTATTGCATGTATGCTTGGTACATATTTGTTTGTTTTGCCTGCTTGATTGAGTGGCTCTTTGGAGAAGAGGAACAGATGCATTTCCATGCAGGAAGTGTGAGGTAGCAAAATCTCTGAGGTAACACTTACTGGGGGTTCTTGAGTCTTTTCCAAGTCTGTACAGATGGACTAGAACTCTAGGGGGATATCACAACAACGAGCCAATCACAGGGAGATAGCATAACCAAATTAACCAATCAGAGGCTTTTGTACTGAAACAGTCCTCATTGTCAGATTATTTCCGGGAGGCAATGTGTTTTCATTTTACAGTGGCTGCTACCTAAGGTTATGATAATCACACGTTAACTGTGATATGTTTTGAAAATGAATATGAATAAAATGAATTTGATATGAAGGTACTAGACATAAGTTCGGGAGGAAAACGCCCATTTAATCTTCTAATAATTACCAGGATATAAAACAGCCTCTCTCCCCCTCCTGTTTGCCTAAAGGTTATATAGGCACCAAACTCCTGAAATGATTTTTAAAATGTGTCTTGTCTTATTTGTGAATATTGTCTTTGTCTGGTAATAACCTCCTTGTTCGGATTGTTGCAACAATTATGCTGTCATGTATCTACACAACTCGGTTAAAGTCAGCTGATGAACTGTGGGTAAATTTTAGTGAGTCGGGTCAGAAATACACATGACACAAGTCATTTAAATACATACATAAACTTGTTACTTGTACAATAAACTATTTTATTTCAGATGTACTTTATAAAGTAACTCTTCAGCTTTTCAAAAATATAAAAATGACTCATCCGACAACTTAAGACACCCAACAACTGACGCTTGCAGTATGTCAGAAGCTTCTAACCTCAGGTAACCTTGAACACTGGCGTGTTTATTGCTCCTCCACTTACAATTCTTGCACATACAAATGCTTTCTTTATTAAACCCCCAAGATTAAGTGTGTCTGATGGGTTATTGAAAACTAAATATGTTACCTTGCAGTATAATTAGATCCGCTCTCATAAATAGCTTTATTCAGGAGAGATTTACAACTTGGTTATTAGTAGGATCATTCTGAATCATCTACAATAAACAACAGTCTGTTCTAGAGAAGGGGGATGTGAATGTAAAAGTAACCTCTATATGTCCTGTCCACACCAAATGTGATTATACAATACTGAGTGTTTTTCTGATGAATGAAGCATCCATCAATAATCTGTATAAACACTGTCTGACCTAACACAGGGTGCAATAGATGGAAGTATCTTTGTACGTGATAAATAGTAAATTATACCCAATGGGTATGTTGAGACTAAATTCGTTCTCAGCAATCAATATTGTATAAGATACATTGAGTTTGTTAGAGTCATAGCCTTACAGTACTCTGTATAGAAATATTGTTCTCTGGTGCCAATGTGGGAGGCAAGAGTTCAAGTTCAATCAATCATATGATCCGGTTCAAAAAAATAAAAGATTGAGTCTAAATAATTTCTTTATAAAGCGGATATTTAAAAAGAAAACTTGAAACTCTCAAGTCTTAGAAGCACTTTTGGTATTCGGTCACATTTTAAGATAGTAATCTTAACTGATTTAACCAACTCGCACATTTTATAAAAACTACAAAGGAGAGCAAAAGTAGGAACAGAGTGTATTTTTTTGGCTCTTATGAGAGAACTGAGTGATTGCTAAAAGCTACAAAGTGTGTATTTGTAAGTGCACATATAGCTGTTAGCTCTGTATGGCAGGAGGCAATCAAAGGCTCCATCAGGGTGGTAAAATATATTTTCTTAAAAGCCTCTTTGCTGAAAGCCCACTCAGAAAGTAAAACTTCCAGAATCAAACTTTTCATTGTTATAAATTCAAGTTCATGTTAACATATTTAGAAAAGAAAGAATGTGTGTGATGCAGAGAAATGCATTATTCCTTAGACACAAGCATTTCAGCCTTACATTACCTTAACATGTTGTAATTGTTGGTTTTCCTAATGAAAATTAGGAATTTGGAATTATGAAATTCATAAACTGGAATTATGGATGTTGATTTTTACTGTAGCACAGCCATTTTTACTGTAACACTTTGCCACCTACAAGGCCATGGAAAGCTGACAATCTTGTGTGTAACAGCACATTCCACAGCCAATTCATATCTTTGTGTCAGGAACAGAATGTAATTTAAGTTGTTAAAAAAACAAACAGAAGGTGAATGCAATTGCCTAAACATTTGTCTGAAGAGAGATTCAAGGTTTTTAATCTACTAAACTCTCCATTGTTTGTATTGATGCTTTTAGATGACAGCTAGTGTAGGGAAGGTAGCTTGTGCATTCTGTAATACAACCTGTAAATACAAGTACCTTTTTACTCACAAACAAAAGTTTGAGACAAGCAACATTCTGCTTCCTGGTTCTTAATCTTGACTACTCAAACAGACCTGTGCATTGTACCTAAACTATTGTCAATGATTTATTGCTTTGTTCTAACAGGCCTACGTCTCTAAAGTTTTGTTGTTGTTGTTGTTTTTTATGATATAACTTTTTCCCCCAAACTTTTCATGGCCTACTGTTTTGGCACACAAACTACACTGTACAGAAAATTCAACTCACTAAAATGACACCTTACTGAAATCTTAATTGCTAACTAAATCAAAACTGTCAAAGTTACAACCTGCAGTGAGAAGTTAATAACTTAAATTTATACCACTTTGAATGTAATTGAGATTGAGTAAAATTAAGTAAAACAGGATTTTCACAGGACCAGTTTGACCAAAAGTTTCCTGTAGGATAACACAACGTCATATGATACAGTACAGAATGCTGTCTGGCTATACTGTGGTGTCTCTGTTTGATCTTAAAATTGTCCGGCCCTTGTAGATGGTATGTTAAACACTCTAGAATGCATACTGTGGTCAGCAAGTCTAATTTTGACTATGAAAACAGTCCCTGTGACTCACTTTAACATGTTCTCCATGTAAATTATCAATTCTGTCATATGTATGAGTCACAATAAGAAATAAAATTTTTATTTACTTAGTTTTTTGGTTTATTCAAATTACGACCCTTAATTTTACCTGGAACAGTTATCCGCATGATGTCATCCATGTATTATTCAATTAGGACCTTATTGACACTCACTATTAAAAGCACTAAAGATATTAATGGACTTTTACGGAAATAATGCAAACAAATGTTACTTTTATTATGTGTTAACATCCTGAGGTCATAATTTTGGAGCTAATGGATATTGTGGTTGTTTGGTTGCCTTGAAGTATATATTCATCTGAAATAGACTATTAGCATCTCAAGACAATGGCACATAATTGCTTAAGCTACGAAATAAAAAAATATTTTACGGTTAAGCACTGCTGTCAACAAAAAACTGCATTTCCCCTGATGGCAGTTTTTACGTACTTAGACAAATGAGAGACCACAAAACAACCAAAGCAGGAGTGAATGAGGTTTGAATAATTAATCTGTTATGAACAATTGTACTGTTGTTAGCTTGGAAAAATGTAATTCTAAATGTCTACATAAATTTATCTCTGTTTGGTTCCACAACTTATGCAGATGCAGGTGGGATTTCGATAAAATGTCCCAGACACTTCAGTATGAAACAAATATGAAACAGAATAATATATAGCGTTTTACTAGAATGGTCATTAATGTAGCTGCCCTATAGAATAAGTTGTGCCTAAGCCAGTTTATCAGTTTATCAATATTAATGGCCAACTCACAATTTCTACACAATAAAATATTCTAGAGCTTGGCATAACTACAAAGTGGTATTTTCATTTTAAGTCATCTTGAGGCCAGCTTGGAAGTTTGCTGAGGTCCCCTAGTGGGCCCAACCCCCCTGGTTGAGAAACACTGGCCTAAGCAGTAATAATGCAGTGCTGTAATTGGTTTGGGCCAGCGTCTCTGACATGAGTGTGGTTTGTAAGACAGGTTTTGTTGCCCTGGGCTGAACCCAAGACACAATTTCCATGCAGTCAGGATCATAAGAGCTCAGTTCAAGCACCTGCAATCACAGCGTATGTTAAATACTGTTTAATAAACTGCAAGAACACATGCACATTGACTGCTAGCTAAACATCTGCTGATCATGCGTGTACCTGCAGTGTGAACCAAGCCAGCGCTGGGCTCTGCATTGTGTTTCTCACACACACAGAAACACACAGTCCAAACCATCTGTCCGCACATCTGGGACCGAGACCCCCTGTCCAATTGGCTGCCACAAAATTGTCAGTACTTCAAGAGTGTAATGTTGGATTGGTACCATGTTGTTAGGAGGAGAACCGTGTGGAGAGGAAACTTTTAGAAAGATTTGCTTGACCTTTATCTTCTGGCTATTAATAGAGGATTTAACTAGAGTGTTCTGAGGGCTTATAGGGTTGTGTTCTCTGATAAAACACAGGCACGTCCTACATTATTTTGTAATCATGTCACACCAGTCACAAATACACAGACTGAGGCAATGACATCAAAGATCAAGGTCTTAACACCACTTTATTTAGTCTTATCACAAAAATTCATATACAGATGTACCTAAAATACAACACGAAGTTTAAAAACGTGCTAGGCTTGGCTAGGCCTGTTAATATCAGGGATTTTAGGAGAACAGGGACAGAGAACGCTTCTGGATACTGGGTAGATTAAGAGTGACCTGCTTTACATGACAATAGCAATAACAAATTTATTTCCAGACAGATTATTGGATTAAATGCAGGATCCCACTTAGCCAGTGCACAATGCCTCGAGAACCCCTGACCTAAAAAGGCTTTATCTCTGCCAGACACCATTTTGAAACTATTCATAATGCTTTAGATAGCATGCCCACAGAACACTAACAAACTGGCTGTCTTGTGCATACTGCCCACAAATATGGCTGAAAATCAGCAGTTTTAATCTGATTGGCTGGCTTCACTCATTTCTGCTGTTTTCTTTAACAGTTGGTGGCTGACAGGCACTGAGTTTTTACCATGCTGGTCTACAGTGTTAGTGTGATATTAACTATTTCAGATAAACATGCCTTTAAATGTCACATGAAAATACTTTGCTTGACAGTAAAGCGTCTGTCTAAGTGGGGGGTTATTTCAAAGTCTTGATTTGAAGTCTGGTTACAACAGGCTAGTTCACTAATGCTGCAGATTTCTACAGTAATCTGTACAGTAATTTAACAGACAGAGGACCTCAGCAATTTTTTCCCCTGAATATGCTAAAACAGCAGAGTAAACAGTGTAATTTTATTGTTACCCAGACACACAGATTTTGGTTAGTTGTTTTTCTTTTCTTCTGTGCATGGATAACACATTTTATTCAATTTGTTCACACTTGTTCCTTATAAATGTGAACTAATTTCCAGAAAGAAGCAAAACCAAGATACAAACTGTCCCTCCCTTTATAGCACAGATTGTACCCTGTCTATGCTAAATAGCCTTTCAAGGACATTGTCTGTAATGCTGGGCTTTTAAGTCACAGAGAGTAACATCCTCTCAAAGTAGCCCTGTCTAACAGTGTGCTTTACGCTGTAATTTCAGCCAAAGGCACAAAGTGTTGTTTTTTTTTTTACTTAAATTGACTTTAAATGGAGCAGCAAAAGACATCTCAAGAAGGACATTTCTGTGTCCATGAGCATTACTCTCTGCATGTTTCCTCTATCTGTGCATCCATCTTTGTGCTTGTGGATGGAGACAGAAAATGTTTGCTCTGCACTGCGTCTCTGAAGTCTTTCTGGTGGGGTGGTAATATTAAGGGTTATTGGAGGGCATAAACCTGCTGTCTCTTTCATGTGCTTTATAGGCGGTCCTTAAACTTCACTTCTCTTAGTTTAGTTTTATTAAGAGCAGTTCTGTCCTTTAATGTTTTCCAGAGCTGTGATTTACTAATGGCTACAAAATGTGTGAGGTAATGATGTTAAAGACACCGGGGCTAGTTGTCACAATTTTAACTCCAGTGAATGGTTTTCAAGGCTGGTTTCTGAATAGGCCTTAATGTTAACGTCATGGATACAAAAGGCTATTTAACATTTAATTGGATGCTATTTTTAAGCCAAAGAAATATGGTTAATTTACTTAATAGCAGTGCATGTTGTCACACTATATGGGGTAAGTTGTCACAATGGGATCTGCCAGTAGGTAGCCTATTAGAGGTTATTTTCCACTTTTCAGCAAACATTTTAACAGTACAATAAAGTATGATGTATAAAACAATTCACTAAAAACAAGGTAACATGCAAAATATCAATACAATGTTTTGGCCAATAGAAATTTATATTTACAGGTATTCTAAAACAAGCATGATCTGCATTGACCTGACATTTATTGAAAATACCCTATTAAACCATATCTAACTGAGGACTTGAATGACATAAATCACAAGAATTGTTCTAGTTTTAGACAGTGTAAACAATGTTGAACTTGCTGTTTGAAACAAATCATAAGAAGTTATGAGCGGTGACAACTTTCCTGTCTTTCCTAATGAATAAAATTGACAAAAAGAAATGAGTCAGCGAGTAAAATGGAAAGATGAAGAGATTATATTTGACAGCTGCGAAACCTCTATAAAACCTCTATGACATCACTTTTGAACTGGATACAAATAGAAATGGTGTGACTGCATGTTCACATCCACCAGCATTCCAGAGCTTCTTGGTAGGTCGACCACACCTACGGTGGAAACTAGCATTCACTGTCTGACCGCAAGGTCTCCATGTTGGCTCTGAAGACGTTTGGAAGCCACAGCATTTGGCTGGCAGATTGACACTGCCGTGCTTTGATCCAGAATGGTCGTCTGCTTGGTGGGGCAGAGTCTGTTTGCAGGATGGGCTGACCATGACCTCTGGCATACAAAAAACAGTGAAATATAAAGAAAGGAGAAAAACAATATTTAAACTCTTGAAAAGAGATCCATGAGAAATGTACTCCTGTGTTACATTTGATGTGCTGTAAATGAAGAATTGCTCAAATTAGACTTGTTTCACACAGCTTGATTAATAATGCTTGTCTTAAAGTGATGGTACAATTTTAAGAGGAAACCAAACCTCACATGTGGATTAAATTTGCAAACTCAGACACAAATTGAGGCAATTGTGTGTGGGTAATTATACATTACATGGCATTTTTGTGTGTATATGAGTAGGCTGGTAATAATTAATAAGTAGTTTTGTGCGTGTGTGTCCTGTTATGTGCCTTGTGTATATATTGTGTGGACCGCCCTGTCCTGGAATTTCATTATACACGCTGTTTGACTCTAGACGCCCAGACTTAAGTTTATTTTTCAATGAAGGGAGGGAAAAGAGCCAGAGGACGAGAAAGAACAAATAACTTTCTCTTTTGTTCTTCCAACAGTAAAGACTGCAATGGACCATTGAGTCTAACAGTGCATTTCACTTTGAAAGACGTTCACTCTGTGAGCACTCAATACAGAGCACTGCTAATGTTTCACAAGTCAATATAAAGGCAAGTATTTGGTGATTTAGAGAAAGCGAGACTGACCACCTCAGAAAATCTCCCGCGATGACACTATTAGGTCAGATTTATCAAAGTATAACGCATTTGCTTTGTGGAAATCGATTGTCAAAATCGATATTTTAATCGCCTTTTTTGGCTCAGCCATATTGAACCTTAATTAACAAAATTAGAGCATCTCTTTATAAAGATCGCTATTGCCTAGACCACTGAGGGAAGCTTAAACAAACAGAAAATCTATAATGAAGCATTTCCTGTGTCGATGGTCAGTGGGATTAACTGTGACCACTTTAACATAAACATTACCCTCAATGTGATAATTTTAAAGGCAATTTTCAATAATGCTACCAAAAATGAAAACAAAAAATTCTGTTATTATTTACTTATTCTCATATCAACCAGTATAATTGTTTGCCATCTGGGTACCACGAAAGTGTATGTTCTATCAGTATGCGTTGTGTCTGGGAATCAAACCAACAAACCTAATATTGCTACTTTGAACAAACAACTGACATCACACCTGGAACAGAATATCAAGGGGTGCCGTATTTGAATGTATGCAAATACAATTAAGATGTACAAGCTGGTTTGGAACAACATGAGGATGGTACATATTGACAGAATTAAAATTTTTGCTGAATGTGTCCTCTAGGAGCCTGAGAAAAAAATAAACACATGCACACACACACACACTGCAGATATCTCCAGCAGTTCAACCTTCCTAACAATGTTCTGATTTACCTGAAGCAAAGAACAAAAGTATGCGTGGATGTGTAGCTCACTCTGTTTTGTGCGTAAATGAAATAAATAAACCAAGTCGGATATGAAGCATTAATGAATAGTTTTCTAAAAGTGTCATTTTTGAAGTCTTCTATTAAGATCAAACATTCAGAAGAGTCTGACAGGTATTTGATTAGTGTGAGAGACCGGCAAATACATTCTAATTTTCAAACTGTCTGTTGGCTTCTTGATATGTGTGGTCTGCTATTAGTGAAGCTAAGGTTGGCAATCAGTGAGAGTGGGCCTCAATTATTTCTGTCTGCATCGTTAGATATGTGTTTGATTACTGCTGTCTGTATTTTTTAGCGTGTCACTCTTAAAAGAAGACCTGAGGAGCTGGTGCGATAACAGTCATTAATATTAGCCATCTGCACTGAAGTCGGAGGCTATGTTTGGAATGGAATATTACCGTATTGACATTACTTCCTATACATCCATCACACAGGCAATGGTTGTCAGCTGGAGCACATTGCATTGTGGGATACCATATTCCTTGCAGTGTGCTTTGTTGTTTACTTCTCATTTTGGCAAATGTGGTTAGTCATCCATCCATGCATACAGAAGATTGTGCACAGTATACATACTGCATACTGCAGAAACATTGCAGGTACCCATCTAACAATTTTAGACTGTAAGAACGTTCCTGTAGTGTTTTCATTAAGTAACAAAAACATAATTCTGTAACGTTTTTAAAATGTTTCACTAACTACTTAAAAATAACAATTTGATATATATGATATAGAACGTAAAAGAAAGGTTCTACTAACATTACTGCAAAAATGTTTTAAAGAACTTTTAGAGAATGATCTGAGAATGTTTCTCTGTTAGCTGGGTTGCATGGCAGTGTCCCTTTCTGAGTAAAGTAAGAGTAGAGTATGATCTGATAGATTATAACCTCAGTGTGCCACCTGTTCATACAAATTGTGTGGATGAATGTGTGTATGATATGTCAATGGGGTCGACCCTTAGTATGATTTAGGGTAAAATGTTTTGATTGGAACAAAAAGCAGTTACATAGACGAATTTTCAGACCTGACTGGACTCGAGACGTTTTTTAATTTCTGTTTGACTTAGTATGGCCTTAATTAGATCCAAGCTCATTTGTATGATAATGAGCACTGTTACATAAACACTGATTTCAGCCACTTAGAACTACAGCCATCTTTTAATTTCAAACAAGATTTCACATTTCTATATTACAAGGGATTGTAATGGAGATTCAATGTCCTTTGGTGTAATAAATCCCTGCTGTTTTATGAGGAAACAGCCCACCGTTTAAGGTGAATTAGAACCTCCCCCTTCCCAAATCCCGCCTTCTAGAGACATGTCAACATCGCAGTGTTAGCAAACCCCAAATGCTCAAAATGACAGGCAGACTGACGTCTCAAGCCCCTCTGATTGGCTAAACAATAGCCTCCCACAGTCAGGCTGTCTTTGTGCTGTTTACAGAGCCCAGGGCTGTCACAGAGAGAGGTCTGATCTCGGGACACCCATTTCAGTGATATCTGTCAGGTATCAGGTGCATTTTTAAACACAGCAGAGCTTCTTTATAACTCACTTTTCAGTGCATTTCCCTAGCTGAGATTTTTTAAGCTGAGTGCATATGTTATGTCTTGAATGTATTCTGCTACCAAAGTATCTATATTCAAGCAAGCAACTGCACATGATGTAGAGTCGGATGGTTTACAATTATACCTGTTTATGATATACTTGATATGATTAAGTATAAATTACACCCACTGAAAGCATTGTTTATTTGCATGCACAGTCTGCGTTGTTGTAGCACTCCATCCAATAAAGTAGTTATGCAAATCAGGTATTGCCATAGTGCTGAATGCAATTGCAGTAATTTCTCATCTTGCGGGCCGGTTCTGAGTGCTGGTTTGTCTGGGATGCAGCAGACCTCCACGCTCTGGCAAACTTTCCTGGCACTGTACTGTATTAGTCCAGAACTGAGATTCAAACAACTGAATCAGCTGTTTAAATGCTGAAAATCTGCTTTACTACATGGTGCGTTTGGATATATGCCCAGATATAAGGCTTCTCTCTCTTATTTGATCATCATGTGATAAGCAGTGGCTGCCATGAAAAATGTAAACAAATGTCTCTCTTGCAGTAAAATTTCAAGATTAATTGCGCCAGGCCAACACTGCAGTCCGGTGCATTTTTTTAATAAGTGTGATATGCATAGAAAGAATGTGTATTTGGCTAAAAGTGACTTAAACTAAATATACATATTCATTAAACTATTTATGCACATCTAAACAGAATTTTTCTAGTAGTTGCAGGTTTTAGCATATAGTAGCCCCAAAATGTTTCTTCTTTCTTGTAAAATCAAAACCCAGAAATGCGACACACAACCTCTGTCTAAACCTGAACTAATCTGATCCAGACTTAGCCGAAATCATTCACTCAGTCTTTGTGCCTGCCAGCTGCCAAAGGGTGAGAATAAGAGGTGAGGGAGCGTCCAAACTGCTAATCCAATCCCACGACATAGAATTTCTCAGCTGAGTCCAGCCCTGCCCTGTGGTGTCATTCTTACGACCAATAATTACTTTCATCCCGCAAACTCATTTTTCAAAAGTGAGCAGTTGCGCCACTGGTGTGTTCCACCGGGCAGAATCATGTTAGACGATATCAGTACTGCTGAATAACGGCACGTTATATCACCTTTGACAGGTTCTTGTACATGTTGCTGGAAGGCCTACAATGGCAATATCTATGGTAATATTTCATTAGTTTTTAATGGAGCTGTATTTTAGAATTCCATTGTGTAGAATGTACTGTGTGAGATCTATTGCTGGGAATATGATGGTTTTGCATAGATATTAAACCCGCGTTTGTACTGTACACAATGGTCGCATTAAAAAATAGTTTTATTTGCAGCTGGCATGAGTTTGCTATGAAATCAAAATGAAAATAATAATTAAAAATTGGAAGTTATGGACTTAAGACAGACTTCTGTTACTGTGCTCTTCGGCATAACCTGTGTCACTCTTGACATTTATAAGAATTCAGTGGGCAACTATTTTGTATAATCATAGTATCAAGTATGTCTAAGTAGACTGAATATAATGGGACTAAAATTGGGGCCATTGTCCCTTCTGGCTCTTAACATAAAGAACATGAGCGTTAAATGCCTGGGGACCTTTGCAACTCGAAAAGTGGTGCGCCTGCATAGCTATTAGTTTTATAATGTATTCTGTGTGTAATTCTCTCCTCCAAAGTGCTACCCCTGCCACAATTATAATGATCACATAGTGACTTTATAAAGTATGTTAAAAACAGATGCAAAGGTATGCGCTGCTCAATAATCTCTTAATCGCATTAATGCAATTTTAGCCTGTGTTAGCTTGGTGTTTTACTAAATTCTTCATACATTCTCTCTCTGGCTCTTTCTCTTTGTCTCTCTCTCTCTCGCTTTCTGAAGTTACAGAGGCAGAACGACATGCAGCAAACTTTAACAGGTTTAATAGGACTAAATGCCTTGATCTCGTTAGCATAATTGAGGTTTCTGAAAGGATTGTGGCTCACAGCTCAGGGGCCGTACGAAAAAATTAATGAACCATAAACATGGTAATTCCACGAGCCCCTGGAAATACACTTTTTTCATGCAAAAGTCCTGCAATGGTGTTTATCACAATTATGTGTTACAGTAAAGGGATGAAATGGCAACGAGCAAAAATTACTTTTGCTGTTCGCTTGTTGATTGTGTCACTAGATTAAAAGAAAAATTACAAAAGTGCTACACAGGATGCACTGTTTCCTAATGCATAAACAAACTAAGAAACGCAAATAAATGAGAAATATTGCTACAAGAACGCAGAATACACCATATCTTCCCAATCGTTGCACACAAAATAAACAGCAATAAATTGCTATTTCTGCTTAAACTATAAGAAATTCTGATCAAATAGGTTGCTGTCTTGCCTGCTTAAAGTTTAACAGCCTTTTATTCATTTAATTGGTGTAGTTCAAAAATAGCTTGGCACAATAAATTTAATAAATAAAAGTTTTCACACTGAATGTTCAATTGCTCTGACAAGTCTCAAAATGCAGTAAAAACTATTCTTGAAGGATTTTTAAACTCCTCCAATGTTATCAGAGTGTCACAGGGCACTGCATTCAGTCTTTCATGGCTATGTGTTAGTGCACATGTCCTCTATCTCTTTGTAAATGCAAACGGTCTGTGTGTATGTGTTCTCTGATAAGGCGGCTCCTTTAGTTTCGCATCCAAATGTTCTGTTCTGGCTCCGGTCTGACACCCCATTCATGTCTGTTTCCGCCACATGCAGTCAATTAGGCAACAAAGGCGTGGGGCCTTCACCCTGCAGCTGCTAGATGTGGCACTAGAGTAAAATTCTGCACATCCATTATGAATTTCTGTGCATGAAGATGTTGTTTTCTTTGAAGGTGGTTCAAGGAATACAGTTCCGAGCTTATGCTGCTGTGTACTACGAAATGATGTTGGAAAGTGATCAAGAGAAGAGAGGCATAGATTTACAAACAGTAAAAAAGATGACAATAGTTTGAACTACACAGACACACACACACATATATACATGTAAAGAGAGAGAGAGCGAATATTTGTTGTAACAATCTTATTCTGAAACATATTGAAGATTCTTCTTTTCAATACAGAGAATGTTTTTAAGGACTAGTTTTAAAGAATGAAGATTTTATCATTGTGTTCTCACCTTTAATGTCACCCCAAACCCATATGTTGTTTTTTTCCTTTTCTGTAGAAGAATCATTATGCAGCTGTTGATATACTGTAGCTTAACAGCAACTCAAAGCTCACAAAGCAGCAGTTTAAAAATACCATGAAAGCAATGCATGTGACGTGTTGTATCTTCTGAAGTCATATGACAGGTTTGTGTAAGAAACAGACCAAAATTTTTACAATCTTACTATCATTGTATGGCAAGAGCTACATAACAGTCCATGAAAAATTCTTATTTTGTGATTCTAGGAAGAAAATAACATGATTAGCAACATGTGGGTGAGGAAGCTGGCAGAATTGTTTTTTTGGGATGATTTTGACCTATTTTTAACCAATGACATCATCTGTAGAGAAGTTTCCAGCATTTGTTCAGGCTTCTATATCTCTTAAGTATAAACTTCAGGTAATCAGCAGCATGTGTGCAGCCCAACAGGGAGTCAGAACTGATTTGGATCATTTCAGGTGAGACTTGATGTTCATTGCGGCTTCCGTTTGAAAAAACTTAGAAACATCTGCTGTTCTTTTTTTGTAAATAGGAGAGCTGGAGCCTCACTGACTCACCTGTAAAACATCAGCTAGAAGACTTAAATGGCAGTGGATAGAGAAAGAGAGAAAGAGTGTGTGTGTATAAGAGAGAGAGGGAGAGAGTGGAGGGGTGGGTGTATACTGTATCTTTTGCACTGTTGGAGAGTGGAGTAATAACAGTAGTCAGGCCTTCAGATACGTGAAGATCTTCCCACTGCAATTTCATGGGAGTGAGAAAAATAGTTCAGCAATCTTAAAGCTAGAATATGTGAAATGCAGTTTTTCAAAATAAAGAAAAAAGAGGAAAAAAGTTTTGTTAGCTGGTAACTCTTCTGAAACTGTTCATTTAAAAACAAAAGTGGATTTATTATTATTATTATTATTAAATTATTTATTATTATAATTATTTGTTATTAAAGAAAGCTGAATTTATTAAGGTGTTAATTTGTTACACACATTAAAGTCACATAAAAGCTGTTATGCATTTGCAGAATTGTTAAATAGTTTTCTTTTTTGCTGAATAGTTTGCATAGCTTTGTTAGACCTATACAGTTCATGGTAATATTAAAGCCTCTCTGTCGCCATGTCTGTTTAAAACATAAAATTGCAGAGTTCCTTTACACTTATTACATATGTTGAGTTCAAACTGAGCCAAACTGGCAGTTCCCAGGAAATTGGAACCAACAGCTCAAGTTATAAATCATTATAAACCTTACAAATCATATTATAACCCTTGGGAATCAGGGTAAAGTAAGGAGATCTTGCTCTACAACTGATTTTTGTTCACTTTTAACCTAAAAAGTCACTTTATGAACAATATATAATCTGGGTCCTAAAGCAAAACAGTTCAGAATTACAGTTAAAGCCACATACATTTCCATCAATCGGTCTGATTTAACGAATCATTAATTTCAGTGTTTGAAATTTTCCATTGATTGAAAATCAGTTCACATTTACTATGATGTCACACCCAGTCATTCAGCAACACACTATATGAAATATCTATTTACCGTAACTGTATTTCACAGAGTAATAAAACAAGATGAAGGACTCATTCATTCAGGACACATGACAGTCTGAGGGGTGACCAGTGTCAGTACAGTAGCCTCGTGAGAAATGTCACCGGCCTGCAGTCCATATGTCTGTCTGCATCCTATTGGTGCAGATGTTTTGCTCAAGGCTGATGATGAGGTTATGGAAAAGGCTAAACAGGGACATCAAACTACATTCACCAGCACACGCAGGGATACAGAGGAGAGCTCAGAGGATATGCAGTGTGAACCCTCTAGGGAGGCAGCACAAGGCTAAGAGAGAGCTGTGTTTCACACAGATCACATTTATCTCCAAGCCCCCGTTACATGCGCAGAAACACATGCGCAGACACACATGCACACCCATACACATATATATTCTCAGTGAGTGACGACTGCAAAATGGACACTCAATTATATTGTCATAGCCCATTTACAGTAAGCTCTTCATACGGTTAAGGTTTTTTGAGTTATTCTATGCAGCATGAGAAACACTCTAAGCAATTGAAAAAGCAATATAACTTAACTGGCGTAGTTTATATTTATGCTGTAAATCTGTAAATATTTAGTAGTTGTTGAATTTTAATATATGCTCTTGTACAGCAGGAATCTGTTTTGTTGTTTTATCTGTATTATTCATTTTTGGTTAATCACTGTGCCACATGACCGACCTCTATTTCCCAGCATGCACCTAAGCACAAAAAATGTTATGCAGATTACTGCTGTTTACAGCTATTATTGTTTACTGCATCACATGCACTTGTTTTAAAGTCAAATATTCTCTATTTACTTGCTCAATGATTGCTCCGATGTCAATTAGCATGGTAACTGGGTGATATTTACTGGGTAGTGTTTCAATTACATGAGACTTGAAATTTTAAACAAACTAATTTGCTTTCAAAAGCATGAAACTTTAATCCAAGTATTTTTCATTTATCTTTTGTTTTTTACTTAATGTATTAAAGAAAACATCAAATAAAACAGGAATTTTTGCAGTGGAATTTTGAAGGGTGAAATGGAAAACCTGGAGTGGAACTTGAGATGATTACAGAATTCTTTGAAAGGGAAAAGGACTTTTGATTTCATGGACAGTTTTGCAGAATAAGTGGAGGGCCAGCACTTGTTGTAAAACTAAAAAAATAGGGCTAAAGGCCTATTATGAATAGAGCAATTGTGGCCAAACAATGCCACCATAAACACTGTTAATTTGGCAAAGGAGGAGAATGCAGAATATCTAGGGCAACTAAATGTTTTCTGTAATTGGGAGGAAGTACATCTGTTGTATGTGAGAATGGGCCCATGTTGACTGCTTTAATCACAATGGAAATTCATTTTTAAAATATGCCTGTATTAAACCTGTAGCTGACAGATGTAAACCACACTGTATTAAAAACAAAACAATACAGGAATTCCCATAAAATGAGAGATGATGAAATGCCAAAAATAAATCATCAGAAACGTATTTTTGCTTAAAAATATTGTTATATATAAATACAATGCATATTTTATATACTTTTTTCATATATACTTTTTTTAAAGAAACTATATTTTGTCGTTTTGTTAATAACTAATAAATGATATTTAGTTATATAAATTAATATCAATTGATATTTTGCTATATTAAACTATATGTTTATTTTGCTATATTTACATGTGGTGACAGATTTCATATCATTACTACCTAATATCACTTTAAAGTCTTATTTACACAAGTCTGTATCACTGTTGGGGCCTTGGGGGTCTTTTGCCCCAGGCCCCCTTCCTGTAACTGCTTCTATATTACATTTTTAATCAAAACAAGCTTTCCCCATCACTGTTAAATAAAAAAATAAACATGTTTTTCCAATTTGGGACCAGAAAAATCTGATTTTCCTTAAGGGGTGCTCATAGTCACATTGTGTTAATTTTACTGCAGTCTAACTGTCACACTGTAAAGTTTCTGCTCAACTAGTAAAGCATTGCGTTAGCAGCGCAAAGGTTGTGGTTTTGATTCTCAGGGGACATGTACTAATACAATGTATAGCTTGACTGCACTGTAACTCGCTTTGGATGAAAGCATCTGCTAAATGCATAAGCATAACAAATGTTATGTTATTACTCATTGTGATTTTCTGCTAGCCTCTTCGCTTTCTTTGTTATAGCATAATGCTCTTTAAAGAATTTGTACACATACACACTCTGTGATTCATTCCGTGACTGTCTGCATGTCATGATTAGAGCCCTGCTCTGAATCAACCTCATGCCAGCCCCCTCTTCAGTCTCCTCCAATGAAATCACAGGACTCATTTTCTAATTAACTCTGGGTTAATTGCCTCCAAGGACGCACTGCTTGCTGTTACATATTCCGTGTGGCACGGTGAGAAATTTTTGCGGTGGAGTTGGTGGTCGTTGGTTGTGACTTTGCATCAATGGTGGCAGGAGCTCATTTGGAATTAATTAGTAACGAGAGCACCGAGCAGAGTTGTCCAGATGCTTTGTAATTACACAGAAATGTAAATGATGGCCGTCATAGCACTGGGGAGGCTGTGAGGTGTGCTACGGGAGTTGCCACATGAGTCAGAAAGCATTTACAGGGGCTGAAAATGTGTTGCATTATCATGTTTATTTGAATGTAAAAGTAAGGCATTAGTTTCAGGTTGTGCCATTTAACAAGCTTCTGGTATTTTAGACACGCATTGTGTAGTCATTTTTTACGACTGGTATTTAGGAATGTTTTTGCTAAAAGATTTCTTATCCAAGGGTTTAAATGTATTCTCACTCTCTTAAAATTCACCAGTGTTCTGAACTGCAGAATGACACATATAATTGCTTGTGTGAGAAACAGACCAAAATTGGAGTTAATATTAACTGAAAGTCCTGCCCTCCTGGTGCGTTTGCCATGATAGAACACTCATCCCATGCAAACGGTGGGTTTAATAAACACAAAAACCCTTTAAGTCTTTATGTAAATTATGTGTTTGTGCGACTGCTTTTACTAATGGGACCAAGACATTCTGAGAATATCCTCAAAAATCCGATATAAACAGTTCCAAAGACCTCAACAAAGTCATACTGTATATTTTTATGAAGCACTTTACAGTAAATGAAGCCCTTCTAAATACTTTTCTTTATGACTTTAATTAATTCTGAATTTTGGACCACTAACTGTCACATGTAAAAGAGACCACAGTTATGGCTGTAGTACAAAAGAGTCATGAACTGTAAAACATTAATTAAATGTCTTTTTCAGACATTCAGCCCAAATGGAGTTTTAAGGGGTTAACAGGTTAAACAGTTTAACTAGTTGACATATGTACGTAACCCTTTGTGCTATGCATTTCTAAAAGTTCTACAATATATAAACTAGCAATTTATTACCAATTTTTTCCATTTTCTAATCAAAATGTTTCAAACAAAACATCTTTTATTAGTAATAGCATTTTAGTGGTAATTAATGGTAATTAATTAAATTTTTTCCTCAGCCATTTTCTAGATGCTTTGTGGTATTAGTTATATTTGTTTCAATTGTCTCAAAAACATTCATATGATATGACATTCATATGAGATATGATGATATCAGAATTTCAAATGATTGTCAAAATATTACAATTATGTTTCGAATAAACACCCTCATAGGCTACATCTCTCACTGAGAAATAGAAAATTTAGCTCCTAAAATATTTTTAATTTTCTATCCTATAGCCAGCAGCTCAGGCTATAGGATAGATGGCCAGTCCTCACACTCACATTCATACTTGCACTCACTCCTAAGAGCAACCAGAGGGCATGAACAATTACAGCATATGCAGGCTGTGACTGTAAACATTTAATGAGGAGTCTTTACATTCTCTCTGGACACTGATCAATGTTAGCCTGCACCTGGTGTGTCGGGTGCTGATAAACAGAGTGAAGAAGAGCTGAGAGTCTTAACCTCTCATTACCCTCTAATGACACCCACCATTCATTTACTGACACCCTCAAAGAACTTCATCCTGATAACCAAACACTACTAATGAGTCTGCAGAGCATCAAAGCTATTTCCCTCCTTTATCATTCTGCTCTTGTCAATTTCTTTTTTGTCTTGATCTTCCCCCCAATACTCCCCCCCCACACACACACACACACAAGCACACACACAAACACACCTCATTTCGTTCTCTCTATGGGTCTGTTACAAAACCTAGTGGGGTGCCTACTGCCTAAGAGATGGAGCCTCATAAGTGACTGATTTGAAAAGCTGCACAGAAACACAAAGAGTTCTCTGGGGGGGGACAGTTAACTTTGATTGCAATAGTTCCAGTAAAGTTCAGTATTAATATGTTGCTTAGATAAAAATCAGAAAATCACAAATTGAAAATGCAGTATCTGTGGAAGAGAATAATAAATTGTCTACCTTCAAGAATGAGTCAGTAATTTGTCTGTGATACCTAGATTTATTTATTGAAAAAATCTGATTTAGAGGAATAATTCTTCTATTATTTAGACATCACTTCTCAAATGAGCTTTAATGAACATAGCAAGGTTATCAACAGTAGATGTTAAGATTTCCATACAAATTTCAATCTGTTTCTCACACAAAGCTACTGTATCATTTCACAGACCACTTTTATAGTGCTTTTGTATCTTTTTGAGGACTAAATGCTTCAGTCTATGTTTGTTATAAAAGCCAGATTTATAATTTTTCACAATCCCATTTTGGGTTTTTCAGAACAAAGAACGTCATTACAGGTTCGAAACGATACAAAGGTGAGTAAATAATCAAAGCATTTAACAAAACATTATTTTTGTTTATAAACTGTTTTTTTAATAAGGAACAAATCTAAAGAAACAATATTCTAATAATTAAAGTTAAAATTGATCATAATAGATGATTGATGATAGATGATAAAGCTGAATGACAAAGACAGATTAGTGTTATTTCCTTCATGGTTTGTTTTCTGAGTATGTCTCAGTGGAGTTTGAAGGACATGATAAATAAATTAAGGACCATAACACTAATGAAGACAGTGTCGCACCTCACGTTTGCTATTGTAAATTTGACAAGGGAAAGGCTTTATTGGCTGACACTTCTGTTAGCAACAGTTTAGCGCAGTCTAAAGGGACAGCTGTTTTTATTATTAGATACTTCCTCAGCGCTTCCCTGCTAAAGAAGAACAAAAGCTAAGAGACTGTTGCCCAAAGCAACAAGACTAGAGTGAGAAACTGCAATTTACCTTTCTGAGGATGTTGTTCTTAGCTGCATATTACATATAAATTTACCTCCCAAATTTACATTTTTGCTCTGTACCTTTTGGCTGCATCTGGGATTATTTAAAATGGGACATGTGCCAAGGTCAGGAAACTGTTCCTGAAACTGTTTGTTCTAACAAGCGATGCTGAGCATACAATAACATCACAACATCCATCCTTTGATTGTATGCTGATTTGCCCATGTAGGACATCTTTGTTTTTCCTGGAACAACATTTCTGTTAACCAACCAGGATGGTGTATATCACGTTGTGTGTTGGTCTGTTTGTTGGTAGAAGATTGTGTATGGGAATTTGTATGTATAGAGACATATAAATGATTTTTACTGATCGTTATGGTAATGTTAATGTTTATAATTTGTAATCTTGCAATCCAAGTTTAAGGTCAAAAATAGAATTTGTTGCCAAAGGTTTGTATAGTTCTGACCTCTGCTGCCCAATTTTGTATCTATATGTGGTTACGTGTGTATTCAGCATGTTTATGTGTCTGTCTGGTTTGTTTGTTTAGCCTATTTGTTTACCACTTCTTAAAACACAATCCCTTTTCAGGCTCTCAGGGGCTTCTCCAAAACCTGGTGGAGATCCAGACTTAACCAGCCCCATCCCTGCTCCACTCTTCCGATCAATATTCCAATATGTCTGAAATAGCACCACCTCATCCGAATTCACACGAGGAGAGATTAATTTGTACCACCTGCTGATATAGGGGCCAAGGTTTGTGGAATTTGTATTTAGTGGATTCTCTATTACATCTCTTAAAGTGTTTTCATGATAACAGGTGTTTGCGCGATAAGAGTGAGACTGAAAATAATTATTTGAGGAACTGGCAAATCGCTGCCAGGCGTAAGAGGTTGCTGTTAAAAACAAGGCGGATGTTTTTAGAGGGTGATAAAATAGGCTGATTTAACCCCCTCCATAACGGGTTTTGGCTCCAAGCATAATTACTTTCCTGCAGTAGTTTCTGGTTGTTATTTCATCCAAAGTGTGTTGTCTGTTATTTCTGAAATGTGCCATTGTGCCCTTGAGCAAGCCACTTAACCCTGGGACGCTACGGGGGATTGCCCCTGAAATTAATTCACAGCGTCGTTCTAGGGTGACGTCGCATGAAAGTCGTAGAAAAATATTCCCTTAGCTCCACTGCAGCTGTTGTGATTAATAAAGATTCTAAAGGCCAACCTGTAATCTGTATATATAAGCATGTGACATCAGCATTTGATTGTTTCAAAAAAAAGTTGGAGCTGAAATCTCACTGCAATCCCCTTTTCACGTTTAAGTTATTTAGGTCTGCTGAAAGAGTTCTCTGCCTGGAGGGTTCTTCAGTTTGACAGCTCTCTAAGTGACTTCCAACAGGTTAAAATATACAACACTGTTACAAGGGAGATCGCCATGGTGATTATCACCACGACAGAGGGGTCTTTTGTAGATGTGTGACAGCATACAGTCTGTTCCGCTCAAACGGAGTGCTGAGAATTTTAAATGACACCATGTTGATGGAACAAATGGACTTTCGAAAGTCAGATTGCCAGGCAGCCGTGAAACGGATTGCGTTTGGTTGTTTTAACCGCCGACGCGAAGTCGTATAAATATTTCAGGCCGCAATCACGATCTTTCATTTCAGGGAAAATTATTTTCTAGATGAAAAAAATCACCAGCGCGTTTAGATGGTTTGTGTTTATTGTGACTAACTGGTATTGGTGTTGCAGTCGACTAATGAGAAAAGCGTATTTTAAATTGGATAAATTACTCACAATAATAGAAAGTTTGCAGAGAATGCTGCAGAGTTACTGGATGACTTCGTGGCAACACAGTGGTTTCAAAAAAGGAAATGACCCATTTCTTCAGAAAATTACACTATTTGTCTGGTGCTGCAGTTTAATTGGCCTGGTTTAAAACAATTTAGAGGCGGAGTGGTTTGTGACTATTTTAGACAAGTATTTATGTAGAATAATCTTGTTGTATTCAGCTGTATTCAGTATGTAAATATGTTTAATATTTTAATGTGATTGATTAATGCAAGATACTATTATTGTTAAAGTTCAATAATACAGACAAATCTGAAATATTTCACTGTATCTCTGGACCCGATTATAAATAGTTGATCAAACATTAGCAGGGTTGGATAAACCAGAAACCGTGAAATATAGGAAGTATGAGATTTGTAGATGAAGCTGCTAATTCTAATATAACTACCACAATGAAAAACAATTCCTTTTTATGGCTGTAGGCCTGACTGATTTATGTATTATTTACAGTAAAAATAGGACTATGGTATTTCCCTTATTATAAATATTAAAGGTTAAATGTTAACCATAAATTGTGCTTGTGGCATTGTCAAATGTTTACATTTTGTAAACAGCTCTCTGTAATACGTTTCTGATCATGATCTGATCTGATCATGTATCTGAACTGGTTATTCACACCATTCTGTTGTTGTTATTCTGAGCTCCAAAATAGTTATGAATTGCCATGAGGGTGTGTTGACATGACATGTCAAAAACTTCTTGCTGAATATTATTTGGATATGTGAGCTTCAAAGTATATATGCAAAACAGCAACCCACCTTATACCTGTTTGTTTCTGCAGAGATGCTTTAGGAAACGTCTTAATCTGCGTGGCTAATGAAAAAGACACACAGCCTTGATCGCATTAAAGGTGAAACCTTTACAGTTTTTACTTTAAAATATCGCTTTAGTTTTATTTCAGGGTCTTCACTTAAAACTCGCAGGACTGACATGGGTTGCGGAAATTCTGCCTATACATACTGTAAAACCCTGATATGCTAATTTGGAATATTTTTTAAGTCTTATTTAGTGTTGTTGACATTGTTTTATTGTAAATAGAAAAAAATCATCATTGTGATTATTACTGGTATCTTTATCCCTGCTTGTGATTGCAAATACATTAAACTGTGAAATATTCCTTTAGTTCAATTAGTGGAGTCATTTTGGATAAAAGCATCTGTCAGATGAATACATGTAGATGTGATGTAATTCATTATGTGATGTATAATTAGCTTTACAGTAAAAGTGGCTGTTTTTAGACAAAATTAAGTAAAGTTATTGTTTATTTTCTCCAGTTAAATTTAGTGGCCATGTAAGGTAAATTTGTTTACACAGGTTTTTAAAAATGTCATTACTTTATTACACTCTGGAAAAATGTACTCAAACTCACTCACAAAATGTATGTATAAACATACATTTTACTTTTTGCACTTATCCCCCACTGTGAATATTTGCTTGTTAATAGCTCCATAAGCCACTGTGCAAAAGCTAGCTATGGGAAGGGTTAACATTGATTTAGGATTACTACTTGTCTCATTTTGTAGTAAAAGAAAGTCTTTATGTCCTTTAAGGCACGGACATATTTCAGCAATTCAATAAAAGTTTAGCAGGGACATTACACACTGGATTCTCTGGCAAAGAGGGTGTATAATAAAGCAATAAGACACAAGAGGTTGCACATTACACTGATTTTATCACTGTAAAGGATGTAATACTGTACATGATGTAAAACTGATCCTAACCCTAACATCACCTTTAATAAAAAATCACTTTGACTTATATACAACAGCGTTTATGAAAAGGCAACAGCATCAATATGATAAGACAAAACAACAATGCTCAAATAGATACATTATAAATAATCATAATAAACAATTCTTTAGGAAAATGGTGTAATTTAGAAAATATAGGCTGTTATGGTTACCAGATAATATAGTAATATAATAATATAGTATATAGTAATATGGTAATATAGAAAAATATATCTGTTCTATAGATATATTCTTTGTTCTGAGTCTAGAGTTATCTGTATACTCATGTACACATTTTGGTTTATAATATTATGTTTATACTTTATATTTATAAATCTTAAGAAGACATGGATTCAACACTTGACTGGTCTATTTTTTATATTACCAGAAAATCTGTTTTAGGGCTGCACTGATGTGATGTTGAAAGTGAGTGATAACATTTAATTTTCTGTAACAGAAACAGGAAGTAATGACCTGTAGCTCAGATCAAAGCACCAGGCGGCCATAACATCACACACAGGAAGCATGAAACTGACGATCAGATGCCCTTTCTGCTCTTTATGTTCTCAATAAATTAACCTGCTCAGAAATGATTTCAGACTCTCACGAGATGTCATAATTGGCTGTATTTTATTATCACTCTCAACCACAGGGAGGTAGATCTGTAGACCAGCATTTGATGGTACCTCCAGTGTACCTCCAAAGGTTTCCAAGCCTAACCAGCCTGCAAGTACCCAAAATCAAAACCTGTTTAAACTAGCCTAGGCTGGATTGCTGGTCTTAGCTGTTCCTTTGGTCTAGATGAGACTGGTCCTTTGGCTTGTTTATGAAAGATTTCGGCATATTAGCTTATTAGCTGTGCAGGCTGTGAGCCACCCTAATCTCCACCCTAGAGAGACCACCCTAAACCAGCTTAGACCAGCAAACCAATTTGGTTTGATGTTATCTCAACAGAGTATAGCATATAGACTGACTGACTAGAACAGAAGCTGAACCAGATCAGATCCTGGGCAAATAAACACTGCTATCAGTGGGCACAATTCATTCTTACTGATTTCCCCCAATTTGATAAAAGTAAGTGAGGTCCAAGAACTCAGGCTAGGTGTCTGTGAGCACACAGAAACTAGGTTATGAGTGTATTTCTTTGTTGGCACAACGCTTTAAGGTCAAGAGGGGGTAAAAGCAACTCCAAAACCCCCACTACTCTTTCCTAACTGACCTATGGTTCTTCAATAAACCACCATGTTCTCCCTTAGCGCACAAATGGTCTCTTCTCCTGGGAGAAAAGTGAGCAATGTTTTCTCTTCCCTGGAGCACCTCTGTTTGTCAGAAGACCTTGAAAGAGCAAACATAAACAGCGACAGATCGATTCTGACCTCTGCTGTCAACCTTTTCTTTTCCGCATGTATTTCTTTCCTTTTTAGCGGAGGGTAAACAAAAATGTTTGCCTATATGCCTAAAATAACCACAAAAAATGCAGATGAAGTGTCTGCAAATTAACAAACGCCATGAAGAAGTGCTGTCTCAGTGGGAAATGCTAACGATCAAGGGTTAGCATCCCGCTAAGTGCTAATTATTATAGATAAGGAGAGACTGCAGTGTTTAATAAGAGTCTAATTCATTATTCATGGTGTCTAGTTGCAGTGTTCATATATCAGCACGTCTGCAAGATTAAAATAATGTAACCTGTTGTTTGTGGTTTCACCTTTGCTTGTATTGAGTTATACACATATACAGTAGCTTTTGTCTGCTGTGTTTCTATTGAGAATAACTCTGTCAGGCTCTCCCACCCACTGCTCACCACAATATGACTTTTCAGTACCAGGTTTGACATTTAAAGCATATTTATTTCAAACAGCCTACAGCAAGAATTCCATTAGCAGCCTTTATGAGAGAGAGAGTGACTGAGAATTGCAGCAGATAAAACAATTTCCTTGCATGTCATAAAGTTCCTTCAATCAAATGCCAACCCAGAGCCATTCTTTAAGAATTCTCTCGCACTTAGTGATAGTATGCATGGACAAAACACTGTAACTGCATGCTTAATAAACGTACAGTATACAGTAGCGCTTGTTTATACTGTATGTGAATGACTGACACAATGTTTTTCCAAAGGGAAGGAGTGAGCGATGGATGGATGAATGGATGGATGGATGGATGAATGGATGGTCGGACGGATGATCAGACAGACAGACATACAGATAAATAGACAGACATATAGACATGCATAGAGAAAGAGAGAGAGAGACCGACAGAAAGACATGCAGAAAGAGAGACAGAGAAAGAGAGATGGATGGATGGTTAGAATCCTTAATCGCTGTCTTTGTTTGGTTGAAATGAAACACTTTAAAAGGACAAAGAGATAAACAGAAGTAATTCATTCACAAATGTTGCTATTCTTTCATTTGTTTCATTTCCTAATCTAAGAAATAAAGAAATATTTGAAAACAGTTCTTTTAATATTTGAAAGGTTCTCGAGTAAATGCGTCATTAAAGCCCCTGCTGCGCATGCTGCGTACTTCAGATAAAGAACTTGTAAAGTCGTCATGTTGAGTTTCATGTTTTATTTTTCAGTTCTCTTGCATAAAAGTAATTTGTTTGTGGCTGTATCTCTAATAAAACAGACTTGCATGCAAAAGAACAAAGGAACAAAACTGGTACAAACAAGAACAACATAAGTAGACACATGTACTGCAAATAGAGCTCTATCTTTAAAGATCTTAGCATATGTGAACGACTGTTTTCTTTTTATATTGTACATGTCTTATAAATACTTATGACCTTATGTTAAATGTTCTCACATCAGAGGCTGTTTACAAAGTTGGAATATCTAATATTAATGTCACACTGAAATAAAATCAAATACTCATCATCTCCCCTTAACAAACTACATCGCATTATGCATTCACTTTGTTTTTAACAGATGAATGGTGCGTGGACCCTGTGTGCTGTGTCTCACAAAGCTCATAACATTGGGCTGTGTTTTGTTTTGCGGGGTTCATTAGTCAGCGAGAGATGAAGCAGAAAATATGAAGTAAATTAAATTTAGGTTTCACTTCTAGAGTTAAGGACTTAACTCACGTCCACCAACAAATAAGTCAGACTTACATGTGGTTCATTTAAACTGAGCAACCTGGTGTCAACTTGACCTATTAACTCAGTTGCCTTACTAATCTTGTTTATTTGTTTCAATTGCCAGCACTTCATGAAAGTGGTTGACTGGTTACAGAGGGTTATCTGGTTTATTTGAAATGCTTCTAGTACAGAAGAATGCTTAGCAGCTGTCAGTAGTTAGTATGGTCAGTATTGCACAGAAGTTAATATTTGCTTTTTAAATGCATGTGTCTAGTTGTATTGTACATGATTCACTGGGCCATGTTATTCCAAATTTGTTTTAAAAATGTTTATCTTCCTATTTTTTTCAAACTCGTTCCCACCATGCCATTTAAACCGCCTCCATTGTGGTATGTTACACCCACTTTTCGCTGTCCAGTCAGTGCCTGGTTCATAAATTCCCGCCCAACATATTTTCTTACTGACTGTCCTGTTTCATTCAAAAAGACATACGGTTACAGAAGAAAAAAAAAGGGGAAAACAGCATTTTATTATGACTTAAAGGCTAAAACTTGAATTTACTGCCATGGCAATAATCCCTCAGGTCTGCATGAGTAGTTCTTGGCTCTCGTGTGTTAAGTGGAAAAGGGGATTTAGTTTCAGTTTTAGAATATTTGGCCAGAGAAAAGAACGTACACATGACACCACATACCGAGGTCCTCAAAGAGGATAATTCCATTTAGTCATTTTACTGTTAAGTACAGACACACAGGCCAATGAAATGGCCATAAAAATGTTGATACCTTCCTCCCTAGGGACCTTTAAAGTAATTCAGGTGACTGCAACAGCTTGTCAAAATATAAGATTGTGCAGTATGTGTCAGTTTGTTCTCTAAATGAGATTTGATGGGTTCAGGGGCCCCTCATTATAACTGATATGCTCCAGTGACACAATCCCAGGGGACACAGCGCCGGCCCTGAGCTAAAGGAGGATGATACAGGCATGTGATAGCATCGGCAAGACTCGCTTCACTGTCCTTATGGGAACTTCAAGCATTGCACAGTATGACAAGTTTCCTGGAGGAAGAGAGTGACTAGCATCATTAAGGTGTGTGTATGTGTGTGTGTTTGTTGGTATATGTGTGTACATAGCTGTGCATTCGGAGGCTGTAGGGTAGAAATAGTCTGTAGACTGTGTTATGGAGACTGTACCTCAGGGTGTAAATATTTTTGCTGAATATGAGTGTGTGTGTGCTTTTGTGATTGGTGTATGTCCATGGTTGTGGGTGGAGCTTGGGCAGAACTTTAAAGCTTAAGCCCTGAAGTTTTCGGTAAGCCACATTTTATTCATAAACTTGTTTTTTAATGCCTCAGTGCCTTCAATCCATTTAGGTCATCAATTATGTTTTTAATTAAGACAAGCCAGACTTATAATCATCTGCATAAATTATAATATCATTATTATATGTTCAGTTGTTTGTCCTGCAACAAACTTGTTTTTAATTTAACTTGTATTTAAAATAACTTGTATTTAATTTGTGGCACAGAATTCTGGGAGTGATTTTGAGAGCGAAGTTGAATCATTACAAGATTAAAGAAGGAATATTTTAAGAATAAAGTCATAGCATAACCACTGCAGTCAAACTACATATTGTGTTTACAGTCATTTTTGATCTAAGACTAAGATTAGTGTGTTCTTTTAGCTCTGGTTTCAGTAATATTAAAAGATTCCTAATAAAAAATGACTTACCTCAAATAGTGTAATAATCTGAGTAATGTTTCAGTATTTATGAAGCTTCAATATTTTTTATAAACCTGCAATCCGTAACGTTTGCCTCTCTACTGCCACTTCTGTTTGAACCATGAAATACTTTACGCACTTACGTACTGGGCTAAGCTCTGACCCTAGAACAGCCCCTGTTCCTGGTATATATGCAAAGCTGTGGATAGTGGAGATTTATATAGCAAAGGTTAGGTTATATACACAAAGCAGCTTTTTAAGCACTTTATGTGCTGTAGTGTTTAACCTTTATCCATATTTAAACTGAACTAGAACAGCATTTGAAGATGCTTTAAGCTGCCACTCAAAAGCCTGCTGTCCAGTTTAACTTATGGTTTCTTCATCTCGTTCAAATTTGAAATTTCAGATTTGTTCAAATCTCATTCAGAGTGAGTCTGTGCGTTAACAGTTTTCAAACGCATTGTTTGAGTTGCTTTACATCTCTGTGATCAAAGGTCTTCTCTAATACATCAGGCTGTTTTGAGAAGGGATGGTGTGCATTAAGTCAAGCTGAGGGGGAAGTGAGATGCTGAATTACCGTTTGAGGGAGCATCTCTTTGAATCTCACTTTCCCGATCGTTTATATCCTGTTGCGCTCTGCCTATCTTGGATGGCCAATTACCGTGACATGAAAAGATGTATCTCCTGTTCCCCAACAAGCATGGAGATGTTCTCCTGCTTTTCATCTTCGTAATCGATGGCGCTCGCGACCGTTTGATGCATTGCGCGGCATGGATTAGTTTTCGGCACTCTGCTGTGGTTGAGATTTGAGGGTTGGTTTTTTGCGTTGCGTAATGAATGACTTAAGGACAACTAAGATCTGATTTTACTTTGTAAGCAGCATTAACATATACAGCAAGTTAATTTAACAGCGCTGCGTTTACAATGTACGCACCAATCAATCGGCTGGATCAAAACTGGTTTAGTGATATTTACTTACACGTAACACATTTAATACACTTCAGATCAAAACCGAGATGCTTCTTTAGATCCACAACCTTCTCAAAAAATTTGGATTACTGCAATAGGCTTGTATTATGGCTTGTATTATGTCCCTGATTCTAGATGATCTCATATTTTGATCTTATATCCCTTGTTTTATATATATATATATAATTTATTTTGATGCTGATGTGTTTATTGCTAGAAAATAACAAAATCACACAAATCTGAGTTTTAACCTGCATATAGATGTCATATTTTGGTAGGAGTGCTCAAAAAGAAGCTAGCCTCACATTAAATGAATAGGAAAGTAAATAGCTAATAAATTATGAAATTGAATCTCCATTCCAATGGTAGATTTGACTTCTTGAAATTACACTTCACCTCACAAGTACCTCCTTCAGACCTTGATCTGTTCCCTATTCATGGAAGATTCCTATTAATTAAATGCACATTTCTTCCTCTCCTTAATGTAAAATTGAGAAGATGTGGGAGGAGATTCCCTGTAGATTTTTACTGCTGCTGTCACAAACTATGATCTTACCCCCACTGCAGACTGAGTCTGGCAGTGATATACAGTATGACGTCTCGTCACCCACAGGACCGGAGATGCCTGCACAAAAATGTTACAGCATTAAAAAAATTTAATAACATTGTTATAACCAAGCAATAATATTAATACTGGATAATACTGAACAATGTGGACATTTTGAATAACATTTTTATTTAAATAACATTAATAAATAACATTTTTAACTTGTTACTTGTTAATGGAAACTTTATGGAAACATTCTTACAACCTAAAATTGTTAGCTGGGTTGGATTCCACTTAAGCATGTGGTAGACTGTGTGTCTGGCCCATCATCCTAAGAGACTCATTAATTTGTCTCAAGCTGACAATAATTAATATTTTTAAGGAAAGGCAAAGGCATTGAGCTGGTGTCTGTCATGAATTCTGCTTTTGTCTCTGTGTGCATTGATCTGCCATCAGTTTGACTGTGGTCTTCTGTGGAAATCTTTCCGTATTCTGGGTGGCATTTTATTTCCTGTATTGAATGCTGCTGAATTCACATTCAAATTCACCGTTGATTTCAGCCCAACACCTGTGCATATGTTATATTAGAAAACTTATACAGAAAACAGTTGCAAAAGGCAGGTAAAAACAGGTGACATTGAAAAAATGGCTTTTGAGCAGAAAGGCTCACATCACATCAGAATATCATTGAATTTCAAAAACAACTCAGTGACCGATTACAAAGCCGACATATTTTGAATGCGTTTCATTTATAAAGGAATAGTTCATCCCAGAGTGAAAATTCTGTCATTTGCTCATGTCGATCCGATTCAAACCTGTATGACTTTCTTTTATTGTGTGGATCACAAAAGGAGACATTCTGTGTCGGTTGTCTACTATGAATAGTAAAGGAGCTTTCAAGCCACAAAAGAATGCAAAACTATCATTAAAATATCTATTTTTAAGTCATAAGTTATCATATCTATATCATATATAAGCCATAGATACATACTGGTTTAAAATTACATAAAGGTGAATAAATGATAACAACATTTTTGGATTAACTATTCCTTTTAAACATGATGGCTGGTGGCATGTGTGTCTGTGACTGTACATTTATTTGCCTGTTTCGTTATTAAAGACCTCAGTTTCACTATTTCTTATACAAAGCTATCAGATGTGTTCTTAAAAACAAGAATATATAGGCCAAGTATCAGCAAATCTAAACTCAGCTGGCTGGGGTTGATTCAGGCCAATATATATAAAGAGCTGTATGGACTGTTTCTATCTCGGGATACCCATCCTGAAGTAGCTACAGATTACACAAGCTCTGGTATAGATCCAGCATCTTAAAATGAATTCAGATGACCCAACACTTTGTAGAGATGACGCCAACCCCTGCAAGAACTTCAAATGCTCACTGTTTCTGTTTAAATGCACCCAAAACTAGCCAAGTGCACAGTGTATACTATTTTAAACCTGTAAACTTATAATAACACACTCTTCTGGTAATGTAGAACATGCATTTAAAGCAACTTTAAAACGATATGTATTGTAAAAAAAATGCTATACAAACAAATGTTAATTGAAATCGTAGTCCACTTTGGTTTCACCACATTGTGGCGCTTGTCGGAAATCCAGCACAGGAACCGTTTATCACAGCGCGACTCTTCAGAACCAGCATGCCCATCTCCCATGAGACCATGTCTTCTATTATACCTGTCTTTGAGTACTGTAAGTTTCATGATGAGAAAAGACAAAACACAGAACAGCATCCCAGTCAGGCGGGCAATGACTCCCACAGGATTCCCTGGTTTTCTCAGGAAGCAACTACAGACTCATCCAACCGGCGGTCCGTGACCACCCCGCATACCTCCACGTCACCACACTCCAGCAAACACCTGAACCCCTTACCTCGAGCCTTTGGGATTAAACCCGATCCGCATCAGCACCTGCATGTTTCCATATTTTTCGCAGTTGAGCACAACAAACACTCCCCCGGGGACAAATCTGTCTTTTATTTGTGCATCATTCATTTGCCAGAATTCACGTATAAGGACGTTGTTCGGCGGGTTTAGTTCGTATAATATAATTCCAGTCTGTCTGTCACACTCTAGAGCAATTACTAGAACAGCAAATGACAAGGCTATAAATCACCCTCAAGCCAGAGTTCAGGCACTAACAGAGAACAAGTACAGTGTTGTGTGTGTAAAGCCAGTAATGACATGGCAGGCTGGGGCTGGAGTGACAACAACAAATTGACCGCAACACATAAACACACACTCATAGCTCAGGTTTAAAACAGATGCATATCTTAAATAAAGATGTGTTATAAGCTAAACATATCCAGACCAAAAGGCTAGCTGATACTGATAGGGCCCGCAAATACTATGAGGCTGTTGTGTATCTTAACTTATTTCTGCTGTCTGGCAATGTGTAGATGCAGCTGGATGTATAATTATTTCTGGATCCAATTTCAAAAGAGAGAAGTGGAAACCAAATATAGATTAAGTTGTGAATCATACAACAATCCTAAGTATGTTATGCTGTGATCAAGATTTTATCCTCCCTACATGTATTTCATGCTACGGTCCTTCAGAAATGTTGTACCACTTACTTATACTTACAGTATAAACAACATTGTGTTTATAATTCTAGTTTCATATTTTTTCTAGTTTGTTATATATATTTGTCATATATAATAGTGTGAAAGTAAGAAACATTGAATGTAAGATTGTGATGGTGTTTTCAAACAATAAATAACGTTTTTAAAATATTTATACTGTCCAAAAAAGAGACTTTGACTCATTTGTCAAACTCCTCTCATTCTAAATGTTTGTGTCCTTTCTTCATTTCATAAGTTTCCACTCCTCTGCATTACATTGTTTTCCACAGGCTGCAGGTAATAGATTTTACTCCCTAAACAATTAGTCATGTCATTTTTCCATTTATAGGATCTGTAAAGAGCCTCCAGCTCGAATATTTCTCTGTGTTATCGATCTGAAAACATTATGAGTTCCACTTCATACTGCTTGTCATTAATAATCATGCAAATTGTGGAAAACAATGATGACTTCGGTAAAACTTTTGAGCAAAACTTAATATTTTACAATGGTGTGCCATGTTCATACATGAGGCAAACCCAGTGTTGTATGTACTGTATGTGATTAAATGTCACCTTCTTCAAGCAAACTATATTTAAAAATTATATTACAAACTGTATTATCAAACTATATTTCTAGGCCAGGGCTATTCAACTCCGGTCCCAAAGGGGCCAGTGTACTGCAGAGTTTCGCTCCAACCCTAATCAAACCCACCTCTCTGTAATTTTCAAGTAATCCTGCAGATCTTGATTAACTGATTCGGGTGTGTTTGATTAGGGTTGGAGCTAAACTCTGTGGGACACTGGCCTTTCGGGACAGGAGTTGAAAAGCCCTGGTCTAGACTGTTCTAACCAGAGACCAAAAGCATTGCAGTGGGTTCACGGCTAATTCCCTTTTGTAGTCAACCTGAAACAACCCAGCCAGTTGTTTAGGTATGTTGACGACACCTGGGTACACTTCAAAGGCTAGAAATAAAAGCCTTCAGTGAACACATCACTATCATCCTGTGGCTGCTCAGATTGGGCCTTTGTTAGGATAGCTCAGAAGGCCAGCAATAACGCTAGAAAATCAGACAGAAATGGAGAGCCTTGAAATATCAGAAAAATCCCTGGTGGATGTTACACAAACACATTGTCGTGGTGTATTTCAAACACAACAACATACCAGAGCAGAGGCTTGTACACCTTCAGGATCCAGCATCAAAACAACAATTTATTTGATATCGGGATAAACAAAGGAATATATTGGAGATGACATAACATCATAATTGTGGAATTTTCTTTTACGTTAGCCTTTAGCTTTCAGGCTGTACTGTACTGCTTTTACCTGAATTTGTTATCCGTGAAGTGAAGATTTGTTAATTTCTTATCTATGATTTGGAAATTAATTTGCATGGTTGACAGAGATGCTATAGGGTATATTATGACATATACCCTAGCAGTTTCAGTCCAGTTCACACCTGCACATGATTTACAGCACGAGAAAAGTGACTCCCTCACTGAACCTGATTCACACCCCCACTGAGTTGACTCCCACTGCAATTTGCAAATGATGTCATGTTTCAGTGTGCGATGATGAATATGTTCCCATTATCATACAGCCGATGAGTCTTTGTGAACGAGTGGTGAAACACTTTGAAACAGTGAGAAATACATTTTAGCTAACATTCTAACTTGTATAGTGCACTTTTATAGTGGTGCTATACAATACAACTGCATGCTTCTACACTTAAATTCTAAACACAAAGATTAAGTACTGTTGTACTAAATATCAGCATGATTGCGAGAGTGAGATTGCTTTAATGCATCAGTTTTATAAACAAGATGATAATTTCTGCTCCAGCCCCACTTTCTTAATAATAATTTATTTCATTATTTCTTATTTCTTACATCACAGCTAACAATTTTAGGTTGTAAGAACGTTCCCCTAATGTTTAAGTAACAAAACATTAAAAATTATATTTTGAATGTTCTAGGAATGTTCAAAATGTCAATTTTTAAAATGTTGTATTAATGTTTTTACTTGTTTATAAAATCGTTACTGAAACCTTTTTTAATTATTTTTTGAATTTAACAACTTTAAATTAACATTAACAACTTAGATATACTCTATATGACATATTAAATCCATTTTTTGGATATACTGTATATGACATAGAATGTTTAAAATACATTCTACTAAATTAAACCTTTAGAGAACATTGGCCAACATTCTGAGAACATTCCCTGTTAGCTGGGATTAGAGTACAGGAACTGTTGAATAAGTCTAAATATCCACTATCAGAGATTAAAAATACTTATATGATTCATTTTTGATATTTCACAGCAGTTTGGACATTCTCCAGAATGTTCTTTTTGTACTTCGTGGAAGACGGAAAACAAAAAATTCACACATCTTGGTGCCGAGTCAATAATGACAGGATTTGACTTTTGGTGAATTACCCTTCTTGCATAAACTCATATAGCAAGAGAATTTCCAAACACAATTTTAGTTCACAGTACACTACACTCATACAAATGAGCATATAGATGTGTCACCACTTTTTCAATTGTTATTTAGCACTTCCACATGTGATTCATAATTATATAGTGACTGTGCAAACGAATGTTATCAAAGCCGAACAATGGTAAAGTCAGCAGCAACCAACAATTAAAATGATCCACAAGGCCACAAGACCTATTTGACTAATTAATTGTCCAATTGACTCACACAAGTGAGTGCTGTGTACAGAGTAAAAGACCCTAATTAAAATCTGGAGCTAATAATGAAGTGATTTAGGGAAGGATGTTGATTTAGTGGGAACAGATTAAGAGAATCACTTGGAAGTGATTTTGGTTTGTAAGGTTGCATCCCCAGTGACTTGAAAACAAAAACAATGACATTAATTTCAGGTTAGTTGTACAACAAGACTGTGTACAGTGATTGTTAGTTTAATTGGCATATTCACAAACAAGAACATATTTGTCTTTCTATTAGTAGATGTAAAAGATCTGATATGCTCAGCTATTGCAAAGTCTTTTCCGGATGAATTCAGACTTTGGTCGTTTGGGATTACGAATTTAACCCATGATACCAATGTTTATTATTAAAATGAATTGTTCAACTAAAAGGAAATTCTCTGTCATCACCGGTCATGTCCCAGCTAACCATTGTATGTTGTATAAATGTTTCTGTAACATTTCCATTAAGCAACAAAAATATAAGAACATTATTTTGAAAGTTTTATTATTGTTTTTAGACATTGTATTAATGTTCTTGTTTGGTTATAAGAACATTATTCAAACGTTTTTTTAATTCTGTAATGTTTCCCTGTTAGCTGGATTGACTCATGAGATGCTAATATTGTATACCGTAACTTCGATAACTACTAATCTTCTGTATAACATAAAAGAAGATATTTTGAAAAATGTCTTTTTTACAATGGGAGTTATTAGGGATCAAAAATTAAATCATTTTGGGGTGAACTATCCCTTTAATATTATATAAACTACATGACCATATATGTGCTTCTTGAAAATTTAATTTCAAAACCATTAATGCATTAATAAAAAGTTCTCGTGGCTGCTATAACAGCTCTTACTCTTCTGAGAAGGTTTTCTTCTGGATGTTGGAACACTGACTGCTGGAGATTTGTTAGTTGTTAGAATTTAGCTGCAGATACATTTTAGGAGGTCAAGCACTGCTGTTAGATCTGTTAGAACTTTAAAAAACCTGTCCAGAGATCCCTGTGTTCTGTTCCAGTCATCTGCACTCCATATAGCTGTGTTAAAATGAAGACTGAGGCTTGTGTAAATGACCCCTAATACATTAAAAGGCTATATTTAATTTGATACTTTTGTTAATTTACACATATATTATTTCATTTGTAATCTGTGAGCAGAACAAATAATGTTCCCAAATGAAACATTTTCCACCGTTTTCTTGCTAAATAAAATCTGTCGATGTTTGCATAGAATGAAGTGGCTTCATTATTGGAGTGGAATTGTTGGAGTCCCTTAATAATGTACACTAAAGGGGCCCTGAGGAAAAAGTTCCTTTGACCATGAAGTGTACTGCATATTGTACACTGTATCTGGGTTGGATTGAATGTAGTCAGGTACAGGAGCAGCCCTGCCCTTAGACTACCAGAGTATTCCAATTTTCATTTTGTTCTTGTTCTGTCTGTCTGTCACATTTGCCTTTCTTTGATGCTTTGATGTGCTATCCCTCATCTCCAAAGTTGACTGGCAGCTGTTTGATGGAAACATTAGATTTTGTACCTTCATTCCGTCAGCTTTTGTCCCGCTCTCTGTTCTGTATTTTCTGTTTTTTCTTCAAAGACATTCACACCCTAAGCATGATTCTGTGATGATAATCTCAAACTGAATAAAACAATACCAAAATATATCATTGAGCTCATCTTTAATCTCTGTTTGCTAGGTGAGTCTGATTAAAATGCACATGATTAACCTTTTTTGTGCCCAAAACAAGTATTAGTTTTTCACAAGCAGTTTCTCAAGCTTTCTATATCTAATGTTTTGTTCACATTTGAAATACAAAGTTGTGCTACAGTTTCACTCACAATCTGATTTGCTGTCGAGACTAATATAGTTTGTTAACTTGCCCCATCCTTCAATAACAGCTTTTGTTAAAGCCTGCATCACATTATGACAGAACACAAAACAATCTGTGTTTTAATATGCCCCACATTTTTTTCCTGCCAATAGTTCTTCTGGTATCCATCCATCTTTTTACATATTACCTCACTGTGAGTGGGTGGGCCTATTTTCTGACTATCGAATAGACATTGTTGACGTGTAAATGTGGGTGGTCATGTGTCCAAATGTTTCAATGAATAATCTCAGTTTTTTTCTTTTTTTAACTATAAGAAGATATTATAAGAAGATATCAAAATTGAGCTTTTATTAATTACTCCCCTTTAGACAAATAAATAACTCCTTAAAGCAGCACTACAAGGAAATATAAATTACTTAGAATGTAAAGGCAGAATTTCTTTTTAAATGTCTGTCTAATGTGAGCGTGTCAGGGCTAATGTAGGGCCAGCATCCTGCCAATGTTCTGCCAGCGTCCCTGACGGCACTACGCCAGCTAAAATCCCAGAAGGCTGAGCGGTGGAGTGGAGCCCAGCATCACATGTTGAGGAAAAAGATAATTACAACCCCTCAAAATAGAAAACCCTTCATTTTCATTTTTGACTTGGAGAAACCACACACCGATGGACAGAGTGAAGGAGGAGTGCAAAGAAAAAATAGTCTCAGACAGAACATGTTCTCGCAGGGCAATTTTCCTGTCAGGAGAGAGACGTTCAGAGAAACATTTAGATGACACGCTAACTGCATCATGTCATTCATTATGCAGTTGGCGTTTAAATTTTATTTTCTTTTTTAAGTAAAAGGAAACAACTATAAATTCAAATTCAGACTGCTTTCCTGTCTCTGGTATAAATCATGCTTACTCGTTCAACATACTAGTTATGCTTGTCTGGTTAGGCTTCTTCTTAATTTGCTTGTTTTTACGATTTTAAAAAGAGACGATTAAAAAAGTAGCTCGCCCAAAAACTGAAAATTCTCCCATCATTTGCTTACCCTCATGCCATCCCAGATATAGAGTATCTGACTTTAATTAATTTGTTAAATAATAATATCACATAATATTCAGTCATGGTACACTAAGAACCAATGAGATTTGAAATCGTTGACATCATGTGCAATATTTGATTTGAATAAAAAACGTGAATAATTTTGTATTGTGATGTATAATGATAAAGTATTTATCACAGAAGAAAATCACTTTTACTCCTGAACATTTTAGTCAGTGTTCTGTTACCACTGACTTGACTGTTTTTATGTTTTGGATCCAAGACACCTCAATGATGTAGGCTATGTCTAAAAAAAATAGTCATTTCAAAATTAGCTATTAGAAAACAAAATTGCTGAGAAATTAGCCATTGTGTTTTATCACAAAGCAGACATGCACTTTTCAGAGCCCTGACCAAGCCAATCTGGCCCCAGCAAAAACACATAGTAGAAAATACAATAAAATAAATCAATACAGTGTCTACACCCATCAAAACATCTTAACCTGTGTTTATTATGTTAGCCGGTGTTCATTCAGTGAAAACCCCAAATATATATATTTGATGAAAACTGAAGCATATTATCAAGCTGAAATTTCGTTTACAATCAGTTCTCATAAGGAAAGGTCATGTATTATAATCCAAATGTTTCTGTGTAAAGTGTGTTTCTCAAGCTATTATAAAGGCCCTGGGAGACAGAACATTTTTAATATCTGGAGAGGATGGAAAAGGTCAATTTTGGCCTTGTAGTTTTTTTTAACTTTTGTAAATCTTATGGCATGACATTTAATCGCTTATTAACATTTTCCTTATTTATCATTTGTTCCAAATAAATTGTAAGGCTGACATCTAACCTAAAGAACTCTGAACTTTTAGGAAATAACTACACACATACCGAAAAGTAGCAAAAGCTACTTTTTCATCTGTTCTTCATCCTCATTTGTCTCCATCACTGAAATCACTCATTTGAAAACATTCATTTCAAACAGGATAACTATATTCACAATGTAATGTTTTGTAACATTATCTGGGCCAACAACTAGTAGATTCTAATAAAGATTTGGGTGTTTAGAGTGACTGCTTACTGTTGAGGGTCTTTTCAGGGCATGATTTCATTTACCTGATTTAATTTACTACGATTTAATTTTTAGCTTCATTTATTCTGGATTCCTCTGAAATCATTATTTCCAGTAAATTATAAGAAGTCTGATGTTACCACAAAATAATATCAGGCTGTATTATTTTTGTATCTGGTATTTTTGTATCTATGACATATACATATGTGTGCAACACTGGTTTCAACAGAGAAACCAGAAAAATCAAAACAAAATAAAATCACATCCTACACGATGATCAGAAATGGACTGGAAATCCAAATCTAAATTTGAGGTCTTTATAAATTGGAGTCGGTTTAAATGAATTGGCTTCACCATTAATTGGACCCAAATTTAATGTACTTTACTTAGTGCGAGAAAAGACCGAAATCCATCAGATTCTGCCATTGGGCGAAGGGAGTGACCCTTACGAAATCAACTAATGAGAGAGTATGAATATGAGAGAATATGAATAAGCCCTCTATGTGTAATAATCATTATTTCTTAGGCTTTCTTCAGGACCTTCAGCCTTTCGTCTTGATGTGTCACCATCTGTAAGACTAATCTCCTCTAATCAAATGGACAAAATTGCTCTTTAAACCCTGTCCCCGTGGTACTGCAATTTGTATCATTGGACATGAGAGACAGTTTTGTAACCGTTCAGAGAGCTAATGTGGCTATTAGAAACTCATAATTCTGAAAAATGCCCTGTCTACTTTGACCACACACACAGACTGATCACTGAAAAGAATATGAGTATTAATCATTGATTGAAGTAAAAAAAAAGGAAGTTGACTACTTCACTGTTTGCTCTGATTAAGTGTATGTGTGTGGGTGTGTACAATGTTTATCATTTTGATCATGTTGTTTTGTCTCCCTTAAATTTGTCTTCGTAGCTTGACACAATGTGGCCTCAGCTTTACATTTTTTAACAGCTGACCGTTTAGAAAGTCTTCAAATGACTTTTTATGAAACCTAATCTGTTTCATATGCTTAATTAAGAACCGTTTTTGAGAATTTACCAGATTTGCATGGCCTTTCCGTAGGATATAGAAAAGTATCTGTCACGCTAAATGTCATAACAGAAGTCAAAAGTTTATTAACAAGTGCACTAAACAAGCCTTGAACTATTGTTAGAATGCAATAATTTCCTTGTTGTTTAACATTTGTTTTCTCTCCAGCACACTGAAATACTTTTGAGTATCATTTTGTTATTCCTTTGTGATTTCAGACCTCAGACACTGATGCACTGAAAATAAAACAAATCATCATGCATCACGGTTTAAAACTCTTAAAACTTAAGAATTTGTTCACTTCATTCATTCATTTTAATTTTGCTGTACGGCCCACAAAATGTCCACCATATTGTTTTAAGAAAACTTGTAAGTTTATAATATACTGACTGTTATACTAAAAGTTTAAATCTGTTGAAGTACTATATTGAGCTACATATGCCTGCTAGTGATAAAACATATACCTTAAAACATTAAAAAACGACAGCACTTTGAATTTCATTCTGTTAATTCTGATAATTCAATTGAAATTTGAAATTCAAATCTGCTTCCTGGTTGTTTCCTTAATTCAATTCCTTCAGAATTTCTCAGAAAGCATTCTCAATTAAATTCCGAATAACACATGATCCTCTTATACATAGCATACATTGTGCTTTTTGGTAACAGTTGAATTATTTTGCTTTCAGACTGTCAGTTATCAGCCGGGCAGTATATCAGCCCATCAGTCTTTGTGCAAATGTCTAAAAATGATAAACAGTATATAACTGTACAGCACCCTGCATTAATTCAGTGCTGTATTTATTTATGTATGTATGACATAAGGGACTTGTTACACAAGTCACATTCGTGTAATAAGAATTCACTGCTACTGCTTGGCAACCAACACCTAACGTGACCTGCAAAGTTTTGCATCAGCAACATTTTATATGATGATAATATGTTGAAAGAGGGAAGAATATGGAGTGGCAGATGGCTGGAATATTAAAATAATAATGACAAACACAGTTCAATGTCAGTACAATGTCAATAATTAAACATAACCTACAAATACAAAAGCTAAATGCATGTCTTTTAGTTCACACATAACAGTATAGCTTGATTTGTTCACCTGGCAACAGTGATTTTTGGCAAAGTTAATAAGCACAAAAGAAGCAACAACATGAAACCAGTTTCCTTTTTAGTGACTTCAATTGGATTTAAGGTACAAGACAGCTTTTCTTACTTTTTATTAAACAAAAATTAAACAATTGAAAACTAGGTTTTAGGACACAGTTCTGGACCTTCAAAATTAATTTTCCATTATTTTTTTCTTTTTCTTTGTCAAGTATTAGCTAAGATTAGCATTATCCACTTGAGTTGTATGACCTTTAAACGATCATTTTCTCGTAGTGTGATTAAATTAGACTGCGGATATGCAAGAAATTGCATGCTTTTCTCATCAAAACCTTTGACACCTAGGAGTAAAAATCCTTTTATCTAAATGCGGACTTGATAGAGTATCACAGTTTATTTAAATCATGATATCCAGCATTCACACTATAAAGATGCAAATATAGAGGTCTCTCTGGATCTATTTCAGTCACTAGGTCAATAAATAAGGTCAATAAATAATAGCTACTCGAGATGCATGCACATATGCATGCGTATGTTGCATGTAATGCCAAGCGAGTGAAAGCGTGTCACGTGACAAATCTATTTATAGCATTTATACCACACGGTGCATGCACAAGTTACTCCAGTTACTGCTGAATCTCATTTACGAAGAGTTCTCTGCTCCTGAACCATAGCTACAAAGTTAAACAACAGCCATTGGCCATCCTGCGCTCAGGGGATGGAGAGAGCCAACCTCACGCCCAGAGCGGTGAGCTAGCAGGGCCTCAAGAGACAGGGCTGCTTGTCTTTCCTGGGCACATCCGCCCTCCATTGCTTCCAAGAATCACTGTGAAGAATCAACAGAGCAGCTGCAGGCAAAAATCCACCATTGCCTGATGGGAAAGCAGGGAGAGAGCGATTTTGCAAGAGAATAGATTTGTTTATAGCATGTTTTGAAATGGTTTTCCTCCTTGGAGTTTTTGCTCTTTCTCAGTTAGGCATTTGAAAGCAGATTCGGAATCTGCTCAGAATCTGCAGCACGGCTAAATCTGATTAAAGCTGTGTGGTGTGGTGTTGAATGGGGAGAACAAGACTGAAGTTTATTGGATGAGATTAGGCAGCTTTGCAAATGTGGCCAGTTTTTTTCTTGAATGGCCAGTTGTGGAGCCATTACTGCACACCATCAGTGACCCCCTTGGAGAGAATATTAGCAGAGCTCTTTCTGGCAAATTCCAAGATTTTACTATTACCGTAGATGGAGGCCATGAATCATCTTTATACCTCAAAATATGCCAATATTTTACAGCTACGATAATGACCCTTAAGATTTCTCCATTTTACTTGCCATCCATTTTCATTTACGGTTCTTTCCCTCCTAATACGGTAAGATCTCTCTGGTGGATGTTTAATTTGCCGCATTTGAAAATTAGGCACAGTGAATCACAGGTTTTCTTGGGAGATGTGTATTTGTACTAAGGTCTGAAGAGCTTATAAAAGCAAGCTCATTGCTCAGGTAAAGGTTAGCTGTCTGTGGATGGGCTGCTGTTCTTACTCAATCTGTCCGGGTAAGCTTCATGCTGTGTCAAAACTTTTGATTGTGGGACTGGTGTTGCCGATCCCCCGGAGTTGTGTGAGTGATGACGATGTTGTTATCTTGTCTCTCCACAGGCAAGACAAGAACAGAAAAAATGGCTTTGTCCCCTTTGGGAGGACAGAGAAGGGAGATTCATTCTTGCATTCATAAGTGCATTTTCACAGAAATGCTGTCGAAATGCAGATTAAACAACAGAAGAAACATTCACATGCAAACACTGCAAAAATTGTGGTGTTGAATGCAGTTTGCGCAGCACAGTTCTTATTCTTGTTGCTCATTTCTAAATGTGCTAGTTATGCAGGATGCAACAGAAAAACAGCAATCTACCATTCTTTACTGGGACATTGTCGCTTTACTGGGACAATGTCGCTTTGCCACTGTGATCCAGAAACTGACTGGGCTCTTTAAAATGGCAAAAGTTCAATTGTCTACTTATAATGCTAATCTCATTTGATGAAACAGTTTCCAGAATCTATTGAAAAAGTATACAATCATCTCTTCTTCTGCAGACAGAAACACTGCAACATTAAATGTTTGGTTCGCCTCAAAATGAAAATTATTTATTCTCATGTAGTTCAAATCCCCTGTGGCTTTCTTTGTTCTTTTGAACCAAATCAGTGATTTTGAAAATTTCGGTTTGGTTTTAATCTTTGCAATGGCAGCAGATTGTGAGCGGCTCTTCACAAGCTTCAAAAGAACATAGAAGTGGCATAAAATAATTCCACATGACTCTATGGGTTTGGTGAAATCAAACTAGAATATAATCCAATGTTTCATGAAAGTCTTAACATGAGTAAATAATAACTCAATTTTCATTTTTTGTGTGAACTTTTTGGGCTTGTCAAATGGGACAGGCAAATAGCCATGAGTTTTGAAAATAATGCTCAATGTAATAAACATAATTTACATAAAGTGGCATATTTGTGCAGAAAAGAACAACAATGACTGAGCAGTGACTCGTGGGATAACAATATTTCGACGCATTTAGCACCTAATGAAACCGAATTACAAGTGCTACGCTATGTGAATAAGACAAAAGTGGGGCAACAGTTTAGTGAATTCTCCCTCTAGAGTCTCGTTAGCTACCGCATCATAGCTTCTTAATAGTTATGAATTTTTAAATTTAAATTTCAAATTTGAACTTTTCCCACCACCGTGTCCCAAAGAGTGTAGTAAGAAGTGCTCTTTTCCTCTTCCACCCTGCTGTCAGTAAATGTATCCACATCATTATTCCAGCGGTGAGGTTTGGTGATTGAGTAACTGACTGGTGGAGAAGGGCATTCATTCTAATAAACACTGCAAGACTGCAGGAGCATATCTACACAGATTAGAATAGATTTACAAGTTGAAGTCCAATTACACAGCATATTTTTATTTTAGCCCCATGGGGTATTTCTGAAACGAACCACTTTATGTCAGAATATTTTCTGATGCCCTTAAACTGCTTGGCCCCTGAGCACATGCTTTATATGAATGTGAGTACATTAGTTGGCCACTGGTATTTTTATTTATTTTGCCAGTATCTCCTAAGGGTTAAGAATAAAATAGCAAAGCTTGACTTTGCCACCCAAAGCAAAAGCAATTTATTTCAAATTAAATACAATAGTAAAACCACACTGTTCAGTTTTATTTGCTACAACTATATTATATTCTATTGTTGTAATCAAATATTTAGGAAAAATTGCAGAAGATGTGATTCACCGCTTATGTTACAATAAAATCATAGTGATGATATAGTTGTCATGGACCACTTAAAAACCCATCTCTTCTAGTTGTTATGGCAACAAAAATGCTATGCAATAGTATTGCCAAAGCTAGAATTCCTGTTGTGCGGTTGTCCCACAGTTATAGAATATCAGGAAATAATTAAGCAACTTGTATTATGAATCTTAGAAGAATGGTTTTCCCACCTAAGTGGACAAGAGAAACATTTACACTCAGCTCTGTATAGTAAACTAAGCAGATACTTAGAACTTTTTGTTGTTTTAAACCCAATGCATAAATTCCATATGAATGTATATTTTAGTGCAAAATGAATAACTGACTAAAATGTTGCTGTAAAAAGCCATCAATGGAAATTCTAAGAAATAGTTACGTCTTGCATGGCGTCATTCTGTTAGTTTGTTTTCGTGTGAGTTAATTTCTAATTTCATGTCTTTCAGTTAACGAGCATCATGCATTCCCTGTGTGCTTTGAAATTATAAAGGAAGCTGCTGAATTCTTATGTTAATGAACCAGAAATCAATGTGAATAATTAATTAACTAATTAATAAACTGCCATTCAAAGGCGTCAGCCCTGCGCACCTTTTAGTTATTGAAATGTTATTGTTACTGCAAAGCGACATCAATCAATCTGACATGTCACAATAAATTACATTTCTTGCTTTTGTTGGAAAGGAACCATAAAATTGTATAGTCTTATGAATGGGAAGCTTCCAACCATTTGGAAATTAATTCATATGGAAATTAGGCATTTATTATTCATAATAAGCTGGTCAGCATGTCAAAATAAAAGTCTGATCTTCTTTACTCCCTGACCCCTCTGTATTTCCTCCACATTTAAAAAACTCCCCAGCTAACAATTTTAGGTTGTAAGAACATTTTCCTAACCTTTTCATTAAGTAACAAAAACATTACAAATGTTGAAAAAGTAAAAAAATGAAAGTTCAAAACATCCAGTTTTTAGACGTTGCAATAACATTATTGCTTGGTTATAAGAACGGTATTCAAACTTTTTAAAATTCTGTAACTTTTTAAAACATTGAACTAACAACTTAAGAATAATGTTTTGTATATGTGATATATAATGTTAAAACTGCAAGAACTTTTGGATAACTTTGTAAGAACTTAGAGAGATCTTTTAAAGAACATTAGCCAACATTCTGAGAGTGTTCCCTGTTAGCTGAGGTCTTATGTACCTGTTACTTCTTTTCCCGCAGTACATTCTGCTTGGTCATACCACCATATGTCGGTGCAAATTGAGCAAAATTAGAAAGTCTGTCAGTAATAGCAATGCTGATGGGATTCTGTAAACCAATACATCACTGCAACAACCTTGAAATGGGTAAACGCTCCTATGGCACGCAGCTTAAATAAATGACCTTGTCTGAGGTTAACCTAAGCTTAGGAACATTTCAAATAAACACGCTTCTCTTACACATACCCAACTTATTATCAGGACATTGCAGGAATCCTAATTCACTTCTTAGGGAAGGAAATAACATGGTTTCCATTATGTGTTGTATCAGGTCAATAGATGTCACACACAGCCAATTTCCTGTAGAGAAACCCAATATCAACTAAATGACAAGTTTGAATTATTACCTCAGAAGTTAGTGCAGCAAAAAACAGTGGGGTTTTTCATTGCTAGATGATTTCTGGTGGAATAACCTTTTCCACAGAAGTGATGGCCGAGGGTCAAATTAAAACAGCATGTTTTACTTTTTTTGATAACCCTTCAACACAAGCTCGTGATTCCAAGTTAAAAGGAGAGCAAAATTGAAAATTACTCTATAAAATGCTGTCAGGCATAGGTGTGCTTGGCTATGTATGTGCCAAGCCTGCAGGCATGACATGTACAGTGAAGGCTTTCTGTGTCAGCATCAGTGTGGAACTCCTGAAGGTTGGTAATGCTCTGCTTAGTGCTGGAGGGCACAGATGAATGTGTAGAGGAGCACAGAGAAACAGGGCTCTTACAATATCTTGTGTTCTTAAGTCAAATCATACAGCAAACTGTTGTCATACAACAAAACTGTTAACTGTTTTGCCCAAAAAGCTGAAAAAATGTCATTTTAATTTACTTTATCACTCTATTATGATTTACCTCAAAAAACAAAAACAAATTAGTTAAAATTAATATTATAAATATTCTGTCATTTACACACCCTCACCTGCTGTTTCAAACCTTAATAGTGTTTTTATTTCAGGAAACTTTTTTCAGGGAAAATTATTTTTTTGTTTACGCAACAATGGAACATAAGATTACTACACAATTCCTCAATACAATTTCTACTTTCTCACACATTTCTTGTATGCTAATGTGTGAAAACCTTTGCTGTTATGTTATGTTATCTCCAAAAAATGGCATGGAACATCATAAAAACTATAGTATGACATAAGTTTCATATTATAAAAACAGCCAAAACTAAAAATTAATTTAATGACCAAAAAGAGTTCTTTGCAGCAATTCTATAGAAGAACCAATATGGGTTCCTCAAAGAACCTTTAAGTCAAAGGTTTCTAAAACATTTGTATTTTACCTTTTTAATCTGTGAACCTTTTCCTACTACAAAGAACTTTTGGTGCAACAGAAAGGTCCAGTGGATGTTAAAGGTTCTTTATGGAACCTTTATTTTGCAGCATTAACTAAAGCCTGTAGCAGGCCTGTAGTGGTTTTCCTTGATTATCTAAGGCTGAGACTAGCACTTATTAACTTTATAGCATTGTGTTTCTATTCTAACCGGGTTTCCACTCTTTGCTCTTAATCGACTTGTGCACACTCTCATAATATGATTAGCTGAACTAAACACCCCATTTTCTGTGATTTAGGTCTATATAGTGCTGTTCTGGAATGGACACAAAAGATAACAGCAGAATGCACTTATAACCAAACATCCAAACATAAAACAGCTCCATAGTTATTTGTTTTTTAATGATCACTCAGCATTTTTTAATTGTTAATGTTATGATGTTTTCCCTTCGCCCAAACAGCTTTGGCGTGACTCTCACAGACAGTTCTCAAATCACAGAGGTTCTAACATGCACTTTTATTTGAAGAGCTACTTATGCCCATCAACAAGAACTCAGTGTGATTTTGATTGTAAACTGGAGTTGTTCTAAAACGCTTCGGAACAAACTCTTTCCTCCCCATTACCTTCTCCTCCAATCAATATGTCCTGAAGAGTCCGTGCGATTCTTTCCGTTCTTCTCCAATCTGCTTGTCAACATCCTGTAAGTTCATCAATACTTTCTCATTGTACCACCCAGGAACATGGACTTGAGTCCAGAGAGTTTCCCCATGCTATTAATCAACAGGACTGAACAGCTCTCTCGCTCTTGTTTAATTCTCGCTCCCTCTCTATCTTAGTCTAGAAGTTCTTATCGTAGTTTACATTAACACCCCAAAAGCGCATTATCTCATTATTACCAAAGCTGATGAGTGTAATTAATCTACAGCATGTGCGGCTGCATTTTTAATCCGCTTCTTTCCTCATTAGCTGTGCTGGCTAATTCTGTAGGTCACAGAGAAAGATAAATGGACACAGCACAGAGGGAGAATTAGAAAAGAACTTCGGTCTATAACTTACAGAGCTATAGAGTATATCCTAAAACCCTATAAAAAATAATGCTACCTTTCTGGGGATTATGTGGATGTATGAAGGCATCAAGACATGGCTGAATGTTTTTGTAACATCGTGTCTGCTAAGGTGGTTGTTTCTAAAGCTGACATAGCTGCATCTTTTGCTGTCTGTGATTAACCACAATCCTATGCATACGATTCGACTTTTGGCTAAAAAATAACAAAGGCATTTGATGGAGACGTTATACATTAACTGTATAATTATATATATTGTTTAAGTTATGATACATTTCTACCAAAAACACTTTGTGTTAAATCATTGGCTGTCTGTGCAGTCTTCACAGCACCAGGTTGAGGAACACTTGCTCTGGGCTGCTCAGATACAGATGGCCTGTGATTGGCTCGGTCCATATGGCTTTGTTCACAGATGCACCAATCCATGAGAAGGGAAAGGTTTTATAGAAGATTATGTAGCAGCTGTTTCAGTGAAAGTGACTAAAGTTTAAGTTTAAAATTAGTTACCACATCAGCAAAGTGGGTCATATGCTTCACTAATATTTACCGTATATACAGCCACAGAAAAACACTCCTTGACATCCTACCTCAGTTCACAAATATCATACTGATATTTTGGTCATGACTGCTTACAGCTTCATTTGAAAATGACACTGAAATTACAGAAAATGGGAGTCTAGTAATGACATTAACATTCCACTCTGTCTCTCCATTATCTCGTCTCTGTTTTGCCATTCAGGACAGAAGCTTTATTGAATTATACACCGTGTTAATGCTGCCACAGCACAAATTTTGAAAGAGACAGTGAAGTGAACAAAGTGCTAACCTCTACACACCCTTCTTAGTGAACTAAGAACTTTGGAACTTTAGCTTTTAAGTAGTTTTTTCAAACTCCAGGGATCGTGTTCCAGTCTTGCATAAGTTACCATTTAAATTAGTTGTAGCATAAACTTAACAGCTAGCTAAAACATTCTAAAACTGGACACACATCAACTAAAGCTAAAAGGTGCCACAAAAATATCATTTAACAAAAAATATTAAAATCTGTTTTTACAGTTTGTTTTATTACTATTTATTTATTAGATATGCATTTTAGGGATATATATTGTTTAATATTTAAAAATACTATTTAAATAAACAGTTAGTGACAGTCTGTTTGTCACTACACGTGTCATAAAGATCACAACACGTGTGATCTTTATGTCTGAATTTATTGAAGGAAAACTCTTATGAACAACTAGGGCAACCCTACCCAAGATACTATTTTGTCTGGGTGATAAAACTCTAATAGTTTGATAAATACAAAACATCAATCCTTGTATTTGGAATACAGAAGTAAGTAATGAATTGTTCCATTATTCCTTCTGTTTCCTTGTCATTAGCCACTACAGTAGTTAACTAGATGAAAATTTAGTTATGTGATGTCATAATCTCTCAACAACAACAGAATGTGAGGAGCATAGTGTGTTAATATGAGCATAATGTATGATGATTTTCTTGCAATTAGATTAACGCATCATAATAAAGTAATAAAATTATTCCCTTGTTGCCATGTTACGTTTGTTTTTTGAAGAAATGGATGATGCTTGCATTAAAGCAAGAAGAAAAAGAGTAATAATAAATACTTGCTCTAACATTACAAATAAAAGAAATTACTATTTGAAGGGGGAATTTTGAAGCTCCATTCTGAGCTAGAGCTAATCGGGGGAAAGGTTGGAATGATTTATATATTTATAGACAGGGTTTGTATCCTGTTGGTCCAAGGGGCCCACAACAGTTCCAGTAGGACTGTTGCAGAATCAGGTTGATTTAATAAAAAAGAAATCAGCCAACAAATCGAGCTGTTTGTGATGCAAGAGCTTTAACATTTTATATCTATTTAACATAAATTAAATGTTAATCTGTTATAAAAAAGAAATCAGTACACAAGCTTTTTGTGTTTTAGAGCTTTTTTAACATTTTAGTTAAAATCTAACTAATCTCATAAGATTTGATAGACCAACATTTGACCAGTAAAACTGCACAACATTCATATCTTTTTTTCCTTTTTGTTGTTTATCATTAAATTCCCTCCCTGACAGAAATAAGCTGCCCTCATCTTTCTGTTTGCTGACATATGTGAACATTTTGTAAACTTGGACTTCAAACTACTGTTTAAGGTATTTTGTTTTGTCTGGTCTACAACATTTTTTGGAGCAGAACTATGTCGGCGTGACTTTTGTAGCGAGGAATGTTTTCCTCCTGTCTTCCCACACGTAAACACAAAGCCACATGCACGTGTGTACACACACCTCCGTTCCTCCTGAACTTCCTCCCTGTTAGACACTTCCTGTGCCACACAGCTAGAAATGGCAAAAGGAGAACGTCGAGTCAGCAGTTCTGGATACTGCGGGCAACTGCCCATGATCCCTTTATAATGACTCTGGCCTCTGACCAGACACACACACACAGATAGGCATTGCTGGACTAGCAAGTACGCATCAACTCTGTAGATGTTCATCCAACATGACCACCTACATCTCAGCACACTGTCCAACCAAATACATCTCCAAATGCTTGTTGAGTTTATGGCATAGCATTTGCACTGAAATCGATGTTGCGTGCCAAGCTGTCAGCAGCAAAGCATTCTGGGATGTTACCCTAATCTCCCAAGTGAGTTATAATGGTGGTATTTCACGTTGACGTTAAAAGAAACGAGAAGCTATCTGAACACACCATTCCTTAAACTCAGTCCTCTGAAAGCGCAGACTGAAAGATCTGACTACTCTAAGAGACACATCAGCGCTGCTAATAGCATGTCAGGGACTGCGTGCTTCAGGAAAGGAGCCTGCGTTTGACGTCTAAGTGAGCTTTTGTTCGCTTGTGCTTTTATTGACTTATTAAGCGTGTTTGAAAGTGCAGGAGCGCTACACCACTATAGGTGGGCCGAAGAAAAGCCAAAGAGGCAATTTAGCCAGCACTTCAGATGGCACACCACAGTTATTTGACATTATTATGGTGCACTTTCCCCAAATATTTCCATTTCCTCTCTCTCTTGATTAGGAGGTTTTAAAGGGGGTATTGCACGTTCCGCATGTCTGCTCACTGCATGGTTTTAGCGCCCGATTCAGGGGTTATGCAAATTAGGTAATGGCTACAAACACGCCCAGAAAGCTACTGAACACAATTTACATGCTGCAGTAGGTTATGGAGGATGTAGCTTAATGGTATTATCAGCAATATTTATTATTTTGCTTTATTTGAACTGTACATGCTGGTCTGGATGTATGCCCAGTTGCAGGGGTATAGCCACTGTTATAATTTCTAATAAAATTCTAAATTAATTTCTTCCAGTATCTGAGAAATAATTTGTAAAATAAATAAGAATTCCAGCTAGTTAAGTGACCAGACAGTCCCAAAACATTTCTCTCTCTCAAAGAGAGAGAGACTGGAAGATAAGCTCTGGATAATTGTGTGTCATGAAGATGAAGGATGTGAAAGTATGTGGAGAATCGCTGTGCTGATTCACTCATTCACTTGAGATTCACATCAGATTCATCTCTCCTCTGCTTGTGGAGTCACTTTCTCTCTTAAAATCTCCATGCCTTTCTTTATAAACAAAACAGACACATTCCCTTAGTGCCTTTCTGACTTTTTAGATTCATGAGTGCAGGCGTTCGCGTTCCATCAGAGCTGACTGGGTTTATGACCCCTAAGACTTGCCGTAGTAACGCAGGAATTTCTTTAAATTGCTTATTATTTCTGTGGTTGACATAAGATATTGATTTTTGAAGCCTGGTGTCCTTCTGAGGTAAATTAGCTCACCGCGATCATGAGCAACCCTGCGGACTGTTATTATTTCTCTTCCCACAGAAGTCGATACCATTTTGGTTTACAGAGCAGGACGGTGGAAGTGGCAGACAGAGTTGCTATATTAGATGGAGTTGGTATAAAGGTCATTCAATTTATTTCATACAGATTTCCTGTTCTCACTTCCACTCACCCTGCATGCTGATTGGATGACTATGCAGAGCTTCCAAAGTCAATGTTGCTTTGTACTTTAGCCTCCCTCTCTCTCTTTCTCTCTCTATATATCTCGCTTATCTCTCTCTCTCTTCTATCCCCCATTCAGAACATCTTTCTCATTCAACCTATTAATCATAAAAAACAGTTTTGCAGCTGTCAGCGTTATGTCAGGTCTTGACAGGAAGCACTCACCAGCCAATTATGCTGTAATATAAGCAGGTTAATTTTCGGGCAAAATCTTTGATTTCTGATGAATAGTGACAGAATGAACTTTAAGGGAAAGGAAATGGAATTGTGATTTTTGTTTCAACCATTTTAGTTTATGGAAGACACAGGTCAGTGAGGATTAAAAAGATTAGCGTTTTTCTACAAAATAGGCTGTAGGTATTGTTGGAGTGTTAGAAAGCTACTTCACAAGCATCTAATCATTTAAAATAGTTCAGTTACAGTCAAGCTGCACTTTCAAGCATTAGTTATCTACATTGTACATTACAAAAAAGCTACCCTTTAGGCTAATGTAGCTAATTACACTGAAGCTGTGTAAGGGGGCAAAAGGCTATAACAATGTGCATTTATCTGACACAAAAACATCTAAAGTGGAGTGGCCGTATTTAATTTAACTTCATTTTACAATAAATATAAACATCAGCATTTAAGTACATATTTGACTGCATAAACTGCATTTGTTGAAATGAATTTCTGAATCATTTATTTGACTGGTGAATCATATATTTACTCAATGATGTGTAAATATATGGTCTGGTGAATCAATTATATATGTGAACTATTGAACTGATTCACTAAAATGACTTTGACTTCCCAATACTATCAGAGAGATATTATTGCGTCATTATTTTTTTCTCCCTGCACTTGTGTGACCTGGGTACCATGAGCAGGGGTGAAGCTTTGTTAGACTATGAAACTTATGGTGCCATGGGGCAAAGTTTTGTGCTGTGTAGGTATTTGTATAGGTGTAACAGCATTTGAACACTCCCCTTAGTTTCGCTGTTGCTAGGCACAGAGACACAAACAGCCTAGAAATACACAAACAAAACAGCCTGGAGACAAGCCGTTTATAGAATGACCTATAGTAATAATTCAGGAGTTGTCGACCAACACTACTCTTCTGGAATTGGGTGTAGTGTGTGTAGAGAGTGTGAATAAAGCAAGAGAAAACAAAGTGATAAAGAGGTATGCTGTTTTGTATGTATACATTCAAACTGATCTTGCAGGGGACTGGCATGCTGGTTTGAAAAGTTTTTTCAAAAAGACAACAAAGAGAAAGTGTAGGTCCAAGTCTAAGCCTCTAACAGTCACAATGACTTGTTATCCAAAAATGACCCAAAACACAATCAAAGTTCATGTGCTCCATTTTAAGTCCTTGTCTTTGACAGTTTTGTGTGAGACACAGAGTGTTTCTGTGTTTTGCGTTATTCCAACATGGGGAAAAAATATGAGGTTTCAGCCTTAGCCACTGGAGGGGGAACTTTGGGAATTCGAAAAGAAGAAACTGAACAAGTTTTGACCTTCTGCGAGTTCAGTTTGTGTCTATTATTCTCAGAGAATTTTAAAGTGCAGTCATTACTGTACCTCTGTTTACTCAGTATGTACCATTTCTTTTTAAAAACTTTTTTCATTGTTTGGGATTCTCTCATATGTACATTATTTCTGTATTTAGTTAAAATGTTTCTGTGGTAATAACTGTGTTACCACTTTTTTCACAGTGCGCACTCACAAAAGCCACAGAGATAAAACCACATGATTCGTATAACACCACAAATGATGCTGGGAGTTTACATTAAATAACAATGAGAACATACAGAACAATAAGAACATACAGAACTGTAGAATAGACAGTACATAGAACAATTTTTCCTGGCTTTAATTCTTTTTTGAAGAAAATATGAACAGTGATTATAAATTATATTAAATAGTAAATAAAACAATGTTTTGTTGAATAAAACTAATTAATTGAAGTACACAATATTTAATCTCTTTCAGTTAAGTTGTAGTAGCAACAGCACTGTAAACACTAATGCAACATACATTTTTCATAATGACTTAATGACTATTACCACTCCTGTGATCTGAGCAAAGGTCTACAGCTGACCACAGACACAGTGCATGCAGAATAACATAATTTATATATAGAGAGAGAGAGTTAGAGAGGACACAAGCGCAAAAATACAATATAATAGGTGTGTTCTAAAAATTTGCATCTTCACTCACACAAACTTAAAATCTTAAATGCTTATTTTAGAGCCTTATATAGTATGTGCGTGTCCTGGTTTTCACTACATTATAAGGATTAAATGTCCCCACAAGCATAGTAATACCAGTAAATGTTGACCTTTCGGGGACCTTTTTGTACATCCCAGTGAGGAAACAAGCTTATAAATTATACAAAACTAAACAGCAGAAAGATTTTGTCATTGTAAGGTTTAGGGGTAGAATTAGTGTGGGGCAGGGATGTGTTCTGCAGAGTTTAGCTCCAAACCTGATCAAACTCACCTGCCTGTGGCCTTCTAGTAATCCTGATTAGCTGGTTCAGGTATGTTTGATTAGAGCTAAACTCTGCAGGACACTGGTTCTCCAGGAACAAGGTTCCCCACCTCTGGTGCAGGGGGACAGAATATACAGCATGAAAAACATTACGCCTATGAAATGCCATAAAATATGAAAACCCACCATGTGTGTGGGTGTGTGTGTGATGTCATATGTAGTATGTATACAAGACACAGTCACAACAATGGTTGGGATTATATCTTCTATACTACTGTGAGATGTGATACAAAGACACAAGATACTTTCCTGTAATATATAATTATGTGGAGTGGGATTTTGGAACAATCAAATAAGATTCCACATTGGCCAGGACTTGGAAACCAAGCTTTTGTCAAATGCCCCTGTCCCTTTTCAAATGCCCCTGTCCCTTTTCAATGGCTGACTAAGATGAAGCAGAGATGGATGTATTAACAGTAAACAAATATTTGTATATTCAAATACCTACTAATGAAATGAGTACTGTTAAACCACCAAACAAACATTACATAGAAAACAAAGAACATGAAAAAAAAGAAAATCTGACCTATCAAATAATTTTGTTACAGGAGCTGTCACATTTAACTGCCATGCACACTTTTTAGTGAAGTCCAGAAAAACCAATCATATTCCACTCTGTTTAAAGCCTCTGTTTAAATCTATTAGCAGTCTGAATCGGTTTGTGATTCTGTTTGTATTTTCCAAAGAGATCACTTGTTTTGCATAGAGCATTTTTATATCAAATCACAGTTGACTTTTTAATACTTAGAAAAACATATATAGAACACACTTGCTTTCCCAGCACTGGTTGTGAAATAAGACAATTCTGTTGTATTTTGAAATATATGTTGCATATATGTACAAGTATGTGACACAATTTTCACAGCTTCAGGCCAACATTTTATATGCATACTGTATGAGACTTTAAACTGATATCGCCTTTAAATTTATTATGCACACGAGGGTGGGCACACAGGCACAAGTCCTCCAAAGACTAGTTTTCTCATTATAACTTATGCCTGTATGAGTTGTGTGTTGTTCCTTTCTTTGAAAGTGCAGTTTTACACATATAAGTAAACATATCCAGGTGTTCAGCAAATTAAATGAGAAGAATCAGTCCATTCTCTGAACACCAAGCAAAACACAAACATGCAGAAGTTTGGAAATGTAATGATTTAGACCATACCAGTGGACACCTGGCTCTCAAATAACTCTCATTTCCACCTGATAGCTGGGCAGTGGAGAGAGTCCACGTATCTCAATTACTATGCCATATGCTGTGCTTTTTAATCATTTAGTCTCAAACACTTCTCACACAGAAGTATTTTAATAAACACATTTGTATGAGAGTGGACTCATGTCTGAGGTAATGAACATCTGTGAAGCAGAGCTCCATACTTTGATTAGACAGCAGTTGTTTGCATTCTCCCCACCCTAGATAAAACAGAGACACGACAAATACAGCAGACGATCAGCCCACTCAGTAAATGCTAAGTGTGTGTGTGTGTGGGTGGGTTTACTTAACTACATATTGGGGACAAATTGGTACCAAAAAGTGAGCAAAACCTGACAAATCAGAGCTTTCTTTTGAGGATGTCCTCATTTGTAAAAACACTATAAATATAAAGTTTTGTATTGTAGAAATGCAGAGGGCATGTCCCTATTTAGACAGATAAGTAAATATGTGGATGTGTTTGCATGTGTATACTGATATGTGTGTGCTTTTGTCATATTTACAACTGACACCCTCATTGTAACATAAAATTATAACATCTGTGCATAAGACCTAACATCATTACATCATTCTAACATAACCTTGCCCTGCTATAAAAAGTGAATAGTTTTAAACACATCAAATTACGTGAGTAATACAATTATAGTTTCTTCTCCTCAAATTAGCAACTATTAAACACTTGTTTCTGCGTTAAAGAAAACGGTTTTTGGTCTCAGTCGTGATACCAATTAAGACCATGGTAATGTAATTACTTGTGAAATTTTTAATCCTGTAATGGTTGCTTATGTCTTGTTCTTCCATAGTGAGTTATGCAAAGGTTGCCATATGTTCAACAGCAGTTCCATTGTTACCCACTGGGGGCAGTTTTTCACAATCCAGAAATCAAGATCCAGTTTTAGAAGACAGAAGTTTGGAGCTCCCATTGTCAACATTGTGATGCAGTCAGGTTGATTCTGTACCCTATTTTCAGAAACTACTTTTGATTCTTTTAATAGATAACCTGTATACAAGCATCACTGTTGGGGAACATTTTGAGTTCTGCAGCAAAGTCATTAGTTTCTTTAGTTTTAGAAAACACTGACAGATTCTTAAATAAAGCTCTATGCTCAAACACTTTTCTGATGAAAAAGGAATGTGACAGAAAACCCAATTACTCTAAGAGAAAGGTTTCTTACTTCAAAGATTACCTTGATGACATTTCAGTGAACTACAAGAGCTTTGTCATCATGAGCTAAATACCTATGTACAGAGTTCCCAGTCTCTGTGTGTGTCTCTTTCTCTTAAACACATGAAAACACACACAGCCTGAAAACTGCATGAGGGAAATGGCTTTAAGTCAAAGATAATGGTGATGTAGATGAGTTCACAAGTACAAACAGAGATTACAGGTAAAGCTTTACTTGTGTAACGGAGAGAGGAAATGAGGAATGTGACACGGTTAGACATCCACCTCTGTGAAAGAAATCATTCCAGACTAAGATGGGCGTTAAATATGGCTTTCTTTATTTCTGTAACAGAGCTCTTAAATAGTGTGTAAAAGTTATGTTTGTGTTGTATTGGGCACTCATTAGGTGTAACAGACAGTGTTCAGCTCATTGTGTAGTGGTGTATTTGGGCACTCAAAGACCCACTTGAAATGCACGAATTGTTTTGCATTAGAGAACAAAATATCAAGTGGTGTCAGCCAACAAATGATGCCAGCTTCAGTTTTTGCATTTACTTTGACTATGTTGATTTATGATCTCAAAATAAAAAAAACACAGCCATTCCAAACCTATGACTTTGTTTTTTCTGTGTTAGGAATGTTAGGAACTGATGGCCTCAGTCACAGAAATGACTTTAATTTTATGGAAAAAAGAAGCGTCAATATTATTTAAAATTTGCCCTCCTGTGTTTCACAGAAATAATTAAGTCATACATGTTCAGATTGACATATAGTTGAGTAAATGACAACTATCATTTTAAATTCTGGGAGAACTAACGCTTTGTATTAAATGGGTCATGGCATGAAAAATCTAATTTCTTTTGATCTTTTGACATGTAAGAGGTCTTGGTATCAATAATATTCATTTTCATATGACCTGCCCCAGAGCAGGATAACAATGCCTACTTTTACATCATTGCATCATTGGCTTGCTGCCTGTGCTGTTCATTGGCTAAGACGTTAGCCAGTCATACACATTGACGATTACACCCAAAGGTTCTTAAAGGGGAACACTCAAATCTCACTTTTTTAATCACAGAACTAAAAACAGGGTGGAAAAGAGCATAAATGACTTAATTTCAAATGTTTTTGGGCAAAAACTTACAGTTATATTATAATTACACTTTAGTGAACAAAATAAAACAAAACAATTGTCATGATCCCTTTAAGAATACAAATATTTTTTAGGGGCCACTGTAAGGTTATTCATGAACATTTGATAGGTTATTTTTACCTATTTGACAAAATTATAGTTTGTTTAGGTGTGATATTCACTTCAGTTTTGTTTTTCTGTACGCATCTAATTTCATCTCAAGCATGCTCTTCACTGACACTGTTGTACTCTAATAAACAAGCACACTAACTCTAACGTTTAATGAAACACTATTAATGGAATAGTCAGAGAAAAACCATTGAATTGTTGTTTTATTGACGTAATTACATTTCATGTCTTGATAGAGAGAGAACAGAAAGGGCAGTTCAACGGCTTACAAACTGAGTGTCACCCAACACCAGTCCTTGTTGTATTTTAAGTAATATTCTCTGATGGATTTTATCGTGTGTTGAGTTAATCTCAAATGTGTGTCAGTTCAGAGTGCTTCAGGCGCCTATCGGCATGACACCAACTTCCCTTCCCATGATGCCCTTCTCTGCCCATAAGGAACAAGAATATTACTTGTGTTTTTATGGGCTTCCATATGAGTCTGTGTATGTGTGTTGATATTACGCAATACATCATCTTTATCATTCAAAGCACAGGAGCATGTTTGTGCCACTGTGCTTTCTTAAGGTTAAATGCAGTACTTATGAATCACACTGTGTTTTTAGATTGAGTTCATATAGATCATCTCTCTTTTTCTCTACACTACATTGCTGTTGGCATAGCATCGCAAAACCCATTTCTCTGTTGTTCTGTGTTGTAAACAGCATGCCAGTGAAATCTACAAGCATATGATTTTAGTTTGCAAGAATCTGTTTTTAACACTTTAATGTCCAACAGATTTGTACATTTAGACTGTAATTAAATCTGCAGGTACAACAAATACCAAATTGATTAATATATTATTAATTGAAATCTAATATAGTGTTAAACTGAATCTAATATTGTATTTTGTTGAATTAAAAATATTGAGGTAGTTGAAATGGTTAATACTCATCGCTTGCATTTTCACAAGTGCTTAACCAGTTAATTAAAAATAAATATTTGTACAATCTCTTAAGAGCTGTAACACAAGCCAGCTTCTTGCATGAAGAGCTAGGAAAAAAACGAAAAAGAACAGAACACAAAAATCTTGTCTTGATGTTTTCAACATAATACAGATTCAACAAAAACTGAATAATAAACAAAGTAGCAGTTTGTCTAATACATACACACACCAGTAATTATAAAGCAGCTCAGACAGAATGCAAGAACACATCCTGTGTGAACAGCCAGTAAATTATTATTTTGAACTCCTTACATTTACATGTACGCATTTGTCAGATGCTTTTATCCAAAGCAACTCACCTTGGAGTCAAGTTATACATTTCATCATTGTGTATTTCCTGAGATTCGAACCCACAACCTTCGCGTTGCTAACACAATGCTCTACCAGTCAAGCTGCAGGAACACAGAACACTCCTTGATATTAATTCATTAATTGATATTCATCTCAGCACATTCAGAGCTGAGTTCTGCAGCTTGCGTAGATGTGGACACATCTTTGTGATGCATTCCCTGGCTTGTGGTACTGGGTTCTTGAGAATATTTATCTAGCCATGTTAAACAAGCTCTTCTGGGCACATACTGTAAGACTCTACAGACATACAGGATTGAAGCTTTGAGCCAGTGTATCAAAGTCTTTCACCACTGTCACAAAGCTATAGTCTGCAAACCTCATTTTTCACAAACTGCCATATTGCTTGTTTGTTTTGTTAGTGCTAGTTAAAGTGTAGCTAGTATGTTTTCCCCTCTTATGCTAAATCTTTCAGCAGACGTTTAATCACAAAGTGACTTATAAAGCGACGTAAAAAAATCCCAAGCAATTTATATAGAAACCAACACTATTAGCGGTAAGGCCAGAGAAACAAAGAAGCTAGACCTGAACTATAATACACTTTATTATTATTTATTATTATTTTATTTTATTATTGTTTGTTTGTTCATTTAATAGGTGACTTTGCAGGCGGGGTGTGTTTTAACAAATTAGATTGAAGTTGAATACTCCCAGCTAACAGGGAATGTTCTTAGAATGCTGGCTCTAAAACATTCTCTAAACGTTCTCTAAAATTTCTGTGTTCCAGTGTTATTTAAAATGTTTTTGTAGTAACATTTTTTTATTTTTTTCATATTTTTTAACATTATATATCATATATAAAAAAAGTTATTGTTAAGTAGCTAGTGGTTTTAAAAACTATAGAATTTACTGAACTGTAGAACTTAGGCTTTGTTGAGACAGGCAGCAAAAAAAAATTTTTAGTCTATATGAGTCAAATCTGTTTGGTGTTTTTGTAGTCTGAAGAGGACTGATATAATCTGAAAACATTGATGTTTACAAACCTGATCCAAACTGCATCAAACCTTTTTCTCAGATGTGTCTCAGTGTAAATGGCCAAATCAGATTTCAAGACATTTTAACGTAATTCAGGATATGACATAAATGACAGTGCAGACAGACAGTTTTAAAGATATGAAAACCAAACTGTACTTGTGTGTGGTGTGAACAAAGACTGTAGAACTGTGGAAATCTGTTGACATAGGAAAGATGTATTTTCAGCGGGAACCTTCAACATTTAGACTAGTTAATTTGAGTTCTTGTCCGGTTAGCAGGCCGACTTTCCAATTGAATATTTACCTTTGATGCAGAATGCTGAGTCGGTGCCCCGTCAGTTGAGTGAAAAATAATGAAATTAGAGATTTTCACCGACATGAAAGAGAGGATTCTGGGCTTAGATCCCACCAGAGACTTCAGATTCAGATGGATTTACACTGAGAAAGATAATTAAGAAATTCACACAACACTCTCAGTCTAGATGGGAAGATTGTCTCACTCTGGAAAGTAGGAGAGAGGAGAAAATCTCTTAATCTGCCCCTCTGCATTCCCTGCGGTAAAGATCTGCCCCACCACACACACACACACACACACACACATATATATTCTGGCATGACTCATCTCACACTTTAATTCTAATTTAAATCATGCAGGTCCCAGATCTCAGCCCACAACAGATCTGTGCTGTTCCTTTTCTTTGTAGTTCTGATACTGATGGGCTTTTTCTTAGGAACAACTGGAGGTCACTACGAGCTAAGACAAACAATCTGAGCCATTCTAAGAAAATGGTTATCCATTCTGTTCAGAAACGGCCTCGCTCAGCTGGTCCACCAATTATTCAACGCTATCTTTAGGCTGGAGACTTTCAGACCTCCTGCGACACCAGCGTTTGTACTTGCTCAGACCAGATGAGGAACCCAGAGTTCAGAGTCTATCACACAGAGACAGTGATGAATCACTCAACACCCTGACTACTATTCGGGATGTTGACCTTCTGTGGGGTCACGCTTACAGTGCCTGTGAACATCTGCTGCATGGATCTTTTTTCAAACATCATATTGTTTAAGGGTATCTGTTGCCTGTTGGTGTCAGTGCATGTCAGTACGGGTGTATGCATGAGTTGGTGTGTTAGTGTGAGCAGCAGGTGCTGTAGAAATAAAGACAGAAGGATGGGTTTGAATAGACAAGCTTAAATTACCAGGTTGGCATGGTGCTGGTGGACTGGCAAGTCAGTTCACTAGCAGGACTACAGTTGCAAGGTAGGATTTCCAACTAGGCATGTGGGGCACCAAGAAGTAAGACCCCCTGATTCCACCCAAATAGATAGAGGCCCCTATCTCTCATTATCGATTACTTCTCTAAACAAAACAAGGGCCTCTTTTTGTTCCTATTATTCTGGACTGGAACAAACTGGAGTAAAAGTACTGGAGGTTAATTTTTAATAAAAAGCCTCAACTCCCCAACCTCTTTAGGAACACAGGGGCCCTCAAACATTCCTTGTTGTTTCATAATCATATATGAATCAAACAGAGCCCCCCATCAACACAGCTGCCTTTGGTTGGGGGTGGGCTCTGTTCGCCATACTGGTGAAGGTGGTGTAACCAAAGACTGGGAAAACAGTATAATGCAGGAACCCATTGCTGGGCACCAGCATCAAAATCTCAAGATACAATTTTCTGGTCTTTTTTTTAAGACTTTTTGTGGTTAATGATCCACACTAGAAATTCAAAGAGTGTAGATTCAGATCCCAAAAGGGGATTCATGGGCTTCCACCACTGCACCTTTGAGAAAGGCACTTAACACTAGGTAATGCAAAAGGGATTGGCACTGTAAGAAAAATAAATAACAGATTTGGTTAAGAAAGTGTCTGCTCAGTGAAGATCAATAAAAGGTTGAATTTAACCCCTTGTGTCTCCATAAAGACTTTACACAATACACAACCTGTAGCATTTATGTTAAGCAGACATTTTAAAGATATATGTCATAGATTACTCATACAGTCTCTTTTGATTCTTGCCACTGCAGATATACACTTAATCCCACATCACTTGGCATTATTAAAAACTACTTACACCCCCATATTTATTTAAAACGACACTTCAGTGAGCTCCGGAATCGAACTCCATCCATCATCCAGTCAAATGCTAAAGCACTCAAATGTTAAATCATGAACTTCACCGGTAATTTGTACTCTTTGTCTTTTTGCTTACTGTCTGCGAATAGTGACTCGAGAGAAATTTCCTTCCAATTAGCTAAATGTCACAGGGTGGTTTTGATTAATGGTTGCAAATGTGGCTTGATTACTGTATGAATGTTCTGTTCAATTAGAATATCATCAAGCCATGAACAGAATTGATGTGTTTGCACATGTTAGGATCTAGTGGTTACAAGATGATAAAAAAGAGAAACAAAAAATGTCACTGTTTTGAGGTAAAATTCTACCAAACAATAAATAAATAAAGCTGGTATAAAACGTATGCTAAGCATAGCCTTAGACGTTAAAAGAAAGTCGTGAGGATGTTGATTAATTCGTCTTCACAGAACCACAATGGTTCTAAAGGTGAAATGTGTGCACAATAGGTGCACTTAAACAGAATTGCAAAAATAGCCCCAGCTAACAGGGAACGTTCAAAATTTAGTCTTAAAATAAAACATTTTAAAAACATTAAAAAATTGAAAAATGTTTGAGCAATGTTCTTATCACCAAGCAATAACATTAATATAAAACTGGATGTTTTGAACATTCCTAGCACTTTCAAACTAAAATATTACTTACTTAATGGAAACATTAGGGACCTCAAATTTGTACAACCTAAAATTGTTAGCAGGGAATGGTTTACAAACTGGTTTTTACCCAACCCAAATGCTTAAACGCCAGCATAAAGTAGACAGTCCTCAAACGAACCAAGTCATGTTTTGAAAGCCCCACAGAGCCACAGTGTTTAGTATTTATAAGTTACCTAAGTTGTCACTACACATTAAACTAGAACAGAAGAAAGTTTATCTGAAAAAATACACACTTTACCTTTAAGAACATTAGTATTTGTCTAAAAACAGCATTCAAACAAAAACTCTGTGTTTACCCCTCTCTAAATAAACAGCCTCTTCTTGTAAATATTACCACTGCTACACATCACAACTAAAACAGCTTACAGCTATTGTTGACGGAGGAAAAGATTACAGCCATTGTTAACAGAAGAAAAGATTAGAATTATCTCATATTTTCACCTGCCAGGCCTCGATTCTATGTTAGAATACTTAGGCTACAGTCCATCCAAAATAACAGATCAATATGTGCACATAGGGAATTCAATCATACAAATTCATGAGATGACTGGATCTCTTTTGGGACTGTTTACCAGAGCGTTGAATACTGAAGTAATGCAGGATCAATACTCTGGCACTAGGGGACACGGAATACCGTCCGCCTCTGTCTTCCTGTATACATATCGTTTGTTATTAAACTTCAACAGCAAAAATTGTTTTCCTGTTCAAAATATCATTTAATGTAATGCATCCAATCTTTCTATCTAAAATCTGTTTATACCACAGTAGTCTGTGCACTCTTATGACCTGAGAGGCGTAATTTGAAATCTTATCCTAAATTGGTTGTTAAGATAAAAAGTCCTGACCTTATTTTGGTTCTCTAGCGTTGTTAGGAGATAAGTGCTTCTAGATGTCTAGAAGATCAGGCGCTGATCTTGTAGATGTCTCAACATTCCTCACTTGTTAGTGTTGTTTGGCACACAAATATCGCTGTTGATGTGAATGATGTTCAACTGTATTATGAGAAATCATAAGTTTAGATAGATTGTCACAGAAGTTCTGTAAGTTGTTTTGTTCAACAGTTCACTTACGCAACAAATGAGGCCTGCATTTACTTGTATGCCTAAATAGATTTAGACAAATTGTTGAATATTTAATATCTGTGTGTGCTCATGAATGCAAAAAGAATTTCATTTTAATATTTGTTTTTGACTTTCTTGCTTGTTTTTTTACTCGTCTCACTTTGAGAATTTTTCATTTGACCTTTGAATTAAAAACTAACTATTTTTAAGTATTTTCTAATGTGACCTTACATGCTAAGTGTGTGTGTGTGTGTGTGTTTGCCCTTCTTTATCTGTCGTCTTAGGCTCATGGCTTTGCTCTAGCAAACAATTTTAGGTTGAAATAATGTTACCCTAACATTTTTATTAAGTAACAAAAATGTTAAAAATTTTATTATAAAAGTTATAGGAATATTCAAAATGTTAAGCGTTAGAGGTTGTGTTAACAATATATATATATATATATATATAACGTTACTATATATATGTAACGTTACTGCAAAAATGTTTTTGATAACTTTGAGAGAACTTTAATAGAACGTTAGCCAATGTTCTGTGAATGTTCCCTGTTATCTGAGACATTTTGGTATGGAATGGCAATCACAGTGAGATGGAGGCTTTTAAAGAAGCCATTATTGAAAGATAGCCACAGTTAAAACCTATACTGGACTCATCCCTGTTTTGTTTATCGTTAGCGTTTAACACATGAAGACAACACATAGTCACACTGTTGTTCCCAACAGTGTTTAATTGTTCCCACTAAAACCCTGTATGTCTAATTGAAGTGTTTGGGAGTGTGGTGACATTGTGTGTTTTTCTCATTGGTATTTCTGTCATGCATATGTCCTAGTTTTGGGTGTGTGTAATGCATAAAAATGCTGCTGCATTCTCTGTAGCTCTGGAGCTGATTCAGGATCAGTCTCAGGCTTAAACATATATGGCAGTATTGCTGTCATTATTCCCCAAGCAGAGGTTTTAAAACAGATCTACAAACATTATCATTAGAGGTCACATTAAAATCTTAAAAGAACATCAACACCAAAATCAGAGATAATAACAGGGAAAAAATAACAAGGAAACATAATAACAATATGTCAAAGTGTATTAGGGCAATAGAGTAGCAATTCTTGTTGAATACTTCAGACAGACACACAATGGCAGTTCACTACAGGTCTATGAATCTAATCTTCAAAAAATGATTCATTATTGTATTTACACTCACAGTGTTTGTCCTAAGTCTAATTCGGATCTATAGCAAATGCACATTACATCTCTTCTGGGGTTCCATTATAATAATCTTAACACTTATAAATGAGAGAAACACACAAGTTCTCTGTAATGGCCCTGTTCTCATTCTGTCTTATTTTGTTCTTGGAATTGGTTTGCTGTTTGAGGCATAGCAATGTGACAATTGATCAAATCAGCTTAGTATGTAACTGAAGTAGTATGTAATAACACCCAATCAAACGTGTATTGTTGAACCCAAATGAAGCTCTTGGATACTAGTTGTGTGTATACATTGATTTCAACAGAAATTGTATGATCTTCTTTTTCCTTAAATACAATTTATATTTATTTATTTATATTTTTAGATAGTTTATGTAATAAAAATTCTGTAAAATGGTAAAATGTCTAATGATGAATAACGGTATTTTCATTAAATAGATAAAAGATATATTTGTGTGCATTTATGTATTTTTATATATTTATATTTTTGTAACCTTTTGTGTTCCATTAAGAAAAATGTTTTGGAACAACATGGTGATGAGCACAAGATTGTAAAATATTCTTTTCAGTTTAAGTATTCCTTTAATTCTAATAAACCACATTCTGTGGCTGTACACTGTATTAATGTACACAAGGGACATGTGGTCTCTGCACCTGGGTTCCCTCAAAGGGCTTTAAATGTGGTGCTTCATATCGACAGTGCTGAAAGATTATTCATTTTTCCTCTTCATCATCGACCCCACTTCACACACACACACATAAACTCTCAAGAGTTCCCACTGCTTCACCACCAGTTCAAAGCAAAGGCAGGAGTATAGAGTTATGGAGAGGCCTGCTGACAGAAATCAGATAGGGCCTGACAGAAGGAGACTCGTGCTAGCTAATTACATAGACCACTGACAGTGATCACTTTTAACAAAGACAAACAATAATTTACCATTTTCTCCTTTCTAATGCAACTGTCAGGCATGATTTACATGAACAGCATGGATATGGAATGTTACAAGCCCTTTAATCATTTGACCTTAAAAGCTTTTACAAGAATTTGAATGTTAGTTCTGATGTTGACATTTGGCAGGATATTATTGACTAAAGCGTGTGTTTTTGTCTAATGAGGGTTGTGTTTGTTTATGGTTATGCACGCGTGTGAGGGAAAGTGGAAAAGATGTTGCATTTGAGTGATGGCTTCAGCGATAAACTCTATTTGTTTGTCAGTGGCGCTCAGTGGGGGATTGATGATTTCGATTAAGATGATAAAGGAGTGTGTGCTCGTGAAGTGATTTTGTCTTTCAAAGAAATATGTTACAAAAAAAGTGGTGTTTTTTAATGGTTTTCATTAAGAAATGGCATCATTGAATAGATCTTTTGTTTTTTGTAGATCTTCAGTGGATGAACTAGTACAGAATAGTACACACTAGTACAGTGTGTTGTAATAGATTGGTTGTAAAAACATTTCCGTAACGTTTCAATTAAGTTACAAAAAATGTTAGGTAGGTTATTTTAAAAGTTCTAGGAACCTTCCAAAAGTCCAGTTTTTTCCATGTTTTATTAACATTTTTGTTACGTTATTCAACTTACGTTATTCAAACATTTTTATTCTGTAACATTTTTAAAACATTCCATCAACTACTTAATAACGTTTTTTATGTATGATATATAACGTTAAAAAAAATTCTACTAACATTCCTACAAGAACGTTTTTATATAACTTAATTTAACTTTATATAACAGGGATTTTACATAAGTGTTAGTTGGGTGTGTTGTGATAGATTTTACATTTTTCACTGTCATCCTTTTCATCCTTAAGTGGTTCACTTAAATGATAGGTCACCAAAAAATAAACATTTGTTGTTAATTTACTCAGGCCATCCAAAGTGTAGGTGACATTTCTCTTCAGTACAACAGAAAATGTTTTTTAGCTGAAACTGCTGTAAAAAAAACTTTGCTGCCTTAAGTTTTAAGTTTAATCAATTTAGTTTCACAAATCATTTCAACTTATTCTTTGTAATCTTGACTGGTGTGGAGTTGAGGTACCTTATAAGAAATAGTTAGAAAATTGCTTAACCTATTTTTTAAGTTATACCAGTCAGGATTTAAAATATTAAGTTGAAATGACTTGTATAGCCAAGTTGATTAAATGTAAAAATTTAAGGCAGCAAAGTTTTTTTTACAGTGTACTAAAAAAATACATTTTGGGTGAATTATCCCTTTAAGGATAGATCAAGACTCAAGCCAGCAATCTTCCAGTTATCATCCCCGAGCTTTAATCACTTAACCACATCATCTTTTCTCCTTTTATTTATTGTTTTCCCTTCAGTGGGCACTATCATTAAAAACTTCTGATGACAAAGCAGATGTACTTGCATTATGATACAAAGCAGAATTAAAAATTCCACTTTTTTAAACACATGGTAGATAAACACATCATGGTAGACCTGAAACTGAAGGGTGGATTATAGATGTTGTAAGTCATTTTAGCCATTCTGCTAACTTCCGTCATTTTGCTCATTACCGTCACATTGCCATCACATGGCCAAAGTCATATCAGCAAGCATGATTTAAGAAAACCCAGACATGCAAAAGGATACACAGAGAATGTTTTTGATTGACTCATTTTATGATTGACTGAAAAAGTACCGCTGACTTTGGCTGATGTTTCTTGTCAGGGAAAGGTGAGATTTCACAGGGCATTTCAGTATTATCTGTCAGGTAGTAGGGACAAAAAAATATAAAAACTTACAGCAGTGTTTCTTAAACTGAGAGTCCAGGAGGTCCACACAGAATTACTGAACAAAAATCCAAAACCCCAAAACACAAATCCTACTTTCAAAGGCAGGACAGCAAAATTAAGATTGTAGGTAGGCTGATTCTGTTATATCACTCGCAGTGCCTTTTCTCAGTGTGTGTGATTCCCTTTTCTATGGTAACAGCAACTGGGTGACAGCCATGAACAGTTTGGGGTTATGAAGGTGGCCTTGATTCAAAAGTTTGAGAAACTCTGTCCTACAGCACCTTTAAATAAACAAGTCACTAAATAGTTGTGCCGATAGCATGGAGCTTCTCTCAACTGTTTTACTAGAGTCCCATTAGACACAGACACAAAAACAGAAAGAACAAAAATATTGACATCCCAGGACAATGCACAGATGGTCTGCCAAGCTCTGTTGTCACAAAACACTCCAGTCTGAGAAGTTCAGAGTTTAATAGAAGATTGTAGATTTGAAGAAAAACTTTTAGAAAGCTAGATAACCATTTTTTAAGACCTCTGCTGGGAGATTAAGCTTAAACTGGTATCTGTGATTGAAGTAAACTAGTTATCTTTTTAAGCTAGTCAAGGGTGCATTTCTAAACAGCATAGCTAGCAACTATGATCATAAGTTCTGTCGTTACTAGCATAGTTCAATGATTCAGTGCTGGTAAAGGTGGAAATTGTGACTATAGCTGACTAATAATGCTTTTGGGAAATGCACACCAGGTTAATGGCTGCTATGACGGTGCAAAAACAGCCTGACCACCTTAAGTTGGTCACCAAAATGGACTAGCTACTGTATGATCCATGCCTTAAGACACAAGTACAGTATCAGCCTAAAATGCACACTTTAATATCTATAAACTTCACCTTAAGCATTAATCACCTTAACCTTATATATAAAACCATATACCTTATATGTGTGTGTGTGTGTGTGTGTGTGTGTGTGTGTGTTTCTATATAAGATATGCACTGCAAGCAGATGGTAAAAGTGAAAATTGGGTCTGAAATTAGCTATATGATGATGCTTTGATGGCAGCCAAACTAACAAGTTTCTTTCAGTAATGTCATTAATTACTTGGTCCTCATCTAGAAGCAGGAACTTCTCAGCCCCCTTAAAGACATTTAAAAGAAATTTAAGAAGACCAGTCCATCTTTCCTTCAGACCAATTTAGGTTGCTGTTCACCTCCTCCAATAAAATTTACTTTTAGGTTGGATGCCCTCCGTTCTGATCAAACATGTTTTTGATCCTCTGTACAGGATAAAACAAGATAAAAGTGTTTCATCCCTCAATTAGACTTGGTGGCACTATTTGTCAAAGAGTTGCTCTCACTTTGTGAAATAAACTCCTGCTCTTCTGGGATTATAAGGGTGATTCTGAGGCAAGTATCAGGGCTGTTTTCTTAGAAAAAATATGTTGTGAGGGCTGAGGTCCAAATTAAATTGGTTTCCCTTTTCCGTGACCCAGAGTTCACACAAGGAAGTTTACAGGAGCTCTGAGCAACATGTGCACTCTCTAGGGATGAACGTAAGACTAGTGAAGCCACCAAGACTAACAGACTCAAGTGAAGCAAAGGTGAGAGTGAATCTGTGTTTCACAGAGTGTTCAGAATGTCTTTACTTTCATCTGACCCAGCTAACATTGGCTAATGTTCTGTAAAAGTTCTCTCAAAGTTATTAAATATATATATATTTAATAACTTTTTAATAACAAGCAGTAACGTGTTAATACGTCTAAAAAATGTACATTTTGAAAGTTCCCAGAACTTTCAAAATAACATTTTTAACATTTTTGTTACTTAATGAAAATGCTATGGAAACATTCTTACAACCTAAAATTGATGTGTAGAAGAAAAAAGGTGGACACTGTTCAAGATTTTCTACAAAATATAATTGAATCCTAATATGCAGGCCAGTATCCATTTGCTAAGATGATGCATTCCCAAGAACATAGCTGTATATTAAGTTCCACATTTTTAACGTATTTAATGGTTGGTAGTAAAACTGCATTAGATGATTCCAACTTAATAAAGTCTTTTACACTTGCTATGTAGTAACTGCAGCAGCACATTTGTGAGAGAACACTGTGATCACACACACCTCTAGACTTGTGATGCAACCCACAGCCTTCCCAGTGAATGATGGGAAATTAAAGTATTAAGTCTGTTTTACACAGCATGTAACCATGAGTGCATTTTCAATGGGAGGCAGGCACTAGAATAAGGATGGGCAAAAAAACAGTACAGCTAGCACAGCTTGTGCATCAAAATCTTATTGACCAATCAGAACTGATTTTATTCACAACCAATCAAACAAAATTTACATGGTGGGCGAAAAAATTGTAATGTAGAGTGATATAATATCATTTTTCAAAGCCAAAAGAGCAGTTCTTACCTTAATGATAATGGTAATGAAGATCAGTCATTCCTATATTAACTTTTTACACGACTTGGCCTTGTAAAAAAAACACTTTTAGAATGCAAAGACAAAAATTCAAAATTGGAGACCCTCCCCTCCACATGAGTGCTCTGAATATTTGCCTGTATTTGATACTGATGGGTTTAACTACAGCACTTGTGATTAGATCGCCCACATGTTCACAGCAGGTGTAAACCAAGTCAAAAAGACGCCCATTGATAAAGAATGACTAGAGAAGCATTCTTAGCTCTCATGAATGGGGTTTTATTCAATCTTTAAGGTCTCTATTTCCTTACAAGGCTGATCATTTCACTCCTGCTTGTATGAACTTGGTTTGCCACAGCATGAGGTTAAAAAACTCCATCCTTGTTTGCCCAGTTGATTTATTTAAAGAATCTGCCAAGAATTCTCACCATGTCTAAACCAGCTTTATGATGTTCATGAGATAATAATAAAAGGCAATTTAGAGTTCAATAGTTTCAGGATCCTTGGCAGGATCCTTGTGGATTTCAAAACATTTTTGTATAATTTATTCTGCAGAATTATATCAATTATTAACTTTTATGAGAGAGAGAAAATTGTTCTCTATCAATTATGCATTCTGAGTTATTGAAATCATAGTTATCAGTGTTGCTGTACCAACCAGCTGGCTACTGTTTATACCAGTATCTTATTTCCCCTGGGAAATGACCTCCACTGTACTACTGTAGGTACAAATGCAATGTAAACAATGCACTAACATGTCAGATGCTCAGCCATATATGAATGTTCTTCTTCAGTATCTGTGCTGAAGACACTTAAAAATAGTAACACTTACAGTTCTCAATGGTTCACACATTTGTTTTCACACCTGACATCCAATTTACCATCCAACTCTGCAATATACGGTAATATAATAATATCTTTATTACAAAAAGTGTTAATTGCATAAATGTAGGAAATTGAATTCACTCCATATAATCTTTTATTTTTTTAATTCCATGCTTTTATGTTCTTATCCTTCACTGCACATGTGAGCCGTTTGCCCAGTATATGCATTTCTGTTATGTAACCAAACAATTTATCTGTATTTATGTGTTGAGAGTTACACATTACCCAAGCTGTAAATTGGTGAGCCATTTCTCAAAAACTTCCCGAAAATCCTCGAAAATCCTTCAAGTGAGTAACAGAGCCAATCAGAAACAGTTTTAAGCCTGTTTCTTTCTTTCTCCTCTCAGCAAGCAGTCTGTCTACAGTACAGATCATACAGTGGGACTGAGTGAGAGAAAGAGAGATAGAGAGCAAGAGGGCTTTAAAACCGCTCAAATATAGAATTAGAGAAAGAAGCTTTAAAGAAAAGTTGGCAAGATGTGTAAAAGTCTCAGAGAATCAAACCATTACAAAATAGATTGATCTGACAGTGAAAATGAAATAGTTTTATAAGCTTTAAAAGTTGTAAATAGCAAAGTTGCACTATTCCTGGATGAATGGCCAGGTTTAAGATGATGATAAAATAAAAAAATAAAAGCACCAGAGTATCTCAGAGGAACAGCACACTAAAGAGCACCGTTTCATATTGTCATTTTCATTTGCTCAAAATATTCTCGTCAGTCTCACTTAGATGTTTAATGTAAATCCAGCTCTCAGTAAACTAAATTAATGAAAGGTTATATTTGAGATACAATTATGTAAAAAATCCAATTCACGAAAATCAAATCTTCTATTATACACTTTAGCCCCTGAAGATAGTTTACTTTTTATAACAGACAAAAACAATTATAATATATACATACTGAATCTTGTCTCATCCCTAGATTTGAGAATTGCGATTGTATGATTTTCATTATACAAATTCTATGCATCCATGCACGCAATATCATCTCTTTCCAGATGTAAATGCACCTACATGGGTTTTTCCAAATTGTGGGTTACTGAGTTTAGGTGTCCTTTTATGAGCCTTAATTTATAATGCTTAATTAGCACTATGCTAAGCTACAGCGGCTATACAAGTAGGGCTATACTAACCCGATATTTTATGCTAAGTTGTTAGCTTGCTAACTGAAGGCTAGCTGTGGCTAGTGTTTAATTTCTTTATAATGTAAATTTAATTTGACCAATTGTAGCCTCATGTAATATAGTCTATTGTGATATCGTATGCAATTTAAAAGACCGTAATTATCATATATTTTTATGATTAAGACTAAATACATTGTCTTATGCAAAGAAGCATAATGGTGTAGTTATGACATCAGTTTTGACTCTCATATCTAGATATCTGGTGGAGATCAAAAAAAGTATGTGTGAGATTGGAATTTTTGCATTCAACCATTTATAAATATGGTTTTAAACCTAATGCGTGTTATAAGCTATTGTATTTACCTGACCTACCAAACTTGTATTTGATTCTCTTAAGAAATTTTGTCACTGTCATCTGACACTGTGGTTTGGTCTGGCCTATAATACCTAAATATTTTGATTGTTTTTATGGAGAAAATCTGTAAAAAACTGTTTCTTTCTGTGCTAGTCGACAACATGCCACAGATACTGTGTAAATAGCTTGTATTGCTGTAATTAATTCCATTCTTTTAATATTCTGTGAACTCTGTGAATACTCAGAAAATATTCATAAGAACAAGGACATGCACAATAATGTCATATTTGGTGGCATTAATATTAGACTCTTGTGAGCACTATAACTGAAAAGCAAACTAATGATGCTAGAGAGTGCTTTTATCAGTAGAGCGTTTCATGGGGTATTCATTTATTAACAGTCTGTTATCTGAGATCATTACATTTTAAAAAGGTTTATTTTGCTTGATCTCAGCCGTGTGAAGCACCAACTTTAAAGCCTCTGCCCATTGGTTATTTTGCAGTGAGCTGAACGAATGCGCTAACATTCACCTACCAACATCAGTTCAGGTGAACGTCACCAAACATAATTTAAATTCATGACCCAAGTCATGCCTGGCACAGTGCAGAGACGTTGACGGAAAGCAAACTTCCTAAGCAGGGATTTAAATAATAGAGAAGATTTTTTTTGACAAAAATGTGCAATTTTATGTTTATAGCTGTCACAACATCGTTTTAGGCATAATTGTTAAGCTTTTTTGACAAAGTTGACTTATGCTTTTGGTGTGTTTAGTTTTAAGCTTTTAAACAGTATGTCATATGACTGTATCCATGGAAACAAGGCATTAAAAAAATGTCGTACTTGCGGAGGGAGGCTGATGAGATTTATAATGTTTTTTGTTTATCATTTGTATGCCTCTGTCTGCAGGTATGTGTAAATGATGGAAGCGCAGCAGGAAGTGATGCGATTCAAATTGCAGTCAATAACTCTGACCTCAGAGCTCAGCTCTACTCTATGAAACAAAACCACTGGGATCTAGCGTATACCACCTGCCCTGTGAAACTCAGTCAGAGAGTGTCACTCCTCACTCACAGGAGCAAAATGTCAATGGCCGTAAGCACAAATCTGTACACAGGAGGTTAGCAGCCTGTTAATTCAAAGAGACCATGTTTGTGCTAACGTGCATGTGTTTGTATGTGCGAAAAACAGCGGCGGCGTAATCTGGAGGAACCTGTCTCTAAGCAAACCTACAACAACATCATATCACAGTTGGATCTCATATAAAATGGCCTCAAAAGAGAGTCAGATGCCTTGAGCAGTCTTTGCATCGGATTTATGAGGAGCTCCACCTGTTCCCTCCCTCTTTCCGACATGGCACTGACATTTTGTGATATTTCAGCCAAATGTCACGAGACAGACTGCGATGAACAAGCGTACAGAATGTCCCGCAGAAAGAGATACGCATGCAGCGGTACTCAAACGAAAGTTCACGTTTGATTCGCTGTGCTCGGGTGCCGATACGTGACACAGAGGAACACAGGAGATAGGGTCGTTATGTTAGCGAGGTTGCAAAGCTGAGAGGATCTGGCTAATAAGGTCACGCTGTTTGATGCTAGTTGGTTCCCACGACCCCATGTCAAGGATGTGAAGCGTCCCAAACACAAGAAGATTGCCATTTTAAGAAACTGTAACTGGAATGATCATAGCTGTTAAATGCATGGGCCATGATCCTCATGTTAAATCACTGAGGGTTTCCTTTTTAACTTCCTTTTAAACATCTTGTTGGTGTAATGTGAAAATAACCGGGGGGCTTTCACTGAGAATAAACAGCATGTGACTTTCTCATTATCTGGGTCTATTCTGAGTGCTGGGTTGTGGAGGATGCAACACACCACTGCAAATTGACATATTTTACTCAGCATTTCCATGATCCAGACACCCCAATCAGCTCTTTAAAATTACAAAAGCACACTTGTCTTGTTGAAACTATGCATGTGTTGTTGTCGTATCATTTGATCATCATTTGATGAATTACTGCTGTGGTGATTGCTAGAAAAAGTACACAAACGTCTCTATGTTCTAAAATCAATTCTGTATTTCAACTGTTCTTTGTGGGCAGTAACAGTGCAGTGCAACTTTAAAGAATGTTAGCTAACATTCTGAGAACATTCCCTGTTAGCTGGTTAGTGAACATGACGCAGGTTTTTACGCAAAAAAGGTGGGCAAAGCCCAACTCTTTACTGAATTTTCCCCACTTTGTGAAATTTCATGGTACCACAGAGCATCCTATTTTTTTAAACTGTGTATAAAACCAGAGGGAGATAATTCTTTCCAAAGCATCACTGTCTCTCCCCAAACTCAAAAAGTCTTTCAGAACTTTCAAAGGCAGCGTGGAAAAGCCGTCTTGAAAAGAATAGCCTACCTCTTCACATCTCTCCTTCTTATTAATTTGTACTATGTCCTCTTCAAAAAGCAATCCAATTAGGAAGCGTTTGATGAGTTTAATGACAGTTAATTTTGTCAGGCCCATCCTCAAAGGCCTGGGTATGAGAGATGGACATTAAAAGGCTTTCAAGTGTGTTAAAATGCAGTCTGGAGGATGCTAATTTTGATCCACCATACGAAGGGGAATGGATCCCAGTGTAGGCAGATAAGTCCTGCTTGAGTTAACTTCCTGGTTTGGATTAGTGGAAAGGTGTAATTAAAAAGTACAATCTGCAGTTGCTTTCATTGCTGACTGACCTCAGTACTGACTCCTGATGCAGTCTCTGTGGGGCTACTTTTTTTTTGATGTACTGTAAGACATAAAATATGCCTCGAATGTTGCATATGCTGTTGAGGATAATGTAAATTAATGGATGTTGTTATATTTCAGAGCTGACTTTTAAAGAAGATATTTTGGACAGAAATCGCCATCAGTGAATTAAGTTGGTGTTTTCTTTGGATAAAGGCTACAAATAGGCCAATTAATACTTAATATAAATCTAAGTACCATAAATATAAAGATGTAAACTACTGTACATCTACCGTAAACTAGAGCTGTAATGCATAACTTTTCATAAACAATTAGTAAAAATCATTTCTTAAGCAAGTACATTCATTAACAAGTGTCTCATTAGCTCTATTCACAATGGTACAGTAAGTCTATAATGATTATTTATACTTGGGCTGTCGGGTCCAATTTCCTGGGAAATGTCAGTTTGACTTCAACATACAAAAAGAAAAGTACGTAAAGTAACCTGCAATTTTATGTTTTAAACAGACATAGCAGTAGAGTGGATTTAAATATGAACTGAGCAGGTGACTGAGAAAGTTAACACTTGGTTTCTCTGACTCTTCAATGTTGGGGAGAAACTAAAAACAGTGACTACCAACGTACCAACCAGCATTTTTCAGTAGTGTGACAGTAACTGTGTTTTCAAACCAAGTAACAAGCTTTTTCCCAAGTGCAAACTAATGCTACATGGATGTTTTTAAATTCATAATGTTTGTGCAGCCTTACAGTTGTCCGAGCTGAGTGAATAGTCAAACATGCTCTTCAAAACACCCAACATCTCTATCCAGTTCAAAAATGGCCCTGATTGAATATCATCTAAAAGTTACATATCTCAAATGAAATCGCCCCTCCAAGTATATTTAGTGTTGTTATGAGCTTTTTGTTAATGTTTCAGTGAGCACTTCTAATTGTGTTTGAACTTCTGGTGGTTGTAGCTTGTAATTATACATAACAGAACCATCTACTACAAGGGACAGCATAAAATAATTTGGTATATCTTATACATTATTTCTGGACACTTTCCCATGCCCCAGCTAACAGGGAACATTCTCAGAATGTTGGCTAACAGTCTCTAAAAGTTATCTCAAAGCTATCAAAAACATTCATCTGTAGAATATCGAAAACGTTATTCTTAAGTTGTTAGTGTAGTGTTTTAAAAATTTTACAGAACTAAAAAAATGTTTGAATAACTTATAACCAAGCAATAATATAAAACATCAGAAACTAGACATTTTGAACATTAGAACTTTAAAATAACATTTTTAACTTTTTTTTTACTTAATGAAAATGTTAGGGAAATGTTCTTATAATCTAAAATTGTTATCTGGATAATCCTTTGAGTCAAGTGGTGATTTTGAAGGATGCAATACATTTGACCACTGCAGTATAGAGAAAGTGCTGTTTGTGGAGCAAGTTGCACCAAAATCGCAAAAGTGGGCATGACTGCATACGGTGACTACTTTCCTGTCAATTAGCACTGAGAATTCTTCAGTGTGCCTTTGTGTGTCCTGAAACAGCTTTGAGACCTTTACAAACTCCATAATGTCTGTGGTTCCACCTCAGCGTGGGATGGAGATGATGGTGGTTATGACTGCAATGACATTATCCAAGCTTTATTTCTTTTGCGCACCAGCTCTAAAATCCAGTAACAATGCGTTCCTCTGAATGTTACATGTATCATCTCAAAGTGGGAGGAGATTGTCATTCCATGTGCTTTAACATACACGAAAAGATGACAGCCAGTTGTCTCACACGTCATAATATAATAGAGGACGTTCATAATGGAGAAAAGAACAGAAGAAGATTAGTAACTTCAAATGCCACACAACATGAATGAATGCTTTTCATCTTAATGTTGTACCTCAGAAAAAATACAGCACATAATTGAAGAGGATACTGTGACCTCAACTGCATCACCCTAAAGATATTTGTTTGCTTAAATTAGATGTTCAGAGTGAAGAATTTCATCAAATTAACAGCATACTTGTGGTACTGTGACCATAAACCAATATGCGAGCCACACAGTGTATTTTTTCTCCACATAACGTTATGTTGTTTTATCACTTATCATGAGCATTTGATATTTTTCTTTATATTACTGGGTTGGGGGGTTATTTATTTATTTATTTGTAGGAGAGCCAGTAGTCGGCTCAAAATTGCAAAAGTGCAGCAAATAAATCAAACAAAATTGCAGCTGAACTTGACAGACAGTGATGCATGTCGCTGAAGTCTTATCATAAAGCATACTGAAGTTGTGAGTGAACCACCTAGTTAAAAATTTCTGGCCAAATTGAAGGTTGTGAAACTACATTGCTATGTTGAGGCAAGTTACATATGCGCTTCATGGATACAGCAAAGCCCATGATGCATTGCAATGAGCGCAGTGAAAAATGTCATTGTATTATATCACCCACATGCATTTATTATATCACCCACATGCATTTATTTAAAAATTTCACCCAAGATTTTTGTGCGCTGTGTATCTTGGTGCTCCTTGGAGTAAGATTGTTAGTTTAGCTGCACCGAAACATCAAAGATTTGCTGTGTGTTAGTCTCTGGTGTGGTTCATGCAGGGTTCTGTCTCGAATGCTATTTATGTAGACAGCTGCAACTGTAGTCAGCAGACAGCGAGTCAGCACAATGGGTTTTGAGACAAAGCATGTAATATTTTTGGTCATGTATTTGAAATAGTCACCAATTTACAGACCAGAGAGACTGTGGTACTTATTTGTAGATAACAATATAAGTGGTTTGACTGACCCTGAGACAGATGGATGCCTCTCTGGAAAACTTCATTGTTCTCCTGCAGCTATCACGGAGAGATCTATAGTCCCTGTGTACTGTACCAGACACATCCTTGATGGATTTCAGCAAATATTTTCATCTCAACGTGGAGCTGAGTAAACAGTATGCGTGCGCAGACTCCCTTAGCAAAATCCACCAGATGTCTACCTCCTCCTGACAGATTAACTCTCTTTATGCAAACAACATATAAATATGATTCGAAATGCAGCGGTTAAAAATGTTAATGAGGAGACTTCCAAGTATGATATCTAAGCCTTCAGAGAATATATAAACATGCTGACAGTTTTGCACAGCCAGTTATAAACATGCCTTTAGTCCCTGGCTGCTAATGTTGTTTTAATTTTCATATCTCTGCAATTTATTAACACTTTTTTTACACTTTTAATTTTTGCCATATTAAAAGTTTTCAGTTGATCACAATCTAGTATCTTCATTCTAGATAAGTGTTCTTTGAAAGGCTGAGAAAGCAAATCCATATTTACATGATTGTCATCAGTAGTTTAGTTTATTTCAAGAGTATTCAACCTTTTTGGACCCCTTTGGTGGATGGTGGAACTGAACAAGGGACATCCGTTACATATTTATAAAAGCTTTTTATTATAAGCCTAGTATATAAAAATGCATACAGCACCATATTACTGTATTTCCATACTTTGTTTGCACTGTAAAGTAATTTAAATAATCAGTATTGAAATACACAGCCATGTACATTACATTTTAAGTTTAACTTTATCTTTGTTTATATTTTCGTTTAATGTCTATTGTATTTGTAATAAAAATTTAAAATTCTAATAATAAAAATGAGTTAATAAAAAACAATAATTGGTGAACCCTACCCTAAGGTACCTCCCCATTAGCTGGTCATGTTTAATTTTAAGTAAATCTAGTAAATGTGTGTTGCCCTAAATTTCATAAATTACGTATAGGCTTACCCTGGTATTTACATTCACCACATACCGTATGTAAACATTTATATTTTTCAAGGTATTTCGCACCCACATCTCTTATGTGGCAGGACTCTCCCTGGAATTGCATGAATAAATATGAGCCCATTAACGCATGTTAAAGTTGCTGCTTTGCACGCATACCCTCTTGTCATTACTATGTAAATTAGTCTGGCCCTACTTGATAAACAGAAACCTAGTAAGGAGAGGTGAAGAACGGGGGAAATGAAATCCAGTAGTTACAGAGCTGTGTACTAACTGCATTAAGCGTGCCTGGACTTATCTGTCGCGTTTACATTCCCAGACTGCTGAAAAATCACGCAAGTAGTTTGCACTCAGAGTTTTGGCAGAAATTGCTGCGTACAGCAGCAGTGATTATAACGAACACCAAGGCTAATGGCAGTTCGCCCACGGGTCGATAACACATTGATGGAAAAACGTAACAACGCGATTATTCATACGGTGAATGAACGTTTTGGCTTCACAGACTTGTAATTTTAATGCAGGTTTAACCTATATTTGCGGCTGAGTGAACAGGGCCTCAGAATTCAGAAGGAGGGGTGAGAGATTTTAATTAGATGTTCAGGAGTAAAGGCGATAACAAGCTGATGGATGATAGCGATACCCGCGGTCTTATCTAACAGTGGTTGAAGATGTGTTTTGTGTCCAGTTTGATACTCTGTAAACACATCGCATCACCTGCAGCGTCAGTCTGGTAGAGACTGACATTTCACATCGATATGAGACACGTCCTGTATTTAACGTGTACTGGATTGGGTTCAGATTTGGGGTGGGTTGCTGATGAGCACCAAACCCTCCCCATGATTGTCGGCTGTAGTTTTATCGGCACCTCGGAGGATGCGAAGCGTCAAAGTAAAGAACCAGCTTTGTACTTGTGAAATGGATTTTCGGATTCCTCCAGAAGTGTGAGCGTATTTGTGCAAGAGCGTCAAAGTGTACGTGATATGCAAGTGATACACAGTCATTTTTTCCACGTGAAAATCAATTTCGTTTCATGGCTGTCAATCAGCAAAATAAAATAAATAAATATTTTGGGAGCCAAAGCGATAACCTGACGCCGGAATGTCAGGGCCACATTTGTGTGAGACTGAAATGTTATTAATAAAATGACATTTTCTTCACATAAAAATGTGTCACTTGCAACTTCAACAAATACTTGATGCGAATGTCATTAGAGTCAGCACAAAATTACAATTGTGCTATAGTAAATGTATCATTTCACCAGCCTTCCTGTGAATTAAAAACTATGGGAGAAAGAGCTTTTCTTGTACTGCCCTTAGATTATGGAATGCACTGCCTGTTGTCAAAAAGAAAATGCTAGAAACATAACATTTTATTTTATTGCTTTGTAATTATTTTCGTTTTATTCATTATTCATTTTAAATATTTATGTATTGTGCAACTATGAATGTCAGAAATGTGCTATACACATAAAATGTATTATTATTGTTACTGTTATTATTATTTTTATTATAATTATGTAAATATTTGACAAAAAACTGAACATTATTCCACGTCTGCCCATGTTTTCTGGTCGGAAAGGTGACTTTTCCTGCTGTTTTGATTCTGTAAATGCAATATTCCATGTCCTGCTGTGCTGCCTTCATTCTCCTGAGCTTTACTGACCCACTGAGGTCACACTGATGAACCATCTGGGGCTGTGTCACATCTACACACACACATACTCGAGGGGCATTAAGGAGAAATACTCGTGCCATTGACTCCTTCAGTCAACCATGCTGTGCTGATCTCGGCACAGTGGAGCTCCTGTTCTCTACCATTTCTTATTCGGGAGTAAAGGGAGCTATTAGTTTTGGATGCAGACTCAATACAAGCTGACAGGCCATGAATGGTACGAATGGTACGTACCTGCCTCTTTCTTACACTTCTCTCCTGGTTGCTGGGACATTGGCTGTTTAAACAGTTAGTTCTGGTTCTTGAATCTGATTGGATGAGAGACGTTCCAAGTGTTGATATACAATCTGTTCTACAAATATGTATTTCTGGAGATTTTAGACAATTTAAATAATCAAGTTTCAAATACCACCTGTAAAACTGTATTAATTTATATAATCTTCATAATGTATGTAAGAAAGTTTTTATTTACTGTGGTGGAAACATATATTATTGGTACACTTGTAATAAGTGTAGGTATAGCTCAATATATTGTATAGTCAATGGTTTGACTTAATTCAATTCAAAAAGCAACTAATTAATTAAATGAAATGACCCAAATGTAGAATGTAAAACAGGCAACAAAAAACAATTTAATGTATCATACATTTATCAGAACGTGTGCACACACTGTTGTTTTTGAACCCCAAGCTGATACACACCTGCTATACCAGAGATGAAGAGGAAAAGTAATGACGCAGAGGAAGAACAGATGAAAGGGATTATTCTGTCAACCTGTATCAAACAGTTCAAAATAACTCAAACTGGATTAGAGAGCCCAAAATTCCATGCGTTTCCAAGTTAGGTAAATATGGCATTTTCAAGGGTGGTCTTGTGATGAGCGTCTTTCATGTGTGTTTATCTGCTAGAGTCTAATTTCAACCCAACAAACACTTTAGTTTTATAATGACAGAAATAAAGTTGCAATTTTCAGGTTATTAAGGGCATCAAAGACCAAAATGTTGAATCACTAAAACACTAATGCTTTGTTCTCTACATTCATGTAAGAACTGGGTAAGATTTCCAAAGAACTGAGCTATTTCCATACTTTAAACAATTTCTATCTTTGTGATCGTTAACAGACAAACAATAATCTGTTTGTGTAATTTTAAGGGGTATAATGATTGATAATATGAATATGAATAATAATCACATGACACCTGACCACCTTATATTATCACTAAGTATTACTATTTGTTACACAGCTCTCTGAAATATTGGATTGTGATTGGTCAATCACTGCATTCTGTGGTCAGGCATTTTTGTATAACAACCACCAAACTGTGCAATTGACTGTTAAGCCATGCAGCTGGTCTCATTCATAGCTGTTCTAATTCAACGTCTCCTGTAGCTATCTGTGGTTTATTTCTGAATGTCAGCTCAATCAATATTACATGTCCGTTCATTTTTTTTGGTAAGTACCAAGTAGGATAAAGTACAGCCAGCCAATTATTATCACAAAATAAAACCTCTCAGTTGTTGCTTTGGTACTTCAGTTTACCCCTTGACATATCCTGTTAAGCCGATTCCATTGAGGACTGTATGCAGCTAATCCAGAAGATGGTGTCAATGGCCTAAAATATAGAATAAAAACAAAAATCTTTAGTTAGAATGTCTGTTCTGCAGCTATTCTGCAGTATATAATGATCTTGTGGGGTAATGTGGGTCCAATATCTGTGTTAAGACCGATAAGCATGCGCTTTTTTTGTAAAATACAGGGCAGAACGAATTGTGACTTATTATAATATAGCAGTCACGTCATTACATGTATTAGAGTTGGAGGATTTGCAGTGTTGACTAAATTCTTTTCAAATTTAATCTCATTCTAATCCTCGCTGAAGCCTAGTTTGTATTTCATGCCCGCTGGTATGTTGTTTCCAATGCTATGACTTATATAGCCAGTGAAATGATAATCCTTACTGTCACAACGCTGGCTCACTTGCTTTCTGTCAAGAGCACTCTGAAAGCCCTCAAAAATAACCAACGGGCTGGGCTCTTCCTCACCCCATTGAAGGAGCATCTCCATCCCTCTTCACACACACACAGGTCCCCCTGGAACAAACCTCCTGTCATGGGGATTAATCAACAGCCCCTCTCCCAGATACCACAGACCCTCAGAGAGCAACACACCAGCTAACAGGGAATGCTCTCAGAACATTCTCTCAGTTATCAAAAAATGTTCTTGTAGTAACATTAATAGTACTTTTTTTAACGTTATATCATATATATCAAAAACCTTATTCTTAAGTAGTTAGTGGAACATTTCAAAAATGTTACAGAATTAAAATGTTTGAATAACCTTCTTATAACCACTGGACTTTCAAAATAACATTTTTAACATTTTTGTCACTTAATGGAAATTAAGGAACGTTAGGAAAACGTTCTTGCAATCTAAAACTGTTAGTTAGGACACAGTCACCCAACACTGAATCTTTCTGTGTGGGAGTTTCCTGTGTGGGAGATTCCAGAGCTGCTGTTGCTGCTCATAAAAGCGCTACAGTTATGAATAATAGGCCTGAAGAATATAATGCTAATTTATGCAAATAACAGGTGAGGGGTTCGGTCTCCTTGCATAATCCAATAGATTACATGGCCTGCAGTAGTAGTGTGTGAAAAATGGTCCATTTTGTTGCAGATTTATTTTTATCATGTTGCACAAGAAGTTCCATCTTTCAAAATATAAGACTCTTTTATAACAGATGCACTTTTAAATGTCCTTCATGCAGTCCGTTTCAAAACAAGACATAAACTAGGACTCCTAAACTTTCTTTTGAAGGTCTGGATTATCAAAACCAAAAGTCATAGGACATTTTAAACATAATACACTGAGGTCCAGACATATCTTCCTTGCTTTCAAAATGTCCAGCTAAAGATTTATCTGCAGCTAAGTTGTTTGCATAAATAGATTTGACAGGATGAGAGACCTGCATACTGTGGTCTGGATAAGTACAGCAGCCAATTATCTTAAACTTCTCTGAATTTTATTTTAACAAAATGAATTAAAGTGTCAGATGAAATGATTAGTGGTGACAAATGATACATTTTGCCTGCAGGTTTATCCCGGCTAACAGGGAACGCTCTTAGAATGCTGGCTAACATTCTGTAGAAGCTCTCTCAACGTTATAAAATGTTCTTGCAGTAACATTAGTATAATGTTTTGTAATGTTATATATCAAATATCAAAAACATTATTAAGTACTTAGTGGAACATTTTAAAAACATTACAGAATAATAAATGGTGAAATACTGTTCTTATAACCAAGCAATAATGTTAATACACCATCTAAAAAATGGAACGTTTTGAACATTCTCAAAACGTTCTAAATAATGTGTGCAACATTTTTGTTACTTAATGGAAACATTCATACAATCTATAATTGTTAGCTGGCATTGAGATACCTTGGAAATAAACATCTTAAGTATTTAAAAAGAGTCCAATGAAACCATTATATGATGGTAAACAATCTGAAACCAATCAATATTTGTCCCCATGATGTGCTGATTAGTTTATATAAGCTAAAGGTAATTTCATGTCACAGTGTGCAAATATATGCTGGAGGATCAATAAACATCAGCTTGAGGTAGCTGGACAGAGTCTAAGGGCCTTTTTGACACAGAGATAAGAAGAGTGAATTGGTCTTTTGTTTTCATTCATAACCAGACATACTGGCACCCTTGTATCACTGGAGCGGCAACATCAGCTAGTGTTTATTAAATTATGAGGTGATTATGGACTGTCTGACTAACCCTTTTACATCTAACAGTCAGTTGCATCTTTGTATTCCAAAAATCAAGTAGAGCCATAATGTGATAAGATAAGAAAGAGCAGTTAATGAACAGTGTCATTAAAACACAGTTTATTGTCCATAAGTAGCAAAGATATCACAGATCTTTCTGTCTGCCGATTCTTCAAGTTATTTTTGAGTGTATATCTGCTTTATGGTACTAAACTACGTCAGTGTGTTAGTTCTTGGATAAAAGCTGGATACAATAAAAAAGTTACATGATGTCAAAAGATCTTTTGTTATGCTTGACTCACTTAGCCTGAAGATTGTTCTCCTTATGTTCCCTTATACGTTTTTCACCAAGATAAATGTTACACTATCATAATTCATTTTAGCTGTGACCATATTGAGTACCCCATCATGCACATGCATTAGTTCCCACAATGCCCCACTGAGAGCTGTTTCCATTGCATTCCCTGAGCTTCCATTTCAGTTCGAAGAATGAGAAAGAGATACTGTATATACAGAGGAACGAAAAGATCTCTGTGACTGTATTTCCTGCTTATGTTGGGGTTTCATACCCAAACATTTGGCATGCACTCATTTTCTGTCTGTATGTTATCTTTTAATTGCTTTAATTTTCTCAGAGTATGTGTGCATGTACGTATGAAACAGTGAAAGAGAGACACTGCGCACTTGTTCAGATAAAAGCTTTGCTTCTTGTTAGAAAAAGATGCTGTTTATTCTTGCTTCTTTAATTTCTTGATTATTTTCCTGCATGCAGTGATATGTGTCTGTGGAACAGATTGCTGTTCACTGGAGGATGCCTTTAATGTCTTAATACTCATGATTGTTTTTAAGAGGTTGACAATCTCCTTAATAAAAAGTTTGGAAGTTTAGAAAACAGTATATTTTTCAGTTAATATCTCCTCAATTTTTTAATAAAGAGCAGATAACTGTGAATTTCTGCAGCAAAGCTACATTTAAGATGTTCCTGTAAACACTTTGAAGTAAGCATGGGTGGATTGGAATAATGAGGGAAATACATGAGAGGAGTCTACATTGTTTTGGCTCATTAAGACCCTGTTTCATACAGCAGCCTCACACTGTGTGGTCCTCCCCAGAATTTGTACTTTGCCGCATGGGCTGCTGGGTAATAGTCCGAGGCGAGGTTCAAATCGGCATGGGTTCTCGATGGGGGCGCTCATGAGCACCCTTATGAAATGACAAATGCAACCCTCTATGTTTATGTGGATTTCACAAAGGAAGGTCATGAAACTGCAAGTCCACATTAAGTGTGGCATTTGGAACAAGGCCTAACAGAGCCAGAAAACATACTTGCATTTTTGGTGACCTGTGTTCCTTTATATTTATAAAACCTATGTGTAGGAAAACAGTGTAGGAAAACCATGTGTACATGAGGACATAAGACGCAGAACATTAAATAAGCTTTCAGAACATCAGTTAAGGTGTTTACATGCAGTTCAAAATTGGGAAAATGCAAAAATCTGCCGCTACAGTTTTGTTTAAGCCAGTTTTGTTTATGACCTTTACACCACTTAAGGTGTTTTCACGACCTTACATCGCCAGCTTATTAAATGTAATCAACATTGTGCCTGTGCACCCACAAATCATATTTTCTTTACACTTTCAAATCCATAAATGTATTCTAGAAATGTTCTGTTCACAGTATATTTAAATGGTATGCAATTACTGACCCCACAGTAGTGAAGGAAGGGCATCAGGTTTAGCTGCATAACGAGGAGTCGTGAATAGATACAAACAGCCCCATTGATTACAGTTCATTAAATCATACAAAGCCTTAATTACAAGTATAATTAATGTTTTACTTTGCACCTCTCCACCACGTGCTGTGGGATCAGACTCAAACAAAGATGTTTCTTGCTTCTGGTTTAGGCCAGAAAGATGATGTAGACCCTAGAGATACTACAGAATCAGAATCAGCATTAGCTTAAATGGCCAAGTGTGCACACATGCATGGAATTTGTTATGGTTTCCAGGAGCTCTGTACATTCACGCATATAGTGCAACTATAGGGCAATGTATAGAGCTCTATACATTCACAAGTATGTTGGTAATCAAACAACAGTGGCACCCATTGACTTCTATTGTATGGACACAAAAACCACTGACTACTGACACATTTTTCAAAAAAAACTTTGTGTCTGACAGAAGAAGAAAGTTAAAAAATAAAAATGTTTATTTTGGGGTGAATTTTCCCTTTAAAGTAATACACATTTACTGTTTACTGGCTTATTGCCTGGATTTAGCTTCTTACACACCAGTCTAACCCTTATCAGTAAAGCTACCTGCATTTATGGCTTGCAAGACTGTGTGAGTGTGAAGGTCACAGCATTCTCAGATTTCAGGAGGGTCAACCAAGTACAGAAAGACTTTGTGGTGAAATCACTGAACAGCACGGTTGGGAAAAAATCAGAACTGATTCCCTTTTAATTCATGAGTGTGAATTTGAATTGAGTTGGCTTTATTATTCTGGGAAATAAAGTGTAACTCCACACAATTCTGCATCATGTTTGATACCTCAGTTGTAATTTAATACAAATTCAGGAATTGAATTAGAATTTAAAAATCATTCTCAGTTCAATAACAAACAGTGTACAAATCTGCTGAACAGAACGCAGCCTTTAATTTAATTATGTTCTTTCTGCTTGGCCATTGGTTTATTCATATATTCACTAACTTACTCACTCTATGCATGATGTTGTCATCTTAAAGGAAAGAAGTGATTGAGCACAAATATAATATAAACCCTTTCCCCATGTGTCATATAATAGCTCATTAAAACGCATTCCAATATAATGATTTTTCTCACCCACCCACAAATGTGAAATTTTAATAAATAAAAGATTCTAATCAATGCTGAGAAAGCTAAGAATAAGACTGTGTAGGCTGTTTTTAATATTATATAGTGATCAACACATTTTGCATTTTAAATAAGTTTCTACATATATTGTTTCAAATAAGCCAGATAAACAAGTAAACTACTTCTCTCTCTCTCTCTCTCTCTCTCTCTCTCTCTCTCTCTCTCTATTGTCTCTGCTATCTTGCCTGCAATTTAATGCAATAATAAAGTTGTTTTCCAAGATAAGAACATTTCTGTATAACAATTTGGTCCTTCTCTGAATTTATTTTCAGTAGTATTACCTATAAAGATTCCTGAATATAACACCCTGAATCTTTTCTGTTCTTACTCATCGGCCCATTGTGTCTCATCGGCCTCTTTCAAAAATGTCGTCCCACCATTTATTTATTTTTATTTGCCGTTTCTTAACGTGCTTTGCTGTAAAAAGGGCCACACTGACTGATCCACATATCACTTATACACAGAAAGTAATTGGAAAAGAAACCTGCCAATCAACGCTCACAAGCCGAGAGCTCATAGCAGGCAGCTGTGAAAGTAAGATAAGAGACTGTACAGCGGTACAGTTGAGGAAGATGCACGGTAATGTTCTCACCTCAATCTCGTTTTAAAATGTCATAAAGTAGTAAAGTAATATTACTCTCAGAACCTAATGCCTGCTGATAACAAGCATAAGGTATTAGCTACTCTGTATGCGTCTGGATTGTGGGAAAATAAAATTGGATGGCTAAATGAACCAGGTACTCCACTGCCAAACTCACCAACCCAGGGTGGCATAACCTTTAATATGCCTTGATCAATTATTAACATCGTAAAAACATTTTACGCTTCTGTAGGTGTATTAGCAAAGAAATAAATAATTTAATGCATATGGGAAAATTATGCAGACAATAAAGCTCTATGCGATTTGAAGACAGTATATATTCTGATTTACATATTCTTCGTTTTCCCAAAGTGCAGCAAAGATATCCACATTACATAAGCTACTTATGCACAAGATGTGAGATTTTGGGGAGAGAGGAGGAGAGAAGTAGAGAGGAGATAAAAGGGGAGATGGGACATTAAACACAGATTAAATCTCCTCTCTGGAACACACTGACATTCTTGTGATAATTCTTATGATAATTGTATTTCCATTCATTGTTCTTAAATTCACAGGAAATACAGCATTACTCTGATTGTGAAAATGATGACCTTTTCACAGTCCCTGGACCTTTTCTTTATTTGAAGGTTTATTATAATATTCTAGTGTAAAAACATACCAGAAGAGCTTATTTTCATACAAAGATTCATTGTAAAAGTGTGACCACAGAGAGACGCCAATGTGTTAACAGCAGACCGACCAATCAGACAAACGTAAAGGTCATTTGGAAGAGAAAAATGCTAATTGGAAAGGCCTCTTTACAATATGCATTAATAGTATGTAGTAAGATAACCTAATTAACCAGTTGTGCATATATATTTTAACAACACACTATTATAGAATATAGTTTGACTAGACATGAAGCAATGTCCTGAAAGTTGTGAAAGTTTTTTTTATCTGGTAAGTCTGTCATACCACCAGGATGAACTGAACAAAACTGTATGACTTCCGTGAATCACTTGACAACATCAGCATCAGAATTCAAGGACAAGCTTAGCAAGAAGTTACATCAACTGCCAGTATAATCTGTGCAGAAAATAAGCTACATGTAAAGAAACAGCAGTAATGTAACAATCCAGCTGAATATCTGAACTGAGACGGCACCATCCACCACTATACACACACCCACTAAATCACACACTAGGACAATAAAAGAATGATCATAATATTGCTTTCTGTTTAGACAGTGTTAAATTAAAGTGGCAGTAAATGTTGCTGTTATATATTTTACATACTTGCACTGTTACACTTTATACAGTTTAGTTAGATATGTATTGGATGACTGCTTATGTATGTGATCAGGTCTGGAACATCATTTATTATGATTATGATTACTCAGATAACAAACTGTTCTCTTAAAGTTCTCAGAGTTATTTCAGCATTCTCTCAAAGTTATCAAAGAAATGTTCTTGCAATAACCTGCAATTTTATGTTTCAAACAGAGATGGCGGTAGAGAGGCAACAATTACAGACATCAGCTTAAATTCTATTATTATGTGTCTTGCTGTTGTATTTTGATGTCTGCATTGAAGGATTCAAGTACTAAAGAAAATTCCGTGTGTATGCAAGCACACTTGACAATAAAAATCTTTCTAATACTGATTCCTTTTGAGATTTGAACATCTGAACAGTTCTTTAACTACTGAGCTAAATTCTTAGCAGTTGCAGTGAAGCTTTTCAGTTGTTGTTGTTTTTTTTGTCTAGCATTTTGTCTAGTTTTTTTGGCTAGCATTAGCTGACCTCAGTGAAGTGCACTCACCAGTGCACCAGTCCCTTGCTGTCTGAGCTGTTGTGACTAGACTGAAAAAGGGAAGCGAAATAAAGAGAAGGCTGGTGGGATTTCACGAGGACTGTGTTAGACAGAAAAAGCAATGGCTAGACAGCACATCAGAGACCATTGTGCTCTTACACACAAACATACAGACACTACACATAAAAAGATGATAGACTCCTTGCAGTGGTGATAGGAATACACACAAAAATAAGTTTTTTCCATCCAGTCTTGTTCTGGGCACTAGAGATGTATAGTATGCTTGACAAAAGGCATCAGTTTGAAAGGATTTACAGAGAGACCAAGAGGACAGGAAATGGTTTGCTTTTTTTGGTAATGGCCAGGCAGTTACTGTATACTGCCTGCTGACTAGTATATGTGGTAAGGTGACCACAACCCACTCAATTTCCTGTCTCGATTGTGTCTTAGAACCACCTGTCAGGTGTTTTCAAAGTAGATTTTTTTAAAACACTGTGAGAAAGTGGGAAAGGTAGGCACAAAAGTGCAATGAAAGCTTTAAAGAACATTTCTTAGAAATTCTGAGGCTCTAAGAATCTTGTTCAAGCAGACAGTCACTCTTTTGCTTAAAATGACTTTTGACAAACATTTTACTTCCTGCCCTGATCTCTCAGCCACACTCATTCTATATTCGCCTCAAAGACTCCGTGCTAGTTTCTACTCTTGGTCTTCAAAATACACAGCATTTGTTTTCGGGTTCCCGACTGGACATTCACAGATCCTAACGTTCCAAAACTCCAAACTGATTGACTTCTGCTCCATAACACCAGGGAAGTTGAATCATGGGATCTTATGTCAGATTCAAGCTAACAATTTTAGGTTGCAAGAACATTTCCATTACATTTCCATTGATAACAAATACATTAAAAATGTTATTTTTATGTTTTTATGTTTTTAGACATTGTATTAACCTTATTGCTTGGTTGTAAGAAGGTTATTCAATCATTTTTAATGCTGTAACATTTTAAAAATGCTACACTAATTACTTATGAATAACATTTTTACTTCAAGAAAACTTTCACAGAACTTTTATGGAATGTTAGCCAACATTCTGAGAATGTTCCTTGGGAAGGCTGGGATGGCTAGCCTGAATGTTGTCTTGTCTCAGCTCAGCCAGATGAACAGATTTAAGAAGCAGTTTCTACAACAGTTTATGTTTTCTATTGATGGAGAGAGAACCTTTGCCCTTTACTCACAGCTCAGTGTGCATATTGATTGTTAATGCTGATGGATTTGTGAATTTGGAATTCAGATTTTCTGAATTCTTTAACTGGTTTTCCTCATCTGTACAGTAACTGATTTCTTGCCTCTAATGCTTTGTTTTATATTCTGCAATAGACGGACAAGCAATGTTCAAAGTTTTGTGAAGGTCAAACTTCTTGAGGAGCTACTTTCCTCATATGAGTTGTGTGCGGGCCTGCTTTGCTGATATAATTCAGTTTGGATTGTTTTGTCCCCCTTGAAAAATCAATAATAACACAAACATTTATTCTGCAGACTCATTCTATGCCTGGATGTTTGCACCTCACCTTGACCTTTGCCAAGACTTTTGAGGGACAGGCTGTATAGCAGGATAAGCAGTACCTTCTCTTAGTGGGTTGACGAGGGAGTATTGATCTAACTGAGTTTATAAGGTCAGGCTCTGGACAGATATACTCTTCTTATTAAGCTAGGGGTGGCAACAGAATATCTTTAATTCCTCAAAGAATACTGCCAACAGTGACAGTTGGTTGACAACTACGTGGTTCCAGTACTCCAGTACTCCCATACACTAGATTAGTGTGCATTGTGTGTTTGGTCTAGTACTGTATGTTCCAGGCATAGTGAGTGCACATGTATAGTGAAAACTAGGACAGATCCCTAGCTAATAGGGAACATTCTCAGAACATTACCTAATGTTCTCTAAAAGTTCTTTCAAAGTTGTCAAAACATGTTTTTAAAGGAACATTAGTAGAATGTTTTTCACATTATATACCAAATATTGAATTTCTAAGTTGTTAATTTTAAAAACATTACCGATTTAAAAAATGTTTAAACTTATAATCAAGCAATAAAGTTAATATAACATCTAATTCGGGACATTAAACCTTAAAGTAACATTTTTTGTTACTTGAAAATATTATGGAAGCGTTCTTACAACCTAAAATTGTTAGCAGGGATCTTGGATCAGATATTTTGTAGGTAAAAGCTTTGTAGATGATTAAGTTTAACACTCGGACACAATCCTGTAGCAAGACACGCATATATCTGTAAATCATAGAGAAACGTTGGCTTAAAAAACCTTTTTTAAAAGCAAATTGAAAAATGAAATCATGATGGGATTTACAGTATAAAAGCCATTTGTACCTTTCATATGGCTGAATTTAATTATATTCAAAACTTAACACATCTGAATTATAGGTGAAACTGTGGATTTTGTCATTTTGTCATAACATTAACATGCGTTTCATTAATTTACAGCCTGGCGTGCAAAGTCACCAAACAGACTGAAATGTCAAATTGAGTAAATGTGTGTTAAATAAATGTGACAGCGATTTACTCTATAATAAATACAGTAAAATCAACCTATGAATTACAAGAATGAATAAACATTTAATTGTACATTTTAAGGTTGTACATAAGTACAAATGTTTATGTTTCAGATGTTGTTAATATAATACACAAAACATACAAACCCCTGCAAATGACTTTGCAGTAAGTAGATAGACAGACAGACAGACAAACAGACCTAAATCTTAAAGCAGAACCTATAAATAATCATTTATAATTTGCATTGAGAGACTGAGATAATGTGAAAGAACAAAGATGAATGTGCCGGGGCAGAGATCACAGCAGTGCTTTCTCCTCTGTGTTGTTTAATGTCTCTAATGAGCTTTGTTCTGTTGCTTAGTAAAAGCTTCACATTTTCATTTTCACACTTTCAGGTCGACCACCGTTTCTCCAGGCCAAGGATCTCCTGACCACATACACACAAAAGAGAATATTCATTATCCTCTGGCTGTGTATGTGTGCGCACAGAGGAAAAGGTCTTTGTCAGTGGGGGTTAAGAAAGAGATTTATTATTAAAAATCACCTGGTTACAAATGTATTTTTCCTTTTGGACTGCAGTTTTGTGTTTTGTGTGTCATGATTCTCAGCTTTGTTAGACATGTCTAGACAGAACCCAAATAACAAACCCAACATTAAAAATAAATACTAATACTTTTCCATCATGTGAAAAAAAACAAAAACATTAAAGTTCAAAATGAATAAACAAAACTTAAAATGCAAAGATAAGAAAAAAATATTTGTTAAATTAGTTATTTGTTAAATAAATACAAAAACATTAATAATGTCAAATGTACAGCTTCACATTAAATGTAAATCAAGTTTAAATACAGAAAGAACACACATTTTTAAGATGACATGTTTTTGGAAGGTACACCCAGTAATGTTCCTCTCTTTAAAGTTATCATTTCATAAAGAATCGGAATTTGTTGGAACAATTTTTTGGCACTTTGTCATGTAGGGCGGGACTTAAATGTATTTGCTGGGAATTGATTGGGCAGTGAGAATGCAACCAAAAAACTTTTATAGGTAACAGGACGTCAGACGCCTATACTTTGTGTCTGTGACAGTTAGCCAAATACAACATACTTAACAGCAGCAGGGCGTACGGCAACAAGTCCGTAACAAGAGCAGCAGTGAGAGCACAGTTCTGGTGCTGACCCAGCTAACAACTTTAGGTTGTAAGAATCCTAATGTTTCAATAAGGTAACAAAATAATAAAAAATGTTTTGTAGAATGTTCTAGGAATGTCTAGTTTGTTTTTCGGTGTTGTATTAACATTAGTGCTTGGTTATGAGAACATTATTGAAACATTTTTAATTCTGTAATGTTTTAAAAACATTCCACTAACAACTTAAGAATAACTTTATTAGTAATACTTTATTAACAGTAATGACATATAATGTTATACTAATGTTACCGCAAGAAAGTTTTTGGCACACATAAGGCACACTGTGTTTGCCTTATGTGGTTTTTATACCATAGACGTATGAAAGGGGTGGGGTTACTTATTTGGATATTGGCTTAGCTGTCATGTGGCTTTGTGTACGTCAACTCCAGATCCATCCCCATAGTGCCAACCCTGTGTGTGTGTGTCTACCATTTAATTTACATCGAAAGTGCTTGACTTGTCATCGGTTGTGGATGTTGACAGGGCAAACGATTTCACTGCTGAGATGTGGTTTCTAAAACAACATGGAAAGTTGGACTTATGCTTTTTAGTTCTAAGAGGTTGTGATTTATTGATTAAGGAGATTATGTTTTATTCACGAGAGGAAGAGCGAGAGAAAGAGGGAGCGGTGTGTGTGTGTTGAAGGAAAAGGTTTGCTAGTGGATGATATGGTTATATACAGACGTGACAGGAACGCTGCGTGTTAGTTGTCAAGGTCTATTAGCATCAGGTGCTAACAGATTAAATGCAACATCCTACATCTTGTCTCCATATTTTCAAATAGATGTCCCTGCCTGTTTCATGAACAGAGCTTGTGTATTGGATTTTCATCATCTGCTTTTATATAAGTGTGGCAAAAATAGCAAAAATTATATATATAATATATATATATATATATATAATTATATTAGCCAACCAATACATACAGTAAAAAACGTACTGTAGCTCTCAGCACACATTTTCACACCAAGCAGAGATTTATTGATATGCATACCTTGATTTTTATCCTTTCTGGTCATCAGGATAAAAATGTGGACCAGTCCATGCCCTTAAACCCCGATCCATGCAAAGAAAGCCATTCATGAGCCTGACTCGAAATTCTGGATCTGTTATTAGCTAATAACATGCTGCCTCAGATATGTGCTGTGTGCGTGTATGATTGCGTGTTCTCCAGCTAAGAGACGGTGAGTCTATGGCTCTTCACAACTCATCGTCTGGTCAAATCTGTCAACCCTGATGAAAAATGAAGACACTGAGTTCTTGACTTGTGTAGTGACTCCAGTCAGCTAACACTATACACAACAAACAATTTTTGGTTTTCGTGTTGGTACGTGCACACATGTCCTAGTTTGCAAAATATTCTATGGTAAAGATGGTTGTATGCATGAGATTTGACTTAATGAATGCAAAGCTGAAATTTCTAAGGACTGAAATCACACAGCGTTTGTAAGACTGCACATATGCAATCCCTAGCGAGGGGGATCAGTACAGACTAACTGCTTAAGTGGCTCTTCAGGGGTTTAAGAAAACATCGATTCAGCCCTTAAAAAACCTCATTGTGTCTTCTGTGAGGCTCTTGTGAGACATGTGGAGCATTACTGGTATGGAAATATTAAAATCTTGAAGGCTCAAACGAGAATATAGGAGTCTTGTGGGAACATGTGAATCAAGTAAATTGGCTAACATGTTTTAGCATAACGTAATAAAACCTTCTCTTTTCCTCATATACATGAACAAAAACAACCGGACATATCTAATGTTAATGAATATGAGCATCATGCGGTTCTGTCAGCTTAATTCAAGCAGCATCACATATTGCATTTCTCATTTGTGATTATGGCATTATTGAATACAGAAGCTGGTTCATGGTTGCCAAAACATACATGTTTTGAATCTGCACTTTTTGTTACTTCCTATAGCACAAAATGAGGTGGCGGATGGGGTGGGTTGGAATGCTCATCCATCTTCTCCTTCATAATTAAACCTTTGAGATTGTGCCAGAAGATGAAACACTGGAGAAGGTCTGTTGTTTGGAGAAGATTTAGAGAACGCAACCTCTATACACAAATCATTCAGCGCATTACATCTCATTGGAAGAGGAAGGTTATTGTGGAGGAGATGAAAAAACATGCATGTGCAAGAACGGCCCTACGACTAATCCAGACATGGAAATCCATGTATGAAATGCTCCTTTTGTGAGTAATCCAACACAGTTTTATAAGATTAATAATGCGAACAAGTATTTTGCCTGTTAAGGACATTGGACATTAAACAGCATTGCAAAGGCAGGGATTGTGCAGTTCTAAAGATTCCTTGAATGTAGAAATGATGTTTCACTCGCCTTCCCTTTTAAAGATGCTTAACAAAGAACAATCCTGGTCTTGACAATCATCAGATATTTTGATATCCTCGTTGTAGCTCACATTAACTTGTATGTATCTTGTATGTATACTCATTTATTTTTTTCTAAATAACTGTTCATAGTTTTATGAGCCATTCAAGGTGATTGTGGACTTGATAGTCATATAAGAGTGATGTGAACATGTGTACAGTATATAATGTTATTTTAATGTTTTATGTATAGATCCTGATAGGTGTGTTAGCAGTCACTGTACTGGATCATTTCAAATTCACATACCGGATTTGCAGTATCCCTGCTAACAGGGATCATTCTCAGAACATTAGCATTGGTTACATTCTCTCAAGGTTATGAAAAATGTTCTAGCAATGATGTTAATAGAACATTTTTAATGTTTATCTATCATATATATCAAAAACATTATTCTTAATTATTCTTGCTTGCATAATGTTCTTATAACCAAGCAATGACGTTATTACAGCGTCTAAACATTTTGAATGTTCCTACAACATTTAAAATAATATTTTTAATATTTTACCTAAAGAAAACATTAGTGAAACATTCTTACAACCTACAATTGTTAGCTGGGATAGCGTGTCACACTGCAGAATACTGTTGTCACTCCCTGAAACATCTCTTAAATGTTATAGTTATCATTGTCATTAACATCCTTTGTGTAAACATACCTTCACCTATATGTGCAGCTACAGCAAAAGGTTGACTTAGTCTGCAGATTAATTTGCATAGGTCTACTTTGTGACTAATTCACGTCTGTCAAATGTCTTCTTCACCATATTATTCCTGAGAAAGTGTGAAATCTCTCTTTTGACACGCGCTATTTCAAAAGAGATTTAAACATTATGCATTAGAACTCAAATATTTTCTGCACTTTTGTCGAACTTCATAATTTTCGAATGAGGTTGAATCAGTGTATAAGCTATGGTGTGCTCAGCTGAATCCGCAGCATAAATAAATTAAGCGTATCATTTGCGGATGTTATTATTGTTTTACTGTTTGCTTTATTTATTTAAGGTTTTACATGTTCTTCTATATCTGGCTGGAACTGTACAATGTGACGTGTCATAATTGGATTGGACCAGACCACTTTACCTGTTGGATAATTTTTTGGCTGCACTGCATGTAGGTTGCCTAGGTGACCTCCTATTCATTTATATGCAGGCTGTAGGATTGACCGGCTCTAAGTGTGCATAAAAATACATAGAGTGGCGTGGTTACCCTGCTAACAGGGAACATTCTCAGAACGTTGGCTAATGTTCTTTAATAGTTATCAAACTTATCAAAAACATTCCAATAATAATGTTATTATTATTAACTTTTTTACTGTTATATATCATATATCAAAACATTATTTTTAAATTTTTAAGTGAAACATTTTAAAAATGTTACAGAATTTAAAACATGTTTGAATATATGTTTTATATTCCAGTTTATATAACCAAGCAATAACATTAATACAATGGCTAAAAAAACATTTTTGTTACATAATGGAAATGTTAGAGAAACATTCTTACAACCTAAAACTGTTAGCTGGGTAGTTGGGCTGAGAACATTTTACAGTATATTTGTATGTTTTTTCACAAAACATTATGATACCTAACTTTGTATACTTTAAAATAGTTTCTATACTTCATTTTCTCTCTCTGCCTCTGTTTTCCAGACTTAGACGAAACCCAAAATGACCTCACTGACACGCAGTGCTACATTCATTATGAATTATACATTTTCCGCCTCGGTTTGTTATGACTACTGTGAGAATGTTGCTGCTCTAGTTGTAATTTCCAAGCTAATTACCAGCAGGCTAGCATCCCTACGTATGTACTGTGATAATCACCAGCCTTAGAAACAGAGAGGGAGGTAGAGAAGAGGAAGAATTGTAATTCTGACAACCGCAGTTGCTGCCGTTCTCTCTAGAGATGTACTGTTCTCGGCTTTAACAGCAGATTAACAATGACCAGTCCAGTCATAGCCGAGACACTGTGCTAAATCACAAATACCTCTGTGCCAGGGAAATGCCAGAATTGAGCAGGCACTTGTGGGTAAGCCAGATGGTTCAAGCACTGTCCTGTCTATTATTATGATGGAAACAAGAGTCCGAAGAGACATTTTGGGGACATTTTGAGACAAGCAATTTTTAAAAATGTTCTGATTTTCTGCCAAAAAGCCCTGTTCTGCATAGACAGAGGGTGCGTTGATACTGGTCTGTTGCTAAATGAAAGGCTTATACTAATGACTGGGTATGACTTATAGTCATTCTACTAGACTTGGGTTGACCAGCTTAGACAAACATAAATTGGCATGCTGGTTTGTTCTGATTTATGCTGGTTGGTGTTTGTTAGTCTCTCATAGCATTGGTCAGGTTTGCAGTTTATTCTGGCCAAGAACCACCAAATTAGGCAGGAAGAGCCATTACATTGACCAACATGTAATGCAGCCAGCCACAGTTAATTATATTTTACCTTGCGGGATTCAGTAGAGGCGGGTCAAAATTAAGTCCTTGAACCCACAATAATAAGCCAGCATAAAAAACTGTTTTCCCACAGATTTGAACAGAACTGTTGTTTTAAACATTTGCAGCATGTGGTTTTTGCAACTGCTTTTAATTTTTGGCATATAAACTCCGTGGGCTGAGATCTCCATTTGAGATAATTAAAGGTGCACTTTGCAGAATTTTCCAAAAACAAAAATAAAATAGTTTGGGTAAGTTGAGTAACTAATAATCCTGCATAGTACACCTTTAAGCCAAAGAACAAAATCTTGCTGGTGTAACAGTGTAACAGTTTTCAATGTTCCTGTAGCTCAGTTGGTGGAGCACAGCAGCGCAGAGGTTGTGGGATTGATTCCTAGGGAACACATGCACTGACAATATGTAGAACTTGACTGTACTGTAGGTTGCTTTGGATAAAAGTGTCTGCAGCAAAGTTATCAAAAACATTACTGCAGAAATGTTAGTAGAACATTTTCCTAATGTTATATTATAAACATTATTCTTAGTAGTCAGTGGAACATTATAAAAAGTTCAACATTCAACAACCTAAGAGTGTTAGCTGGGAAAGATCCACCCAAATGTTAACATTAGCATTAGCCTGGTGCTGAAATCACAGAGGCTCACTGTGAGGCAGTGGCCACCGCTGGTTAGCACGAGTGAAGCGCGTCAGAACACGTGGTGGAGCTGAATGATTTACAGGCCTGTCGGTCCCTGAGCAACTGGAGTAGCTGTGACTTCCATCCAACAGCATCTTTAATGAATGGAGAGAGTGTTAAAAATACACAGGTTGTCAATTATTGAACATCTTCTCTTTCTCTCATGTGCCAGGGCCCTTTCGATCTCGTTTATTGGCCTGCTACCTGTCTTTCTTTCTGTCCTTTTTTCTGTTTTTGCCCTCATTTCAAACACAGTCTCGCTCCATCCTCCCACCCGGGTGTATTTTCTGTTTGTCACTAAAGGATTATCATGAACAGGACTGAGCTATTAAAGTGTAAAGCTAGTAATAATACAGAGCAGTGGCTTCTTTGCTCCCTCACCTTTAAAGGAGCAGTGCAGTCAAAAATGGAAATTCTGTCATCATTTCTTTTTCCGTGCAGAAGATTAGGAGCGATCGGGGGTGTCGAGTTTAGTATAGCATCCTACAGAAGCCCTAAAACTGGGCCATACAACTATATTCCTAGTTTTCTGAAAATAACTTTCTGTGAGGTACAGACTGAAATGTCTGTGATTATATATTGAAAATCCTGTGCTTTGATTTACACATTTATTTACTTAAAGATGGAATATGCTAGCTGGCCTGACTAACTCAGTTGGTAGCGCATGAGACTCTTAATCTCAGGGTTGTGGGTTCAAGTGCTGCCCACTGCTCTGCATGTGGGTGTGTGTGTGTTCACGACTTGAAGTGTGTGTTCACTCCTCACCCGTGATGGATTAAATGCAGAAGTCACCATACCTGACCTGAATTCATCACTTTCTTTTTTAAACATCACATCATCTGATTGACGTCAAATCATAGCATCTTCAGAAACAGCCATTAGCCTTTTATTTTGTCACAGCCATGAAGTGTGAGTTGTTATTTGCTATTGCTAGCCAGAAGTCAAAAAGTCAAAAATCTTTGCCAGAACAGAAGCTCTTAAAGTTACTTTTAAAAGTACACCAGCATATACTGTACGGTAGGTGGTTTCAGAGCTGTAAGACGTGGACTTAAAGCCATAAAACATGTTTCTATTACAGGATCTATAATTACACTTATTTCAGCACCATTTTAATGGTAACTAAGGTCCCATTTGAGTGTTCAGTGAAGATATAAAGAGTTTCCCATTGCATCGTATTCCAGGGACTCAATTTTCAGAGTTTTGTTAACATAACATACTCAAACAAACCCTTAATGATCAACAGACGTATTAGTACACCAGTCTAACTCAATCTCTTTAGTAACCCTGTCACCCGTTTAATCACTGCTTCTGTATCACCTGGGTATTCATTAACTATATGGTTTAAAAAACTTGTGTTCGAACTTTGACTAGTTCAGATCTATATACGCATTTCCTTCTAAATGGCTTCTACAAATGCGGAAAGGAATGAAAACATGGTAAGCTGCCTAAAGATTGACGATATGATGTACAGTAGCGCGCCCAGGTCCCAGCAACACAACCATAGAAACAGAAAGTTTTCAGGGTTACGTACAACAGCTCCCCAAAAAGTTTTATATCTGATGACTTATGTTGAATTTGGTTATGGCTGCTAAGTGTGACAAATGGTTTATAGTGAGGTTGTATATACTGCTATTACGTCCATTGTGTGACTACCTGAGATAATAATAAAATCAATATCTGCTACGTTGTGGTCATCATGTAAGATGAATGATCGGAGAGTTAGACATATATTAATGATGAGGAAGAACCAGTATTGCTCAATGTTGCGGTGCTGCAAATCGCAGAGGGTGGACGGGGAGCGTCATGTGTGGGTACATACTGCCCCCTACAGGCTGACTCAGAATCGCTCCTCAGAGAGTGAGTGCCGTATCAAAAATAAAAATCTGATGAGCTACGATGCAAAAACAAAAAACAATGTGCTCCGTGAAACAAATGAGGACAGTTTTCTGAATTAGCAAGTGCTTTGCTTTGTCGCAAGTTCTCACAAACCAGAACTGCAGAGAGAGAGACAAAGAGAATTATATACAGAGAGAAAGCCCTTGTGAGACCAACATGTCTTCCAAAAGAAGATGAAGTCTCCTCACTGTGAGGTTAGGACAGACGTGTGCTTTCTCTGCAATAAATAATAATAAAATACTTCATTCCTTGATCACCATGTACACGATACTGTTTATTTGTTTTATTTGATTGCATTTTTATATTTTTGTCGCAGTTACTGTCACATTTTCTTGAATGCTTTAGCAATTTTAAAACAATCGTGACAATAATATTTTTTTACATTTACAATTGTGCATTTAAAGATGTGAGCTAAATCAAGAGGTGTGTTGTGTAGGGTAAACGCTTGCCTGGGAGATGCATAATGTTCCTGTAGCTCAGTTGGTAGAGCATTGTGTTAGCCACGCAAAGGTTGTGGGTTTGATTTTCAGGGAACACACATGCTGATAAATTGTGTGTCTTGAATGAACTATAAGTTACTTCTGCCAAATGAGTAAATGTAATGGTTTGTTTGTAACTTGGTGAACTTTGTTAGGTGCTGTGTGTATTTTCTACATGGAGGGTAGAACCTGTCAATCAAACTTGTGGCCACTTTAAAATGTGAGGCTCTTATTTTATTTATTGAAGTGTATGTCTCTCTCTCTCTCTTCTCTCTCTCTCTCTCTCTCTCTCTCTTTCTTTCTCTCTCTCTCTTCTGTGTGTGTGTGTATATGTGTGACACGTTTATGTCTCTCTCTCTATCTTTTCTGTGTGCGTGTGTGTATGTGTGTGTGTAATGTGTATGTCTCTGTGTGTGTGTGTGTGTGTGAGAGAGAGAGAGCGAGAGAGGAATGCAGTCAATGATAAACACAGAGAGCAGAGAACCAGTGCAAAAAATGTTTTTGTGGATCACTATAATGATGGGTTTGGTCACTGTTGATAGCTTGTAATTATAAAGAGACTTGTGGTACTTTACTTTGAAAAGAGTCTAGCTCCATAATTCAACATTTATTAACACTACCCTACATTTAGGATAAGGAGCCATTATTTGATTACCATGATTTCATGATTTGTGTACAGCCCCTGTAAATGTTTGGATTTTCTTTTCCGCTCCACTTTGCCAACAACGCCAGGATCTGATGGGCTGTCTACAGGATGATGTGTGTTTTGTGTATGTTGGTGTGACAGCTGACATGGAAATTGTCAGAGAAAGTATGTTTTCAGCACTTCATGGAAAAAAGGGTGAGAAATCCTCTTATGAGCGGAAAAGTTAAGAGAAGTAAAATAGACCGGAAGAGAGAGAGAAAGACTCAGGGTCAAAGAAACCTGGTCTGTTACCTCCCCTGAAGTGTTGAAGGGGAAATTTCATGGCTAGTTATTCATGCTGCGATCTCTTCCCCTTCAAATCACAGTACGAAATTGGCTGAGCCCTAAAGTGACTTCAGCTTATAGTCCTTTGGAGGGTAGAGATCCATGGCAGAGGAGAAAGCTCAGCTTGGGTTTGAGAGCTCTCAACATCTCACTGCATTATACAATTATTCAGGAATTTCTTCTGCCTAAAGCGATTGTTCAAACAGCACTGTTATTGCAATCCAAATTGGTGGGTCTTTCGGATAGGTCAAAATCTATAGTTAAACTTGAAAACTGGTCTTGCTGTAACAATTCCAGCAATTTTGTAAAACCTTTTGAAACTTTATCATGTTTGATTCGAATGATGTATGAGACTATAATGTTTTGCAAAATGTGAAATCCCATCTAACAATTTTAGGTTGTAAAAATGTTTCTGTAACATTTCCCTTAAGTATCAATAATGTTAAAAATGTTATTTTGACAGTTTTAGGAATGCTCAAAATGTCTAGTTTTTAGACATTATAATTACCTTATTGCTAGGTTATAAAAACATTATTCAAACTTTTTTTAATTCTTTAATGTTTTTTTAAATGTTCCACTACTTTAGAATAAAGTTTTTGATATATATGATATATAACATTAGTACTACTAACTTTACTACTAGTACATTTATAGAATGTTAACATTAATAAATGTTCTGAGAATGTTCCCTGTTAGCTGGGAACATTCATGTCTACCAAATAGTCATAACCTCAAACTTCAATAATCAGTAATCAAAGGGGGGAAATCAGAGGCCTCAACCCCAGCCATAAAAACCCTCTACTATCTGATTGGTTAAACTTGAATGTTTCTCCGGGACCAACTAAGGATGCTGATACAGGAATGTCCTACTTGGCAATATCTTGGTAGAACAGTGATGTTAACTTGTCTGTGTTTGGAACACCAAATGTGTTTTTCTGCAGTTGATTTCCTATTTGTCCTGTAATTTGTCAGCAAGACTTAGACCTCATCTCCTAACTGCCTCAGCTCACAACTCAATCCACCAGTGTCATGAGAGACGACTGCTTAACCTCACAAGATTTGACATCATATCCTGGATTTAGCCTAGGGGTGAAGGTGTCACTCCAGGGTTTCGGTTACTTGCAGCAGAGGCTCTCATGCACATATCAAGATACACATCAAAGCCAGCACCCAGAAATAAAACATCAGATGATCACAAAGGTGGGTTTATCCAATGTCATGGAGTCAAAAGTGACTGTAAAGTCTGTGAGAGTGATTGACAGCTATGATGGAAATGGATGGAAAAAACATCTCTGAGACCTCTGTGTCACAGACCTACATGACATGTTAACACCTCCATGCGGGGAGTCAGAAGATCACCTGGTCTTCGCTGTCAATCAATCTGATCCAGCTGAACCCATTTCTCATTAACACAACAGCACCCAGGAAAGCACAAAGACCCAGAGTTAACCAGCAGCTCCTGCCTGCTAGCCCCAAAAATCACTTAGAGTCTGCCACAGTGAGTGTGGCTGAGGTCCCATTAGCAGCTGCATTCTTCTGGTCCTGTGTGCTCTCTCACTCTGCCTCTCGCTTCCTCTGTCAGTCACTGTCAAACGTCAGAACGCACTGTTCCCCCCCGGAGGTTTTCAGTAAGAGAGACTGTCGGAATCTCTAGCGCAGCAATTTTCTGTAACACCTCAGGGGGCAGCGTTATCTTCTCACCCATCCTGCGAACTTCACTAACAGCACAAGCAACCGCGACGCATGAGATGCACGGTGTAACACTGCTTCAGCGTGCAGAGATAAAAAACTGAGACATGCAAAGAAACAAGATGCCTGTGTGAAGTGGAAAAGCATTCCAGTCATTCCAGTTCAAGCAAATATCATTATAGCTTTTACTAGGGATGTGTGAAACTACTCATTTTCAAAAATGTGTTTTATGATTTTGTTCCACAAGTGTTGTTTGTGTGTTTTATATTAATTATTTTGGAAGCAGAACTTAAAAAAACATGCTGAGTACTGCATGCTAAGGCACAGCATGCTACAGTTATCTTACATCTTTAAATGTATCTGCACAGCTGCTAAAAACTAAGCAAAAATGAATAAATGAATGATTGAATGGATGGCTGGATGTAAATGTAGATATAACTGGGATTTGACTGAAACTACACCTGGTCAAGGTTAGAGAGGTGATGTTTCAAATGCAAATTTCTTTCATTTTGTTCCATTTTGGAAAATCACATTGTTGTGTAAATTTCATTACCGTCACCAAATTTAATTTGGCCCAGTGCCCAATTGTTGCCCTGGTCAGAGCCAGCAATGCCATATGCTGGCTCATAAACAAGTCACATTTTAATGGGAATTGTAGTTTTAGTTGTGATTAGAAGCAGCGTCCAAATTGAACACCTGTTATTTAGTTGTCTTTGATTATTCTGGTTAAGAATAACAGCTGGCTGCAGAGCTGACATTCATGACAAAGATTAAATACATTTTCCCATCTACAATGGCGTTTACATTTTATGCATGTGTCTAATTGTGTTTGACTCAGCTGATTTATACAACCATGAAGTTTTGACTATGCAAAACCTACTTACTAACCAGTCATCACACACTGGTATTTGGTAGACTCAAAGGCTTCCCTTCTGAGCACTCCCCAAAGCCACGCCTCCTTCAACACATGAACGGATACATAGTGTGACAGGCAAGTAGAACATCCTATCACTGCATTCAGACCAAATACAATGATTGGACAAACATTTTACTTTTAGATTGTGAAGAGATTGCCACCTGCAAAATGTTTTAGGAAAAATCATCTACCCTGCCTATAACATATGCTCAGAGTAGGATTTGAACCAGCAACCAATCCGGCATGAGAGTCAGGCACACTAACAAGAAGGCTAAAGCCAGCGCCTCAAGCCTCAGTCGCTAGTGCACCTCTTGAGATCAGGGCGTGAGGTTTACACTCCACCCAGCTGGTACCCGCTTGCATCTTATTTTTAGCAACTCCATTTGGTGGTGCTAGCGGTGCAGAAATTACACGCTTCAACTTTAAGAAGTTTGACCTATATAACCTGATCTTTACTTGTTTCTAATCGTACAGCGTCAGCCATTTTGATACAGCAGGCACTGTATCACTGTTCATGTTAGTCTGAAAGTCAGATTGATTACTATCTGTAACCAACTACCTGACTGATGGGTCGCAACATGGGAGGAAATGAAAGACCCAGCTCATGAAACTATATATTAAGCCATCGCACTCTTTCTCTCTCTGTCTTTCTATCTCTCTCTCTCTCCCACTTTCCAAATTGCTTTGTGTCTCATACAACGGTGATGCTTGCTAAGGATGATAAATTCTCTATTGCACTTGAGAGGCAGAGGTAATGGGGCAGGCCGAACACAGAGACAAAAAGCTTTTCAACAAGGACAGGAGAAAGACACCCAACATAGACACAAACATCTCATTATAAACATCCTGCTTCCTCAGTTTTATCATTTGTGATTGTGTCTCTGCTGCTGCTGGCTTTCCCCTACAATTTTGCAAGCATAATATTAAGCATTTAATGTACCATTTAATGTAAGAGCTTCCATCCCAGTAGGAAAATAATGCTTGATTCCATTTACTGGGAAACGCATGAATGCATTACTTCTTTGGCAGGTAATTTTCTGTGTATTTTTAGGAGCATACTTAAAAGCTCTCTCTTTATTTCTCTCTCTCTCTCTCTCTCTCTCTGTGTGTGTGTGTGTTCGTGTGGCATATCTGGCACTATCTGGCATCAATTAAGGGTTTTCATGGCCACCACATGCAAGATCTCAATGCTCTTCCACCACCCTGTTCAACCTGCTTGTATTTAAATGTCTGTCCAGAATGGGCCTGTTTATTTTATTTCCTGCCAGTGATTTATGGCATTCGGTGACTAGCTCCCCAACAGACCACCCTTTAATGATTGTCATTAGCAATAGGTTGATCTTGTCCAGCTGATTTAAGTGGATGTTTTCAATGGACCTCCAAAATGCAGAGCAGACAGGAGGTATTTAAAACAATACAGACACAGGAATGTGTGTGTGTTTGTATTCGCCGTCTGGTTATTACAGTGATCTGGTGAGGTTTAAATAAGAGGCCTTTGCCATGTTCAGGGTTATTTTGGTTAAAATGGTGGGTCGTTCATGGTAGACGCTGTGTCTGGAGGGAAAAGTGCCTGAAGACACTGACTTGGCCTTCTCTCTCTTTCTCTCTCTCTCTCTCTCTCTCTCTCTCCCCGCCTCTCTGTCTGTCAGCTGTCTAATAACCAATCTGGTAATAACCTATCTTTTATGACACACCCTGTGGTTTTAAATTTATAATAGGAGGAACATAAGCACACAAACACACACACACACACACACACGCACACACATAGGTTTGTTGTTGTTGTATTCAAACCTAACACAAGCCTGTTAGGTTGAGAGGTTCAGAGGTTGCTCTTTCACAGCTCATTTGATGGAGATCTCATTTGTGTCAAAGTATCAACTTTGTCTCAAATGTTTTGATTTGTGTTTATTTTTCTCATGAGAAATATTAGAGACACAGGAGACTTTGGCAAAAGTTTCCATTTGGTGTCCATTTTATCTTGTTATCTAGAATAAATAATCAAGATAGTAAAGATCCCTATAAGAATCAACTCCCTGCCTGTGGGGTGGGAGGGTGAAGGTGGGGCTGTTTGTTTGCCTGAGAATTGGAAAAGCTGTTTGAAACTTTTTTTTTTTTTTTGCAATTTGACTACAGCACAGAGTTGTCTCAAAGAGGTGTAATATACCTGAAAGGAGTTATGCATTAGATTTCCCAGTCATCCCTTTTCTCACGTTTCGCACATGCCATTGTCATTGTTAACCGTTCATTTAGGTTCTTCTGGTTTAATTAATAAAACAAAGCAAATTGGCTATGACTCTTTTTTATTCGTCTTTGTATTTCAACACATCAACGTGCAGTACCATCTCCGACCGTCGGGTGTCGCACTTCTCTTCAGGCTCACGGTGCAGTTCAGTTCCCCGCTCGGCCACCGTACTGACGCGCGGCAGTGCAGGAAGTGACTGAAACTGCTGCGGAAAACAACACGATCGTAAACAACCGCTTTAATATCACAATCATGGCTGAGTACTCACACGTGAAGTCCACCAAACTGGTGCTGAAAGGATTAAACGATAAGAAGTAAGGCTTTCTTTTGTGTCCTTGTCTAACGAAGCAGCCTTGTAAATATACATGTTAACATTAAAGCTTAGTTACTGTCCCGATTCATTCAAACACTCCCGGTGTTATTCATTGTAAATTATTTGTGGCGTTTTACATTGTGTAGAAAGAAGAAAAGGAACAAGGATAAGAAGAGAAAACGAGAAGATGAACAGGAAAAGCCCGACATTGTTGGTGTGTGTGTGTCATTTACGTTGTAATGTTTTTCCATTTTTTTAAGTTGATATTGCAAGTTAATATGTGTCTTCTGAAAGATCTGTCCGTATAGATTTCTACTTACTGTAATTTCTATGAGGCATGTTTAATAAGAAATGCATGAGATGATCGTGTGTGTGTGTGTGTGTGTGTGTGTGTGTGTGTGTGTGTGTGTGTGTGTGTGTGTGTGTGTGTGTGTTCTTTCAGGTGGATGGTGGGCAGCAAAGAGTTTTGGTGAGATCACAGGTCTAGTGGCCATTGAGATGCACAACAGCTCCTACATTCATGCTCTGGACACTGGACTCTTCACAGTTGGAGCTCCACATAAAGGTGCTGATAAAGATCTGTTCTTTCATTTCTTTCCCAGTCAAGGGTGTTTCTACATGGAAACCAAATTTATGTAGTTAAAACTGGTCTTTGAATTTCGATTAAAACAAATCTGAATTGCTTGTAGCTTCTAGAATTGACTTCTAGCATACTAATTTAATTTAGTTTGAACAGACCAGACTAAATATTAATGCTCTGTCTGTAGTCATCACCTCATTGTAGTCATTGACCTCCATTATTTCTCTCTCTCTCTCTCTCTCTCTCTCTCTCTCTCTCTCTTTCTCTCTCTCTCTCTATATATATATATAATGTATGTAGATGTAGATATATAGATATAGAATATTGATCAAAATTTCTTTTTGGAGGGAATTAACATAATGTATTTTAAACTTGATAATCTTGTGGTGAGCATTTGAGTATCGATAACTTAAAAATGGTGTCAGTTATGTAAATTAACTGTAAGAAATAGGACAAGTAAGCAATTGTAATAGTAATTATTAGAAAAAAGCAGATCCATCCCGAATTGGATATAAGCTACAGTGTAATTTAAAAATATATACACACATTAATATTAATGTTTTAAATATAATGTTTCACTTGTCAGATCTTTACCCGGCTTGAATAACTTCAAAGCGTTGAAAACAATTTGGAGTGATTATTTTTATAAATGAACCAGAACTTAAATTCATGTTTGGAGGTATATCTTTCAAAATAAGTTCAGCATCTAAAGGCAACAGGGAAAATCTACCTGTGCAATTATACTGCAGTATAATTTTTCAGATAGTCACATCATGTGGTTTTTATATTGTCTTTTAAATTGAAAAGGTCCCTCTAATGGTGTGGAACAAATAAGTCTCAGAAGCACAGGCAGCTAGCTGTTGCTTTTCCCCTGTCCCTCCCTGTGTGGAGGGATTTAAAAACCTGAATAATGTTATGGATCGTCAGCCTCTATTACCACAGTCATTCATGCAATGCACAGAGCAATTTCATAGCCCAGTTACCAGGAGGACTTGTTTACGATTGTTTTTCAGCCTCATTTTCTGCTTTTTGCTGACCGTTGGTGGTAAGGATACGTCTTTACAACATTCTAGAAGTGCCATGGAATTTGTGCACGCTCCCTAAATTCAATTTAGTGTAGTGGTGGGGCCATATGGCAGTGAAAATTAGAAAATGAGTGGCTGTACCTATTTAAAGTTTCATTGACACCTACTTCATGACCAATGCATATATATACATTTACTTTGCATCTTCAGATGAGAAACAAGGTAGCACAAGTACACACACCTCTCATTTTCATCATGTGTGCTTAAAATGATATATCAATCTATCAGCTTTCAGATTTACTTAATCCTCTGTGCAGTCTTGCTACAAAAGTACCCTAAAAATACTGCAAAATGGGGAAAAACGGCACTGCCAAGTATAATGACGTTATTTGTATTTAATTGTCTCACAGTTTTGTTGGATAATATTTATTTGTCCCTGTTTTTGATTCATTTTTTATACATTTGTTACAAAGTTTGGTCTCTGAACTGCTTGGTATTGTTTTATGTTGTTATATGTATTTATATAATGATATATCATTATAATATCATTGTATATGAATATATAAAGCTTTTGTGAGTATATTATTTATATATTATGCATACATAAAGGAACATGATCTTGTGTTTGCAGAGGATGAGGGCCCAGATCCCCCTGAACAGTTCACTGCTGTAAGACTTTCAGACTCCAGGTACATCTTTTTATCATTATTTGCTATAGGTCAATGGTGTATCAGTGTCTATTTGAACTGGGTCCACAGGTCTGAATTTAGCCTGTGTGTTATTCTGTATACAGAGCATGATCATGTATTGCCCAAATATTGCTAAAGTTTCTTATCTGTTTTCTTGGTGTTTAGGATAGCGCTGAAATCAGGTTATGGGAAGTATTTGGGCATAAACTCAGACGGTGTTGTGATTGGTCGATCAGATGCCATCGGCTCCAGAGAACAGTGGGAGCCGGTGTTTCAAGATGTAAGTCAGTCCACCTGTATAAATCTAGATGAGTCATTTTAAATTAACTTCATAGACAAATAGGGCCTTAAGTTGAGCATTGGATTTCTTGTTCGTTATTTACAGGGTAAAATGGCTTTGCTTGCTGCAAACAGCTGTTTCATCTCGTATAGTGAGAGTGGAGACATAGTGGCCAAAAATAAGACAGCTGGAGAAGATGAGATGATCAAGGTGAGCTTTGTCTGAGGATAAATGCAGAGATAAAATAACTTCATGTATTCTACCTGACCACCATGTTGTTGTTGTCATGTCAAATTTAAATTTTTTAAATGAAAGTTATGATCATGCATTCCACCCACAGATCCGTTCATGTGCAGAGAAAGAGGTGAAGAGGAAGGATGAAATTGCAGATGAGGACAAGGGTGATGTTAAGAGCTGTGAGGTTAACTATGTGTGAGTGGCTCTATTTTGTTTTTCTGAAGCTGTGCAAAATGTTAACCCTCAGTGAAGTAAATAATAAAAGTTTGGAAGGAGAATGTTTAGATCACAATTAGAACCCTTAACAGTGAACCGCTTCCTCTCAGACTCCTGCATTGCCTTGTCTAACCTTTAAGTATGTGGCTGTGAAGCTTTTTATTTTTTTGTAGTTTTTAATGTTTATGTGAATTATTGCTTGCAGGAAGAAGTTTCAGAGTTTCCAGGATCGGAAGCTGAGGGTGAATGAGGAAGACAGCGGCACACTGAAAAAAGCCAGAACAGATGGAAAATTTCACGAGACTCTTCTGGATAGGTAAGACCTTGGGTATTATTGTAATGGAAAACCTACTGAGCTTTGTGCTTGCGCTGAATAATGTTAATTTAACTCATTCTGTGTTAAAGTTGGCAGTAAATGTTGATGTTTGCTCAAAATGTTCTCTTTTTATAAAAAACAGCCTAATATATATATATATATATATATATATGCAAAGATGTCTGATATATATATATGTCTGAAAAAAATACACAAATGTACATGTATTGAGAGATGTTGTCTTCTGTCCCTTATAGAAGAGCCAAGATGAAAGCTGACCGATACTGCAAGTGAAAACAGGAGATACTCTGAAACGTTGTCAGTTTTTATTTCAATATTGTAGTGTCGAAATCTTTTTTTTTTTTTAAATAAACCTATTCACTTTTCACAACAAAGTGTTTCACTGTTGAAATGGTCTTTAAAAATGTCTTCAGGTATGTGTTTAGAATTTTACTGTACATTCGTTTCACTGCCGTATTAAAGACATTTTTCTTGAATAGTGTGTATTCTGCTGTGTGGAAAGATGGAGGCATTTGTGAGCATTGTGTTTATGCTTTACAAGTTCCTAACTAAAATGAGGAGCATCTCAAGCAGTTTGCCAAACTAATTTTTATATCACAAATTGTTACTATTTTTTTTTCTTAATAGATGTCTTCTTTTTAAATGCTATAGATACCTTTTTAATCTAAGAAAAAAATAATTCCACACCTCAAAACAGCATTAAATACTGACAGCATCAAGCTGTTCTGTTCATTGGGGAAATGTTTCACATTTACCCTCTTTTTACATGCCTGTTGTTGCACTTCCCTCTAGGACTGATAGATGGCGCAATGTATTTGTCCTAACGTTTATCAAGCAACTACCTGATCTGTTTTGAAAGACATGGTTTTATCATCTTTTCCAGTCCTGATTAATAATAAATGCTGCCCTGTTAGTGAAATAAAACCGGGCCAAACCAAGTGTCCAGTCGCATTGGTTTCGCGGCTCAGCGTCACGCACACTGTCCCTCCCGCAGCGTCTCGTGGGTTTGCGCAGATCAGCTGTCACGCGGATCTTCGGCACTTCCGCGTTCACAGACGAGCTCGTGAAATGGTGACAGTTCGTCTCATCATGATCACCACATTCAACTTTTGCTCTTTTCTTTATACTTTTTTATTTATTTGTGCCTCTGCGCAATATGTACCGCCGGTAAGTCACATCTGTAAAGTTGTTGTTTATGATGATGTGATGAAAACAGACACGTATAGCAATAGCCTTTGATTTTAGATTTCGCTGTACGTTACAGTAACACTAAATCGACAATATTTTGCTCTAATATGGTTGGAGTTGATCTTATAATCTAAACGCTCCGGTAAAAATAGGTGATGTTATCAAAGAGAAAATTAGTTTAATCACCAGTACCTGTTTACTGTAAATATGTGGTGAGTGACTAGTCTTACATTTAATATTACAGTACACAGAAGAGTGCAGGAGCGGCATGTATCCTCCGAACGGACCAACGTGAGTATGACCCAAAAATCATGTTGTATCACCTACAGACATCAAACACTCACAAACTAGAACAAATGATACAATACCAACAGGTACAATTTCACAAAAGACATTGTTGTATTAATGATTAATTGTTTTTAACGCTTAAGTTGTCTTTTGTGTATATAATTATAATATTTATTATGTCCTTAATGCCATGTTTGTACATTTGTTTAATTTCGACTGAGTGATGTTTTGTAACAACAGGGTGGGAATGTGTTATTGTTACGCACATATTAAGGTTACATTATTCCTTTTATTATTAATTTCTTTTAAGGACCAAAACATTGTTAGTACCTTAGAGGAAAACTGCCATGAATTTGTTTATCATGAAAAGAAATTAGGCATTTTTGTAGCTATAATTAAATGATCTTTTAGGATTGGATGTTTTAATTGGATGATTAAAGTTACAGTATGTGTTTGTAGTACATCTGACTATAATTTCCAAAGATCCAGATAATTTCTCATGATATATCTGTTGATATGAGAATAATGAAATCTGTTTCTGAATCTCTGTATCCGTTAGATTCAAAGGTAATGCTCCCTGGTACACTGTTAATCTGGACTTGCCGCCAAGCAAAAGATGGACAGAAATTATTACAGACAAAAAGAATGATGTAAGTTCATGGTTTCAATGTTTCACCCTCATTTGTAGTAGTAATGTAGTAATCAAATGTAGTAATCTAATTACAGGTGTAGTAATCTAATTACAGGTTTAAATATAAATTCTATAAATCCATAAGTTTTGACTAGTGAACTTTAGTAAACTAAAAAACCACAGAGCATAACATCATATGATTTGTTAAGTGCTGACATGTTCTTGAACAACTTTTCTAGAGGTTATTTGCATTGGTTCTAGATGGTGAGCATGATTCAGGCTATCAGAGATCTAGCAGATGCCTTTGTTCCCAGTGGGAAGCTCATTGATCTAGTAGATCAGGATTTGGTGAGTTTAAGAATCTCATTGTGTGAAAGTGTCTTAAGTTTTCTGTGCACACAAATCAATACTCACACACTAGATACACTACACTACGCTGTACCTACAATGCACAACTGTCAACAATCACCAACATCAATGGCATATACAGTAATATCTCCAGTCTAGCAGTATTTGCTATAAGGACTGTGATGTGTTCTTCCAGCCATTGATGGTGGACACCCTGCCGTACCCGTTCAATGAGGAGATTAAAGGAGTTGCAACAGCGTCAGGTGTTCCTTTGGGTATGCAGTGCATGAAACCGACACTGTCATGTTTATTTTTTAAAATCACTTTCTGATCAAAAAAATCAATGTTTTCTTTTTAACACAGGTGAGGTGGTGCTCTTCAACATATTTTATGAGGTGTTCACCGTCTGCACGTCTCTGGTTGCGGAGGATGTAAACGGTGAGGAATGGACAAGGTTAAAGTGGTAGTTCACTCAGAAATGAAACATTTTCTGTTATTTACTCGCCCTCATGTCATTTTAAACCTGTATGACGTTTTATTGTTTGTGGAATAGAAGATATTTTGAGAAATGTCTCTGTGGTTTTGTGTCCATACAAAGGAAATCAATGAGTGTTGTTACCAACATACTTAAAAATATATTCTTTTGTGTTCCTCAGAAGCAAGAAAGTCATTCAGGTTTTAAATTACATTAGGGTGAGTAAATGATGGAAGAATTTTCATTATTGGGTGAACTGTCCCTTTACATTTGTGTTTGAGGAATTTGTTTTAATTGTTTCATACAAATGGCTTCCAGAAGCATTTTAAGTCAGATTTTTGTAAGTTTAACCCTAAAAGGTATTTTGTGTATTTTTACAGGCAATCTTATCCATGCAAGAAATCTGGACTTTGGACTTTTCATGGGGTGAGTTCTGAGCCATTGTTTTGGCTTATGCTGTTGACCTACTTCCTCAATTTAAGCACTAATTTATATGATTGTTGCTATTGTAAAAACACTTACATTTTAAGTCACAAATGGATGTAAATTGGGTTTGTAAATTGTGTTGTCATTGTTCTGTGTTCACCCCTGTTTAGATGGGATGTGAAGAACAGGTCATGGATCATAACAGAGAAGCTGAGGCCACTGGTTGTCAACATTGACTTCAGACGAAATAACCAGACTGTATTTAAATCCACCAATTTTGCTGGATACGTGGGCATGCTGACTGGTATTCATCCGGTAAGAGTAGAGCTCACATCAGAGGAAAAGAGAAAATGAATTATTTATATTTCATTAAAAAAATAAATATGAAGCACTTTGTAGACATCAAAGCCAAGAGCACTTATTTAACTCTACGATTTGAATCTAGAACAGCCTTCAACCTTAGAACAAGATCCAGAATGAACTTTTGTTTCTGCTATTGTTTTGAATTTCACTTCTGTAATTTAACAGGATGTGATTCACAAAGGAGAATTGTGAAAGAATAGATTGTTTTGCAGGAATCACTATGACTGCACTGTCTCTCACTGCTTCTGTCTCTGACTGTCTCTCTGTATTTTCTTGTCTTTGTAGCACACATTCACACTCACTATGAATGAGCGATTCAGTCTGGATGGAGGGTACATTGGTGAGCTTTTCCGCCTTTTCTCCTCCTGACATCTGCTGAGTCATATGACATAAATGTGTTAAAGAATCCTGAGCTTAATCTCCTCTTTATTAAGTCTGATCTTTGGAAAAATGCAAATGAGTGTTTTTGTGACAAAATGGTGTTAATTGCAGGGATCTTGGAGTGGATCCTAGGGAAGAGAGATGGTATGTGGATGAGTTTTCTCACTCGATCTGTACTGGAGAACGCCACCAGGTAGGTTTCAGTAATGAAAAGGAGGCAAAAATAACAGTGCGTGCATATTCTTCTCTTGAATTAAAATGCATTTTAAGATGATAAAGGTGCTGTGATATTAGCCACTAAATTAGACACACCCCCTCTTTTAAAAACCCTGCAAGCAGGACTTAATTGCACTGTTACAGGAAATAAAGCAGAACAGTGAATTTAGCTTCACATAGACCTTTCATGAGTACTATGGTAACAGCTGTCAAAAACATTGGTAGTAAAATAGTGTTCTTAAGAAACTGATGCTCTCTGCTTCATGCTTCCCATATGTGAATGCAATAATAGTAGCAATGATACAAGTAGCTGCCTTTGGTTGTAAAAGATGAAAATGATTCATATATTGTTCTTGTATTCCTTTAGTTATGAGCATGCCAAAGCCCTGCTGTCTGACACTAAGCTTCTGGCTCCTGCTTACTTCATTCTTGGAGGAAACAAGACGGGCCAGGCCTGCATTATTACTAGATCCAGAACACAAAGCATCAATCCATTAGAGTGAGCATGACATCTGGTCTCTACATTCGTTTGAATGAAGCCAGTTATTTCAGTGTCCTGTGTTGATTTTGTAGTAGTAGTAGTAGTAGTAGTAGATTTTGTATCTAATGTTTTTAGTTCAGCAGTTTCTGTTTCTCAGGCTGGACATAAAGAAGGGCAGGTGGTATGTGTTGGAGACAAATTACGACCACTGGAAAGCACCTCTGTTTTTGGATGACCGTAGAACTCCTGCTATGAAATGCATGAATCAAACCACCCAGGCTGTAAGTTTTGTTGACCTTTATGTAAGATCTTTGTGTACTGTTGATTGTATTCAATCACAACATTTCAGAGAAAATATCATCATCATGTTTGTCTTTGTTTTGTAATGCATCTATAATGCAAACATACAGTATAATGCTGTTCAGTTGCACTAATTCAAGGTTCAACTGTTTACATTTCTTATTCAGAATAAATGTTTTACACCTAAACTTTACGCTTTCTCTTTCAGAATATCTCCATAAAGACAGTCTATGATGTCTTGTCAACCAAGCCAGTCCTAAATAAAGTAGGTTTATCAATTGCTTTCAAGCAGTTTAGACATTTTGTTTTATGGGTTGTGTCTTAACTCTCTTTCATGGTGCTGTACAGTTGACTACATACACTACTATCATGGAGGTTTCTAAGGGAACATTGGAGTCTTTTATTCGTGACTGTCCGAACCCCTGCATGCCATGGTGATGGGCTCCATCAGGACATTTGTGGAACGTCCTTCTGCACGCGTAGGAAGACCAGCAGTTAAATGCAAACTGTTTAACAGCAGTAATCTAACATTTTTAAAGGCTTGTAACACCTGCTTTTAGAATCATGGGTCTGTCAAGCTTAGCTTGTGGGTCATAATGCCAAAAGCATTTTGGAACAAACCACCACTACAGTTGAATGATAATCTAATAAGAATTGATAAATTGCACTGATAGCTCTATAACATGTAAAGTTTTTTATTAAATCAAGTATTTGGGAATGTGATTGTGGGTTATTGTATATAATATTTTCTGAGTACACATAAAAAATGTGTACAATGAAACTTTTTGATTTGACAAAGACTATTGGTGTAAGTTTTATTTAACTTCACCTCTGTTGAATGTGATGTAAAATGATCAACCACAAGAACAGAATGTATATGATTTGAGTTGGCAAAATTTTTGATTAATAAAACACTTTTGTTAAAAGATCAATCACTGCGGCAAAAGGGTAAAAACTGATGTTTTATTTTAAATCGCAATCTAAACATTGTAGAATTATACGAGATGAAATGGGCTAAGAACCCAAGCATTGGCCAACATGCCTTTAAAATAAAAAATTAAAAGCAAGAACGTTTAAAAGAGTGCAGTAAGGTAAAGCTGCCGCCCTCTGAAAGAGGGAGAACAGGACAATGGAGACATCAGTGCTAGTGTGTGATTCGCCGCTAACCATTCAAAATTTCAAATGTGCAGTATAAGTTGTCAAATACATTTCCATAAGGATTTTCCCCACTCAAATGTACTTGAAGTTTTAAATTAGAGGCACAACCTTTTTGTCCTCCATGTAGCACACTGATAAGAAATGTTAAAGAAATGCAGAGTCTAAACCATAACCATGCCAAATGAGAACACAAAAACACTTTTCTTTAAACTGCAGCGTTGAAGGAGCCTTCGGTAAGAGACTTTGCTTAAAGGAATAAAATGCATGTACTTACAGATTAAAGAACAGCCCCTTTCAAACATCGCCTACATTCTCCATAAAACAATCATAACAAACACTACCTATAGTACTATAAAGAGACTTCATTTCTTGATGTTAAGATGACATGCTGACAGGCTAATTCATGACTTAACTTAGCTTTTGCTTCCAAGGAACTTTAAAGTATTAAGCTCATTATAGAGTAATGTTGCATAAATGGTGGTTTGTAGTGCTGCAAGAAAGGCCATTCCTATGGACTCTGGGCGCCAATGGTTTCTGAAAGGAAAATGTTATGCAGTGAAAACAGTAACATCTTTTCACTGGGATCTTCAGATATGATGATTACTTAGTCAATTTAAGAGAACATTTATCAAAACATTACAAAACCAATATATAAATGTTTAATGTGTAATAGATGTATATGCAGAATATACTGAGTTTTATTGTGTGGATTTCTGATCCCTTAAGTAACAAATGATCATGTCACCCTATTCAAATATTACTTTCTAAAAATACATTGTTTAAAATGAAATGAGTGCACATTGTGAGTGAAGTTGAACAGTTACCAGGCTCTTTGAGTGCTTGATCATTCCCCACCAATCCTGTAGGCCCTGTATCTGCATTTTCATTCAGGATTTCAGCTGTTAGGTTATTATTCTTCTGCTCTTCTGAGATTCTCTTACAAAGCTCCTCCTGTACAAATTTACAGCACAATGAATATGTTTCTTTGCAATATATATACCAATCACAGCCCTTCAATAATGTGACTGGCATATTCAACAATTAAAAAAAAGTCAGTCTGTTGTTGGATGACTGAAATAGGAGTTGGTTAGGATGCACAATCAAAGATCACACAGGCAAGGTCTCACCTCGCACACAACAGACATTTGAAGAGGCAGATCCTCCACTTTCACAAAATCTTCTTCATCTGATCTCTGACTGGTGTTTCCAGATCCAGCCTCCTATGTTTCAATGCACAGAATTAAACAGAACAAAGCCACTTTTTATAGAAAAAGTATTTAAATGGCAAAGTATTAAATGCTGATATAATGAGTGTGAGAGACATACATCAGTGTTAATCATGACAGGCGAGTCTGTGTTAGGGCTGGCTGAGTCTGACCCCTGAGGAGTCTCCTGAGCTGGTGGAACATCAGATCCTTCCTGCTCTTCTTTCTCTCCTTCTGTAAGAGTTTCCACCTCCTCTCCGTGCTCCTCTGGAGTCTGAGTGGTATCTCTGGACTCTGGACTGTATGCTCTTCACTGGATGAAAACAGGTGGGAAGAAAATTGAATTTTATTAAATATTTACAGTAAAGCATTTTACGGTATGTTGCAACTGCCTTACTTTGGTTGCTTTCTAGATCTGATGTGGTGTCCTGGGCGACTCTGGCGTTCTGTTCAGCAGAGCACTAGAATCACACAACAGTTAACATTAATAGTGGCTCTGTCATGTTTCTTAACAGTGTCTGATTATCTGCCGTCTCATGTGCAGGCTAACACACCTGTTTGTGTTCAGCAGTGTTGTCCATGTTGGCTTGTAGTGATGTCTGCACCTCATCAGGTCCAGCCTCAAATTCCTCCATCTCCTCCACCTCATTTTCATCCTCTCCACTGCCGTAGTTACACAGAGCCTGCGTCTCTGCTTTAGACAGGCCTGAAGAAAAGATGGCAAACACGAACAAGTCAAACAGGTGATAGAATGAATTCTTATCAAAGTCAAACACATTACAGAACAGTCTCTACCTATAGCTGATAAGAAGGTTAACCTTAAGCAAAATCTAATGGCCACTGCTAAATGGTAGCACGTTTTTCTGCTGCACTATTTGTATGTTTATAATACGTATATTTAAATACTGCTCTTTTTTCATTGTAACTTAGGCTGACATACTGACCAGGCCAATAAGCAGCATATTTTTAAAAAGCCTTGACACAAAAACTGAATGATACTTTTGGCTTAAACATACTTATAGAAAGAGGAAGCCCATCTCCCTCCTCTTCTTCCATTTCAGATGCTTCACTGCTCTGCGCATCCTTTTCTTTCTCCTCCTCTTGGGTCATCCTTTCCTGTTCTGTTTCATCCTGATCCTGAGGAAAAAACAACCTTAAGCAAACAGCAGGAAAATATTCACATTATATTGAATATAAAAACAGGCAGGATAAAGCAATACAAACTCTCTTATCTCTTGTCCTAACCAGTCTCAATCACAACAAATGACATTTTGTCAGTTGATTCGTTTCTTTTGCAGCATCATAGTGGGTTGCCCAACCGTACTTTTATTTTGCCAAATCCTTGTCTCACATTCAATTAAGAGTATGAGCTTATGAAATTGTTTTGCTGGTGTAACACTGTTAGATAAAGGTGTAGGATTTACTAAAGTTTGCAAATTTGAAACGCAAGTATATTAACAATTCTTACTTACTTTGTCCTCATCAAAATACGATGGCGAGAATGTCTTTTCTCTCTCTACCGCTTTTGTTTCCTGAATAAACAACACACCGATTAATCTCCTTACGCAGACACACTGCTAGGGGCACAACACACACACTCTCATCTCTACCTCAGTTCTGGGTGAGGGCTTTGGAGATGTGTTGTCAGAGCGTTTCTTGGTTCGGTGTTTGTTTCTGGATGTGTTCTGGTCTAGATCCTGCATCAGTTTGAAGAAGGCAAGCTCGTTAAAGAGAATTTCTGAGATCTCCACCAGCAGGTCTTCACCACAGTCCTGGAGCGTGCGGCCAACAAACTTACTCAGTGAGTCCTGTGCACACACAAAACCAAAAATATCATCATCATACATTAAACATCCTCACTGAAATTTAATCTAGTGAGCTCCCTATCTAAAAAGGCAGAATTTTTAGGCATGTTTAAATGTTCACACCTATAATACTGAAAACAAGATCTGTTTAGGTTCCTAGGTAGGCAAGTCAGCAGGGTTATTCTAACAAAACTTCATTTTATTAATTTAACTAACCCTAATTTTTAAAATGTAATGATGTAACCTAACAATAAACCATTATGACTGCACAAAAATATTCCATCTTACAGTGCAACTAATGTATTATCCAAAAGTGATAGCTTTAAAACTACAATATTTTAAGAAGGTATAATACATATTTAAACTGTTTACTGTTTGTTTTCCAGACTGCTGGTATGATATTTCCCTCCCATAAAAACAGTGCAGTTCTGATAGACAGAAATGACAATGTGGTACCTGCAGGATGCCGCCCAGCTGTCTGTGGAAAAAACGCACGAACTCTTTGCTCTCATCATTCTGCTGAGTGAGTTTGAGCACCATGCGTCTCACAGATGTCAACAGTTGATGTGAGCACACCTCCCCAACATGCTCCTGACAGAAGTGTGAGACAGTGTGTCTGTGAGCTGCAGCTCCGACACGTCTATGACTGTTATTTATGAGTAGATTTAAAGAGAAAAATACCTTTAGGAAGGGGATAACTTCTGTCATGATGGCTTTGATCTGTCTGTCAAGCTGTTGTGTGTCAATCTGAGGACAATGCGCATCTGCCGATGAGTGACTCGCACCTGAACACACACATTTAGAATAGTAAGTTTGGGGATGATGTACATGAATTATTTTTGTAAACTATTACGATATTAAAGATGCAATCCGTAACTTCTCTCTATTGCCATCTCTGTTTGAAACATAAAATTTCAGGTTACTCTTTGTACTTTACATATTTTGAAGTCAAATAAAGCAAATTGGGGTAAGGCAAGGAGACAGTTTTGAGCACTGATCAGCCATGTACTTGGTTATAAAGTTTATGTATTGCAGCTTTACCACTCTTACAAAAATCAAATTTTAAGAGTTCCTGTAATCAACTCTATTATGTTCTTTATCTGTGAAATATACCAAAAAAAATAATCAATCATTGCCTTGAAAATATTGGTAATCACAAAGGATATGATATACCGTACTATCTTGCATTGCACAAAATAACCGGCAACAGTTAAAATAATAATAAAAAAAAACACAAACAGTCATTATATGCTTGTTAAAGCAAGCAAAGCTTTAGCCTGTGCTGATTAAACAACCCCAGAACCATGAATGGCAACTATGAGACTAATTAAAGGAAAGCTCCAGGTTATTTTCAACCCAATCAATTTACAGTAAACACACGCAATTGATTATTTTAAAACAGCATGCCACAGATGTGGTGCACAGCTTGGAAAATTCCATTAAGACAGGAAATCACAGTTATGATTAGAAGTTTGTATGAATGATCTAGGGCCTGATGGTGACTGTAGCAGTACCTTGAGTGAGAGCCGCAGCAGCAGCTCCGGGGCTGTGCTCTGAGTCATCTGTATTAAACTCAGCCCTCAGCTTCATACGCTCATACTCCCTCATCCTGGCCATGGCCTTATCTAAATGAATCACTGTGTTACCTGAAGGAGGAGCAGAGAGGAAAGTGAGGAAGAAGAGGGAGAGAAAGAGACGAAGAAACAGAACATGAAAGTATCCCAGGATTCAGCCAAGCTCCACCCAGCCAAGCAAGCACAATCATCTGTTCTAATGTGCGCTTCAGCGCCGGTTGTGTCTGTAGGTTGTTCCGTGGCTGTGTTGTCTTACCCAGGTCGTCGCTGGCAAAGGGTTCGAGGTTAGAGGAAGTAGATAGCAGGCTTTCGTTGTCTACTGAGTCTCTGTCTGCTGCTTTCTTCACTCCTGAAGCAGACTTGATGGTCACATTCTTCTCAGAGGTCTCCTGAAAATGAAAGCAAACAAAATGAGTTTGTGTAATACAGAAGAAAAAGAAACTCATGAAGTTGATTAGTGATAGAAAATGACTCACATTCTCACTAGTTGCCAGGCTCTCGCTGGGTGTGAGCTCAGACTGAGAGCCTGTGGCCCACACAGCCGGTCCCAAAGAGGATGCCTGCTCATCTGCGCCGCTCTTCTCTGTCAGGTGCCTCGTTACAATGTCCTGGTGATCAGAACCAACAATCAGATATATGATACAATGATAGAGCCTGAGAGCTCTGTTAGACTTGTGTATTAAAATAAAAATAGTCATCATGGAAGGAAAGTGCATAACTAAGAAAAATCATCAACCAGTACGTATTGAATGTAGCCATTTAATGTTACAGAAACATCTTAACATAAACAGTATCACTAAAACTACTTTTGGTTAGGATGAGTAATGAGTCAGAATAATTAGTTTGTAAGTACATTTCAGAGCCTGCAAGATATGACTGGGCCTTCACAAAAATTGTGAGTTGTGTGTGTATTTGTGAATTGGATTTTGGATTTGTGAACACTCATTATTCATAATAAATGTAACCGCAAAGGATGGCTATATTATAGAATTTTAAGTATTTTGGTTATATTTTTTATTTAGTATAGAATATTTAAAAATGTGTTAAGCAACAATCAGTGCAGATCTATAAGAGCATGCAGGTCGATAAGAGCCTGGGTCAGTTCAAGTGCTTAGATGTTTTGTACCTGTAGTGAGTAGAGCGCCCTCTGGCGCAGGTAGTCTGTATTGAGCAGCTGAAGCTCATGGAAGAGCTCGATGAGGAAATGTGGGCGAGACTCATTCTGAGAGATCAGGGTCGCCACCTCAGAGTAGATGGTCTCTCTCAGGGCCTCAAAAAGAGAGAAATCACTGCTCGTGTCTACAGGGAAATATAGAGAAATATATACACACCAAAACTGAAAGATGACAAATAATCCACTGGAAGTCTTCAATCTGTTGATCTACCTTTGCCATGCTTAAACAAGTACTGTCTGTGCCAAAATAACAATTGTATTCAATATTATCTGTTATGTACTGTATAAAAAACAACCGTCAATACAAAACCATGCTTAGAACTCTCTGATGTAAACTATCAAAAGCAAAAACTGCATATATACACACACATCTGTAACCAAAACAGAAAATTAAAATGCTTTAAATTAATAACTCTTTATGCATGTAGTGACAGTTGAGAAAACATGAAGGAAGACAACACATGCAGATAAAGAATGTTAATGAGCTGTTAGCAGGTTAATCAGGTGACAATCATGGAAGTTACCTGGGACTTCAGTACATGCAATTCTGTTAGACAGAAAAGGTGTTCTCCAAGCATACGCTGTGAAGAAACCAAAAACAAAAGGCCAAATGAAATGAGGAACCAAACAAAAAATGAAAGTGACAATATAAAACATGAGGCGCACAGAGCAAAAGATGGATGATGTCCAAAACAAATGAAAATAAAAACCCATCATCTGGTGCTAGTTTTTGCAGTGTGTTCTGCACCAGTTGAGCATGTTGAATCAACATCAGATTGGCTGTTCAGCTTGGTGAACAAGTGCAGTTACCAAAGCAAGTAAACAAAGAAAGCAGGCTTTTGATAAAGCTATACTAATCCATCTGTGATGGGTTTTGTTGCTGCTAGTTTTTTTTTGATGTTTGGCATCTCTTGGCCTTGAGATGGTACTAAACCACACAGTCATTACGGGTGGCATGCTATTGTAAAATTACAAATTCATTAAGCTCTGTTGTCACATATATTGTGTTGTTTACAGTAGTATTAGGAACCATACCAGATGAGAGGTCGTTTGGCTTGCTGCTCTGTATCTTGCTGTCCAGTTTCTCTTGTGTGAGTTTGTCCAGCAGCCCCTGGTTTGGATCTCTGTGTTTGACCTGAGGGCAGCGATCTCTGTCCTGATCAAAGTCAGCGTCACTGGAGACACTGTCACTCTCCACCGCAGCTGTAAGTAAAAAAAAGCAAAAGGTCAAATTTACCCCATCTCATTTAATGAAATGACTTCAAGAAAACAAAACAACTGACACAACAGCTTTGCTAACAGCCACCTGTAAATATAGACACACCTGTGTTTTTCTGACCCCTTCCCCTCCTGCGGCGACTCTTTGTGTTGGGTGTCTTGTCTTTAGAGGCCAGGCTGGCCTGTGCTGCTGCCTTTCGTCCTGCTCTGAAGGTCTTGGTGACAGTTGTGGGGTCTGTCTGATCTGGCAGGCTGCTGACAGACTCCTGGGAATCGGGAATGTAGGAGCGATCGCGAGATGTGGAAGGGTGAGGGGCAGGGGACAAGGAGGGGGAGTTCTGCTCCATCTGACTGGGACGGTCTGAGGTGAGGATTGGTCTGTGATCCGAGCGATTCAGACAGGAAGAGTTTAACCAGCTGCAGTTATGAGGGTCAGTCACAGAATCAGACTGAGGCTGAAACCTGTAAAGAGTGAAAAATAAACATTTATTAATTTTCTTCTTTTTGTGAGCTTAATGTGGCAGTTCCAAGTATTTTTGGAATGAGTCTATTTTTATTTTAGTTTTCATTTGTTATTTAGTTAACGTAGCCCTCTTCTAGTAAATATTTAGGGCATCTGTGCATATTGAAAATGTGTATCCGTCACTTTGTAGTTACATAACATTATAAAGGTTTCTCTACACATTACAAATGCTTTCTGTGCACACATTTAAAAGATCACATGCATTCAAAAACATTTGTACCGTTTGTCAGTGTTGTTAAGTGGTGATCTCTGCAGTGGAGGGGGGAAACTCATGTACTCAGTTTTGAGGGATGTGTTTGGATCATGCCGTTGATCTGAACTGGCCTGGTTCTGATATAAATCTGGTACAGAGGAGGGAAACATGGGACTGAAATTAAAGCCTAAAGACAAAAGAGAAAAGAATGAATGAAAAGGTTGTAAGTGAACTTAGGACTTGGAGCTCTTTTCTTGTTAAGATCATGTCAGTAATCTGATCTAGAAAGTCACAGACATACCTGTGGGGAAAGGAGAGAAGTTCTGGAGTCCAGGCAAATTGACAGGTGGGAAGTTTAAAAACAGGGAAGGAGACACAGAATCACGTGCAACATTTTGATGCTGTTGTTGCCCTAACAATGACTGATTCTGCTGCTGCTGCCGTAACAGATCATTCAGAACCTGTTTCAACCTGCCAGGAAAACACAGAGGAACTTTTTAAATTCTGGTTTTAAATTCAAGCTGTTTAGACCCATCTATAGTAAATGACACAATCTTCATGCTTTATATTAGACATAAACTCCTCTAACTATGGATCAAGTCATACCGATTGACATTGTTCTGCTGCCAAGCCAGCTGTGTGTAACACTGGTTCAGCTGATGCATGATGAGAGGGACCTGAGGAGAGGTCATATTGTTGGGCACAACGCCATAGGGACCTGTCAGAAGAGCCTGCAGCATGTATGAAAGAGTCTAGAGACAAGAGAGGAAGAACCTGTTAGAGACAGAAAAAAAACAAATAGTAAAAAAAAAAAAACTGCATTCTCTGACCTGTTGGTCCTGTAGTAGAGTCTGACACATGGTGGTGCTGAAATTAAGCTGTTTCTGGAGGTGTGTGATCTGCTCCTGCCAGTGTGCTGGTGCGGTGCCCTCAGACTGAGACAGATCTGCTGCCCAGCGCAGGTTCTCCTGCCGCCTGGCTCTGCTGGAACTCCCTCTCTCACCCTGCTGCTGATGTCCTCTTGATCCACGGGGGGAAGGGCTCCTGTTAACCTCCCTGTGGACCTTCAGACTACAAGAGGAAGGAGGAGTGAAACTCATGCCGAAGTGGTCTGATAGTGTAGACAAACCGTAGCGTGCGAGTGTTTGCTGTAACTGTACCCATCTCTGTTCCTGTTGTAGTTGCGTTGTTTTCTGGTGGAGCATGCTTGCATGTCATCGGTGGAGCTGGACTCCCCGCCCTCATCATGTTCATCCTCTTCCTCATCATCTTCCTCAGCCCCCACTTCAGTGGAGTAATCATCGCCGTCTTCAAGCGGACACTGTGTCGAACCACCCCAGGTAGCCGCGGTTCTGACAGAGGAAATAAAAGACATAAAAACTCACAAACTGAAACCATTCTGTTGGTCACAATGTGACACACGTTAAGTTGACAAACTGCTTGATACACGTGCACTTACATAGTGATTACATAGTGACAAAGTTGAACATTCAGCATCTTGTTGCAGTCAAGTTCTCAAATCTCTTAAGATGTGTAGTAACGTAAACAAGCACTTTTCCATTCAGTTCTCAAATAAGTGGAGACACAGGAGATACGAATATACAGCTAAGACTGCGTTTCACCTCTCATCGCGGCTGTAAGACTGAGTATCATGTGTGTCACTCCTGAATGGAGAGTCAGCGATTGTGCTCCTCCTCTGCTGTTCTGCCATCAGACTCTCCAGATGTTTGCGCCTCTGTCTTAACTCCTCACGCAACATCTGGTGCCTTCGCATCTCTGACCACAACTGATACACACAAACACAAGAAAATACTGAACCATTAAAACTTTTTTTTTTTACAAACGTTACCTTGTGTCCATTAACAAACTTAAGTGGCAAGTAAGTGTGTAGTTGGCAATTAGACCTTTAATGTTTTGCAATAATGACCTGCTGACTGTCAATTTTCAATTTTGTCCAGATATTTTTAACTCAAATATCAAGTTGTAAATTTCATTTGGATTCCACACACACTCACCTCATTGTCTGTGATGGTGACGGGGGGAGGCTCGGTGGTGGGCTTAAGTCCACTAGTGTTAGCTTTAGCCAATGAAGAGGAGTGTAACTGCACAGGAGCTGGAGTTGAGGCCGCTGCAGGAATCTTCCTCCTCATCTGACCGCTGGCACTGCTGCTCACAGATGACTGACAAGATGTGAGAAGACACACAGTTGTTGGCTTAATCGGCATATATTCTGTCTGTGTGTGATGTATGATAAAAGTGTATGAAGTACCTGGAGGTCAGGGCAGACCCACTGTAAGTCCTGAATCTTGCCCTGAATCTCCATCAATCTCTGTCTCTCCTCATGAAGCTGCTTGAGCTCCTGCTGTTGCTGCTTGAGTTTCTCCTCATACAATTTCTCTCTGAAACACACGTCACAAACACGTAATGGTGCATGCATGTTAAAAAAAATAAATAAAACTACATGCTACATCCCTGTGTTTCATTAATGCAATTTATCACACATAAACCACAAAAAAAATAAAAAGACTGTATATCAGAACATGCATATGAGGAACTGTTGTTGCACCTGGCCTTGTCAGAGAGAGTGAGGTCCCTCTTGGCTTTGGGAGCTGTTGCTCGGGTGTTATTAGGTTGTTGCTTCAAACCCTCGTCTTCATTAGCTGTTGTACCATCTGTATCATCACTCTATAGTAACAATAACAAACCCAAAAAAACGGTCATGTTTAACAGGTTGTGAAAAAGCACTACAAAAAGAGAAAGGCAGAAGGGTGATCTACTGAAAAAAAACTTTTACACAAGCTTGTCAGACACTACAATGCATTTTAAATGATCAGAACTTTGGTGTACTGGTGTATGTCCAAGCGCACTTACCTGCACCATTGCCACCAGTTCTTGCAGCTGCCTGAGTTTCTGTTTGGCTGTTTGAAGACGTTGAACCTTCTGTGCATATTCTCCATTACCACCTAGACTGCTCCTACGACTGGACCCTGAACCATCAGTGTCTCTGCCTCCTCCTCTTGCTCCATCATCATCATCTTCTAGTACCTCATCATCCTCATCCTTAGCTCCATCGTAAGGCCTGTCTTGGTTATACTGACATTCTGAAAAGAATACAATGCAAAAAACAAAATAGTAAAGGAATTCTATGGTTTTCTATGAGATGACCGTTTGAAAATCAAGATGTGTGTATGTGAGAGTGTGAGGTCTGACCTATGACTGCGGGGACATTGAGACTGCGGAGGTTGGCTGCTGAACGATTATTGATCTCACACTCTGTGTTCAGGCGTCCATCTCTGTTATTGGAGGCACTAGGAGCCTTTGTCAAACTGTTCAGGTCCATCCAGTTACCTGGAGTCTGTGGTTGGGCTGGATTTCTGAAAACACAATAAAAACCATTTTACTTGAAATTTTCTCAGTTGAATGGCAGACTAAAATATGAATGTGATGTATGCTTTACTCAGAGGTGGATGGAGAAAATATCACTCTGCTTATCACACGTCGCCAAGTAGCTAAACAGAGCAACTAGTTGCTAAATTCATTTCTCCTCATGTACCTGATGTTGGTAACAGGTTCACGGTTCTCCTGCTCCGAATCAAACATGGCCTCAAAGAGAGAACCATCCTCGGTCTCCTCGTCGCGTCCTCCTTGACGTTCTCATTGACTGTGTCCACCACCATGTCTGATGTTTGCTCATAATACTGAACCAGCTCTCTCAGTTCATTCAGACGTTTGTGCACCTCCTTCAGTTTCCTGCAGAGGAACAAATTAAATGCCATATTATAGATTACCAATTAATACCATCTATCAGAAAACAAGCATCTAAGCTTTAGGATTTGAGACTGTAGTGAGATAAAACAAGGTGAAAAAGAGACCTGAGTTTGTCAGCAGGGTGGCTGTTATCATCCATCTGTGTGTAAGAGGTGTCCTGCCTCGCTGGGCGGGGCCCGTTCCCCTCTCTACCCAAAACTGAGGGACGCTCAGACACGCCCACGCGCGCGCCACGCTGACTAACACCCTGACCTGCAAACCGCACAAGCATCTTTTATTTAATCACACAATGGTACTTGAGAGAGATACCTACACATGTATACAAACAACAAATGTGTGAGGGGGATTTACAGGAACTGTTGTTGAGGGTCTGGTCTCTGAGGGAATGAAGTTCCTGAAGGATCTTGTCCATGGTCTGTTTCTTGTCCTGTAGCTCCTGTAGTTTGGTGAGCTGAGCACTGGCAGAGGTTGATGCTGTAGTTAGTGGGGCAGTGGACGGCAACTGACCCCGGGAATTATGGGTAGTGCGTGATCGGCACACTTCTCTGGAAAGAGAGAGACATTCTGCCTGTCGTCGGTTGTCAGGGACGGTCTGAGACTGAGAGAGAGAAACAAACTTTATATTAGCCATTTTTACCAAGTCCTGCAGTCTGACATATTAGGTATGTGTGTATTTGTACCTGTGTATCATGCAGCTGGTTATGGAAACGCTGGATGAGATCATTCAGTTCATCATTGAGCTCTGAAGTAATGCTTCTTCCGGACACGCTTCCTGTAGTCTCTGTAACAACTGCAACACACCCGCAGAATGTAAATGAAATGATTCACGCTTCCAGAAGCCATGACAAAATAAGTATGCTCTCCGCACCAGTGTCATCCATTACTGCTATGGCTTGTTCAGCACTGTGCTGCATGGCCAGTAATGCAGCCTGACGGCCTTGTAGTGCTCTGAGCTGTTCCTGCTGCTCCAGCATCTTCTTGAGAAGGTCATGCTGCTTCCGCATGTTCTCCAGCTCCTCCTTCTGCTCTCCACTCACACCTTGGCCCTGAGAGAAAAACAAAGACTTCATTAGGACTGAGCGACTTGTATCAGCCTGTGGGTTGTCATACGCTGTGTCTCTTTCTACTACAAAGTTCCTAACCATGAACACTAAATTAAACACGAGCAAGGCCCTGACCCATTTAGCTTTTGAACACTGATGACCCAAATACCTACGACACGAATACAAGGTCATGCATAAAAACAACATATCTGGTGGGTTTTTTTAAATGCTGCTGTACAACATGCCATTGTGCATCTTCATTTAACCACAGGTACACTCAGTACAAGTCAGTTAAGGCACAACCACACAAAGACAAATGAGGCAGTAAGATCAGCTCTCCAGTCTTCCAAGCAGTGAAAAACATAGTTGTAAACTTGTTGTAAGTTGCTTTATCCTCAAACAAGCCCTAAAATACCAAGCACACAAATTTTTCTGACCACAAAGACCGTTTTGTGGAGGATTAGCCAATAAGCGTCAAATCTCACCAACTCTAAATACAGCATATAAAAAGAAAGCACAAGGAAAATAAGAATCTAAAACGCAGAACCTGCTGGGCTGAATCTGTTTCAAATATCATCATTCAGCAGGTTTATGCGTCAGAATCAAATTTCACCCTAAAATCTGCCATAATTCATCAAAACAGTTTTAAAAGCTACATAGCTAAAGCATCATCACATATCCCATAAACATACACATAATGTATGTTATATACAGATAATGTATGCTAACTGTTCAGCATTCACACTCTTACATAAATACGACAATGGTGTTTAATTCACACATATAAAACATCAGTTGTGGAAAACGCTACACCAACATGCCCTATTCTCAAAGCTGAACTAGAAAAACAGGTTATAGCCTAATGCAAAAGACAAAAGAAATCATAACCAAAGCTCTCATCTCTTCATAGATGCCAACTGCAAGGCAATAAGCACTACACTCCATCTTGCATGCCCAGAACATCATTCTGCTGCTCAGGAGGGGAATCAGGAGGAGAGACGGGCCCTTTGTGAGTACTCACAGCAGCACTGGAGGCTTCTGAGCGCGGCTCCAGGTTAAGAGACGTGCTCTCTGCCACAGAGCCTGAACCCACTGCCGAGTCCACCGTGGCACCTTCATCATCATCCTCATCCTCATTCTCCCTCGCCTGGAAAGCGCAGGGAGGAGGGGCGGGGGCTCAGAACAGACCCAATTTAGATTTAGACACTTACTTATAATGCTGCTGGTTATAGGTTGGGATACTGATGCTAAGCTAATAATGAAAACAATGTTCAAGTCAGGTGCCCTTACTGCTAAGCTGCACACCAGTTTTAACTATACTTTAGAAATGTAAACTAAATCAGAAAAGGCTTCAATACAATAGAGCTGGAAATTACAGACTGTTACTTTTTGTTTTAGAGTTTTACCCACAAAAACACATGCGCTGCATACTGCAAGCGAGGTCACACCGAAGAGCGAAAACATGCTGAAGGGAAGAAGACATGATGTCCTAGATTTAAGCTCTACATTAATCAAGCCTGTGGCACTAAGAACAAAGCCAAACACTGCAGAACTGTGCTATGATTCAGGTCTGTGACAGATAGCTGACCAGTTTTTGATATTTATGGATTAGACGCTGGACCTTGAACATTGTTGAGGTTGAGGTTAAAAGCCAAGATATAACACCAGGACACATTCAAGTTAAACAACATCTGTGATACAAATGATAAAAAAAAAAACTCATGTCATTTTAAACTGAAATACCTACAGTTACCTATAGTGCCTAAAATTATCATATTTAAACAAAACAATCTTAACCCATTACACAAGCCATAGCCTGAACTATTATACAGCATTTCATAAATCACCTATGGACAGAAAACAACATTAAATTGCAATAAAATGAATAATTATAGCAAAATAATTCCCCAAACACTGACCAGCATCTTTTGAAGAAAGCGCAGATAAGACTTCTCCTGTTCTTTTAGGTGAGTGATAAGAAGAGAGAGACGTTCCACGTTTGCAGGCACATCATTCTTTTCCACCAGGTCGTCTCTCATGGATGTGGCCTTCCCAATATATTCCCGAATCTGCACCAGTTTACTGACCACCTGCACGGAGAGACCAGCTGCATGAGTTGACAGACATGCATAAACAGTGACACAGCTAAAAAAATAAGATGAGGAGCAGAAAAACAGATGGAAAGACTCAGAAACAGAGGGAAAAGAAACAGGAAAGTGCACAGAAAGACAGAGAAGGCAAAGAGACCAAGGAAGAGCTCTCACATGGACAGTGGCATATTTTTAAACTGGCCTAAATTCTGAGCGCTCGCTGTCACATCTGTGCTCCACTTTTTTGCTCAGCAACAACAGGGGGAATATTCTAATGAACACAGGGAAGTTGTGCCGAATACTTTCAGTATTCTATAAAGTAGCTCATTTTAAAGCCTTTAACCATAAAAACACTGTCCTTGTTATTCTGTACAGCTGGGATTGATAATATTTGGCGCTAATGATACTTGATGCTTTCAGACAGGAAAGAACTTGCAGAGGGTAAATCAGTATCAAGTTTTACAATCGCATGTGTTAATGGCGCAATGAAAAACTAAAACCTAAATATAAACTAAACAGAAGGTAATTTCCATAACCAATGACAAATTCATATGCACCCATTATAAAGAATGTAATTTACCTGACTGCTGTCAATGGCCAGATCTCCCCTTCCATCTTCTAATGGAAACCCCTGTGCACTGTCCAGACTGAAAGCCTCTTTCCCCACTGAGGGCACTGGGGCAAACAAGTCTTTTCCTGGGCTTTGCTTCTTGGGTTCCTTGCCTCCAGGTGTGGAAGAGGTGGATGCAGCAGGCTCTTTACTCTTGTTAGTGTTGAGGTGAATTGGCAGGAAGTTAAAAGGCTTCTTGGCCTCAGTAGACAGCTGTCTCTGATTGTTGGCTGCAGTGACACGGCCTTGGGAATCACTGCCAATGCTCCTCTGTTGAAATGGAAAGTGATATTTTGCTTTATGTCAAGGATGGATGGGACAGTTACATATTCTTTTCAAAGCTGGCCTGAATTTCTTGAAATAAAACCCTGTTTAGAACTTCTGCCAGGTGTAAGTGTGCCTCAGTAGAAGTGTGTCATAAACCTGATCTAGGACATGAAAGCCCAGCTCACCTCATCCAGATCTGTAAAGTTTATGACCTGACGGAGTCTCTCCAGTTCAGCCTGGTCAGGCACTGACATCTGAGTGCTGTACTTCACATGAGGGAAGGAGTGAGGCGTCCGAGCCCTTCGTCGCCCTGCCCCTGGAGTGGACTCTGGAGAGATGTCATTGGTTAGTCGGCTCTCTGACATGGCAGAGAACTTCTTCCTGTTCTTCTCAGAGGAGCGGTTGGCCTTCTTTTGCTGTATTCCCCAATCCTGAGAGTGATGAGGTTAACAAATCATAAATAAAAATTTGGTTGTTAATTTTGAACTGGTAATGAGGTTCTGCTAAAAATTTACTATGTAGACTTAGAATTCTACATAAAACAGATCTTAATATCATTTCATTACAGTCATTTTTGGAGTAACTGATTCACACCATGTTGTTGAGTCTGTCATCCAGACTGCCGTTGGAGATACTCCAGTTGTGTAGCTCCTGCTCGTCTGCACCATCTTCAAATGGAGTGCCACCTGTTGCCATCGTGAACACCCGGAACCTGCTCAAATCAAGCAATTAATCAAGATTTACAAGAATCTAGCATAGAGAAATACACAACCCTCATGTAAATCTAATCTTTACTACGTTCTCAAAATGGGTGCACACAGTTCTTTGATGCGATTCAATTGAGTTTTGTTTGACCAGCTGCCAAGCAACAATTGACACGCCACAAAGCGTGGCAACATTAACCTGAATAAACATTACGCATGGTCAGAGCATTATCTTCACCACTGAAATTGAGGATACTGATACATACTGGACATTTTTAACAAGTTTGTCAGCATATACAGCACGATAGTAAACCAATATTCTCAAAGCATCCTTACTAACAAGTGCTGGGGCAGTAGCACCATATAATAGTATTAAACACCATTAGCACGTAACAAAATAAACAACTACAATATTTACGCTCTCTTGTATGTACGTTACTTCAGAAAGAACCATAACATCAAAATGCACATGCACATTAAAATGCATGCCACTGTGGTGATGTTTTATTAGTGTAATCTTAATGTCACTTACTTTTCAAAGTTGAAGTGTGTGAACTCTTTTCCCTGAGGAATGAGAACAGAGGTCTGCTATTGTTATAATAAGCTGCTGTAGTGTGAGGCAGGTCCGTAAAGACGGTTAACCCGGTCAACCCGCTCACTTTCCCGGCTAACTGTCAACACCTCCCTCCCCTACATAGCCTCTGTTATCTGACCTCTGCAGGTAAAGCGTTTCCAAAGGTGTCACAGTCCAGATTTGTGGGTTAAGAGCACTATTAAGATGTCTTATATTTAGGGTAACACGTTTATACCGGCCTATTCGCATATATATCAAATGAGCGCAAATGCTAACTGACTCGCGCTTTCAGAAACGCTAAACGGATTTTTGGCCTGTCACCATGGTAACCTTTAGCACGAACTCCAGTTCCCCGCGAAAACTCCGCGCTGAGAGAAATAAAGGTACTAAACGACGGTCTGAATAACACTCACTTTTGAATAACACGCATAATAAAGCCGACAGATCTAAAGAAAATGTTTTCATTAGCTCAACAGCGTTGTTTTATTCGGACACACGAGTGTGGGTTTCTAAACTTGTCCACCTGACACAAAGGCATCTGACCGGTTATCCTATTCTGGCTAACAAAAGCTACACAGTATTTCTGGTCTTTAAAAAACGTCCATCACTTTTCATTTTTGAATCAAGGCAAAAGGTTTACGTTTGCGTGACAACTGGCTCCCGGTAACCTATTATTTGTTGAAATGGCTTAATATTTTAGTCGGAGAGCTAGCAAGCTAACAGAAGTTGAGGGAAACAACTACACGAGCCAACGAGTGACCCAACCAGAAAATTACCTGGAACCCTTTGTGAAGGATTCTGAAGTCACTGGAATATCACAAAAGGAATAATTCCAATATGAAGGTCATTAAAATCCCAGATAAAGTGTCAATACGTAGTGTCGCTTTCACTTAAAGTAACTGCCTCTACAGCCACGGCCATCTTAAACCCATAGCCAAACCAACAGGCGGAGGAATACAGCTCTCGTTTTATGGAAAGCAACAATTATTGTGAATTCATTTATGTTGGTTATATATGTTGACATCAAAGGTTGCGGAATTGCGTTTTACGATGATATCGTCCAAAAGATCAGGGCAGTAAATAACCGGAGGCCACCAAAGTTTGGCACTATTTCATTTCTCGGAAGCATTAATAGGAACTGTTGAAGAAGTTGCGTGCGACGTCTTAAAACTACAGATGCATAAAAATGTCCATGTGACTCGGCGAGCAGAAACATTTCGTATCCGTATGAAACAGGTAAATAAAATAAAAGTCAAATAAAAGTCATATGTAATGAAATACACTTTAATATCTCATGGAATTTAACCGAAATTAAAACCCACTGAAACCTCTGATTTTAATGTAGTAGGAAACTACATATCCTACGTTGTTTACATCGTTATAACAACATATCGTCTTCGTCTATGTATAAATATATTGGTCCTATGATATATTCACGGGTGAGCCAATGATTATGCTATTCAACAGAGGAAGAAACGTGTATGTTATGATTTATACAAAGAATTGAGAAAATACAGTTGAACACTTTACCCTCATAATATTACCAATATTATGAATATATGCATGCAATATTGATGAAAACTGTTTGCTGAACACGTGAAACTGAAGCTAGATTTTCACCTAGTCAGATACTCTCTGTCTCTGTTTGAGCTCAATATCACATCTCATCATAGATCTTACATTTTGATGTGTAGTTTAAACAGACCTTTGTGACAGTGAGAGGTCATCAGTGCTTAACATTTTCCTTTTTGAGTTTTAATTGTTTGACATTCTTCTGCAAAAAATGCATTTAGACTCTCTGTGCATATACCTTTAAATAAACAACACAGGAGTTTATTGATCTGCTGTCTCACATTGGCTGATGAAGGTACGCAATGGAGGAATATCGTCAGCATTTCCTAAAAAAGCTGCTGCAGTCTGTGTGGGATGGGCCTGTGGACATGTTTGCACATCTAACATGCACATATACGAAAGGTGTTGTGTAGATCCCTGGTGGTCTAGTGGTTAGGATTCGGCGCTCTCACCGCCGCGGCCCGGGTTCGATTCCCGGTCAGGGAACGTGTCTTTTGGGAAGCCGATAAGGTTGCAAGCACCTTACCTCCAATTGCTCCACTGAATTAAAAAAGGCTTGTAAAACAACTGTGTGTCTCTTCAATCTCCTCAACACAGGATAAACGCAAAAAATATCCTGCATAACATACAATATTCCCACCAATGGAATTGTATTGATAAAACCGTGGTTTAACCACTAGATGGCGGAGTAGTCTATGTCTAAAACTCATTGTAATACTTTAAGTTTTGTATATACTAAAAATATGTTTTTAACCACGCTAGCAAAATCAAGGTAGTTCTTGTGTAACATCTTTATTTTTTAAATATTTAATTTTGTTTACAAAAATAACCAACACAAAATATAAAGATAAGCATCCAGAAGTTTAATGAAATAAAAGAAATCATAAACAAGAAATATAAAAGGACACTGCGGTTGAGATGGGGAAACATTCACTTAAAGGTTTCCGGATGTGGAGGCCACTGGAAACAAGTTTGGGGGGAGGATAAATACATTCCACAATATTAGGAACAGCGATTGGATCTATATGCACTTCAGCCAGGACACATGAAGTTGCGCTTTAAGCCTTTTCTTGTTTACAATTGATCTAAACATCGCTCTCACGTCAAGCATGTTGAGGAATTCTGTTTTCCATTCTTATGTAAATATCATATAGCATTCATGTGAGCATAAAAAGAAAGGGACAGCTTTACATCATTCACTTGCAAATTTACAAACTATTCTTAATTTAAAAATGAAAAGGGAGACAGAAAATGGCAGTCTAAGGAAGAGATACTCTATGTACAGACCCTGAGGTGTGTCCCCTCCCCAGAGAAATGTTTGTGTATGTTTGTGATAAAAGAAAAAATGTGAAGGAGAGACATACAATAAGACGTAACTCAGATGAGAATGAACAAGCATGTAACAGATCGAGGTGTTTCCCTGATCTACAAGTGCAACTGTGCATCATTGTCTTTAACTTGAAAGGGGACATTTATAAACTTTGTAAGTCTGTACAAACTGTACAAGTCCTATTATAGGAATAAAATGGCCAAAAGGTCCATAGGTGCCTCTGGGTGGGGGTGATCTGAGGTCAGAGGTTATCTTGGTGATACTGGGGTCGTGGAAAAAGAGGCAGAATTTTGGGGCGAGTGGAAGGGGGAGGTGGGCGACAGGCGGCGAGGGCTGCAGAGGTCTCCGTTGTGTAGTTTCCACAGCAACTCCTCATTCTCCATGGATAGACGTTTGTTGACCTTTGACTCTTTCTGTAGGGTCTGTTGAAGCATGGCCTGTTCTGTAGAGAGCTGCCTGTATACACACAAAAAGAACAAACTGAAAGTCTATACGTGGAGAATATAATACACTGACATCATATGTACTGTGCCGTTTATATAGAAGAAAACTACTTCAACTTTTCACTTTGTAAGTATTGCACTACTATCTACTTACTTTGACAAGGCAGCATGTTTGTCCATTCTCGCCTTGTAGTCTTCATTTTCCTGCTGGACTTTCTTTAGGCATTCTTCCAGTTTCAAATTGTCATCAATCTGATCGTAAACACAATAAATACATATGTCAGGCACCATTAGTAAACGAGTCATTTTATTGGTAGGCAAATCTAACCAAAATTTAACTGGCTTATAATGCCAAGAGCTACAAGGGTGTCAGTACACTAGTGCATAACATGAGTGTTTCATGTGTCTCACCAGTTTGTCCATTTGCATTAGTTTCTTGTCCTGCTGGTGTATCTGGTTAGTCTTTATTTCCAGCACGGCTCTGAGACTCTCTAGCTCCTGTTCCAAATACAGTGTGTGCGCGTCCTTCTGTATACAGAGAAACAGCTGTTCAGTTGCCTTTTCACACCATCTGGGACCACAAAGTGGACGAGCACCTCGATGGGTCACAGTTTAAATCTGAACCCAGCATTGGTATGGTAACCACATTTACACACCAAACCATCGTAAAGATGTTTGTAATAAACTCTATTGGGGGTCATTTACACAAAACACAATAGTCAGAATGTCTAGAGTGTTTACATTGAAAAACAGTGCAGTGGAACACAAAAATGTGTTTTGTAGGAACTGTTTCTAAGATGCAATTTAAAGAGTGGCTTTACCACGTGGATGTTTGTGGTATATATTTAGCTTTAGGACACATACACTTAGAAAGAAAACTGTTAGATCAAAGGAGAACAATGGCTTTCCACACACACTGACTCCATCTGATTCCCAAACGTTTATGTAAATTAAGCTTACAACTGAAAACCAAGGACCCAAGCTGAGTTAAGTGAAGACATTACAATAAAAACTCGAAACCATTTACAACCATTAATTGTCGTCAAGCCCTATGATTATGCTGTGAATAATGCACATCATTGCAAAACATCCTTAATACTGCATGTCAGTGAATAGAAGAACAGTACTTTAATTTTACCTGACTCTTATCTGCTAGAGCTCTCCTCCGCTCCTCCTCCTCCCTTAGTTTCTCCTTCAAAGCCTCGTTTTCTGCAGTCAAAGTCTGAATTTTCTCCTTTAAACAAGAAATTTGTGATTAAATAGTTATTAAAAACAGAGATTAAATAGGGATATAAATATACATTTATTTTCCTTGTATATTTAATAAACCAAGAGAGATTTGTTAAAAAATTTAAATAACTTTAAATATTATTAACATTAAACACAATAATATTAACACACTAAGTAAGTAAGGTGCAATCCATATTTTATGTTTGTAAGAGATGGTATAAGAATCTTCTTGGACTTCTTTGGACACATACATTGAGCAAGGCCTCAGACTCCTTGAGTGTTTTATCAAGATCTTCTATGTTCTTCTCATGAGTCTTTCTGAGCTCTGAAACAGAAAAAAACCTTGTTGATCTACCTGGTGACAGTATATATGAATTCAGACTCTAAGTAAATATAAAAATAAACAGTAAACCTTTTGCTGGTTTGTGATGAAATTACCTGCAAGTGAAGCCTCATGATCACGTTTCAGCGTCTCTATCTGTTCATTGTGGGCCGCTTCCTGTTGGTTCCTCAGAGCTTCCTGTTTGTTCCTCACCTCATCCACCTGTGAGTAAAAATCACATTCATTATCAACATTTATCACCATCATTAATCTAACAGTAGAAGTGCCAGTCTACTGCTCCTGTAGCACAATTGGCAGAGCATTGCATTAGCAGCACAAAGATTGTGGGCTTGATTCCCAAAAAATACATACTGTTAAACAAACATATAGAATGTACTGCAAGTTATTTTGGATAAAAGTGTCTGCTAAATGCATATATGTAAAATGTAAATGTCTTCCTAGCTTCTATCTCAGGTGCATGCTAATGTACTAAAACATCAAGACAGCTGTTTCTATCTTTGGAGGCGGGAACATTATTCTGTCATTGTACTTTTAAACCTCAATGCTCACTGCTCTATTACTAATTAACAGAAATGCCAAACTGGAGAAACGAAATAAAATTTACAGAAAAAATAGAAAAGAGCAAACATACACATGCACGCACAACACAAAGTTACAAAGTTGCATAACAGTCTGCTATAAACATCTGCAGTTTCACCACTAAAATCTCTTTCTATTTAACAAGCCTGGAGCTCGATTTAAATAAGCATCATGTCATATGTTTGTATTTATTTTACAATTGGAGCTGTGTGCCGATACGTATCTAAAAAAATAAACTCAAAGGACAGTTATTAAATATAAAATGTATGAAATCACAGATGTTGATATGTGTTTACAAATGTGTTTCATAATAAGTTGCAGCATTGCGTGATTGGAGATGTGTAATTTGAATAGTTAAAGTGATTACGTAAGATATGCAAGGTCTGTGACGCAAACACAGCACAGGTGAAAGCCTACCTGCTGCTGCATGAGCGCTCTGCATTTGTCCGCCTCCTTCTGGTAGGCCTGGTGAGTCTTGTCCCATTCTGCAGAGTAAAAGTCTTTTAGTCTCTCCTCAAGCTGCTGTAGTTCTGTCTGATGTTGCTCCTGGAGTTTTTGCAACAATGCCTCCAAAGACACACGCACCTCCTCCTTGTCCTTCTCTAGCTGCTCACAGCAGGATATTGAGTTACCTGAGGAGCAAGGAAGATGAAACTGTGAATCAGCCTTCTAAAGAACCAGTGGAATGTGGAATTCTAGAATATATGGGTGGTTTAATGGGTGTTGGCTGAATCTAGAACAAAATCCAGAACATGAAGGCCAGAACATTCAGAACAGAAAATCTGATTTTCTGAAGAGTCAGTATAATCTAGAATGTTTCAGTGGTTCAATTCTCTTAGAAGTCAGGAGAATCTGAATCTGGAACCGTATTGATAGTTATTCTCTGGTGGTTCTATTCTAGATTCTACTGTATAGAGAATTGAACCAGAATAACATTAGATGTCATACAACATCCTCAAGCATCAGAGTATAACTATTTCTTTGAATTCTGTGAGGTAAAGGGCAGTAAACTTTACGAGCAGAAAATCATTTTTTTCCAGCTGGACCTTTAGACTTGCAGACAGAAGCCACTTTTTATAAAACATTCCTCATACACCTCACACATGCTCACACACTTGTGCTGAAGCCAAAGGCCATGACAGTGCATAAGGCCAAACCAATTAAACATAACAAGTAACGCATCCTTAACAGTCTACAGCATTGGAAATGTTTGTGTCCGGGCATGCCAAGAATGTGTTCAAAGTACGGCCACATTGAGAAGTCATATTCTGCTGCCAACCCATACACATAAATATACCAAGTCTAAACATAGTGAAAGTCTGCCAAATGTCCACAGGGCAGAGGTGCAATGTGATTGGTTTGTGGAATGTCATATCAATGCTTGTCAATTTACAACAGCTCTCATAGTTCCATCAATTCGATGCTCATCAGAAAAGAGCAGCCAACAGGATGAAACACGAAACAAATTCATTCTGGAATGTGGGGTATAACATCATCATCATCATCAGAACAAATGTGAGCATGTGGAATCATGGCAGGGCAGCGAAGCCTCACTCACATGCTAAATAGTGTTATTGATAACAGATAAAGGAATTCTAAACAGATTACTAGATCTGAAGAAAATGCGAGTGATTGAACTTGCAGACAATTCTGGGGTGATTTGAGTGGCTGCCAAGGCATTGCTATGTGTTTACAAATGTGTTTTTAGCAGGTTCTATTCGGTTGCTAGGTTCTTGTTAGTGTATTTTGGGTGGTTGTTTACAGGCCTAAGTCAAAAGAGCCTACCCCCAAGTCTCTAATATTCAGATACTCCATTAAAATAACTAATCACTTAACAGCAAAGTCGCTTAACAGCAAAGTAACAGCAGACCTCTCGACAAACCACACCATTTGAAGCACCATTCATGTCAGTAGCACAAATGGTGCCGGCAAGTTATGCAACGAAGGGTCGGGGGTTTGTTTAAAAATGTAACCTCGAGCAATAGTAGTGATGCTTGCCTCAGCAAGTACATTGCTAAAACAATGGTTACAATCCCAAATAAGTGTGATCCCGAAACTAGACATTCCCCTTAACTCTGCTTTATCAAGACTGCGCCCTTGAGCAAGACAGTTATCCCAGGGTTTCTACAGACGGATTAGCCCTACAATTAGTGTTCTGGAGTGTCAGTTTGGATAAAAGCACCTGCCAAATTTCTAACTAACCAAGATGAAAGCCTATGTTCTATGTACCTTGACAGAAGACAACAACATGGGTCTGACATCTGCTTTATTGTATGTGACTGTACAAGCTTACCCAGTTGGTCTTTCAAGTTGTTGAGCTGGACAGAAAGTTCTTCCTTCTGTTTGATTGCCACCTCGCGCTGTAATAAACGAGAGAGGAAACAAAAACATTTGAAATCTAAATAATAGATTTAAAATAGATATAATAGATTTAAATAAAAATCTTGTAAAAGGTTTGAGATATGCTTCAGTTCTGAAAACACATTTTATAATTCATTTAACACAGTGAACAGACACTTGTCTTGGATTATAAACATGTTTAACACTACAATTCATGTGTGACTCACATCTAGACACTGTCTGATGTTGTTGGATAGGGACCATTTCAATCAGTTTCTTATCATCAGGTATCATCATGGGTCAGTGTGAGGCTGATTTGAATGTTCCAGGAAGACGAGGGGTGTGTGTGTGTGTGTTTTTGTGATTAGCCAATGGTTAATGCTACAGCATCCTCTACATAGCTAAAGCTTATGGGGCCTGGAAGAGATTAATATGTTCTGTGATGAAAAACATCAGAGCTTGTATAACGCAAGACACTAACTTCTCACACTGCAGTCAAGCAGATTGTTATGGTTACGGTTACTCGCACACACTCTGGGTGAGTTTAAAGTTCATGGCCTCAGATAAGAGGATGAGAGTTTACACCTCTGAACTAATCAAACACAGACTCTTGCTGGGCTACACGTGCACAAACAACATCACCTTCAGACTCTCAGCACCTCAAGAGAAAAAAACAAACACTACAACTTTAAATGAAGAATGCCGTTTTTAAAAACACAAAATGTTTTTTTAAGAATTTTAAAATTTGAACCATAAATAAAGAGTAAACAAAATTTTTATCTATCCATAATTAATCACAAATGCACCATAAGCTACAAAATGCTGCAGATACAGCTCTCATATAACAGTTTATCAGAATTCCCTGCCACCACAATCCAACATTTCTTAAAGTGAATCACCACTTGTCTAACAATGGCTCTCTTGGTGAACAGGAAGTCAAGAATCAAAACTGAGAACAGACCAGTAAGTCAGCTATCAACACTTGTGTTTCAAATTAACCACCCCTAAAAGACACAGGGAATAAAGAAGCAGAGGAACCAAACTACACCTTTGCATTCTTCTTAGAACCAGGATACTTCTTCAGGCCGGGTTTGCTCCCAGAGGAGCCCATCTTCTCCCCAATCTCCTGCTCTTGCTCTCACTTCTCTCAACAGTCATACAACCAACCAACCAACCAACCAACCAACCAACCAACCAATCTCACACTACCCGCTTTCCTTCTCTATCCTAAGAACTGGTCTGTCGGCATCAGTCTCCAAGCACACTGCATTAGAAACTTTCTCCTCCCTATCTCTGGCCTGCCCCTGTATTCATCCTAAGAGAGGGGAATGTGAAAAGTCAGAACAGAGAAAATGGGAAGATGAATGTTGAGAAGGAGTGAGTGGGAGTTAAAGTGCACGCTTTACTTTTTAGTTTCGCTTGCAGGCCAGTTTATTGATGCTTACTGTATTCTGCAATTTACTATAATTTTTAATATCAGATTTACATAACAATTTCAGTTCATTTAATCAAAATATTATAATGTTAAAAGTAGTTCAAGCACATGCAACTTCCTTAATGCTTGCTAGGTATGCACACTGTATATGTAACTGGTTTTAGTTTGTTTATAGACGTGGGTTTTTAGTGAAAAGTAAAAAATGACTTAAAAAGAGCTACAAATATCTAGCTATATTCTATGAAATACGGTAAAGTGCTACGGGTGGGCGGGTAAGAAGAAACAGCGCTTTACTGGAATGAGCCAAACAGCTGTGAGATTGAAAACCTAACCACGCCCCCTCCCTTCAAGCTCCACCCAGAGCAAGCAGCTGGTGCATTCCTCACAGCTCACACCAATATCCCACCTCCTCTGTGCTCACTATCAATCACCGTGGGTGACGCGAAGGTTAAAACTGTCAACTTTCCGCAAAGTAAATTCTTATTTTTAGTTTGAGTGGAAAGAAAGTGAAAGATTTGTCTCCTTTAGACAGTGTGAGCTATGCTAACAGTGTTTTCATAGAACTGCAAATCTTTAAAAAAATGAAGTTTTTTTTAACTTGTTTGGATAAGAAGAATTGATGGGGAGAAAACTCACTATTACTTAGTGAGCTTTACTCACTATTAGCTTTATAACCACTATAACAAATTTGCATTATATGTAGGGTGTGAAGAAATGAATGGAATCAGAAATGGAAAGAAAGAAAGAAAGAGACAGAAAGAAAGAAAGAAAGAAAGAGACAGAAAAGAAAGAAAGAAAGAAAGAAAGAAAGAAAGAAAGAAAGAAAGAAAGAAAGAAAGAAAACGAAGTTGGGTTTCTTAATTTGATTGTATTTCTCAGGTTGAGATTACTAGGTAGGGTGTGGGGTACACACTTTGAGTAAACCAGTAACAGACCTAATCTAATAGTGTTTACCTAGAGAAGAGACCAAGCAGTTTAAGGTCAACCTGAATAGACCTGTTAATGTTCTTAGTACCAGTTTCAAAGGAAAAATGCTTGTTTTCATAGCCTTTTATTGAAATGTAAAACCTTACTCTGTGCCTAAAATCATGGCTGATGTCACCAAGTTGTCTTATTTCTCAACCACTCTCCTCCAACCACCTTTCAATAAAAGGACACACCCAACTAGATATGCTGGTCGATTCTTGTACATGTTAACCATTTTATACAATAAAATTTATGGATCCATGATTATTATAATTAACACTATAGGGCTGGACTGCATCTGGCAAAATAAACATTTGTGCAAGTATAGATACATGTACAGGGAGGTCCAAAAGACCACTAGTGAAAATACATAAATGCTGTTAATTTGTATTTATTTAATAATACAGATGATACACTGAAATGTATTTAATATTATAAAATATATTACCACTAAAACAACTGGAGTTAAAAACTCAACTGAAAATAAACATAAATTGAGAATTTCTTTTGTGGATAACCTGGCAGTCCATGTTATGCCTGGCAGGATTTGGGAATGTTTCAAAGATTCTCTAGTGAGCTTTAATGAAGGCAAGGAAACCTGACCCTCTGTACAAAGGAGTTTCCATGCTTAATGACACAAATTTGCTTACATTTGATTACTGACCTCAAACAAGTGCAGGCGCTTAAGTATTTCTTCTTCATTTTGAATCATAACATTTCAAAGTTTTGAACGTTGTAAAATTCTATTAAAATGTTTAAATAAAAAAATTAAATTTCCTTGTGCTCTCAGACATTTGGACTCCACTGTATCTGTGTAATTTGTATAAATTAGTTTAAATATGTCCCAGTCCAGAAGGAGTCCGGTTCCTCTTAAAGTGTCTTCCTCACGTGCGCAACATGTTAGTTTTCCTTGCCTCTGTTCTCAAAAATGTTCTTACAGTAACTTTCATAAACATTTTTTAACATTACATATCATATGTATCAAAAACTTTATTCTTAAGTTGTTTGTGGAAGGTTTTACATTTAAAACATTTATAACGTTTTTATATGTTTTTATAAAACATATAAAAACATTTAAATTATGTTCTTATAATCAAACATGGGCTTTTAAAGCTTTCCTAGAACTTTCACAAGTGTTTAATGTTTTTATTACTAATAGAAACATTAGGGAAACATTCTTACAACCTAAAATTTATAGCAGGGGTTGTTATTTGGCTTGCTCAACTTTCAAAATCAAGAATATAAAATCCTTCCAGTCATGGCAGAAATAACAGACAGATCACACCTTCTCCAATCATCACACAGACAGATGCATGTATTATATGATCCAATACAGCATTGTACTGTAGGTCTGGATGATTTTACTGCCAGCAGCCTCAGGGTATATGAGGGCGGGGTTAACGTACCGACTTATTGTCAGTTCAACCAAAATGCAAAATGGAAGGGTATTACTAAACGACCCATCAGACAACCAGCAGGCTCATGAAACTGCACTCTCACGATATACTACACACGATATACTTCTAAGTTCATGAGCTATTTTGTAGTTGACCGCGGGAGTTTCTGATTGGCCAAAATTTATGTTTTACAATTTGCATATTAAAAGACCAATCAGAACATTATCTAGTGCAGACTGAGTCAGTAGTTCAAGGATAGTGCTGTGAGGTATGCACACCACCATAAGCCAGCAAAACATTGACTAATGTTCTCTCAAAGTTCTCACAAACAATTGTCAAAAACAGTTAGTAGAACTTTATTTAACATTATATTTCATGTATATTAAAAAGTTATTCTTTGTTTGTTGGATGTTTAAAAAAATTACAGAATGAACAAAATGTTATTATAACCAAGCAATAATGTTAAAACAACACCTTCTGTGTTGTGAACATTCTTTTAATGTTTGTGTTACTTAATGGAAATGTTAGGGAAATGTTCTTAGAACCTAAAATTGTTAGCTGGGAACCCGCCTCAAAACTGTCTGTACCGTCTGACACAACAGAGATACTCCCAGAGAAGTTATCTGGAACGTTACGAAAGCATTCAAACACCTGCTTATGAATAGCGTAGCAAGAATGTGACAACAATGATGATTGATTAATTACTTTTACTGGTTTAGCAAGCAAAATAGCAGAGGCTAAACATTTAAATAATAACAATCATTCTTTCTTGTTATTTTAGTTTGGGACATACTTAAAGAATCATTATGTCCATTTCAGCTTCAGGATGTTACAGTAGATACTGTTGCTATAGTAATATAATGTTTACCTATATGGTTGTTTAATTTATTCAGCCCAATATGAGCCTTAAATTCTTAGTTACAATGAGTGATTGACAGCTCTTTTGATCGGCAAATATTTGCAAACTAGAAGAAAATGAATAGGAATTAGCAATATGACAGGTCTGTATCCAAGATACAGCCAATCACAAACTAAAGAGCAATTACTGACACTCCCAGATATTTGATCATGCTGGGGCCCTATACTTAAAATTTGATAGGCCTGACATTTAGTCAAAGAGACCCTTGATCCAACACTGACGGCCTTCTCTTCAATTTGTTTGGTCTTCATTGTGCTTGTAGAAGTCGCCTATAAAGCCACACAGAAGCCACATTCCATAACCCAGAACAATAGCTGAGAGTAAAAGAAGTATTAAAGAAGAAAGATCAATGCACAAGGCTCAATAACATGCGGGTTTGAAGGAAATGAGCAGGAATGAACAAATGAATGGGGGTTCTGTGTTTTCACTGGGTGGTGATCAGATACAGATTAGATCACATGGGGGGGCTCAGATTAAGTCTGGTTTATTGACTAGCCCAAATCCTGCATGACATCCAGAGTGAATGTGAGCAAATATTCAACATCCTGAGTTCCTTTTGCAGTTTCAACAACACATACACACACCTGGTAATGTTTACTAATGGTACCACCATATGAAAAGTGGTTTATCTGCTTTGTAGACAAAACAGATAGGCACACACAAAGTATGGCAAGCCTATAAAACTGTCGCTGTTTCATTATTATTAAAATTATGATTAATTTTACTGTTTACACTTGTTGTTGTACACTTGTTTGATTGATGTTACAGATATCTTTTCATTTGATTGGTCAAATGAACTATTAAACTCTCCTTTTCAGAATACTATAATGTTCAAAAATTAGCGCTTTAGTTATTAAAAATACAAAAATAAGCTCTCTTACCTCACTGAAAACATGCTGAACAACCAGTGCAAGGGCCTCCAGGCGCCGATTCCCATTAGCAACGAGTTTGCGGAGCTGCAGGATACACTGACTCTTCTTCTCATTCTGAATACGAAGATCTCTTTCTTCCTCTTCCTCAGTGTGTCCACTTCCCACAGCTGGGCTCTGCTGCTGTGTCCGGCCAGCTGTGGTCCCTGCAGCTTTGGGTGTTTTGGAGGTCTTGTCCACTGTAAAAGAGCATGTGTTGAGTGCCGTCATCACATTCAGCATGAATGCACAGTCCAGCAACACATATCTCACTTCCACCAATGACTGTAAAAGCAAAAAACTGCCTTTAGAAGAAAACACACCCACACACTAGTAGATAATTAAGACACATAAGTGACATCACTTGAAAGAAATGTACATGACTGAAATAAGCCATACAACAAATGCCTATAACAACACAAACATACGCCCTCATCAATGTCTCCTGCGTTTTAGCCTAAAAAATCCCAGATGCATGCTGGGATTGAATCTTAATGATAATGCGCTAAGGTCCAGAGAGCACATTAGAAGTGCATTAGAGAGAGATGGAGAGAGAGAGAGTGTGTCTGTGTGTGTATGCATTTTGGTCCCATTATCTACACTACAGGCTAAGTGAAGTCAAATATAGTTTCCCATCCTATAATCTGTAAAGAGTACTGACTCTCAGATTTCTCCTGCAGAAAAGTGTTTCTTGTCTAAGCATTTTTCCATGTCTAAAATGCTAAAATGTTAACTGGAATAATTTTGAAAAACCAAAAGAACGGTTTTACTTTGGCAAGTTTAAAAGTTTTAAAAAATAGTAAACTGGAAATCATTTACCATCAAAATGTATTAGAATAATTAGAGTATCTTAAACTGTGTTTAAATTAAATCTGAGTGCCTTTTAATGATTTCACACATATAGCTGTCAAAAGATTCATATGGGGTTGGAAAAGATTAGAATTAATAAACTATGAGAATTTGTAAACTTTGAGTTTAAACTACCTCCTATGACTTACAGAGTCGCTATGCTGCCATCTGCTGGCAGATACACATTTAGACAGACCACTGGGTTCAGTTTGCTCTCAGATACTGCTTTAAAAGTGCTATAAACTATAAATAATTTATCATTTTAATAAGAGATGCCTTTTTGCAGTTGCGTGCCTCAATACTGTGGAATAAATAAAAAATTCTCTAGTCTCACTCTGTTGCAATTATAATTACATCCAATTAAAGACACACAAACATGTTTCTTCCTCATGATCTATCCACAACAATTTGCTCCTCTATTACTTTTTGTCTTTTAACTTACATCTGACCAAATACCAAGTTTCAGGCCTCAAACACTTTCCTTTAGAAATCTGGACGCTCAAACCCAAAAACCATAGTGATGAATAATGTAGAGATCACCAGTGACGAATGTCCCTGTTACATTATTCAAACACAGGCTTGAAATAGCGAGATGGCTGCTGCCTCTTTTCTAGTTGACTGTCTGGAGAAAAGGACAAAGAACACGTGTGATGTGATGGTGGTCTTTTGAGTTGAAATCCAGTGTCCTTAAATAGCTACTGTGAGAACAGGAAAGTGTAAATGTGTGCTTATCAGATATGTTCTTTAGCCGTAATAACTCAGTGGCACCGTGCTAAACTGTGCCCTTGCCTCTGGTCACATGACCACAGCTGCACAATCCGCTACCCAGAAGGACTGTGTCATCAGCTTCAATCACATCACTGCTGACCTGAGATGATCCATCACTACAGAATTTAACAGAGTATACTGGAGCACAGAGATGTAGTTTGTCCTTAATACCCTTACAAAATGTACTGGGGTGGTAAGGTACAATGATGGTAACAGATGGTACCAAGTTACTCAGTGTTTACCATTTTCATGGTACTCTTATGGTACTTTCCATGTTCCAAAGATTGTAGTATTGCCAGAGTACATTTCCATAACAATTACTATAGTACCATACATGTACTATATGTTTACTACATACAGCAAGTTATTTACATAGTACTGTAAAGAACACTAATGAAACATAAAGCTGCTATGGAATATGTCCTAAAACATGGTTCTACTATGGTATTTGTTCAAACAAAAACATGGTACTTCCATGGACTATGTCCAAAAATCTTTAGTATAGTAATGCCAAGGTAGTTAAACTTAAGAAGATGTACTGCCTGCTTCTAGATTCTCTGCCATTCTTGACTGCTTAAATGTTGTGTTTCTGTGTTAGTGCTGCTTTATAATAAAACTAAATAGTAAAAACAGTTCCCTGTATAAACCATTAAACTAAACTAACCATTTAGACAGTAGTAAGGCTGATATTGAAAGCACTGCTACTCTGTATGTAACGGGAGCTAGTGCGCACATACTTAAGAGTCTGTGAGTGTGTGTGTGTGTGTGTGTGTGTGTTTGAACAGGAAAAGTCTGCAAGCAGCATGTAATTATTATGTAGTCTATGGCTCATAATAAGTGTTTATGTCAGTCTCTGGGACAGGAGACATACTGTGATTGCTGTCCCCCAAACACACCGCTGGAGACAGACCATAACTACCTACCACACACATACACACACAACCACAGGTTTCCAAACACACACACACACACTGATGCCCCGTCAAGCATGTCCACACCCAGACCGGATATGTTCATGGTTATGCTAACAGACAGAGTGGTGTTCCTTTGATGCTGTTTTTTTACTAAACAACCCTCTTTTCATTACACTACAAGATTAAACATCACACACACACAACCGGCAGCCCGCCTCTCACTGAATAAAAGCTTCCACACTTCCACATAATTACTGGAAGGCAGATGAGGAAATGATGTACCATTCTAAAGGAAAGCCTGAGTAAGCAATGTAGTGTTTTGCTTAATGGAGAGAATTATCTCACACAGACCACAGCAATGCCACACACTCAAGAGGCAAAACACATTCAAATACATCACAGCATCGCTGTGACAATTAAATTGTTACATATTGATTTCTAAAAAGGGGAAACCCTTTAAGAATATGACAAAGAATAAAAGTTAATAAAGAAACAGTAAATAAGAAACAAATCAAATAGCTTTTTAAGTGAAGTAGTGTAATGTTTCACAGACAAAATACCACTCCTGATAAAATCTGATACAGTGAATTCTAAAAGAATACTAAATGTACCACGGTATTTATATGGTACTCCAAGGTACTTCAAATAATGTTGACGTAACTGAGAGATATGGGAAGGTGAGATGATGCAACAGAGTTAAAACAGTCATAAATCCTTTTTTGACCAAATAAAGCTGTAAATTTGATAATGTACCTAATTTATAAACCATTTTGGTTTAATTCAGTGATGGAAACAGCATTGAACTAATATTATTTATTGGTAGTTGACTGAAGAATATCTCATAACGGTTTGGTGATGTTACCTATCAAAGCATGGCTGGAAAGACAGACAGAGGGTGGCCAGTCTGCTGGACAGAGAGAGCGACCTCCCGGGCCTGTGGTAGAATAACATGCCACCATATCATCATTCCAAACAGAACTGTTATTAAAGAAATGAACATTATATGTTAAGATCAGAAGCGGTTCAAGGGGTATGGATCACTGGAAGGTCAAGAGGAAGCCGAGTGGATAAGTGTTATTACACAAACACACACAAACACAGGTCTTATATTCTTGACCAACCTGATATCTTCCTAAATAGCCCTTAAATTAGGCCAATATCACAAGAGATCTTGCCACCATGATACTAGTGGTAGGTTGCCAGGGTGTTGCTAGGATGTTCTTGGTGGTTACTAGGGCATCGCTAGAATGTCATGGCTGGTTACTAAGGCATTGCTAGGATATTATGGGTGGTTGCTTAAGTAAAAAAAGCTCATCCACATTGATATTCTGGTCCCTAAATAAATGCCTCAGGTCCCTAATGTGATTTTTTATCAGCTTTATTTATCTTCAGTAAGTTCAAACAGCAAGTCAAAAAAAGTAATCACATAGAACTATGTTACAAGCTACATGATTTGCAGTATCATATATATTCGCTTTCCTTACCTCAGAATGTAATATGTATCTATAAGACATTGCAGTTTCCTGTGACTATAGCTCTATTACAGAGGATATTAATATCAATAAGTTCAATAATTTTACTTACAAATCCAACAAATTTTATATTCCCTCAGAAATATTTCTGCTTCTAGTTATTACATGTTTAAAAATTACAGCCTTTTTTTCAAACAGACATCATCCTCATGCAACTGGGACAGCGAATACAGGACAACACACACACACACAGAAAAAGAAGGTGGGTTTGGCTAAATAATCTGGATTGGAATTCTGGGAATGAGGCCAGTGGCAGTTTAGATTAAATCTCATGATAAAGGATAAAAACTACATGTCCAAAGCACGTCAGTAAATCCAGACAAATAAATAGATTTTAAAAAGGCTGTAATAAATTTTGAGTTCTGCTGGCCCACTTTAAAAATGCCACGTGTCCTTTTGCATTTGGCACATAAACATCACACAGTCACACCCCTAAAATCAAAAAAATCAAATTATAAAGCATTTGGCCTGGATAGGCTGGATCCTCAGATTAAGATTTGTTTGAATGTCAGATTGGAGGCCAATAATGTGCAACGTGATGTGTACAAACTGTTCTCTCTGCTAACACTCTCTCTCACGCACACACACATACACAGTCTGTTTAGGTCACATATATCAGGTCTGCTAATAACCGAGCACTGCGTGATCCGGCATGCTAGTTTCTATGGAGACAACCATGAGGAGATGCTGCACTCTCAATGTGTGTGTTCAAGAATATTCTGGAATTTTCCACTGTCTTGCATTAGAATGTGGACCAAAACCTTACATTACCCCTCTTAACTGTATGATAGGTAAATAATGTTTAATAATGTATTTTAAATGCTGTTTCTACACCTTAATGTTATGCTACCTCCAATAGATACTTGCAAAATTATTTCTTCAGGTAACCTAAAAAATGCATGGTAACATTTAAATGAACTAGTTTTATTCAAGTAAACAGTATTTTACAGTGACTATTCCATGACAATCAAGCATATTTTCTCCCAAACTCTCATTACGATAATGTGTAGTTGTAATTAAAATTATACTCACTGATTAGATTCTCATTACTGTAATTCAAACATTTTAATTAAAATGCTGCATAAATTAAAGGGTAATTTAAATAAATAAAATAATATCTCAAAGCAAAAATTAAAAAACTGTCTTGCTATATTGACAGGTTTCACTGACGTTTTTTTATTTTAGAGTCAACCCTGACAGAGCACAGCTGCTCAAAACTTATCTGAAACATAAATAATACTTAAAACATGCTTTAGTACTTTTACAAGTACATACAGATACATAGAGAGAGAGACAGACAGGCAGAGAAACAACATCCTGGCATGAACCCTAACCTAAATTTTTATTTGAGACAGAGGGAAGCAGGGCAATGGAGAATTCTGGTTAGGGTAGGGGGCATTTTGGTTTCTAATCTCTAAAACATGTGCAGAAACACAGAAGCACATGTTTTCAATTAGTTTAACCTTGCAATCTTGAAATACACACACACACTATCCAATCAATGTGTTTTCCTTACTGGCAGCATAATAATCATTGTATACTGTAAACCTTAATAAATATGTTGTTTATGTATGAACATGAGGATGTAGGCATAGTGTTAATGTGTTGATAAACAAATAAACACACACACCCACGAATCAGCGGGCGGTTTCTATTTGTAGCTCTGCACATGGTGCCCTCTGGCACGGGCATCACTCCACTAAAGATCACGCGAGCAGGCCTTTCATTACAATACTCACACACACACACACAGTTCTTTGTAAGCATCTTCTATATAAAAAACAATGGTGAAGGCTGGCACACGCTCGTCAAAGCATGGATGAAACAACGGTAACTATGGAGAGAAGGGTGCTAAAAGGAGAAATATAGGAGGGGGAGGGGCGTGTGGTGTGTGAGAGAGATGAAGGGAGAGATTGAGAGAGGGAGCTTTTCAAACCTGCATGGAACACCACTGTGGTTTTCTTGCATCCCGGCAGCAGCTGGAGATTGCGGAATAGTCCCTTAGCTGTGAGCTTGACATGGAAGTTTGATAGGGAAAGTCTCGGAGACCATAACATGACTTTCAATAAGCAACCGAAGGAGAACCAAATCCTCCACAAAATCAAGAAAAAAATCTTGGAATATCTTGGGTGAAAAGAAGGAAAAAATAGAACAAAAGCAAGAGATGTTCTCTAGAAAAACAATCTTGGTTTCTTTTCTCAACACATTACACTGCAAAAGTGTTTTATAAGGTGAGGAGAAGGTCCAAATCAGAGGTGAAGAGAACAATTTCAGAAAAAGAATAAGAGAAAAATATGGAGCAAGAAAATAAATTTCCTTTAAATAAACAGAACAGAAAGACTTAGGGTAGAAATAAATAGGGTAAAAACAATATTGGTCCAGAAAAACTCAAGATGGTGGTGATGAAGATGCTGGGAATGTCTAGTAGTTCTTGTGGGAACGTCCGCTCTGTTCAGTGGTATCCTCTTGGATGCTGAAGCAGCCAGTATCTCATATATTCTCCTCCTCCTCTCTCTCTCTCTCTCTCTTTCTCTTACACACAAACGTGCAAGGCTAATCCTTTATGTGTGTTGCACATGCACACAGACACACACAAAGCCAAGCTCTCTATAGCTCTGACACACACACATACGCTCATGCAATCCAGAGGGGGGATGGAGGGAGAGGGAGTGAAATTGTAAAGGGGAGGGTATATGCGCAGAGTGGAGAGATGGCAGTTTATGAGTAATGTCATTTTCGTGGCTACAGTATTAGTATAGCTGTGGTATGCTGATGGCAAGTTCTTGTGATTCACAGTAAAACAGTGCTTTAATTCACTGTGACAATACAGTAACAATGTTTCGATCGAATGTATTACGATATGGTATTTTCCTGCCTGTATATTTTATAGTTCATATATTTTATTTACTGATATAATGTTGATATACCAATTTACTTACAAGAGTTTTGTATTTTAAAATGTACTAAACACTGCCATAATAAGTCACACAAACACAAAACAGCATCAGGATAATGTGATATTAAAATAACACAATAAAATATAATAACAAAATAAAAAGAAATAATTAAATAACAATATTTAAATTAATTATAATCAAAAGTAATCACACAAGGACTTCTGGGAACTAATTTCACTATTTTAAGGTGAATTTTACCAATGAAAGTTTACAATATTTAACTGTAAAACTACAAGTGCTGCCCTGTTAAATCTAATATGATTTTTGCACCATATATGGTGAGGAAATCTACAGGAAACCAATTAACAGGTTTGTACTACAGAAATGAACATTTATTGCCCCTTAAGATTACGTTTCACCCCATAATTCTTTCCCTCTCTTTCTTCAGGTGTCTGCTCTCAGACATTTACACGCAGCATCTTCCAGGCTGCAGGCTCCCTGAATGGGTGCCTTTGTTAGACAGAGAGAAAGAAAGTGTGAGAGAGTAAAGAAAGAGAGTGAGAGAAACAACGCCTTGGAATACTGATGAGTGACCTTGTTGAATAGAGAGACGTTGAGCAGCATATGAACGGCTGTCATCCGACACTATTGTGCTACTTTATTCATCGCTAAAGCAACAGCTGCATTCAACATCAATTAGCAGTCGAGGACTGGAGGTTGTGCTTTTTGGTGAAGTAAGTAAATAGACAGAAAGGCCAGAAATAAGAAATGTGCATTAGTAAGGTAAACTCAACATAACTTGGCCTGAGGAATTATGTGGCATTTATGGTATGCTCTGTAGTGGAGCTTCAATGGGTGCCATGCGCAATGGTCACATAAAACACAACATATACTTAAGTTTTTACATTTACCCTAGTGTATGTGTTCAGTTTTACACTTTAACCTTTTAAAATATACTTAATTTAACTGTCGTGTTATGTAAACTCAAAGACATGCCCACTATTACTGTACCACACAAAATCACAGAGAAACACACATTTCACACATATTTCAGACTTTATATTAAGCTATATAAAAGCTTAATGAGCAGGGCATCTCTAGAAACAGTTACTTAACCTGCGAGATCACAAATGTTAAGCCACAACGCAGAATTATTTTTGTCACTATGCAGAATGATACTGATTATAGCAGGTCAAAACTATTATGTATACTAGATAGTAACAACTAATATTCCATCTTCAACTAAATTGTTTTCCAAATGGTTCCTAATTCAGCCTGACATCGGGAAAGCCAAACGTAAGTCACTGCATACAATATAACAGGTTTATTATTGAGAACAGCTTTTTGAACATGACACACCTAATGGTTTATAAAACAGTCAAATGACTTACTAAACACATTGTAGGTTCTACGCTGATCAATATACATCGCTTGATCTCAAGAAATTCTGCAATACCCCAGCTAACGATTTTAGGTTGTAAGAATGTTTCCCAAACATTTCCATTAAGTAAAAAAATGTTATTTTGAAAGTTCTAGGAATGTTCAAAACATCCTGTTTTAGACGCTGTATTAACATTATTGCTTGGTTATAAGAACACTATTTAAACAATAATTCTGCTTAATTCTGTAATGTTTAAAAAATTAAAAAATATTTTCCTAATGTAACTGCAAAAATGTTTTTGATAACTTTGAGAGACATTCTTGCACACATTCATACACACATGCTCTATTACCTGCTGTTGCTGATGAGCGAATATGTCGTGCAGATCCACTGCGCTGCAGAGCATTCTGGTTAGTCTTGGTCGAAATGTGGTTGACCACAGCTGGGGCCTTCAGCCCTACTGAAACAGTGCAGAAGAAATCAAACTTCATGGTAACAGACCACACAGTGAGATGATCAGTGAGTGAGTCGGATGTTTTGAAGAGGATGCATGTACGTTTTTTAAAGGCAGTGGGTGGGGCAGGGTGGGGCAGAGAAAACATTGTTTTCAGAGAAAACAAGTACTGTCTTTTTGACAATTAGCAAGGCAATTATTAACCCAGACAGACTGGTTTTCAATCTTAACTATTAACAGTTAATCCTGAAATCTCAGGATAATTGAAACTATTAGATAGAAGTAAACAAGTATAAAATCGGATGCAAATCTAATGCAAAAACAAACATTTTTACCTAAAACATTAAAGAAATATTCTCTGAAAATAAATTTTAATATGCAGCTTTGCTTTATAAATAGATAGATAGATAGATAGATAGATAGATAGATAGATAGATAGATAGATAGATAGATAGATAGGTTTTTGCAGTGCATGATTTTCATTAGGGTTCATGACCCATTTTATAATCTGCTTTTATATAAAACCTTATCTATTTGAATCTTTCCATAACAATTAAATGTGAATTACATTTAGAATTTAAAACACAAAACCCTGATTTCTGGTAATTAAGATGTATAGCAGTAATCACATCTTGTTTTTAAACTGAAATGCCACATCACAGGAGTGTTAACTACAGTACTATTAGCTAAGACAATCAGAGCTTTCTCAATGATTGATGATTATAGAAGTGCCAACAGCAGAGTGAGTTTCCCTTTGAGGCTGTTTTGATGTGTAAATAATAAATGATGAGAGCCAGATCAATGTGGACGAATATATAAAACAGTGTGTGAGTGTTAACAAGGTTTAGTGAGATTAGCACGTACAAAACTCTACGGACATCTGTGTGCATGTTTCTTTTACCTGCCACTGGTTTGGATGGAATGGAGCTCGCTCTGCTACGGTGACTTGTTACAGGTTTACTGAACAGAGGCTTTCCTTGCATTTGGGATGAAGTTGATTGCTTCATGGATTTCTCCTCATTCTTCATTTCACCAGGGACTGATCACAGACATATAACCGAGGTTATAAAATGCATAAATTCTATTCTTAATCACTAAACATCTCTTAACAAATAGATGCACATTCTCTCATTTTTGTGTTTGTTTAGCATTATTGAAGTTGAAGCTACAAAACATTACTGAGAGTGCGTGTGAGCAAAACCATGCCACCCATTCTGTAACTAAAACAAATAACAGAGATGTGCACAATCTTAAATTTCCAGACAATTTAAATTAAATCTGTTTACACAATTGCAATTAGTAAAGGACTTACAATCAGTCATGAATCAAAGCTAAGCAATTACACATTTTGTTCTGGTTTGATTACAGAAAACACATAATCACAACAATATATGATCGCTTTATCAGTTCTTCAAATTGCGAACATTCATCATTCAAATGAAAGGCTTTTGTGTGGATATTAATGGGCAATTTCAGTGAGGCTTCAGCTAGAATATCTTGTTGCGTTCCAACAGAGGCTGTCTTGTTGCTCCAAGTTACCATGACAACATGAATCAGTGGCGATCTTGAATATTCTTAAATGTGAGTTCAGAGTGTATCTGCATTTGTATGTGAGTGTGGGAATGAATATTATGATTCTTAGCGGGTGGTATGTGGAGGATGATGTCTCTGATATCTACAGCACACTGCTTTGGAAAGGCAGTGAAAATTGTTGCACATAGTCACAGCTAAACTGTAAGCAGATGTGACCTTAAGAAAAAAAGGAGGGTAGTCTGAGCTGAAAAGCTTTTGCATTTACATTTATTCATCTGGCAGACGCTTTTATCCAAAGCCACTTACAGTGTATACATTTTATCAGTACTTATGTTCCCTCAGAATCAAACCCACAACCTTTGCACTGCTATGGCAATGCTCTAACAGTTGAGCTACAGGCTTTTATTAATGCTCAGAACGCAGAAACCCTAATAAAAAGTACTGTGGTGATAGCATGGTACAGTAATAATATCAGATGATAATACCATGTTGTTTTTATATAGTGCTGAATGATTATCATATAAACATACAATGGTATTTACATGGTACTAAGAATTCCATAATATTACCATGCTTTTTTTTTAAAAAGGGGAAAAATTTTTTAAAAAAAAATTTTTTTTTTTTTTTTTGGGATATAGACCTATTAAATTAGACTCTCTCTCACCCCCACCTTTGTTTAGTGCAGTAATGTTGCTTTCACTGATTGTACTGGTCGAGGAGGTGGGGCTGGTGGGTACGCCTTTCACTGGCAGTTTGGAGGAGGTTGTTCTCTGAGGTCCCTTACAGCTTGAGACAGTGCCAGGGTTGCAGGGGATCGTGGATTTGTCTGTGGGGCGCATCCTTGAAACACCTGAACACAAAATATCACCCACATAATCAACTCAGTTATATTTCAAAACATTTATTCTATCTGTTTGGATTTGCCTTTATTGTAGTTCTATTCTCTTAGTTGCACTCACATTGAGTTTACATATACACATTGAGTTTACATATACACATACATACATATAATGTGTATACATATAACATATACATATAACATATATATGTATACACACACACACATATATACACACATATATAATAAACATACGCATATAGATGTATGTGATATAGGTGTTCACTATTTTACTGTATTCAGCTATGCTGATTTTAAGCACCTCCCCTGCCAGTGAAATTCTTCTGTGCTTATGTTTATAAGTCTGTTCGCTTCTTTTAGCTCCAAGTAGTATGAAGACTGACTTATGGGATAGCATATATATAAATATATATAAAAATATAAATATATAAACAGACCTTAATTATAGGATACATTTTTCCCACACACACAGATATATATCAGTATATATCTGATGCTGCATCAGCAGGTGCAGATAAACTTATATTTCCTATAAATGAAAGAAAAACTGTTTTTCTTAAGACAGCTTGGGTGCCTTTTAATATAGTTTTTGTAGTGTCTGTGCATGTGTGTGTTTTGTTCAAAGGTGCAGTGGCATGCTGGGAAATCTTTGTGTATCTTCCTGTATCCTGTTTCTCCACACTACAGATCATTTCCTATGTGGATGAGCACGTGTTTGTCTTCAATGGGTTGAATCTCTGAATGAGGTCTTCTGGGAGTACTGCTATGGAAACTAACCAACACAAATGCTCATTATGTCAGCTGGTTTATGTATTGTATATGCAGGTCTGGCACACCTCAGACTGCAATAAGACATACATAAGATCCCAGCTAACAGTTTTAGGTTCTAAGAATGTTTCCCTAAGGTTTCTATTATGTAAAAAAACATAAAATGTTCGTTTGAAAGTTCTTGGAACATTCAAAACATCCAGTTTTTAGATGCTGTATTATCTTTATTGTTTGGTTATAGGAATGTTTAAATGTTCTTATAAATATTTAGTCATGTTTAAATGTTCTTATATTCTCTTTCATATATGTATGTCTATTTATATGTATGTGTGTGTGTATGTACCAAGAGCTCTTGTAAAACCACAACAAATTCCTTGTGTGTTTGCGCACACTTGGCGAATAAAGTTGATTCTGATTCTGAATGCTATTCAAACTTTTAAATTCTTTGACTTTTTACAATGTTAACATGTTAACACTAACCACTGACCTACAGGAGAACCTGTAGCTGTACAGGAGAACCTATAGCTCAGTGGTAGAGCATTGCGCTAGCAGCGCAAGAGATTGTGGGTTCGATTCCCGGGGAGAATATGTATTAAGAAAATGTATAACTTCAATGCACTTGTAAGTCGCTTTGGATAAAAGCATCTGTCAAATGCGTAAATGTACTTAAAAACAACATTTTTGATACATGAAAAAATTCTACTAATGTTGCTAAAAGAATAACTTTGCGAAAACTTTTAAAAAATGTTAGGCAACATTACTAGAACGTTTCCTGTAACCACTTCTTATACTCTTGCTGTTTGTAAAGCGTACAATGTACCCAAACCAACAGAAGTGACACAAAACAGTCACATTGAGTGAGATAAACGCCACCTGTTGGTGTAAACATGATATTACATCTTATTCATTTACCTAGTTTAATCTAGGGCTTTTTATTATGAAATTATTTACTTTGCCAACATAGCCAACTTTAGGCTATCCGCAGTTAAAACCGAATTACAAAAGCAGACAACGATTTGGACAATTTATTGTAACTAAACTGATAAACATTAGGAAGTGAATCAATTACAGGGTCATTCAGTCAAGTTTACATTTGAGCCTGGAAAATGCCTCCGTTACTAATCTTTATTAATAAAACTTGACAATTCACATGTCTTAGTCAGCCTGTTACTTTTTTAATGTTCCGGGCAGAACTTCAAGGTGCAAAACTGGCTAACAATAGAGCACCACACCATAACATTAAGTCCTCTTGCACCTTCCAAAGATAAACACACAGACAGACAAACCTTAGAATAAATGCAAGACTTACACAAAATAAGGCTAATTGTGTATTTTTTTGTAACAGATTTTTCCATTTAAACCCAGTCAACTTTATGTAGGCATAATAATGTGCCGGAATTCAGTATGTTGTTAATTATATCAGTATGAAGTCATGTCAACACAAAAGGCACAAAAATAGCACCTTTACTAAGAATCAGCCCACAGCAACAACCCAGATATCCTTTAACACAAAACTGTCCCTCAAATGGCGACTATTAGGTTTAAGAGCTAAAGTCACAGTGCCTATAAGGGAAAAGAAACAAGATGGCGATTGTCTGTTGGGAATGTGACCTTCTCTGCTTAATTTAATCCACATTTCATTGACAATGAAACTCGACACATGCAAACATATAGGATATCTCAGCTAACAATTTTAGGTTGTAAGAACGTTTCCCTAACGTTTCCTATTACATTTCCATTAAGTAACAAAAATGTTAAAATGTTAGTTTGAAAATTCTAAGAACATTTAAAACGTCTCATTTTTTAGACATTGTATTAATGTTACTGCTTGGTTAAAAGAACATAAAACAAACATTTTTAACTCAGTAATGTTTTTAAAACAATAAAAGAATAAACTTTTGATATATGACGTATAAGATTAAAGAGAAGTTCACTAACATTACTGCAAGAACTTCTTTGATGATTTTGATAGAACTTGTAGAGAATGTTAGTTAACGTTCTAAAATATTTCATGTTAGCTGGGATGGCCCCTGAAACCATGTACACCCAAAAGTGTCCCTGCTTCCACATGCAATGAATGAAGCAGGGAAACTGGAAACAGGACAGCCCAAGACGTTTTTGTGTGGACGTGCACACACATATACACCGAGAGAGCAATGAGAGCACCACTTCCAGAAACAAACACAGGTTTATTTGGAGCATAACAGGGGCTGGAGTGATATCAAGGAAACATGCCTTAGGCTGAGCTCACACCAGCACATACACACACAATGCCAAAGATTGCCGTATCCTGAAACAAATCCATGTTTTTTCTGAACTAAACACAGACTGGAGTAATATCAAGAATACATGCTTTAGGCTACACACAGACTCACACACACACACATATATACATAAGATGGGAAATGAGAGACAGACTAAGACAAATACAGAATGGGAAATTTATTAATGAACGATATGAAACTGTGAATGACCGACTGGTGAGAAATGTTAAACTAAAGTGTCACTTTAAATGATGAACATGCGGCCACAGAAAGAGTGAGGGTTACATAACAATACACAGAGATTAGACAATGAAATGCTGCTAACTTATTAACACCAGCTGGAGCGTTCTGCCCTCTCTCTCTACAACACACACACATTCTCCTGTTCAAGAGCGTCCAAATAACTTCCCTGAGTCAGACCTGCGTGTTCCTGTGTACGCCCTGTGTGTGTGGTATAAGTTTACTTGGATACAGTTTGAGGACAAAAATTGTCCCCAGAAGAAGCTAAATCTCCTATTGGGTACATTGAGGAATGTCCTAAGTGATTTTTAAATGTTATTTTTTAAAATTCTAAACAATGGGTAGGGTTTGGTTTAGGGTTAATTTGTAGTAATTATAATAATTTTAAAACAAAAAACATTAGATCTACAGTATGTCCTAATTCAGCTAGTAATATGTGTATGTATAAGAGTGATTCATAAATTAAGTAAATAATATTAAAAAACAATGCAAAAAATATTTCTTTTAGGGGTAGGTTTAAGGTTTGGTTCAGGGTTAGACTACAGTAATTATCATTAGCTTTAGCTTAAAACAACAGAGGTCTACAGTATATATTCGTTTAGGCAAACTGGTAAATGTGTGTATCTGTGTGTGGGGGGTACTTGTGTGCATTGAAGGAATGTGGAACCATTTAAATATCACAACTAGGCAATGTCATCTTGTGCTGCAAAAGTGCGGGAGACAGATTTACAGTACAAACACACCTCACATACAGTACACACCTCACATACAAGACACAGACACACAGCACAAGTGCAAATCCTATAAAAACAACCAATTTCTCCTCTACAGTAAGATATCCCAGCTAAAAATTTTAGGATGTTTCCTTAACCTTTCCATTAAGTATCCAATAAGTAAATAACGTTTTATATATATAATATTTAACATTAGGAAAACATTCTGCTAAAGCCACTGGAAGAATGTTTTAAAATACGTTCTGAGAACGTTCCCTGTTAGCTGGGATGTTAAGTTTCTTAAACTGTGAAAGTGATGCACATATAACGAGTACATTTCAGTGTAGGCTTACAGGAAACATTACACAAGAAATCTACAGACTCTTCTTCTGTAGTATTGACTCGCTTTCCTAAGCAATGCCCTTGAGAGTCTGTTCTGAGAACAGCCTGTTAAACAAACAAAACTCACCCGCCGGCTGAACCGTTCGGCTTCCCGGTGGACCCAGACCACCTGTAGATCGGGCTTCTCGGCCAGGGGGCTTCAGTCTGGGTTCTTGGGGTGTAGAGGTGGAGGCATTGGTAGATACGGCCCCTAGAGATGGTCCCAGCTTAGAAGATACAGTCTGAAGGAAAAGCCGCTGGTTAGTGACAGCGTCCCATGCGAGGGAGCCCAATTCGGGGCGCCGCAGGGTAACCATAGTGTTAGCCATTCCACAGAACACCGAGAAAATGTGCAGAGGTAAAGAGGGAGAAACAAGAGAGAGGAGCAGGGGAGGGAGGAGGAGCGGAAAGGAGGGAGGGGAAATAAGACTCGCCAGCTCCAAAAAGCAGAAGGGAAAAAGCAAAGGGTAAAACGTTTCTATTGTATGTTATTCCCTCAGGGCTTATGATGCCAGGACCGGCCCAGATCTTTTCCTTTTTTTCCTTTCCCTCGTTTTTGGAGGCTCTGCGCACACATGGAGTGAGTTTGTGGAAAGATTGTGTTGTCTGAGTCAGTGTTCAGCCTCAGGAATGTTTTTTCTTTCTTTTTCTGCTCTTTTCCCTCAAAACAGTTGTTGGATTGGCAAAAACACCTCACTCATGTCCAAGTTGAAAAAGACAAATAAGAAAGAGGGAAAGAGAGAAAGAGAGAGAGATGCCTGCTGGCATTTAAAGCTCCTGGACGTTTTTTAATAAACAGACACATGCAAAAGTGCTTATGTCAAATTGTGTAAGTGCTCTGTCATGCTGTAAGACTGTCGACAGTGAACAGATACAAAACACAACGTGTTGATGTGAAAATGAGCATTTGTGCTGTTCCATAATCACAGTCTTTACAACCTCTATAGTTCTATATTCGCTTTTGCTTTGGTAAGACCCAAGCTAATAACGCATTTAAGCCCGAATAACAGCATAGCATAATCATGTGATGACACGCATTGAGCTAAACTTGTTGAAGCAGTTCTCCTCATAGAGAGATTCACACAGAATCACACAGCTGTCATATGTTAGTTTAAATAAATCCATTAAGTATAAAGCTGCAACACATAACTTTTTTGGGTTAAAAATGAACAAAAATCAGTTATTTAAGAAGTACATGACAGTCTCCTTACCTTACCCTGATTCCTAATAATACATTTATAATAATTATTTATAATTTGAGCTGTCAGATCCAATTTCCCGGGAAATGTCAGGTTGGCTTCATTTGACTTCAACATACAGAATGAAAAGTATGTAAAGTAACTGCAGTTTTATGTTTCAAACACAGATGGCGGTAGAGAGGCAAAAGTTGCAGATTGCAGCAATAAGTACAGTAGATTTCAATTTTGTCTGTAGACTGTGAATGACACAAACTGCTTGAAAGATTTGTCTATTCTTATTACATTTAACTGGGACTGAATCAAAAACTAAACCTAAAAAATGCTTCCAGCATAATTAAAAATGTTTCCATTGGCTTAAGTCTCAGCATGACTTTGGATCTTAGTATATCACTTACTGTACTTGACAAATCAACAGATGTTTTTAAACAGGTCAGATCTGAGGTCAGATGGCATTTTTGCTAGCTGATTAAACTCTATGAAGTTTTCTAAAGTTGTAAATTCCTCCAGAGAAATAAATCAGACATATTTTCTGCATATATTCTACATCCAACCAACATTAGGTGATTTGGACGAAAGCATATACAAAATACATGAATGTAAATAATCAATAATAAAAATGCAGGAGATGCACATCTGATCAGAGAAAAACTGATTTACTAACCTTGTTTTTGCATTTAGAAGTTTTTTCTTCTGCTTCTTCCTCAAATCGAGCCTCTTCTTCAATTATGAGATCAGTCGAGAAAGGAGATTCTGAGATTGTTTCTTCTCCTGTTTGCAAGGATAAAGTGACTGAATCTCTCTCCTGCATACTCTCCATCAGAAGACACCCAGGTTTGAGTTCAGGGTTCAAATCTTGACTGTCAGAGGTCTTTGGTTCAAGCTCTCTTGCATGGCTAGATGATGATCTGCTTCTTTTTACAACAGCTTTATCTTCCACTTTCCTACTAGCTCTACAGCCTGCTGTGGCAGGAAGCTTATTCACTATACCTGAAGGAGACTGGCTCAGATTAGCATTTGTTTTTTGGGAATTGGTTGATCTTGGAGCCGAGGCAGCCCTGGAGATAATCTTGGCCTTCACGTTCCTCAAGTCTGGCCTGGAGAACCTCTTCACCTCAGGTTTTGTGGCTTTGGTCGGAGCAGCCCTTGTAGGAGGCTTGGCTTGGAGACCATGTCCTGCCAGATCATTGGTCTTTTTTGCTGTGGATTTCGGCTGGATGTCCTCTTTTGAAGTGAAGAATTCATTACCTTCTGGATCTCCATAGGACACCGCTGCCTCATTTATAATAGCAGTAGCTTGAGTGGGTGGGGTCAACTCAACAGCGAGATCCCTTTTCTCTTGGACCACGTCCGCCTGGAGGTCATTGACTGTGGCCAAATTAAGCACTCTGTTAGTGCTCTGCAACTGGCCTTCCTCTGGTTGGACTTGAAAAATGTCTGGTAAAGTGATGTTTGACATCATCACCTCAGAGCTGGGAGAAACTTCCAGAGCAAAAACATTAATCTGGTTCTTTATCCCCAAATCTGCAGATGCTAAAGAGAGAAAAGAGTCCTCTTCCTCCTCTTCGTCCTCATTATTTCCTGAAGAGCCCAAAGATACTTCACTGTTATCAGCTTGAGCAACCTTCTGTGTTACCACCAAAGTAACATTATGATTTTCATCATCATCATCATCACTCCAGTATTCTTCATTGGCATCCAGATAGACAGACACAGAGTTGTCATTATCATTGGACTCACTATAGTCAGGTCTGCATTCTGGACTCTGGACTCCTGAATCATCGCTGCTTGCCATTGTTTTTCCCATCTCTACTTCTGGCATGTCCACATCCAGTGGGCTATCCGTTCTGCTCAGACTGCTCAAGCTACGCATGGAGTCTGGTGAAGTTTCACCTCTATAATACGAAACTGATGACGATGACATTGAAGACTCACAGGTGAAAGCATTGTTGCTCTGGTCACCGCTATGTAATGAGAGACACATCCCATGCTGAGATCCTTGAGAAGATCTCTTGGGAAGAGCAGGTGGTGGAAGCTCAGACTTGTCTACTGCTGGTTCCATGGAACTTGTAGAAGAGCCGAAGAGATTAAGACACAGTCACAGTGCCATACCTTCCATAGCCAGACCCAATATGATGCTGATGGACAAGAAATACACCAAAATGTTGAGGAAAGGTCTAGAGAATTTTTTTTATCTTTCCTTATTCGATTATAATGGAGAGATTCTAATTCTTCGCTCATTCAAAAGATGGTGCCCATGACTTTTCTGGCCTTTCTTTAATGATTCTAGAGAACAAAAGACGAGAATAGCATGTTAATTTCATTTTATCTAGTCCTGATACGTACCGTGTTAGATGTTTATAGATTTATAGATACAGCCTACTAAAAACCTCAGATCTGAAGAAGCACATCAAACAGTATTGTTGATTTTGAAAATGTAGAGTATTGACTCAAGTTAAAAGTAAACAAAGCTATATATAAAGAAAGAATGCCAAAGGTGACTATTGAAAATACTTCATACTGGACTGCTACGCAGAGTTGTGTAAAACAGAGCTATACTGCTCCCTACTGGCAACTCCTGTTCATAGTGAGAGTCAGATGAGGGCAAATAAATGAGGTGCAAAACTCTTCTGTAAGAAAATAAAGGTCAACTGGCATTAAATAATTACCTAGCTTTTAATTATACATAGGTTCATGGTTACACTTATATTTTTGGTATGTAGCTGCATCAGCAGCTTAAGCAATTGTTTTAGCATTTTATTGCTTAATAAAAATGCATTCTTAAAAAACAATTGAGAAAATTGAGCTTAATTGCTTCAACATCCTTGAACAAGCGCAATAGCTATTAAAACTCTTTCTCTAAGATGAATCACGAGAGATGTCCTATTATAAAGCTGTTGAGAATCTTTTCAGTTTGATGACTGGAAAAGCTTGTCTAACTGATTAAATTAACTATTTTTGTATAGTTTATTATAATACACCTTCAAAGTCTGCTTTAAATAAAAGTCACTCTCTCACTCAATCAAATGTGGGTGATAATGTAGGTCAGACAATTAATAAAAAGGACAGGCCTTTATTTTGATATTCAGGCCATTGTCTCTCACACACAAGGCAACGGTGACAGTTACAGCCACAACAGTGGCCCTGTGTTTCCTCACAAATGCTAAATGGTCCTGACCAAGAGTCTGATTGTTCCATTCACAAAAACCTTTCACTGAATACGCCAACGTCTTTAAGACTTTTTAAATACAAAGAACAGGCTGATATCAAGCCTGCTGGGGAGAATAAGTGGGTGGCATTTCAAAGAGCTGATGAATGACCCTCATGATACTGCAAAAGCACATTCCAACCCCCTCAACATTATCAGTAAAGCTATTTTCCAGGTATTGAATGAAACCTCTGCTCTCAAACAGGTAGTGTATTTTGCTTATCAGAGCCATCCCAAAATTGACTGAGGCCATGAACAAAAAGTTTTGGGTGGGGCCCTTCTCCTCAGTTAGACCCACTGTACACCCAACTACCCCTCCAACCCCCCCAACTCCCAAAACTCGAGACCGGACATCAGCCCTGCTGGTTATACTGTAGTTTTTGAAAATGTCAGAAATGAGAAAGAGTGGCATTGTCTCATTCAGATGTCAATGAATCATTTTGTAGGCAAGCAGGCTGAATGAGCCCCTCTGTTCATCTTCTGATGGCATTAGACCACAGAGATGTGCTAATATCACAGACACAGCTAGCTGATGATGAGAGCAATGCCTCTGAGAGCAGAATTAAATGATACAAGCAGAATTAAATATGCAAAAAAATTAATTACATAATTTTGCTTCTTAGGTAAATGTACCATTTTTTAAGGATGATAGATAGTTAGATATTTTTACTGGAAGACAAAAATAAACATTTAGAAAATATTTTTTGCAGTGTTTATGTAATAAAACCAGAATTTATCACTTTCTATTCTATTTGGAATGGGTTGGGAGAATTGTATGTGCAATCACCCACAAAAAAAGACAGATGACAAACAACTAGAAAACTAAAAATTTTTTAAAGCACATTCAAAAGTTTCAGAAACACCAAATCGCGATTTAACAGTGTGAGTTCAGTGATTGCTGTATTATGTAATAGTTTCTCTAAGGCTTGCGTACTACAGCTCAGCTCAGATAGCAGTGGGATACTGAACATTAAGCATGTGAGCTCTGTGGCCGACTTTGCCCTCTGAGTCTGTATAACATGGACTGTTTAAGACCACTATAATCTACTCAGATTGATAATTACACTTGGTTTAACATCTATGTGATCTGTGACAACTCAGATGACCAGATTAAAAAGACTGATAGTGTGACAGTGAAAGAGAGAGGGGGGCTACACTGTAGCAATTTCATTCTATGAGTTAGGGTCAGTCCAATTTAGCCCTGGGGTGAATGAAACTAGGAAACAGAGATTGATTGCATTGGGTTAACAAAGCATTGGGTGTTTCTGTAGCTTAACTGGTAGAGCATTGCATTAACACCGCAAAAGGTTGTGAGTTTGATTCCCAAGGAGCACGTATCGACAAAATGTTTAACTTTAATGTACTGCAAGTTGTTTTGGATAAAAGCATCTGCCAAATGCTAAAATGTAAGTTATAAAACATCACACACATTTATCTATACCTATACATACATATTTTTGTTTAACTATATTAGTGAGGTCATTTTATAGACTTGCATTGATTATATCAGGCTAATGATATTTTCTATCCTCTAACCTACCTCTCACAGGATTTGCATGACATTAGCTTTAAAGAGAAACATAATATATGGATATATGGCCCTTGTTATTTAGTGAGGACCAGTAAAATGTCTCCACAAATTGCTTGTCATGATATTTCACTACGTTAGTGGGAACATTTGGCTCTCACAGATATAGCTAAACCTGTACATACACACACACACACACACACACACACACACAGGTTGATGAGCAGTCCTACGCTTTACTGTAGACCTGTCAACTCATGTAATCTCTCAGTGGACATCACCCTGGGACAGCAAGAAAATTCTTTGTTTGGAACAGTTGCTGCTTTTTACCATTCAGCTTATAATACCAGCAGGTTTTCTTCACTGTGTAAATCAATGACAGAAAAACAAGCAATTAAAACAACAATTTCATTATTTAATTACATGAGCAATGAGTGATATCAGGGAGTTTTGTCTGCTGGCCCTTTTGGATGAAAGGAACAGTGGAGGGGGGCTTCCTTCCTAATGCGTCCAACCCTGACAGAACGAGACAGAGAATAAATGTGATGTTCTACAACTAAACTGAGTGGATGTCTAGAACACTCCAGTGTGCCTGAAGGCCCAAGTGTCTCAGTTTGTATGGTGCTGGAATGAACTTATATAATCTATGCTGACCCGTGCTGGTATAAGAAAGCCCAGGATTAAAGTTTCAGCTTGACCTTCCACAGAAACTTGTGTTGTCAATGTGATCAATACGTTGGCTTTTCCTGAAAGTAATATGATAACCTACTCCACCTTTATAACATTGCAGGATATCTGGTTTCTGTACATCATTTCAAATCTAGCACCTGCAAAAATTCCCCTGTTAATATGCATAATTTGGGAACTGCAGTCATTCTGTAACACAGTTTTCAGTAATTAGGTGAATTATCCCATTAGCAAAGAATTGCAACACCCATGACCTAGAACGGAAATATTTCAGCAGAAAAAAGGCTTTTATGTTGTGTGAAACCACCTACACATCACACGCATGGTTTAACAAAACTCCTACCACTGTGATTATTTTGGGCCTCTTTTGCCATTATTAAAATTCAGGTGGTTTGAAAAAAACAAAAAACAAATACACAATATATTACATCATATATAAGCATACTATATGCTACAGTATATATATGATGAGATGAGGACCATATGCATTTCCTTAGATTTGCATCACCTTCTTTCTACTAATTTTTGTCTCTGCATATTGTGCAGATGACAGATATTTTATAAATAACATCATAAATTATTCAGGTGGCCAGTTACACCTCCATACAAATGTCATTCTTTCCCAGCTGCTGGATGTGATTACGCAACTGCATCTCAGTTTTCCTGCTCTCTTTCTGTAGTGGCACTATCTTTTAATTCTTCTATTGACAGTCACTCTTGCATGACACAAAAGGTCATGAAGATTTTATTCTGAAATGCACAAATGATAACAGCAGAACTTTTAATTTTGTGTTCTTAAGTTATGGACTTACATCACAGTTAATTACATCACATTAATTTTTCCTTGCTCAAACCCAGCTAACAGGGAATGTTTTCAGAATATTGAACGTTTTCTAAAAAATCCCTCAAAGTTATCAAAACCATTGTTGCTGTAATGTTAGTAGGTTTTTTGTTATATATCATATAACATTACAAATGTTACAGAATTTAAAAAAGTTTGAATAAAGTTCTTATAACCCAGCAATAACATTAACACAACGTCTATAAAAAACATATAAAGTAAAATTTTTTACGTTTTTGTTACTTAATGGAAATGGTAGGGAAACTTACAACCTAAAATTGTAATTCTTACAACCTAAAATTGTAATCTGGGAATGTTTTCAATTATCTTCCATATCAAGCCTAAAAATAGCCTAAAACCCAAAAGACATGGTCTCTCTCTCTCTAATATAGTGCACCTCTCTAGTGCTCTTGTCAGGTACAGAGATGTAGCCTGTGGACTAAAGCTGTTCCATATGAAAACAGCACAAACAGTAAGCAATGGACTTTGAGCATGTTTGATAAGTTTGGATATGGATTCTGATAACAGTTTGGTTGCACAATTAACACAGCAAAAGTGGTGACAGAGGTTTCATACAGATTTGTCTATAGCTCTTTGTCTCTTTAATCACAAACCTGCACTACAAATCATCTCTCTGCATAGTGTACATAACGTTGTTGTTGTGTCATTTTTAATCATGATTATTTTAATGAATTGTAGATGCATAGAGCGTAGACAATATTATAAATTAATGACAATTATGACAATGTAATCGTAAAATAACATTGGATAGAACTTTACACCCACGTGGTTAGTAAACAATTTTATCATGTTAAAATCATGTTACTGTGTAGTGTTTACTAATTAACATGTAATGTTTACTAGTTAATCTTGTGGCTATACTTTTAAAAAAGGCATGTATTTCAACTTTTATTATTTTTGTGTGTGTGTGTCAACATTTCACCACAAATGTGGACTGATTCCAGAATATTCTTTACTGCAACAGAAAAGAAAGTTATGCTCTAAATCCTCTCACATAGTTACAGAAACACACAAGTTTACTGGATTTCTGTCAGAACCAAACAGTTGCCATAGTGATAAGCAGCCTGCTTTGTCATTTGCAGAGTGTCTACAGATCATTCCTGTTCTTACAGATTAAAAAAATTATTTTTATAGCACTTTAGTAAAAGTGCTGCCAACACGTTTGTTGGACACTATAGTGCACAAAAATGAGGTCAGTAATTATGAATCTCATTAGGTTAGGTAAGGTAAGGTAGGATAGATACAGCCCAGTGGATCATAAACAAGTCTATACACTTACTGTAGCAAAAAATCTCTCTCTCACACACACACACAGTCACGTCCCTCTAAAGCAGTGATGAGTGCATTTTGACTTTGGCGCTGGCATATGAAACGTGTGCCAAGGTGACGTGTGTAAACTCAGTGAATGATCAATAGATTGCTCTGGTTACGTCAAAGGACATGCTCTAATAAATAAATGATCCAGTATTACACAACTTACATGTTAAATGTTAACCTGTTAATGCTAAGTTAATACTGCAGTGATTCTGAATTCCAAGAACAAACTTATCAACACCATCATCACATGTGAAAACAAATCAGCACTGCGTTACATAACTATTACTGTAAATACTGTAAGCATAAACAAACATATAGACTGGGGTATATGAGGCAAAAAACAAATCTGAACAAACTCAAACTCAGTACATTAATATGTACGTTCTGATACAAGTTGTTGAATTGTGATTGTTATTGAAAAAGCCACAGTTTGTTGTACGATCACATAGCTTCAGTGTATGTGGCTTGTGAAAACATCTTCCTCGCACGTACTGTACAGTAGAGGAAAGTTCTTCTCAAACAACTACACAATTATTAAATAAAATATGGAAAACGTACCTGATTGTCAAGCTTTTCGAATTAAACCACAGAGCTTACAGAATTTATCATCTCAACAGCACACATATTCCACATTAAACCCACACAGGTAGGTATGTGTGTCCTGAACAAAACGTCCTGTTTCATGCAATACTGCCAGCAAAAGCACTGCAAGAGAGCAATTCCAGCCCAAGCAGAGCCAGAGAGAGAGAGTGAGTAAGAGTGAGACCCCTCCCCTCTCCTCTCAGCTGCAGCCAAACCATGCCGCAGTAACCAACCAAAACTGTCTCTGTCTGTGTGTGTGAGCTTGTGACTTTTCCAAGGTAGCCCTGGAATGTATTTTCCCCCTCTTATTCAAATGCTCCGTGCCAACAGACGCAGCAGTGGTGACTGCTGGGCGATCCTTCGTGCTCTGCGACACACATTGTACAAAAACCTCTAAGACGACCAACCAACACACTCGCATATACTGCACAAGGTCTGAGGCTGCTGGAGTTTTCTCTGCCAATAATGAGTCACAGAGCTGTCTCAAAGTTCACTGCTGACTGCAAATGTGTGTGTGTTTGGGGGAGGTTTACTTATCTATATATTAGGGACAAATTTGTACCCAAAAAAGAGCAAAACCTGACAAATCTGAGCAAAAATGCAGAAAGTTTTCTGTTAGGGTTAGAGTGTAGGGTTAGGTTACAGAGTTTAAAACTAGCGGTGCATAAAAACAATAGAAGTCTATGGAATGTTCCCATTTAGATAGATAAGTAAATGTGTGTGTGTGTGTTTGGGTGGGCAGATTACCTCCTCTTGGCTACAGCTTCTGTAGAAATAGGGGCCCTCCTGTGCGTATCAGAAAGTATGGTTGCTAAGCAGCTGAAAGTCTCTTGTTTAAAGAAATGGAAGAGCCATTTTGTTCGGCTATAGACCTGGCAGAGGAGGGAGAGAGAGAGATAGACAATATTGTAATGGCATGTGGCACATAAAAAAATATGCTAAAACATCAGTGTCACTAATGGGAGATTAAGACCTCACACATATCTTCTCAGATTAACAGTGATAATCCAGGTAAATGCATGTTCTTTGAGTACAGGCAGTGTGTGATATTGAAAAACCTTCTCAACCAGCAAACTTTGGTACAGCAGAAAGGTATCACCAAGTAAACAGTGGTGTGTGACAGCCTGTTGAATTATCACTGAACTGTGGTCAAGTGGTCAATATTAGAACATAATATCTACAGTCGCACAGCTGTGTATCCTGATAAACTCTAAAAATTCATATACAGGCTTATCATGTAGGACGTCAGGGAAACCGTGCTGACAGAACACACACACACAAAACAATTCTAGGATTCTATCCACTTCATAACAGGTACCTAGCAATTTTTGAATTTACACAATGTATATTGTATACACAGATAATCTCGTTTGGTACCAACTATCTGTCATTTAGCAAGACAGACATTTTTAACACATAACACATTTTGTGTAGAAAACACATAACTACAGACACACAAAACCCCGAGCCAGTAACCATAACCACAGCTGAAACCACAGACATTCAGAAGCTTGTTATCAGAGTGCTGAGTAACTATGTGTTTGACTGCTCCTAAATAGCCAGTTTGTGCGAGGTCCATCCCTCTGTTTGGCTTCAGTGACAATCTTTATTTCTTTAGCACTGCTCTAAGATGACAAACAAGTCCAGTAGAGAGGTTAGCGCCCGGCTTACATAATGTTTAAAATAATTTTTTGTTTAGGTTAGTGGCTGTCTGTATCATTTTAAGCTCTGGGATCATTTCAAGCCTATTTCAAGTCTGGCCAACCATAAAAGAAATTACTAATCACTAATACACAGCAACATAACACAATATTTGCATAAACACTTTAACATAGACCTTACTGTTGTGCAATCAAATGCATGCCCTGGTCATGTTATCAGTTTAAAGATGAATTTGATTTGTCATGCTCCTGTGATCCAACAATAGATTCAGTAAATAATTCAGCAGTCATTTGGACATTAAAACAGTGGTGAAATGCTACGTTGTGTTTAGAAGTCAAAAGTGTTACTCTGACTTACGCAAACGCTTTGTACCGCAATATCAAACAATTGGTGTTTATTGTAAATAAATATAATATAAACTCACTTTTCAATCAAATTATATTACAAAAATATAAAATGTAAGAACTAATAATAAAAACCCACAAACATATATACATATATATGTATACACACACACACACACACACACACACACACACACACACACACACACACACACACACAATATATATATACATACAAAATAGTAAAAACAGGTAAAAATAGATGGAATATTACTTTTTGGTGGTTTCATCCAACCAAGAATAATGATTATGTTTAAAAATTTCTGTTCTTACTTTCAGGGCAGCACTTCAAGTGTGTGTGTGTTTGTGGAGCCAGTAGTCTAGATAACAAGGCTTTAATTTTACTCTTTATCTGTCCAAACCCTCTTTAACACCCTCACCCAACACACACACTTCATAGCTTGTGTCTGTGTCCACAGCTTTCTCTTTGTTAAAGATACAGGGGGGTATAAATAACCTGATAACTAGGTCCATACATGGGCATGACTCCTGTACGCCCAATCTCTAATGTTCTTCATTGGTCCCGCAGTCATTGGGGGTCATTAAAGAAATAGCAGCATTCATCTTCACAAAAACATAAAACAGAGACACAGACAATCCTACACAGACCACCCAAGAACATGTACCCTGCAGGTCATGTTTCCCAGGATCCCTATACTAGACTAAGAGCTTGTATAGAAACAACCAGGGCTCTCGGGGGCCCAGGAACATGGGCATTCAAGCTCACCATAGAAGTTGGGCCACAATCTGACAAATTACCGAAAGTCACAGTGTTTAAAAGCATAATTTGACATTTTCCAAGTCTCCTAAAAGACTGAAGTGACCCATTTAATCCAGCCTCTTCTGTTTAAATGGGCCTGCAAATAGTACAATAAAATTGCATATTGGTTATTTTGCAAAAATGTGCTTGTTTACTAAAAGTTAGATTAATCAGAGTATAATTCAGGATTCAAGCAAGTCTGATTTGATGAGGCAATCAATTGACGAACTATACGGTTCTTCCAATTCACCCAATAGGTGTTTCATATCTAATTAGAAAGAAAGTTAAAATAGTGTTTGTTTCAAAATATGTACGTCTGGATATGTAATAATAATTAAGCAAAAAGAATAAACAAGCAAACCAAAACGATCTAATTTCAGCAACTGTTTGTTTGTGCAAGTGTAGCTGTTTTTGTCAGCAGAGCGGAACTGAAAAGATGCTGCTAAAGCAAGCCGTCCATCACTGGCTTATCATGACCTACAGGCAGACAACTGCAGCCAAGACTGGAGTATTTTCCCAAACTATTAGACAGCAATCATGTACAATTCACTCAGATTCTACCCCAGTGTTTTTACAAGCACTTTTGTTTTCTACAAAGACACTTCCTTTAAAAGCACAAACATTTTCCAATAATACACATAAGTGGGGAAAAAACACACACTCTACATCTTCTGCACCTGACAGCGTGATCAAGTGGTTCCTCTGGGCCTTGTGCCACTCCTGTGACCCAGAATAGATCAGCAAACATGTAGAAACACTGACCTTAACACACACCTCTGTCAACAGTATTCACTGCACTAAATCGGAGGCAAGCACACTGCACAAAGACTTACAATTGCTCTATAGTCTCAATTATCTATTGAGAATGACTTTAATGTGGCATTGAATCATGCAGATAAATACAGGAATGGTCGTGTGTTCTGTTTTCCTGCCAAATGATTTTCTCGTTTTCTCCATTTCAACTTACTTGGCACATGGAAAACTTACTTGTTATTAAATTATGTATGTGTTCATGTGTTTTGGAGGAGAGCACTCTGAAGGGATATTTCAAAGCAACCTTGCTATTGTTAGCATCTCTGAAATTGCCTCCTATGGTTTAAATGTGTATTGAGACATGATAATAATAACAAAGATAGAAATGTTAATTAAATTTCTCCAAAAACAGAGTTTGTTGACTTTTGTTGATGTTAAGCAGTGAAGTCATAGCAGAAGTGAAAAATAATATAGCTTTGATTAAAATCGTTCAGAAATCTAACAGATGAGAATAATGTAAGCAATGTTAACATGATCTCTAAAACAGCCATGTCTCATTTAGATAGAAACTACACAGCTGTAATGTAGGGTTATATTAAAAAAAATGTTTAAAAATGCTATATAATATAATACACAACAGATCTTTAGACTAGCTACTGTTCATTAAACATGTAAGGAACGCAATCACCTATTTTCAGGTAGCCTTGTTTGTTACTGACTTCATCATGTAGGTTTTAATAGTGTTGTTTTAATAGTATTGTTTTTAACAGTATTCAAAAATAGCAACCAAAATGTTACCTCACGTGTAATCGCATCGATGTAATTTCAGTCTGTGAAACCGCCAAGACTGTAATACTTAGACATACTGTATTAACGCCGGGAATTTGTCGCCATCTTCTGGACATCTGTATTATCTACAGACAACGCAGAACAACCGTAATCGTATAAAGATTTTAAAATAAAACGAGGCATTATAAACTTAAAGAAGCAACAGATGAAAATGGGTCAGATGACAACGTCTCCCTACAATTAATTTAAATAACAGCATGTTGTAATATAGATACTGTGAAATGTTATTGTGAAAACATGCATTACTGCATTGTTTAAAAATGCAACCTTAACAAAAAGAATAACATCAATGCGTGATCGTATATCACATGGCAAACGTGATTTGCAATCACATTGTGATTGTGATAAAACTGTCTCGTGTCTCTGGAGTATGAATGATGTTACGAATCGTGTGATGTGTTTAATCATGTCTGCTAAAAAGACGTACTATAATAAGATAAACAAATGAAAATAAAACATTCCTATTTTGTGTTTTTACGTGACTTGCCCTCAAAACACAATTACTATCTTTATTCTTGACGCCAGACGTTTATGCTTTTCAAGGGCGATGCGTATCAATACCGAATCACAGATGGTGGTTCGTTCCCGAGCACAGGCATCTGCGCATGCGTCAATACGGAGCGATCCACGAGCCAGCGAAATGACGAATCCTACTATGACAAAGGAATGTATTTTAAATATTTAAATAGATTAGTGTGACATCGCTTAGCTACCTTCATGGAGCGTCCAGTCACGTACACTAATTAAAATTCATGAATCAAACTCTCTGCATACAATTACGCGTTCATTCGCTATCTGACGAAATCCCACCTACCGCGAGCTGCCTTTTAACCAATCGTTTGGGCATACGGGGCAAACGTCACGTCATATAGTTAATATTCATGAGCTACCTCTTCAGCGTACTAGGATGCGTAGCGTACGGTCCGTATGCGTTAACCACAGCGTACCAGCCGGAGCCCAAGCGCACATCGGACCTCCGCAGTTACAGCAGAACCATGGCTAGAACCACCATACCTGCGGAACATCCTTTGTGAAATGATGCGATTTTAATCAAAATGCGACGCCCGGTTCGGTTGTTCTGAGTGAGAAAACCCCCGATCTCTCCGTCGGTTCGGCTCAATTGTCTGCGCATCATTTGGACGGGCGTCTCAGGATGGAGCACATCAGAACACCGAAGGTAGCGCTCAATCGTCTTTATGTGCCGCCATTAAATAAACGCTTTATCTGCCTGATATTGTTTATTCTGAGGACCGTATGCGCTTCTGAAAGGTACTTGTTTTTCACACATCATTTTTCGTTAAAATAAACGACCTCAGAGAATAAAGCCCATGATAGGCCACAATGTTACCCTCCATCTTCATTCACCCGGCGCCTTGTAACGAGATCTGATCAATTGTTCAGCCTGAACGCTTCCGATGCCTGTGAGTGTCGGCAACTCTCTCATTTATGATTAAATACATACACTTCGGATGATATTTTACCGTATTCAAGGGCGAATGGATTTAGGCTGGGATAAATATATAATCTTACTACGACTATGCTTTCATCCCTAATGTTTTATTAAATGGTTATTTAAAAAATGCCAAACTGGGGAAAGTCACTGTATATTTTGTAGGTTATTCTTTTCCAAGTGACAATTTAAACACATTACATCACATTTCTCTTGGAATTTAGAGAAATGACATTTGTAATCCCTAATGTTTTCTTCTAGGTGGAAAATGTGTGTATGATCGACAGATTGACCCCGAGAAGATCCCCTGTGGGAACGTTGTACCTCTCCTCCACTCACACGATATTTGTAGAGAACTCTGAGGCACGCAAAGAAACCTGGGTAGGAACTGAAACTGTAACTCCTGGCAGACAATCAAGCACCCCTTTAAATATGACACGAATTACTAACCGCAGAATCACAAGTCATCCACTATGTTTCAGAGTTTCCTCTAAAACTATACAGCAAATAGTAGTAGTGACTTAAACAGCCTAAGCTACAAATAACATGTTGGATAGTCTTATTTGTGAGACAGTCTGGCTAAACTAACCACAGGAAATCAGTTTATCTGCCTAGATCTATACATCTGTACAAACACATCTATACACAGCTTTGATCCTAAAAGTTTTAAAAAGAAGATAAGGTTGGAACGTGTCGATAAATGTGTTCTCTTGCTATGTCTGACTAAATCTTTTTGGTCTTTGTGTCTCAACACGTCCATACACAACCGTATGCCTGAAGGTCATTAAAATACAGGTTCTAGATTTTAGCTGTTCCTGAGGATCTCTCTTGCTCTGCTAGATTCTGCACAGTTTGGTGAATCATGTGGGGAGACCCCAGACCAGTCCTTCAGGATGTTCTCTTGTGATCCGCTGTAAAAACTTCCATGTGTACCGACTGTTTATCCCACAGGAGAAGGATTGTTTAGATGTGCTGGCCTCTCTCACTCGTCTTTCACGGCCAGGTAAAAGCCCAAATAAAATGCTTATTTTTTTAGATAATTGTAAATGCTAAAATTGTGTCCTTATATGGTACCCTTATAAAGGTCTTAAAACGCTGCAGAATGGACTATGCAGAATACATATTTGTAGTATTTTTCATAGTTGCAACACTGTAGCATCGTCATAGTGATTTGGTGGTTTATGGGTATCATTTATTTTTAAAATGTGATTAAAGGGATAGGTCACATAACAAAAAAAATGATTCTGGCATCATTTACTTGGCCTCATGTAATTGTAAACCATTATGAAATGTATCTGTCTTACTTTCTTTCCTTTCCTGCTCTATGTTTTACAATAAAAGTATATGGGGGCGAAGCTATCCACTTTCATTGTACTGAAAAGAATGATTCACACAGCTTTGCTTATATATAAACTGGTGAAGCATGGAAAATGGTCCATACATTTGCTTTTTTTGTGAAAACACTGTGCCTGTTCTGTTTGACATTGCTAGTTTTAATGGGGCTTTATGTGAGTCAGCCACGAGATCTACACAGTCATTAGTTTATCTTGTTCTCTCTTTTTCTCACTCTTTGCAGAGCGATATGGAGAGCTGTTTTGCTTTTCCTTTAATCCCAATTTGGATAAGGAGTTAAGGGGAAAGGCCTGGGGCTTCATCGATCTGAAGGCAGAATTCAGCCGAATGGGAATACCCAGCAACCTGTGGCATATCACAGCAGCCAATCACGAGTACAGAGTCAGTATGATTGTTCTTCGTCAGGGTCAATAAACATGACTTCCCGATCCACAAAAATACATTTCTGGATAGTATGTCTTGCACTACAATGTAAAAAACAAAACAACAAGATTCCAAAAAAACTAATAAATCACAGTGCACAAGACAATAAGTTTTTCCAGCTTTTAATTATGGCATTTTGTAGGTTGACTTTTTCAAGAGTGTTAAAATTCTGGCTTTCTTGATTTAACCAATAGAGTCTGAGGTGGGACTTAGTCAGAATATTGGCAAAAGAATGGGCTGTTGGTGTGATTGGAACACGCTTGGCTTGATTTTATCAATCAGGAATTGATTAGATTGTGAAAAGTGGGCGTTACTGTACATATCAGAATGAAGCCATGTGGTTGTAGAGATAAGAAAGTCATTTCAGAGAACTCTAAATGACTAGAGGCAGGGTTATTGCATTTTGAAAGAACATTTGACAGAAGACAAACATTGTTTTTCCTTTAGGAAATAATCATAAATGTGCATTGAAATGGTACAAATGGTCATTGTTGACTTTAAGGCCGTAAAACAAATTGTTCTAATCAAACTATTTTGATTGGCAGTTGTGTGACACTTATCCATCTGAGCTGTATGTGCCAAAGTCAGCCTCTCCTGCTGTCATTGTGGGTAGTGCCAAGTTCCGGAGTCGAGGGCGTCTTCCTGTTCTCTCCTACTTCCACAGGGACACCAGCGTAAGTAAATAAATGGTGACATCTTCTTTAAAACTTCCCTTTGCAGACTTCTCATTTTTCACTTATTCAGCTATTCCTTCTGACCTAACCCTAACCACTTAACATTATGTGAATATGTGCTTTGTTTTCACCTCCTTTGTTTTGCCTTTGTAGCACAATTTCTCGGTCTCACACCTAGCCGTGTTTTTTTCAGGCGTCTATCTGCCGGAGCAGTCAGCCTCTCTCTGGTTTCAGCGCACGCTCCTCAGATGACGAGCAGATGCTGCAGGCCATTATGAAGTCAAACCCTGTCAGCGAGTTCATGTATGTGGTGGACACGAGGCCAAAGGTAAGAAAAGACACCCACAAAAAGAAAGACAAATGACAGGACAAGTGGGACAGGCTGTTCAGTTTGTAGAGAGTATACTTTTAAATTATTAGGAGATTGTGCTTAAAACAGAATTTACAGTAATAAATGGCTGAAACACTATTGACTAAACTAGATGTTCTATTACTATAAAAGTGCAACGGACAATATGGCTGCTCCAGCAAAGGAAGTCCTGCATTCCTGTAGAAAAAGCAAATCATCAATTGCTAAACACTAATGTTTCTTTGAGGGAGGGACTCTGTACAGAGTGTTGCAAGGTACTTGACGGCCTTTGCACATGCACAGTAGTGACCTGGAAGTAGTTTTTTAAAGGAATTTGTGCTTAAGAAACTATTTATTATACAGTTAATGTCAACTTTAATAGTTGGTCAGAAATATATAGTTTAATTGTCACCCCAGCCAGCGATTTTAGAGATATCAGTCTTCCCTAATTTAGGTAGATATGAGTTGGTCTTGTATGACTGAAATAGCTGCCCGGAGGCGCTGCAAAAATGGCCGCTGAGTGGGAAGAGGTCCCCTTTCCTTAAGGGGACTTTGCTGTTCATGCACACACGCAATTAAATTTGTGCTGATAAGTGACCGCAGTTTGCGCACAACTGCTCACCTGCTTGCAGGCTGAATAAAGTTCAATATATATAATATACAATACATTATTAGTGTAACTGTTTTGTAATAATTTACAGCTGAATGCAATGGCAAACCGCGCGGCTGGGAAGGGTTACGAGAACGAGGACCACTACACCAACATTAAACTGCAGTTCATCGGTATAGAGAATATTCACGTCATGAGAAACAGCCAACAGAAGCTTATAGATGGTAAATGAATTGCTTATCGTTGTTATATCATCTCAGTCGATAGCTGATACGTGTTTGTTGGATTCCCATTATAGTATGTCGTCTATATAAAAACATACACCAAATATTCCTACTTCTTTTATTTGTCCTTGCGCTGTAGTTTATGATCCCGTGTCTCCTACCATGAGTGATTTCCTGTGGAGTCTGGAGAGCTCTGGGTGGCTGAAACACATCAAAGCTGTACTAGAGTCTGGAGTCTTCATTGCTAAGGCAGGACTGTTTAAAACTTTTTTAAAACATAATAAACATAACTTTATTTTGATTTTCATTGGCTGCCAATGTTTAATCAAGCATCAGCTGGAAAAATTGCTCTGAAAGTTCTCTTAAAGATATTGTTCCCCTGTGTAGTTATCATTATAGTTGTGGGGTGGACTCTATTATTCTCTTAAATTTAGAACAATTTAAAAACTATATTTTACCTTTATAGTTACTGTTATCGTTTTTGTGTGAATATTTAGATTTTGTATACAATCACTATATTATCAAATAAAAAATGCTTTGTAAATAATATGCAGGTATTTCATATTCATCTACAAATCAACATCTAAGCATTCAATTTCAAATCTCAGAATTAGCTTTTCTGAAATCAGAAAGTCAAATTCAGTCAATACTGTGTATACTGTATGTAAAATGTACATACTTTTAATCGGTAGAGTATATACCAAGGAACTTCTATTTTGAATCCATGACCTTGGTGTTGCTAACACCATGCTCTGCTGATCCGATCTGTTTTCCCAGGCAGTGGCAGAGGATGGAATAAGTGTTCTGGTACACTGTTCAGATGGTTGGGACCGGACAGCTCAGGCCTGTTCAGTAGCTAGTGTACTGCTAGATCCATACTACAGAACCATTAAAGGACTCATGGTAAGAATTTCATGTTCATTGGTTCTGATTGACCCATTTTGGTTTGATTTTCAACAAAACTAAATTAGACAAAACTAAATGCCTATGAAGACTATATTAAAGGTGCAGGATTGCATATCCACACCTAAACAAACACACCCCTCTCTTCATTGCTCCACCCTCAAAATAATGAATATGCTGTTCAACACAGGCAACAAATAACAGCTGTAGCGTACAACCCATATTGCTGATTGGCCATAAGATTTTGTTGTGGTGATCGATCTGAGACACTTTCTCTTCAACACAGTATTTTTTATTCAGCATACACACTAAACAGACATGTAGCAAATATTCACAAAATTATTTAATTGGGTGTTGATTTTCAACAGTGTTCCTCAGAAATCACTTATTGCACTTTTAATAGTAGTATTTGATTTAATTTGAAGTCTTTTTGCTTCTAGGTTCTAATAGAGAAAGACTGGGTGTCGTTCGGTCATAAGTTTTCCCACAGGTTTGTGCTTTCCATTTCACACCCTTAAGCTTGTGTGTTTGTGGCCTCACATGTTAGACACCATGTACAAACTGCAGCTGAATTCAATTCTTTGAACGTAGTAATTGAGAGAACCATTTTCTGTGAATCTTTTACTGATGTATGAGTCCTGCAAGGACAACATGTGAGATTGAAAAAAGGCCTTGTTCTTGAATCCATAGCTGATACTGTGACTAAACCATCAGATATGCAGTATGTACTGTCGTGTTAGTTTGTAAACCTCTAATGCTTGTTTTTGTCAATTTTTTTGATAAAGTACATTTTCAGTAGAACAAGTACATTCATGAAAAAAATACTATTTAAGCAATTAGAGCTTAAGAAGCTGAAATTGTTTTATGTACCGTTTAATTTTGAGTTTAATTATATTTACTACATAATTTTGACAGACATTGTTAGGGACTTTGGTCTTTCTCTATTCAAGTATGTTAGCAACGCATTTGTATGGCTATTACCTACATAGAAAACAGATGGTTGCCAAGTAAACTGACTTCCTTTAAAGAGGTTTTGTGCTTTGTCATAACGTATGATGAGCTACAGTGGAACCACATGAGTTTTAAATGTGATTGCATAATCAGAAAGGCCACATTGTCTGCTTTGCACAGCCATGACTGAATTTCGCAAGCACCTTGTGGTTCTACATTCTTAGGTAGTTAGTGGAACGTTTTAAACATTACAGAATCAAAAAATGTTTGAATAGCGTTCTTCTAACCAAGCAATAACATTAATACAACATCTAAAAAATTGATGTTTGAACATTCCCAGAACTTTTTGTTTTTGTTACTTAATGAAACATTAGGGAAACATTCTTACAACCTAAAATTGTTAGCTGGGAATGAACTTGTGCTGCTTCTGCACTCAGGTACGCTCACCTTGATGGTGACCCTAAGGAGGTTTCTCCAGTCATGGACCAGTTTCTTGACTGTGTGTGGCAGCTGATGCAACAGTTCCCCTGTGCTTTTGAGTTCAATGAGCGATTCCTTATACAGCTGCAAACACACATCTACTCCTGCCAGTACGGGAACTTCATTGGCAACTGCCAGAAAGAGAGGAAAGACCTGAAGTAAGACAATCAACCACTTTTTGCCTTTTATGTTTTGGAGAGTAGAGAGGGAAGAGGTGGAAAGTGAATCAGGAAATTGGTGCGTGACGGACTCGTTCCCATCTGTGTGTTAACTGCACGGCCAGACAGAAATCAGGATTGTTATGGATGCTCTGGTCTCAGATGGCATGCCCACTGATGACCTACAGTTTGTTTGCTGATGTATTTTCTAAACTAAAATGGAAAGCAATCCAATCAGATTAAGATCCAATCAGATTACCCAGCTGAAAGGCTTCGGGAGTCTGATTGCTTTATCTATGCTAGCCTATTCTTCTGGGCCCATTTATTGTGGATTTATCCACCTGTAAATGTCTCGAAAAACAAACAAAAAGGTTGTTCAGGCAGAACCTTTCTAAGTGGGCGGTTCTTGGCCAGAATAAGTTGCAAAGAGGACCAAACGTTATGCCGAAGTCAAAAGTGAGCTCTGCAAGAATAGAGATATTTTCATAGACTTCCTCAAAGGAGTTCTTGATTTAGTATAGTGCCTCAATAAAACTTTTTTCTTTCATTTTGTTTGCTACTCTGAACCATCTACACAAAGAGACAAAGATCAAATTTGTAAATTATATCAGTTACTATAGAACCAAGTGACAAACAAAATGTAGTATGTTATGTAGCTCAGCACCTGTATAATTGTGGGTTTTAGTGGGGCTTTATATCACAGTTTACCACTTCAGTTTTTCTCTGTGCTTTCACACTATGTAGATTACAGGAGCGAACACACTCTCTGTGGCCTCACCTGTGGGAGAACAGGGCAGAATACACAAACCCTCTGCACAGGACAGACCACAGCCAATCACAGGGTGTTCTCAAGCCCCTCACCACAGCCTACTGCTTCAAGTGAGTAAACCACAGCCCAGCAGTCCTCATTCCTGTACAACATTATTAGCTCCTTTCATTTCCTTCAGTTTGTCACATGCTTAGTTTGGAACTGCTTCAGAGGTGACAAAGCTCCATAAGAATAGGAAAGTGAATTGAAAGTGAATCGAGCTTGTAATAGAAATGCGATTTGACACACTTTGTTATATTTATAGCTTGTGGGTGATTATTTCTTTAGCCAAACTAGCAATAGAGAAAGAGTGGTGACTTCTCTAAATAAGAATTAGGTGAGGAAATCATTCCAATCAATTCTGTACCACCCAAGACAAAAAGACTAAATACAGTTACCTTTTGATAAGGGCCTTTTTTAAACGATAAAATGTGTCTGTTTCATATTGACTTTCAGAAATCAGTAATGTAAATTGATTAAACTGATTTAAGCAAATGGAAATCATCTTCTAGATTTTGGAAGGGGATGTATAGCCGTGTGGAGAAAAACATGGCTTCACAGCAGTCTCCAGCCGATTGCCTGAATGCAGTGAAGGAGGAGTCACAACAATTGGAAAAGGAGCTTAGCAGCCACCAGGAGGTACCGCGGGGGACGAACGCTGGACAAGGCATACATATGCATGCATAAATATCAAATATGAATCATAAGCATTTTTAAACCACGCCCACTTAGACATTATTTTTAGATATTAAAGGTTTTAGGGATTATTATATTAAATTAATTAGGCATTTCCATTACTTGTATGACCTGGAAATCAGAAAGTGACAGATTTTTTCTAGTTTCCTTTTTTAATGTTTTTTGAGCACATCTTGTTTATTCAGTGCTTTAAGAGTAAAAGCCAGTGTGAAACATCAGTCTCTTTGTTAAGGGTCTTATTTTTAAACAAATTTGGATAATAAAATGCATGATAACCTGTTTTATTTCCGAGATAACTGGACGCCACTGTCTGATTTAAACACGCAATTTAACAAAGCAATCCAAAACTAAGTAATATTGTTAGTATTGTTATGCATTTATCTGAATTTAAATCTGCCGCTCTATTTATTGTACTGATGTAGAACTGACACACCATCATCCGTCTCTTCAAACACTGACCACAGCTTATTTACCTCAACAGAGACTTGCTCAACTGAGGGAAAAGAAAACCTCAGGGGAGAGAAAGAGGACCAACAGGCTGCCTGAACGAGTCCGTCATCCAATCACAAATGAGGGTGAACTCAGCAGCCCTCAAGACTACTTCACAACCCCAAGAAGTGAGAGACGCCCTGCTTCCTTCACACTGCCACTGGTACTGACAGCTCCACCCATGAGCGGTGACCCTGATGACCTTTCAACCTGCAGTGATTTCGAGTCAGGTGTGGCTGACCTCAGCAGCCACTCCTCTAGTGCCGGAGATGATCCTAAGGACCCTGATTCAGATGAGGTGGTCAACACAAATGCCTAAACAAAAATAGAATTGGTGACAGGAAGGGATGAAGCACAGTAACGGGTATCAAACTGGGAACTGCTGTTTTTTAAATGTGTGTGTGAATTTAATTTATTTCATAAAGTATGTGCATAAATACACATTTCTGAGATAGCAAAAAGCCCTTTTTATTTCCAGTTTAGTATTTTTAGTTTAAATTTAATTTGCTGTGTACGTTTCTTCATCTTATCCCTCTAAGCCTTCAGTCAGTTTTTTATATTCTTCATCGCTACTGTTTGGAATAATACTACAATACTATTCATGCTATTTCCGCATCATACGGTATGTAAACTGTGCACAGCGTGCAAATATTCTGTATAGTATACAACATAGCACACTGGATGGAATATGTATCCCACAATGCAGTGCACTCTGCTTTATCCTCTATTTCCAGCTCAACAAATTAATTGGAGGAGAAATGTTTTTAAGTCATGATTTGATTGGACTGCTAAGAGTTAAACCAATTTTAACGCCATTTTTAGAAATGAAAAGCAAGTTTTATTTCCAAGATAACATGACACACTTTAAACTTTTGAGACTACAGTATGGCATAGTACATCTTATCACTGAAGAATGCATTCCATTTCGCATACTATTTTAAACATAGTTAGCAGTATACACTACACTAGTGTTTTATTCTGAACATAGCTTGCATCTTCCTAGAAAAGGCTAAATCATGGTCCAGTCTGTGATCTCTATTTGTGTTTAAAGTCTTTTACAGGGTTGACATGGCAAGAATTTACTGTACATGTGAACACACAACTCGATGATACTTATACTACTGTATGTTTTCTTTTTATTTCTGTATAACTGTAGGACATATAGACAATCAACTCCTCACAAAATGCCTGTGATTAACTAGAATAATTTCACCTATACCAGTAGGTTTTAAAAAACAATTTGTCTGGAACATACAGATATGTACGTTTCTAAGCCAGCTCCCCCAAATAAAATGTTTGCCAAGCAGCAAACAAAATGACAAATTTAGTGTGTTTGAAGTCTTTTTTTGGAGTCAATTTATAATTCAAAGCTCAATTTGAGGCAAACAGTATAGTACCTAAATATGGTTAAGCACAAGTCTGTAAGTCAGGATATCTTTCCATTCCTTGAGGAACCATGTTTGTTCCTTAAAGGTGAGATGTTTAATTTGTATACCAACACTCATACCACCTTCCCCCCATCTTCCATTGTTTGACAAATTAGCAAATAGCCAACAGCTTATTACAGATTGTCACACTCCCATGCTTGGTTGAGGAAGCCAAACAACTGCCATAAATGAATATGAATGCTAATGGTTAGCTTTCTCCAGGCGTTATGGACTTATTAACAGCTTTTACAGGTAGTTCCATCTCAAAATGACAGTTTGAGCTGGAAGTTGACTGTTGGGCCACTCAGACCAACAGAGCAAAGTTTTGAAAGGACCACAAAGCCGCAGTGTTTGTACTGTTCAGGATATCAGCGTAAAAATAGCTTACGCTTGTGTCTGAAATAGGAGAAAATACTTTAACAGAGAACCTAGAACCTGGAGAAAACCACAAGAGTTCCCCAATGTAAACAACAGTTCATGAACTGTTTCTTCAAGTAGGGTCATACAAGTAACATAATAATAATACAGAGATAACATAAGGTGTCTAATGTCATTAAAAAAAGCAAACCACAGTTCAGCCATTAAAGGGATTATTCTAAATGTTTTATTAACCTCAAATTAAATAAACATATAATACAATGTCTAATTATAATAAAGGTTTTATCAACATTATTAAATACAGTATGTTTTCGTCCTAGTTACGTTTCTGGCAGCATTATTATCGTTTAAAATCACTTTCAAGTGCACACACGGCCCCACCTCATTTGTCATCAACTGAAAGTAAACTAATAAGCTTCAAACTCAAGCCTGTTTCTGGCTACTATTAAGAACAGATTGCTCTCCTTTGATTACAGCCTTTGGGTCAAAGCCAGACTGGGCACATCCAGACCTTACTCGCATCTGGTCTTCTCAACTGGCTTGAGCTTAATACTTTTGGATTCCTGTGCAAAAAATCACAATCATTTAATTGAAAAATATTTTCGTTTTCAGAAATATCTAGGTTTGTCCAATTAAGGCTGTAGACCACAAGATGTGCTTCTGATCTGCTGGTAGATCCCAAACCTGATAAACAACATACATGGTTTTAATCAACAAACAAGGTTTAAAACAGATCTCCAGAAAGATCAGCTGCAGTCTGGAAAAAGACAAAATTACCTTCCTCAAAGGAACAAGCACCAGAACATTACGTTTTAATGTGTGGCAGGAAACTGTCCATGTGTGTTCATGCATTGCTGAAGCTTCTCCTCTTTGGCTCTTCTGCAATGGCAAAGCTGAAGAAGAAAGTATGAAAACATCAAAGGCGGAAGATCATTAGAATGTTAACAACACAATTAGGAAGAGTGTAAATTTTCATATCAGCCCTGTTTTAAAAAGGGTGGGGAAATTTCATTTTCATTCAAGAGAGAATTTTATTGGAAAAAGTCCATATTTGTCCATATGGACAAGTTGAGTCCCCAATACATTTCATCTGTTTTCCCGAAGAAAATTTGCATATTTTTATGGCCTCAACACAAACAGATATGCATTAAGTCAGAAAACGTTGGTTTGTGGGAGTCGTTAAAGAATATTGCAGGCTATACAGGCTAAGTTCTACTGACATCATCAAAATGTGATGAACTATATTGTTGTGCGCATGTTCCAAATTTCTATCGGAAGTGCAATACTTCCACATTGTAAGAAAGTAAATAATTGCTTTAATACCGTTCTCTTTTCCATGAAGCTGGCTAAAAAATCATCAATCTCCGTCTTTCCTTCCAGAAAGTTCTCAGCTGTCTCCTCAGACTCTTCTTCAGCCTGATGGGCCGCCACCTTTAATCTGGCCTGCAGTGCACTCAGACTGCAGCTCTGTCAAAAAACACATTTCAGTGAAAACATGCTGCACTTTATGTAGTCAATTCAACAGGAAACATTCTCACAGTGTTTGCTAACGGTTTCTATAAAGGTAATGTTAGTAGTAACATTGTCTTGCAATGAAAACATTAAAAACAAAAACATTCTTAAGTTGTTTGTGTAACACTTTAAAAATGTTAAAAACATTTAAATAATTTTAAAACCAAGCAATAACATTAAAACAACGTCTAAAAAACTGTGCGTTTTGAACGTTTAAAAATAACATCTTGTTTGGAGGCAGATAAACCGCAAACGTGTACATACATGCAAAATGCTGACGTTAGAAATGAATACCGTTTCCATTTCCTTGTCAAACTGACTGATCTGTCTACATCATATGTAAATGATCCAAAGAGGTATTGTTTTTGTATTTGTGCGCTTTACCTCGCTGAGCTCGTGTTGTCTCTGCATCTTGGTTTCAAACACTGACTTCATCTGCATTAGCTGTTCATACTAGTAAGAAAAAACAGCAGAAAACACCAGAGAATGTATTAGCAACCAAAAGCACTTTAAGTAAACATGCAGTCAGGACACAATCTGAGGCCACAAGTAAAAGTTAATTCTGTTTTGTACTAAAATTTCAACACGGTCAACTTCGCAAATTTGCTTTTTTTAATTCCTAAAGACAAATTCTGTATTTTTGAACATACTTTACATAACATCTCCTGCCTTTTGCCCTCCAGCTGGGGCTCCAGGTGCAAGTTCTTCTCTGCAAGTGAAATAAATAGCCACTGTTATTTACAAACCTGTTCCAAAAACCCTGAATCACATCTGAGGGGCTGTTTACACAACACTGTTTTCAATAAAAAACAAACTTTTGATATGTTTAGCTATTCATTTACACAACAGCAGCATTTTGCGGGCCTGAAATGGGTTCTAAAATGCATGGTTTTGAAGACGATACTGTTATCATCTCAGTGTAAACTACAAGAATCACATATTTGTGAAAAACGGTGACTTCATGCACGTGTATGACATGTTCGGCCTATCATGTGACATCGCCAACTACTGGCCTGGAATACATAATACAGTATTTTTAGTCATTTTTACAGATACGTGTGAATGGCTTCATTTTAAGGAGGTGAAAAGCACAAAGGAAAACCTTTCAGTTTCTAGTACACTGTTGTAGTGTAAACAGACCCCAAATTATGTGACCGTTTAGGCTTTGTTACATGTTAAGCATTACCTTGATGATCCAGATTATCCAGTTTAATACTTTAACTTTAGATGGCATTACAATAATTCCTTCATCTAAACTTCATCTAAACATTAGTGACTAGTCCAAACTGCAGTGTTTTTCAGAAAACTCACTGGCCATTTCCACTATGTTGTTGACCAGCTCTTCTTTGTCAGAGGTCACTTGTTTGAGCTGAGGCAGGGACATGAAAAACTCCAACAGAACATCGTCTTCATCACTCATGTCCTTCAGCTGAGAAACACTGGAAGATCACAAACACACAAACAGAATGTCAACGTAAACACTGATCTCAGAACTTTTAAAGAACATTAACCAATGTTCTGAGAATGTTCCCTGTTAGATGGGTAGTACTCTCCTAGACTAGATAAAGAAAGATGCAGCTCATTGCAAGGACAAACTAATTCAGGAGAACAGTGATTGTGACCATCAGTACTGTACCTCATCTCAGAGAGTTCAGGGAATGACTCTGGGATTTCGGGCATCTTGTACATGTGTCCATTCAGACCTGACTACGGAGATCAGAACACCAACAGTGAGCATTTACAGCTATTCTGTAATAACTCTCATTACAATAGCAACCAGTGTAGATATACTTAAAAAAAATTCCTGAAAAATCAATCTAATTTGAGTATGTTTACAATAACAGTCAGAAATCGAAAGAGTGTGCACTATGAACACACATGAAAGCCCAACAGCTTCAACTGACTCAAAGGTGGATATTTTGGACTAAATGCTCTTTAGATACCTGAGAGTCAGCAGTTGGTACAGGAAAAGGAAGATCTGTAATGAGTCCATAAGCTGGTGCTGCTGGTCTGGGAGGGGCCTGTTGAGGTTCCATCCCTGTGTGTGACACAGGAACGGGGCCAACAGGCCGCTGAACATCCTGTGGTGGGAAAGCAGGACCATAATGGATGCTTTGAGCTGGGTAAGGCATCCCCGATGGTTTGTACATACTGAGGCACAACGATAACAAAAGTACAAATTAAAGAGTGTCCTCATTAGAGATCTTTCTTCTGACAATATAACTGTCAGAAACAACAAACTGGTGTTAAAAATTAAAGCTGCACAAAAACAAGCAAATATACATATGTCATAAATTGCATTAAATATCAAAGCAGAATGATGGACTATGTCATTGAAGAATGACATATTTTTACTGGTAAAATACTACTCACAATGGAAAGGTGCTGGGGCCTGACATCAAGACAGGAGGACTTTTCCAAAATTCATCTAGTAAACTCTGAATAACTTTACCTAAATCTGAATGCATTCCAAACTTCAAAGAAAACGGAAAAGAAAAAATACAATAGATACATTTATACAATAGCATTTAAATACAAATATAATGCAATAAAATAGCATTTAGTCTTAAATCTTCTGCAATCTTCACATTAAGTCTAAATTAAAACATGTATCCTTTTGTAAAATAACAAAGTACATAAGCAGAAAATAAGACTATTAATTTAAAGATATAAAACACATTCTCTTAAAATGATCTTACGTTAATTATTTGCGGGCTGGTGACCACAGTTCCATTGTTACTGTCTACTAAATGATGCCCTACTGGAGGAAACACACTGACCACTGGTTTCTCTTGAGGGAACTGAGGTGGCAGCAAGCTGTGAATGATATTAACTCTATATTACACAACAGTCAAATCATTCAAATTAAAAATATATAAAACTATATTTTTAACTTACATATTGACAGTAATTGTTGAGTTGTTGACAGTGAAAGGAAGTCTATATTCCACATCCTTCTGGATTTCTGCAAGGCTTGAGAAATCATACACTGGATTAATTTGTTGACACATGTAAAATGTCTCCACTACCTGACAAATATCAAATCACTTTAAAAACATCTGCCTGCTGTTGTTCTATCAGAAAACATGGGGGCGGTTCTCAGCCAGTGATGTAAATTAGGAAATGTGGGAAATACCCAACTTAATAAAAGTGTTTTTCAGTTCTGTTTGGTGTCACAAATGTCAGCTAAGCCCTATTTGTAAGACACAATATCATCTTACTCAACACCAAACCCTGTTAAGTCATGTTGAACTGGATATCATCCAACATTATCATTAATATTATTAATGTAACCACTAGTACAATTATTTTTAAATACTTAAAACTAAACACAATCAATACTGAGGGTCAACAACAAACTTATGAAGTTTTGCTTGTGTGCTGATTTTTTTATGGATATGGAGACAATCATAGAGAAACTTTGTGTGGTGAAATGTATATAACATTATATATAGATATATAATCAAAACTCAACAAACATAAATAATAACCCACAAGTCCCCCACGCAAACTTACATATCGTCCTATTTTGTTTGCTTCAGTTAATAGGAATCTGACAAAACTGACAATTTAAGACACATTTTTACCCCCTATACACCTGTTGAAGATCTCCTGGGGTAACACATACCCCAGATTAAGATATACCATCTTACAGCAAACATGATGAGCTGGTTAGTATTACATTCTAGGAAACAATTAAATCAAGACCGGTTAGATGCATTTTAATGAGATATCACAAAAATCGTTGAAACTTGTCAACCATGTGCTCTGAACAACATGTCAGTCAGGGAATTTAAAACAGCTTGTGAAATAAATGCCTGTATCTGTGTGTTCAGAAATGACGAACAAGGTGTACAACTGCACTAATGTAAAATCCAGCCTAGTGAGTAAGAAGGGATCTGGAGTAAACTATAAAGAGCTAATACTTTAATCTGAAACACACAGTACATCACATCCAGGACACACGGGTTTGTGTTGTTTCACTAAATCTAATACTGTTCACACACTCATTTGTCTATGAGATGCTCTGGTTATTATGAAGTAAACACGATTTAGCTACTTTGTATCGTGGAAGCACTTAAACACCTACAGACTTTTTACTACAGTAAAAAATGTAAGTACAATCAGTCCCTCAAATTTAAGTACAGCGCAGACATAACCCAGAAACTAACGTTCCCAGAACTTTCTTTGTTAGGTGTGAAACAACTAAATTGTTAGCTGGCAACAACAATACTGAGCAGACATTCTAGATTATTCATCTGATTAATTAAACCCATATCTGCTCATTGAGAGTGAAGACATGTTATGAAACCTCTAAATTAAATGTTTAGTTGTTTAGTTTAATGTTTTGAGTGGTTTTGTTTAAGAGTTTTTTTTACTGTCCCCAAACCAGGTGAGTGGACTATCTAGGCATTACTCGACACGCAGCTGTACACATTCGTTGCCTACCTAGGCAGCATTTTTAGGTCATCACACACGTGCTTAATCATCCAATACCCACCGAGTATTTTGGCGTGTTGTAGACGAGTTCGGGGACCTAGTGTATAACTTACGTTAGGTGATGTTGTCTAGATAGTCATCTCTATATAATATGATGACTTACTTGGCGTGAGCAGCTTTGAGAGACTCGATTTGTCTCTGCCTTTGTTTCTGTAAACTGTTCAAAGGAGGGATCGATCCAGAACCCTTGGAAAGGGGGAAGATCCAGTTCATCTTCTTCTCCTGCTACACAAACTAATGGTCGGATCTTCTGGCGGTGTCAGTACACAGAGGCCTGACGAAACTACAGAAATTTAAGACACACTCCACGCCACCATTAGCATTAGCTACGACTTTGCCTTGTGTTTGTACTGATACCAGCTACCGATCGCCCATTAAAATAGGTACGTTTATAGGTACATTTGTAAGGTAAACGAAACTCTAGTGAGTGTTGAAAACGAAGGTAAAAGATCCTTTGAATTTTAATGACTGTGCGGGGTTAAGCTGTAGTCTGAAGTACACGGGCTCGGAAGAAAACAAGTCCTACAGGGCGTGACGTCAGTCGTTTAACGCGGCTTGCGTCATCGCGCTCAGCAGGAGAGAATTTAAAGAGACAATTCCTAAAAAGCGGAGATTCTGTTGATGTGGGAAAGATAACAAACTCAGTTAAGCTATCAGTGAAGAAAGCATGACGGTCAACTTTGATCCCGTGAGGAACATCAGCCAATCAGTAATGACAATGATATCAGTGGCGAGCGTAAAGGGTTTTACGACAATCAATTACAGTTGACGTTGCTTTATACGTTTCTTTACAATTACGTTTCTGTACACACTATAAAATTAGATTTTAAGTCTTAGATTAAGTCTTTATAATATTATTATTTTTTACTTCATTAACACGCGTTATATTATCATCATTAGACATGCAAGACATTCATAATAGTCATTACAATTCAAGTCTTATTTCAGTTGGTGAAGCCTGAAATCCAAACAAAGAAAATGTTGACATTTCTTCATGTTCGACAATATACAATAACATATTACACTGTATTTATTTATTAATAGTAATATTACACGTTTGCTGGTGGTGATGCCATAACTGAGTCCTGCCTGTCACGACATTCCCTTCTCTGCCTTCTCTTATAAAATATGATCTAAATCATAGTTAAACCTACATACAGTTCCCAACAAAGGTATTGTTTAATGTAAAACATGTTAAAGATTAGCTGACAGGCTTTTCATTAAATTATACACTTTCTTCACAAAAATAGTGTACATCCATTCAAAAATAATGGCCTCTGGTTTTCTTCCTGCATTACGCATTCTTTAGCCATAACTGCAGGCTTGCCTTTAAGCGTCTTTGCTTAAAACCATATACAATCTGTTGCTGTGGATCACCTGAACATGTTTTGAGCTAAATAGAAAGAATAGATGTTTTAACTTTTCAGATGAAATGTAACTGTATTAATGGTTACTATCAATATCTGACGTATTGGCTTCCTCACTATTGTACTGTAAAGCTACTTTGGAAGAATTCACATAGTGAAAAGCACTATACAATTTAATAATACTGAAATTAAATTAGTTTTGTTTTCAATTCCATATTTGTCTACACGCCATATAAAATGTGTTTTGATTAGGGATAAAGTGGACTGACTTAACACAGGTGTGCCAGTTGATGAATGAAGGTTTCCTGCTAAAGCTGCATTGATTTTATACGGAAGAGAAACAAAGACGCATTAAACTGAAGTACTGACTTAAAAAAATGTCGTAACCCGTGTTCTCTCACATTTAATAACTGTGAAACTACTTACCAAACAATATTGCATACGAAGTAAAACACGTAAGATAATCACTGAAAATTCAACAACACAATCGAACATTCAGACGCACAAAAACGTTACATTTAATTAAAAAAAAAACGAATTACAGTAAAGTCCAATAACAGTAATTTCTGCTTTGCAGGTTACTGAGCACTGTGAATGCTATTAACCCTTAAGAACAAAACGATGAATAACGTACCAGTAATGTAACATTAAACGCGAACTACTCCAACATAAAATATTAACACGTATTTTAATTTAACGCAATAAACTCTATTATTGAACTTCAATCGCAAACCACTCTGATCATGCTCCTCTCCTCCACGTCACCATAGGCAACGCGGAACGTTCATCAATGACGCGGAGCGTATGACGTGCATCATTACTCTCGCGTCTGATTCGCGCTCAGAGAAAAGCATCACGACTCATCATCGTGGTTTGGGAGACGCAACACTTTCGAAACACACTTCCTAGTTAAACACTATAGAAATGATCCCTGAAAGTATAGTCTTAACTGATCCCCGCTCAGCCCAGCTCGAGTCTATTCCACCGCTCTCAGTCTCACAGACGGTCTGAGGTGGGTGGCGCTTGTGTCAGCACAGCAAACAGCGATGAGAGAAACATATAGCTAGAACAATGATATTTCCATAACTTTTCATGCTCTAAAGTCTTTTAAGTAATATGTTTACTGATTTGTTACAGCATATATACCGAACGCTTCTTAAATTAACAAAACTCACAGTCTAAACTGTTCTCAGTCACGATCACCGATTAGAAAAACAACACGTCACAAAAACGCAAGGGTGCGAGTTTAAAGTATGGTCTTATTGTCGTAGTTCATTGTAGAACAAACGCCATGTCAAACATTTAACTCACGTTGTAGTAACTCTTTAAATTAATGTTGAAGAGTTGTACGCATACGATTACCCATAATGCAGTTGGAAGGTTCCAACCAAGCGACCAATCAAATGGTAGAGTCGTAGTTTCGCAGATAACTCGAATATAAACGTTTGTGTACAAACCTTCACACAAGCAACAAATAATATAGCGTCCAGAGCAATTAAAGTTTAAGTATTTGTAAATTAGTATCGCATTTTTGGGGTGAAGGTGTTTAAAGGGTGCATTAGTAAGTACGTCAGTAACAAATGTCCGGAAAGAACCTCCCCCGGTCCTACACCAAAGTTCCGTGAACGAGTGAAATCTGTAAACGCGCGGTTCACAGCACGTTATTGGTTATTTTAATGCCGCAAAAGTCCTTGAAATTAATTCAATTAAACAGAGCAGTGTGGTGCGAAACGAACGGATTGTGTATTGGATCTGAGGCGTCATAATTTACACACATTTGCATGCTAGTGACGCCACAATGTCAGTTTTATTGTGTAAGTGTCTGCAGTTTTCAGTCTTTTAACTTCCGTCTCTGCGCTCATCATTTTAATACAGCCAAATACTCAATTACACGGTTCTCCTTTCCCCACTTTAATGTTTTGTCGTCAACATTACAGATACAGATTCAAACTGCTTTTTAGTTTTCCCCAAATTATTTTCTACTGGTTTTACAACAACACATGCGGTTTCTAAAACCTGTACAGTTTAACAAATGATCTTTAAACCTAACATTTGCGATTAAGAAACCTTCTACAACATACATCGTGCGTTCATACTGTAATGTTTTCTAAAGCTCTTGTAAGATAGTCTATGGAAGTTTACAACAAACCACCCGCATTAAATTACCTTTTAACAACCTACAAATATAGGCACAAACCACTCTGATCAAACCCTTTTCACCTGTACTGTCGTTCAACAGCACAGAACATTCATCAATAATACAGAGCAGATGAGTTAAACCATCGCTCTGTATCTGATTCACGTTCAGAAAAGGGTTTCAACACTCGTCATCGTAGTTTGGGAGACGCATCACTTTCGAAACACACTTCCAAGTCTAGAACTATAGAAATGATCCCTGAAAGTATAGTCTTGGCTTTTAGACTCACGACCCAGCTCAAGTCTACTCTTGCACTCGACGTCTAACAGACGGTGGTGAGTTAAGCTCAGCCTGCATCGTGACAGGGAATGACTCAGAGATCAATGTGATATGGGGGGGAAACGCAATGCAATGCTTTTTGTATCGCCTTCTATATTCTTTATCTATTCTGTACTCTTGTATTACTAGGATAACATTACTAGAAAGGACATACTAAGTGTTTAAGCATACATTTTTTGTACATGTTTTGTAAAGATTGTTATAACTATGCAGTGTTTATCCACAGCAGCCTGTAGTTTCTTTGGAGAAACTTGTGAACAACTTCAACAATTAAAACTGTGCAAATCATGATATAACATCATATAATCTATGAGTCAGTTAACTTTAAATATCAGTAGATATAAAAAGCTATTACACGTAGTAGAATACAACTTTTTTTTGCAAGAGTTTTATTGTCACCATTCACAATTTAAAACGTTATACATTTTTAACATAATACATATGCATAAATAACCATAAGGCAATTTAAGGAGTTAAAAATAAAATAATCTCTTGCTCAAGACCGGGGGTGACCTATTTATCAAATTGGCTCCACCCTGGTCCCCAGACCAGACACACAAACAGCCACAGTGGAGCCCAATGGAGATCCTCACTCCTGTTCCCGTAGCCGATGTTGTACAGGGAGCATCTATGGGCAACTTTGGATGAATTAAAACAGCCCACAAACTTGCAATCTTTGATCAAACTTTGAAATAAAACTGACATCTTGTCTACATTTAAAAACTTCCCCTGCCCTCTTCCTGTCTGCTTTAGATTAAACACAGTTAAAATCTCCAGCTACTACTAAGGAGGACCTGCGTAACTTGGGGCTGCAGACTGTCCAACTACTCACATTCTTAATCTTTTTCTGAAAAAAAAAAAAAAAAAAAAAAAAAAAAAAAAAAAAAAAAAAAAAAAAAAAAAAAAAAAAAAAAAAAAAAAATATATATATATATATATATATATATATATATATATATATATTCAAAACATTAGTTAAAAGGGCTTGCCCATCCTTCACCACTGTGTGGGTTATTAAAATAGCGTCCCATAATTTTTATTAATATTTGACCCACCCCAAATGGAGGGACCTGGGGTCCATATCTTCTCCCACATTTTGTAATCTGTTAAAAATGGTATAGATAAGGAAAATGCGAACTTCAGTTAAACTTTCAATTCTCGTTGAAACAGCTTTCAGGCACAGCTTAGACTAAGACACCATCAGCCACCAAAAAGTTGACACCAGTCTTAATCTTAAACAAAAAACTGAAAAGCAAATACAACTGCAACAAAACACAAACTATTTAAAAAAAAATCATGAACAGGTTTCAACACAAACATAAAGCTGCTATAGAAAAGTATTTATTATAAAAACTTTTTACTGTTCAACCATCAACCGAGCTCAAATCAATTCTGCTTCTTAAGGGTGGCATGCATTGCATGGTAAGTACAGTACTGAACGACTAATCAGGTTGACTGTGCCTTTCTTTATGCTGAATACTGCAGTAAAACCAAAGCTAGCTTTCAAGAGCGTGGCAGAACCCATAAGTAATTGTGCAACAACACATCTTCCATTGAACCGCTTTCAGACACTACTCTGATCAAACCCTTTTCACCTGTACTGTCGTTCAACAGCACAGAACATTCATCAATAATACAGAGCAGATGAGTTAAACCATCGCTCTGTATCTGATTCACGCTCAGAAAAGGGTTTCAACACTCGTCATTGTAGTTTGGGAGACGCATCACTTTCGAAACACACTTCCAAGTCTAGAACTATAGAAATGATCCCTGAAAGTATAGTCTTGGCTTTTAGACTCACGACCCAGCTCAAGTCTACTCTTGCACTCGACGTCTAACGCACGGTACTGAATGACTGGTCGGTTTGAGCGAGCTTGACTTTTATAGAAATGAGAAGAGCTTCTCCTTGTGATTTTAATGGTGTTTGTTTCCTGTAATAGTTCATAATCGAAAATGATGAAATTTTCAGAAGAACATGATTCATTCACTGACCCGCAATGACACCTGGTGGAAGAACTAGTGAGTGGTATGTGAACCCTAGACCTGTAGCCATATGACATCTGTCGGTTTACAACTTCCCAACAGGTTTCAAGTTCTAAGCTCAAACTTCAAATTGTGTTCTTGCAGTCTACAACAAAGCTTGAAAAGGCAATTTCCTGTAAGTACTGCACTTAACCAAAATCCGCTTCCACGAGTGTGACAGAACCCATAAGTAATTGTGCAACAACACATCTTCCATTGAACCACTTTCAGACACTACTCTGATCAAACCCTTTTCACCTGTACTGTCGTTCAACAGCACAGAACATTCATCAATAATACAGAGCAGATGAGTTAAACCATTGCTCTGTATCTGATTCACGCTCAGAAAAGGGTTTCAACACTCGTCATCGTAGTTTGGGAGACGCATCACTTTCGAAACACACTTCCAAGTCTAGAACTATAGAAATGATCCCTGAAAGTATAGTCTTGGCTTTTAGACTCACGACCCAGCTCAAGTCTACTCTTGCACTCGACGTCTAACGCACGGTACTGAATGACTGGTCGGTTTGAGCGAGCTTGACTTTTATAGAAATGAGAAGAGCTTCTCCTTGTGATTTTAATGGTGTTTGTTTCCTGTAATAGTTCATAATCGAAAATGATGAAATTTTCAGAAGAACATGATTCATACACTGACCCGCAATGACACCTGGTGGAAGAACTAGTGAGTGGTATGTGAACCCTAGACCTGTAGCCATATGACATCTGTCGGTTTACAACTTCCCAACAGGTTTCAAGTTCTAAGCTCAAACTTCAAATTGTGTTCTTGCAGTCTACAACAAAGCTTGAAAAGGCAATTTCCTGTAAATGCTGCACTTAACCAACCAAAATCCGCTTTCACGAGTGTGACAGAACCCATAAGTAATTGTGCAACAACACATCTTCCATTGAACCACTTTCAGACACTACTCTGATCAAACCCTTTTCACCTGTACTGTCGTTCAACAGCACAGAACATTCATCAATAATACAGAGCAGATGAGTTAAACCATCGCTCTGTATCTGATTCACGCTCAGAAAAGGGTTTCAACACTCGTCATCGTAGTTTGGGAGACGCATCACTTTCGAAACACACTTCCAAGTCTAGAATTATAGAAATGATCCCTGAAAGTATAGTCTTGGCTTTTAGACTCACGACCCAGCTCAAGTCTACTCTTGCACTCGACGTCTAACGCACGGTACTGAATGACTGGTCGGTTTGAGCGAGCTTGACTTTAATAGAAATGAGAAGAGCTTCTCCTTGTGATTTTAATGGTGTTTGTTTCCTGTAATAGTTCATAATCGAAAATGATGAAATTTTCAGAAGAACATGATTCATACACTGACCCGCAATGACACCTGGTGGAAGAACTAGTGAGTGGTATGTGAACCCTAGACCTGTAGCCATATGACATCTGTCGGTATACAACTTCCCAACAGGTTTCAAGTTCTAAACTCAAACTTCAAATTGTGTTCTTGCAGTCTACAACAAAGCTTGAAAAGGCAATTTCCTGTAAGTACTGCACTTAACCGACCAAAATCCGCTTCCACGAGTGTGGCAGAACCCATAAGTAATTGTGCAACAACACATCTTCCATTGAACCACTTTCAGACACTACTCTGATCAAACCCTTTTCACCTGTACTATCGTTCAACAGCACAGAACATTCATCAATAATACAGAGCAGATGAGTTAAACCATCGCTCTGTATCTGATTCACGCTCAGAAAAGGGTTTCAACACTCATCATCGTAGTTTGGGAGACGCATCACTTTCGAAACACACTTCTAAGTCTAGAACTATAGAAATGATCCCTGAAAGTATAGTCTTGGCTTTTAGACTCACGACCCAGCTCAAGTCTACTCTTGCACTCGACGTCTAACGCACGGTACTGAATGACTGGTCGGTTTGAGCGAGCTTGACTTTTATAGAAATGAGAAGAGCTTCTCCTTGTGATTTTAATGGTGTTTGTTTCCTGTAATAGTTCATAATCGAAAATGATGAAATTTTCAGAAGAACATGATTCATACACTGACCCGCAATGACACCTGGTGGAAGAACTAGTGAGTGGTATGTGAACCCTAGACCTGTAGCCATATGACATCTGTCGGTATACAACTTCCCAACAGGTTTCAAGTTCTAAGCTCAAACTTCAAATTGTGTTCTTGCAGTCTACAACAAAGCTTGAAAAGGCAATTTCCTGTAAATGCTGCACTTAACCAACCAAAATCCGCTTTCACGAGTGTGACAGAACCCATAAGTAATTGTGCAACAACACATCTTCCATTGAACCACTTTCAGACACTACTCTGATCAAACCCTTTTCACCTGTACTGTCGTTCAACAGCACAGAACATTCATCAATAATACAGAGCAGATGAGTTAAACCATCGCTCTGTATCTGATTCACGCTCAGAAAAGGGTTTCAACACTCGTCATCGTAGTTTGGGAGACGCATCACTTTCGAAACACACTTCCAAGTCTAGAACTATAGAAATGATCCCTGAAAGTATAGTCTTGGCTTTTAGACTCACGACCCAGCTCAAGTCTACTCTTGCACTCGACGTCTAACGCACGGTACTGAATGACTGGTCGGTTTGAGCGAGCTTGACTTTAATAGAAATGAGAAGAGCTTCTCCTTGTGATTTTAATGGTGTTTGTTTCCTGTAATAGTTCATAATCGAAAATGATGAAATTTTCAGAAGAACATGATTCATACACTGACCCGCAATGACACCTGGTGGAAGAACTAGTGAGTGGTATGTGAACCCTAGACCTGTAGCCATATGACATCTGTCGGTATACAACTTCCCAACAGGTTTCAAGTTCTAAGCTCAAACTTCAAATTGTGTTCTTGCAGTCTACAACAAAGCTTGAAAAGGCAATTTCCTGTAAGTACTGCACTTAACCGACCAAAATCCGCTTCCACGAGTGTGATAGAACCCATAAGTAATTGTGCAACAACACATCTTCCATTGAACCACTTTCAGACACTACTCTGATCAAACCCTTTTCACCTGTACTGTCGTTCAACAGCACAGAACATTCATCAATAATACAGAGCAGATGAGTTAAACCATCGCTCTGTATCTGATTCACGCTCAGAAAAGGGTTTCAACACTCGTCATCGTAGTTTGGGAGACGCATCACTTTCGAAACACACTTCCAAGTCTAGAACTATAGAAATGATCCCTGAAAGTATAGTCTTGGCTTTTAGACTCACGACCCAGCTCAAGTCTACTCTTGCACTCGACGTCTAACGCACGGTACTGAATGACTGGTCGGTTTGAGCGAGCTTGACTTTTATAGAAATGAGAAGAGCTTCTCCTTGTGATTTTAATGGTGTTTGTTTCCTGTAATAGTTCATAATCGAAAATGATGAAATTTTCAGAAGAACATGATTCATACACTGACCCGCAATGACACCTGGTGGAAGAACTAGTGAGTGGTATGTGAACCCTAGACCTGTAGCCATATGACATCTGTCGGTATACAACTTCCCAACAGGTTTCAAGTTCTAAGCTCAAACTTCAAATTGTGTTCTTGCAGTCTACAACAAAGCTTGAAAAGGCAATTTCCTGTAAGTACTGCACTTAACCGACCAAAATCCGCTTCCACGAGTGTGACAGAACCCATAAGTAATTGTGCAACAACACATCTTCCATTGAACCACTTTCAGACACTACTCTGATCAAACCCTTTTCACCTGTACTGTCGTTCAACAGCACAGAACATTCATCAATAATACAGAGCAGATGAGTTAAACCATCGCTCTGTATCTGATTCACACTCAGAAAAGGGTTTCAACACTCGTCATCGTAGTTTGGGAGACGCATCACTTTCGAAACACACTTCCAAGTCTAGAACTATAGAAATGATCCCTGAAAGTATAGTCTTGGCTTTTAGACTCACGACCCAGCTCAAGTCTACTCTTGCACTCGACGTCTAACGCACGGTACTGAATGACTGGTCGGTTTGAGCGAGCTTGACTTTAATAGAAATGAGAAGAGCTTCTCCTGGTGATTTTAATGGTGTTTGTTTCCTGTAATAGTTCATAATCGAAAATGATGAAATTTTCAGAAGAACATGATTCATACACTGACCCGCAATGACACCTGGTGGAAGAACTAGTGAGTGGTATTTGAACCCTAGACCTGTAGCCATATGACATCTGTCGGTATACAACTTCCCAACAGGTTTCAAGTTCTAAGCTCAAACTTCAAATTGTGTTCTTGCAGTCTACAACAAAGCTTGAAAGGCAATTTCCTGTAAGTACTGCACTTAACCGACCAAAATCCGCTTCCACGAGTGTGACAGAACCCATAAGTAATTGTGCAACAACACATCTTCCATTGAACCACTTTCAGACACTACTCTGATCAAACCCTTTTCACCTGTACTGTCGTTCAACAGCACAGAACATTCATCAATAATACAGAGCAGATGAGTTAAACCATCGCTCTGTATCTGATTCACGCTCAGAAAAGGGTTTCAACACTCGTCATCGTAGTTTGGGAGACGCATCACTTTCGAAACATCCTTCCAAGTCTAGAACTATAGAAATGATCCCTGAAAGTATAGTCTTGGCTTTTAGATTCACGACCCAGCTCAAGTCTACTCTTGCACTCGACGTCTAACGCACGGTACTGAATGACTGGTCGGTTTGAGCGAGCTTGACTTTAATAGAAATGAGAAGAGCTTCTCCTTGTGATTTTAATGGTGTTTGTTTCCTGTAATAGTTCATAATCGAAAATGATGAAATTTTCAGAAGAACATGATTCATACACTGACCCGCAATGACACCTGGTGGAAGAACTAGTGAGTGGTATGTGAACCCTAGACCTGTAGCCATATGACATCTGTCGGTATACAACTTCCCAACAGGTTTCAAGTTCTAAGCTCAAACTTCAAATTGTGTTCTTGCAGTCTACAACAAAGCTTGAAAAGGCAATTTCCTGTAAGTACTGCACTTAACCGACCAAAATCCGCCCACGAGTGTGACAGAACCCATAAGTAATTGTGCAACAACACATCTTCCATTGAACCACTTTCAGACACTACTCTGATCAAACCCTTTTCACCTGTACTGTCGTTCAACAGCACAGAACATTCATCAATAATACAGAGCAGATGAGTTAAACCATCGCTCTGTATCTGATTCACGCTCAGAAAAGGGTTTCAACACTCGTCATCGTAGTTTGGGAGACGCATCACTTTCGAAACACACTTCCAAGTCTAGAACTATAGAAATGATCCCTGAAAGTATAGTCTTGGCTTTTAGACTCACGACCCAGCTCAAGTCTACTCTTGCACTCGACGTCTAACGCACGGTACTGAATGACTGGTCGGTTTGAGCGAGCTTGACTTTTAATAGAAATGAGAAGAGCTTCTCCTTGTGATTTTAATGGTGTTTGTTTCCTGTAATAGTTCATAATCGAAAATGATGAAATTTTCAGAAGAACATGATTCATACACTGACCCGCAATGACACCTGGTGGAAGAACTAGTGAGTGGTATGTGAACCCTAGACCTGTAGCCATATGACATCTGTCGGTATACAACTTCCCAACAGGTTTCAAGTTCTAAGCTCAAACTTCAAATTGTGTTCTTGCAGTCTACAACAAAGCTTGAAAAGGCAATTTCCTGTAAGTACTGCACTTAACCGACCAAAATCCGCTTCCACGAGTGTGGCAGAACCCATAAGTAATTGTGCAACAACACATCTTCCATTGAACCACTTTCAGACACTACTCTGATCAAACCCTTTTCACCTGTACTGTCGTTCAACAGCACAGAACATTCATCAATAATACAGAGCAGATGAGTTAAACCATCGCTCTGTATCTGATTCACGCTCAGAAAAGGGTTTCAACACTCATCATCGTAGTTTGGGAGACGCATCACTTTCGAAACACACTTCCAAGTCTAGAACTATAGAAATGATCCCTGAAAGTATAGTCTTGGCTTTTAGACTCACGACCCAGCTCAAGTCTACTCTTGCACTCGACGTCTAACGCACGGTACTGAATGACTGGTCGGTTTGAGCGAGCTTGACTTTTATAGAAATGAGAAGAGCTTCTCCTTGTGATTTTAATGGTGTTTGTTTCCTGTAATAGTTCATAATCGAAAATGATGAAATTTTCAGAAGAACATGATTCATACACTGACCCGCAATGACACCTGGTGGAAGAACTAGTGAGTGGTATGTGAACCCTAGACCTGTAGCCATATGACATCTGTCGGTATACAACTTCCCAACAGGTTTCAAGTTCTAAGCTCAAACTTCAAATTGTGTTCTTGCAGTCTACAACAAAGCTTGAAAAGGCAATTTCCTGTAAATGCTGCACTTAACCAACCAAAATCCGCTTTCACGAGTGTGACAGAACCCATAAGTAATTGTGCAACAACACATCTTCCATTGAACCACTTTCAGACACTACTCTGATCAAACCCTTTTCACCTGTACTGTCGTTCAACAGCACAGAACATTCATCAATAATACAGAGCAGATGAGTTAAACCATCGCTCTGTATCTGATTCACGCTCAGAAAAGGGTTTCAACACTCGTCATCGTAGTTTGGGAGACGCATCACTTTCGAAACACACTTCCAAGTCTAGAACTATAGAAATGATCCCTGAAAGTATAGTCTTGGCTTTTAGACTCACGACCCAGCTCAAGTCTACTCTTGCACTCGACGTCTAACGCACGGTACTGAATGACTGGTCGGTTTGAGCGAGCTTGACTTTTATAGAAATGAGAAGAGCTTCTCCTTGTGATTTTAATGGTGTTTGTTTCCTGTAATAGTTCATAATCGAAAATGATGAAATTTTCAGAAGAACATGATTCATACACTGACCCGCAATGACACCTGGTGGAAGAACTAGTGAGTGGTATGTGAACCCTAGACCTGTAGCCATATGACATCTGTCGGTATACAACTTCCCAACAGGTTTCAAGTTCTAAGCTCAAACTTCAAATTGTGTTCTTGCAGTCTACAACAAAGCTTGAAAAGGCAATTTCCTGTAAGTACTGCACTTAACCGACCAAAATCCGCTTCCACGAGTGTGACAGAACCCATAAGTAATTGTGCAACAACACATCTTCCATTGAACCACTTTCAGACACTACTCTGATCAAACCCTTTTCACCTGTACTGTCGTTCAACAGCACAGAACATTCATCAATAATACAGAGCAGATGAGTTAAACCATCGCTCTGTATCTGATTCACGCTCAGAAAAGGGTTTCAACACTCGTCATCGTAGTTTGGGAGACGCATCACTTTCGAAACACACTTCCAAGTCTAGAACTATAGAAATGATCCCTGAAAGTATAGTCTTGGCTTTTAGACTCACGACCCAGCTCAAGTCTACTCTTGCACTCGACGTCTAACGCACGGTACTGAATGACTGGTCGGTTTGAGCGAGCTTGACTTTTATAGAAATGAGAAGAGCTTCTCCTTGTGATTTTAATGGTGTTTGTTTCCTGTAATAGTTCATAATCGAAAATGATGAAATTTTCAGAAGAACATGATTCATACACTGACCCGCAATGACACCTGGTGGAAGAACTAGTGAGTGGTATGTGAACCCTAGACCTGTAGCCATATGACATCTGTCGGTATACAACTTCCCAACAGGTTTCAAGTTCTAAGCTCAAACTTCAAATTGTGTTCTTGCAGTCTACAACAAAGCTTGAAAAGGCAATTTCCTGTAAGTACTGCACTTAACCGACCAAAATCCGCTTCCACGAGTGTGACAGAACCCATAAGTAATTGTGCAACAACACATCTTCCATTGAACCACTTTCAGACACTACTCTGATCAAACCCTTTTCACCTGTACTGTCGTTCAACAGCACAGAACATTCATCAATAATACAGAGCAGATGAGTTAAACCATCGCTCTGTATCTGATTCACGCTCAGAAAAGGGTTTCAACACTCGTCATCGTAGTTTGGGAGACGCATCACTTTCGAAACACACTTCCAAGTCTAGAACTATAGAAATGATCCCTGAAAGTATAGTCTTGGCTTTTAGACTCACGACCCAGCTCAAGTCTACTCTTGCACTCGACGTCTAACGCACGGTACTGAATGACTGGTCGGTTTGAGCGAGCTTGACTTTTATAGAAATGAGAAGAGCTTCTCCTTGTGATTTTAATGGTGTTTGTTTCCTGTAATAGTTCATAATCGAAAATGATGAAATTTTCAGAAGAACATGATTCATACACTGACCCGTAATGACACCTGGTGGAAGAACTAGTGAGTGGTATGTGAACCCTAGACCTGTAGCCATATGACATCTGTCGGTATACAACTTCCCAACAGGTTTCAAGTTCTAAGCTCAAACTTCAAATTGTGTTCTTGCAGTCTACAACAAAGCTTGAAAAGGCAATTTCCTGTAAGTACTGCACTTAACCAAAATCCGCTTCCACGAGTGTGACAGAACCCATAAGTAATTGTGCAACAACACATCTTCCATTGAACCACTTTCAGACACTACTCTGATCAAACCCTTTTCACCTGTACTGTCGTTCAACAGCACAGAACATTCATCAATAATACAGAGCAGATGAGTTAAACCATCGCTCTGTATCTGATTCACGCTCAGAAAAGGGTTTCAACACTCGTCATCGTAGTTTGGGAGACGCATCACTTTCGAAACACACTTCCAAGTCTAGAACTATAGAAATGATCCCTGAAAGTATAGTCTTGGCTTTTAGACTCACGACCCAGCTCAAGTCTACTCTTGCACTCGACGTCTAACGCACGGTACTGAATGACTGGTCGGTTTGAGCGAGCTTGACTTTTATAGAAATGAGAAGAGCTTCTCCTTGTGATTTTAATGGTGTTTGTTTCCTGTAATAGTTCATAATCGAAAATGATGAAATTTTCAGAAGAACATGATTCATACACTGACCCGCAATGACACCTGGTGGAAGAACTAGTGAGTGGTATGTGAACCCTAGACCTGTAGCCATATGACATCTGTCGGTATACAACTTCCCAACAGGTTTCAAGTTCTAAGCTCAAACTTCAAATTGTGTTCTTGCAGTCTACAACAAAGCTTGAAAAGGCAATTTCCTGTAAGTACTGCACTTGACCAAAATCCGCTTCCACGAGTGTGACAGAACCCATAAGTAATTGTGCAACAACACATCTTCCATTGAACCACTTTCAGACACTACTCTGATCAAACCCTTTTCACCTGTACTGTCGTTCAACAGCACAGAACATTCATCAATAATACAGAGCAGATGAGTTAAACCATCGCTCTGTATCTGATTCACGCTCAGAAAAGGGTTTCAACACTCGTCATCGTAGTTTGGGAGACGCATCACTTTCGAAACACACTTCCAAGTCTAGAACTATAGAAATGATCCCTGAAAGTATAGTCTTGGCTTTCAGACTCACGACCCAGCTCAAGTCTACTCTTGCACTCGACGTCTAACGCACGGTACTGAATGACTGGTCGGTTTGAGCGAGCTTGACTTTTATAGAAATGAGAAGAGCTTCTCCTTGTGATTTTAATGGTGTTTGTTTCCTGTAATAGTTCATAATCGAAAATGATGAAATTTTCAGAAGAACATGATTCATACACTGACCCGCAATGACACCTGGTGGAAGAACTAGTGAGTGGTATGTGAACCCTAGACCTGTAGCCATATGACATCTGTCGGTATACAACTTCCCAACAGGTTTCAAGTTCTAAGCTCAAACTTCAAATTGTGTTCTTGCAGTCTACAACAAAGCTTGAAAAGGCAATTTCCTGTAAGTACTGCACTTAGACCAAAATCCGCTTCCACGAGTGTGACAGAACCCATAAGTAATTGTGCAACAACACATCTTCCATTGAACCACTTTCAGACACTACTCTGATCAAACCCTTTTCACCTGTACTGTCGTTCAACAGCACAGAACATTCATCAATAATACAGAGCAGATGAGTTAAACCATCGCTCTGTATCTGATTCACGCTCAGAAAAGGGTTTCAACACTCGTCATCGTAGTTTGGGAGACGCATCACTTTCGAAACACACTTCCAAGTCTAGAACTATAGAAATGATCCCTGAAAGTATAGTCTTGGCTTTCAGACTCACGACCCAGCTCAAGTCTACTCTTGCACTCGACGTCTAACGCACGGTACTGAATGACTGGTCGGTTTGAGCGAGCTTGACTTTTATAGAAATGAGAAGAGCTTCTCCTTGTGATTTTAATGGTGTTTGTTTCCTGTAATAGTTCATAATCGAAAATGATGAAATTTTCAGAAGAACATGATTCATACACTGACCCGCAATGACACCTGGTGGAAGAACTAGTGAGTGGTATGTGAACCCTAGACCTGTAGCCATATGACATCTGTCGGTATACAACTTCCCAACAGGTTTCAAGTTCTAAGCTCAAACTTCAAATTGTGTTCTTGCAGTCTACAACAAAGCTTGAAAAGGCAATTTCCTGTAAGTACTGCACTTGACCAAAATCCGCTTCCACGAGTGTGACAGAACCCATAAGTAATTGTGCAACAACACATCTTCCATTGAACCACTTTCAGACACTACTCTGATCAAACCCTTTTCACCTGTACTGTCGTTCAACAGCACAGAACATTCATCAATAATACAGAGCAGATGAGTTAAACCATCGCTCTGTATCTGATTCACGCTCAGAAAAGGGTTTCAACACTTGTCATCGTAGTTTGGGAGACGCATCACTTTCGAAACACACTTCCAAGTCTAGAACTATAGAAATGATCCCTGAAAGTATAGTCTTGGCTTTCAGACTCACGACCCAGCTCAAGTCTACTCTTGCACTCGACGTCTAACGCACGGTACTGAATGACTGGTCGGTTTGAGCGAGCTTGACTTTTATAGAAATGAGAAGAGCTTCTCCTTGTGATTTTAATGGTGTTTGTTTCCTGTAATAGTTCATAATCGAAAATGATGAAATTTTCAGAAGAACATGATTCATACACTGACCCGCAATGACACCTGGTGGAAGAACTAGTGAGTGGTATGTGAACCCTAGACCTGTAGCCATATGACATCTGTCGGTATACAACTTCCCAACAGGTTTCAAGTTCTAAGCTCAAACTTCAAATTGTGTTCTTGCAGTCTACAACAAAGCTTGAAAAGGCAATTTCCTGTAAATGCTGCACTTGACCAAAATCCGCTTTCACGAGTGTGACAGAACCCATAAGTAATTGTGCAACAACACATCTTCCATTGAACCACTTTCAGACACTACTCTGATCAAACCCTTTTCACCTGTACTGTCGTTCAACAGCACAGAACATTCATCAATAATACAGAGCAGATGAGTTAAACCATCGCTCTGTATCTGATTCACGCTCAGAAAAGGGTTTCAACACTCGTCATCGTAGTTTGGGAGACGCATCACTTTCGAAACACACTTCCAAGTCTAGAACTATAGAAATGATCCCTGAAAGTATAGTCTTGGCTTTCAGACTCACGACCCAGCTCAAGTCTACTCTTGCACTCGACGTCTAACGCACGGTACTGAATGACTGGTCGGTTTGAGCGAGCTTGACTTTTATAGAAATGAGAAGAGCTTCTCCTTGTGATTTTAATGGTGTTTGTTTCCTGTAATAGTTCATAATCGAAAATGATGAAATTTTCAGAAGAACATGATTCATACACTGACCCGCAATGACACCTGGTGGAAGAACTAGTGAGTGGTATGTGAACCCTAGACCTGTAGCCATATGACATCTGTCGGTATACAACTTCCCAACAGGTTTCAAGTTCTAAGCTCAAACTTCAAATTGTGTTCTTGCAGTCTACAACAAAGCTTGAAAAGGCAATTTCCTGTAAGTACTGCACTTAACCAAAATCCGCTTCCACGAGTGTGACAGAACCCATAAGTAATTGTGCAACAACACATCTTCCATTGAACCACTTTCAGACACTACTCTGATCAAACCCTTTTCACCTGTACTGTCGTTCAACAGCACAGAACATTCATCAATAATACAGAGCAGATGAGTTAAACCATCGCTCTGTATCTGATTCACGCTCAGAAAAGGGTTTCAACACTCGTCATCGTAGTTTGGGAGACGCATCACTTTCGAAACACACTTCCAAGTCTAGAACTATAGAAATGATCCCTGAAAGTATAGTCTTGGCTTTCAGACTCACGACCCAGCTCAAGTCTACTCTTGCACTCGACGTCTAACGCACGGTACTGAATGACTGGTCGGTTTGAGCGAGCTTGACTTTTATAGAAATGAGAAGAGCTTCTCCTTGTGATTTTAATGGTGTTTGTTTCCTGTAATAGTTCATAATCGAAAATGATGAAATTTTCAGAAGAACATGATTCATACACTGACCCGCAATGACACCTGGTGGAAGAACTAGTGAGTGGTATGTGAACCCTAGACCTGTAGCCATATGACATCTGTCGGTATACAACTTCCCAACAGGTTTCAAGTTCTAAGCTCAAACTTCAAATTGTGTTCTTGCAGTCTACAACAAAGCTTGAAAAGGCAATTTCCTGTAAGTACTGCACTTAACCAACCAAAATCCGCTTCCACGAGTGTGACAGAACCCATAAGTAATTGTGCAACAACACATCTTCCATTGAACCACTTTCAGACACTACTCTGATCAAACCCTTTTCACCTGTACTGTCGTTCAACAGCACAGAACATTCATCAATAATACAGAGCAGATGAGTTAAACCATCGCTCTGTATCTGATTCACGCTCAGAAAAGGGTTTCAACACTCGTCATCGTAGTTTGGGAGACGCATCACTTTCGAAACACACTTCCAAGTCTAGAACTATAGAAATGATCCCTGAAAGTATAGTCTTGGCTTTCAGACTCACGACCCAGCTCAAGTCTACTCTTGCACTCGACGTCTAACGCACGGTACTGAATGACTGGTCGGTTTGAGCGAGCTTGACTTTTATAGAAATGAGAAGAGCTTCTCCTTGTGATTTTAATGGTGTTTGTTTCCTGTAATAGTTCATAATCGAAAATGATGAAATTTTCAGAAGAACATGATTCATACACTGACCCGCAATGACACCTGGTGGAAGAACTAGTGAGTGGTATGTGAACCCTAGACCTGTAGCCATATGACATCTGTCGGTATACAACTTCCCAACAGGTTTCAAGTTCTAAGCTCAAACTTCAAATTGTGTTCTTGCAGTCTACAACAAAGCTTGAAAAGGCAATTTCCTGTAAGTACTGCACTTGACCAAAATCCGCTTCCACGAGTGTGACAGAACCCATAAGTAATTGTGCAACAACACATCTTCCATTGAACCACTTTCAGACACTACTCTGATCAAACCCTTTTCACCTGTACTGTCGTTCAACAGCACAGAACATTCATCAATAATACAGAGCAGATGAGTTAAACCATCGCTCTGTATCTGATTCACGCTCAGAAAAGGGTTTCAACACTCGTCATCGTAGTTTGGGAGACGCATCACTTTGAAACACACTTCCAAGTCTAGAACTATAGAAATGATCCCTGAAAGTATAGTCTTGGCTTTTAGACTCACGACCCAGCTCAAGTCTACTCTTGCACTCGACGTCTAACGCACGGTACTGAATGACTGGTCGGTTTGAGCGAGCTTGACTTTTATAGAAATGAGAAGAGCTTCTCCTTGTGATTTTAATGGTGTTTGTTTCCTGTAATAGTTCATAATCGAAAATGATGAAATTTTCAGAAGAACATGATTCATACACTGACCCGCAATGACACCTGGTGGAAGAACTAGTGAGTGGTATGTGAACCCTAGACCTGTAGCCATATGACATCTGTCGGTATACAACTTCCCAACAGGTTTCAAGTTCTAAGCTCAAACTTCAAATTGTGTTCTTGCAGTCTACAACAAAGCTTGAAAAGGCAATTTCCTGTAAGTACTGCACTTGACCAAAATCCGCTTCCACGAGTGTGACAGAACCCATAAGTAATTGTGCAACAACACATCTTCCATTGAACCACTTTCAGACACTACTCTGATCAAACCCTTTTCACCTGTACTGTCGTTCAACAGCACAGAACATTCATCAATAATACAGAGCAGATGAGTTAAACCATCGCTCTGTATCTGATTCACGCTCAGAAAAGGGTTTCAACACTCGTCATCGTAGTTTGGGAGACGCATCACTTTCGAAACACACTTCCAAGTCTAGAACTATAGAAATGATCCCTGAAAGTATAGTCTTGGCTTTTAGACTCACGACCCAGCTCAAGTCTACTCTTGCACTCGACGTCTAACGCACGGTACTGAATGACTGGTCGGTTTGAGCGAGCTTGACTTTTATAGAAATGAGAAGAGCTTCTCCTTGTGATTTTAATGGTGTTTGTTTCCTGTAATAGTTCATAATCGAAAATGATGAAATTTTCAGAAGAACATGATTCATACACTGACCCGCAATGACACCTGGTGGAAGAACTAGTGAGTGGTATGTGAACCCTAGACCTGTAGCCATATGACATCTGTCGGTATACAACTTCCCAACAGGTTTCAAGTTCTAAGCTCAAACTTCAAATTGTGTTCTTGCAGTCTACAACAAAGCTTGAAAAGGCAATTTCCTGTAAGTACTGCACTTAACCGACCAAAATCCGCTTCCACGAGTGTGACAGAACCCATAAGTAATTGTGCAACAACACATCTTCCATTGAACCACTTTCAGACACTACTCTGATCAAACCCTTTTCACCTGTACTGTCGTTCAACAGCACAGAACATTCATCAATAATACAGAGCAGATGAGTTAAACCATCGCTCTGTATCTGATTCACGCTCAGAAAAGGGTTTCAACACTCGTCATCGTAGTTTGGGAGACGCATCACTTTCGAAACACACTTCCAAGTCTAGAACTATAGAAATGATCCCTGAAAGTATAGTCTTGGCTTTCAGACTCACGACCCAGCTCAAGTCTACTCTTGCACTCGACGTCTAACGCACGGTACTGAATGACTGGTCGGTTTGAGCGAGCTTGACTTTTATAGAAATGAGAAGAGCTTCTCCTTGTGATTTTAATGGTGTTTGTTTCCTGTAATAGTTCATAATCGAAAATGATGAAATTTTCAGAAGAACATGATTCATACACTGACCCGCAATGACACCTGGTGGAAGAACTAGTGAGTGGTATGTGAACCCTAGACCTGTAGCCATATGACATCTGTCGGTATACAACTTCCCAACAGGTTTCAAGTTCTAAGCTCAAACTTCAAATTGTGTTCTTGCAGTCTACAACAAAGCTTGAAAAGGCAATTTCCTGTAAGTACTGCACTTACCGACCAAAATCCGCTTCCACGAGTGTGACAGAACCCATAAGTAATTGTGCAACAACACATCTTCCATTGAACCACTTTCAGACACTACTCTGATCAAACCCTTTTCACCTGTACTGTCGTTCAACAGCACAGAACATTCATCAATAATACAGAGCAGATGAGTTAAACCATCGCTCTGTATCTGATTCACGCTCAGAAAAGGGTTTCAACACTCGTCATCGTAGTTTGGGAGACGCATCACTTTCGAAACACACTTCCAAGTCTAGAACTATAGAAATGATCCCTGAAAGTATAGTCTTGGCTTTTAGACTCACGACCCAGCTCAAGTCTACTCTTGCACTCGACGTCTAACGCACGGTACTGAATGACTGGTCGGTTTGAGCGAGCTTGACTTTTATAGAAATGAGAAGAGCTTCTCCTTGTGATTTTAATGGTGTTTGTTTCCTGTAATAGTTCATAATCGAAAATGATGAAATTTTCAGAAGAACATGATTCATACACTGACCCGCAATGACACCTGGTGGAAGAACTAGTGAGTGGTATGTGAACCCTAGACCTGTAGCCATATGACATCTGTCGGTATACAACTTCCCAACAGGTTTCAAGTTCTAAGCTCAAACTTCAAATTGTGTTCTTGCAGTCTACAACAAAGCTTGAAAAGGCAATTTCCTGTAAGTACTGCACTTAGACCAAAATCCGCTTCCACGAGTGTGACAGAACCCATAAGTAATTGTGCAACAACACATCTTCCATTGAACCACTTTCAGACACTACTCTGATCAAACCCTTTTCACCTGTACTGTCGTTCAACAGCACAGAACATTCATCAATAATACAGAGCAGATGAGTTAAACCATCGCTCTGTATCTGATTCACGCTCAGAAAAGGGTTTCAACACTCGTCATCGTAGTTTGGGAGACGCATCACTTTCAAACACACTTCCAAGTCTAGAACTATAGAAATGATCCCTGAAAGTATAGTCTTGGCTTTCAGACTCACGACCCAGCTCAAGTCTACTCTTGCACTCGACGTCTAACGCACGGTACTGAATGACTGGTCGGTTTGAGCGAGCTTGACTTTTATAGAAATGAGAAGAGCTTCTCCTTGTGATTTTAATGGTGTTTGTTTCCTGTAATAGTTCATAATCGAAAATGATGAAATTTTCAGAAGAACATGATTCATACACTGACCCGCAATGACACCTGGTGGAAGAACTAGTGAGTGGTATGTGAACCCTAGACCTGTAGCCATATGACATCTGTCGGTATACAACTTCCCAACAGGTTTCAAGTTCTAAGCTCAAACTTCAAATTGTGTTCTTGCAGTCTACAACAAAGCTTGAAAAGGCAATTTCCTGTAAGTACTGCACTTACGACCAAAATCCGCTTCCACGAGTGTGACAGAACCCATAAGTAATTGTGCAACAACACATCTTCCATTGAACCACTTTCAGACACTACTCTGATCAAACCCTTTTCACCTGTACTGTCGTTCAACAGCACAGAACATTCATCAATAATACAGAGCAGATGAGTTAAACCATCGCTCTGTATCTGATTCACGCTCAGAAAAGGGTTTCAACACTCGTCATCGTAGTTTGGGAGACGCATCACTTTCGAAACACACTTCCAAGTCTAGAACTATAGAAATGATCCCTGAAAGTATAGTCTTGGCTTTTAGACTCACGACCCAGCTCAAGTCTACTCTTGCACTCGACGTCTAACGCACGGTACTGAATGACTGGTCGGTTTGAGCGAGCTTGACTTTTATAGAAATGAGAAGAGCTTCTCCTTGTGATTTTAATGGTGTTTGTTTCCTGTAATAGTTCATAATCGAAAATGATGAAATTTTCAGAAGAACATGATTCATACACTGACCCGCAATGACACCTGGTGGAAGAACTAGTGAGTGGTATGTGAACCCTAGACCTGTAGCCATATGACATCTGTCGGTATACAACTTCCCAACAGGTTTCAAGTTCTAAGCTCAAACTTCAAATTGTGTTCTTGCAGTCTACAACAAAGCTTGAAAAGGCAATTTCCTGTAAGTACTGCACTTGACCAAAATCCGCTTCCACGAGTGTGACAGAACCCATAAGTAATTGTGCAACAACACATCTTCCATTGAACCACTTTCAGACACTACTCTGATCAAACCCTTTTCACCTGTACTGTCGTTCAACAGCACAGAACATTCATCAATAATACAGAGCAGATGAGTTAAACCATCGCTCTGTATCTGATTCACGCTCAGAAAAGGGTTTCAACACTCGTCATCGTAGTTTGGGAGACGCATCACTTTCGAAACACACTTCCAAGTCTAGAACTATAGAAATGATCCCTGAAAGTATAGTCTTGGCTTTCAGACTCACGACCCAGCTCAAGTCTACTCTTGCACTCGACGTCTAACGCACGGTACTGAATGACTGGTCGGTTTGAGCGAGCTTGACTTTTATAGAAATGAGAAGAGCTTCTCCTTGTGATTTTAATGGTGTTTGTTTCCTGTAATAGTTCATAATCGAAAATGATGAAATTTTCAGAAGAACATGATTCATACACTGACCCGCAATGACACCTGGTGGAAGAACTAGTGAGTGGTATGTGAACCCTAGACCTGTAGCCATATGACATCTGTCGGTATACAACTTCCCAACAGGTTTCAAGTTCTAAGCTCAAACTTCAAATTGTGTTCTTGCAGTCTACAACAAAGCTTGAAAAGGCAATTTCCTGTAAGTACTGCACTTGACCAAAATCCGCTTCCACGAGTGTGACAGAACCCATAAGTAATTGTGCAACAACACATCTTCCATTGAACCACTTTCAGACACTACTCTGATCAAACCCTTTTCACCTGTACTGTCGTTCAACAGCACAGAACATTCATCAATAATACAGAGCAGATGAGTTAAACCATCGCTCTGTATCTGATTCACGCTCAGAAAAGGGTTTCAACACTCGTCATCGTAGTTTGGGAGACGCATCACTTTCGAAACACACTTCCAAGTCTAGAACTATAGAAATGATCCCTGAAAGTATAGTCTTGGCTTTCAGACTCACGACCCAGCTCAAGTCTACTCTTGCACTCGACGTCTAACGCACGGTACTGAATGACTGGTCGGTTTGAGCGAGCTTGACTTTTATAGAAATGAGAAGAGCTTCTCCTTGTGATTTTAATGGTGTTTGTTTCCTGTAATAGTTCATAATCGAAAATGATGAAATTTTCAGAAGAACATGATTCATACACTGACCCGCAATGACACCTGGTGGAAGAACTAGTGAGTGGTATGTGAACCCTAGACCTGTAGCCATATGACATCTGTCGGTATACAACTTCCCAACAGGTTTCAAGTTCTAAGCTCAAACTTCAAATTGTGTTCTTGCAGTCTACAACAAAGCTTGAAAAGGCAATTTCCTGTAAGTACTGCACTTAGACCAAAATCCGCTTCCACGAGTGTGACAGAACCCATAAGTAATTGTGCAACAACACATCTTCCATTGAACCACTTTCAGACACTACTCTGATCAAACCCTTTTCACCTGTACTGTCGTTCAACAGCACAGAACATTCATCAATAATACAGAGCAGATGAGTTAAACCATCGCTCTGTATCTGATTCACGCTCAGAAAAGGGTTTCAACACTCGTCATCGTAGTTTGGGAGACGCATCACTTTCGAAACACACTTCCAAGTCTAGAACTATAGAAATGATCCCTGAAAGTATAGTCTTGGCTTTCAGACTCACGACCCAGCTCAAGTCTACTCTTGCACTCGACGTCTAACGCACGGTACTGAATGACTGGTCGGTTTGAGCGAGCTTGACTTTTATAGAAATGAGAAGAGCTTCTCCTTGTGATTTTAATGGTGTTTGTTTCCTGTAATAGTTCATAATCGAAAATGATGAAATTTTCAGAAGAACATGATTCATACACTGACCCGCAATGACACCTGGTGGAAGAACTAGTGAGTGGTATGTGAACCCTAGACCTGTAGCCATATGACATCTGTCGGTATACAACTTCCCAACAGGTTTCAAGTTCTAAGCTCAAACTTCAAATTGTGTTCTTGCAGTCTACAACAAAGCTTGAAAAGGCAATTTCCTGTAAGTACTGCACTTACCGACCAAAATCCGCTTCCACGAGTGTGACAGAACCCATAAGTAATTGTGCAACAACACATCTTCCATTGAACCACTTTCAGACACTACTCTGATCAAACCCTTTTCACCTGTACTGTCGTTCAACAGCACAGAACATTCATCAATAATACAGAGCAGATGAGTTAAACCATCGCTCTGTATCTGATTCACGCTCAGAAAAGGGTTTCAACACTCGTCATCGTAGTTTGGGAGACGCATCACTTTGAAACACACTTCCAAGTCTAGAACTATAGAAATGATCCCTGAAAGTATAGTCTTGGCTTTCAGACTCACGACCCAGCTCAAGTCTACTCTTGCACTCGACGTCTAACGCACGGTACTGAATGACTGGTCGGTTTGAGCGAGCTTGACTTTTATAGAAATGAGAAGAGCTTCTCCTTGTGATTTTAATGGTGTTTGTTTCCTGTAATAGTTCATAATCGAAAATGATGAAATTTTCAGAAGAACATGATTCATACACTGACCCGCAATGACACCTGGTGGAAGAACTAGTGAGTGGTATGTGAACCCTAGACCTGTAGCCATATGACATCTGTCGGTATACAACTTCCCAACAGGTTTCAAGTTCTAAGCTCAAACTTCAAATTGTGTTCTTGCAGTCTACAACAAAGCTTGAAAAGGCAATTTCCTGTAAGTACTGCACTTAACGACCAAAATCCGCTTCCACGAGTGTGACAGAACCCATAAGTAATTGTGCAACAACACATCTTCCATTGAACCACTTTCAGACACTACTCTGATCAAACCCTTTTCACCTGTACTGTCGTTCAACAGCACAGAACATTCATCAATAATACAGAGCAGATGAGTTAAACCATCGCTCTGTATCTGATTCACGCTCAGAAAAGGGTTTCAACACTCGTCATCGTAGTTTGGGAGACGCATCACTTTCGAAACACACTTCCAAGTCTAGAACTATAGAAATGATCCCTGAAAGTATAGTCTTGGCTTTTAGACTCACGACCCAGCTCAAGTCTACTCTTGCACTCGACGTCTAACGCACGGTACTGAATGACTGGTCGGTTTGAGCGAGCTTGACTTTTATAGAAATGAGAAGAGCTTCTCCTTGTGATTTTAATGGTGTTTGTTTCCTGTAATAGTTCATAATCGAAAATGATGAAATTTTCAGAAGAACATGATTCATACACTGACCCGCAATGACACCTGGTGGAAGAACTAGTGAGTGGTATGTGAACCCTAGACCTGTAGCCATATGACATCTGTCGGTATACAACTTCCCAACAGGTTTCAAGTTCTAAGCTCAAACTTCAAATTGTGTTCTTGCAGTCTACAACAAAGCTTGAAAAGGCAATTTCCTGTAAGTACTGCACTTGACCAAAATCCGCTTCCACGAGTGTGACAGAACCCATAAGTAATTGTGCAACAACACATCTTCCATTGAACCACTTTCAGACACTACTCTGATCAAACCCTTTTCACCTGTACTGTCGTTCAACAGCACAGAACATTCATCAATAATACAGAGCAGATGAGTTAAACCATCGCTCTGTATCTGATTCACGCTCAGAAAAGGGTTTCAACACTCGTCATCGTAGTTTGGGAGACGCATCACTTTCGAAACACACTTCCAAGTCTAGAACTATAGAAATGATCCCTGAAAGTATAGTCTTGGCTTTTAGACTCACGACCCAGCTCAAGTCTACTCTTGCACTCGACGTCTAACGCACGGTACTGAATGACTGGTCGGTTTGAGCGAGCTTGACTTTTATAGAAATGAGAAGAGCTTCTCCTTGTGATTTTAATGGTGTTTGTTTCCTGTAATAGTTCATAATCGAAAATGATGAAATTTTCAGAAGAACATGATTCATACACTGACCCGCAATGACACCTGGTGGAAGAACTAGTGAGTGGTATGTGAACCCTAGACCTGTAGCCATATGACATCTGTCGGTATACAACTTCCCAACAGGTTTCAAGTTCTAAGCTCAAACTTCAAATTGTGTTCTTGCAGTCTACAACAAAGCTTGAAAAGGCAATTTCCTGTAAGTACTGCACTTAACGACCAAAATCCGCTTCCACGAGTGTGACAGAACCCATAAGTAATTGTGCAACAACACATCTTCCATTGAACCACTTTCAGACACTACTCTGATCAAACCCTTTTCACCTGTACTGTCGTTCAACAGCACAGAACATTCATCAATAATACAGAGCAGATGAGTTAAACCATCGCTCTGTATCTGATTCACGCTCAGAAAAGGGTTTCAACACTCGTCATCGTAGTTTGGGAGACGCATCACTTTCGAAACACACTTCCAAGTCTAGAACTATAGAAATGATCCCTGAAAGTATAGTCTTGGCTTTTAGACTCACGACCCAGCTCAAGTCTACTCTTGCACTCGACGTCTAACGCACGGTACTGAATGACTGGTCGGTTTGAGCGAGCTTGACTTTTATAGAAATGAGAAGAGCTTCTCCTTGTGATTTTAATGGTGTTTGTTTCCTGTAATAGTTCATAATCGAAAATGATGAAATTTTCAGAAGAACATGATTCATACACTGACCCGCAATGACACCTGGTGGAAGAACTAGTGAGTGGTATGTGAACCCTAGACCTGTAGCCATATGACATCTGTCGGTATACAACTTCCCAACAGGTTTCAAGTTCTAAGCTCAAACTTCAAATTGTGTTCTTGCAGTCTACAACAAAGCTTGAAAAGGCAATTTCCTGTAAGTACTGCACTTGACCAAAATCCGCTTCCACGAGTGTGACAGAACCCATAAGTAATTGTGCAACAACACATCTTCCATTGAACCACTTTCAGACACTACTCTGATCAAACCCTTTTCACCTGTACTGTCGTTCAACAGCACAGAACATTCATCAATAATACAGAGCAGATGAGTTAAACCATCGCTCTGTATCTGATTCACGCTCAGAAAAGGGTTTCAACACTCGTCATCGTAGTTTGGGAGACGCATCACTTTCGAAACACACTTCCAAGTCTAGAACTATAGAAATGATCCCTGAAAGTATAGTCTTGGCTTTTAGACTCACGACCCAGCTCAAGTCTACTCTTGCACTCGACGTCTAACGCACGGTACTGAATGACTGGTCGGTTTGAGCGAGCTTGACTTTTATAGAAATGAGAAGAGCTTCTCCTTGTGATTTTAATGGTGTTTGTTTCCTGTAATAGTTCATAATCGAAAATGATGAAATTTTCAGAAGAACATGATTCATACACTGACCCGCAATGACACCTGGTGGAAGAACTAGTGAGTGGTATGTGAACCCTAGACCTGTAGCCATATGACATCTGTCGGTATACAACTTCCCAACAGGTTTCAAGTTCTAAGCTCAAACTTCAAATTGTGTTCTTGCAGTCTACAACAAAGCTTGAAAAGGCAATTTCCTGTAAGTACTGCACTTAACCAACCAAAATCCGCTTCCACGAGTGTGACAGAACCCATAAGTAATTGTGCAACAACACATCTTCCATTGAACCACTTTCAGACACTACTCTGATCAAACCCTTTTCACCTGTACTGTCGTTCAACAGCACAGAACATTCATCAATAATACAGAGCAGATGAGTTAAACCATCGCTCTGTATCTGATTCACGCTCAGAAAAGGGTTTCAACACTCGTCATCGTAGTTTGGGAGACGCATCACTTTCGAAACACACTTCCAAGTCTAGAACTATAGAAATGATCCCTGAAAGTATAGTCTTGGCTTTTAGACTCACGACCCAGCTCAAGTCTACTCTTGCACTCGACGTCTAACGCACGGTACTGAATGACTGGTCGGTTTGAGCGAGCTTGACTTTTATAGAAATGAGAAGAGCTTCTCCTTGTGATTTTAATGGTGTTTGTTTCCTGTAATAGTTCATAATCGAAAATGATGAAATTTTCAGAAGAACATGATTCATACACTGACCCGCAATGACACCTGGTGGAAGAACTAGTGAGTGGTATGTGAACCCTAGACCTGTAGCCATATGACATCTGTCGGTATACAACTTCCCAACAGGTTTCAAGTTCTAAGCTCAAACTTCAAATTGTGTTCTTGCAGTCTACAACAAAGCTTGAAAAGGCAATTTCCTGTAAGTACTGCACTTGACCAAAATCCGCTTCCACGAGTGTGACAGAACCCATAAGTAATTGTGCAACAACACATCTTCCATTGAACCACTTTCAGACACTACTCTGATCAAACCCTTTTCACCTGTACTGTCGTTCAACAGCACAGAACATTCATCAATAATACAGAGCAGATGAGTTAAACCATCGCTCTGTATCTGATTCACGCTCAGAAAAGGGTTTCAACACTCGTCATCGTAGTTTGGGAGACGCATCACTTTGAAACACACTTCCAAGTCTAGAACTATAGAAATGATCCCTGAAAGTATAGTCTTGGCTTTCAGACTCACGACCCAGCTCAAGTCTACTCTTGCACTCGACGTCTAACGCACGGTACTGAATGACTGGTCGGTTTGAGCGAGCTTGACTTTTATAGAAATGAGAAGAGCTTCTCCTTGTGATTTTAATGGTGTTTGTTTCCTGTAATAGTTCATAATCGAAAATGATGAAATTTTCAGAAGAACATGATTCATACACTGACCCGCAATGACACCTGGTGGAAGAACTAGTGAGTGGTATGTGAACCCTAGACCTGTAGCCATATGACATCTGTCGGTATACAACTTCCCAACAGGTTTCAAGTTCTAAGCTCAAACTTCAAATTGTGTTCTTGCAGTCTACAACAAAGCTTGAAAAGGCAATTTCCTGTAAGTACTGCACTTGACCAAAATCCGCTTCCACGAGTGTGACAGAACCCATAAGTAATTGTGCAACAACACATCTTCCATTGAACCACTTTCAGACACTACTCTGATCAAACCCTTTTCACCTGTACTGTCGTTCAACAGCACAGAACATTCATCAATAATACAGAGCAGATGAGTTAAACCATCGCTCTGTATCTGATTCACGCTCAGAAAAGGGTTTCAACACTCGTCATCGTAGTTTGGGAGACGCATCACTTTCGAAACACACTTCCAAGTCTAGAACTATAGAAATGATCCCTGAAAGTATAGTCTTGGCTTTTAGACTCACGACCCAGCTCAAGTCTACTCTTGCACTCGACGTCCTAACGCACGGTACTGAATGACTGGTCGGTTTGAGCGAGCTTGACTTTTATAGAAATGAGAAGAGCTTCTCCTTGTGATTTTAATGGTGTTTGTTTCCTGTAATAGTTCATAATCGAAAATGATGAAATTTTCAGAAGAACATGATTCATACACTGACCCGCAATGACACCTGGTGGAAGAACTAGTGAGTGGTATGTGAACCCTAGACCTGTAGCCATATGACATCTGTCGGTATACAACTTCCCAACAGGTTTCAAGTTCTAAGCTCAAACTTCAAATTGTGTTCTTGCAGTCTACAACAAAGCTTGAAAAGGCAATTTCCTGTAAGTACTGCACTTGACCAAAATCCGCTTCCACGAGTGTGACAGAACCCATAAGTAATTGTGCAACAACACATCTTCCATTGAACCACTTTCAGACACTACTCTGATCAAACCCTTTTCACCTGTACTGTCGTTCAACAGCACAGAACATTCATCAATAATACAGAGCAGATGAGTTAAACCATCGCTCTGTATCTGATTCACGCTCAGAAAAGGGTTTCAACACTCGTCATCGTAGTTTGGGAGACGCATCACTTTGAAACACACTTCCAAGTCTAGAACTATAGAAATGATCCCTGAAAGTATAGTCTTGGCTTTCAGACTCACGACCCAGCTCAAGTCTACTCTTGCACTCGACGTCTAACGCACGGTACTGAATGACTGGTCGGTTTGAGCGAGCTTGACTTTTATAGAAATGAGAAGAGCTTCTCCTTGTGATTTTAATGGTGTTTGTTTCCTGTAATAGTTCATAATCGAAAATGATGAAATTTTCAGAAGAACATGATTCATACACTGACCCGCAATGACACCTGGTGGAAGAACTAGTGAGTGGTATGTGAACCCTAGACCTGTAGCCATATGACATCTGTCGGTATACAACTTCCCAACAGGTTTCAAGTTCTAAGCTCAAACTTCAAATTGTGTTCTTGCAGTCTACAACAAAGCTTGAAAAGGCAATTTCCTGTAAGTACTGCACTTGACCAAAATCCGCTTCCACGAGTGTGACAGAACCCATAAGTAATTGTGCAACAACACATCTTCCATTGAACCACTTTCAGACACTACTCTGATCAAACCCTTTTCACCTGTACTGTCGTTCAACAGCACAGAACATTCATCAATAATACAGAGCAGATGAGTTAAACCATCGCTCTGTATCTGATTCACGCTCAGAAAAGGGTTTCAACACTCGTCATCGTAGTTTGGGAGACGCATCACTTTGAAACACACTTCCAAGTCTAGAACTATAGAAATGATCCCTGAAAGTATAGTCTTGGCTTTCAGACTCACGACCCAGCTCAAGTCTACTCTTGCACTCGACGTCTAACGCACGGTACTGAATGACTGGTCGGTTTGAGCGAGCTTGACTTTTATAGAAATGAGAAGAGCTTCTCCTTGTGATTTTAATGGTGTTTGTTTCCTGTAATAGTTCATAATCGAAAATGATGAAATTTTCAGAAGAACATGATTCATACACTGACCCGCAATGACACCTGGTGGAAGAACTAGTGAGTGGTATGTGAACCCTAGACCTGTAGCCATATGACATCTGTCGGTATACAACTTCCCAACAGGTTTCAAGTTCTAAGCTCAAACTTCAAATTGTGTTCTTGCAGTCTACAACAAAGCTTGAAAAGGCAATTTCCTGTAAGTACTGCACTTGACCAAAATCCGCTTCCACGAGTGTGACAGAACCCATAAGTAATTGTGCAACAACACATCTTCCATTGAACCACTTTCAGACACTACTCTGATCAAACCCTTTTCACCTGTACTGTCGTTCAACAGCACAGAACATTCATCAATAATACAGAGCAGATGAGTTAAACCATCGCTCTGTATCTGATTCACGCTCAGAAAAGGGTTTCAACACTCGTCATCGTAGTTTGGGAGACGCATCACTTTCGAAACACACTTCCAAGTCTAGAACTATAGAAATGATCCCTGAAAGTATAGTCTTGGCTTTTAGACTCACGACCCAGCTCAAGTCTACTCTTGCACTCGACGTCTAACGCACGGTACTGAATGACTGGTCGGTTTGAGCGAGCTTGACTTTTATAGAAATGAGAAGAGCTTCTCCTTGTGATTTTAATGGTGTTTGTTTCCTGTAATAGTTCATAATCGAAAATGATGAAATTTTCAGAAGAACATGATTCATACACTGACCCGCAATGACACCTGGTGGAAGAACTAGTGAGTGGTATGTGAACCCTAGACCTGTAGCCATATGACATCTGTCGGTATACAACTTCCCAACAGGTTTCAAGTTCTAAGCTCAAACTTCAAATTGTGTTCTTGCAGTCTACAACAAAGCTTGAAAAGGCAATTTCCTGTAAGTACTGCACTTGACCAAAATCCGCTTCCACGAGTGTGACAGAACCCATAAGTAATTGTGCAACAACACATCTTCCATTGAACCACTTTCAGACACTACTCTGATCAAACCCTTTTCACCTGTACTGTCGTTCAACAGCACAGAACATTCATCAATAATACAGAGCAGATGAGTTAAACCATCGCTCTGTATCTGATTCACGCTCAGAAAAGGGTTTCAACACTCGTCATCGTAGTTTGGGAGACGCATCACTTTCGAAACACACTTCCAAGTCTAGAACTATAGAAATGATCCCTGAAAGTATAGTCTTGGCTTTCAGACTCACGACCCAGCTCAAGTCTACTCTTGCACTCGACGTCTAACGCACGGTACTGAATGACTGGTCGGTTTGAGCGAGCTTGACTTTTATAGAAATGAGAAGAGCTTCTCCTTGTGATTTTAATGGTGTTTGTTTCCTGTAATAGTTCATAATCGAAAATGATGAAATTTTCAGAAGAACATGATTCATACACTGACCCGCAATGACACCTGGTGGAAGAACTAGTGAGTGGTATGTGAACCCTAGACCTGTAGCCATATGACATCTGTCGGTATACAACTTCCCAACAGGTTTCAAGTTCTAAGCTCAAACTTCAAATTGTGTTCTTGCAGTCTACAACAAAGCTTGAAAAGGCAATTTCCTGTAAGTACTGCACTTGACCAAAATCCGCTTCCACGAGTGTGACAGAACCCATAAGTAATTGTGCAACAACACATCTTCCATTGAACCACTTTCAGACACTACTCTGATCAAACCCTTTTCACCTGTACTGTCGTTCAACAGCACAGAACATTCATCAATAATACAGAGCAGATGAGTTAAACCATCGCTCTGTATCTGATTCACGCTCAGAAAAGGGTTTCAACACTCGTCATCGTAGTTTGGGAGACGCATCACTTTCGAAACACACTTCCAAGTCTAGAACTATAGAAATGATCCCTGAAAGTATAGTCTTGGCTTTTAGACTCACGACCCAGCTCAAGTCTACTCTTGCACTCGACGTCTAACGCACGGTACTGAATGACTGGTCGGTTTGAGCGAGCTTGACTTTTATAGAAATGAGAAGAGCTTCTCCTTGTGATTTTAATGGTGTTTGTTTCCTGTAATAGTTCATAATCGAAAATGATGAAATTTTCAGAAGAACATGATTCATACACTGACCCGCAATGACACCTGGTGGAAGAACTAGTGAGTGGTATGTGAACCCTAGACCTGTAGCCATATGACATCTGTCGGTATACAACTTCCCAACAGGTTTCAAGTTCTAAGCTCAAACTTCAAATTGTGTTCTTGCAGTCTACAACAAAGCTTGAAAAGGCAATTTCCTGTAAGTACTGCACTTGACCAAAATCCGCTTCCACGAGTGTGACAGAACCCATAAGTAATTGTGCAACAACACATCTTCCATTGAACCACTTTCAGACACTACTCTGATCAAACCCTTTTCACCTGTACTGTCGTTCAACAGCACAGAACATTCATCAATAATACAGAGCAGATGAGTTAAACCATCGCTCTGTATCTGATTCACGCTCAGAAAAGGGTTTCAACACTCGTCATCGTAGTTTGGGAGACGCATCACTTTCGAAACACACTTCCAAGTCTAGAACTATAGAAATGATCCCTGAAAGTATAGTCTTGGCTTTTAGACTCACGACCCAGCTCAAGTCTACTCTTGCACTCGACGTCTAACGCACGGTACTGAATGACTGGTCGGTTTGAGCGAGCTTGACTTTTATAGAAATGAGAAGAGCTTCTCCTTGTGATTTTAATGGTGTTTGTTTCCTGTAATAGTTCATAATCGAAAATGATGAAATTTTCAGAAGAACATGATTCATACACTGACCCGCAATGACACCTGGTGGAAGAACTAGTGAGTGGTATGTGAACCCTAGACCTGTAGCCATATGACATCTGTCGGTATACAACTTCCCAACAGGTTTCAAGTTCTAAGCTCAAACTTCAAATTGTGTTCTTGCAGTCTACAACAAAGCTTGAAAAGGCAATTTCCTGTAAGTGCTGCACTTAACCGACCAAAATCCGCTTCCACGAGTGTGACAGAACCCATAAGTAATTGTGCAACAACACATCTTCCATTGAACCACTTTCAGACACTACTCTGATCAAACCCTTTTCACCTGTACTGTCGTTCAACAGCACAGAACATTCATCAATAATACAGAGCAGATGAGTTAAACCATCGCTCTGTATCTGATTCACGCTCAGAAAAGGGTTTCAACACTCGTCATCGTAGTTTGGGAGACGCATCACTTTCGAAACACACTTCCAAGTCTAGAACTATAGAAATGATCCCTGAAAGTATAGTCTTGGCTTTTAGACTCACGACCCAGCTCAAGTCTACTCTTGCACTCGACGTCTAACGCACGGTACTGAATGACTGGTCGGTTTGAGCGAGCTTGACTTTAATAGAAATGAGAAGAGCTTCTCCTTGTGATTTTAATGGTGTTTGTTTCCTGTAATAGTTCATAATCGAAAATGTTGAAATTTTCAGAAGAACATGATTCATACACTGACCCGCAATGACACCTGGTGGAAGAACTAGTGAGTGGTATGTGAACCCTAGACCTGTAGCCATATGACATCTGTCGGTATACAACTTCCCAACAGGTTTCAAGTTCTAAGCTCAAACTTCAAATTGTGTTCTTGCAGTCTACAACAAAGCTTGAAAAGGCAATTTCCTGTAAGTACTGCACTTGACCCAAATCCGCTTCCACGATCGTGACAGAACCCATAAGTAATTGTGCAACAACACATCTTCCATTGAACCACTTTCAGACACTACTCTGATCAAACCCTTTTCACCTGTACTGTCGTTCAACAGCACAGAACATTCATCAATAATACAGAGCAGATGAGTTAAACCATCGCTCTGTATCTGATTCACGCTCAGAAAAGGGTTTCAACACTCATCATCGTAGTTTGGGAGACGCATCACTTTCGAAACACACTTCCAAGTCTAGAACTATAGAAATGATCCCTGAAAGTATAGTCTTGGCTTTCAGACTCACGACCCAGCTCAAGTCTACTCTTGCACTCGACGTCTAACGCACGGTACTGAATGACTGGTCGGTTTGAGGGAGCTTGACTTTTATAGAAATGAGAAGAGCTTCTCCTTGTGATTTTAATGGTGTTTGTTTCCTGTAATAGTTCATAATCGAAAATGATGAGATTTTCAGAAGAACATGATTCATACACTGACCCGCAATGACACCTGGTGGAAGAACTAGTGAGTGGTATGTGAACCCTAGACCTGTAGCCATATGACATCTGTCGGTATACAACTTCCCAACAGGTTTCAAGTTCTAAGCTCAAACTTCAAATTGTGTTCTTGCAGTCTACAACAAAGCTTGAAAAGGCAATTTCCTGTAAGTGCTGCACTTAACCGACCAAAATCCGCTTCCACGAGTGTGACAGAACCCATAAGTAATTGTGCAACAACACATCTTCCATTGAACCACTTTCAGACACTACTCTGATCAAACCCTTTTCACCTGTACTGTCGTTCAACAGCACAGAACATTCATCAATAATACAGAGCAGATGAGTTAAACCATCGCTCTGTATCTGATTCACGCTCAGAAAAGGGTTTCAACACTCGTCATCGTAGTTTGGGAGACGCATCACTTTCGAAACACACTTCCAAGTCTAGAACTATAGAAATGATCCCTGAAAGTATAGTCTTGGCTTTTAGACTCACGACCCAGCTCAAGTCTACTCTTGCACTCGACGTCTAACGCACGGTACTGAATGACTGGTCGGTTTGAGGGAGCTTGACTTTTATAGAAATGAGAAGAGCTTCTCCTTGTGATTTTAATGGTGTTTGTTTCCTGTAATAGTTCATAATCGAAAATGATGAGATTTTCAGAAGAACATGATTCATACACTGACCCGCAATGACACCTGGTGGAAGAACTAGTGAGTGGTATGTGAACCCTAGACCTGTAGCCATATGACATCTGTCGGTATACAACTTCCCAACAGGTTTCAAGTTCTAAGCTCAAACTTCAAATTGTGTTCTTGCAGTCTACAACAAAGCTTGAAAAGGCAATTTCCTGTAAGTACTGCACTTAACCGACCAAAATCCGCTTCCACGAGTGTGACAGAACCCATAAGTAATTGTGCAACAACACATCTTCCATTGAACCACTTTCAGACACTACTCTGATCAAACCCTTTTCACCTGTACTGTCGTTCAACAGCACAGAACATTCATCAATAATACAGAGCAGATGAGTTAAACCATCGCTCTGTATCTGATTCACGCTCAGAAAAGGGTTTCAACACTCGTCATCGTAGTTTGGGAGACGCATCACTTTCGAAACACACTTCCAAGTCTAGAACTATAGAAATGATCCCTGAAAGTATAGTCTTGGCTTTTAGACTCACGACCCAGCTCAAGTCTACTCTTGCACTCGACGTCTCATAGACGGTAACAGCTTTTGTCAGCGTCTGATTGGCTGCAGCGTGGCAGTGAGTGACTCAGAGTGAAACAACGGGTTTGTTTCACCTTCTATATCAAACTATTCTGTGCTCTTGTATTACTAGTATGACATTACGAGGTAGGAGATATTTAAGTGTTTAAGTATAAATTACATAAATTACATTATTAAATTTCTTAATGTGTTTAGTAAGTATTGTTACAACTATATTGTTGTTTATCGGTGTTTATCCACAGTAGTCTGTGTATATACATAATGTATAATCCGACACTTCGTTATAAATCCGACACTAATATCTGTATATCTATATAAAAAGCCACTGGTTTAGCTGGATATAATACAGTTTTTAGGTTATCCTGTTTTAGCCGGATATAACACAGCGCTTAGGTTCTCCTGTAGCTCAGTGGTAGAGCATTGCGTTAGCAACGCAAGAGATGGTGGGTTTGATTCCCAGGGAGTTCATGTACTACGAAAATGTGTAACTTCAATGCACTGTACGTTTCTTTGGATAAAAGCGTCTGCCAAATGCATAAATGTAATCCACGCAGAAGTCAGTACAGAGCCTTTACTATGATATTAATATAAATCATGTCCTACTAATTCGTTTGATTATTGTTATGCACTGTTATATAAAGCATTAAACATTTAAATGAGACGTGGAAACCTTTCCCTTTAATTGAAAAAGACACATTTCAGACTTAAATTACCCAATTCCTCTTTTCATTTTAATTTTCTTTTTTTTATAGTACAGTTTATAAACATAATTTAAGTCAGTTCAGCAAGGCAATACTTTCTGATGATACAGTCAGCATTTTGAGACATTGTTAAACACTTTGTAAGCACATTGAAACACTTTGATAATGTTTATGTCATCTGGCAGAATTTCAAGAGTCTGATCAGTTACTGTTTTGGTTAAGCTGTTAATTGCTATAGATGTACTTGTATTGTATTTGTAAGTTAACTTTGTACAATCTTTCCACAATCAAGACAGTAACTTGTAACTGAATCACAATAAATAATGAGTGAGACACATCAAAACAATATTAGATTAAGGCAATCCTCATGACACATACATGAGCTACAATATTATGTTACACACAGCCCACTTACAAAACCAAACACTATTAAGTGTATTTCCCCTTACAAAGTAATTAAAAATATTGCTAACATCAAAATTATGAAACATTTTTTGTTGATAATCGATAATAAAATAGGATAAAATGCATAAGTAATAAGGCTTATATAATCATGGAAGACAAAAGACAATGAAACCATCCTACTAAATAGATCTCCATAAAAAAAAATGCATGAATGTATCTTGTCTGGGCACATATGTGCAACTTTAAAGCATACAAAAAATCTCGTGGCAATCACAATTCAGTTACAAGGCTGAGGTATCATCCTCTATGTTGCATGCAAACAAGATTATAGAAGATTACAGAAGAACTAAAGTTGAAAGAGTTCATGCAGAGCTATGCTGGTACTAGAACATGCAGTGCAGAGCGCTGATTGCAGGAACACAGTCTCCCCAGGTTTCAAGATCAGAAGAGGTAGCTCTCATGATGGATGCCTCTCAAATCTGTAGATCTTTCTGAGGAAAAGCCATGTCTGTCTTTCATTCACCTGGTGCAAAGAGAAATGGAACTGTCCCCATTAGAACCTCTTTTCTGAATAACTGTATTTATTCATAGATTATAACACCATCATACCTTTAAATCAACAAACATGAAGCAAAATATGGTTCAGTACAAACATGGATAATATGTTATATTGGACTATTTGTTTTACAGCTAATTGCTAATCACTAATGCTTCAACCAATTACAAAACACTCCAAAGATCATTTACTGAAAGTGTGAAAGAGGCGCTTTGTGTCCTGATCACTCTGTCAGGGTTTATTTTGCAATAACAATGGGATGAAGTACATCATCTTGCTCATTTCATGGCTGCTTCCCACATAACTGGGCACAATATTGACACTTTTTTTGGAGCCAGTTGGGTATTTTGTTTATGTTGGCATGGAAAAAGAGACAAAGGAATGATTTTGTTATCAGTTTAAGTGGTTGTTATCAGGGAATAACCTCAGACCTCAGAAGGTTGTGACTGACAAATCAGAATCAGTTATTCTGATTCTATCTGATTCTCTATCAGATAAAGCTGTGTAATAGGTGAAGAAAACAATGCAAGCTCACATTCTTTGGAATTCTACAAATTACAATTTCTAAAATTATATGTTATATCAAATTATATGAAATTATATCATATATATATATATATATATATATATATATATATATATATATATATATATATATATATATATATATATATATATATATATATATATATATATATATATATATATGTGTGTGTGTGTGTGTGTGTGTGTGTGTTTTACTTATCTGCCAGCCAGTTCCTTTTTTAGGCATGACCTAAAGGAAGTGAAACGCTCTATAGCCTTGTAGCCCTGCAGGTAGGAAGGAAGAGAGAGTACAATAATTAGGTAAATTAGGCAGCGTTTTCCATTATTATGGTGAATGACAAGAAATGTCAAGCAGTGACAATTTTTATTTTTACAGTTTTTATTATCAAAAACTTTGCTGTGCAAACCAGAGAAATGCAGAACCTTTCAATTAGAATCTCAAGTGATTTTGACAGTGAATTTAAGATTTATGATATTTATGAGAATTATAACCTAATAGGTTTCAATTTAAAGAACACCACTAGATGGCACCATAGCTGCAAGAATTTTGTTCTGACCGCTTAGTAAAATGCATAGTATATGATTTTGAAAAATGTTTAAAATCATGCAGACTCACCCTGCCTCCACGGTGCAAGCGGTCCTTCATGATGCCAATGAACTCTTTGTAACTGAGCTGATCATCATGATCCACGTCAAAGATCTTGAAAATTGTGTTGACCAGGTGACGAGTCAGTTTTAGTCCTGTGGCCACATACACAGCTCGAGCAAATTCATCTGAAGGAGAAAGTGCAGGATTTATACTGAGTTGTACTCAGTATACATAATAGTGTGGCTATTATTAACAATAATAATAATAACAATAAAATAATAGTATATCTTAAGTGTGCAAATGCATTTCAGGCCACTGTAATTTTATGAATTATAGCATATATATTTCGCATATATATATTTTTGATTCACAAAGTATTCACCTTGTCCAATGGAACGACAAGCAAAGTTGTACATCTGCATGGCAATAGCAAAGTCTTCTAGGTTATTGAGGAACTGAAAGAAGGATCTGAACTCTTCAAAGGTGATGCCCTGATCATGGACAAAAACATGAGCAAAAAGATAGAAATCTGAAACATTCAATATTTACTGATTCACTGAACTCAACCGTTACTGATAGAACATTCAGTTCCATTTCAAAAGATTAGCAAGTGATCTGACATCACAAAACATTCATTACAAATCCTTCTGTCATACCCAAGCAAATCTGCTCTGAACAGGCAAATGCAATGATGGACAAAAGGAAATTAAAACAGCAATATATTCAGAAAGAATCAGACTGGTGAAAACAGTCACTCATGCTTGTCTGCAGATGAGTTCAGCTCTTTGTGCTCTGCAACACATATCGGCTGCTTCGCCGCATACAATGACACATGCGATGATGAAAGGCATGAGTCATTTTAAAGCACAAAGTCGTAAACCTGTCGGCCTGTCTGAATGCGGAGGGGCGAAAACAAACATGAGCTCATAGGCCGAAATCAAAGTGATAACTAGTGAGATCAAAGTTAAACTGACAAGAAAACACCATCAACCTGTAAAGAGAAATTACAAATCCCCTTATATTCCCTTCCTTGTAACATCAAAGCTCTCTACAGTACAGAGCTGTGATACTTTGAATAATCTCCTTTGGGATGCTGTGTTTATTGTCATCAGTTGAAAATCATTGAAATTTTATTTCAGTGTAGGTCTGATTTTGAAAAGCTTGGACATGTTAGCTGCATCAACACAGTTAACCCAGCTATCAATTTTAGGCTGTAAGAATCTTTCCCTAGAAATTCCATTAGGTAACAAAAATGTGAAAAATCTTTGTAAAGTTTTTGTAAATTTTGTTAAGGTTTTTAAAACATCCCACTAACAACTTCCTTTTTGATATGTGATTTTAACATTAAAAACATTCTACTAACATTACTGCAGGAACATTTTTGATAACTTTGAGAGAACTTTTGGAGAACATTAGCCAATGTTCTGAGAACATTCCCTGGGAACCTGCTTGTTGTTGTAGACGTGGATGAAGGATAATTAGGGAGAAAATACTGTAAATAAACATTAAAGGTTGGGTTGCTTCTAATGTCAATGCAATGGTAACAAACCTCTCTGGTTTGCATTTAACATAGTTCTAGTTCAACATTAGGTTTAGTCTGGGGTTACTTTAGGTTAGGTGTATGGTCTGGATTAATATAAGACTGGGTTTTATTTGATTGCGTTCAAGACTTGGCACTTATGCTGGAAAACCAAAAAACACCATAAAAGTGAGTTGAGGGTCTGTTCCGTGGGAATTTCAGTGGAGGGTCAAGTCATTCTAGCCAAATGTACAAACTGCTAAGGGGCCCCAAAACCTGATACTCTCAACACAAACAGATCCCTCAGCTGAAGACTGAGAAAGGGCTAAAAGCGAGCAGTCATGCATGGAGAAACCTACATCAATTGACCATCTATAGAAGGACAGCATAACAATCCGTATTCACATACTAACCCAATATACACACGTACACACTCCTCCAAAGTACCCACACAAATACAGTGTTCCCTAAAGGTATATAGACATTTAAGCCTCAGAAATGTCATTCCATAGATAAAATATCAGTCCAAGTGCATCTGCAAACAGATGATGCAGGGCCTAATTTTTAATGAATGTATGAAATGAGTTGCCTATATCTGTTGACTTAGAAGGAATACTACAGACATAGTTAATCATTTTAAATATGGACATGTTCCAATCAGTTTGACAACTGAAAAGTACCCAAATACTTTTTGCCTTCAACAGCTGTTTATAAAATATCAAACACACACAAAAATGTTTTGGCATTAAAAGTGTACTTGTGCAATTTTATTTGGTTTAATATTTTGTTATTTAATGTAATAACATTTACACCCTTTCAGTGTCTCAGATTAGTTACTCAGATTACTCAGCGCTGTGACCAGCACACAGAACAGAGTAATCTTTGCAAGTTGAAAGTAAATGGGAATTTACTTTCTCAAGCATGACATACAGTGGAAAGAGTAAACACATAAGATGATCTGATCGTCCTGGCAGGGACAAACCTCTGGTTTCTTCCAGTGAGTGATAAACAGGGAAAAAAGAACACAGGAACTGTTTGTACACAATGCAGTAGAGTTGGAACCTCCACAACTTTCATGATTACTGGTTAATCTAAAATTGTCATGATTATTGTGTTTGTACAGATATTCTCTGTATTATTATTATTCACCCCACAGGATTATCCTATGCACTTGCGCAATAAAATGTTTAATTACTATTAATATTATTTTTGATGCTTCTCCATTTTTGGGCCTTGTGAAACAGGTAGTAATAACTTTGGGTATATGTTTAATGTATGTGAAATTTCTTTTTTGTCCAGTATTTATAAACTCAATCCAATCTGATGTGAAATCTCATTTTAATTTTTGGAAATGCTTATGATTTTGAAAAAAATGGACAAAAAAGCAACATTTGCATCAATAGTTGCCCAGTTCCATTTTACTGTGAAGTGTGTACTGTGAAGTTTGACACTTGCTTATTGAATAAGCATAGTGTCTAAAGAGGGCAGTCTGTCCACAGTTTGAAAGGGCTGAATGGTATTAGTTGTGGAGTGGTGAGAATGAATACTATAAGATTAGACTGCAGATTACATGGAAGTATTACACACTACACGCTATCTGCTGAAGAGGCAGTGAAGCATTCAAGGGTAAATTATCACTCAGGTGTGGCAATGTGTGTGTACTCACTTGAAAATAGTTGTTGTTGTAGCAGAGGTTTTCTAAATTTGAGGGCCAAAGATCCCCACAAGTATAGTAATACCAGTAAATTTTGACCTTTTGGGTTCATTTATTAAGTCTGATGAGGAAACAACTTATAATTCAAACAGAATGATTTATTCTGAAAATCTAAAATAGCAGAAAGTTTTCTGTGATGGTTAGGTTTAGGGGTAGTGTAGAGGAATAGAACACACAGTATTAAAAACAAAAGGTCTATGAAATTTGCCCATAAAAATGAAAACCCACCATGTGTGTGTGGAGTTTTGAGCAGGACTGATTAAGTTTTGACTTGGATAGAAGAAGGGTGTGTACGATGGGGCTTCTCAGTTGATACAATAACCAACCTTGAAACTAATAGTTTTCTCCAAAGTGTCCCTTGGGACCTATTTATATATGTAAAGCTGCCTGGAGGAGGGGCAAAATGGGGATGAAGTCAACAAGGGTAGGTGGGGGTGGGGGGCTGTGAAAGTGTGTGTGTTGGGGGGAGTTGTTGTCACAGTTGTCCAACACCTTTCAAAAGAATTTGACAACAAGGTGTGATTCCTCATTACCTTCTCATCAGGTATGCACTGACGCACATTCTCCAGGTAGCTGCGGATATCCTCAACGTTAGTGTAGCGCAGCAGGATTCTGGCAAAGTCTTCCTCACTGATGGTGGTCATGCCTTTGGAATAGGTGAGGAACTCGATCTCCAACATCTCAGTCTGAAGATTATCCATGAATCTAAAGAACAATGAGAACAAAGAGTCAGAGGCTGAGAAACAAATGAATTTAAACCTGAAGTGTATAATTTAACTGAATGAAACTGCCAAAAAATAAAAGTTTAAATTTCCTGAATAACATTGGTGGTTGCACATGCAAACCTCATTGCCACAGTGCTAGTTTTGGGTGGTTGCTAGGGTGTTTTTAGGTGGTTGTGAGGGTATTCTGGTTGGTTGCTAGGTGGTTGCTTAAAGGCTCAAGTCAGAAAAGAACAAGTCCTAAGATATAAGTCAATGGATTATTTTTGCCCATTTCATCATATAAATGGTAAATAATGATAAGTCTTATCATTTAGAAAAGGAGCAGCACTCCAGCATACATTTTTAGGTTGTAAGAACGTTTTTTTTTAATTTTCAAACTTTCATTTTAAAACTTTTTTAAAACGTTCCACTAACTATACTTTTTTAACTACGTTCCACTAAGAATAAAATGTTGATATATGTTGAAAAAGTTCTGCTTATATCTCTAAATTTTAATAATAGTTGCACACTTTACTATTTATAGTTTTATGTTATAGTTTAGCGTCTTGTTTATGTCGTGACATGAGAAGTAATATCCTGGTAGAGGTGAATGCCAAAATCAGGCTAAACACAGATGAATGACTGCCGTGTTTTTACAATCCATGGCTTCATACCTGTAGAAGTCATCAAACGTTAGCTCTGCCTTTCCCTTCTTGCCAAAAAAGTGCACGAGCAGTGTGGTGTCAATCATCATGTTCTCATCGGCACGCTGTGATTGGTGAGGAGTGGCAGTAAAGAGGGCAAGACAAGAAAGAAAAACAATGACAAAAATTCCACAGTCTGTGAAATGAAAGCAGTCCGTCAAAGGCTTGCCAGGCCATTCAGAGTACCAGCCATCCAGCACCTGATAGTGTGCATCCATCTATCGTTTCTCCTTTAGTTCACAGAGACGTGCGGATCGTTATACCATCAGCGGGTGAGAACAGCACAGATAGTTAAAGGGACAGCTCACCCAAAAATGAAAAGCCTGTCATTAAATACCCACCTGTTCCAAGTCCTTATGACTTTTTCCTTGGGTTGAATACAAAAGAGAAATGTTTGTGGCCAAACTGCTTTCCATACAATGAAAGTGGATAAGGACTAGGATCACCTTTGAATTTCATTGTAAACAATGGAAAGCATCAATATAAAAATCTTCTAGATGACTCTTTTTGTGTTCCACGCAAGACATAAACCCTTTTCATGTTTTTAGGTCAAAAGCGATTGCATGAAAGTAAATGTTTACAGCAAAATTACTAACTGCATGCATCCTGAAACAATATCAAACCTCGTCATGTTTTAAAACACAACACCGTTTGGTGCCCATTTGCTTCTAATGACTTCATATGGTTTACCAGTATTTTGGTATTAATGTATGAATGGTACGTTACTAGTAAAAAGACAGAACGCTGTTGTTTGTGTGAATTTGGGCACATTTGTGGATTTACCGGTGAAGTCATTCTGGTAAATTACCAGAATTACTGGGTTAAAGGGGCTATACAGTGTTGGAACAACATGAGGATGGGTAAAATGATGACAGAATTTTAAAATGTTTGGGTGAACTGTCCCTTTAACTAATTTTTTCAGTTCATGAGGTATAAAGATTGTATTTTAGACTGAATCAGCAGCACAATCAAAGGGCAATGATACACAGACATGCAAACAGACGTGCCATTTGTGTACAATACAGAGAGCCAGAGGCAGAGATGAAAGAGAACAAGACAGCACAACAAAAGCATAGACATACAAAGCACCCAGACACATGCGTTTCTGCAGCAACTTCCACACATCGTATCTGCAATGGGAGATGTAAAAGAAATGCAGAGATTTGAGCAGACTCCACCTTTACTTCTGTGGACAGAATCGTCTGTGTGTTTAAACTCTACCGTAACTCTTAAGATCAATTTGAGCCATGTTACAGGTGTTTCGATTCCAAAACCAGTCTGCCATTTATAGCAGATCTTAGGAAAAGATGTTAATGTTGTTTGTTTGCCAGTAGAAAAAGAAACTGGAAAGAAGAAGGTGCCAGGCTTGGTTAGGTTGTTTGCTCTCTACCCATGCCTCACCCCCATTCACAAGAGGATCCTGTCATGCTGAAACTAGGTAAAACCAGGCATAAACTCCAAAAAGAATTTTTCCTGATCACGGGCCTCTGTGCAATGAAGCGAGCCAGAATGCAATTCCATGCCACTGCTGTACCTCTAGATTATAATCCTATCCACAGAGATACAACCAGAGGAAAGTTATAAAGAGAAAAAGAATGATTCTATTTCACTAGCAAGATTGTCTCACACTCAAATATTCAAAAAGAATTGTGAACAAAAATAATAAAAAAACTATGGTTGTGAGACTTCTCTGAGATGCCTGCAGAACTTCTGGGAAGAAATGGTCATCATAGAAGATCAAGCCCTGACATCAAGCTGGTTCTTACATGAAGGCTCTTCCAAACAGAACATAGCAAACTTATGCTATCTTCTGAGATACATGTTTTGCCAAATTCAAAGGCAGCATCACATGTATCCTTTGTGGAGGTGGTAATTTCAATCAATGCATCGAAATGTCTAAGATGGTAAACAGAATTTTGGTTCACCCAATATTTGTGTGTGCTATGTATTGCAATGCTTATTGCAACATTAATATAATAGCAAGCTAACGTCAAGGTTGCTTGCTCCAGACACATGAGGTTCCCTGATAGAATACTGCTTAGAAGACAGCTGCTTATGTAGGTCAGTGTCTTTCCAAACATTCTTGTCTTTTTTCTTTAAGAAACTGCAGAATCATTTGAAAGAAAACATTTCGATTTATCCCAGGAAGCCACATCACACATCCCCAGCTAACACTTTAAGGTTGTAAGGACATTTCCCTAATGTTTCCATTAAGTAACAAAAATGTTAAAATGTTATTTAAAAGTTCTATAAACATTCAAAACATCCATTTATTAACAACATTGTTTAAAGCTATTGCTTGGTTGTAAGAACAGTATTCAAACATTTTTTAAACCATTCCACTAAGTACTTAACAATAACATTTTTTATTTTGAGATATATATATATATATATATATATATATATATATATATATATATATATATATATATATATATATATATATATATATATATATATATACTATTAGAGAACGTTAGCCAACATTCTGAGAACATTACCTATTAGCTGGGTCGATGCTCATCTTTCCCTTATCTAAAACATATAGAGCCATTTGTCGCATTTCACAACATCCTGTCATCATCAATCTGCTGGAAGTGTGACATCACAACAGTGTGGTTACAGGAAACCATTACTGTGAGGTCATCATTAGATGTAACACCTCAGCCACACCCACACCGTGACTTAGACATCCCTTGAGGCATTGTCCCTCTTTGATCTAAAAACTGTGGCAAAAACAGTGATTACTGCTGTCGACCTTTGAGATGAGTAACCCGAATCACGTTTACACGCATGCAAACATGCACCCTTTACCCCCTCAAACACACAATGTCTGGTACCCTGCATTTGTCAGCTCAGACAAACAGCCCTGTCTAGTTGCTGTGTCATCTGAGGAAGCCGGGCTGAAATTACCTTCTCTTTGTGAATAACAGACTAAGTAAATACAGGGCATATGCACACAACCCTCAACAATCATTAAATTACTGCTTCCTACAGACGCCCTCTATTAGACATTAGAACGCAAACACATCAGTACGAATAGACGCATTCTGAATCAATGGACAAACAAAGATCTTTAAAGTGCCCCTCTCTATGTGCTGATTCATACAATCTAGAAAATCGATAGCAAGTAGTTGCGAGCATTTAACATTTTCAGTTGTTATTAGTCACAGGCGATTCACCATAAAGTTAGCACACGATAACAACACTAAACATTAATATCAACAGGATGAAATTAACAAAATGATTAATAATGAAGTATTAAAAAAATCCAACATTCTCAACAATTCTCAGAAACACTGCGAAAAATCACAATCTTAACAAGTATCTTTGTCATGTCTTGAAAAATATGTAATATATCTTGAAAAATCTAATTTTTTGTGTTTTTTGAAAACACAAACAAATGAGCAAAAATATCTGACAGTGGCACAAGACAAAATAGACTTACATTAAGGATACGTTCTCTGAAAGTGTTAATATCTATTGAAGTTTAGAGCAGGCAAATTATACACCTGGTGAAAACTTTTATCCAAAGTGAATTACAGTGCTAAACTAATTTTAGTTTAAATTTGGCGTGGTTAGAGCCATCCTCTACCAGCTGAATTATATGAAGCTCAATTTTAAAATATGTAGATATTTTAATTGGAGAACAAGACAAAGAAACTCCTTAAAAATATGACTGACAATATTTTTTTTTGCAGGGAAGCATCATAAACACATTTATTAAACAGTCAACAATTGAAGTTCAACAGAAGGATTACCAATAAGGATGTACCTGATTTCAAAACAACAACAAAAGGATTTTTTATGGGTCATTAAATGACAATGACAAATGCCATGGGGTTATGAAGAATGAAGGGTTGGGATGTTAAAACAAGATGGAGGAACCAGAGCTAAGATGTACTTTTTCCAGGTCAGAGGAGTTAGTGATGGCTGGGGACGAAACAAAACATGGGATCAGGGGACAGAGGGCTTCGGCTGTACCTCTGCTAGGTCAGAAAAGAGGGCTTGGCTCGCGCTACGTCTCAGCATGTCCCAGTAGCTCCTGGGCACAAACTCCTTAGTCTCTTTTTTTAGCACCTGCAGAGGGATTAGCATGAGATGGAAAGTTAGCCTGTTAGTCTCGGCAGAAACATTTAAAAAAGGATGTGTAGTGCAGCCTCTCAGCCCTTCTTCAGACATGAGGGATTCCCGTTTTTCTACTCAAAACTAAATAAACATATGAAGTTTTGAAAGGGATGTTTGAAGTTAGGTAGTTAGGGTAGATGTTAGCCAAATGCTAATCGTATGGTTACATGATGTAAGTGGTTAATTTAAAACAATTCTGGATTATTAGTGAGTTTATATAACAGGGGCAGAATCTATAAGAGAGTGCTCTAATATGTCTCACAGGTGAAGTCACTGAGGAACGTTATACCAGTGGTTCTTAACTGTTCTCTAAGCAAGGTATTTGTATAAAGTAGCTCTTACAAGCAACAGTTTACTCAGCTAACAATTTTAGGTTGTACAAAACGTTCCCCTAACATTTCCATTAAGTAACAAAAATGTTAAAAATGTTATTTTTAAAGTTTTAGAACATTGAAACATCCACGTTTTTGACACTGTATTACCATTATTGCTTGGTTATAAGAACATTATTCAAACATCTTTTAATTCTGTAACATTTTTAAAATAATGCAATAACAACTTATGAATATTGTTTTGATGTTTAGAGAACATTAGCCAACATTCTTAGAATGTTAGTTTGTTAGCTGGGTAACCAGATGAAAACCTTAAAATGGTCTTGCAGTTTTGGGTGAACTATCCTTTAAATTATCTGACCCTGGACTTTCTCTCTGTCACTATGTGATCTGTATCACTATGTGATACAGAGTCACTTTCAGCTAAACATCACAGAACCACAAAAAAAGGCCCCCACGAACAAACAAACACATTATATAATAATGTGTTTGTTTATTATATAATGTTATATAATGTTAATATAGTGTTTGTTTATTATATTTGTTTATTTGTTTATTATATAATAATGTGTTTGTTTATTATATAATATTATATAATGTTAATATAGTGTTTGTTTATTGTATTTGCACGCTTATTATATAATGTGTTTGTTTGTTCGTGAATTGCGCATGCGACTGAAGAAGTGACAAAATGTTTACGTGTGTGTGTTTGTGTATGTGTGTGCCCAGAGAAAAATGTTACTGCTCATTACACTTAATGGTTTAATGGAGTTTCTTTCTTTTTAGCTTTGGTCGCAGATGTTCCTTATAAAATGATTGAGGAAAAATTAAAGTAAATAGAAATGAGTCAATTGTTGACATACATTAAGAGAACAGGGCTGTAAACTGTGGATAGCATAACTCGTTTGATCTTTGAGGAATTTGATGAGAAATGTTCTAGATTAAACATCTGAGCACCATTTGAGTCAGTTTTAAGATCCTTTCTGAATCTCTAGAGGAGATACATGTAAGATTACAAGAATCTTCTTTTATTGGTCTGAAAGTCTGACAAGCATTAACCATGTGCTCTCTATTTAACCTCATTGCTGTGTAGAAGAAACTGAGATATTAATGAGATTTTGAGATTTTTCTATCATACAGGTGCAGGAGTGGATGTTTTTAGAAAGGCAACATCAGCAATTAGATTAAGTACATTTGAAAGACTCCAGATCTGGCTCAATAGAAAACACATTTGCACCAGCAGCTCCGCCCACTCTTACCCAGGCATGCTCTTTATAGCCTACTGATGAAGTTTGTAACTGACATGTTGTGATTAAAGAAAAAAATCAATGAGAATTAAATTAGATTGAGTTTGGCGAAACTTTTATTCACTCTCTGACCTCTGAGGTCCACACCACCTTCCTCCACACCTTCATTCTCTAGATCTCTCTCATTTGCCCATCATTCCTCCCATGATTTTTCAAGATTCACACAGAGGTTATAGTTCACAGGTCAGAGGGCACGGGGTGATACATACGCTGTTTACGGGGGCAACCTGATATCCATAGAGCTGCATACTCTACAGAGACGAGAAGAGAGATCAGAGCATGCAGAAGAGGAGAAGAAGCAGAAAACCATGTAAGTAACGATGGAGAAACAGGTCAGACATGCAAAGAGCAGAAAGTGGTTTAACCACAGGACAGTTGACACATTTTCAAGGTACCAAGAGGGGTGACAAGAGTGGTTTCCCTCTCGGACAGCCCTTGATTAACAGGACATATGAATGAGATAAGAAGGTTTATGCATCAAAGACAGAAAAAAATAATCCAGACATAATCCAGGTCTGGAGCAGGTGCGTAGTGACTGAAAAATTCTCCCCAGTTGTTTTTAAGATACATATGGAATTTTGAGCATTCCATGTATACTTTAACTAGATTTTTACATTTTCATAAGAAAATGTAAGTGGTGCTTGCTCATGTAAAACTCTCTGCCACTGTGCTATGGAGGTTGCTATATGGTTACTTGGGCATTTCTTTTTGCCCATTGCTCTCCAGTTGCTAGGTCATTGTGAAGAGGTTGTCTCCTGGGAGAAGTCAAAAGATCCCAAGTCTCTATAATATTCTGACTCAGGTCCCTTCTTCAATATAAGTCTAAATAATCTTTACAGCACATTTCCTGTTCGGCAGGCGAAAATTGTTTAGTACTTAGAAATCATTTAAAAATATTAAAAACAAGCCACACAATTTGCTGCATTTCAAGTATGAGCAAGCATCACTTGTTATCATACCACATAGTGTATTAACACTACGTGCTTTTGTTAGGTTCACTGAGCATGAGCCACTATGAACTCCTTCCTTCCAAAATATAAGCTAAAATATTTTAATATTCCTCAAGAACATTGAAATAGCTACAGCAAAATATTACCTCTGCCTAACAAATGAAAAAGTGAGGATTGTCTAAACTTCCTTCAGAGTGAAAAGCATTTTGTGAGTGACAACACTTCTGTGACATCACTTACTGTAACATCATTATTACATTATTACAAAACCTTGCAAAATTGGCTGAGAATAAACACTTATGCTGGCCATTTAACAAACAGCATAATTTGACTATATTTGTTGACAACAAAGTGCATCTTAAGCTAAATGAGTCTATTCTCTTTAGCAGGACATTTTTAATTATGGCCTACCTTCTAAACACAAACCTAATTAGCATTATCATGTCATAATAAAATACCTCTTTCTTGTTATACAGAAGAACATTAAAACAATCATCATTTAAACACAAAAGTAATGAACAGAAGTAGAATAAACTCTTCAAAGCCTTTTCTATATATTCATGTTATCCTTTTGTTTGCACAGCTCTGTAGCACCAACCTATGGGAGATGTGATCAATTTCTGGAGCACTAAAGGTGTTTGAGGTCGGATCAAATATACCAATAAGGGCTGTACTGTAAGGGCTGCATCACTGATTATCTATCAGTATCTGAATCTATTGGTCATACAGTTACAGTACATAATTAAAAGTCATTATAACTAAGTTGTTTTTGGTAAAATCTTCAATTAATTAATTTATGTTATCTATCTATCTTTATTTTAGTTCATTACATTCATAATGAACAACCATCCACAATTGACCCTTTATCACAAAGACTGTAAACCAAAAAAGGTTCCTGATGTCAGTTGTTCAAACTTTTCTTACCAGCTGTGCGGATTTCTCTGCATCCCCTTTTCTCCCTTTCTTCTCATTTTTCTTTCGGAAGATTTCCTGCAACTACAAGAAAAGCAGAACAAATTAACTGAGTACAAAACTGCTGAGTTGAGTAATGAAACAATTAAGATGTTTGTTTAAAATCAAACCAGATCTGCACACCATTCACTCACCACAAGAAACTCCCGTTTATCCACCATCTGGTTGCCATCTGCATCAAACATGTTAAAGGCGATCTTAAAGCCTGCATGAGGCTCTGAAGGACACATGAAAAGAAGATATTAATTATTTATGTTTACTTATATGCAGACACACCTCAGTAATCCATTTGTAGATTGATTTCCCCTTGAAAATGTAAACAGTGGCTCTTTGGCTCTTTCAAAACATTGCTTTGTTTGCTTGAGCGTAAAATCAAAAGGAACATTTGCTTAACCAATGGCATGAGTTTGGGGTGGGGAAAACTGATTGTTCGACCAATAAAAAATTGACTTTTTTAGTCCATTTTGTGATGCTAATGCAGGGTAAATGGTTATTACATATTCTACCACTAGGTGGCCAAATCAGAAATCATATCAGAGGTAAGGCCCATATTTGTAGGAACCTGTTATCACTTCGAGAGCTTGCGATGCACTTTTCCTTTCATCACACTCTTCTGGTGTTTTTGAACCCTGTCAGAAGCCACATGTCTCCAGCTCTGTTATGTTGCCCAAGCAACAGCAGAAAAAAGCACAACTGTGTGTTTAAACCTACAGACAGTACTGCAGCTGAGGATCAGCCAGATGGCCACAAATAACCCAGCAGGTAAGACAAATCAAAAAATCTCAATCATTTCTCACTTGTATCTCACAGACAGCAATGATATTAAAAGGAAAACAAATGGTGACTTTTGCTTAAGTAATATTTCAGATGGGTTCATAAATAGTAAGCATCAAATATTTATGTTTAATTAAACAAATATTAAACAAATAGTAACAAATATTTATGTTAAAAATACATATTTAAATATTTCTCAAAACATTCTTACACATTATCTTTAACTACTACAGACACTGAGGGACACATTGTATTTGTCAATGGTTGATTCTTAAATTACATTGGTTAACCCTACAGCATTCTTGCTTATTAACATACATTTTATATTTTTATACTCATATTACATGTCAACAATTGTCTCATTTCAAAGTTTACTTTGCCCAGGGAGAAACATCTGACACAGGTTGAGACACAAATGAGACACGAGACAACGATGAGACAACTGAAAACTCTTTTAAGTGTGTCAGATATTGGCTTGTCTGGAAACATGCAACAAAGTGTCTTTGGTGAAAAGGTAACCTTTTTTGAAAGAATTGTTTTGTTCTATTTTATTTTGTGGTGGGTGAGAGCTTGGGTGGGCCTTGCCAGAACATGCCACACAATAGGTAAAACTTTCACCGACTAGAGTGATGGCAGTGAATTATGTTTAAAATAGGACATATTCACACAGAGCTGATCTTAAAGCATAACAGAAAGGAATAAGGCAGGAGGTAAGAACTGTTAGGGGGAGAGAGAGAGGCAGAGGAACTGGTGAAGAGATAAAGGTCATACTCACTTGTCAGGATGCATAGCAGAAAGAGATATTCCGTGTAAGCGATGATGCCTGGAAAAGGATATCAAAGGGTCACATCCATTTTCCTAATGTACAGTAACACACTAACAACCCACAAATGGCCCTTTTTTAATCTCTCTCTTTTCATTTTACTCTTTGTCTAAACTGAAAACTCAGGAGGCGGCTCATCTGAAGGTCGGATTAAAATGTTTACTGATTTTCAAAGCTAGGGGCCTCTAGAGATAGATGGAGCCACAGACCCTTTTCCCTTCTTCTGCTTCAAAAAAACAGAAGACAAGTAATCCCCCTTTCATGATGATAACATCTAAAAAGGTGCCTCTCAGCTGAAGCGTCCATCTACATTTAGCCAAAGTTTGGCCCACACACTGCATCTGAAGCCTCTGACACCATAAGTGACCACCATGGAGACAGAGTCTGTGTTCAAAAGCTTCTGTTTGGATAAGGGTGATCTGGAAGCATCCGTCAGGCCTGGGAGATGTGCCCCATTTAGACAGGGAACTGTCCCTGCCTTTTGTTCGACTCGTGAGAAAGAGGCAGAGCAGAGCGAAAGAGAAGGCAAGAGAGGGCGAGAGTCCAAAGAAAGAGTAAAACTACACAAAGAGAGGTGGGCTGATGGAAAGATGGAGATGGAGGTTCTGTTATGTAAAGGTAACGGGGGAGGGCTGGGAGAAGGTATAAGTTTTCCTACACCTCCATTGAAAGTGTTCCTCTCCACAGGTTCTGTGTGAAGGGGGACATGGAGACAGTAGCGCACACAGAGATAGTTCAGGGTGAGTGGACAGAGTGTTCCGGGACACTGCCCGCGTGCCTTCGGGAGGCAAACCTGACACTGAAAATTCAACCCAACACCAAAAGTCTCACACACTCACTCAAGCAATACAGACGCATTCATAGTCTGCTAAGCAAAACGACTCAGACCTAAAGAGACGTTTGGAGTTGATAAACATGAGAAACCCCAATTGTCTGAGAGAAATTTTTGTAATTGACTGATCTTGTGACTACCCCTTATTACTTTCTTTCTATGTCAAACACAAAAGGGGATATTGCAAAACAATGTCCAAGTTTCTCTTGTATTCAAACAAGGGAAAGTGAATGGGAATTCATATTGTGAAGTTTCAAAATGTATTAATAATTTTTAGGCACATACAGTTATTCTTGTCCTCTAACTGAGGTCTCAAATCTTCTTTGTGCTTATTTTCAATGCATGTCACTTGAATTAGCACCAAAACAGTTTATTGTACAAAAGTAAATAAGAAGAAACAAATACTGTCCATGAACTATTGTATATAAACCCAGAAATAGAATGAGGGCATGACACAGCATGCTGGCATCTGTCTGCTTTGCTTTTACTTAACCTAGTTACCAAGTGACAAATGAATTTGTGTAAAAATACTATAGAGATTGATACACAGCTTTTGACATCAACAACAAATATTATGGAAAGTGTTTTTCCCTTTATAAAAGCTGATAAGTTATTCTAACTGTGCATAATTTTATAGTTAGTTATATAATGTATTTTTGGCTTACGGCCAATCAGTTAAAAACCACTGTCCCATATAATATATTGCAAGATTATCAAAGCACACAAACTGCTAAATGAACTGCATATTATTGGAACTGTAGTCATTTTTCAGAGAGAGCAAAATTTTTCAGAGAGGGAAACTAAGAAAAATAAATCATACTTATAAAAACTTTGCATAAGTAAATAGCTGGGACCAGAACTCAACAACCAATGCTTGGTGTAAATTTCTACGCTAAAAGTATTTCTCAAAGTCATTGTGAAGATCATACTGCGGCATTCAACGACATAAAAACCCAGAGCAACTTTTGAACTTCTCAAGCTTCCTTCAAGTTCTGCACTAAGCCCTCCCTTGTGTCGGATCCCTCTTAGAAACCGCTCCTCAGAGACCAGAGCGCATCCACGGATCTCGTTAACGTCGCTTCCTCAATTAACATCTGCGTGCTATCATTACCGCAGTTTGACATCAGACACTGCGTCAAGTTCCTCACTGGCAGGCATCTTCTGGATGCATGCCTCCACATCAGTGAAACCAACGAGATAATGTACTGCCGCCAATTTAAGGTGACGATTTCAAAAACTGTAATTACTACGAGGAAGAGCAGAATTCAGAGCTCTATTTTTAGAGTCCTGATGGAGTGTAAGAGGGTGGAGCGTGTGTGTGTATAATTATCACCGCTGGGAATTAGCTGCTGGTGCGAGTGAGTGCTGTTACGAATGCCGCGAGCAAATGCTTTAATTGTGCTTGTGCTGTTGAAGATCCTGGCTTACTTTTGTAGTTATTTTATTTTAAGTTATTTACTTAATGATGTCACTCTGGTTGGTATTTAGGTTTTTGTTTTCAGTTTGGTAAGCAAGCATGTTTAACTGGGCCCAGTGAGAGACAGAGAGAGGAAATGGAAACAGTAAGGAGGGGTGGAAAGAGGTAGAGAGTGGGCAGAGTTATTTTTAGTAGTGCTAACAGGAAGTAAAAGCCTCAGGCCCTGGCTTCACTGGTGCTTGACTGGTACCCACAGAGAGAGAGAGAGAGAGAGAGAGAGAGAGAGAGAGAGAGAGAGAGAGAGAGACATACAGTGAAAGAAAACGAAGAAAAAAGAGCAGGAGGGAGGGATACACATCACAATTGAACCTTAAAAGATGGGCCTGAAGGTCTGCATTACATTTCATAAGTAGGTTTATGCAGAGCAGCCATAATTTGTTTTAATGTCAAACAGAATTTAAAATCTATTGCATTTACACTATGAAAGGTGCAACAGTCATTTACCTGATCAGACTCTTAAAAATTACTTTTGTTCTCCTTGAATATACTTTCTCACTGTAAATACGGTACATAACAAAAGCAGAATGGGTTGTGAATGTTGTTTCATGCTGACATGAAAGACTGTACTGGCCTAGTATATTATTTGGAATAATGACCTAGAACGCAAAACTCACCTCGCTCTCGAAGGTTCCGGAACAGCTTGGACGTGCCTTTCCACACTGGTGGAGTTTCAGACAAGATTTTTTCAAGCTCCTACACAAACAATAGTAATAATCAAAACATAATGCATGAAAAAGTCAGTCCTGTATGCTGATATGTTGGAGATTATCAATAGATAAAATAACAGAGCTTATATTCAAACTATCACATCTAAATAACATTAGCAGCTTATTCACATCAGCAACAGATTCACATTGGCACCAGATTCACATTAGCACCAGATTCACATCAGACCTGTTTAGTGAGCGACCTCCAGGGTTTCTTGTCTAAGTAGAAGGGAAGACAGGGACATCCAGAGACAGATAAAGATAAAAACAAAAGAAACAGAAATTGGGTGGGTGGTCAGATAACATCAGGATGGGGGTCCCACACCAATATGTTCTCTATGGCACGAGAACACAGCAGCTCAAATAGCACTCATCCTTTGTGCCAACAGACCTATTTAAGCTTCAACATCCCATAATATTTAACAATCAGACAAAACAACAAAACTAAACTACCTGATTGCCTAGAAGCATGGGTCTACAATATTTTTCAATATGTGCATTCAGATTAGTTGCAAATAAAAATGAAAAGACATCAAAAATCTTTAAAAGGAGAAAAAGGTTCCAATAGTAACAGACATGAAAAACAGGAGTTCTGACATCAATGAATATCATGTACCTTTCATATAACCTTAATGCCTGTTTTATCTGCTGAGGAACATGTTGAGGAACATATTGAATCCTATATAACCACTTAAAAGCATCACAGAAATAACCAAGCAAACAAATATTTAAGAACTGGGTCTATGGCACAGCTTTTATCTGAAAAGATAAAATAAGGTTAATAAGGTTTGTTTTTATGTATTAATTAGGAGCCAAAATCCAATCATTACATAAGCTATTTGAAAAAAATGCAAAACCAATGTATATTTCAAATACCTTGGTATTTTTGCACATTTTTCAAAATCCTATAATGCAACTCAAAAATTGTTGTATGATGTACAAAGGTGTAAATGAAACATGAATTACAACTTGACTGTTCACACTAAAGTCACATTTAAATGGTCATCCACCTATATATCTACATATAAAAAGTGGTCTAGATCTTAATTGAAAACACTTGGATTCAATGTGGTTTTGAATGTTCATATTATCATCAGAAAACAGGTCTGTGTCATATGTTGAGATCAGATTCAACTGATGTGTATACAAGGCCTAGGTCTGAATTCTGAATCGGTTAAAGGTGATCAGTGTAAAGTGAGTGTACTCACTGCGGGGCTCACTCATGGTCACCGACTCAATGAAGTTCTGAGGAGTCATGTACAGCTGGCCTTCATACTCCACCGAACTGAAGAGCCGAAAGCGATGCTCGTGAGATGACATGTACACATCACCTTCATCAATATCAAATGCTTGAACCTGCAGGAATCCAGCACAAATAATCCACAAATTTGCTCAACATTTATTTCACCTTACTTTCAGATTCAAAGCCAGTGTTTTTAATAATTTCTATAGTGAAGCTGCCTTTGTGCATTTTGAATGAACAGATAACATCTCTGAAGGACATCATAAGGTCACAGAACCTTCTGTCTTTTGTGTGGCACTGTACAAACTAAACACAGTATAACTTTTGTATTTATATCACTGGTTGCCATATGGTAAACACTGCACAAAGCACAATCTAGTGTGACTTTAAGTAATGTGAGACAGTGCTTTCCATATAAGGCAATATGAAGTATACTGCAGTATATAGACTTCTGTTTAAGTATATAAACTTGTATAGACTTCTATTTAGGATAAATAAAGATAAACAATATTCACCATGCTTTAATGACATTAATAACCTTTAATTTGCCTTGCAGCTTTGTAGATACTTTAAGTCACCACAATTAAAGTGTTTCAGAGTTTTGTTTGTAGATATTAATTAAAATATCAGAAGACTTAAAGGTGTTAATGTGTTATGTGCAATCAAAAACTTCAAAACATCACTATATCAAAAACATAAATACAAAGAGCAATCAATATACATCAATCAAAAGCTTGACATCAATAGTAGTGATTTCTAATAAATGGAAATGATTATTTGATATTGTATATTCTTTGTAAGCATGCATGTTTATGGGGCAAATCCAAGACAATGAAAAACCTTACAGTATTTGTTTTATCTTTGTACACTAGGCGAAGTTAAAGAAAATGTTAGGAATGGTAAAGGTTAAACACACGTGGATAAATAAGCTTTTGTAATGTTTCTATGGAAAAAAAACATCTAGGTGCTAAGTGGAAAACGTGACCAAACGTTTGGCAAGTCCATGGAGACCAAACTTAAATCTCTACCAACAATACAAAATATGTTTACATGCACGTGCCAAAGAATTGGGTTTTTGATATGACAGCTAAACACCGATAGGGTAAAGGTTACTGTTTGACAGGCCGCTATGATACAGCACAGATAAGTGCATAGCTTTTTTAACCAACCGTGACGCCGGGAATCTGATCTGAGACAGCGAGCGTCATCATTTCAGCACCGTCACTGAGGAAAGCGCCCCCAGATCCTGCAGCATCATCTCAGATGCGCGCCGTCATAGCTGTCCCACCATCGCGCATATTTCCATAACGCACATGCATGCATACGCAAAACAATGAACCAAACTATAATGCATGAGTGCGCAAACACAGAATTGAACCATTTTGCTCTATGTGCTTTAAGGGCTGCAGTTGCATAGGCTACATGACAGTGCGGAACTCCTGCCAGGAAAAACTGAATAGCAAGCCGTGTTACGTGGCACTGAGAACAGTGCGTACAGTCATACCTTCTCCTTTGCGGCCACAGCAGGCAGTGAAGGCAGCAGAGCCCGGCAGCTAGTTTCGTTTAAATGGGCTTTCCTCCCTTTAGGTCTGTACTTTTCTGAATAATAATAATAATAATATACAACCGCTCCCCCTGCCGCAACGCCTACGGCGGCCACTACTCCTCTGCGTGCGCATCGGTTCTCCGGTACCGTAGAGTGAAAGAGAGCGTTTGGTGGGGCTGACCACAACGACCAACTCCTAAATATGAGTCCTAGTCTGCGCATAGCGGCCATTATTGTCGGTATGACAGAATATGTGCAGGATCCGAATTCTCATTCATTCATCGCGAGATGTGCCTCTCTCACCGGGATCATCAGAGAAGCAGCAGACGCGGGCATGAAGTCCACAAATAAATGCTATTCGTACTCAGTCCTCGATGTTGCCAAGAGACGTCATCCTGGATCAGCTTAGATGATCGTTTAAAGCGAAGTCTCTAATCTAACTGACCACCTAAATCAGTGGTGGGGATAACTGGTTATAATAAAAATCCTAAACGTAACACTGACTCTAAACCCAGTCCTACAATCTGGCTGATTCATAGAAATGTTGTTTTAGGACCAACAAGTGATGTTTATCCAGAAACGTGGGAGGAAACTGTTGAAATCGTTGTGTTCTTTAAAATAGCCATGAAAATGCACGTTATGTTAATAACCATGCGAACAATGACATGGTAACCTATTTTTGTCTATTAAACACTTCCATTATTTACAGCTACAGACCTTAATTTCCACGGTCCGCGCACGCATCCCACGTGACTGCGCAAATCACAGTTTTGCACTTGCATTGCACGGTCATTGAAGTCCAGAAAAGTGCACATCTGCTCTGTAGTGCGATTCAAAAGCCAGCTCAGAGCTCACCATGCTTTGATGAAACCCACAATTATTCCCAACTCCTGTGTGACTTGTTTTAGGCTTACCCAGCAAACTGTCAATGTCACCAGGAAATCTGGCACATAACTGACATCTCTATTGTAAGTGATCGATCCGCTGCGCCTGTGGATTGATCCTGATCTAGCCGGCCACATTGATTTTGGTTTAAGGTATTTTTGGAGATCATAAATACTAATGAGCTAAGGGGAACGATGTGAGTGAACGTGTCTCTCGAGAGAACCCTTGATAAATCACCTTCTTCAGAAGTGATCTAACCTCGTGAGACATTGCAAAAATAAAAAAGGTTTCGACAATTATGTGTTTATTCTTATGATGTTGTTATAATATTTAATGCAGACTTTGCAAAGATAAGCATTATAAGCATTAATGTTAAGTATATCACATTTATAATTAATCTTTGTTGTATCATTAATTATTATTCGCTGTCCTATATTATAATCGTATTTAATCGTCATTGTAATATAAATATGATCTTACTGGTCTCAAACATTTGACACCCCAGTGCCCTTTTTATAATAAACCAGGACATGTATCAAACAGCAACATGTATGACCTCACAGACATGAACATAAACTTAATGTCCACTATACAGTGTACAGATTTTAATTGCTGGGTCTCTGGAGAAGAGCTTACTTGATCGCAGTCATTCCTCTTCTATCTTAAACTAATAAAGCAAATCATTCATGCATCGTGGCAAGTTCATAGCTTCTGGGCAGGAAAATTTCTATATCAATCACTCATAGTATCAACGATTCGGCATCAAACACTTCGCGTTTCCTTTGTGTTAATGACCCTTCGTTTGTGCGTAATGAAGAAAAGCTAACTCCTTTAAATCTTTGATCTCTGATATCTTTGATACTTCATTTCAAGCCCCGTTATGCTCGGTGTTCAAAGGTACATTGACATCAGTCAGAGATGACAGTGCACTGATGGCGCTTGCACAGATGTGCAGGTTGTTTTGACTTTTTCTCCTTGTTCTTTTCAAGCAGGTCACATACGCGCTTTATTGAACGGTCGTATATATTTACACCTGTGTGAAACGTTATGCAGCCAAGGGAAAGTTGTTACTAAAGCACGATGGTACAAACCGAGCTGCAAATCCAGAACAGAAGACTAACGCTTTGGCACTTATTACAGATAACGCGCACACACGCGCACATACACCTTGAAGACTTCTCTATCTCTCTTGCTCTCTATCTCTCCCTTTTGCTCTCTCTCTCCCTCTCTCCCCGCGTCTTTCTCTCGTTCTCAGTCGAGCACCGCCCCTTTTCTTTTCCTTTATTCCTCCTTGGCTTCCACCTGCTTCGCACTAGAGGTTCGCCAGCGCGTCAGTACGCGTAAACCCCGGGGAACGGAACGGATCGGTACACAGTGCGCATCCTTCATCTCCATGCAACTGCACTTTTCTTTTGCGCGTTGCTAAGATCTTCATCGCTACCCCGATCTCGTGTCTTTTGCATAATGTTTCTTTCTGTACTTTTGTCATAATCCATCAATGGAATAAACGCGGGCATGCAGATGAAACCGATCATCAAAGACGACAGAAGCAGAAGATCAAACGATCACGGAGTTATGTTTCAAACAGTCATCTATAAAGGGCTCCATTAGCATATGTCAAAAGGGCATTTACATAAGGGGCATATTTAGGCTTGTGTCTCAGAGCAGAGCCAGTCACATTCAGAAAGCTGAGAGCACAAGAGGAGCCGCATAAGCTTGTGTGTTGGAGTGCGTAATACAAGTGTGTTGGATACAGAAGGGACCGGAGCAAATGGGAGTAGCCTGAAGGTCGAGAGAGCATGTGCTAAACCAAGAGAGAGAGAGAGAGAGAGAGAGATAATCGGACGTAAACACGCATTGACTGTAAAGCCGCAACCAGTGACTGCGCAAAACACTAGGGAAAGAGAAACCACAGGGGCTCTTCTTACGACAACTTTTCTTCCGGCGGCTGTTTTTGAGTGTCGGTGATGGGTGCAGTCGGTGAGGTGGTTGGCAGCTTCTCTCACGGCTTGGAGAGCTTCGGGCACGGGTCTCATTTCGTCCTCACGCCCCCCGGGGACTCCGCTGCTCTGATGAACGAGCACCTCGTCTCCGCCGAGCGTCTGTCACGCAGCACTTCACCGGACCTGACGCATCTGAAAGGGATCCTCCGGCGACGGCAGCTCTACTGCAGGACCGGCTATCACCTCGAGATATTACCGGACGGTGTAGTGCAGGGTACGAGACAAGACCACAGCAGATTCGGTAAGTATTTTTCCTAGCCGTTTAATTCTAACAGCTTTAATAGCTTTTTAATATATAACACTTTACAATAACACGTCCATTTTACAAGCATTATTTAGTTGCTGTAGTAATAAAAATACAAGGCAAATTGCACTAAAATAATTGCATTGACTTATCTAATTGCTAATTATTATCAACGGTAATGTAAAATGGGATAGTATTATAAAGATAATGACTACAATCATAACTGTCATATTGCATTAAGATAAGCTACATAATAGAGCAAGACACAGTGATTAAGTGTGCAAGATGTCTTGAATTAAGTAGGCCAGTTAAATGCCACTTTTGCAGGTGCACATGTGATATCATCGAGATATCATCTCCCTCTCTCAACTGGAAACTAACAGCTGTGCTTTTCTCACAGGTATATTGGAATTCATTAGTCTTGCTGTGGGGATGGTGAGCATCCGTGGTGTGGACAGCGGATTGTATCTTGGAATGAACAGCAAGGGCGAACTGTATGGATCTGTAAGTATTCCATATGCAAATATCTAAATCATAGAACTATTTTGTCCAATTATGTTACTGGTACTGTGCCAAATGCATGTTATTAATATCATTCATAGCCTGCCTTTGCTAAACTGAGAGTGTGATTTATGACACAATTGGAATGTAATTTCAAATAGCCTTTGGACATGGTTTATTCTTCTCTTTGTACTTACGCAGTGTGATTAACATTTGTTTCTCTCTTTTCTCTCAGGAAAAGCTGACTGCAGAGTGTGTGTTCAGAGAGCAGTTTGAGGAGAACTGGTACAACACCTACTCCTCCAACCTCTATCGACATGGCGAGCGAGGGTCTCACTATTACGTGGCCCTCAACAAAGATGGAACTTCTCGAGATGGTGCTCGGTCTCGGAGGCACCAGCGCTTCACTCATTTCCTGCCTCGGCCTGTAGATCCAGAACGTGTTCCTGAGCTTTACAAGGAGATACTGGGCCACAGCTGAAACCACTGAACCTTAAACTCAAACCAAAAAAACAGCACCTGCATGTTCTTTATCCCCCCTGGAGTCTGCTGAGATATCTGCAGCCAGCATGGCAGACCAGACCTGTCTCGGGAGAGAGCAGAGAAGCTGGGGGAAGAGGCCTTCTTCTGTGGCCAAGGCTGGAGCAATAGCAGGAGATGGATAGCCCTTGACTGCAGTGTTTTGAGGCATCTGGAACCAAATTCCTAGACTCTGGATCATATATGATGAGAAGGACACTGTATTGGATCCATTTACCTTCTGTAAGTAGGGCACAGGGGATTTTGGATTAGGAGAGAACTAAATTTCCACTGGTGGACTGCTTGCCAGAGAATGATGGACAACCACTCTACTACTGAAAATTCTAGAAGGCTTCTAAAGGAATCTTGCGTTATGCTTTTGAGATTTCATACTCTTCCAAACACTGGCATGGACAAACAGGAGACAAAAAACTCCTCCAAACATTTCTCTTTAGGTCCTTTAATTTATGTTTTTTAAAGATATTTATTTTATATATTTATTTATTTCGAAAGTATATTTTTTACAAGAATATATGCAAGATGTAACAGGATGTCATGAGAGCTTTATTTTCTACCACTATAGACAGTAAAACATGACTTCTATCTAGATATTTAGTAGAACTACTGAGGAAAGTATTTTCTTATGAGTTATTCATTTTCGGTTGTATCAGAGTTCCATGCGCTCCCATGTGTTCGTTTCTCTCATGTCATTAAAACCAGATCCATAAGAGCCTGAGAATGTTCCAGAATTCACTGGGGAATTAAACAGTTCAAATGATTACATTTTGTTGTCTTTCTTTTCAATAGAACATATAAGGTCACCTGTCAGGGGTGAATGGTTATTGAATTTCTATTTATAGAAGGAGATAAAGGTTGACTTTTAAGGAAACTCAAGAAAGGACAGCAGGTGCTAAAAGCAGGTGGGTTCTCATCGATCTTTTTGCGGTAGAATAAAACAACGGTTTTTTTCGATTAAAACGATGCTTTAAAGACTATCTAATGCCTAAATAGTTGTGCTAAACAGTACAGATGTAAGCCATGATAATACAATTGGCTAAAAATGCATTTCATGCTTCACTGTCCCTCTACTGTTCTCTCTCCCATCCAATTTCCTGCTCTCTCAAACACCCTGCTGTTAAAAAGGCCGTACCATGCTAACACTCAAACACAATGACCTAAAAACTATTTCCCCTCCCTTTCACTCCTTACAGCACCCTTCTCAAGTGACACCCTGGGCTGCAACTTTGGCCTGTAGAAAGCCCTCCACAAAGTGGCCTTTTCTCTCGCTAAGTGTCTTTTGAGAACTGTGCACTAGCATTCACAAAGCTCTTAAAGCTGGGAGGGCAACTCTGCTGTAGTGTACATGTTTGCTGACCCAGGGCAGGTGAAAGCCCAGCTAACAATTTTCGATTGTAAGAATGTTTACTGGTTATAAGTTATGTTTCCATTAATTAACAAAAACATTAAATGAACGGTTAAAACGCCAATTTTTTTGTTTTATAAATGTCATTCAACCATTTTTTAAAATCTTTTTAAAACGTTCCACTACCAAGAATATCATTTTTGATATATATGAAATATAACATTAAAAAATAAAAAAATGTACTGAAAGTTACTGCAAGAATTTTTTTGGTACCTTTATCAAACTTGACAACTTTGACAACTTTAGTCAAAGTTTTCTTTAGCCAAAGAACATTAGCCAAAGTTCTGAGAACGTTCCCTGTTAGTTGGGAGGGCTCTAAGGACACAAGGTCATTTTGAAACACAACAGTACCACGTTTGGTCTTTAAACGTCAAAAGTATACTCATCAGAAACTGCTTTTACACATTTTGTCCGCTGTTCTTTCATTCTTACTTGCTTTCCTTCGGTTTTCTCTCCCTCTTTTTACAGTTATGACTCATTTGCTTTGAAGACACTTGATGTCTGGCTGCCAGTGTGCATGAGCAGACAATGTATGCGTTTAAGAAAGGAAATGATACTTTTTAAATAGTGTAAGTGGAGAGGTGGCTGTGGGGCACACATGCGTTTCCAAAATAACGCTTACATGTGGGCTCTCGGTCACATTAAAGGGAAACAGAGATCTGGGTTGCTGAGTAGCAGAACGAGATAAACAGCAAAAAGAAAGAGATTTTGTCCGGTGTTAAAGTTCACAGCAGATCTGTACAGCTTACGTAACTGACATTATGTGGGGTAGGAGTTTTTGAATGTCTGAACTGTGTCTTTTCCTCTTTTATTGGGGGTGGGGGGGTATGTTAGAGGGTGGGATGGTAGTTCTATTTGTGTGCACAGGCATATCAGCGAATGCTGTCTGATCTTTGAATCTCTGTGATGATGAGCCAGGGGTTCTCCTAACTGAGAGGCAGTATGACACACACACACTCACACACTGGGGGTTTTCCCCTGAGTAGATACACTGCTACAGCTCAAGAAAGGATGTGGTAAGGTTGATGTGGTCTGATCGACAGATCTACTTCTCATTATTTCCACCAAAGTCTACAGAGACAGAATTTTATTGTACAGTATGTACAGTAAACCCCACTGCCCATCAATAAGGCCCCTTCATCAACACCAAACCACAAACATGTTTTTACTCATACTTTTAAACTCATAAACTATTATTTAGCATCGCTGACTTTAATATGATCAGCGTTAATATGATCAGATTGGCCATCACAATGATTCACTTTTAAACAATGATACTTTGGTTGGAAAAACAGATTTGTCGAGAAACTTAAACTCAAGTAGTTTGAGAAATACAGAATTGTTTGTTTAGCAAATAAATAAAGAGCACGGCTACAGACAAAAATCAACCTGTGTCCAGCAATGTTTGCTTTACATATTTCAATCAATATTCTCAATTTCATATAAACCAAACATTATTTTTAACATTATTAATATTACTTTTCTCAGTAAAGTAACTGAATGAAAACAAAAGATTATAATTGTGTTTTTTATTTAAACATTAAGAAAGCCCTTGTATTGTTATTTAAAGTAATCATCTCTGTTTTATAAATTTAACAAGAATAATCAAAATCTTTCCATGCACCTCCTGAACCTTGTGTATGTAACCACACGTCTCTGTGTTTTTTGAAAATGTGTGTGTGTGTTTAAGACAGTTATAGAGGAGAGAACTATAACACATGGTGTTGTTCTAGGACAGGTGTTGAAGTGACTGATCTTTCACCTGCATGTCTTTGTGGCTCAGGTAAAAACGGCACAGGTGTTCACGCGGCACGTCAAAGGCACGAACACACACACACGCCACTGATGACGAGTGTCTGATTTTAGGTGCTTGAGGGAATTGTTTTTCTATTAGGTAATATTTCTACTTGTAAACACTGGAACTGGACATATCTTACATTTTTTAAAAGGAAAGGTTTTGCACAACTTGATTAACGTGTTGCCACTTGCATTGAGAAAGAACCACATTTTTTTCTATTTACAGGTGAATGGTTCAACATTTGGAGTGAGTTTTCATCAACATGTTAAACAAAAATGACCTTCCCGAGGTTATTCAGATTGGCTAACTAATAATATGAGAATATTTATAGCTCTTTACTTTTGCTCTCCAGAATTGTCTTATTTGTGTCTATTTTTATTTCTAAAATGATGTTTCTTCTAATATGAAACATTTAAGACAAAGCTGATAGCTAAAGAAAATCAAACTGAGATCAGCAATATGTCTCCTGAGTTTTGAAAAACCTTTCAGTAATAAAAATGTAGGTGACTACAAAAGGAGAAAGTGAACAAAAAATATGAACGAGTGTTTTCTTCTTTTTGCCAAAATGTTTACGCATTCACATTATTCATGGTATTCGCTGAACTATTAATTCACCTGTTACGCAAGTTTTCCAAGATCAACAGCAAACATAAACAGTGTTCCTGTAGTTCAGTAGTAGAACATTGCTTACGCAGCACAACGATTGTTGGTTCGATTCCCAGGAAACACATGTACTGACAATTTTTATAGCTTGAATGCACTGAAAAACTGCCAAATGCATTATTGTAAACATTTAAATAACATCTTTCTTATGTCTATCTTAAATTATTTTGTTATTGTCATTTTTATATTTAGTTTAAAAGTGTACCTGTAGCTTAAACAGTAGAGCATGATGCTAGCAATGCAAAGTCAAAAGGGTTTGATTCTTACTTATAGGAGTGAACGTTGATAAAATACAGCTAGAATGCAATGTGCCACTTCAGATAAAAGCCTCTGACAAATGCATAAATGTAAATGTTTTAAAACTTTCCCACTTGTAAAGCAGGCAGACATAATCGCTTACATATTGGCCATTGGTTGGAAAGGAATGTGTGATGGTTAATGAGTTTAGCCTGAGTGTAGGATCAGTGCACACTGTGTGTGTATCTCCACTAGTTCTGATTTCTGGCTCTTACAAAAAAGTGTTGTGGTGGATCTAAGATCATGTAATGATAATAGGTAGTAATACTGTGGTACTCCACTGTACTTTAAAGAATATCATAACATTACACCCTTAAATAAAGGTGCTTCACACATTTCACAAATTTTTTTGGCTCTATGGTTCCATAAAGAACCTTTAACATCCATAGAATCTTTCGGTTTCACAAAAGGTTCTTTGGGAAACCAGAAATGGTTCTTCTATGCCATGGCGATACAGAACCTTTTAAGAACCTTTATTTTTAAGAGTGTACCATGGTACCATGTCCAATAAACAGACAGTATTTCAATGGAACATACCAAAAACATGGTATTACCATGGTACATACATTATTTTGGTAACCTGTCAAATAAAACCACAAATATTAAAAAATGGATTTGACAGAATATAAGAGCTACTAGATATTTTGTGAAATAACAATTTCTAATTCCTACATGGAAACAAGACATACTGCCTCATATTCTTGCCTTCATGATACACTGAATACACAATAATAATAATATTTACACTGACTCATCCACAGAAAGGAAGTTGGCTATGACAGCACCGGTTTTAGCGTGATGGATAGGGAAGCTTCTGCTCTCTATACTAAACTCTTCCTTAAGCTTTGAGAGGTTGGAGAGATTGCGTATTGCCTCAGGGTTCAGCTTGATTGACAGCCCGTTCCCAAGAGATGATCCTCTAATTTGCATGTCTTATTGAGAACATGCCGATTCGCTTAACATTTTCTGCTTACATTCTTAACTGGAGAAATCACTTCAGGAGAAAAAAAATACAGCAGTGCCAGGGAGAATGTAAAATATATCATTCTACCAATGTTGTATGAGATACTTATTTAAAAGAGTAGTTGATTCAAAAATAAAATGCTGACATCATTTACTCACCTTGTTGTACCATGTTGTTTTAAACCTGTAACCCAGCTAACAGGGAACATTCTCAGAACATTGGCTTACGTTTTCTAAACATTCTCTCACAGTTTGTTTTGCAGTAATGTTAGTAGAACTTTTTAAATGTTATATATATCACATATATCAAACATGTTATTCTTAGTGGAATGTTTAAAAACATTACATAATTAAATGTTTGAATAAATGTTTCTTATAAACAAGCAACAATGTTAATACAACATCTACAGAACTGAACATTTTGAATGGTCCTAGAATAGCAGTTTTTGTTACTTAATGGAAACTTTAGGGAAATTTTCTTAGAAAAAAAGTTGTTAGCTGGGAAGACGCCTTTTTCTTTATAGAAACACAAAGAAGAAGATCCTGCAGAATGTCTATACTGCTCTTTCCATTGCAACTAGCCCTGTTGCGTCAACACAATCTCATGGCAATTCATAACTATTTTATGAGGTGGATAATGAATATGAATTTAAATTTGTATGATCTCAATTATATTTTATTATGACCTGCTTTCACACCAGTGATGGTTAGGTTAAGTGGTGGGGCTTCATTATTGTTTTTCCTTATCACTGTACATTTTTGTACAATTGACATTGTATAAGTTCACACAAATTAGCCACCTCATAAATTAGTTATGAATTCCTGTGAGATAAGGCTGGCTGAGTACCAAAATTCACAAAAACCACCATTCATTTGAAAGTCAATTAAATCATATTAGAATGTACACAAACTTGTATTTGATGTGAGAGCTATAAAGAAAAGAAACATTTTGGTTCAGTTTTGGCTTGTGTCCTATGACCCGATTAAACCTGATTAGACAGCTCCAGCCCCTAATGCCCCATTGTAACCAAAGGAGCCACCCAGACATTCTGCCAAACCTCTCTTTTTGTGTCCACAGAAGAAATAAAAACACAGAGGTAACAGCAAAATGAAAAATTAATATTCCTTTTTTCATACTTCTGTCCTTTGCTTATAGTAAACAGCCAGAAATACTGATGCTCTCAGCTCTCACAAAAGCAGGATAAACATCAGCAGCAGTGTCCTGAGGCACCTGTCTCAGCACACACACACACACACATGCAGTGTGAAAGTAATTAGTTAGAGTGGAGGAGGACTGAAGAATATTGAACTTATCTCTCTCTCTCTCTCTCTCTCTCTCTCTCTCTCTCTCTCTCACTCACTCACACACACACACACACACACACTCCCCACTGACTGATGGCTTGTAAGGATATATTGATTGCAGGGAGTACACACTTCCACTGCTGCACTCAAGAGCTGCAGTATGTGTCTGTGTGTAAATGACATCTATATGACATTGCATAAGTGTAACTGTATGAGCATATGTTTACCCTTGGGATTCAATTAAGCATCTATTGTTATATATACATATGCTACGCATATTTTGAACATGGCTATATATGCACAAAGTCCTTTAATCACAGTGTACAGAAATATATCCATTTGTGTGTTTGCATATGTGAGTTTATGTTTTTAATAGCCAATTTCATTATGTTTCCATCACTTACAGTTCTAGCAGAACTCAGCAGCTGGGCACACTGCTATGTGACTGTCTTTGAATTTGTGACTTATCTTTGAATCTGTATAACGATTTTAACTAAATGGGAATCTTGTCCTCCCTCCCTTTAGAATTACTTGATCAATATTATTTCATTCTTGCATCCACAGCAAACAGGGAATATATGTTGATTAATGTTCTCTAAAAGTTCTCTCAAAGTTATCAAAAACATTCTTGCAGTAATGTTAGGATAACGTTCTTCTTACATTATATATCAAAATTTTATTCTTATCTAGTTAGCAGAATGTTATAAATGTTACAGAAAAAATGTTTAAATAACTTTCTTATAACCAAGCAATAATGTTAATGCTATGCTATGCACAGTTATCTATGCTAACTGTGCTGTGATTCTCCTAAGAAGTCTCAATCAAATATCAGAGATTTTAATATTAATGTAAACATTTCACATCAGTTTCTTTAAAGGAAAGTAAATGATCTTTTAGGGGGTCAGCCTGTCACCCTAGGGGTTCATGGCCCATTTTTAAGGCCCAGAACCAGAGACACTCCCATAACTAGAAAAAATGTAACATTGAAACACTCCAAACTGCCCAATGGTGCTATGCGGGCACCAATGAAAATGACCAATCAGGACCTGGACAGACTCAGTTAAAACAACTTGGGAACCATGCTTTCAATCTCACAGGTGGATTACAGGTGGACACATAACACACACACACAGACATGAACAGCCTCATTACAAGACAACCCATATTTCTCTCTCTCTTGTTTTGCTGTAATCTGCCATACTAATGAAGAAAACTTCTGCTTCCTGTCTTTCTGTCCTCTGCTTCCCTGTCGTTCCACTTCTCCTGGCCTGCATTTATCACTTCAGTGAGATCAAGAAGGAGATCTGAAGCGGCGAGGACAGCCCGCACATGCGAACGCTGCGAGAGCGAACGAACATTGCAAGCTAGTGCAGACAGCACTGAGATCAATCAGACAATCAGAGAGTGAGCAAGAGAGAGACGTTGCGAGAAAGAGGGGCGGGGGTGGACGAGTCTCAGCAAGTCTACATGAAGAGAACTGAGGCTGTGTACGGACGGTAACTGTCAGGGGATACACCGCACTTTATAAGAGACAATCTCAATTCCCGCACACACCTGGTCTTGGTAATTAAACATAAAACACCTTAAGATGGTGTATGGGGTGTCATTTGGATAAAACATTAAAAACGAAAGGTTTTGATTGGACAGATCCTGCTTACTAAAATGTTGCTGTAACATTTACTTTTATGCTTTTGCCAGACACTAATTCAAAGTGACTTACAGTGCCTTTAAGGTATATGTTCCCTGGGAATTGAACCCATGACCTTGGTGTTGCAAGCGTCATGCTCTACCAGTTAAACTACAGTAATGCTAAGGAACAACATGGGAACACAACATATTTTGAGAAGGTATATTGATATAAATCCCTTCTTCTCTTAGTCTAGTGTCATGATGTGTCATCACTCCTTTAAACAGCCATGTGTATGTGTCTGTGTGTGTCAGCAAGCGCAAAGGGAAACAACATGAAACTTGAAGTGCTGCTGTAACCTGTTGGAGAGCAAACATTATCTGGTTTAGATTTTTATGCGGTTTGTGTGAGTGTGTGTGAGCACACACTTCAAAAGCGCCTGGTGGTGCGGCGTGCAGCCACTTTTCACACAGACACACACACACACACACACACACACACACACACTTGTATGCTCAAAGGGGCCGCAGCAAGGGGAGGAAATTCCCTGGTTGGGAAAACCAAGGATCACTCACAATTAGATCTTGTGATAAGCAACAAAGATATCACTTATTGTGCTTATTTGCAGCCTGTGTGTGCTAATGCACGTCTGTGCATTTGTGTCACATATCTTGAACCCATCAGCGATGATGAGCGCATGTTGATCCCTGCATGTGTCCCGAATCACTCTGTATGTGTTTGTTCTGACATACACCCACATTAGCTCATCCACTGTGTTTCCTGCACAAACACACATAAACCCCGAGCGAGCGCCACACTTTCCATTCTCTTGCCCTGACAGCTATGCAGTGGCCGTCACTATGGGATGTTGTCATCTCATTCCAAAGGCATTGCAAAGAGCCAGGTGGAGAAAGCGTCTCACACACGCTCTGTCTCTCTTGATGCACGTGGCGAAGCATTTCTTCACAGATTCCTTCCACACTCTATAGTTCTCCCAAACACAAAACTTCACAACAGATTGCTGAAGTAACGTGTGTGAATACTTACCACATTATGCGTGTACGTAAACACAGTTTCACATAAACACACTGTGGGTTCCAGAAGTCTGAGAGCGTGTTGAAAATATGGCATTCAAATCTAATTTAACCTTGGAAATCAAGATTAAGGTTTGTGAAAATTTTAAAACAAAATGATGTCATGACATAAAAGAGAAGCACGAATTTGCACTATTTCTAAACCACAAATCGAATAACCAAATTTGTGACACTGAACGGCGATACCTCCATTTCACAGAAGAATGCAAGATTCTCGAATCAAGCTAGTATAACATGGATCATCACATGCTTAAGGAGCAAACTTAAGGAGACCACGCCATCTCAACTAAATGATGTCACTAAAGCAAAATACAAAAACACTAAGGAATTCCAAATATTGTCAATTCAAATTTTTCACCCAAATTGTTACACTAATCATAAAAATGACATATATTTGGATTGAATTTTAAAAATGTAATCAGAAGCAGTGGTCTTGGATGTCTGGGCCCTGATGTATATCCTTTGACCTCAACTTATGCACAACTTTGCTAAAACAACAAAAATTGTGTGTGTGTGCTTGTGTATGTACCTAAATGTAAAAGGTGTGTGTACCTGAGCGTGTGTGCTGTCATGCATAAGTACCTGTATGTGTTTGCAAAGGCAGATTGGATAAACGTTATATTTGCTCTGACAAGTACAAGTCTTTTATACTGAGTTCTCCTGTGTGAAAACAAACATGTCTATTTGAGAGGAACAAACAGCTGAGCATCTCTCCTTCACCTCCACCCTGCACAACCTTCAGCCTCAGGCTGAGTGTGTGTGTGTGTGGGTGTGAGTGTGTGTGTGTCTGTGCTTATGTGAACCATGTGAAACTGCCTCAGATCAAACAAGACAATCAAAGCAATGTGTTTTTCCTCCTCTTTGTGGATCATTCACACTAAAGGGAGGCTGAACACATATCAGATATTCTGTTCTTTTTGAGCAACGTGAGACTAGATGTTTTTGGCTCAAATGTTGCTCTTTCATAGCTCAGGAGCCTTAATGGAGCATCAGCTTTGACTCTTTTTTACTGTAAGCTACCTGTACAATAATATACATGGTTTAATGACACAGCTATGTAGAGGGAACTTTAGCACATTTATACAGTATTTACACATTTGGCATCTGGGACCAAGCTATCAGGGAACATTCTTCCAACAAGTTCTCTCAAAGTTATCAAAAAAGTTTTTACAGTAATGTTAGAAGAATGTTTTTAATGTTATATATTATATATCAAAACCATTAAGTAGTTAGTTTAATGTTTTAAAAACATTACCAAATAAATATTTGAATATATATATATATATATATATATATATATATATTTATTTATTTATTTGGTAACATTTTTAAAACATTATTAACATTATTTATATATATATATATAAAACCAAGCAACCGACCTTGGTGTTGCAAGTGGCAAGCTTACCAGTTAAGCAACAGGAACGCTATATCATAGTTACCATACAAGTTCAACAAGACCAAAATGCAAATGTAGAATTTGTTATTTTGTGTGTATAACCTGTGAGAAACTGTATGTGTGTGCATGCTGGTTTATCTGGTTGCACCGCAACTTATCCTCCAACATCCTCAGTTCTAAATTACATCCTCTTTAATGAGTCTGATGTCATTAACTGTATCAAATGTTATGAATTATGAATCTCAATACACCAATGCCAACGTATCACATTCTAGTGACTTACAAAACAATATTGTTTTATTATACCGTACCACACACACACAAACACCATGGTGTGGTCTGACCTCCTTCACACCCCTCTACACACACACTGCGGCTTTAAGATCCCAATCTTGTTCGTCAGTAGCTCTCCCATGGAACTTAAAGATCCCACAGCGATTCTGGACCGCTACATCTGAGCACGGGTTTGGACCGCACCGGCAAACATAGGGAAAAGGGCCAGATCTGCAAATACACACACAGAAACACACAAAGAAGATCTTTGTTTGTGCAGGAGACTCACTGAGCTCAGATATCAAAGAGAGATGCGGCCGCCGAGACAGACAATCAGTAGAGAGGTGACAGGATGCGGGCGAGAGAGAGATAGAGAACTCCAGGCAGACAAAGACCAAAAGATGAGGTTAAGAAAAGAAAGATCAAAATAGAGATGAGAAAAAAGGACAGAGATATTGAGGGACCAGAGAGATACGCAGGCAATTTTTGAAGTGTACCAAAGTACATCGCAACAGGGACGTCATGCATCTTTTTTTTTTGAGGGTTTTGGCTCACTTGGTGCCTTGGGCAAGATAATATGTAATAAGGCTAAATAACTTTATAACTAATCTGTCTAGTGGTGCAGTTTTTGTTTAACATGAAAATGGGCCAGGGTTCCAGTTTAGACTGACCCAATCTTTCTGTGTTGACTGCCACTAAACCAAGTAAAAACAGCAATAAAACCACAGATGAACTTGACAACCAGTGATAAACAGGAATTTTCATTGTATGAAAAAGAGCAGCTTTAACATTTTTTCATGGGAAAAGTCAAGCTAGTTAGGAGCGACATGAGGGTGGGTATTGGATGACAACATTTTTAGTGTAGTAAAGTAAATGATCTGTGGAGGGTGTGACTCGATTGGACTGACTAAATGTACACGTGAATGTGTGAATTCTTCCCCACCATTTTACACAATTTATTCTTTAGCATTACCTTCAATATCATAAAAATTTCAATCTTAAGGATAGTTTTTTTAAATTGCATTGAAAAAGTTGCATTGTGCATTTAAAATGTACTGCAGCCTAAGTCTGAATCTGCATGGCGCTTCTACACTACAACCCTGGATGGGGCACAATGGGGCAGATCACACATCTTCGTCTCAAGAGACTCAATGATGTCAGCTTTCTGTGTGTGTATGAGTGTGTTATTGACTCAAACGCATAACATTCCTCGGCGTGGCCTCGGCATGTTGCGAGAATCTTATACACATTTGCGCGCAGACACAAACAAATCACCGCACAAACAGATACAAGAAGACAGCAGCCTGCCAAACCCCCATGCCAGTACACACACTCACAGACAGCGAGAAGAGAGATGAGTAGAGGACGATTTAAGGGAGGTAGAAGGAGGTACATTAGAGTGTCTAAGGGAAATTCCTGGTGCCCTGCAGATCTTAAAACAAACCGTAATGACACACACATAGAGCTTTTAAAGATCTCAGTTTAAACACACACATAAATCAAAGCCTGAACATGAGGAGAAGAAAGGAATATGTATATCTTCTACTACATACAGAGTCGCTCTAATGGAAAGATACAAAAGCCGACAGCGCGTGCTGATGGAAATTTGTAAATGCTTCTGGAGGGCAGGGAAAGGCTTTTTGTAGGTAACAAGAATCTGTGGAAAACACACACACACATGCAGTTGCCATTCCTGTCCAATTTCTAATTTGAAATCATTAATATTTAATTACTTTGGACAAGGCGTTTATCAATAACAGTCACCCAAGGGCCTACATGCCAATCTGATGGACTCCAGAGAAAACCTCGGTACAGTACGCAGCAATGGGTGGGACCTGTTCAGCCCAATAACTATAATGCTGAGCAAGCAAGACTCAGACAGGTTTAAATGTCCTCCAAACATTAGTCTACTAGTCACTCACAAAAAGGAAAAACTGTTAAACACATTTGTCATACTGACAGTCTATGCCCAGTGGGGCTCCTCCGGTAGTCTGCATACGGGTGATGTGCCAAAAGCGATCAGTCTTGGCTACCCGTATGGATTTATTTGCTTTGAAGTATCGGAAACGCAAAGTTCGATGGAGCTGTGATGCGTTGAAGTTTGACCTTGCAATGACATCAACGATGGAAAAGGGCTTTTGAGGTCAAAAAAAGGTGTGAACTAAAAACAATTAAATTTGTTAGGATGATTGACGAAGATGCAAAGACCTATGAAATTAAAGCAATAGTTTTGCTTCAGGACCTAGAATTTACAGTGAAAATTTACAACCCAACACAGTATAGTTTATTATACAAATTAAACAATGTTCTGGCACTGAAAACACTAAAACGTATTAACATTACCATTGACTGCACCAAGCTCAACAATATACAAAATTATAAACACAAAACATGTTAAATAAAAAAATAAATCTAAATGCAATAGCATATCAAGTGGAACACACACATAGCATCTGATATTGTATTTGCATCACATGGAACACACACAGTGTCAAATATTGTATTTGCATTAACCATAGTGATAACTGACTTTGTTCCACTTTTTCAGCCTTCAACGTCAACAAAAAGATTGAAGAACAAAAAGTTCTTCGTCTTTTTTGAGTCTCTATCAGAACAGACCTTGGCCTGCTGTTAAGGGTTCAGTTATTTGTTCAAGTGTGCAATTTCAATTACAAGTCAACAGAGAGCGAAAGGCAGATCTAAGACAACCAAGGTCGCACGTCCGTTCTAAACTAATTTCCTAAGTGTGATGTGAAATTCAAGGTTTGGAGAGAAGAATGTATTCTTTCAGAATAAGTTCCTGGTGCCACCTGCTTGCCATAAAGTTAACGTAGTTATAGCAACGACTTCCCACAATTCAACATTGTAAAATAGATGGTCAATAACAAGCTAATGCAAACTTAGGGCAAACTAAATGATACCTCAAATGGTCAGGTATGTTAATAAGCATGTGCTTGTAATTTAAAATAATCAGACTTATGATTTTTTGTCTGACGGGTAATAAATTATGGTGATAAACCATTACATTACATTAAAAGTTAGCAGGCACGATATTAAAAGAAATAAGGAACATTACAAACAATTAGTCAAACAAAAGCTAACAATATTAAGCTAGCTTAAGTAACCAGTATGTAACCATCTGAAATAAATCATGAGCACCCTAGTAACCAAAACAAAACAAAACATCATAGCAACTGTAATGTGCTACAAATCACCCAGAAGCAATACCAACATTTTTTTTAGTAAGGACTACCAAAAACTAAAATAAATCAGTGAGAAAGAGAGAGGTACCATAGTATTACCATGGTATGCTGGACATGGTACCAAGGTAATGCCATGGATTTTCCAGGATAATTCATTTTACCATGGTATCACCATGATACTTCTGTAACAGACACTCTCTCTCTCTCTCTCTCTCACTAATTTCTTACCTCTCTTTTCCATCATCACATTCTGCAAGACTAAGTGCTCTTCAGTGAATGTGAAACAGGCAACAAGGGAACCCTGCTTGTTGTGAATCATGGGGGGCGACTGTATGTTGATACCCCCTGTGGTTCGCAAATCAGAGGGATAGGAGACAATGACGGGTTTATCGGACGAACAAAAGGCCTCTTCACCAGGGTCACAAAGACTGGGAACCACTGGCAGATGGAAGACAGGGGGCCCAGGTAAGGCCAGGTATCATGTAGGCTCAGAACAGTGCTTTTTAAAGCTACATTAGCATACATTGCTAGTACTGACTTAGAGGTGTAGATAAGGGCGTTTTGGGAAGGGCATTGTAACATGATAAGACCCTAATGCTTGGAAGGTATGGAAAGATTTCACCAGCAGATACAGTTGAAGAAAATGGGAATAAGACACACTAAGAGTGTAATTATGAGCATGCATACTTAAAGCAACATGAATGAGCACAGAGACTGCACACATACACGTGCGCGCGCGCGCACACACACACACACATATGTATAACCCCTGTTTATAGAACCCGGTTAGCTGCTTTCCTATCTGCTGCTTCCTACATAGGAAGCTGCCTTCTAAGGTTCCATGAAGTCCATGAAAACTTAGCATGCCACACGAATATTGATTTGCACAGGCAACCCAATTAGAATTTTAGGTTTTCATTTCAATGAGCTCATCACAGTGCATTATGGGATTGCCTTTACTAGGAGAATACATGCACTGCTGTCTCAGAATCTGGAATGAGGCATTCTTGGAGCCAGCAAGTTAAGTTGACTTCAACATACGTGAAGTATGTAAAGTAACCTGCAATTTTATGTTTCTGAGAGAGGTGATGGTAGAGAGGGAAAATAGAGAGATTGCAGGTTGAACATTAGAAGTGTGCCTATGACACCTTTAAATACTCCCTCTGTAGGCGGTTCACTAGATTTTAAAACAGACCATAAAACATGCACGCACATGCACTCATAAACGTGCTGACATGAGATGAGATGCGCTAGATTGTGTCCTATTCACTCATGCATCAAAGTCAAAAACTGATTGGCCAAGAGTTGCACTTTTTGCCTGCTTACTAAGTTTCGATCAAGATTAGATCACTTAACTGTGTGCTGTTGCATGCTCCTAACACCAAAATGTGACTCACAAATTCACAGAAACAGACAGAAACACACTCACGGACACGCATGCACGCGCAAACTTGCACACAACGTCAAAACAGCTATTAGTGCTTTGACTGGCATGGAGAGGTCTGGAAGCTTCTCCAGTGAGTGTGTGTGTGTGTGTGGATGAGGGTGTGCACAGGGGCGGGTGATAGCCACACTTCAAAGAGAGGCAGGATCACATCAACAGCTGGGCTGAGTGTGTACTCAGAGAGTCCTGACTGCCCACCCACCTGGCTAGAGCCATCATCACACACACACACACACGCACTCCCATATCACAGACATACAGACGTACAGAGAAACAGACGCTCACTTCCACACATTATGACTCAGAATAGAAATGGAAGTTGTGAATTGTCATTACAGAACAGGTTTGCTTTTAGCCACAGGCTAGTGATTTTCTCTTTCCTCTCTCTCTCTTACACACTCGCATGCTGGTAATCTCCCTCTCCCGCAGGCCAACATGATGAGGCTCTTTGATGGGAGATACAAACAGATGAACTGGAGATGTAAATCTCTGTCAGAAGATCACACACACAACTCAAAGCTCTGATCTCAGACACTCAGTGCTGCCACTCAGTGGGTTCAAGCAGGAAGTAGATTATGTGTATAAATCTGTGGCGTGTGGTCGACTTTTGGAATTGGAGAGTACAGTTCTCAATGAGTGAGTAGTGCACAAACCAAGGGTGACTGGCAAGGAAAGCAATAAAAACAGGCTCAGCTGTGTGGGCAGATCTCCTCTGGCTATTCTGTATGACATAAATGTCAATATTATTTATGTACTAATAAGAGTCAACAAAGTAAACATAAGCCAACCATAGTTTAATGAGAACACTACACAGCTAACAATTTTAGATTGTAAAAATGTTTCCCTGATATTTTCAACAAAAAAAAATTTAATTCTAGGAACATAGATGTTGTATTTAGGTTAAGGTCTCACTAACAACCTAAGAATAACATTTTTTGATATATATGACATAAAATTTTAAAAATGTTAATGCAAAAATATTTTTAATAACTTTTAGAGAATTTTAGCCATCATTCTAAGAACGTTCAGTTTACTAAGGACAGCATCAGTTTACATATTTTGAATGCATGTTTACAATATGTGCTTTGTTTCTGCACTCTAAATCATTTTCTAAATTTCTAAATATTTTTTTTTGCCCTGGTAAAAACACACTGGGTTTAAAATGCACTGACAAAGATTGTGTGTGTGTACAGGTCATGGCTGTCATGGATTGTATTAGTAAAACCTTTTGCGCTGCAGTTGCTCTATGTCTTTATTGATCAGGCTGGATCAATGCCAGTGATTTCCAATGATGCGCAGTGTGAACGTTTGTACGTGTGTGTGTGAGAGTGTGTCCATGTGCCTTAGAGAAGCAGCGATAGAAGATAGAAGACTGGAAGCTCTTCAGGGACAAATCTGAGAAAAAACATCTTCTGATCTCATAGTGTAAAATCAGCAGACAACCACTTACACTGCCTTACCTGCACTTACTATACACACACAGCTTTCACAATACTCTTCCTATTACTCTCAGGTGCTGCTAATCCTGCTCCTTTTGTGACACACACATACACACTGCCCTGTAAGTGTGTATTGTCTTCAGCCTTCTGAATGGTCATGCTGTTCAAACCAATCATGTTTCGCTGGCTCTCACCTTACAGTAGGGGTGTTAACTACACCTAAACTGCCCTCACAGCTAACAATTATAGGTTGTGAAAATGTTTCTCTAACATTTTAATTAAATAATAAAATGTTAAAAATGTTATATTGAAAGTTCTAGGAACTGGTCAGTTTTTTCAAGATGTTGTATTAATGTTACTCTTTGGTTATAAGAACATTATTCAAAGAATTTATATTACATTTATATTCAAATACAAAATTTTGTAAATTTTTTAGAATGTTTTACTAACAACTTTTAAGAATAATGTTTTTCATATACATAATATATACTGTTAAAAATGTTACTGCAAGAATGTTTTCTGATAACCTTCAGATAACTTTTAGAGAACATTAGCCAATGTTCTGAGCCAATGAGTTTGGAACAACGTGAGAGGTAATAAAACTATTCCTTCATCTCCTCATTAACTGTTCAGACCTTGATTCCTCATCGGCGATCACGCACCTCCGCAAGCCCTCACAGACGTTTCCTGTTCCTCCCCACTATTTTGTACAGTAATAGTTGATTTACAGGGTGGGCCAGGAGACTCCCACCCTTAATATGTCCCTTAGGAGCAGTTATTGTGCTAGCTCAAGCATTGGGCAGCAGTAGTGCCCTCACTGAGCGCAAGAATACTGACAGAATGTGTGTTAGCTCACGAGGACCCCTGTGACCTTCAAAAGGTGGCATATGGCTGTCCGAGGAGGTGCCTGTGTATTGGATTTGTTTGATTGTCCTAAGGTCAGGCAATAGAAATCAATCAGGCAGGAAAGGATTGGGTGAGAGAATGACACAATGAGGAGCACGACATCATTAGATAACAGTTATGATGATTAAGGGCATTAAAAGATAAAGTGAGATTACAAATGAGGGAGAGAGAGAGAGATACAGGCAAAAAAACAGTGACAAGCTCTATTCCAAAACCTAGTCAGCTGCCCTCACAGGTTGCTGACTTCTAAGACTTCATCCACCAACCAGCATGCTATCTCAAATGTGATCGATGTGGAATGACACATATATATATATATATATATATATATATATATATATGGGTAGGCTTGGGTAATGATGCAATACTCAATAAATAATTAAATACAATAAAATGTCCATCATTTACTTATCCTCATGCCATTATGAAACTTGTATGACTTTTGTATGAAGAACACAAAAGATATTAACAAGTATGTTGGTGACCAAACAGGCACCCATTGACTTACATTGTATGCAATACATTGTATTTTTCAAAATATCTTTTTTTGTGGATGACATGACATGAGGTTCAGTAAATGATGGAAAAATTTTCGGGTGAACTTTCCCTATATATGAAGTTCAAATATACATACCAAAAACATACTGAGTAAAATGATACATGATACAAAGTACATCTCATCCACCTTGGATTTTTTTAGTGTACTGCAATGCATTGTGGGATGGTGCTGGCTCACAAGTCGCTCAAACCACGGGGCTGCAGAAGTCAGGATTCATTGTCTATGTTTTGGACTAGCATTTGCATGGGGGCCTGCCTATGATCCCTTAAAATGTTGCCTCTGCAGGCAGCATGCTAGATTTTAGAACAGAGCAATGGAGAAACAACACTTTGGAAAGGACGATAATGATGACCACACTGTCTGGCAAAGATGAATCCTTCTGTCTTTATTGCCCTTGCCTGTCTTATTCTTCTAAGAAGATAAATGTCTTTCTCTTTTTCTCTTTTCCAGCTCTGAGCAGTTTTGTTTCTAATACAAAGAATAAATGACAGTACGTGTGTGTGTTTGTATATTGGGGGTAAGTTGAGAAGAGGTCAGCCACTTTATCAAATAAGACCATTGTTCTTCTCTTCCTGTCAATTACTGAACAGTAAATGAAGGAGAAAAGACCTACCTAACTTGCCATGTCCTCTGTCGCTCTCTCTTTCACACTCTTCTTCCACCACTTTTTGTGACCCTGATGCCTGATTACATCTCAGTAATACGGTTTCCTATCCAGCAATTTGATATGTTGCCATAGACATCCAATCTGTGCTGTGGTTGAAGAAAATAAGAGATGTCATTCTTATGTTGAACTGGTTTGTTCCTGTTTTGGAGGACATTGTTGCACTGCTAACACTATTTGTCTTACAAGCCCTGCTGAAAGAAACAGTTAAAACCAGCCTAAGCTGGTTGACTGGTCTTAGCTGGTTTAAGTTGGAAGTAGCTGATTTAAACTGGGCTTTCCAGCCTGGCAAACATGGTCAGGCTGGTCTACAAGCCTGGTCAAGCTGGTTTTAGCTGGTAGGTCAGCCGGTCTTCAGCCTGACCAGCTAAGACCAGCTTGACCAAATAAAAAAGTGGTCAAAAATCCTTTTAAAACCAGCCTGCTAAACCAGCTTAACCAGCTAAAACTAGGATAGGATACCAACTAAAACAGCCAACCACCCTAGACTGGTTTTAGCTGTTTTGTCAGCAGGTAGGTCTACCAAAACAGAGACTTCTCATGGATAAATTAGTTTTACATCAGCAGTTTTTTAGTCAAAGACCCTACATAACCAAGGTACAGGATAACACTGAAGTATTTGAAAGCATCCCAACCAGCAGGTGGCAGCAGCAGAGGTTATGAATAAAAGGATGACTTGCCTGTCTGTCAAAAAACAATAGAAGTTTAGGATTACTGTATTCCACATCATAGCACATTGACAACAGTACGCTAAAGGTGCCTGGATCATACAAGGTCTAATACACTGGGACAGTATGATCTGTAAGCAATAACCATTTATGAAGATTAAGAAACACGGTTTTACCTAAATAATGAGGTAGATTTGACATATCCCAGCAAAGCTAGCTGCCAAAGGTGACAACCCAAATCTTGACTCTGTTCTAACCTCTCTTTACTTTCTAAATTCATGTTTGGTTAATGTTGACATTTTCTTTTTTTTGCAAGAGATTTGTTGCCATCTGGTGGGTTTTTTGAAAAATAATTTATAGACCTGTAACATCAAAAATAGGAACTAAAGAGAGGGTAAAGTGCTTAAATTGCAGATAAATAAACTGCAGAAAAAAACAGTTACTTGTGGACACATACTAATGGATCTGTCTTTTAGCTTTACAGTTTTTAAGGCCAGTGCTGTAAGATATAAAGACTGTAGTTACTCCAATAAATCATCAGAGGGCACCATTACACCTCAAAATTCACTAAAAACATCAGGGGTCATATCACAGAAACATCCTACCTAGAACTGTATTTTATCTGTTTCGTAACATGGCAATTTTAGTTAGAAACACCTTTAGTTCATTAAGCCTGTCAGATCTTTATTAAGTTAGGACATTTCTGCAATACGACATCATAAGGCCAGACAAAATGAAAAATATTTATACATTGAATGAATTGGATACAATACCTGTTAAAATAGGCCTGATTTTATGTCCTAAAACAAGACACAAAGCAAACTAAATTTCAGTCACAAATTACAATCACCTAAAGCCATTTCAGTCACCTACAATCACAACATACTGTACAAAATAAAGCGATAAAAGCTTTGCGAATCCTAAATTTCCAAACCAACATTTGCAAATTGCTGTCAATATCTTAACCTTTGTGGGATGAATCTGTGGATAATGCAGCATTTAAAGTCACATCAATAATCTCTCTGCTGCATGAACATACACATTTCCATTTGAAGTTACGAGTGGGGGGCACTTTCCACCCCGATACAATATTAATGCCCACTCTCTACGTGTGGCGCCTGCCAACGCCCCCATAATGCATCGCTGTTGCCGCGACTCAGCACTTTTACGGAGCCTCCTCGTTACCTGATGCGACTGGAGGTCGCCTCGCACCCCTGAGGGGTCGTGCCATCTGCCAGGGTCACTGGGCTTTTTAATACCCCTCAACATCTACCTGGCTTTCCTTTAATGAAAGGTGTTACTGTTGGGCCAGGCAATTTTACTCTGAGTGAGACTCCGCCTGCGGATAAAACTGAATTGCAGCCTTTGTGATATTAAAATTGGATCAAGTTTATTGGATAAGATAGGCTTGGACAGATTATAGCTGATATAGAAAAATATTCTTAATAATGAAAAAACATCCCACAGTAAGAGAAAGAATGCATTACCATGGAGAATGCAATTAAAGTAAAACAGTATTCAATTATTTAAAAAGCAAATAAAAAAGCTATCAAATCGACCGGGCTTGTTCCTGCTTCTTTAATTCAAAATGGAGCTCATGACTTATAATAGTTTACGAAAATGTAAAATGAAAAACTTTTTCACTTTCACTTACATTAATGAACAATCATGAAATGGGGATCAAATATCTTGGTTTGTCAATAACAATAACATCCATTTGCATCTTCTTACACACCTCACAGACTTAATCTTATTAAGTAAAATAAAGTCAAATTAGCTATTTAACTTTTAACAAAGTTATTAATCCTTTATTATTCTCTTTTAAGCAGTTATGAAATACACTGTTGTAGGATCTAGCTGGATGTTCGCATGAACTGTTGTAATATAACACACATTCAGTTTCACACATACACAAACTTTCCAGTTCTTTACATTTATTTAATTTTATTGTATATTTTTACTGTACACTGGTGTGTAGGTGCAATTGGATTGTGACATGTTGTTTATTCCATATTTAACACCTGGCACACATAAGTGCAAAGGTTGCAACTATGCAAACATAGTAAGGTACCATACATCAAAACCATGGACACGCTCACGCGCTCAGCAGGTATAAAAGATAAATGCGAATGAATGCCAAATGTGTCCGTAACAGCAAAGAAAAGCAGGAGAATAGCATCAAATATTAAAGATGTACAGCAGACAGTACGAATACTGCGACTGAGATCAGACACGTAGTGCTAACACAGTAACAATGCCTGTCAATCATTGTCAGTCCGAGACAGGATAGGACACACAGCCTGGAATTTGTTACAGATCCTACAGGGAAATGCAGTCAGACTGGTGCTATGGAACCAGTGATGCAGGTATGAAAACCAATACGTTAGATTCACAGGAAGTATTGATCAAGTGGTACTCGCTGTCAAAAAGCGTCACTTTGGGAAATTTCATCTCCCAAATGTGTCACACATAAAGGGCCAATCTGTTAGTTACAGAATGCATACATCACAGAAGGAGTGAGAGAGAATGAGAGAGATTACTAAATATTTAACTTCCCCTGACAACCCTTGGGGATTGATAATGAGAAACCTGAAGAATCTGGAGCTTGCAGCACAGAGAGGAAGGGCTGAAATTCCAGCAACATTTCCCCTCTGCATCTTTGCTCTTCTCCATAATATATCCATATCTTTTTCTTTATTTGTGTTTTTATCTTGTTTTTCAGTTGAATGGCAAAAAAGCACAATATTATGCAAGCGTTAAGCAATGCTAAAGCAAGTTTCTGCAGCCACCAAGGGGTGTAAGATCAAACAATTTGCCAATGTGATAAGAAAATATACTTTCTGTGTATGAATTTTCTATATGCTCTTATGTGTCTCCGTCTTTACCTTTTAAATATGATTGTATTAATATTAAATTATGTTAGATTAGCATTAATGTTAGGACTATAACTAAAGTTTGAGTTTTTTTTTATTTTTTGTAATTATAGAATTCTCATATGTTGCATGTATATACACTAGGATATTTGTGTATATACATGCAACATATGAGGATGTTTGCATTAGGTAACAAAAAGGTCACGTTCAGATATGAATGTTCAAACGTCCAGTTTTTTAGATGTTATATTAACGTTATTGCTTGGTTATTACAACATTATGTGCAAACATTTTTTAAAATTATGTAACATTTTTAAAACATTCATGCATTAACAAGTTAAGAATAAAGTTTTTATATATATGATATATAATATTAAAAAACATTCCACTAACATTACTGCAAGAACTATTTCAATAACGTTTAGAAAATGTTAGCCAATGTTTTGAGGACATTCCCTTGTTAGTACACAGATTGTGAGAGTACTAATGAGAGTACAGACAGCACGTATTTAAATAGTTTTTAAGGCAGAAAAAATGCCCATAGTTGAAGAAACCAATTTACACATACCACATGGCTTACACACTTTTGTCTGTCTCACTACAGTTCAGTGTTGGTTCACTGTATCAGAGAGGTGACCAACACTTCCTTGTTTACTACAACTGTGATGATTAAACATTTCATCCTGAACGAGTAACTGGCAGATATGGTGGGGGAAGAGATTACTTTCAAGTGGGTCACAGTAGCTTGGGAAAAAAGACATTTATCTTGCGTGGCAGCTGAGTTTCTTTCTGCCTCTCTCTCTTTGTTATGCTTTTTCTCTGCCTGTAGTGAAGGTTGTGTGTGAGCACAGTACACGATCGAAGCTCCTCTGACAAGAAACAGATGGTGCTGTGAAAATAGCCCGCTACTCTCCCTCTCTTTCTCTGTCTTCTCAATAGTAGTCTTCATCTCTGAAGTACAATCCTGTATTGTAGTCGGGTCCAAGTTTATGAGAAGGCTGGTTCACAACTTGCTGTACATGTCCGATATCAACGTTGAAACTTCCGGAGTAAACAAGACAGCGACAGTGAAATATGACTCACAGAGGAAAAACATTTGCTGCCTGAGCTGTTGTTTGGCTGTTACTGGACAGAATAAACTTGACAAGATATGACAAGATATGAACTGTTAGCACACTCACTTAGACAACAAAGCTAATTAAACTCTTAATATTTTCATTTTACTCTCTGTATCAACGGGAGATGCACAGCGGCCCCATAAGGTTTGTGCTGGTAGTGCCAAAAATTTGTTAAATAATTCAATTCTCACTCATCTGTATGGTGCTTTTCACAATACATATAATTTCAAAGCTTTACATAATAAAAAAATAGCATAATCTTTGACAATATTCTAAGAGGTGATATTGGAAGGCACAGTTGTAATATAGTATAAATTACAGTAAATACAAACAAACAAAAAACAAATACTACTACTAATACTAAGTATTATTATTGTAAGTTATGAAATGCAACGTTAAAAAATGCAATACACAACAATTTGTATCTAGCAGTCTATCCACCATGGGTTTCATCGCCCTACAAAGGTTAAAAACCTCTGCTCTGTATCAGCTAAAGAATAATGTATAGTCAGCTAGTCATTATCGCAAAATAAATGCTGACAGCATGATCAGTAAACTTCCCTGCACCAAATAATAAACAGCCATGAAATATTAATTTGAGGTTTTGAAGTTGGGTTTGAGGCCAGGTTGTGGCCTAAACTGTTAAAACCTTTCCTTTCAAGTCTCTGTCATAAACAATGACTCAAGGCACGAGAGCTCTGGAGAAAAACTCACGACTCTGAAGAGTTAGAAAATCACATGTGAAGGGTGAACTCAAAGTTCTCAACTGCAGCAGAGCAGTACTATACAGTACAGTGCTATATGTAAATGACCTTGAAGAGAAAACTCGACTGCAAGACTGCAGTATCTTCACACCAAGAGCACTTGCCCTGAGAAGTCTTATGTGGCAAAGCCTGAAGTAACAGTTACTCAATGAATGTGAAAGTGACATATCTGTCAGGTATGGTAACCAACATCTGCATTTAACCCATCACTGGTGAGGAGTGAACCCACACTGCAAGTCGTGAACACACACACCTGGAGCAGTGGGTAGCACTCAGGGATTAGGTGCCTTGCTAAAGGGCACTGGAATCAAACCAGCAACCTTCTGATTACAAGCCTGACTCACTTACCAATAGGCCACAACTGGCCCAACTAAGTGTGTTAATATGCTGGCTAAAATATTAAGTCCCCATTATAACAAAATCAAAGTTTTTGGGGTTTGAAGATGTTAGGTTTATGGATATCTTTAAAGTAGTACACTTTATAAAATTTGACAAAATTCACATTTAGAAGATATTAGCAGTTAAAACTGTCAGTGCGGATCACTGATTTTGTTCAGCTTCAGCATCTCATCCAATTTTTCCGACCAATCAATGCTCTGTAGAATCTGAAGCATTCTGTTAGTCCCGCCCAGCTGCCACATGCCCCGCCCTAACTTCCTGTTTCAATGGAAATTGTCAATGCGTCAAACAATTTTAAGGCACTTCAGTGGCTCTTTAAGTATTATCTATAAATCACAATGTTGAGTGAGAAAAACAGCACAAACAATATTAAATTGCCATGTTTGTGGTATTTGGTTGTATTAATTAACACTTCATCTTGTTTCATTTATGTAATTTTCGAACTTCTCAATACCTCAGGGAGCAACGGCTAACTTTTGCTCTTTGTCAGGCGTCCTGTTAATTTCTCTGCCCTTGTGTAAAAAATAGTTTGATTAGTGTATATGTCTAAAAGTGTGATGTACCATTTAATAGATAAACGTTCTCAAATTACAACACAAGCAGTTTCATTTTGTAGACCTTCACAGGGTTCAAAAGAAACTAAATAACAGTCTTTCAGTTATGAGATATCAGCATTATGTAATTAACCCTGTCAAATAAGGTCTGCAGCTTTGTGCACCACATTGTATAATGTAATATTTTATAACAATTCTTCACGCATATTTCTCAGGGTCAGGTTAAAGCTGAAAGAGGATCTTTTTTCTACTTCTAGGACTTTACTCAGTTTCCTGATTGGGAGGTAGAGGGCACCATGATACTGTAAATGAAATGTTTCTGGGATTAACACACAGGGCAGATGTCAGGTAAGCGAACACCAACAATCATGAATGGAGCAAATTAATCTGGAATCATGCATCGAACTTATCGCGTCTTTCTGAAAGATACTGTTTTGTATGTGAAAACCACTGGTGTGTCTCCAAGAGTCGCTCCCACATAGATGTATTCATCTAAAGGACCAGTGAACCAAATAATATGAAAGAGAAATAGTGAGGTGGAAGAGGGGAGAAAAAGACTGGAAAGAAATATGAGGAAAAAGCAAATGAGTGGGAGACGATGACTGAGGGAATGACAATGGACAATAGTTCCAAAATGCACTGGGCGGTCTCCACTCACATAAGAGTCTCATATACAGGTGACTGTAAAGAACAAGCTCTTATAAAAAGAGAAAAGACAGGGAACTGATTCACTCCCATCTTAACTAGAAAATAATACCCTCACAGTCCCTAGACATTATAATGGGAAAGCCAGTAAGCTCTACCTGTTTATATCTCTTGGGCTGGCTCTTCAGACAAAAATTGCTTTGATTTGAAGAAAAATATCCTCCCCCTCCTGAAAAAAAATGCCTTTATGCCCTGCTCTTCAAGGGGTTGGGTAGGAGGATGTGGCATCGTTTTTGCATATGCATTTGCGGGAGCCAAGAGATTTTCATGTTAAAACATGAAAGCTGTATATCTGATATAGTTTTAGTGGTCACACCGCAATGCTCGGAGACTCAAAACAACTCGAAGGTGGTTCTTCAGCGTGGGATTATGATTTGGAAGTAAAATTTGATCACCGAAGTTTCTCGAAGTTTGAAATTGCACAAACACATTAGGTAGGGCTCTCAGGAACAATATTTCATACCATATTGAGGTTTTTCTTGATTCCGAAAGTACGTTTGACAGTTTCATGGCTACAGGGGAAAAAATACATGTTTCTATTAAGTTCTGGAAAGTAGCTGAATTAGAAGTCAGTGAAAGGTTTCAGTGCACACGGAAAGGTTAGAACTTTCTACATGAGCATATTTTGTCAAAGGAAAAAACAGGCTCAATTACTGATTAGTGAACCATATTGCCAACACAAAATAACCCTGGCGCTAAGTTTAAATAAATATGTACACTTCTGGTTTTTAGAAAAAAAAAACAATTTAAAAAAAAATATTCCATCTATATCTATACATTCCTAAAAAATAAAGGTTCCTAAACAAAATAGTGTTTCCTGTAACAAACAATTTTAGGTTATAAAAATGTTTCCCTGTTGTTTCCATTAGTAACAAAAAATGCTAAAAATGTTATTTTTAAAATGTTTTAGGAATTTTCAAAACATCCAGTTTTTTAGACATTGTTTTAATGTTATTACTTGCTTCCAAAAACGTTATTCCAACTTCGGTAATGTTTTAAAACGTTCAACTAACAAGAATAACATTTTTGAACTATATGATATATAACATTCAAAATGTTGTAGTAACATTACTGCAAGAACGTTTTTGATAATTATTTTAGAGAACTTTTAGAGAATGCTAGCCGATGTTCTGGGAACATTCCCTGTTAGCTGTGTTATAGTTCCATGGTTTCCTAGACTATTAAAAAAAGAAATAAAACATAAAGGATGTATATATGTAAATAAAAGAAATAAACATATATACTTACATATATAAGCACGGTCAGTATGTTCTATCTATTGTGTATTGTGGCAGCACAGTTTCTCTGTATGCGGCTACAAGACTAAAGAGCTGGGCATCTTTTATCTCGTTTAAGCTGCTTCATTACAGGTGACACATTTCATACACAATCAGTGTAATCTGTGGCATAATGTGGGGTGACTTTCCCTCACTGCTCTGAGGGCACAAGTATTTCCTCTAATCATTTATACAGACGTCTGGGATAAACCAACTCGCCACAACATCACACCTGCCCCTCAGCAATGCCAAAGATTTCTTGCTCAAGAAACTTTGAATAAGATGGAATGTGTCCTTCCACAAAATGTTCTCAAATATTTCTTTGTTTATTTATGTACAACTTATCTTCACTATTCCTCTTTTGCATGTTAAAATTGTTCGTTGAGTGGCCCTGAGAAAAAGGTCAGAGAAATGCACATATATTATCATTGCATTAGTTTAAATATGTAAATGATTCGGGCTAAAAGGGATGCTAAGGCTGTTTGTCAGGAAGACTGACTGACAAAGTGCCACAATGAAAACCTGTTTTTTACACCCCCACATCATCGAATGTTCCTGAATAGACAAAGAGAAAACCATAGAAGTTACTATATGAGTTAAATATAGACTTAACACACTTGAGTTACTGCTTTTTCTTCAATCTGCATTTTTATTAACCAAACACCTGAAACTTGTGCTTAAAACTTGTTTTACTTTTTTGTCGGTGAATAATGAGCTATATTCGCTCCTGTTTATAAACACTCACACTGCAGCCTGAATATCTGAATATGTAAATAACTAAATATGCCAAATGATGAGGACAATACACACACAAGAATGAAACTGCCCAGCTAACAACTGAAGGTCGTAACAATGTTTCCATATATATAATATTAAAAAATGTTCCATTAACATTAATGCAAGAACTATTTTGATAATGTTAAGAGAACTTTTAGAAAATGTTAGCCAATGTTCTGAGAATGTTCCCTGTTGGCTGGGTGGGATTCTGTGAAGATTTAACTTTAAGAATTTTCAGCTTCCTACCTGGAAATGCATCATGAAATGCCACTTGATGTTAGACCTACAATTTACGGGGGATATCAAGTAGGAATAATCCACATTCTCTAATTTAAATAGAACATAGTGTAATACAGATCTTTCCTTCCTAGAATCCAGATGAGCAGTCCTGGAGTCCACTGGTCTTATCCACAAATCCAGCTTGGGGGAAAGTCATTCCCCAGGCCCTGGTTTTGATTGTGGAGGATACACTTGATTATCTCTGTGTTAGTGGTGCAAAGTGCAAGTGCCGTGCATGAGCACAGTGATCACAAAGCAGCCTCAGTGCCTGATAGCTAACAGAGCTGTGCACCAATCAGAATTAAGAATTAAGAATCCTTGTTACATTTCAAACTTAAATTGACACAGCTAACAGGCTACAAAACTGAGTCAAATTTAAATGTAAATGTCACATTTAGAAATTAGTTTATAGTTTATAGTTAATATAGTTCTAGTTTCTATAATTCTAGTTAATTAGTTTTTTACTTTCGTTACATTTCAAACATTTTCATTACATATATTATATGATCCAGGATGACAGACCAACACAGATAAGCATTACCTGTTAAACGTACTTCAACTTCCTGTCTTTGCATCTGAAATTTCAATTCAACTTCATGTGGGGTCAAATTCACACTCATGAACTGAAAGTGAGCCAATTCCTAAATTCTGAATTTTCCACAACTCTAAAATCTACATTGTGAACAATGATGAAACCAAAGGATCATGGGATGCAGCAGATGTCCAAGTGTAAGGAGAACTACACTGAGCTGTAGCAGATGGAGCCGCGTAGATTGTATTAGCCTGGCAAGAAATGAAGGTGCGGCTCTGATGTGTTGACATACTTTAATCGAATGACCTGGAAACAGAAAGTAGCATGTAATCAAATGACCTGGAGGCAAAACAGAAAGACTGAAAGTCAACAACCCCCAGGTCAACATAAATTAGCTAACGTTATAACACACGAGCAGCGAGCCGGCATGAAATCTAATGATGGGAGAAGGCCGAGTGTGACCACAGCACTCAGTTGGACTGGCGGTAAGCAGTCCGTGTTCATGCGGTGAGCAGAACCACAGGATAGTGGATCAGCAAGGAGACCACTGTGAGATTCCAACATTGTGGACATCTGGCTCATTCCCACCGGCCTTTGAAACACCCATCAAAGCAGTTGGTGTTGGGCAAGAACAAACTGCCTCGGGGGCATGAGGAGGCAAGATGTTTAGGTAATTTTGTGGTGCTAGGTGCCAAGCACTGCAGGTTGGAGAGGAATGGACGCAATCAAAGACGATGGAAGGAGAAATGACAGCTACTTGCACATGCTGACACGATGAAGACAGACAGACAGAGGCAGTGGGTTGTGGCTGACGTGCTATAATAAATTAGTAGTCGTTTTGCAGACATTTGTATCTGAATTGACTTATAACTTCCCTGCTGAACAGATCAGTGTAGCTGGTCACAAGCATCCCAGCTAACAGGGAATGTTCTCGAACATTAGCTTATGTTCTCTAAAAAGTTCCCTCAATGTTCTAAAAAGTTCTTGCAATATTAGAATCATATTTGTTTTGTGCTATATATCATATATATCAACATAATTGTTAAGTTAATGGAACGTTTTAAAAAGTTACAAGAGTTAAAGTTTGAATAACATTCTATAACCAAACAGTAACGATAATACAACGTCTAAAAACTGGATGTTCCTATAATTTTCAAAATAATGTTTTTATATTATACAGTTATATTATACATATGTTTTATATCTTTATATATTACATATTTCTATACATTTTATATTTTTTTATTTCTTAATGGAAATGTAAGCTTTCTTACAGCCTAAATTTGTTGAGATATGTTGTTCTTTTGCTCTCAGAATGAGATGCTGGTGTCCCTGTCTTTTCTGGACAGTCATTTCATCATAAAGCTCATGTTGGTCTTTTATGATTGTAAACATGTTGGTCTTGTTTTATGATCTGGTGTAAAAATAAAATAATGCACAACAGACAAATCATACACTATGAATAGAGGTATAGCTGCATTTAAATGGTTCTTATGGTTCTTTTGGCAGCATCTTAGCTAATATTTTTTGTTAAAATGTTTCCCTAATATTTCCATTAAGTAACAAAAACTTTAAAAGCATTATTTTCAAAATTGTGAAAGTGACATATTTGTCAGATATGGTAACCCATACCCAAAATATGACCTCTGCATTTAACCCATCAATGGAGTGAACACTGCAAGTCGAACACACACACACACACACGGAGCAGTGAGCAGCACTGCTGCACCCGAGTGGCAATCAGGGTTAGGTGCCTTGCTCAAGGGCACTTCAGTTGCTACCTGCCAGCACTGGAATTGAACCAGAAACCTTCTGATTACCAGTGCAACTAGTAGGACACAACTGCCCCCCAAAATTCAGTCCCCTAAAAGGGAAGAACTGGAGACACTGCAATGCCTGGTCGATGCATGGAGTGGACAGAGCAAGCCCCACCTCCATCACCATAGCCCAAAAATCTAGATCTAATATATCAGATATTAAACTGAAAAGAACAGATACTACTAATGATCTTAGCCAAAAGGCTGAGAAGTGATTCTAGGAATGTTCAACACATCCATTTTTTTGTATTACCATTATTGCTTGGTTTTAGCAATGTTATTCAAACATTTTTGAATTCTTTTAGTTCATTTTTGAATTCATTTTTTAATCCTGGGCCATATTCATACCAACCATACTGGAGTCCACATGAATCAAACTCCATTTCCAGGAGGCTCAGGTACGGCACACTTGGTACACTGTGTAAACAAACCGAATGACGTCAAACTGACTCCAGTGTGAAATTCCCCTAAACCACCTGCAATCTCCCCAGGATGTCTATCACACTGACATGCACACTACAACCATACGGAGCGCAATCTATGCATCAATCAATACCGCACTGAGCTGTCTGTGAAGATGTGTCAAGGGTGGTATAAGTCTTAATAGTAACCTTATGACCAGAGATTGAAATCATTATTCAAAGGCATCAAGCCACATTTCGAAAGATCTTTCTCTTCTTTCCTCTATCTTGATCCCTCTGTCTGTCCTGAGCCCACACTCCAGACAGAAAGCATCGATCACTGTAAGTGCAGGAAGAGCATATGTGTACGTATACATGTGTGTTTGTGTGTGTTAATGGTGGAGTTCAAGGTTTGAGAGCTTTGCTCTGATACTCACTTACTCTGTAATGGCCGAGGGGCAAAGAATGTCAGTCCTGAGGCCACACACACACACCCACACATACATACATACATTAGCCTTTCAGGGAAAGACCACTCTCAGCTTCACACTATTTATGTGTCAGCGTCCTTCAGCCTAAACAAATCCATACTATCGACCTCCTACTGTGATACTTGATACTCTGGACACATACACACACACGTTTACTTATCTAAATGAGGTCATTCCATAGACTTCTATTGTTTTTGTACCCAGCTAATTATAAACACTATAACATTATCCTAACAGAAAACTCTACATTTTTACAATTTACAAAAAACTTTGTAGTGTTTGTAGTGATTCTACAAAAGAGAGCAACAACCAAATGGAGGTTTTGCTCAGATTTGTCAGGTTTTGCTGACTTTTGGGTACCAATTTGTCTCCAATATATGGTTAAGTAAACACACACACAGATGCAGATATTCACACAGAGCTGAATTTTAGACTGGGAGCTGTGGTTTAGCAAACTGTGGGGATCATGCCTCCACACGGTTTATAATAAAATTGAAAAGGAAATAATTGTAACTGATGGTATAATATAACGTCTTAAAGAGCAAGCAAAAGCACCTGAAACTGCTGACTTTGATGGTGGGCTAAATGAATCTGCTAACAATATCCCACTAAGCTAACGACGTGGCATCGAGCAGACAAAATCACGAAATTAACATTCACAACCTACAGTTTGTGCACAGGACTGCCAACAGACTTCCTGAGAGTGAAGCGATATGAACAGAAGTGAAGAAAAAAAAACTACACAACTAAATATAAAAAAGTTATATTCCTTTTAATTATTAAACTTTTGACAAACAGCTAGAATGACTCAAAAGTATTTAAGGAATACTTCATTTTAAAGCTTTCATTCAAATGGTAGGATATCTAATGTGTGTATCTGTGGCACACAGGCCTTTTAAAATACATTACCAATAAACTTTATAATGTGCCCCTCCACTTTCCTATGCTCCTGAATAAGTAATTATTTAGTTATTTAGTGAGTGTTGCAGACAATGTAACATTTTCAAACACTTTCTAACATATTGACATAAATTGATGAGGTATTCTGTATATGTTATAATTTTCCTGTTTTCTGTGTTTTTCTTTTATTTCATATGTAAAGCTGCTTTGCAACAATGCAACATTGTAAAAAATGCAATATAAATACATTTGAATGGAACCGATGACATATGATATCAATTTAATTATATACAGAATTTTAACAGTCATTAGTAGGCAAATACATCAGAATCAGAACAGACTATTTTCCTGCAAATGTGTGTTTCTGTTTCACACTGTAATTGGACAAAGACAGTCGCACTGTGTATTTTTTCCTCCTTATTGAATTTCCGCTCAAACTGCAAAATCTTTGCTCCGTTACTAATGAACTCATTCCATCTCTATCTTCACTCTCTTCTTTCCTGTCTTCCAACAACCTGTATCGCTTACTCCCCCCACCGCGTCTCACCTCATTTGTAATCTGCCGCTCCCTCAAACTTTCTTATCAACAAAAACACCCTTTAGGAATGAATATGCGGGCAGAAGTCTTCAATAAATCTTCCCACTAAAAACTTTGCTCTTTAACCAGCACTTAAATTTAGAAATCTTAATACCAATCAAACTTTTTGGGCCCCTATGTAAGGATAGGTGATTTTTCTCCAGAAACATTTTTGTATATATATATATATATATATATATATATATATACCCTACATGCCTGTGAAACTATGTGTGTTTATGTGTTTTAGAGAGCACTCTGAACGGAGAGTAGAATTGCTTTTAAAGCTAGATTGCTATTGATAGCTCAACCTGTAGCAGCACATGTGGCAACCACTAAGCTACAGCCTCCATCACTCTCGAAACTGTGCCAAAAACGAACATCCTCGAGTGCCATAATTCTACAACATAACTCATTAGCAGTTTTTCTGTACCTCCGGCCTTTTTTTATAATGTTAATAAACAAATTCTGCTCACATGGCTATTTTGGGTTTGTTTATTCTGTGATGTTTAGAGTTTACACAGCCACCCTTAATCAGGGCCAAAATTAACACTTGGTGAGGGCCAAGTGAAAGCAAAAACGAGCTTCAGCATGTGAATAAAGCACATCAGTCGGATGGCAAATTTTTAGGCTTTGCAATGGTTTAAGTCTTATTGTGAGAATGACAATTTGACCCTTGATGTGAGTCACATGCACGACTCAAATAAAACAGTACTGAGAACTGAATATTGAATGTCTGCTGTGACTTACACATCCTGTAACCTCTTTATCTTCAGTGGAAAATGTCTCTGATATTCCTGAAATGCTATTTTTCCCCAGAACTCAATGTGGTAACATAATGTTGAATATTCCTCACGTTATTCCACTTTTCCAATTTACAATATGCGGAATAAAACCCTGATATGTCTAAATGTTTTTGTGGAGTTCAAAAGACAAATGCTAGCATAACTGATGCTGTTATTTACAAAACGCCCTGAATTACCCAAAATAAAACAGTTACATAATCCCACTGACATAGGACAATACGTTTTTTACTTATAAATAATGCAAAATGCACTTCCATGCCTGTTAAAAATGTTTACAAAAATTCACAGCCAATATTTTTGGCCCTTGCCCCAATTGTATTTCACACACATTCCTATTTGCTCTGCTCATCACTCATACGATGACACTTCGGTCCCTATAGATTGTGAAGATCACATAGCTCCAGGAAAAGCCAGATGAGAGCCAGAAGACTAAAGCATCTCTGAGTGCGAGAAACCAGTCATCTCTATTGATTACAGTTTGCTGGAAAATGGACATCAACTCAGGCCGAACATAATCACTCCACAACAAATGCATCACCTGAGAACGAGATGAAATTGCTTTCCATCGCTCTCAAGCTGGGTGGGAGTCTTGGCTCAATAAACCACTAGGATACACTCAGTCAACCTGTCTGTTACCCTCGACACATACAGTGACGCCGTTTATTTGTGTCTTGTCCATGCGTGTGGAGACAGGTGCTCTGTTCCAAAACCTACCCCTATTTTAGGTTGTAGAAATGTTTCTTTAATGTTTCTGTTAAGTAACAAAAATTTTAAAAATGTTCTAGGAACATTCGAAACATCCAGTTTTTAGATGTTTTATTAACATTATTGCTTGGTTTGAAGAATGTTATGCAAACATTCTAATATTTTAATACTGTAACATTTTGTAACATTCTGCTTAGTAAGAATAATGTTTTTGACGTGGTTTATAAAACTAAAAAAAGCTTCTACTAAGGTTACTGCAAGGGCATTTTTGATAACTTTGAGAAAACTTTTAAAGAATGTTAGCCAATGTTCTGAGAACTTTCCCTGTTAGCTGGGACAGGGCAGACTAGAAAAGGAGCTTTTGAAGACATCACAGGCACCCTGGCAATTTAATTATTCTGTCCCCTGAGATACCTCATTGTAGCCAAATTCTAGGGCAGAAACACACATATCCTTTGTGGAAAAGGCAATCCCATAATGCATTATGACAAGGTCACAAAAAAATTAATCTGAGGTGGCGGATGCAGAGATAGAAACGCAAATTAGTCACTTATAAGATTCATTTTGGTTAGGATGATGTCGTACAAAGCAGCTACCTGCTGGGTTGAAAAGACCAGAAAGCCTCCCTTGGTCAGCCAGCTTCAACATGCTGCTTAATCAGCAGCTATGCAGATCTAACAGCTAGACCAGAATCAAGCTACCTCTAACCAGCATAAACCAGGTTGAATAAAGGCATGTAAGCAGTACACAACAAAGAAAATAATTACGTTTATGAACATATCTAAAAGGTGCAATAAGCGATTTCTGAGAAACACTGTTGAAAATTGAAATCAACACCCAGCAAATATGTGGGTACATTTTTTGGGGTACAAATATGATTGTGAATATTTGCTGGAGGTCTGTTTTGTGTGTGCATGTGTTGAAAAAATATTGTGTTTGGACACAAAGTGGGTCATGACACCGATCGATGCAACACCATAACACTCTCGTAGCCAATCAGCAACGGTGGCATATGTGCCCACTGTTAGTCATTGTTTGTGTTGCATAGTGTGTTTGTAATTTTGAGGGTGGAGCAATGAAGTGAGTTGTGTGTTTGTTTGGGTGTTGATTTTAAATATCAACATTGTTTCTTAAAAATTGCTTTAAATTTACATATTCTAGATTAACCATTGCCATTCTAGATTAACTAAGATTTATTGCACACAAGTGTGTGTGTGTGTGTGTCACATCCTGTTTACCATACCTGTCTCTCATCTCTCCTACTTTTCCTTTCACAATGTTATGCCGACAGACACAGACTCTCATGAGTTTCGCAGAGTGGAATGTTTTTGCTGAATTGGCAAAGTTTCTGTTGAATTTAATGCACCTCAGAAAGAGTTCAAGAGTTCAGCCTGCCCCTAATACATTTTTATCACCTTGATTATACAAATTGAATTAACTTTACAGTGTTTCGGAGAGCGGAGTCTGGGGAGGGGCATTTTAGGACAGAAAGAAAAATATGGCAAGCGTACTGGGAATCGAATAGTGATTGCATTAATTTGCTGTAATAAATCTCATGCTATATAGAGCTATTAAAGGGAGCTTTGGTTTCTGTCAGTTGTCAGGCTAGCCTGTGAGGATGATGTTCTCGTGAAGACACCTTCATCAGAGTGACGGTAAATTACTGTAGGACAACTGGTACTGATTATGTCTCAAGCTTCCAGCATCAATTAAGAGAATCTACTTGAAATGCATTAGATTTTGTACATCGGATATGCGATTGAATAATAGCGAACAGAAGACTAATGACTTCCTTCGCATCAGTCTCACTCACATATAAAATACATTTTGATCTGAAAATGAGATTAGTTTTCTCAAGAGAGTCGCAAGCTCTTTTGCAGGAGAGAGATCTGAATGTAATGGAGTGCTGTTTCACGGTGGTCATTTATAATAGGTCAAACACTGTACAACAGAACTGTACTTGTATTGGAAGCATGCTGGCCTTCTGATGGTTTTATAAAACAATATTATATATTCATATATTTGGGTTCCATTACACTTACTGTAATTTTGCCAAGAATAACGTGTTTCCAGAATCAATAACCTTAGAATAAGATTCATATTATCCAAAAACATTTCAAAGTTAGGGCAAGGGTTGGGCTGGGGATCGAACAACATTATCAGCTTGTCATTTCCCGCTGATTTTAGGGCTAGCTAATTATGGTATAGCGTTAGACAAGTGTAGAGTTAGCAGTTGTTTATCTGCCAGGAATGTTCGTCCGAAAGACCTAACCATTGCAGAAAACTGTCTGCTATTTTAGATTTTCAAAGTAGAACATTCTATATGATTTATATGCTTGTTTCCTTATAGGGACCTCAAAAATGTCCCGTCAAGGTCAAAATGCACTGGTATTATTATACTTGTAGGGTACATCTGGATACATTTCCATTAATATTAGCCATTAATATTTTTTTATTTTACTAAATTTCTGCCCATCTAATTACTGGAGTTACTGGATTACTGGAGACTAAAACAAGGCTGTTTGATTTTGGAGTTTGGAGTGACCTGCTTTAATTATGATAGCATGCAGTTGTCCTCTCCCTGGTTGTCTCCTGTTATTTGTTGCTCCAGCTGGTTACGGAGAGAAGCTAAAGGAGGAGGGTTCTGATTCCCCCAACCACCAATCACCAGCAGCCACTGCCATCTGCTTCACCTGTCCCCTGCAGAGGCACCTACACACACATACACACACAATCATCCCCTGCTAACTCATTAGCAGAGAAACTGATAAAGTTCCTTTAAGGTAAGTCAGTCCACATGGAGGCCATCTTGGCAACACCCCCAGGCAGCTATTTTCTATAATAGTAACAGGGCAGGCAGCAGCTCTTTGCCAAATAATCGCCAAAGCTGTTGCATACAATGATGTTTTGATAATATGTCAAATCACCAATAACTATATAAGCGGACAAGAAAGAAAGTGTGATTCATTTACTGTGCAGATATGAACAGAACAATTCAAAAGCAGATGTACCATGTCACGCCACATGAATTTTACTCATAATGTCTTCAATGCTTCATATGAAGCATAATGCAAGAGACCGGGGGCAACTCATTGGCAAATAGGTGAATGAAAGGGCATTTGGCTGCATGGGGTCTCCAGTTATGATATCAGGGGCTTAGAGGCTTAAAAAAACTATGTGAAAAAGAAGAATCCAGTCTCTTAGGATATTTAACAACAGAATAATGATTTTCTAATGGCACCAGAGAGAGAAAGGTAGAGGTAAGCTGCAAAAAAGGCAATTAAAAAGTAAACAGTTTTATCTGTTGCCACACATACACACACACGGATCAGGTCCTGCCCAGCAAACAGCCTTAAACAACATTCATCTTCACATAAAGCGCAAAACACTGCAAACAATCAGAGAAATGCATTTCCTAGAACGCACAGTGGTGAGAAATGCAAACTCAAACACATTTTATCCACTCCAACGACATATTACAACACTACAAAATAAATTATGTAGAAGAGTCTCAATACAAACTACATAGAAAATCAATTGGCCCCAGCAGCTATGTTCTGAAGCTGAAGAGAGGAGAGCGAGATGCAAACAAGCCAAGAAACCCAGAGGCGGTCTGAAACAGAACACAATGGAAAGCCAAGCGAAACACACTCCATCTTGTTCCACATGAAAGATGCCTCCTAAAGCTAAAGAGAGAGAGAGACCCTCATTAACGGAAAAAGCCAGATATGCACTGGTCCAATCTTTCCCCAAGGAAAAAGGCCGTAAACTCTTAGTAGACTCTCCAGCATTCAGGGATTAATGAAGATTGCGATCTAAGAGTTAAAAGGTTTCACACTTAAACCATGACCTCTTTGCTCTGCCTCAGCTCTCTGCAATTGTGTGCACCTGAACAGATTAGTTACATCAGAGACCAGGGAGTGTTTAAAGGCTTAAAATGAATAGTTCATGCAAAATGGAAATTCTGAAGTAATTCGCTGAAGTAATCCTCATGTCATTGCAAACCAATGTGTACATCTTTTATCAATGGAATAAAGGGGGATCATAAAGAAGGTTCAAGTTGCTCATTTTCATACACTGAAAGCAGATTGTCCCGTCAAAAAAGTAACATAGAAGTAGTCCATATGACTTGTGTACTGTATTTCAAGTGTTCTGAAATCATACAGTCATTTGCTATCAGCAAACAGAAGCTCGGTTTGCTATTGGCTGAAAGTCTTGCCCTCCGTCGCACTGTAGCTCTCTGTAATCTTGATTACACTTTCATATAGTCAAACCGTGCGCATCACAGATGAGCCAATAGTAACAACTTCACTTTTACATGTAGAATCACATTTGGAGGTTAAAAATCATGGCTGTCCAAAAAAATAGTGCAATTAATAAAAATACAGCAATAAAAATTAATAATTAAATTAATTATTAAATTGAATTATTCATTTACTATTCAATTAAGCAGTCTAACAATTTTAGGTTGCAAAAATGTTTCTCTGACATTTACAATGAGCAAAAAAATATTAAAAATGTTCTAGAAATATTCAAAATGTCCAATTTGTATACGTTGTAGTAATGTTATAGCTTGGTAATAAGAACATTATTAAAACATTTATTCTGTAATACTTCTAATATATTCTGTAATATCATGCTAAAAATCATGATTTGGACAAAAAGTAATGTGCACAAATAAAACCATTTCAATGCATGAAAAAAAAATTGATAAAGGATGAAAAGAACTGACAAAGCTATTCTCTGCCATACAAATAAGTGAAATATTCTTGTTAGGAACAGATGGACAAAGAATGAAAGAGAGAGAGAGATAATAATGTGGAAAGACAAAAAGAAGAGGAAGAAATGAAAGTACCAAGACACATAAAAAGAGGGATGGCATGTGTTTAAAACAGGAAAAAACTCATCCAGATGTTGTGATGTCGTGTGACTCTTTGTGTATGAGTGTGATTTATGTAGTCGGACCTATCGTATCTCTCTGCTTCCACCCTACCATCACTCACGCAGGCTGCTGATTGGATGTTTTAATTAGAGGAATTGAAATGCAGCCTATGTCAAGAGTTCATCAGTGTCTGTGTCTATATGAAATGTAATAACTCAACACCATAGAGAGCAGCACTGCCTCCTGTTTTACTATAATTAGCGATACATTAACATTGGGACTCCATTAGCTACAAACAGGAAGGTAATCAACCTGTGAGTAGACAAAAAGCTTGAGGCCATAACAGCCAAAAAAGTGAGTGTACAACAGAAAATACCACAAGACATGGAATTACTATATCACAGACATATAAATCTTGAGACATGCAAGCATTAAAATACAGTAAAATGTATAATTCTGTGAAAATTATGCTAAATGGTATAATTTCTAAATCAATGCATTGACATGTTTATGTAACATTTTAATGTTAAAGACAGCGTAAATTATCTTTTTCAGAAACATTTTTTGTTATGCTAGTTGAAAGTCTCTTCACATTCTGATAGCAATCACTAAGTAAAGTGGTATAAATGTATTTATTTATCTGCTGTGGAAAGCACAGGGCCATAAAGCGTGCGTCCAATCATTGCATTGGGTCTGATTGCTTGCCTCTCCGACACTGCCCAGGCTACTTTTAATTAAATGCATACCTACTAGCAGTCATTCAAAAATAAGCTTTTGTACTTTTTTTGTACACAGTTTTGTCTCTTGCCAGAATGTCCATCAGCTTTAGTCAGTTTCTGTCTCTTTTTATAAGCTTTATTCTGGTGGATCTTTAACCAATTAACTAGCCTATAAACTTGATGACCTTTTCTGACCTCACCAAATTCAAATCACCCCATTCAGTAGCTATTTTTTTGTGTTAAATTGTTGTTCAAATAATCTCATACAAGATCAAATAAAAGGTGAACCCAGCAAGTAACAAACAGACTTAAGCAAACATGGGTATGGTATTCAGGCTATTATGGCACCTTTCTTCAACTTAGTAATCGTATTTTTTTAATCCATTCAGGTCTACAAGACCACACGCTTTTCAAAAATTGGACAACCGCTATGGGATTGAAAAGAATTTTAAAAGTTTCTCCCCGCACATTTCAGACTCTTTTGTGAAGCGAAGCCCGCTTATGCCAACAAGCATCTGGTTTATTTCTAAAGAACATCTACAAAACTGCTGCTGATGCAAGTACTAATCGATTTGATACGGGCAAGAATTTATTCTGCTGGAGAACTCGAATAGCCTTCCTTTCACTCAGCAGACAGCCTGAGCTGGTGCTATTCAGCCCAGTAAAATTACATAAATAATCTATCTACAATTCATCCTTGTTTAACCATGTTGCGAGAAGCTCATTTTAGTCTTCTCAGGGCTTTGGCCACTTTAATTTATTCCACTGCTGGGAATTCATTTAAAAAACTGGAATTTCAGGTAATTTGTGCACATTAGAACGTGACTGAACAGCACGACAATGGTGCTACAGTATGAATCTAGTAGTTGCTGACCCCCGCACAGGGCAATGAGTGACTTAATATTCTGGCTTTCATTATCCTGACATTAAATTATCCTGAGTTTCCCTGACAGCCTCCTTCCCAGAAAATGAGTTCTCAGTTCCCTGTCAATGTAATTGTGAATGAAATATTACCATTAAATTCAACGTTTTTATGAAGCATTTCAAAAAGAGTTGAAGAATCACAGGTTAATAAATCATGCATGCACAACATATGATGTGACGATTTTTAGGGCTTTCAGCTAAAAGGGACAATGTATTCACATAAAGCTTGGATTTTAATAAAATTTCAGAAGTAGGCTTGGCAACACATCACACCTAGTGATGAATTGATTGAAAAAAATGTAATCAATTTCTAATTTAATCTTGGAGGGAGCAATTTCTAAAGGCTGAACAATATGTGTTAAGAGGAAACAGTATCTTCCCAGCTAACAAGGAATGTTCTTAGAATGTTTGCTAATATTCTCTAAACGTTCTCTGAAAATGATCAAACACATTCTTGCAGCAACATTAGTAGAATGTTTTTATATGTATTACATTATATCACACAAGTTGCTAATGGAACATTTTTAAAATGTTACAAAATTTAAAAAAAATGTCTGAATACATTCTTTTAGAAATACTGTTAACACAACATCTAAAAAATAATATTTTGAACATTTTAATGTTTTTACTAGTAATGAAAATGTTAGGGAAACATTCTTACAATCTAAAATTGTTAGCCTAGTTGATTGAGGCTGTCTTGAGGATTCAGGAAACACTTGGTAGAGTCACACCAACAAACTATTTGCAACAACTATTTCCATCAAAAGTATAAATAAATTAATACTAAAAAGCAAGTATTTGCATGTCTTTACAATGTGTTTCTGAACACATTTCTTTTTTGAAGAACATCTAAGCTTTAACTGATATTAAAAAATAAGAAAAAAATCACAAGTATAATAAAAGCAGCCTGTTGTACTTGTATGCTATATTCCCATACAGGAATGTAACAAAACTGAAAATCCCAGAGCTGGTCGTGTGGCTTTTCAGAACTTGTATTGTCTCCAGATGGTCTGTGGGAACACTTACATCTGTCCATCCCAGAGTTTTCTGGTTCTGCAAGGATCTAAACATGAACTAGCGACTAATGTGGTTATATCAGCAATCACTGTATGGTGCTAATGAGAGAGAGATATATAGAGAGAGAGCGTAACTGTTTAGGCTAGTAATGATCAAGCATGGTCAAAATTTGAATTCACAGTTTATACAGGCTGAGAGCGCTTTGAAACCTAATGTGGGTGGCAACTCTGTTGCCAAAAAACCTTGGAAGCATTTCAAGGCACCGGAGGGTATTTTGAAAACTATTTTTAAAAAGTAATCTGGTAAGTAGTGATATGTTAGAGAATGTCTTTCATATATTCAAGCTCTGTGGGCTACTTATCTCTCTCACACATGTTATATCCAACCGGCGCCTTTGAGCAGAGCTGTCATCCAATCCTAAAGGAAGGGCTTGCAGGCTTTTCAAAGTGTCACAAACGTTCGTAGAAGGATACTAAAGAGGGTGCATTCCTGAAGCTCTGCTCTGAGTGACAGCCTACTGGAAGTCCACCGGAAATTCCATGTGAGTGCTTTGGAATTTGTGCTCACGTCATTACAGTTCTCACGTCATTACAGTTCATGCTATCCGTAAAGGCGTGGCCTTTACCACAGGAGCCTCAGCTAAAAGAGAACATTCTTAGAACATTGGCTAATGTTCCCTAAAAGTTCTCTCAAAGTTATCAGAAAATGTTTTTGCAGTAACATTGGTAGAACTTTTTAACATTATAAATCATATTCACTAAAAACTTTATTTTTAGGGTGTCAGTGAAACATTTAAGAAATGTTACAGAATTAAAAAAGTTTGATATTTTTGATATTTTGATAACATTTTTATAACCAAGCAGTAACATTACATAAAACATAAAAAAATGTGAACTTTTATATTAACATTTTTGTTAAAACATTTTGTTCATTCCTTCAAATTCTCCCAAATCAATCACAACCTAATCACTCAATTACTTTTAAGAGAGAACATCTTGTCAATAGTAAAACAAAATTTACCATGATAATAGCAATTTAGGTAAATTATTCAAGACTACTGGTTTTTACCCTTTTCATATTCATTGTAAACAATGAATTATTTACACCTCTTCATAACAAGAAAATGTGATAACATGCAGAGAAATATCACCAGATAATTAGAGAAGAAACAGACTGCATTTTAATTCATTCTTTAACAAATGAATGCAGACTCATACCTGATAAGAGGGAGAGACTCTTCAGTATGACATAACAGGGCCTCGTTCTCTGAATTGACGTAAATTTCTAATCTGAAATAGATTTAAAACGAATTTTAAAGCTGCAACTTTTTTGGGTTAAAAACTATCAAATCAGTTATTGAGCATAACAGAATTAAGCTGATATTGAGCATTAAGTACATAACAGAACAGTGTTCAAAACTGTCCCCAATTCTTGGGTCCAAATGTTTGGGAAATGTCCATTTGGCTTCATTTGACTTCAACATATGAAATAATGTTGTGCAATATTGAGTGTAGAACTGAAAGTGTACCACCAGAAAATACCCATTCACTGTAAGGTTTGCGGCATGTAATTTCCTGTGTCTTAGCAGGAGGTGGCACTCGCAGTGCCTTCCTGTGCACTTGTGTTTAAATTTGCTTACTCATTTTCATTCACTTGAATATGTCATGTAAACATTCAAGAAGAAAGAAGAGCAGATGTGGTCAGTTTATTATAGTTGATGTGTTTAGAAAATGTATTACCTTGTTTCTAAAAAAACAGCCTATTGGCATTAGCTAAAACACACTTAAACTAGCACAATTTTTTACAAGATCCTGCACTAATTATCACATGTTTTCCAGATGCAAACTAGTAAGCTCAAATCCATGAAAACAAAACTCCTACATTTATTGGCTAATAACAGACCTCTGTGTTTCCGGCAGTGTGAATTAGAATCAGTCAGTCATATGGTTTAAAAATAGCCTTTTTCATAGGGGAGAGCCTAGACATGAACTCAGAATTACAGACCACTCTCCCAGCTCACATATGGCTTAGCATATGGGCATCTCTACAACAACAGATCCCTTGAGTGAATGTTGCCCGTTGGCACCGATCAAGGACCAGGTCCCACAAGTCATGACCTTCTCCATTATGACAAACAAAAAACTGTTTTGTAGGTCATCCGGAAGGTCAGCCATGTCAAGAGCATATGCATGCAAGAGTCCCGACCAACTGTCGTTCAATGTTTCTTTTGACTTCACAAACAAGCACAAATAAAGTTGTTGAATATGCAGTTGAAGCCTGAAGCATTAAGACTGATTAATTCAAAATAATGCCACATAATCCAGACATCGTTTCTCCGCAGGCAGTAGAAATGTGCAGTTTGACATAAGAAAGAAATAATATATTCTACAAAGCTATTGATATACACACATATAGTGTGCATTTTATAATTTGCATATTTTGGTATATTAGATGTAACTTAGAAACGCTGAGGGGACTCAATGGTCCTGGGCTTAAAAAATGCAGGAGAATGTTCACTTTGTTTAAGTGTCTAATCTAAAAATGTAAAAATTGCTTGATAAAATGTGTCAGTTTTCGCCAGGAGCACAAATATCAAAGGTTTCAATTTAGTGATTTTCAATGTTGTGCAAGGTGTATTCTGTTAAACAAAGATCTACACTGAATGATTCATATTTCAGTGATTCAACACCTCAGCAACAGAACTGAAATTGTTCTGTCATATTACAGTTTTTCTCTATTGATTTTACACATTTCTTGAAATTGAGGCCAATGCACTCAAAATAATTAACACAGCCCAACAGACTCTTAATTTACAAAAACTTCATAATGAAGTACTGCACTGTTCTCCACACTAATATTTGGTAACTGTGCCTTTTCAAATGTAAGACCTCTTGTACTTAATCAATCTTTTGTGCAATCTTTTGAATGTTCAAAATACCAATCTGTGATTACTGCATGTTGAGTTATACCAACTGTACAACCCTACACTACAGGATGTTGGGCAAATCCTTATGCAACTATATAAACCTCTGCTCTAACCCAAACAAACCTTCAGAGCATTTCGATCAGTCTCGTCTGATTATTACGATCAGACTGTTGCAATCAGAAATTCTGATTGCAATTCTGATTATCTGAAATTCTGATTATCTGAGGTAAACTGGTACACAGAAAATGGTGAAGCATATGATTTTAACATCACCAGCAGTGTATGGTAGGATGTCCACATTGATTTATAAATAAAATGCTAGCTCCAGGCAAAGATTAAATCTGTTGCTTGGTGACATGCTTGGTAGATATATCAGCCTTCGAGACCTGGAACAAACCTTTCTCATGCGTATATCATTTCCTCAAAAATCCGTGTGCATAGGACCCTGAAAATGAAGGTATTACTTCCTTCCCAGTAAGTATATTATGTGCTTTGGTGCAAGAAAAGAAACTCAGAATAAAGCTTCAGCTCTCTTTAATCAAGACATCTTCCTTTCTCTCAAACACAGAGTTTGAGTCTAAAAGGAGCTCAGGAAAAACAAGACTCTATATTGCTGAAAAGAAAATGAGCTTGCTATAAATTCCTGGAAAAATCTCTTCAGGTGATAACAATCAATAGAATAATATTAGTGTAATCTGGCCCGTCGTAAAATGCTAGACTAGAATATTACTTTTTTACTTTAGTATTGATCTGCCTGTGTGTCTGTTATGACACACAATCATATTCTTCATAATAGTTTTCAATTAAAAACATATTGAAGAAAGAAAAGTTACTGTTGCTCATATTTTCTTTTCTCTGTTATTATGTGCTGTTCAAAATCTTTGAATACGTTTTGAAATTTCAGACTTGTACCTTCAGATTTACAGTTCTTAAAATTAAAACAGTTTTTTTCATGGAATGAATAAAAAATGTCTTGCAAAAGGGCACAATTCACGTGAAAGGCCTTTTCACAGAGAACTCAGATGAAAGACGAAAACTCAGTTTGTGGCAAAAGCGAAATGAAAAAGAATTCTAGTCATTCGAGTGCAGATACAAGTCATGTAAATGTACACATTTCACTTACTTTAAAGCATGATGTAGAAATACAGTATATTTTAGTACAAGTAATCGTTGATGAAATATAACGGAGCCCAAATCCAAAGGGATTCAGGATTTGTAATGAACAGATAGATTTGAAGCTTTACTAACTGTGTAAATGTGTTAACCAGATTTCGTCACAGGTTAAAATACACCTCTTTTGTAATAAAACAAATGATAAAAATAAAAACGCAGCCTCTAAGCACCAGAAAAGCCCTTAACTGATCTTTTCTGAAGTGCTTTTCCACCTGCGTTTAAAGGAGAAATACCATTTTACCAAAAGTAAGGAGACACAGAGATACCTTGACCTTCGAGTGGCATTACAATGGCTGCTATAGATCTCCTACTGTGGAAACTCTGTTGAGGAAATGAAATTGAGCAATGAGCTAAATCTTGTAATAGGATTCAGCCATACCTTAACGTTACAATGGCTCTCTCCCGGGGCGATGGTCCGCCGTACCGGTGAGAAAAATGGAGAGTGCGCCGCACCAGCAGTATCATTAATCACTTTAACTTCCGTGTTTACCTTTCCTGGTTTGTTTCAATTACTCTTAGCGGGTTCCAACTTCATGAGCCATGTTACTGTTTTCCCAGAGTTAAGAAAACTATTTTCTGCTTAAATCATTTAGCAGAGGAGGATAAACATTTGGTGTCTACCCCGTTAACAGGGTATCAAAGCATTCTTGCAGTAACATTAGTAGAATATTTTTCTAATGTTATATATAATATCAGAAATTTTATTCTTAAGCAGTTAGTGGAACATTTTAAAAACGTTACAGAATAAAATTCCTACATAATTGTAAAATGTTACAGAATTATAAAATTGTTCTTATAATCAACCAATAACATTAATACAATGTCTAAAAAAACTTTTTTAGATTTTGAGACTTTTAGACTTTTTGACATTTTGAGCATTCCTAAATAATGTTTTTGTTACTAAATGAAAACATTATGGGGTAATGACCATTGTGTAACGTTAAATATAAGGAAATAAACAGTATTACTGGCATTTTAAGTTTGAATGCCTCCTGACCTGAAAAAATTCAATGAGCAGCAAGATGCCAAGAAACTAGAAAAAAGAACTTGTAAAGACAAATCATCTGCCAGCTTGTGGGAACGTATGGCTGACTGTTGTTTTCCGACGGGGCGGGTGGCTGGAGGAATCTAAACTGGGTTGACTTTAGATATGATCCTTTTGAAGTGGCTTCAAAGCTAATTAAAAAAAGATAAAGTGTGACACTTCACAACATCATTAAAAAAGAGTCAAACCTGTTGGAGAGGAAAAGTGATATCAAATATGATTTTTCGAATGATCCGAAAGGTAGCATCATTAGTGTGTCTTTGTGGACTGAGTTCTCCCCAGTTTACTCCAACTTTTTTATTTGCTTTTCATTCCTTTATATAGAAAAATGTTGTGCAAGGGGAAAGTATTAGAGGAAGAAATGGAAGAGAATCAGGAGCCTGGGAACTAACAGCTCATATGTTTCAGCACTTGCGAGCACTTATACTACCCGCTGTGTCACAGCTCGAACAATTTTTACTTAGTCGCTGAAAATATATCTCAAGGCAATTTGATGGAAGGCTACTGCTTTGCCCATTATTCTCTTGTACCTGCTTATTTCTGTTACTATACAGGGTTTCAGTACAAAATAAAATTGAACAAGATGCATTTGACCTTTAAAGCTAATTCTTTCTAGCAATTAACAGTTTCTATACAAGGGTCATTCCTGTTATGCAATTCCTGTTTTGATGTCTGTAACATGAAAGAAATGAATATGCTTGTGTTGAAATTCTAGTGGAAAAATCTATAAAATGGTAAGATCAGACTTAGATATATGCCCTCGACTATCTCAGGCATTTACACATAATTATTGTTTCATTATTCAAACAATGGCAAACAAACAAAGTTTTTAAGATTATACTGAATTAATTTTTTTTAGAAATGAGAATTATTTAGAAATTGTGATGTTATCATATTAAACACAGCTCTTGTTTGTGCTCTTGGTTTTCCCACCAAAAATAATATCACTTCCACTAGAATGTTATTAAGGACCTGGAAAAATCTGGAAAAATCTACAAAATGATTATCAATTAAAACAATATTTTGAACGTGAAAGCATTTCATTATAATATTGTAATGAAAAAATAATAGGATACTGTATTCAATCTAATAAAGTGTGTTTAATAACCTTCTCAATATATTAAGACATATATGCGACAAGGACATGAAAATATACTGCATAACAGGACTGACCCACATCTGTAATGTCATATACTGACAATCTTTCTTTGTTTCAGAGCAGGGCTCCTGCAGCCATCACACTGGCATGATATCTGACATAAAGAAATGGCTGCATATCTTGAGGAAATGGCTCTGGATCTGAGAAAACCCCCTTACTTCAGAGGTTTGGAAATTTCATAAGACCAGAGCAAAACCGATTCCAGCGAGTCAACAGCATTATTGAAAATGAAGGAAGCAGATAATGTGGAGGGGAGGCCACAGTTAAATAGGACACTTTCTGTTGTGACAGCGTATTTGCAAACAGAATTTCTGAGAAATGCAAACTAAAGGTGCATTAAATTTGAGCATGTGACACCTCCTCTGAGATTTAGGTGGATTGCAGGCCTTATTCACGCTCTGTCAGCAGAAAATTTTCTTTTTGACATTAAATTCTGACACATTGTGTTTCTGAGTGGTTTAAAGAAGCTAGTCTTTTGCCATTAGAGAGATCCACAGTGTCACCAGATGTGACTGCCAGCTCCCTGGCAGCTTCAACAGCCATATAATAACCAGCATGCGCACCATATGAAAAGAGCTATAATCTATAATTCATCCTTGCTTCCTCAAATCTATAATTCTTCCTTGCTCCTTCCCTCAGATGAAGAGCAATGAAAACCAAACAACTTCCTCGCACAATACGCAATTAGGAGGAAATCAATTCACCCTGCCACATATTCACTGATGTATTGTATGATTATGCTAATTGGAGAATTATGGAAAGATCAGAACGGCTATAATGTTTCAGAGCAGTTAATGAGGAGCATGATTTCGGAAATAGATCACACTTTCATCAGAGCATCTTGTCTTTTATGTTCTCTCTGATATTAGGTGGCATACTAAAAGACCTGTGGTAAACACTTTATAAATCAGCCTTTAATAGGTTTCAATGGTTTGACATGGAGTTCATGTTCCTCTCTTTTTGGCATTTTGTGTACGCGTGTGTGATGAGTGGCACTATCAGCAGAGCTTTATACAGTCTTCCTGTCCCACTAGATTGGCACGTCCCATTGCACATTTCAAAGGCATGTATGTGACATGTCTCCTTAATCTAACACCCTTGTTCAACTCATCAGCTCATAGAGGGGGATTCAAATATAGTATGTAAGACATGTAAAATGCACTGGGGCTTTATCAGGGCCTTCAGAGCCATTATATAATAATCATGTAATATATACAGAGGTTTTAGAAGATCTGCTCTCTGATACAGTGTGTAAATGAGAGATAACCAGGGCTATATTTGTAATAGTATACTAGCATATATATTATATATTATCTATATTATACGCAATATAGGCACAGATTTAGGCTTAAGAAAATTTTTTGTGACATTTCTTTTTTATACTTTTTTATCTTTTATTTATTATTATCTGTAAGAAATGTGTGCTTCGGATATTCACATCTTTAGATCCACTGGCATTCCGTTTTTGGTGTCTTACTTTCGGTTGGTTAGTTTAGTTAGTTTAGGGTTTATGGCTCTGTTAAAAGTGAAAAATACTACAAAGTAGTTTCTGGTATTGTATTTATTCCCAAACTGAGATCCACCATTTAGAGAAATCCTTCTTACAAATAGCGTTTTTCAGTTTTTTAAAATGATTTGCTCTAAATTTAACGTGTTTTGATTAATGTTAGCTTTTTTGTTTAAAGGCTAAGAATTTTTCGAGTTTTATTTCTATATAATGCAATTTTAAATTAAAATGTAGAAGTTCATTTTAATATAAATTGTTTTTAAACATTTTATTGGTGAGGGAATGTCAGGTTATGTACACTCTGTTGAAGAAGTATAAGCCACATCCAGTCACATGGTATTCACCTCTGCCTCTCTCTAGTGTGAAACCCCTGACAGAGATTTATCGCCATCTGATAGTACTCTCACCTCGCACACACACATATACACCAACACTGTCACATGTGGGTATTCGACAATGTCACCCCATCCTTTAAATCAACAACACAGGTGTATAAAAGTGCATTTTCACGACAAGGTGATATCTTTCTCCTTTGATTGTAATTGTTACTTTGTACGCGCGAGCTCTTTGAAGCTGCGCTAATGAGCTAACTTCCATCAAATGGAGAGGAGCGACGCTCTACTGTAATAGACTTCAGAACTCCTCTAATTCCCTTTCTCATTAGCATGCATGAGGCTGATGTTCTCTACTGTAATCAGATAATGGAGTTTGTGTTTACTGCTTTAAAGCTACGATGACTTAGACAGGCGAGCTGGATGATTAGAAGTAAAGAAGAGAACAGCTGAGTGGCATTTTGAATTGGTTTGTTTCGCAACCTGACAGGTGACAAATGAAGTGTACGGACTTGAGAAACAGACGCGCTGAATTCAAACCCGCATGGGTTTTTTTGGCTGTTGCCACCGTATGAGCGCCAGGACTGTTTACTGTGGGGGCTGGTTGCATTGTTTGCAAAATATGATTTGGAAACTGCCATTTTCATTTGCGCTAGATGTCAACCCTGCTGCGCTTTTAACCATTGGTACCGCTAATGTACGGGACTCCCTCTGAGCCAATTAGAGTGGTTTTACTTTGCAAAGAAGCCACATCACAGCAACAAATATACAGTGTTTACACAGACGTTATATTGCAGTGTAGATACGGCCTAATGTATTTACACAGGATTTGAAATTGGGAAAAACAAAGCATCACACGCTCAATTATTGAGTCAAGCTCGCGAAAGATCAGAAACTGCCTGATTGACAAGTGTCAAGTGCCTTTTGGTCATTTGATTAAAGCTTTATTTTAGAATTGTGGAATTGTTCTGATTGGTTCATACATTGGGGATCCTGCTAGCGGATTGGTCCCTATCAGTAAAGCCTGCCCCCACATTTAATTCTTATCCTAATCATCATTATAAAATTTAAAATTACACTGGATTTACATGTACTAAATGACAAAATTCAACAATGAAAGGTTGCAGTAGCACAATAAAAAGGAAACAGAGCTAAACTTCACAGAATAACATCATTATATGTCTTCATTAACTCCCAATACAAGCTTGCGTGTGACATATTACTGCTTGTGGAAGGCCACCTAAGATTTGCAATGACTGGAACTTGACCTCAAAGAAGACAGTCTATTCTTTTGGTCTACCTACCAGCTGGTACAGTCAAACGCTTCGTCTGATTGGTCTTCTCTTTGGAGACAGTCGGTCTGTCAGTCATTTACTGACTGATCGACCATCACCGCAAAAACCCATCCACATCTCAGCCCTTTCTCACACATACCCGTACAGAAATAGCAAAGCTGTCATTCCATCAGGCCGGAGCTGGGACGCAACATATCGATATGCCATGGCCCTTTCACAGGAGATATGTCAAAACAAACCGTCACTCACTGCACTGACAAGACACACTGGCAGGAAGGAAGCCATGAGAGACCCCAAATGCCCAACTCCCCACAGAGACTTCCTGTCATATCACAACAACTAATGATCACAGGCCTAGACAGGTCTCACACAGCACAAAAAAAACCAAACTGGCAACACACAAATAATATGCTTCACTCATCTTCATTAAACAAAACAATACAACAGGGTATTAGGACCGGAATATGTATAGACCACCAGCATTGGGGAATATGTTAACATTCCTCAAAACTTTACAGCATTTACTGACACAAAAGCTGTACTTGTAGCTCAACTGGTAGAGCATTGCATTAGCAGCGCAAAAAGTCATGGGACTGATTCTCAGGGACTGGGAACACATACTGATAAAATAAAAAATGTACCTAGAATGTACTGCAAGTCGCTTTAGATAAAAGTGTCTGCCAAATGCATAAATGTAATAGCTGCTAGGGTGGTTGCTAGTTGACTGCTGATTGGCCCATGTCAAAACAGCCCAGCCCCAAGTGGTTGTTTTGTACAAGAAGAAAAAGTACAAAAGTCTTCTGAGCACAAGAAAATACAAGTCCGCTGAGCACAAGAGAAACAAATATTGTTTGAGCACAAAAAAGTCTTGTTGGCACAAATTGCTTTGATTTCATGTAACTTTTTAATTTACCATTTAACACTTCCATTGCCATTTGCATTACAAAGCCAACTCCATTTTTCAGTTAAAATAGAATGCAAATATAAATATTTTATAAACTATAGACTGTTGCAGATCAAGCTGGTATATAAAGATATTCGAATGAAATGTCATTCAATGCTTTCTGTAGCACTTCACATGGATGTCATAGACTTAAAGGCATTTAATCCAGACCTTATGATCAAACTGTTCTCAGAACAGCTGAACACCTCAAATAAGAGATACCTGTCCATAATGCTTATTTCTGCTTTGAGAAAGTAGTGCATGATAGTGCCTGAAGACTTTCTGAAAAAGATATACTTACAAGTGTAAAATGGCTTGCAAGAAATGTCCTCATTACTACAGAAACTGAAGGAGACATTGCTTTAAGATTTTCACATTTGATTTAACTGTGCTAATAATAAGAAATGTTTATTGAGGTCCAAATGAGAACATTAGAATGATTTCTTAAAGATGAGGTAGTTATGTCATAGTAGACTGGAGTACCACTAATTTCTTAGGTGTTCTCTTTCTTACTTACTTAAGAATAATGTTTTTGATATATGATATACAACGTCAAAAAACAAACGTCACTGCAAAAACATTATTTGATAACGCTGAGAAAACTTTTATTGAACATTAGCCATCGTTTTAAGAATGTTCCCTCTTAGCTGGGGCCCATCCAGGTGTAAAAAAGGCCCCCTAATTGGGAAACACCCGACTAGTAAAATAATGTGATTTCTAACTCTTGTAAATTTTTCAACAACAAACGCAAGAGTTTTTTTTACTTATATATGATCACACAAGGCTGAACCTTGCATGATGTCATAATGGTGGTGAACGACCATTTCATTTCACTCCATCAGAAGAAAAAAGATGTGAGAAGAAGAAAGCAAACACATTTAGCAGCCGAATCACCTCAACATGCCGTTATGATGCTGAGAACTGTAAACGGTAAACACATTGATAAAACCATTTCTTTAATAACACTTGTTTGTCAAAATGCCACCCAGAGGCAGTTTCCATTATCACACTTTCAACACTTTATGAACCATCTTTAAATACAACCCACGTACGGTGCGCTGCCCGAGAGCGAGCAAGTCCTGTGCTCTCCCTCACCGCCTCCCACCCCCCCACTCTCTCATAATGATTTAAAAACACACTGTTCATCTTCACGGGAAAACAACTGATGTCTTCAGCGGGCGCAATAACAGATTTTAACTTCGAGAAAACAAAGTTTCGTGGGTTTTTTGTTCCATTCAAAATGACATGAAAAACTCTGTCATCTTGTGGAAATGGCCTTCATTTTTTGCTTTGTCCGCTTGATATGAAACACTCATGAAGTATCATGAAAAAGGCCTCAAGACTTTCCTGGAGGAGGATGTTTATGAGGGCATTGGTCTCACTCAAGTAGCGCTTATGCATGAAAAGTCACTGAGTATCGCACTTTCATATTATTGTCTTTTTTCATTGTTATTATGTGTGTATCAGTCACATTAGGTTTTTTTTTTAAAAAAATAAATCTATGTTTTTGGTTTTTCCCAAATATTTTATTGCGGTGGAACTGTCCGGGCAATTCGACCAATCAGATCCTTCCGGCTATGACAGGATTTCTTTTTCCATAGAATGAGTCTGATGACAGGAGATAAATAGTAAAAGGACTTCAACATGCTTTTAGCGGTAACTTACATTATATTATCTGCATATTTGGGTATCACGAGCGAACCATCCTCATTTGTCATATGCTGACAGGCCTGTAGGCTCCCCAAAGCTAAATGCATTATTAATATTCCTTCCTGCTTGATAGATTCAATAAGACTGCAAATCGGAGAAACAAGAGAGACAGTGATATCTTCAAAACACAAAGACAAAAAAGACTTTTAGTCACAGATGACATGGTGTCACAGGTCAAAGAGAAGATCTATGGTTTTAGTTATGACACAATTAACTTACAAAACCACAAGGAAAAACTGATTTTTTGGAACGTCTGAAAAAAGTGAGTGGTGTTTGCCTGTGCAAAACACCTCAACATGATGTCTGGGCGTTGTGGGTGGTTACCAGGGCATTGATATGCAGTTGCTACGGTGATGGTCATAGTATGGTTGATGACTGGCCAAAGTCGAAAAGTCTTCATGATATTGTAAAATCCTGAAAGAACAACAAACAAAAACAAATAAATACAAACTCCATCTGGGTTCCAATCTATTGTACCTGATTCAGAATAAAGAAATTTCCCTTCTGAGACACTGCGACACAATAAGACAGGCTGTTAGGCACAAGAAATGTTTCCATCACATACCGGCTTGAGAAGGAAATGGAGAATAACATTTACGGTAATGTTTCACAGACGATGAGCCAAGAAACAACAAGGTGTGCTTTGGGTATGCATTCTCACTGTTTATACTGGCAACTCAAAACTAATTAACTCATTTTGCAGTGAAGCCTCTCGCAGCCTGCCTATTCAAATTCAATTAGAAGCAGAATTACTCAGAATAATCGTAACTGGCAAAACCTCTCTGGTATTTGATTTATTTAGCTTGATTCTGAGCAAATTTCCATTTTCTTCCTTAACTGTCCTTCGGCTTACTGTTCCCCTTTGTTGAAAAATAAAAGTGCGTGCATTCCAGAGTAGCTATTATTGGAACACTATTTATACTGCTGGTATTTGAGAGCAGCTAATGGAAATATGCAAGCTGTCGTATGTCGCATAGCAAAAACATGGCACTCAAATTAGCGGAGGCATATTTATTGTATTCACAGTAACAAACACACACTAAACAACAGCAACAACAACAAAAACAACACTAAAAACACAAGAGTTAAAAAAAGGTTTTTCCATTCATAAATGTGTAATGCAGTACTGTGCAAGTATAAATTAAATGCTTATGTATTTATTCTTTATTAGGGTAATGGAAGCAATAATGCATGCATGGCGTTTTAAAGAATACATTAAATTTATAAATATTAACATATAAAGGTGCACTCATCTATTTACCTTGTTTATAAAGTTGTTAATACAGAAATGAATAATACTTTTAAAAAATGCTCTCAAAAGAGTTTTCTAAATGAATAAATGTAATGTAACATTAAAAGTATATTTAAAATGATTAGATTTACCTGTTACCTGTCTGTCAACCTTGAAATATGATCTTCTAAAAACCTCCATTCCAATCATGCACTGCATGCACTCGCTGCATGTTTGCACATTGTTGGCACATGGACCCCAGAGATTTTACAGTGGCGCCGGGCAGTTCATGTAGCGCTCATCAGCAAGCGTGGGAAAACAAACCGGGATGTAAGCCTTTCCTTCACAAACCTTTGAGATGGGGTCAGAATCGATGTTCTTGCAGCACTTCTTGTACCTTCCTATTGAACTGGACACAGCAGACAATGGTATTGGCAGTTCCGATCGATCATTCGGAGTCAGGAAGTAACAAACTTTCCCATCAGCTGAGAAAGGTCTCTCTGGAATGAACTTGTGAATTATAGTAGGCGTCAATTAACATGCTAAATTCTCAATTATACACATCTGCAAATTTAGTAAAGGTTTGAACCCGTGTGAAATTCATTTCATGCATGAATGACAAGCAACTCTGCTTTTCGCAAGCTGTTAGATGCTAATGTCTTGTGGATTTACAGCGAATTGAATACAGTAGTGAATAGTGCATAAGCCTACGCTTTTATTCAGCTTTAAAGCCCTCGAGCAAAGCTCATAAAAGATATCTTTTTATTTTTTTACTTTATGACTTTTTTGCCTTTATAGGATGGTGTAAAGAGACAGCAAAGAGATTGGGGCATGTTGCAAGCCAGATTTGAACCTGCAGCCTTGTGTGCACATGCACTATCCACTGCACCACAGCACTGACACACAAAAGTACTATGTATTATAGTACTATGTATTAAGTACTATGTATTATGTGATATATTATTTAAATAATAATACATCACAACATCAGTGATTGCATGATAAAGTAAAGCAAACCAAAGCCTGTTAGGTGCTAATATTTGGGTGCTTTTATATATATTTTGTGTTTACACTACAAATGCAGAGCGATTTTGACTTTCTGGACTGCCTCCTATTATGTTAGTGATTGGATCAAAAAACATTTAGAACCACGGTTACTTATATTTAGCTCCGGTTTGTAATTGGATCACCTGAAACATATCTTAACACCAGATGTAAAAGGAATCACAGATTCATTCAAACCTGAAATACCACTATTTGTTCTCCATTTCCTTCAAGCCACTGTTTTTTATAATGACTCACTCTGTGCAGGTCTGTTTGTGTTGCTTGGCATGTGGGTGGATATACATTTTCATGGGTACAATTTATCATGACACTTGATGCTTGGATTCTCTTCCATCGAGGTCATGTTGTTGTCTCAGGTCTGAGAAAGTAACCTCCATTGTTTCCCCACTAAATGCATTTCCATTCAGTCAGGTAGAAAACTGAGCTCAGATGTGACAGGAAAAGATGCAACTAGCAGTTCTAAATTGCTTGACTTTTCAGGCATCCTACAATTGTGACAACTTCCTGTCCTCCCTCTTTTCCTCTCTCTCCCAATGGTACTCCAACTGGTCCCATGATATGTGTCATTATATTGTCTATTAAACATGTCATCACAATTACAGCACCATAGCAGCCCATCTCTTTGGTTATCATTGAAGCATATCCACTATAAGCATGTGTGATTAGGTCCCTCAGCTCAGCAAACACTACCAACTGTGTCATATTCGGTTGCCGTTAGCATTAGTCTCCAAGGACACGGGCTGCCCACATCTTTTAAAGCAGACATGTATTCATTTTAAACAATTAGCCATCTATCTTCAGTTGCATACCAAAATAGACTGAGTGGAGTTAATCAAACAAAAGTTTTGTGAAGTGTTTTTGGTATTTTGGAAACTGTAATTTGGTGCCTAGACTTAGCACTTAGACATTTGGTGCTCCCGGAAGGAGCAGCGTCCGGCAGACCAATGAACTGCTTTAATGTGGAACATTTCAAGCAAAAGGGAAGAGAAAAATTTTCCCCAGGGATTTCATGGATCATGAAAGTAGTTTGTTCCGGCTAAGCACTTTAATTAATTAATGATTAATTAGTGTTTATTTAACACTGGATTGAATCTAGATTTGGAAGTGAGGCCCTCTCATTGATTTTTATAACTCTTGGCCGTGAACGTGTATGTGTGTGTGAGGGAGAGAAAGAGAGAAATGAGAAGAAGCATATTATTTGACTTGTGTGAAAAAGTAATCCCAACATTTGTATCATTTAACCAGATTAAGTTTGTAAATGGAATGCCTGTAATCAGTTTAAGATGTTGATGGCGTTGCACTATAGAAACAGCAGTAATCTTAGACATATCATGCATTTTGTCTCTAAATATTACATTGTAACAGTGGCTGTGTATCCTCAAAGTTCTGATAATCACTATCATTATCTGTCACTATGGCTACAAGCATTACTTAAGGACTCGTATTATTATTTGTAGAAGTTGTAGAAGTGGTTTGACTTTGGATGCATGTTCATACAGTCGTAAATATATGAGTCACCTTTTTTGTATTTTTTATGACTGTTTTCAGTTGTTTTTTTCCAATTCAGTATAGTTTTTGACCCTTATAATACCACCACAAAGTGTTCCATCTGCGTATGAGGACAAACACAACACCAGTTTATCAGAGACTTACCAAAACAGTACCAAAAAGTTTTTCAAAGTTTTATTGTCAAACTCAACACAGTTGCAGTACTTGCGGACAATAAACGGTGCTATAAATGCGCCATTGCTGCTACATTTAGCAGTAAATCGTGACTGATATGAGTCTGGCATCTCTGGGACATTTATAATGCAGCAGTATGGAAAAATTGTCACTGGATTTGTCAACGTTTACACGGTCTGTGACAGAATCTTGAAGAGTAGAATAAACCAATGCAAGGCATAAAGCACAGTGTATTTTTTCAATATGCAGTTACTAAAAATATAGCTTTTAACTGCTAGTTTTCCTCACAGAAACTAAAACTAGATCATTTTAGTTGATGATAACCCTGATGAATGGAACCACCGCTGCCTTCTCAACAGACACGTGCTGCCCTAAGGGTCCAGCAAAACATCAGTCAGCTAGAGGTCTAAGTGTCTAGAGTCCCCTTTGATTCATGAAGTGTGTGTGTGTGCGTGCACACCTATGTAATTACACTCCCTCAAACTTCAAAACAGCCTGTTATTTGCAACGAAAAAGGGAAATATATAAATAAATAAGACTTGCAATTAAATGTTACTTCTAAAAAGTTATTTTTAGAGGACATGAGAGGAAATGCAAATTGTGTTTGAGTCTCGCAATTGTATTTTTTTAAATCCAGTTATCCCTTTGAGGATAAGTACTGAAAGTGAGATGACAGCATGCTGGCAGCTATTAGAACATCATATCAGAAGAGTTCCTCACTGCTGTGTGACACCACCTACTGTGATCGAATTAAACCATAATGAGTTGAAATCTTCTTTGCTTTTATTTAGGTTATGAGTCACCTGCATCGCAACACTCGTGTGAAGGAATGCCCTAATACTCTGTCTGAGCCAGGTGCAACGTGTTAGGCTGCAAGCGAGTAAGCTTTTATGCACTGACAGCGATGACATCGCTGGAGGTTGCTGATTTGCTGTATGTCGGGTGCTGCTTATTAGCTGTCTACCTCTACTGTATCAGGCAGCAGATCACTCTCTACATCCCTATTGGTCATTTGCCACATCCATCAATGTTCATTCGCATATGTTGAGCTCTTACCTTTGACTTCAGGTCAGTTTGCTACTCCAAATTGCTTTACTGTAAGTGTGAACAAAGTGAAATTTTGTCTTAACCAGCCATGATTTTTTTATGTTTTTGTGGTGTCATGCTGGGCAGCTCCACCCATTGGGAATCGGTGCATCTCATTGGTCAAAACACACAGCTGCACATTAAATGTCAAATAAGCTCTGAATGATAGTAATTATGTTACTTCACACAGAGTTATGACTTACAGTATTTACAACAAAAAATTACTAAGAAACTTGCTGTCACACCTGATTAAAAACATAATGCAACCGGAGTGATTATTTAGCCGTGAACACAAATGAATGGTTTTTATATCAGTTAACTTTCATCCCGTCCTCAACCTGTAAACCTCAGTGTATCTTACGCTTTGATAACAAATAGAAACACTGTGGGAACAGGAGGGTGGGTTGCTTGAAGGCATTACAGAAGGAAAAAGACAGAGAAAAAAAATTACAAATTGGATTGCCATCTCTTCTCTGCACAAATGAAAGATGGAGTGGCGGCCACTAATGTCCTTCGACAGCTAAAGGGGAATTACTGCCAGCTTGAATTTTCTCAATTGTAATGCTGCTGTTTGTTCTGATTTGATGCCAAATACCCTCTTTTCATATTTGCTGGAAGCCGCTAATTCAATCCAGCATCAACAAACACTACAACAGCACTGTTACTATCACAATAATGCCAAGCTATACAGCGTCATGTGCTTATGTCTGCCTGCTGCACAGAACATGGATTTACTGTACATTGATAACCATTATAAAAAACACATGCTGTTAAATTAATCCGCTTCTGTTCATGCCGGATAAGTTTACAGTACTTACATTATGTCTATATTAAAGATGTCCATCAGAATTCTTAATCAAATGAATAACATGACGTTGATTAATTAGTCAATCAAATTAATAGCAATTAATCCCACATTAATTCTTGCAAAGATAAGCCTCTAAATAAAAAAAAAACTAAAGTAAAAGACATTACATTACTGTGGCAGACAAAAAGCTTTATACTACATACACATTACATGATGTGGCACATGCAGATTTGTGTATTTGGCAGTTGCGCCATTAATCGCATCAAATTAACACATTAAATGACATCCCTGGCAAAATTATAAACCGCACACGTCACGCTCGTTAGCAGCCTAACATTAAATATGTTTGGATCTCTGCGCTCAACTATTCCATTAATTGAGCATTTTAAGTATAGTTACAGTACATTTGAAGTGAACTTATTTGCGCTCATGAGATAAAAAGGATTGTTAAATTAGGCTGCACTGCATACGTCAAATAGCGAGAGAATTGTTTGAGACTACAATAACTAATTGAATGCTCTTTGACAGCCAATCAAACAAAAATAGTTTTAATGAAGTAGGTGCACCAATAAATGTGTATTAGAAGCTTGCAGAAGGGGTTGGCGTTATTGTGTATGATGACAGCTAATTTAGATAACATCCCTTGAAAAATCTCTGCTTGCAAGAGAAATGTCAAAAGCGCTATCGCCAAGCTCTCGTTTGAAGTTAAATAAATATGTTAGTTCTGATGCTGGATTCAATTTAATTAGATCAGCCGATGCCGAGTTGGTTTTAATAATGAAGATTACAAGCCCTTTTCACCAACTCCCCACAAAAAAAGGGAAAAAATTATCCAAGACTTGACTATTCCTTCCCAGATGTCAGAAGAGAGAGAGAGAGAGAGAGGGAGAAAGAGAGAACTCTGACTGAAGGGGACAAAGTAAGGACACAATCTGCTGAGACTCGCACAATTGCCCCAAGAGAGGTATCATAAACGGCAATAACAAATAACAACCGCACACATACACAGATGCAGATACAAACACTCTTGAATGCACTAAACCTTGAGGACATAATCCCCAGTTCTCAATTTGCAATTAGAACAGAAATCCAGTAATATAAGCAAACATACGATTCATCTAACTTTAATAGACGCACCGCACACTCGCACACAGACCACACAGTGCACAGCGGTGGGTGAGAGTTGAGTTTATTTTTCTTCGGTCACATGCAATGTGTTACAGTGTGAACGGCAGCTGAATTCATGCAGGAAATCGTGAAGAATGGCAGCTTTTACTTTCACGGTATGATCTCACTTAATCAGGAAGCTGGAAGAGAGAAAGAGAGACACAAGGGGGAGAAAAATAAATGAGAAATGATAAAAGTGTTCGCTGGCTGGAAGTGACAACATCATAGGATTATTATGAGACAATTTCAAAAGGTCACGCACTTGAGTTGCTAGTCTTACCATTAGCTAACATAATTTTCACTGCTGTACATACACTTTATTTGTTTTATTAGCTCATTAACTCAGATTCTGCATGGCCTGATCAAATATTAAAAACTTTACAGATGCAAAACTGTTACATGCAAAAACATTTCTACTTAGTCAACATGAAATTGTACTTCATAATGTGAGTAAACCAGGACATTCAGGAAATGAAACAATTGTAGGATGGGATTTGATCTGAAAAGTGGGCACTCCACTTTACCAGAATGGTTGAGTGGAAAACTGCTTCCCCTAGAAAATCCATCAGTACTCATTGGTTTAAACTTAAATGGCCTTGGTGATGCCAGCAAATCATAACAGCCATGACAAATAAATGTGTGCAATAAGATCAAGATGCATTAAGAAAGCAAATGAGGTTGAATTTAATTTCATGTTGACATTCTGTTTCATAAGTTTTCCCAACTTTACCTCTGATTTTTACAGTAACAGGTGGCGAGCATTTCTTACCTGTAAGGATAGCCATGATATTTTGATCTGAAGATGGAGAGGAGAAAACTGAAGAAGAACACAACCAAACCAAGCCCAACAAGACAGATAACTGTAAGAAGAGAAAAACAGACAGTGTTACACTCACGACAAGCTAAATAAATGCTTACATTGATCAAAGCTAATTAGTATGGCGCTATAGTCTTTTGTAATGGGATTAAAGCGCTGGTGAAAATCTTTCATGAACTTTGATCTAAGTGCTAATCCCAAAACAGCCATCTTAAATGAAGCCATTACTAATGAATGAAACAATAATCGCTCTTTAAATGCTTATACTGAATCAGCAGCTTCTTCCTGAGAGGAGAAACTGTGATAACCTGCTGCATCACATTATAAGGTGACTTTAAAGATTAGCCAGTAACGTCTTTGTACAAACATTGTGCGATTGGAACAAATGCACAGTATCTTATCAGCAGTTGATTTTAATCAAACAATGCACAATTAATCAGTTTACATTCACTTGAAAGAGACTGAAGCCAAAATATACAGTGCAATACCAAGGCACAATCACAGATGGAATAGTACAACCAGGGTACTTTGATAAATGTACCCTGGGCATGTGGTTTTTTTACATCAAGATATGAATGTATACATATATACAAGTGTATAAGTGCTGTAATTGTTCACTGTTTCTTTAAGGCTTTGCACCATTTAAATCACTTTTTTCAGTTCACTTAAACCATCCTGTGGTGTGACAAATGAGCTTTTTAAAGTACAAATATTCCATGTAGTCGCTCAACTAATGAGGTCATAAAAACTGCACGTCTAACAACAATTATAGAGAAATTAGTGCAGTGTTGTTAAAAATAGGTCTTAGATGAAGTATAGCATGCTGCACTGTAAGCAGCTTCTCTTTGTAACTAGTAATATTCATGTATCGCTGTATTAACACCGTACTCAACATTACTTCAAAGAATACCATGATAATACAACGGAACCAGTCCCAAAACATATTGTTGCCAAGGTAACCCATCCAAGAATGTAATACCATGTTTTTTTTTGTTAGCAAAACTTATGATTACACTGCAGAAGTTGATGCGTGTGTGTACATGCGAGTCTGAGTATAAGTAGCAAACATTAAAGTGCGAGGTAGTGGCTGCTAGCGTTTAGATGAATGAGAAGCTAATCAGAGCTTAATCAAAGTCTGTTAACCTCTTCAAAAGAGGGGCACCTCCAATTACACCACACTGCCAGCACTGGTCCTCTCCAGATTAGTCATACAGAAACACCCTCTCCTACAGAACACATGCTCAAAGCAGCTTTTTATTTCAAGTTTCGGAATCCACTGAACTTCTTAAAGGCTTGTTTTCAAGGCTCCACATCGCAAAGTTTCTCTGAGACCTTGATGTGCTCGAGTCTATTATCATTTCAATGGCATATTATTACAAAAGCTTTCCCATAAGACATGCCATAAAGACGTTTCCCATAAGGATCCCACGTTATGCGACAATATCTAATGTGACTAACTGAGATGTGACATTTAAAAACTACTAAACATTTATTTCCAGGGTCGCCTGCGTTGCAGGCTAACTAATGCGATGTTGTGGTATAATGTTGCGCCAGTGCGAATGCATTTGGCAGATTTCTAGCTGCAACAAGCAGCGTTTCGTAAATGTTTCCATGGGGGGTTAGCAGTGGCTGAAACTTAAGCTTTGCTACTCTGACAATCTTCATCTAGCATCTTTTTATTTCTTTAATTTCCGAGTCAGTGTGTTGCCATGGCAACAGCTGGGTTTGATCAACCTCTGACTGTGACAGTATTTTTACTTTGCATAGCAGCAATTAACATTTTAAGACACCAGAGGTTCCAGTTTGTTTTGCAGCTTACGCTATTTTACTTAGAAGTGGCGAACTGCGAGTGGGTAAATACGCTTTTGACAGAAGCAACGACACAACATGTTCTGCGCCCTCATATAATACATGGAAATTTACACATTGCATCTTTTTATTTTGTTCAATGACACTTTAAAGTGCAGATTGCAAGCCTCAAATGCAACACAGATGGGTAGATAAAGAAAATAAATCTCCACGAAAAAACAATATTACCGCATACATATACTTTGATTTTATTGAGTGGCTGAAGTCTGTGATCATTTTTATGGCCATAAAATGCGAGATTATTATATTGCTGCTTTTTGCTCTCATGCATCAAACATCTGGACCATCTATCTTATACAAATCCACCAGGCTGTGAGCAGTTTTGAAGCATGTCATTTAATATTCATTTTTATCCTTTTTATAGGGGAGACAGGGGCTTGTCACAAAGGCTGTATCTCTGTAAATATAAGGATAGGAGTTAAAGGTTGCATTGCAAAAATGCTTTTTACTCCAGCACTCTTAAATTATTAAAATATTTGTGAATTCATTTCTCTAAACAAAAATACTAGCATTGTGCAATATCAACATTATTTTTGTAACAGCTGGTGGGTAGACATGTAAATTCCAGCTGAACAGCAGAGCTGTTCTCAGACCAAGGGTATGTCGGGGTAGATTGTTGTATGTGTAATTTTACGCAATTTATAAATTATTGTCTGTTAGCCCAACAATGATAGTTATTCTTTACATATTTGCTCTTTTATGAACCTTTTTTGCATAACCCATAAATGTGAATAAGCACACAGGCCTAGAGGGGCATGTTGTCACAAAAGGTCAACATGTGCTCAGTATCTTTTTGCTAGGCAATAATGGTGGAAATGTTAAGTAAACTGAATTAAATGAAGTAAACAGAAATAAACTCACTCTAAAAAAATCAGCACTACTGAGTCCTCTACATCAGCTTCCTGGATCTTCATAATCGTGATGTTTGTAAATATTCTGAAAATCCTGTTAGTTTTATTGTCTTTGTGAGCTAACTTGAGTTTTATTCCCTCTTAATGGCAGAGCATACAATTGTTCGCCTTTGGCTATGAATTAAATCAGATTTTTTTGATGATAAGCATAATCTCCACTGGTTTTCTCTAATATTGCTTTTAATGCAGTATAATTTCTTCTTGCCAGGAAAGCATTAATATGCCCTTATAGAATTACCCGTATTGTGTTAAATATATATGTTTTAATTATATGAGCTCAATAAAATATTTAATTTTGTGTATTGAGCGAAAACAACATAAACAGATGCTGCCTTTCCCAGTCTGATCCATCTAACTATGCTGGACAAGCTGATACTCATTGTTATCTCACATGACATTGTATTACATTCCATTACATAACAGTACACTGTTATACAGGTACAAACAAGCAATGAAATGTTATCTGACTTGCATTCCAGCTACTAACTAAGAATTCTGAATAAATGTGACCCAGAATTCTGAGGTTTTTTACTCAGGTGTGAAACTATACAATGCTTTAAAGATCTTCAGTAACACAGCCTCATCTTTAAACATCAGAAAAGGCCCAATATTAAAAACATGCATACAAACATACATTGTCACATTGCAGCATCTGGATGATGCCTTATTCAGTGTTTGTTCTGGATGCCATACATGCTGAGATGCATCATATCATTCCACAACAGCATGAGATTACCTACACTGCAGGCACCTAGGCTGCTGACTTCACAATGTTCACTAACAACAGACCAATCAGATTTAAACTTGGGGCTGGACTTCAGCTGCAGCAATTTGGGAGTCTTGGTATCCTGCTTAGCATAAGTATTGACTTTGCATCGGCTATTTTAGAAACAAAGTAAAACAATTGTTTCCTTATTAAAACATCAATGGCAAACTCCAGTGGAAAACTTCTTTTCCTATAGCTCTATTGGAAGAGCACAGTAATAGCAACATTAGGAACACAACGTATACCTCGAATGCACTGTAAGTCACTTAGGATAAAATCATCTGCCTGATGCATAAACGTAAATTGCAGCAAATTTGCCTCAAGTTGATAGGGGAAAAAGCGGCAGGAGAAGCTGTGTAGTGTGTCAGAAATAGTAACGTGGCTGATAACTGCACTGGACACTTGCAGTGTATGCAGCTTCGTTGATTATAATGAGAGCAATTCAGTTTTGGCGCTTCACAGCATTTACATTTATGCACTTGGCAGACACTTTTATCCAAAGTGACTTATAGTGCCTTCAAAGTACATTTTCTTAGTTTATGTGTTTCTTGTAAATCGAACCCACAACCTTGGTGTTGCTACCACCATGCTCTACCAGTTGAGCCACAGGAATCCTACAACATTGTACAGTTTAGACACAGTGTAATACAAAACTATTGTTTGATGAATTTGACAATTTGCCACCCTTGGTAAAATAAATAATAATAAATAAAATATAATATTTCTTATTAACTTTAACATACTCATTCTTAGGCTATGTTCTTGGAATATCTTAAAAGAAATGTCAACCCCACACATGCATAAAGCACAAATGGAAAAATATTTGACAGTTATTTGTACATAAAAACATGTACAAGAAAACATTACAGATACACAAATGAATACTGGCACAATATTCCTGTGACGATGTGCACAGAAAACTATGCATATGCATATGACTCACACACAGGCACAACTCATCAGTCAGAACCTATTACTCAAACCCCATCACATAAATTAGTCAGTGTGCCCGTCTTATGTACCTCCAGTGGGTGACAGAGGGTCGCCCAGCAGTGCCTACAGTGCAAACATCTGCCTCTGCGGCAGGGCCTTCCTTCTCCTCTTGCACCCCAGGAAAAGTTCTTCAAGATGGGTATGGAATCCTTCTCTCTTCCCTCTCTGTCTCATACTTCATCTCACTGTTTATTCTTTATATTCAGACTTAAACTGAAAGATCTGATTATCTGAACTACGACTGTCACAATATCACATTTTCAATACACGATTAATGTGCCCAAAAGAGTTCATGGTAACAATATTATTGATAATATCTGTTTTAAAATCAGTTTTAAGACTTTAAAAGAACTAAATAAAAAATGCTATTAGTCAATTCATCATTAATTTTGCTTATTTTGGCCAATGAATCACACTCACAATATAAGTGTCAATATATAAATATTAATATTACAGTTATTGTCAGTTATAGTTATAGTGGTATATTGCAACACCCTTAACTTGAAACGAATGATGTCCCATATCAGTGGAATGCACAAAACTGATTATTCAGATTTTACATTCTGATTGGACAATTGGACACTTTTGTCTAAAGGAACTTACAGTGCATTTAAACTAGACAATTGATCAGTATGTGTGTTCCTAGGGAATAACCCACAACCTACAACCTTTGTGCTGCTAACGCAATGCTCTACCAGTTGAGCTACAGGAACAATATTAGCTAGCACATTTCTACCTTCACAATGCCCAGCCCTAGCGTATAATCTATTCATCCTTCACTCTCATTCTCTGTAAAATGACCTGCTACCCACCAAAGCACTTGAAACCTTTTCAGCGGCTGACTGATGAGATTATAATAATGTAGACTCATATACGCATAATGGTCAATTAACAGTGACAGGTGTAGGAACAGCCCTGCAATGGGCAGATGAGGTGGCATCGCTGGTTTAATTATCCGCAGAGCTAAGGTGACTGCTGACCCCGGTGCCGGGACCCTGGTGTGGCGGATGACGACCGCAGCAAATTCAGGGGGCTGATGGGAAAATGTGAGACTCGACCTCTGGGGAAAACAGGTTAAGAAGGTATGTGTCGCTAAAAGAACCCACTAATTAAGCTTTATGAGGAATATGACTTATTTTAATAAGCATATATTCACCTGCCTAGATTAAGTCAAGAATATTTGTAACAACATTTAACAAGGAAACAGTCCCTACTAAAAGGACAGTTAAAACAAGCCTAACCAGGTTGGCTGATCTTAGCTAGTTTAAACTAGAAATCTCTGGTTTAAGCGGGCCTCTCAAACTGGAAAAACCTTCTACAACCAGCTTGCTTAACCAGTTTAACCAGCAAAAAAATTGTAACCCACTAAAACCTGCCAACCAGCTTAGGCTGGTTTTAGCTGTTTTTTTCGACAGGGTTAGGTCAGAAACTTTAACACACTGATTGCTGGAGCTGTAGCAGGTGGAGCCCCAAGCATGCTGAGCAGTGATGCTCTTGCAGGAAATGCAGGTTTGAGTCTGGCCTGCATCGTTCTGCTTCCTTTTAAGCCAAACTGCAAAATGTATTAATGTCATTGCATTATGCAACAAAATATAAAACCCAAGCAGTATTTGCAACATGACCATAGTTAATGTGATGAAGTACACCTATGAGTATACTGCTAGGGCACCTGGGGGAACTTAAAAGCAACTCACTTCATACATCCATTTAAATTACCTTGGTGCCAGTGTGTTAAAAGTAACTGCAGAAAAGAGCTAAGATAAGTAATTTCTGAGTAAAGATCTAGCATCATTTCTTTGCAGATTTGTTTTCTACGCTATGACATTTACATATTTTAAGTGTGGCTTAACTGCCAGATATAATTCTATTCTATTTGCATGGTTTCAGTCTGGCCTACGTTTAACCCATAATTGTGTTCAACAGGCTAACAGATGAATTCTGTAACAGTAATAATTCTATTTTCACCTCAATTAAAACTGATTTGTGGATTCGAGTGGTATGTAGTAGAAGCAGATAACACAGGTAGTGTCACAAATGACCTGTGCTTTAATTTAAATGGTGCTACATATACATGACTGCCAAAACTCATCAGGTCTGTTAAAGTGCCACAAGCACCCTTGTGCATGCACACAGAAATAGCAGTTACTACAATTACACACACTGACACGCACATATAACAATTACAACCATTTGTCTCTCTGCATATTAGATAAAGAGCTCTTTTCTCTTTCTGAGTGGTCTAAATTCAGAAACAAAAAGCACTTCCCTTGTTTGTCATGGAGGTAAATTTAATACCAAGTCAAAAAATAACTCACCATTTACATATTACCCATAATTCATGCCATTAGCATATCAAAGCTAGGGATGACTCTGTGATGGTGGGTTGGAGGCCATCATATTAAGTGGTCTCCACAGCTAATGTAGTGATAATGCATGGAAAGCTATTTGTGTACCGGAGTTTGGAGGCGATGTTTGTCGTTATGGGAACCCCTGAGAACTGCTACAAAAAAGGGGATTGCAGCGTCAGATGCTCAAAGGAGAGAAAGTCAGTCACATAACACGCAACTTAAGTAAGTGGGACAGCAACTCAGGCAGGGGGTGACACCGGGTCACGCACGCACACGCCCGGAACCCATGCTTACACCCACACAAACCCTAACCCATATGCAGGACGCACACTCACGCTCACAGTTATCAGCAGGCAAACACACTTAGAAACAGAACAAAATAAAACACACAAAGTAAAAGACACGCTATCACATATGCAAAGGCAAAACAGACCTCTTTTGATCCTCTTATGCCTCTTAAAGGATATTGAAACCATGACTATGGAAAGCTTCAAACTAATTGGCTCTTATTAAACAAATTAAAAACGCTTGTTTTCATGAGAACCGTAGAAGCAAATGTAAATGGTGCCTGACATGGAAGATGCCAGGGTGTTGCTATGCGGTTACTAGAGTATTCTGGGTCATTGCTAAAGCTTACTGGCCCATGTCAAGAAAGTCCACCCCAAATCTGGTTCCTACATATGGCTCAGATCAATTATAGGATTTTATGGGTGTTTGTTTCATCATCGACCAGGTAAATTTTGCAGTCTGGTCACATCTCCTTGGCCAGTGGTGATAAGTATGATTTACATTTGTAGCATGAACAGTATGGGGTTGCGTTATGCGATACAGTTTAATTCTAAGATTTTTAAACAAGAACAAAACAAAAAGAGAAATATCAATAAGAGACTTACTTCTTCGTTTACCCACATCTCCTTTGGAGGTGGCGGCTTCATTTAAAAGGACCATTCCCATAGTGATGGCTGCATCTGTGATAGTAGTCAAGGAAATGAGGAAGCACAGGGCCACAATACATTTACCTTTTTACAACAAACACCTGGAAACTTAAATGCTGCTTACAGTACACCTGTGACACTGCATCTCTGCCTAGAAAAACACATCTAGAAATTACAATTACCACGAATACAATGAAAACCCAACCTCAATTCTTAGCACACTCTTTATTTGGGAGGTCTCTTCCAGCCTGAGGCAAAAGCAGAGAGATGGTGAGAGGCTGAGAGACAAACACTAGGTGTTGTGCCAGTTGCTTGAAGCTCATCTCTTCTCCAGCAGCGGAGCCAGACTGTAGCAGAGGGTCTGTGTCTCTCTGCCTGTTGCCCATCAGGCACAGTCAACCAACCCCCGTAATTACAGTAGAAGTTCACATGGAGACTGACGCTTAAGAGGACATGCCCAACGTGGCCAGGAGAGTGAGTGCAGGAGAGTGAGAGAGTGTGTGTGTTTGTGAGCTATTTTTACAGATTTGAATACGGAAAAGAGGTTAGAACATCTTTTTACAGCAGCAACTTATAACTTATAACTTTTGACAACCAACACTCTCTTTTTACCCTTTTTGGTTTAGTTGCGTACGCTTACAACAGCCTTTACATTGAGTAAATCATTCATGTCACCATAATTCTTTACAATTCTGATACTTCACAATTCTTTTCTTTTTTTACATTAACTTAACACTGACTAAAATAACTTTAACATTTAGTGTCCTTAGTCATTACTTAGCCATTATTACAAAAATTAGCACAAGGATGGAAAAGTCCTGCAGCCGTCTTCTAAGATCTTCTGCCACCCTCTCAAGCCCGTCTATGATGCTGTCTTGCACAAGACTAGGAGGCTGTACCACCTGTGGGTGGAAGCCTTGAGCACTCTGAGTTAAATCCTACCCTTGAATCTGAGCTTCTAAAATAATAATGAGTATACTGAAGAACTGTGAGGCCTTCCATTCACAGTCTGGTGTGGGAAATTCTCATTTGATACTTCCAGTACTTAAAGACCATAAAGGTGTTCCACTGCCTGATACCTAAAGCTTGATGTGTAAAGAAACAAAACGGCGTTTTATCTGCTTATATGAAGTGAATGCCTATCATTAACTGTGTACCTCCATGCTTGTGTGAAGACATCCTGGTGGGATCAAAGTTCTAGTCTCTGCACGAGCTTCCTAGCAGAACTTCAAAAGGCGTATTGTTGCACTTTTTTAACGAGGAACTTAAAAAATGTACACTTCCACAGTTAAATAAAATGCAGAATATGCTAAATGGGAATGGATGATGAAGTATATTATATCTAGTTTTTTTGTGCTTCTATAAAAACTATTACTATGTTTACTATGTATATTAAATAATATTAAATAAGTGAATTATCGTCATGACGTTTATATTTCATTTAGTCTTAAACATTTTTACAGCAGCAACTTGATAACTTTTGACAACAACTCTCTGTTTCCTTTAATGCATCCCATATAGCACAGAGAAAATAAACTAGGTCTGCCCTGTACTTACCCTGAGAATTCTTTGGATAAGCTGAAAGAACATATTTACAATGGCACATCCTAAATTCCACGATGTTTACAGAATGGTAAACAGATCTGGGTGAAAAAATGCTAGTGGGTTATTAAGGTTCACTTCATTTACAGAACACTGGCACAAGTTCATTGTACAGAGTGAGGCTTTTATGAGAAAGGATACTCAACAGGAGAATAATGTGAGATTCAGCCACAAATTGAGCCTGACTGCTGCCGTGGATATAACTCTGAAAAAGACAGAGATAGAGAGAGAGAAAATAAGACAAACAAGCAGACAATGGACCTTTCAAGCTCGGCTTTCACACAGTCCTGTGGATGTACGACACTGTGTCTCTGTGATAAGTAAAGCTTTGTATTTATCACACCACAAATGCATGAACACAACCTACGACACACACACACACCGACTTTCCCATTTTAAAATAAATAAATATATAAAATCACGAGTCTTAGAAGAAGAAAGGTCAGATAGAAGAAAACAGTGAAAAGACTATTCATACCATAAAAAATCCATAGGTCAGGGCAGATGCTTGAGAAGATGAAAGTAAAATGTAAACTAAACCAGACAGAAATGTTGAAAGTAAATGACAAAAGGTTTAAATGACAAGTGACAAGAATAAAAGACAGCGACGATATTGAACCACCAGCACATGAAGTCATCGTCAGATCACCATGACGCTGGTGTGAAACGCTAAAGCAAGACTTTTCTTCATGTGTGACTGAACCATGAATCCACAGGAAGAATGCAGAGTGCTGGCAATGAAAGATTTTGAAGACTGTTTCCAGCTTCAGGCATTTAACTGATAATATCTGTCAGTGCACAAGGGATAGCTAAACATTTTATCATCATTTACTCACCCTCATGTCATTCCCAGCCTAAAGGAATTTCTCTATGCCATAGAACACAAAACAAGCCATTTATCAGAAATCAAGGCTGTTCTTTGCCATACATATCCGTTGCTTGCCTCTGTATGCAAAATAGAAAGATCTAAACCTTGATTATAAGTGTAGCACATATGAATGGATGGAAAACTGGAATTTCGATGAATTGGGAATCAAGCTAACTTTAACTTTAGAAGACCTAGAATATTCTAAAGTGGATGGTACTGTTGTTCAATTTAGAGGGCACCAGAACGTTCACTGTAGTTTCTTGGAAAAGAGCAGCTTTTTTGTGATCTTTAGAAAACATACAGATCAAACAGGTTTCAAATGACATGAAGGTGAGTAGATAAAGACAGAATTAAAATTTTTGGGTGAAATACTTGTTTGATACAGTATAACAACGAGAATTTAACTCAAAATCAAAAGCCTCAAAATTTAAAAAGCTAAACAAAGAGAAAGCAAAACACAACATACCCCTTTACTAACAAATGAAGCCTGTATGTAACAATTCCCTTTTATTTTTAGCTCAGCCGCTGTTGTTTTCAGTAAGACATATTTTGATAAAAACATATCTGACAAAAAATCTAGCTAAACACACTTCGTTAATTTGATTTGACTGATCCAAGAAGAAATACTTACTGGAGTGAAAATAAACATGCTTGTTATGCTGAAAATGACACAAAAATCGGCACGGTAGATTTGAACCTGGCAACCACAAAGCAGACAGACCCAAACGCTGCCATAAGCAGTCCCGCAACACTTGAGGCTGTTGTCACTTAGAGCACTTCACAAACAGACAGAGAAAGAGAGTTACGAAAGGTTTTGAGAGGGAGGGGGCCAATAAGGAAAGGATATGAGCAAATAGGCCACTGCATTTATCATTGTCACGTCACCTGTCGCCTCTGGGTTAACGCATCTGCTAACATTTAAACACAGGCACTGCATATTTTCATATTAAAGAAAACAGCATTCATATTAGAAGCACTTTCGGAACTAATGGAGAGACACATTTATATTATTCTACTTGCGTACCGTATCTACTTGTTGGGCCTGGACGGTGTCCTTATAATCAATCATTTGCTACTTTTGGAAAATATAGAACTTTACCGCATTGTGAAACTTTTATATATACAGTACACACACACATACTCGAATATGTGGTTTATGGGGATTTTTATAGTGAGCTAATCAACGTTTCTATACCCTTCCCCTAACCCCACCTCTAAACCTAACCTAACTTGCCCATACACCATGTTCACTGAGTGTGCCCATACACCATGTTCACGTCATTATACACATTGGTGTCCTTGTACACCATTAAGAATGATTAAGCAAACACACACACACTTATCTATCAAAATGGGGACAATCCATCAGACTTCTATTTTTATACGCAGCTAGTTATTAAAAAATATAACCTAATCCTAACCACCACTCTAACCCTGACAGGACACTTTCTGCATTTTTACACCTTAAAGAACACTTTTTACTATATTTTTATAGTGCTTTTACAAATTAAGATTTTGTTCAAATGAGGTTTTGCTCAGATTTGTCAACCTTTGGGTACAAATTTGTCCCCAATATATGGTTATGTAAAACCACCCACCAACCTACACCACACACACACACACACACACACACACACACATTTGTACAGCTATCTTTCAAAGTCGTGTCAGAAAGTGAGGACTGGCCAAAACGTCCACACTTTACTCTCTTTGTCCTCACTCTGATGGTATAACTGGTCACATTGGTTCTCACAAAGATAGATGTACAAGTACACACACACACACACAGTCACACGTATGATAGCTATGAGATTAAAAAAATATACCTTTTGCTTTTTGCATATACTGTATATATGCAATAAACAAAAACTATGAATGAAGAGGTGCAATAAATGGGATGAGTGATTCAGTAGTTTGAAGGGCGTGTTAGTGTGTAATCACATGTAGTTATGCACACAAACTGTTAATTTATGCAGAGTTGACTTCTGCTCTGGGCTTTTAGGCAATGCACTGACCACTTGTACCCATGATACACTGGGGTCACAGATGACTACCTTACACTCAAACTGGCGTCACCATTCAATGAATCATAATAAATCAAATTTAGCACTTGTGTAGGAGCATCCATGATTGAATATCATCATTGCCAATGCCTACATACATTTGAAAGACAATATTTTTGAAAAAACAACTCCTACACAGTAAGTGCAGTGTCTGTTAAATGAATATTTTGACTTTTGCATTTGTTCTAAACACTAAAACATGCAATATGCGATTCAATTACTACAATTAAATATTATTAGATTCATCTAGACTTAGCATCTGTTCAATTAGTAAGACCACTAAAAACAATACCAAAATTGTGACTTGAAGAAGCGTATAGGAACTGTACATTTTCCAAACCAAAACAGCATAGTTTCTTATGACAGAAAATGAATTAAACACAAAGTGACCAAGGAATGAACAAAACTGATGGAAAAGATTCTTTCAAGAGAACCAAGGATGAATCGATTCTGAGTAAAAACCAGCATGTTTGTGTATGGAATTTGCATTTTTCATTAATAACTCCACTAAGTACAAGGTCAGGATGCATTAGCCTATGAACACATTCATGTTGGCGATTTGAAGCAAAGGAAAAGCAATTAAAGATGTGCTGAGAATATCAAACAGAGAAGAAACCAACCACCTTTTCTTGCTTTCATACACTTTAATATTTCTGTCGTGGCAGTGAAAGACTTTTCAGTGAGCTAATGATATTTTCTTTTTCCTAACTCCACCTCCACTCATAAATCTAATGTTTACAACCTTACTGGAGATTATTTTCGATGGGGACATTCTGTATGCTGCCCACCATGTAGGCAAAACTTATATATTAAAAAAGTACATATATTATTGTGTTTTTATCACTTTTCCAAAGGAGGATGTCCCCAAAGGGAAATCTTGTCAGATTTAGCTAAGTTTTGGAGACACACATTTGAAAGAATCAGTGTAAATCTTTTCACTAGGTTATTACAATATGTTTAGCCTTGAATCTGAAAAAAAGCATTCAGTCAAGCATGTCTAGGGACGCTTCAGTGATGGTTTATTGGTGTAGTGGGCTCTCAACAATGCGACTGATTTCCTCAAGAGATTAGAAAACTGTAGCGCCTTGGGGGACTGAATTAGCAGCCGTACGTTTGTGGTTTAAGGACATGACAGAACAACAGTTGACATCATTCTACTTTACCTTCATTTGAAGAGCAGGAATTCCCAGAATACCCATCCAATGTGCTTGTGTGTCTAGTTTGTTTTCAGATTACAACATAATTATTTCTAATGATATTTCCAGTACTGTCTGTTTTTACTTACTTTCTATATATAAAAAGCAACTACAGGCAATCAAGTGATCAAAGTACCAGTGCAGAATCGCAGTAATTTACTAATTTCATGCTTCATGTAAAATACAACCAAGTAATCAAAATATGTATAATTAGATTACATTATGGTTTTAAGCTACCAACAACATATACTGTGGAGAGATGCAGTAGAGTTTTGCATGTAGATGCATTTATCCAAAACACCCCAAGCAACATCAAGTAAATTTAAGCTATACATTTTATCAGTAATTGCATTACTTAAATTAAACACATGACCTTGGCGTTTCCAGTGTAACATCCTACAATTTAGCTACAGGAAAATAAATAAAAGGCATTCTAAATCATCCAATCAGATTGCTGAAAATTTCAAGAAGCACCATTACACAAATGCGCCAACATTTGTATTTAAGCATTTGGCAGATGCTTTTATCTAAAGTGAATACGTATTGATACGTATTGAATGTGCTATATGTTTCCAAAGAACAGAACTCACGACCTTGGTTTTGCGAGTGCTAGGTTCTGCCAGTTCAGCTACAGGAACACGACAGTTATTCAAAAGCGTCACATAAACGCATTAATTTGTGTCGAGTTTTAGAGCCCACTTTAAAAAAGCTTCAAAGTTTTCTTACTGAAAAGCTATTTATCTACTTCGAATGATACTGGAGACATCTTACAGAGCTCCTCCCAAGACAACAAAACAAATTTTGATGTTTAGCAACATAATAACATTTCCCCACGACCCATGCAACTGTTTCCAATAAACATTACATATTAATTCATCGGCACGCTTGTTTTTTTTTCACTTTTTGCTTTTTTTATTCCCTTCATTTTCCACTTGAATGGCTTATTTTAATGCTGCTTTCAATCTGTGAAACAATGCACAGCTCTTACTCAAAAAGCCAGAGGAACATGCATAGCACATTAGGGCGATGACATTAATCCAAATTGCAAATTGCAGTCGTGCGCTAGTCGCAATGACAAACACCGTAATACTTTCCTCAGCACTCCCGATTGATCTGATGAATCGAGTGTTGAGTGTTTCCTTTACTCAGACAGGGAAAAGAGTTGCAGCTTACTAAGTGAGAGAAGCGAGGGACAAAACAAACTGATCAAATCTGTTGATCTACTGCTTGAAAATCGAAGATTCTTTAAACTTTGATTTATGTTACATCCAGGCTACAGATCAGATCTTAACCAGGAATTTTGGTATAAAGTGTACTAACAAAATGTTTTATGTTCGATATTGTGCATTTAACCTTCTAGGGAAAAAGTCTGATAAAAAAGCTGTTTTTAAAATTCCTTGACACGATTCTTTGACATTACACTGATTCTACAAAAAACATAAGGTCCTATTAAAAATTTAAAAATCAAACTATCCTAATTTTAAAACTTTTTTACATACTAAATACAGAGAGTATCTTCAAAAAGGTGATTTTCCCCTATATTAGAGACATTCTGCCAAATTGTAACTAAAAAAAAATCAGAAACATGTAACTGTTAATATATAAACATATATAATAACTAATTAGTTAGTTAATATATAAGTTAATATATAACATATAAACAAATATTTATAGGTGTACAAATTAGATCTGGAGGCTGATGTCCATGCCAAACATGCTCCTTATTACATTAAGTTATCATGGACGCTATCGTCCCAGATCCGGAGAGAAATCCATTTCCATTCCACCCCAGTAAATATGTATGAGTTCCATGTTTCCAGCCTCACGTACACCTAAATTAACCGCGCACACAATAGACTGCGGGTTTCCGAGAAAGCCCCACTGTTTAAATTTTAAATTTCACACTTAATTGCCATAATGGCTGGCTAAATTAGCAAACCAAATTCTCCTGATAGATAATATGTGATTTATAACCGCAAAAGGCAAATTATCTACTCTGTAAACATACAGACGCCAAATTGCTTTGATGTAGTAACCTTTGCAAATCATTCTGTTCCTGATTTTCCTCAATGTTTTTTAAAGCTTCACCACTGAAGGTCAAATGAGTGAGTCAGTGATGGAGATAAATGAGAAGTCAACAAAGCAGAAAAACAGTAGAGAGAAAGCGAGATGTATCATATAGTAGGTGAGAAAACGAGGTTGGGGGGAGCTGGGATATTAATTATACATCACTGCTTAAGGAGGGAGTTCAGCAAAATTCACAAAGAACCCATTAATTTTCAGTCTATTTTTAATGATGCCAATGAGAGTGTGCAGAACACAAAAAAAACACTTTCAAGAAATGGCGAATTAAAGGTCCGTTTATGAAAGTATGAAAAATACATAGTAACCAAAGAGAACACCATTACAATGCAACTTTATCACACAAGCACTTGTGTCCTTCCAACAATTGTGTATGTTTTAAATGTTAAATAGCCCCTGAAAAGGTCAGGTATTTTTTTTTAGACATTTCACGCATCATGAATTTTGTACCGGTGCCTAAACTATGCCAACAACTGAAGTGCTCACTCAAGTGTGTAGTGGCCTTTCTCTCAGAGTTTCGTCATAACCATCCAACCAAACAAAAATGAATTAAAAGGTCTGCTATTTAAAAGAATAGCTCACACAAAACGGTTGTCATCAATGTTGAGTCAAATTATCTCTCTCGTGTTGTTCTGAACCAGTATGCTGTTTTTTTTCAGTGGAACACCAAATGGAGAATTCAGAACAATCTTATGCCCCTCTGTTCAGTATGAATTCATAGTGATCATATGATGTCAAACTTCAAGTTTGTGTTATCAACAGACAGAAATGGAAGTAATTATTGGACACTCTCAAATCCATTTGCAGCTCAGAAATCAACTATTGTCCAGGCTGGATGACAGCAACATCACTTGTCATTAGTGCTTGTAAGTCATGACATTAAACCTGAGAAACAGGCCATACTGGATTGGAATGTGAGTTCATAATGCTAATTTGTATTTCTGGTTAACTGTCCCTTTAAGAGGCACAAATCCACCAAGGTTTAACATGCACCATACAGAGCCAAGAGCATCTATGAGTCTAGCAGGCTTTTGAGGAACTCTGCGGTTTCTGCAGGCAGATTGAATGTTTACTTGGTGTGGGAGCAACCTTTCATTACCCCTACACTGTCATCAGGCATTACGTCTCCACTCACTCAAGTGTTGGTGATGCGCTGGCCCCGCAGTGGCTCTGTGTTGGCATCACTGTGGCTTTTGTTCCCTTCAGGCCTGTTACTCCTTTCAATGAGTTCTGGCCTGGTTTGAAAATGAGCCTGTTTTAAAGGAGTGGGGTTGGGTGTATAATAAAGGTTGATGGTGGATTTAAAGGGACAGTTCACCCAGAAATAAGTCATTATTTACTCACCACAGAGTAGTTCTAAAACTGTTTGACCTTTTATTTTTTGAACACATTTACAATAAGGTTTTAACACTTTACAATAAGGTTCTATTTGTTAACGTTAGTTAACTACCTTAGGTAACATAAACTAACAATTACCAACACTTACACAGAATTTGTTAATCTCAGTTAATGTTATTGTTAACACTTACATTTCAAAATTAAAATCAGTACAAAAATCAAAAACATTAATGTTTTTCAAAATAAATGTTAAAGCTGCAATCCATAACTTTTGTCTCTCTACCATAATCTCTGCTGGAAACATAAATTACCTTGTGTGGTACTTATTGTTTTCTTAATGACAATTTTAAATTCTACACAGCTGCTGTAAGAACAAGTTACAAATGCTGCACCATCTACGGTACTTGACGCACGATACAGTAGCTGGATCTTTTTCTTTACAGATGGACATTTCCGACAAAATCAGACCTGACAGCTCAAATTATAAATGATTATTATAAACTTCCTGTTGTGAATCTAGGGAAGATAAGGAGATCACTTTGAACACAGATGGGTCATGTACTTTCTCAATAACTGATTCAATTATTTAGCCAAAAAAATGTAGCTTTAACAAATGAAAGCTTTTTGTAAATAGAACATGCTAGAACCAATGAGATTTGAAGTCATCCATGCGCCACCATATTTGATTTACAATTCCAATGGCAGCATACCGCATACCTTGGAAAACTTGGGACATTTAAAAAAAATCTTTTGTGTCCAAAAAAAGGAGGTCATACTACTTTAGAACACCAGGGTGAGTGAACAATGACTAAAATTTCATTTTTGCATGAACTATCTCTTTAATGCTCTGACAGCTCTCTTGTGAGAGCTTTGGATCTTATAATCCAAGTATAGATATGAGCGCAGAGCGCTGTGCTGTAGGACCTTTCCAAATCCAGAGCACAAGGCGTACTATATAGCATGATGTGTAGACTGTGTTGCAGGGAGAGGTATGTGAATAGTAGACATCTCTCCTCTGAAATAAGAGCCTGTTTAGGGGTGGAGTGGTTTTCATTCAGATCAATTTGTCTGGAGCGCAAGCTCATCAGCAGGCTGCTCTGAGAGGTACTTGCATGAAGTCTGGCTGGCAGCCAGACAACCAGCCTCATGCTATGAAAAGAATGAACCAATTCTTATTAGGTGTGTAAACATTTGCTCTGAAATTTATTTGAATCTTTATTAAAGGAGGCAATGCATTGTGAAATTTGAAATTCAATAAAGACTTGTTTTGATTCTTCGTTTTACGTAAAATTCAAAATTATTAAAAAAAACACAAATACAGGTCAAGAATTGCATGCATTTTGTATAGTCATTAAATTATCATGAAACTAATTGCACCAAATGGCAATTAAAGAATTCACAATTTTTAAACTAATGACACTACATTTATGTTCAATTCATTTTGAAATAAATGCAAAATACATAATACATAATGCATAATGCATCTGACCATTCTTACACCCTAATCCTAATTCTTTCCATCCAGCACAATGCATCCATTTCCAAAGGAATGTGCGGGGCAACATATGCTGATGTTTACGTAAACAAAACACAATCAGGATATTCAAAACACCCGTAAACACGCTCGGGCGATCTCACTCCACTGTCTTCTCAGGCCATTTGGATGTGGCAGGGCAAACAGCCTTTCAGGGTGTATAAAATAAGACTGCCAGCACAAGTTAGAGAAAGAGTTCTCAGGTCTGTCAAAAGAATTCTCAAGCTTATAGCAAAACTCCAGCAGCCAACGGCAACCCTTCAGCGTAACTGTATAGAGTCTAACGAGCTCTGGAAAGAGTCTGTGCGGAGGAAGACAGACGCAGTGGGTGCAGATTTCATCATACAGGGCAAGCCGGTAGGTTCTCAGACCAGCTTAGATATTTGCATTGAACAGCCACATATGTACACTAGAAGGTAATTACATCAGTTTATTGCCTTTTTACTTTTGACTCAACTTCCACTAAAGCTGGGTACACGCTGTGTGTTTTATCCGTCCTTTATTGCTAATATATGAATTTTGGAGGTAGAATTTGCTCAGTTACCAAACTGACTGGGTGTTTCACATCATTAATCATATTGTCTTTAAAGATAACATGAATGGAATACTAGTTAGCAAATATATTAGTGTTGCTAGGATTTTAAACAGAACATCTCTTGTAAAAATCATGCACAGAGGGGCTTGGGACAAAATTATAAAGAGCACTGGATAGAAATCGACTTGTACAACACACTATGAAAATTCTAGGAATATCAACAGAAATAAAAGTTTTGCATAAAACTGACCAGCTGCAAGAGGTTACAGCGGAAAACTGTCCTGATTTTGTGGATTTTGACTGATAGCTTTAGCTGATGCCAATGAAGAATCAACAAAAGGAAAAAAAAAAAACAGGGAAGGGAAACATACAGTGGTTATACATACTGCTTATTCTGAACACAAACACATTTTTACCGTAAGTTACTCTTGGTATTTATGCGTGCCATTCATTGGCTCTCATAAACTGATAGCCAATGAGAAAAGTTAACCATAAAAACTTCTTTAGCCAGACGGTCCTGAAGCCAAAATGGAAGATTTGCATCAACATGATTAATTCACAGTTAATCAGCTGTTGCTTCTCTTGTTTGTTTTTTCTTTTCCCCCTCTCTATTTTCTTCTGCAGGTCTCTTGTTTCAGCTGTAATTAAAGCTCCCATTTGCTATACAGATTCATTTTTATTGCTACACTCCCTCGGCATCAGCCAGTGCAGGAGAGAAAAAAGAAAAACAAGTCGCCAGGATGAGATCTTGAAAAATCTCTGCCTCAAGTGCAACATTTATTTAATGCTTCAGTTCACAGTTCAATTCAGTTAATAAAGACTCCCCAGCAAAGCTGCATCCAAGCTCGAAGCCAAAATATTTGCCGAGATACAATAAAAGTGACAACATGGTTGGAAGGGAAAAACAGATGATTTACCTTGCGCTGGCCCTAAGAGGTGGTAAATACAAAAAGGCTGAGAGAGTTCATTAAAGAATTGTGGGAAATGAAATGAAAATGGTGAAGTGAAGCAAGGATAATGCAGCTGAAGAAGTGGCCATGTCGGGTGACTTTGAAAGAGCACACCAAATAAACCTGAACACTAAACTCCACAGGGAAAGTTCAGGAGACAAACTTTTAAAGTAAATTAAAGGGATGGGGCACCAAAAAATGCAAACACAAATAAGCCATGAATATATCCATAAAAGTACAATATACAAGTCATACAAGTCAAATTTGCAAGGTGAAGGTGACTTTTTTGGTGACTTTTAAATATACGACACCTGCAGACCTGCATTTTATGAGTCACTAAGGGCCTAAAAATCTTTTTTTACTGTTTCTACTGAAGAAACTGGCCTACACTCTGGTTGGCCTGAGAGTAAACTAATAGCAAATTGTCATGTCTGGGTGTTCTATCCCTTTAAATCTTTTGTTTACACTAGCTAAAAATAGCGACACACAACTTATAAACAAATTCTTAGTTCTTAGCTCATTTAACAGAAATACAAGTGAATTATTATTTAAAGTGATTTTAATCTTAAGCCCTTATAACCTATAAAAAAATTACAAAAATAACAAATAATACAAACTTTATAACATCTGATGGTGTTTTTGCATCCTTTCTGAATTATGAGTGCTCCACTATCTATATGATCCAAAAGATTTATTTTGTGTCTCAAAAGAAGTCATACAGGTCATACAATAAATAAACAATGACCATTTTCATTTTTTAGTTAATTGTCCCTTTAACACCTGAAAACTGAGTTCAGGCCAAACAGAAGATCTTTAGCCTTTTGGCTTTGGACTTTAGGATGGAGAACCAGTAACTTTAAGAGAGAAATGTTTTAGTGGACTACCTGATGGCAGTTGTGAATTAATGTAACGGGCTTAATGCAGCAACATTGGGGTAATAATTTCCAACGCCTTAATTTTACCACAACACATTTCTAGGTTTAGATGTCCATGGCTACTCTTTCTGGATAAATGATATCTATACAATTCTATGCTTTCTGGTTTCTATTTGCAATTGGAATGTCATCCATTTTGTGCTGTGGCTTCATGGTTCTTGGACACTTGTACAATTTCAGGAGAAACATTTATCTCGTAACAAATAACCCACAATCCTTTTCACCTGGACTGGAGTTGCTTTTTTAGGAAATTATTAGAATGGCTGTGCAGCCAGGAGCCAAAAAGGAGAAGAAATTAATAGCTTCATAGCACAGCACAAAAGACAGAGAAAATGTTGAGAATTGTTCAGCCTAGAGTATGTTCATCTAGAGTATAAACACACAGAGGTGTTTATGTGTGTGTGATCTGTCCTAAGGTGTGAACCACACGTAGATGTGTAGCTTCACCTCACATTGCCTTACCATTTCGTCAGTAAGCAGTCGGGCGCTTTCATTATCAAAACAACCTTCAACTCTCTAAATGGCTTTTGCTCTGGGCTGCAGGATGAAGCCAGCAAAAAATGTGGAAATGGCACTTTCACAGTCAGACTAGAGAAATATAATTTCATGCAAATGTAGCGTTTAGTTTAGAAAATCAGGGTAATGTTTTTCTCCCTCAACCACTGTCTCTCGCACAACCTATTTCCACCTTTTTTTTTTAATTTCACACTTCAATGCACAACCATAAATGATGACCGAAAATCTATCTCAGCAACATGCTATAGTTTTGTGTGCGGTTGAGGCCTTTTAGCGCAGTATAATTTTTTCTCAGTGATAGCAACTAATTGCATGTAAGGGAATACATCATTCCCTTTGGCACAGGTCACGTAACTCTCATGATTACAAACATCCCAAAAATAAAGAGTAATCTATATAGTATCTATAATTTCAATTTATCACAACATACCCAATAAAGATGTTGAAACGGTTACCACTTAACCGTTGTTACTTAAAATAATTGTTCTAATATTTAACAGCATTGCTCATGACTAATACTCCACACACTGGTGCCCACAAGCTTCTTCTAAAGAACTTTTTAAAGCAATGAGACAGACGACTGGGTGATATATTAAATGTATTCACTATATATTTGCAATGATGAAGCGTTAAAGGTTCATTCATTTCTGTGAATCAGTTCAAACTGTCCATTTGAATGAATTAATTTGGAAAAACTTTGTAAAACTTTGGAAATTACTGTATTTTACTTGCATTAAACATTTTAAAGTTACTTTGGCTAGCTCTTTTGATTTTTAAAAGGACATTTAAAAGCAAAATACATGTATTGAAAACCGAATATAGAAGATACTGAATATAGTCAAAAAATATTAAAGATACACTTCTTTAAGCTATATATATCGCCCAGTCCCAGTTGACATTGTAATCTAACACTAATATAAGTGTTTCCTTTAGGTCCAGCTGGGGGGCGGAGGATGGCAGATAAAGAAATACTACTTGGTCTAAACTCTCAGTGCTGTGAGCTACAGATGTCTTGTGCCTGGAGTTCGAGATTCATGGCATTGTTAGGAGCATGTTTACGGCTATGGATCAATGTTCAGGCTTGAATATTTCATAAAGGCTGTCTTCAGGCTACATTCTCTGAATAAGAGGATTCTGAAGCAGAGTCATAAGACAATAAAACAGATTAAAAGAATCAACAATCCCCCACTCACCTCTCACCATCACATCCTCCAAATAAATGAACCATTTACACCATCCCATCCTGTACAACAAATGAGACAAGCGATGAGCCTTTTTAACAATTTATAGTACATTAGCCTCTCAGAATCTGCCTTAATTGTCGTTTGGAGATGCTTTTCGGCTTGTTTGTTTTCTTCATTTTTGATTTTTTTTTTTTTTTTTACTAAAGTGTGTGCTTTTCATGCCCTGAAAAACACAAATTTAAGGGAGAGACCTTTCCCTAACTATTTAAAGAAGATAATTTTATTTAAGTCCACAGTCATAGGTTTGTATCTCCATGTCAAATGGGTAATGCAGGTGCCACACTAGAGAAATGTAAAAAAAAAAAAAAGGGTTTAATCAACGACTAAATTCACTGAAATAGCATAGGATATATTAATATAGAGATCCAAACTGAGCTCTTATCTTTCCATCAATGAGTCAGGCTGAGATGACATGAAGAGACAGAAAAAAAACTTAAAACAATAAAACCATAAGAACTGTGGCAACATCTCCAAAACTCATGCTCCAAATGTTTGCATGAACTGAAAGTTGCAACCAACTTAAATGTTAAATGTCAGATGCATTTCTGAGTGAAATGCAATATTGAATGATAAAAAATAGAGGATGTGGCTTGTTTTCTTCATTTCAAATTGACTGAATCTAAAAAAAATAGGTGTTTCATTCTGAAATGAAATGCAGCAGACTGCAGTTAAAGGATGTTCTGCCCTGCCCAAGCCGTCAGACTGACATCATCAGAGAAGAACTGCCATTGAGAGGGACAGTAAATTTACAGATTTACAAAACTAGTAATGTGCACTTCGGAAATAGGGTCAATATTGACTTCATGTTGTTTAAAAGCAAAGAGTGGTCACAACAAACACTGATTTGAGTTAATAGAAGTTAACTGATAAATAAAATCTATTCATGGCATTATTTTTAAAAAACATCTCATTGTACAGATGCCTACAAAGTCTCCATGAAGGTTGTTCTAAGCTTGAAGATGTTGCAGCACTTCTTGTTGACTTTGCACGGTTCTGTATGTGCAAAAAGAGATGTTTGTTTACATTTGCTATTGATCATGGCAGCAGTAATTCATCACTTTATTTGCATTTTTTTGAGTGAATCAGGATGCTATCAGCAGACGCAATTAATTCTCAGTCAAATTCCCCTTAGCGTTTTGAAAGACAAGATGTACAACTGTACAAAAATGAATACCAATACAAATATGAAAAGTTTTAAAGTAGCTCTTCCACATTCCTAAATGAAACAAAATCTCTACAGATATGTTAATTAGCAAGTTCTTAGCAACTCCACAAGTACAAAAATCACTCAGAGCCGTAGTGTCTTTTACATGCCTATAATTTTCCTACACATTTTACTGTGGCACACCTTCTCCTAACCCTGTGGCTATGAGCTCTAGAGGTTAAAAAGATTCAGCACACACACACACAAACAAGTACCCGCTCACAACTCAAAGCAGCTGTGCCCAAAGTACAGTACATAAAAGTCTTGTAGGTCCAGATGGGGACTAAAACTGCACTAGTTTTCCAGAAACACCATCCCAAAAGTATGCAGTGAAGAGCAGATGGCCTGTGTCCTTTCATAACACAGAGACAGTCACTAAAGGAAACATGTTGTTAAGAAACAGTGTCTTTAAGTTTTATTTTAGACATCGGCTATTTATAAGGAAAGGAGGAATGTAATTGGTCTCCACTAATACTCACAATTTTAGCACTTTTTTCTAGTGTTTGTAACACAACCTCTTCGCAGGTTGTGTAACAGTAAAACTAAAAAGCATCCTTTCTGAGAAACTTTTCTTTATTGTACCAATATCAATAAAATTTTTCTGTGTCCCCAGCCTGTGTGAAAAATTTGCTAAATCTTGACACACTCCTCTCAAAAACGACCTAAAACTTGTTAAGAAGTTGGAGCCATTTATAACAGCGACATTCAGATGTCAACCCCAAAACTTCACTATTCTGGAAGTCCCACATACTTTTTATCTAGTTGGATACAAAATTGTTACAATATTAGAGTGAGGTCTGCAGAATGCAAACATTTCTCTGAGGCCTTGAGTCAATGAGGGTCCAATTTTACAAAAGCACTAATGATGTCTCCTGTATAGCACGGGTTAGATGTTACAGCCTCACCTCACCGACTTCAATTTTCCATGTCATCAGCGTTTTCATTCACCTCTGTCTTAGATAGCTATTAGACAGAGGAATGCAGCTTTAAACTTCCTGCCTGGAGCTTAATGAGGGACGATGATGAAGCTGTACTGGGAAGGATTATGCACTGTAAGTAGCTGATCCCTTTATTTATGTTTTAATAATTAAAAGGCCTTAATTCATTCAAGATTTATCATTTTATTGACTGAAGGGATCACTCAGGAGCCAATGAGAGATAAATGCAAAACAACACGTGCATCAGATTGCTGCTGTGCATAAATATTTCAGGATTACACTCCGGGCGTGTGTATAACATTTCACTTATGAATTGCAGGCAACACCTTACGGCTTAATATTCCACAGGATTAATGACAAAGGAAATGAGGGGATGTAAAAAAGCTCTCCAAATGACCACATGCCAAAATGGGCCGAGCAGTAAGAGATTTGGACTGTGTTGTTTGTTTAGCAGGTACTAATGTAATAAACAGACATTCAATGAAATCAAGGGAAAGTGAGGAGGCACAAATTCAAAGCACATTGAACAAGTGGTTCAGCACATACTGAGGCCAGACACAGGAAGTGAGGTCAGCACGTGGGCAGCACTTACCACCTGTCCGTTTTGAGGGTTTTTGTGGGCGTATGGAGGACCACGAATGTGATTCCACATCTGACCAGAGGTCATGGCGAACACCACACACTGTGGAACAGGAGAACAGAGATGGCAAGGGCATGTCAAGTGAATGAATTGGTGAAGGGATGAGAATGACAAAACAGAAATAGCAAACAGTGAAAATTGATTACATCCTAACAGCCTGCAGAAAACTTTACTCAAATTGGCCTTGTAATCAATATGGTGAATAACAAACTTGATCCTCTGGGGCAGTAAAGGTCTCCTACTTTCAGACTTCAGAAAAATAGTGAAAGACTAAGATGGAAAAAGCATGCAAATCCAAAGTTTTTAATTCAAGTCAGCAAATCATTTCTGGCCACCAATGGTGACATTACTAGTTTTTTCCCCTTGAGCTGTTGACTCCTGTTTTTATAACCTCATCATAGGTTTAGATTCAATATACAGGTCTATTTTATGGTGAAAAACCTCTATAAATAATTTTTAATCTAGGTTTACTTCATGGTCAGCTGATTTTATTTTATTAAAGGAGCTTATAAAGCAATAACAAAGTGTTGAGGTTGTTGAAGTACTCGTTAGAGAGCTGACCATAGTAGGGCTGCCAAGGCATGCATTGTTGTTGACCTGCCAGGTTTTCAAATGAAAACACAGCCCTAGAGTTTAGCATGAACTAGGGTTTAATAATGAACATTAGGCACCAGTGCGGCCATGGCCCAGCCAGTCTTGTTGTAGATGAACTCCAGGTTGTTTCTGCGCAGGTAGAGGAGTCCACCGACTAGAGACACAAGCAGAGCCAGAGCAATCGTCCCAGAGTAGTTAGGCGGCCGGAAAACTCGAATCTGGAAAACAGCAACATAGAAGCACAATACCTTAGATTTAAATTATGTTTTATCAAATTAGTCAATTTTGTGGTTCAAAACAAGAACTAAACAATATGCAACTGAGACATTTACTGTCAAGAAAGGGTTACAGGAGTTTAAAGCGAAAGTGTGTCAACAAACGGATTCCAGATATTAATGAAGTACACTTCTATTTGTCCAGTGGTTCTCAACCTTTTTTACATCAAGGTTCCCTTCATTGTCCAGAGACAATATTTGAAGGCCCCATCCACTCATAATTTCTACTCAAGGAATTTTCTTGGTCATAACTAGAAAGATGTACATTTGTTATAAAAAATAACCAAGCACTAAGAAATATCTTCATTTTAGTTGTCTAGTAGTTTTATCTTAATGTATAACTATTGTAAGTCATCTTGAGGCCCCCAAGTGGGCCTTGGCTGTATTAGTCAGATGAACAGATAGCCTCTTTTTGCTTCAATGACAGCAAGTACTTCAGCTGGCATAGACAAAATTGTGCAAAACCTGATGACCCATCTTAACCCAGCATGTCTGAAAGCATTTCAAAGAACATCTTGCGTGTTTAAAAGCAAGAAGACCTTGAAGAAGACCTTTTGTACAAAGAAGAACACGGTCAATGTCACAACTCATTTTTTCATTCATTTAATCGTTTACATTTATTTGTATTTGATGAGTGACATACAAATAATATAGAATTTTTTCTTCTTTATTGTGCACTCTGGTTTTTCTTGATTTTAAAAGGTCAAGAATTCAAAAACATGTTTTGACGTTTAAGTAAAAAAAAAGCTTCAACGTGCTCTGAACCTTTGAGCCCCACTGTACAACGTAACTGTAGAAATTTAATTGACAGTAGAATATAGCATTCTGTTCTTCAAACTGCCAACAAAAGCAAAGTTTCATTTTTCAATGGTAAATACTGAAAATAGACGAGAGAATAATGCCCATCACACCCTGTTATGTCTTTTTTAAAACATTCAAAGAAATGTCCATGAACTACACTTTACTCTCAAAATGAGAACTGTCACCTTTAGAAGAAAACACTGTTAAAAGGGAACAGGGTTGAGGTCAGGGTGAGCCTTCAAAGAGGGTCAAGCAGAGAGATTGAAAGGGAAAAGCTTGGGTTCAATTGTTATAGGTCCGCAATCTCCAAGCCAACCTTGGTCACCAACGTGTCACTCCTTCTAAAGTTAAAAACAGTTGGGGGGAGGAGTAAGAAAAAACTGTGCCCACTGAAAAGTGCTTGCAAATAAAACTGCAAAATTGACAAAAGTTTACAGCCACAAAATTTGTTCCGAATCATAATTTTGCATATTGCATGTCTGGACATATGCCCGGTTATAACATTCCTTTTCCATATTTGATAAATTACTGCTCAATTACTAAACAGTCAATAAACAATTTTTTGGCTAAAATTCCATTTACCGTCTGCTTTCCAGACAGTGCAACAATGCAGTGTTAATTGCAAATAGCGCATGCTTTTGTAAACAGGGCACATTCTATACTTAACCTAATTTACAAAAAAGGTGTGTTTTGGGTTAAAAAAATGAAAATGACTTGGTTTAAATATGATTCAGACCATTTCAGTGCATTCAGCACCTGGTAATGCTGGATCGCAGTTTTTTGCAGAAATACAGCATGCATAAGACTTTGCATTATTTTCTGCATAGATTGGCCATCCCCCACTCTTTAATATGCCTTCCTCAAAGCCTGATGCTAAAAGCAGACCCATAGGGCCAGTAAGTCTAAGATGCATCGGATGCCCAGAATGCTCTATTTATGAGCAATGTGATGTGAAGCCCAAAGGGCTGTAAACAAGTTTAGTGCCTGACGTTCAAGGCCTTAATGTATCCCTTCAAAACGTGTACTACACCCTCTGCTGCGCTCCATGCGCCTCCAAATCAGATCAGATTAATCTGGGATAAAAATGGGCGGCTTCACCTATAATTCAGTCTACTGCAGGGGGTGGACGAGCAATGCTCTGATGCGTACGAATTAGTCGACAAAGACTAATAGCTACTTTAGCTAATGTTATGGTAATGAAGTAAACAGAGTAAAAAACAAATAAACTCTTTTGATGTATTCATTATGCTTGCCATCTTTCTACTCTACCCTGTTGTTTAAGATGAACGACAATTACACAGACCCTTTAAACATGGTAAGACGGAATAAAAGATTGCAGCTCACAAAGGTGTTTTCGGGCCTTTGCATAAACGCAATTTGGAGATGAATCAAAAGGTAACAGGTCTGATTTGTGAACGGAAGGAGTGTCACTGACATATGAACCTCCTGTAATCTACACGCCGCTTCTAATCGGCTAACGTTCAAGCGAGGGAAAATCAGCCTTAAGAATTCCATTTTTATCGACTTCGACATAACTCAGCCATTCCCTTAAGGTGATCTATCCCTTAACTGACTTATTCAAAAGTATTAAAGCTGAACCCCAGTCTTAATAAGGTGACTGAATTAGTGCCGGCGCTCCAAGGCAGTCATCTGGAAACGCATTAGGGTGCTGGTAATATTTTTCTCTGGAGGGAAAATCTATGTTAACATGATGGGGAAATCAGATGTTATCTGTCTCCATTTCTTGGAGGAAAATCCCATATCTCGATTTGCTTGTGTACATCATCTCTGCTCAGTTCCACCTTAAAGACTTCATGGACCTCTTAATTTACACTAGTTCTCACTGATCTCAGTATTACTAAGAGAATTATGATAAACTATTGCTTGGTTTGCCAAGCAGGCCAAATTAAATGCAACAAAACTTCACTCTTCCAGGTGAACAGGACAGAGCAAGGCTTACACAAGGCAAATTAAAATTGTTGGTGTTGTAATTGTTGACAGCCCTGGAGAAATCTCACACTCAACAGAGCGTAAGAGCTTTATTTGTACACAGACCAGATTAATATTTTGATTATCAGTCTTGAAGCATGTCAGACACAGAATTATACTTTGAACAAACAAAATAAGTAATAAGTAAATCAAGCTTTTGGCATCAGTTATACAAACACTTTTCCAATTTTGAAAAAACAACGCTAAAGGTTTCATCAAAAAATATCTTCAATGTCCTGCACTGAAGGTTAGACACATTCCCGGTAAACAATTGTAGGTAAAAATGTTTCTATAATGTTTTCAGTTAAGTGAAACCTACAAAATACCAACAAAAATGGTATTTTGTTAGGGAACATTCAAAATGGCCAGTTTTTTTATATGTTTTACATGTTATTGCTTGGATAGGGTTAGGGGTTATTTAAACATTACTTAATTTGGTAATGTTTTTAAAATGTTCCACTGACTACTTAAGAATAACGTTTTGATACATGATATATAACATTAGAAAAATGTTCTACCAACATTACTGCAAGAACATTTTAAAACTTTAAGAGAACTTTAGAGAACATTTTCTTACATTCTGAGAATGTTCCCTGTTAGCTGGGTTATCAAAAGACTGAAATAGAGTTGGTCTCATAGGCTTTCAGACAGGAAGAGACCACCTGTGGACATGTGAAGTGGCCAATCAGGGTTTGTTTTGTTTATATGTAACATTTACCGACAGGTTTATCTGAAACAGATAACAGGTGTAACATCTGAGGCTGAGACTCAAGCAGAGTTGCGAGTATTGCAGTGTTGCATGGCTGCAGATGTACCTGCACATCAGTGCGATCCGCAATCCACTTGGCCAGCTGCTCGGAGGCGAAACCAATCCGCTGTAGGTCAAAGGTGTCCGCCCTCTTCGGCTTCCCTTTAGCTGGGAAATGCATGAAGGTGGGGGCAGAGTTCATGTTCAGCTGGAGGACAGGCCAGAGTTGGGGTAGGAGGGCAGAAGATATGATAAACAATAAGAGGTGAGGAGCAGAGTGATGAATACAGAGAGGAGGAGAGGGAAGGGCAGGGAGTGATGAACAGAAGAGAGACAAGAGCACAAAAACATTAATATCTACTAATAAATCAATAAAGCAGCAGGAACAATGTGATGCATATTATAGAGATTTCTTTTAGTAAGGGGACAAGAGCAATTCAAAAGCCTCCAGAGGGACGTGAATTACCCACTACAAGAATGAATGTCTGAGGGGAGAGAGAGAGAACAGTGAGAAGATTACAGAAGAAAGTGGGAATATGTAAAAGACAGAAGAGTAGAGAAAAATTAATGATAGGAAAAGAGCAGAAAGGCAAGGTCTTAAAGAAACAGTGCACTTAAAAATGATTCCAAAAAAAGGAACCCCAGGGCTGCTACATTTTATATAATAAAAGCTCCAAAACCACAAGAAAAAGTCAATATGACTTGTATGTTTCAACGTTTTTGTGAACTGAAAGTTGGAAGTTGAAGCTGTGAATTTATTGGCTATAGAAAGCAGGAATTGCACAGCTCTCAGCAGACTGACTGTTGGAAGGGTGTGGTAAACAAATACTTTTCAAATTTTAATTAAGATTACAAAAGCACATGAATTTAAAAAAATGACGTGCACAGATAAATCGCTTGTAAACTTAAATGTAAAAATGTAAATGTAGCTTTGTAGTCTTGCTTGTGGGTTCTTAGGAAAAAATGTTTAAAACTCTCTCTTTGTAAGTCGTTTTGGGTAAAAGTATCTGCTAAATGAATAAATGTAAATCTTTTATAATAAACACTGCAATGCTGCAATAAAAATAAGAAAAGTATATTTTGATTTCATGTTGACTTTAAGGCTTATGAAGCCATACTGTAGGTTTGCGTGGCTTCAGAAGACTTGAAATGTAGCTTATGGTGCTTTTTTGACTGTAAATCACTATAAACTTCTATTGCATGGAAAGCACAGCTCGGACATTCTGCCTAATATCCATTGTGCTTCATGAAATAGAGATTAATATAGGGTTGGAACGACATGAGGGTGAGCAAATGAGAGGAAATCTGGCTAAGTGATATTCGTGTAATTACATATAATTTCAATCATGGGGCATTATCGTGTAATCGCTGGCGGGAAACTCGTCTCTTAAAAACACTGGGGAACGTTAATAACTAGCACCTCTAACACACATCTGTTTATTAGCATACTAATGGACTGACTAATACTGCTGTCCTCATGCTCTGGATGAAAACACATCAAATCAACATTAACCCACATGTCCTCCAAGAGATGGGCTTGGTAGAGATGCAAGACTGTGGGGGAACAGAGGCAGTCTTCGTTTTCTAGAAATGCAAAATGGCAGTCTAACTACATTTTGAGCATGCAAAATTATTTTGGTCCTTGCAATGAATATAGGCAACAGGGCTTCTGTTTTGAATAAAGAACAAATAGTGAATAATAAATAATTCAGAATTTGTAAACATATGCTTCCGTTTCCGCTCTCCTGCGTTCTCATGCATATGAAGAGGGGTGAATGAAACCCTTTATTTGTCTTAGGTGTGATGAAAAACATACCCATGCTTCCAAACAAACCGATTAAAAGTGTTTATACTAGTTCTACCTATCGGATGTACTGGAATTTTCAATTTGATTACAGTAAATGTTATTTTGGTGACATTTTAATCCAATGCTAATTAAAGGCAGGGTTGGCAATTTTTTCAAGAAACATTTTTGTTATGCTGGTTTAAAGTCTCTTAACATCCTTGTGGCAATCACTAAGTAGTATATATATAATAATAGTATAACTGTGGAAGACGCAGGACCATTAAATGCTTGTGCAATCAACCTATGCATGTGTTCATATGTTGGCGGAGGCGTGGCTTTTGGAGAGCACTCTGAAGGGAGGATGGGATCTTATCCTTTCAAAGCTAGGTTGCTATGGCTAGCCTAGCCTACCTTTACGATATACTTCTTCCCGGAGCAACCTTCCTCAAGAGAGCCCTGGTTGTAGTTCGTGGATCACCCCCTGATGGGATTCAAACCTACAATCTTTGGGTTAACAACCCAGATGTGTAACCAATAGGTTCCACCATTCCTACAAATGCAAGAACCTTATAATCACACTATACTGTTGTGGTAGTGGTTAAAGAAGTTCCCAGATTCGTGATCTACTACCATTGTGAGCAAGGTAGGGCTAGGTTGCTTCTGGGGACATGCACCTGTGGTAAAACTGTGCCATGAACTAGCTAAGAATCCAGGATGTTTATGTGCATCTTGTCCACTGTGGCATTGATGTCTTTAGGCATTGAAACAATTTGCTGTGATAAAATATATATATTTTTGTTCATGAACACAAACATCAGAGATCATGCTGAGGACGGATGGTTCTAACACCATTAATCAGCCATAAGGTCTACATCAGAACTTTTGGAAACATGCTCCTCAAGACAGCAAATCTATGTCACTAATGCTAATCTAATTCAATGTTCTAACTTCAGATACAGCTCTGCAGGCGAAAAGTTTCTTACAAAACTACACACACACTTGGCTTTTTAGTGCGAAAAGTCCAACAGAACAGCTATGTATCATCGTTTTTTAAATTAATGTGCGTGTTCTGTGTCGTAAAGATCTTTGTGTATATAATTTCCCCCAGAGAAGTGTGACATTTCATTACATCAAAAATAGATGGGGAGCTATTTTCCGTTTGATTGTTCCTGCTGCTTTTTAAAATGTAATTCTTGAAGTTGTCAGTCTCTGACAAATTAGAAGTTGAGATCATTTGCGTATGCATTTATATGAACAGATCTATGTCTAGCAGGGTGAACACGACGAACAGTAAAAGTGTTCGAAAAAATTTGTCTATTCTAAATTGTTATCCTGTATAATTTTCCTCTAGTTCTAATTTATTTTGTAACATTATTCTGCTAGTTAACTAGCATCAAGAAGCCCCTCCCCCCAAAAGGCTCGCTTTTGAAATCTGAATAAAATCTGGTTGCCACACCTTTTAATTAATGATTTTATGACTTTCTAAATCTGAAACAGTAAAAGTAAAATATATAGTAAAATGTCCTGATAATCACGTTTTCAGTGGAACCCTGCATTAAACGAATGGCCAGACCTGATGAGTTCCATGCAAGTAAGGGTGGAAAACACAGAGAAGTGGGTTAATTACCTGCTGAAAGACGTCAGCTCCTTCATCGTAATCCACAACCGTAAAGAAGAGTTTGTTAGAGAAGGCTGAAGAGTATCGCCAAGAGTTAGCCAACACCTGATATTCCTCATTAGCCTGCCTGTAACACAGACATTTTCAATAGAGGTGGAGAGAGAGCGACAGAGTGAGAGAGATGTAAGAAGTGAGAGAGAAAATAACAGATTACTCATTAGAAGAAAGCCAGCAAACATCATGAGGGCAACAAGAACGAATTCATTAGAGGACTGTCATCTCACTGTTACTTTGTGCAGTGACTGCTGTTTATTATACATTGGGTAGACAGCATAAAAAAGAGAGAAAAAAGACAAGAACAATGATAATAATTAGCTATCCATCCTTCCTTCTGCAGACAAAACATAGACATCCATCTGCCAAGTTCTGGTCATTGCCACGTCCACCATAAATGAACAAATTCCATTTCCACAAAGATCAAAGAAGGTCTGATAATTTCTAACATTTTTCCACACAGACAAAGCACATAGATCCAGGTGTATACACATACAAACATGAGGAAAGGGTTTGCATTTTACAAAAACTGTTTTGCATTAATAAAGTGTGCTCAGAAAACTTCAATAAAGCAGACTCTAAAACACACGACAGGGAGTTAAAAAAAAACAAACATGCTTAAATACGCATTAATGTTTAATGTGATGCTGAGTGTCCAGTTTCAAAAAGGAAGGGCCGAGCTGATGCTAACGGATATGTCATTGAGACTTTACTGCAGTCAAAGCTGCTCTGAAAGCAAAGTCCTTCAGGACAAAACAATGAAGAGAGAATGAGAACTATTAATTAAGTTAAAAAAAGAGAGAGCGAGCAAGCAAGGGTAAAAAAAAAGGACAAAAAGGAGAATATACATAAATATGCGATTCGAGTAGACAGCAGATAATTAAAAAAGCATTATAGGTCACAAAGACGTGAGAAGGTGAATGGTCGTCTAAAGGTCGATTCGCTTTAAATTAACTTCCTCTATTTTTGTTGGAATACTGAACTGGTCCAGTATGTTACCTTTATTTAATAAACCCCATAGATCAGATGATGTAGTCAGATGAAAAGTAGATGTTGCATAGCACTAGTGGAAATAGTTCAGTCGCAACGGCTTGATATTCCACAGAGGAACAAGACCATATGAGCACTAAGTCATTTTACCAGGCGATAGAGGGATAATGAGGGTGGAGATGGATGTGAGGGTGGGTGGATAGAGGGTAAGTAGCTGTCGTGGAATAAATAGATGGAAAGGATATATGGGATGGAGGCTGCTGTGGAACAGACAGATGTAGAGGGTTTTCCAGTGACGCTCCGGGGCAGATCAGATGTTTATCTAAGCGTACTGAGTGTATTACCGCAGTAAATACAGTTATACCTGCGGACAGGTGCTGAAAGATGGATGTACTTGTCTCACCTGCAGACAGAACATTGTCTTTGAGGCTGCAGCGCAGTGAACATTACGATGACGGAATAGTTCCGAGGAGGGGCCTTCACGAACCGCCGGAACTTATCCCCGTTCATACGGATCACAGAACGCCGGGAACTCCACTCCATCATCTGCTCTACTTTCTCCGCCAGCATGTTCTAGAACAAAAATGTATTTAAAAACAAAAGAAAGGGAGAGTGAACAAGAGGATCTGAATGAAATTCCAAAGAGTAAATTCAGTTAACACTGATTTTTCCAAAGAAAAAAACAAGGAAAGACTAAGAACCTTTTCAGCCCCACACTTCAAAAAACTATGCATACAATTATAACAATATTATGTGAACAATATGATATGGGAGGTACATATACTTTCATGGGTAAAAAGCTGTTCTGTTCTGCAACAGCAGAGCTGAATATAGTCTAAGAAAAATATTCTGAAAATGTCACCAGTAATATAAAGAACAGTTAAAAATCAATTACAGCCAAAGGAAATGCCAGGCAGTAGCAGTAATGATGTGTCATTTTGCAATCTGTAATGCATGATTTGTATAATGTTTTCAGCAAATTTTCTCCAAAAATTCCTTATACTTTTGAATATGGGAAATTAGTGAGCAAGCTGAAGGTGAAAGGCAAAATGTGAGCAAAAGTTCATAATACGAGCATCCCACATAGATCTGGACCTCAATTTCAACTTTTCATTCCATCATTAACTTAAGAGCAAGGTCAGAAACAGGTGTGAAACTTTTAATTTTGTTTTCAATGTGAAAAATTGTTCAAGTACACATAACTTTATTTTATTGTAATTACTGTAAATAAAAAACACATAGTAGAAGTTGTTTTTTTCAAAATTCTGTTAAGCAACAGACAACTGACACTAAACGGCATACTGAGAGTCAGCAAAACATATTTACAAATTTAGAAGTTTCTACCTCTACCAGCACTACAGCCAATACTTTGAATATAACATACAACATATATATGTATGTATGTATGTATGTATGTATGTATGTATGTATCTGTCTATTTACATGTATATACATTTATATAGATAGATATATCTATATACAGACACACAGAAACATATTTATATACACGTGGAGGCAGACCTGTATCCCCCACAGCATAAGTGGTATATTAGTTTGTGTTATATCCATACCTTAGCTCAGTCAAAAGAAACACACTCATGTCACCTTCTCACTTGTTCCTTCTTTTGCCCTTCCTCTTCTTATGGTGACCTTTGTCTTCCACATCCTCTGTGCCCCCAATGTCCTGTTTCCACTCTCGTTCTCATTACCTCCTGCCCTCACTCTAGACTCATCAGCAATAACCTGCCATTTTATTTATTTCTGTCCTGCTTTTTTATTTTTTTTCCCTGAAGTTGACAACCCATCAGCCACTGTGGCTCTAAGCATTCGTTTGTTTAAAAGGATGATCAGACCTTGTGAGCGTGTGTGTGTAAACTCAAGGGCACGCTGAATTATTTAGCTGCTTTTGTTGTGGACTGGAAGAGTCTGACAAAAAGGAGGCAAGTGATGGCTCTGTCAGAGAGCCCAAATTGAAACATCGTGCGGAGGTCACCCCCGGGCCTTACATGATAGATGTTTGTTAGCTTTGGAAAGGAATCAGGCAAAAAAGCCTTTTTGCAAGTGTTTTCACATGGTTTGACATCCTCAACAACATCAGTTTTAGCTATTCAGAGAATATGCTGCAAAGTTACGCTAGTGTTGAAGTTCACCTTGGGGGGAGTACCTGTACAAGTACTTGGGGGGAATGTTTATATGGGAACTTTCTTATCCTTTCCCCCCTCAGTTATTTGTTCCAATGTTACTTCTGGTCCCATACCTAGAATGTACAGAAATGGGGGCTTATTCGGGTCTGTGCAAAGACACAAGGACAAAGGATTTCAGCACCAGTAGTGCTTGTGGTTAGCACCCATAGGTCAGACAATATCATTACTGTCTTTTTTGTGAGCTTGTCAGTCTCCTTTAAAAAAAAGGGGGCTTCCACAAACAATTTCCAAACGGCCCAGCTGTCAATCAGGCTGGCATTAATGATGTGCTGTATTGACTGCAATGTGAGGGACCAGCCGAGCGAAGAAGAAATGCTGTCTGAACTACAAACACGAAGGAAACAGCCTCACCCATTTCCACATGTCTGATACATCTCTGATCTTGCCCACTTTTGTTTTTTACTATCCTTGCTTCTTTCATTTCCTCAAACCAACGAACCAAAAAACAAAAAACAGGAAGAGCCAAAGGTGTCTAGGAGGTATCTAAAGAACAAGCCTCACCATTTTAATCATTCCCTCTCTATCTTTTGCCATACTTCCTTCAGCAGGTGTTTGTTTGGGAAACGTGACAGATGCTGTTGAAAGCTCATCCCTATGGTGGATCTCGCTGAAGGAGACAAAGCACATCTTCCATCAGCGGTATTGTTTGTGTGCCGAAAAGGATTATGTCAAGTACAGACATGTTTTTCAGAAAAGACCCTTGTGAGGTTCCTCTTTGGACTGATTATCAAATAAACTGTATGGTTGGAATCAAGGTGAGCAGATGTTTAACACAAAATTGTGGAAAACAGAAATACAGACAGACTTTTTATCCAAAAATCAAAGTGATTTGTATGGTGCAGATCTCATGCTGGCCACAACTCAAAATAACGCCATACCTGCGGAGAAGTATTGTGGTGGCACACTGCTGGGCAACAATTTATGAGAAGGACTGACTGTTAAAACAGAAAGTAAGATGATTCAAAATTCAGGAAAATATTGTAAGAGAACCTTTTGCAGGTAATGCACAGAAGCTTCAGAGAAAGTTCTTTTACATGTATGCATTTGTTAGATGCTTTTATTCAAAGCAATGTACAGTGCACTCAAGGTTTACATTTTTAGCAGTATGCATGTTCCCTGGGAATCAAACCCACAACCAAACACTATCACATGAAAGTTTCACTGCTTTAAAAATAAATACAACTCCCTAAGATAGTCATACCTAACTAGATTCAGACTGTCCTGATTCTTGATTCTTTATAAAAAGCTGTTTAAACAAGACTCCATGATTTAATGCTGTTTGAGCACAATAAATCATTTTACAGTACAAGTAACCTGTATTCCTTAGGTACAGCTAACTTTCTACACATTTACACCCACCTTGGACACGATAAGGTCCTTTAAGAATACAAAGAAACTCTAAAGGACACGCCTGGAACTGGAAATAAAAATTCCTGAGAACAGAGCATGCTCAGTTTCAAAGAGCCTTAATCTGTGCCTTCTTAAGTTCTGAGGACACAATCCTGTGAAGAAAATTTCCCAGCATCCCATGGTGTTCTGACACAAGACATTTAGAAGAAGCCACTCAGACCACACCAAAGACCCTGTGTCCTGACAGGTGGTGTTGCCACACGACCAGACAAGCTAAGGGATTACAGCGAGACTAATTGTTGCCACTGTGACTTCTTCTATAAGTGCTGTCAAAGACGGACTGGAGGAGGGAGATAAGGGGTAGACAATGCTGGGGTGCAGACTGAGAAGCTGAGCGAAATAATCTTTAACTGTCACTGCCTACACCTGCCTCTGATATAAGTCATTACCCACAATCCTGTTCAGGAGGTAAAAGGGCACTCACATTCACAACCACCGATGAACGAGAGCTTACTGGAGAAAGTCTGGCAAACACGTCCATCGGTCTGTTGGTGTCCATCAAAGGTTATGTACTGCAGACCCAGTAGTTTGTAGTAACAAAAAGTTATTTTGCATTACATTTTGCATTATGCTGCTGAGACTTGTGGGAGAGCAGAAATGTGCTTAACTGTCAAGGAAAGAATGTACCAATTAAAAACCTTAATGGTCCTAAAAACAGGCCTCATCTTCTTTATGCAAATTATTGTTTCCTTTCTTGTGATTTTCAGGGTGAAATATGACCTGTCAATTTCTTGACAGTTTTTGTAACATTCATCCTCCTGCACTCATCAAAAATACCCTAAAATGTAACCATTTCCTGACGCTCTTTAACTTGCTCTCTCTCTCTCCAAAATAGCTCCTCTTCCCTCTCCCTGTCTTTTCGATCTCTCTCTGTAGCTCCAGTACTTTCAGAGGCCACATACTGCGTTGGGACATCTGTATCCCTGCTGTCATCGAACGAGACCAAGTCTGTCTCATTAATCTCTCTCTCTATTCACAACACTTAACGTCTGCTTTTTTAACCCTCTGCGCACACACACACTTTATTGCGGCATCCTTCATTCCCCAAAGCCGCACGCATATCCAATCCATAATGATCGCCACGGCTCCGCGAGACATGACTCAAAATGTGATTTGGGGCGGTGGTATCAGAATGTGGGCTCATGAATATTCAGAAGATGCAGAAAGAACCTGGTGTGAGAGTTTGCCGGGACAGTGGGAAGAGATCCACGTTGAATATTAATGAGGGACACTTTTTCAGAAGCAGCAGCGGAGTTTCAAAGAAGTTGCTTTAGCGGGGCTGATCACAGAACAGTTTTGCAGATGTTCACGCTATGGTTCGAAGCCGAATTTGGGGGGGTGACTCTGATCATAAAGCCGAAGAATCTAAAATTAGTAAACGGAGGCCGCTGAGGACCAGCGGTGATGAAAGAGTGGCGCTGGAGAACCGGAGGCTATTTTATTTCTCTTTTGTTTCCGCAACACGAGTGTTGGGAATGAAAAGGGGCCTGATCACGCCTTTAGAATTCCCCAGTGAATGAGGGCATTTTCACATTGGCATGAAATGAGTCCAGCGTGCTTAGATAGTGCGCACACACGCGGAGCGTAGGATGAAAAGAACGCACTAGGCAAAGAGGAGAGAGATTCTATCAGCGTGAGCAAAGCAGTAATCGAACAAGATCAAAATTGTGCGATTACATGCACACACGAAAACTTATGCGCACACACTTGCGCTCTTTCTGAAAGGCTCGTTGCAGGTCAAAAGTTAAACGAAAACAATTCAACATGTCGTTTTTCCCAAGAGTGCACAACCCCCATTTCGTCCCTTTCTCGTTCTGTCCCCATGGAGGAGAGAAAAAACAAAGTTCTTGCTTCTTATTCTTTGCCGAGTTGGTGTCATCATGGCGGTTCCTTCGTACCACAATTGTCTTTGTTCCGCCGACCAATCAAAACCTTCTCTCCTGAAATTCCATCTATTAGGCACATAATCAAACCTTTTCCAAAGTTAGAAATGAAGAAATGAATTTTCATCCACCTGGTGGGGAGTAAATGAGCATCCACTTTAGCTCTGCACTTTGAAAACTTTCACTGTTTAAGAGAAACTTGTGTATAATCACTAACGTGTAACCGCAATGATGCTTTTCAGATTAATGACAGACATTATAATTGATACAGCAACTCCAGCTGTTCTTGTTAAATAAAAATATAAATAAATAACAAGCAGAGTGTTAAGAATCAATGGATACCTTACTCTACATCAGTCCATTAACAGACGTGGTACTCAGACGAACCTATTGCTGTTGATTTGTCTTATCTAATATAATTATAAAGATTTTCTATCTTGACAGGATGTTTTGTTCTTATTATATAAACAGATAAGCGCTTAATTTTACTAAAAACTCCAGACAAAATTAATTCCTTTAGGAGCCAATGGCTCTGAAAATGAAACATTTAGAAGACAAATGACTTTTTTATCCACATTACATAAGCAAAATAATCCATAACAGATGGAACGTTCAGTTGAGACAGTCATTCAGACCACAAAGTGATCACAAAGTCTATAAACGTTTTCTGCTACAATATACAAAAAAAATACAAACAATACAAAAACATTTCTGCTCTGTTTTCTCTACAACCATTGGCTAAGACTACGGTGCCTTTGTTTTAATGTTTTTCTTTAGCTTGGTCATTTTTTATGCCAGTGAGAATGTAACCTTCTGTTTGCCTGACCTTTTCCACAATAGACTACGGGGCGGATCAGACTTTGTCAATAAGTGAATATGTCTGGCTTTGCAAGACTTACTGTTAACTAACAGCTACTGTTGCAGCAGGTGAACAAAGTGGACATATGCCTCTCTAGAGACGGAACTAAAAACACGTGATAAAATGACAACCAATGTCAACACTAAATAATTGCAATTGCATAATGTTAACACAACTTACTGACCAAGTTTTGACTGGCTGCACTTTAGTCTTGTGTAGCCAGACCTTCAGACTGATGGCAGAAGATCTGGACTACATCGCGGATTTCGTTGGCTAAGAACCACCCTACAGACTGTTTGACCGACATGTTAAGCAACCAATTGTAGTTCATTTTGTTCAGCCTCATACTTCCAGTTATACCGTGACACGTCTTTCACACATCCTGTGGAATTCAACCAATCAGACAGCAACTTCAAAACTCCTGAAGTGTTTCCAGTTAAGTGTGCGACATGCATCAGATGTTCAGCCAGCAGTCTGTGGGTGTGAAGTCTAAAGCTGAGACTGGCTGGAAATTTCGACTTTAACATGAAGTCTGCTTCTAACCTTTAACCTTCCTTGTGCTTCCTGAAGTCTGATTACAAAACTTGGAGAAAAAATGGACGTGGTGCTATTTCATATTGGGATCAATCTCATTATGCCCCAGCCCTTTGGCAGGCCCAGACATTGTGGATGATATAATACTCCTCCTATGTGCCTTGATCTTTGCTTTAATGGATGGAGGAGCTTATCTGGGATCTGCAAAGCTCGGTTCAATTTGATCTTCACAATGTAAGCATAAACTCTGACATGATCCAGTGGAGGCATAGCGGTTCTGATCCTACAGAGATCTCATTGAGTGATGTAAGCTAGCCTTCTGTAAATTTCAGCTCACAGATTATCAATGTGTCAATAAATGAATCTAGCTCCTGGTCAATATGTCACTCTCACATAAATTACAATTAAAGAACCTTTAATTAAGTGCAGTTTACATTTCCATCCATATCAAAATTCTGATCAAAAAGTGTATAATTATTTTTATGTAATGGCCAATAAGCTATGAATGGTAATTGTTATAAATCAATCCTATTTCACAAGAGTAATGTAAGAAAACTATTCATTTACATAACTACTAAAGAAAAATCTGTTGTGAATAACAATTGTAAGGTATACAAGTACATCTAAATGTAAAGCATAATTCTAACTAAAAAAACAGTCAAACAATACTAAATAAACATTAGTAAAAAATGAAGCTTTTGAGGAATTTATCCAAAAAACTCACTTAACACACACAGCTCTAGTATTCTTACATGTACCTGCACATTAGTGCTTAATGGGACAGCGCTCTTTAAGTTATATCTGAAAGTTACATCTGGCTGCTATCACTTTTAGAAATAAAAGTGATATTACATTATTTAAAACATCAAAACTTAGTTCATTGTTAAACATCACATTACTTGTGTATGTTGTTCACAGGAGTAAATATGTTCCTTGTTTGTGGAGAACATTCTTGTGTTGTTTAAAGGAGAACATTAGGTGAACATGCCAAACATCCAATTAATCTATTATTTATAAGATAAGAGATTATCAAAATAGCTGCAGCTCTAATTTAAAGCAGCTGTTCAAACTCTCTTCTACGGTTTGCGGGAGCCGAGGAGTCAGTTTGTGATCAGCTTCTCTGCATGCATTTAATATTTAGGTTCTTATCTTTAATTACGGGGGGTGCCAGATAAAAGCACATCACTGTGCTCTGTTGGGCAAGCACAAGAAGGGAATCTTTCCGCTTCAATTACCTTGATGAATTCCCATATCTATCGAGCGATGAAGCCGTCAAAGTGACTTTACATTGACAAAGTGAACTTTAACTAAAACGTGTCAACGGTTTTTGCATTCCTCTTCAGGCATGAAGATGCAAGCGCGTATCTTGGTGATACAGCGTCTTAACGCGCTCTCTGAAACTTGCAGGTATTCACAGTCATTTATACACAGAAGCAGATTCACTTTCAAACAACACCTCAGATGTGATTTGAAAGTTCAGGACAATAGTCTGGGAGTGTGTAATCTCTCCACTTCTCCTTCACATGCACTTGACAGAGATTTGATGTTTTTATTGTGTTTAGATGGGGTAAATTCTATTTTGGCACAGAGCTAATCAGGTAGGTTACTAATCAACCCTGTTACTAATCATTATTAGTGCTATAAAGACAAGCATCAATATTATCATTTCTGATACTTTGAATACTTCTGGTATGTTCTCAACTTTTTAATAATTATTATTGGCTCTGCTAATACCATACGAGATGTGCTTTTAAGTTAAAAGTACAGTAGGCAATTTTGGAAAGGCTAACAATAGCAAGCTAGTTTTGCAAGCATAAGATTCTCCAAAGCCCTCCAAAGCCATGCTTCCTCCAATACATGAACGTGATGCAAATACATAGTTTGGCAGGCAAGCAGGACATCCTATTATTGCATTTAGACTAAATGCAATGATTGGACAAGAGTTTGATGGTCCTGCGCCTTCCAAAGACGTGAAGAGAATTTCACCCAGCATAACTAAAAAAGGTTTCTGGAAAAAAAATCACCTTTAAAAATCAGTTTTAAAGGCACTTTTCTGTGTCCAAAGAATAAAATACAGTTGATTAAAATCTCCGGTCTAGTGACCCCTGGCTTTTATTTGCATGCTGTCATGCAGCACATACCTGAGGTAAAATGCCTGGTGGTGTTAATTTAAGGATCACCTCCTGCCGAGATCTGAACCAACAACCTCCTGCTAACCGATCACGAGCTTTAACCACTAAGCCATAACATTCCTTCTGACTTCCTGCAAAAGCAGGCAATATTTCTGCTGTAAGAATAATGCAGTGAAAGTCATATGGTTGCTTTTATTATGCTCTGTTTATAACAAAATCAAACAGTGCTTTAGTTCAATAAACAGAAAGCTGGCAGGGGACACGAAGCTGCTCGGTGGGAGTGAGGGCGGGGCTTGCTGATACAGCAACTCTACGGAGGACTATTTGATGGGAGTGAAATGTCAGACAGCAGCTAGTCAGCCAATTTATCCACAAACCAATCATCAAAGACCTGGATCTGCACCCGCATCTGACTTCATGTACATCTAAGACTAACAAGTGCATAGAAGACAAACATTTACACTCAGCATCTTGTGTAAGCCTTCCATAAGCTTACAAACTTCTGATTCCAGTGCAAAATAAGGTTACGTTCAAACACAGTTCGTCTATGAAAGCAAGTGACAACTGCAAATAGCGAAATCCAACAGCCAAAGTGATTACCTTAAATTCTGAGAGTGAGTTTGATTGATATGTGTGGGACCTTTAAAGGCAGGGTAGACATTTTTTTCTAGAAACATTTTTTGTTATGCTGGTTGAAAGACTCTTCATATCCTGATAGCAATCACTAAAATTGTCTAAATATATTTATATGGATGTATACCTTCTGTGGAAGGCACAGGACCATAAAATGTTCATCCAATCATTGGTCCAAATACAATGATAGGATGTTGTACTTGCCTGTCAAACAATGAATGTGTTTATGTGTCAGAGGAGGCGTGGCTTTGGAGAGTGCTCTTAAAAAAGGGTGAGATCTTATGCTTTCAAAGCTTGGTTGCTATTGCTAGCACCTCCAAAATTGCCTACACTACCATTAATGTCAAACCCTGGACTGACGTTGGTTACCTGTTCACACAGACATTATTCAATCCTCTCTAAACTGCACAGGGCAATTTGAGAGTCAAACCACTTTGTAAATTCCCAAACAATGACTGTGTAAATGCAGCATTTGTCTTTCATTAAAACAGCAACTAAAAGTTGAAAAGTGGAGCAGATAGTTGCAGTAATAACAGGCTGTCCTCAGTGACAACAACTGACTCAAAGCTTTCCTCAGGATTATCATTATTAATTATGGAGTATGATTTACTCTAGGATTTGGGTCAGGCCTGAGTGTATTAAAAGACAAAGCAGCTCAATTTAGTGTTCTGCCTTATTATTGTCTTTCTTAAATGCTGTTCTTTTTCTATACTCCACTTTAAGAGTGAGTGAGAGAGACTCGGATCTAATTTTCCTGTCAATTAGACTGTGACTGGGAAATGAATCGCGATGGCCATGAATGAAGTGATATTAGATCTCGAGATGGGATTTATGTTTTTTCACAGGCGGCGAGTGCCTCAACCACCTGAACTTAATGAAAAAGACATTTCACAAACAATCCTGAGGAAAAGAAAAACACGGCAATGTAATATAAGCTGAAAAAATCACAGTCTGTTGTTGTACCTAGCCATACATTTGACTAAACATCCAAAGGTCTGATTCACATATAAGCTTTGGCCAAAAACAACTCAATAAGACAAAAATGAGATGTCTGACTGACATATAGTTCAGTAGCCACATATAGTTATGCCACATAAAGGCAGGGTTTGTTGTTAATAGATGATACTACAGTAACAGACTAAAAATAATAATGGTGCAATAGTCTCTATAAACAGATGAAGTGAATTGTCCAAATTTCCATCTGTCCAAAAATATATAATTTTTGGACGTTAATTTTATCTACCTGGTAGTTGACTTGGTTTCCAGGTGGACTGATGAAAAAATAACTACACACACTCACTCCTGAAAGTTGCGCTAAGTCACCCAATCAACACTTATCAATCAATCATCTAAAAGGTTTATACCTCTGACACTAATATGTTAAGGCGGGTCATGGCATCCATCATTTCGTTTTGTTTCTGTAACCCGATGAAGCGTTTGCCCTTAAAAGCAACAATACTGCCAATCACCTCACTGCAACGTCCCTTTCTCATGTCTTTACTCAGAGGATGCTGATAAAACTACAAACATCTCAAAAAGGTAACAGATAGAAACGCCATCCCTAATCTGAGAGAAAGTCTGAGTGATAGAGAGAGATGAAGAGCGGAACGGAGACGAGAGTAAATAAAGAAAGAGAGACAAATGAAGAGATGTTGTAGAGATTCTCATTTACTCTCCTCCCCCGTCACTACTCTCCCTAATGAACGAGTCTCTCTGATACACTTTTTAATGCATGGTTGAGGCTTTGCTGCGGACGGCTGGCGCGACGCTGATAAGACTGCGTGCGTTATCCGGTTCGACAGGCTGACTCGGCCACGCCAGTCCCCCGCCTACCGCATCTCCAACGGATCATCCTCCGCCATGCTGAGACGACGCCCGCTATGACAGTGCTGATAACGGACAATCGAAGATGTCACAAGCCGTGGGGTGGACAGGCAGGCGGTACGCAGGACTGGGACTGACGAAAGAAAAATAAGGGAAAAGTTGTTACCTCCTACCACGTTTCAAACAAGACAACACAATGTTTGTCTGAATTCACAGGTGAGTATTTCTCCCGACACATTAGCGTTTAGCACACAATAAGAGGTGTACGGTTATCAAGCTCTGTTGGACTCTAGGTGCGAGCACTAGGGGTTCAGGTGGCATCAGGTCAGAGCAGCGCACTGAGCCTCACTCAGACTAACAGCTCCTGCATGGCCCTTAGAAAAAGCACAGAGTGAAAATCAGGTGAAAAAGGGTCTGTTTACACTTTATGCATCTTGACTGCTATGCGCATTCCATTCACACTTGGTCACATAAATGTGTCTCAGCACAACAAATCTAAATCTGATTTACTATTCCTGTGCGGTACGCAAATATAACAAATTTAGGCCATGTAGAACTGTGATGGCGAGCGTGAAATTTTGCCGCACTTGATATGGCTCGTAAAAGCAAGAAACAAGAGGCAGCTAAAATTGTGACTGTGATAGCATTGCTAGCTCATGTGAAATGCAAGGCTCACAAACTTCTGGATGCTGCCACAAGAATACAAATATACATAATAATACACAAACTACAAGCACTTTCTATAAAAACACAGTTAAAAGCAGGGTAGGCAATTTTGGAGAGGCTAGCAATAGCAAGCTAGTTTTGAAGGCATAAGATCCCACCCTCGCCTCACAGCGCTCTCCAAAGCCACGCCTCCTCCAGCACACATGAACTTGCTGATCACTGAAGTTTGTCTGTGTGAGCAGGGTGTGTGGAGGTGTGCAAATACGTAGTTTGACAGACAAGTAGGACATCCAAACATTTTATGGTCCTGTGCCTTTCACAGATGATATATGCACACATTTTGAATTTTTTTCTTTATGTTTCAGGATCTTTCCCTCTTTCTGAGGTCAATCACACATACCCTCCCCTTCCCGTGGCTTCAAAAATAACTGCCCTCTGATTATGCCCAATTTCTGACTCAAAATGTCAGAAAGGAGGCAGGGCAACGTCTCAGGAACACAAAACATCCATCAAACGGACAGCTCTGCCACACAAGCTATTATCATTCAATCAACAGGTCTGCGGCTAATGAAACACATTTCAATACATAAACAAAAATAAATGTCACGTATTCTGATTAGGAACTTAGGAACTGTTAGGAACTGATTAGGAACTGTTCATTTTATTCATAAAATGCTAGTAATTTTAGAGACATTTTAATGTCAGAAAAAGCCTGTTAATCGAGTGTATTGTAGATGAACTGGTAAACCTTGTACACAAATTACATTTTGCGATGAACTGGCTGCATCACATTGGATTGAATCCAAGCCAACAGAAAGGTTTCTAATTTTGTCAAATAAATTCTGTTGTATGAAGCTTAAATTTTTGATTGTGCTTGAGTGCTCCTTAACCAAAACGTTATCATAGGGCCATTTAAAGATACATACGATTATGAACTATAAATAATTTATACAGTCACTAAAATAAAATCCCATAATGCCTGGGGCATTTCTGCCATATTTTTTCTGTAAAGTTCTACCATTTTTAACTACAAATTTAATATTTAATATGTTTACGCTGCTGCCCATCTGTACTTACTGTATAAAATGTATGCACTGCCTTGCACTGAAAATACAGTTTGTCTGCTAGCCCCCGTTTTTTATTTCCTCTCATGGCAAGAAGGCAAGAATATCAATGCACTTGTTACAAATGGCCTACAAATCTCCTGAATATTGAATAAAAAAGGTTCAAGGGAAATGGAATTATGCTGGCAGGCCCGGATCTGACATCAGTGAAGACCGGCGAGCGATCAGGGCCTGCTAAATATTTATGCCTCTTTTTTGTTTATTTACCTTTTACAGCATTGTTTTGCATTTTAAAATGCAAAGTGAAAGAATGGACCACGCAAGCGTGCCCTATCAAAGCAGATAGCGAGAGTTTTCAGAGCTAGGCCAGCCACAAGACATTCAATATTCAGAATATTCAAGACATTCAATATTCAGAACGATTCTCCATAAGCAACGCAGGCGCAATGGCTTTGGGTCTAATGTTGATACATCATAGCCTCCCGGCGACTGGAGCAGTGTGTCTGTGTGGATGGCATGGAGAATCATTTTGGTAATGCTTCTCAAGCACAATACAAATCATTTGACAAATCCAGTACACTAGGCCTTAAACACGACTCACTGTCTCTTCAGATAGACATGGGGGTGACAGCTGTGCTCATGTGATGGCCTCACATGGCTTTGTGCCTTTTATGCCGTCTCATGCGTTTTCTTTCTGTTTAGTAGAGATATCGCAAGAAAGTCAGCATGGAAAACTCGGGGGTTCTCTGTACCTCTGTCTTCACTAGGTAAAGGTAAAGTACGTCTTTCCATGTCTCTAGTGGCACAAAATGCAATTGCAAGGGAATTGTTAAGCCAATCAAGTTGCCCCACCTAGATTCATGTTTTAGGCTGAGCCAGAATCTTAAAACAAAATTTAGAGACATTTAAATCAAACCAGACATTTAAAACAAACAGTGCAATGCTGTGATAGCGCTACAATGTTTACAATATTACAATATTATTAGAATAATAAACCTACAAATGGCTTGCTTAAAGTTGTCTCGAAGATACTGGGATAAGATACTTTTTTTAGTTTTACCACTTTACCACTTTAATTCAAAATGTAACACAACTTTTACTGCAACTTATCATCTTAGCCTGAAAGATCATGACACGCTAAACACCTAAAAAGTAAGTGTAAATGCTACAGTTGGAATTTGGTAGAGGCTTCTTTATTGATATAAGATCAATTGTTTGGGGAAAATGTGCAAAATAAGGCTGAAATGAGACTATAACCAATTATGGAAATGGACAAACTATTCGTACGCTCACTGTTCAATCGAAGACTTCTACTAGATATCGGAACCTTGACCTAACGGTTACCACCAACCCCCACAATTCCCTACAAACCACTCACCCTCATTGAGCCCTGGTGCTATGTAATGTACTGCTTGGTTTATAATATCATACATTTTGATATGTGATCACTTGGAACTTTAACAATTTTCTCTCTGTGATCCCTTAAAGCAACCGTGGCAAAAACAGGGAAAAAAAATAGAAAAAATACCTCCTAATGCTCTAGAGACATCATCATTTCTCCCAGCAGAAAACTGGGAGATTAATTTGCACTGTGTTGTATTTAGAATCTGAATCTTGCTGAGCATTGAGTCTCATTATGGGAATGCATACATGCAGGTCTGCAAGCTGAATCTAAAAAATCAATGCTTTACGATAACAGTCCATCACAATGGGGTGAAGCCAGTTAGCAAAAAAGACAAGAGAGAGAAATAGGAAAAAAATAGGTAGTTGGAGAAAAGAAGAGCAGCATGACGCTATTTTCCTGTCCATGGATGACTACATGTATGCATCATTATGTCCCTGAGCTTTTAGAATTAAACTGCCTTCATCAAACACTCAGCAGGGTGGCCCTCTTCGCACTGCTCACCCCAGCGTGAGGGAGGCTTCAAGACTTCAAACATATCAGCTGTTTCAGAACATAAACTCGCCGTGCTGTCTTTCAAGCCTCCCGCCCCAGTGCCAGTCTGAGCAGTAATGAGTCGAGCTGCAGTTTGAGAGCTGAAGGGAGAAGGGATCATACCGCCATTCAGCCCCAGCTGCTGGAGTCAGGATCACGGGCAGGCATTCATACAATGCTTTTCTGCCGCAGACATTACCAGACATGTTTCTGCCAGATCCATGAGGAATTAAACACGTGTTGTAGAGTTACAGTAGAAGAAACTGAGATGTGCTGTACAGTATATCTCTTACTATATCAGAGCGTGTACGAATAATAAAACACAGGGGAGTGACAAATGTAAATATTTTAGAACCAGGCTGGGTTTCTCAAAATCATTTTGAGCTAAGAGTACATTTACATTTATGCATTTGGTTAACATTTTTATCCAGAGCAACTTCAGTATGTATGATTAATCCTTGGAAGTTGAACCCACAACCTTTGTGCTGCCAACACAATGCTCTACTATTGAAATTAGTTTGAATTAGCCTAAAATGAGTGATTAGGCTGATATTGGAAGCTTAAAGGAAGGGTAGTTTTTTTTCTGTTATGCTGGTTTTCTGTTAAGTCTCTTCACATCTTGATAACAATCACTAAGTAAAGAGGTCTAATTATATTTAAATAAATATTTTTATATAAAAATCTTCTGTGAAAGGAGTAGGACAATAAAATGTTTGTCCAATCATTGCATTCAGTCTGAATGAAATGGATGTCCACCTTTCTTGCCAAACTATGTTTTTGCATGCCTTCATGCACTATTAGGAAAGGTGTGGCTTTAGAGAGCGTTCTGAACAGAGGGTGGGATCTTATGCTTTTACAGCTAGCTTGCTAGTGCTAATGTCTCCAAAACTGCCTATTCTACCTTTAACAGTCATCTATTCTACTGTATGTTCACTTCAGGTGTGCACCTATCTACACTTAAAACTGGATTTCTGCTGCTTGGTTAGCTTGTTTTGTTTTGGAGTATACAGCTTTTGTGTAAAACATACTTATTAGTTATCAGTTGGTCCTAAGCACATCAAATTAATTTTGCAACATTTTGCATAAAAATTGTTAATTGCCCAATATTTACAATTCTTATTTACAGTTCCAAATACATAAAAATCTACAAACAGTACACAATTGGTAACCTAAAATATAAACTAACTAACTTGGGGTGTGTAAAATGATGACAGATAAGTATTTTGTGATTCAATAAAGCATAATATCATATTAATATGAGCTCCAAAAAGGTTAGCTGACCTCTTTTCAATGTAGTTGGAATGCAAATATGCAAATCCAGCCCTAATGCCTTCTAACACTGTACACAGCATGTCATCAAGACAAAAATAACTTGGACAAATAATCATTTGACTCATTCTTTTATAGTGATTCATCACAGCCTACAGGCTTTTGATTTAAGAGCATATGCTAAAGCATTCAACACCAAACAAGTGTTGGACAGTTATATTGAGGTTACACTCTGGGTTATATTGATTTTCTGTTTTATTTTTGTAATCAATACATAAAACTAGAGATTCTTCTTGAAAAGAAACTTTGTGGCTGAAAATGCACAATTCTTAAAATTTAAAGTATACATCAAATATACATATACTCAAATTTAATTCCCACCCTCTTTTCAGAGTGCTATCCAAAACCACAGCCAATACACATGAATGTGATGCAAATACATAGTTTGAAAGGGAAGTGGGACATCCTATCATTGCATTTGGACCGAATAGAATGATTGGACAAACATTTTATAGTCACGCTCCTTCCACAGAATATTATAAAGTGTAACTAAAAAACATGACCTACATTTTTACATGCTAAAAACACAAAAGACAGTGTCCAATGACACACCATCTAAGGATCTTTAAATCCTATGAAAAAGAGTCAGTCTCACCCAACTACGAGGAGAAACAAAGGCAAACAAAAACTCTGCAACTCCAGCAGGCCAAAACTGCTTACTCCATCTTTCCCCACCCTTTCCCATTAGTCAAGCCAAGAAACGAGAGACACAAAATTTGGCTGTGATGATGAACGAGCAGCTGAGAAAAGGGAAAAAAATTCCTCACCCCCTGCCCACTCTCCACTCCTCCTGCGTTCACAGAGGGCAGCACAAACCTTAACAGATATATTAAGGCTTAAAGACAGTGACTCAAAATACTGCCCTTCTCAGCACTGCCTGGCCACAGAGCGCCGGGCCAGGAGGGAGGACAAGACAAAAGAGGAAGAGCAAATATGAGGAAATGAATTTAAAGATGCAGGAGGGAGAAGCAGAAAGTTGCTGCTTCACCACTTTGCATGATTTGTGCTCAATATGATCATTTTCCTGCTCGTCTGCTGCAGGGAAGAGGAAAGGTCAACAACACATCATATTTTCTCTGGAGCTGAGCAGACAAACAAAGAGAGAGAGAGAGAGAAAGAGAGAGAGAGAGAGAGAGAGAGAGAGAGAGAGAGAGAGAGAGAGAGAGAGAGAGAGAGAGAGAGAGAGAGTTCACCTGACATTCAAAAACACTGCAATAAGAAGCAATAAATAACGAATCAAAGAACTAACAGTGCAGAATAAGCACTGGTACTGGTAGGCAAAAAACAATGAAGGTTATCCTGCTTTGGGCTTAATGTGAAATACATACAAGTTAATTTCCAAATACAAATGAATGCATTCAATATTCTATATATTCTTTCTTTCACTATATTATACATACAATATAATTTTGTCAACGGGCACTATTTGTGCTTAACATTCTGTTAGAGTAATTACACTGAATTGTGGGTCATTTATAAGGGCATGCGCGCACCTTCACACGGGCACGCGCACTGCATTCAAGAACGGACAGCCGCACGGAAAAAAAAAATAAAACTCAATAATGTAATTTACTGTTCAAGATCATTACAAGATCTTTCTGTACTTCTCATGCATCTCTAAAAACAGCCGTATTACACGTATCTGTCAACACAATGTAACTGCGTCGGCCGTTAATACAGAGAGCAGGATTGGACACGGATTTTAAGACTTTGGCAGACATAATCGTCACAGCCTGCCGTGAAAGGTAGTTTCATGAATGCATCAGTACCTCTTTTTTCTTTTGACCTCCTCCTGACTCGAGACATAGCAGCAGAATTAACAGTATGGACGCAAAGGGCAGGTTGAATGGGAATCCCTTGAATACCGCCGCCATGTTGGAAGATGCTCTTATCGCATCAGCGCAGCTGCCGGATTTGATTGGCTAGAGTCGCCTCCAATCAGAATTCACGCAATCACTTTATGGGACTTGTAGTTTTTGTTGACTGACTTTAAAATAAGGTAAATAATTAGGTATTAAAATCTAACAATCTTTAAAAACCCTTAAAGAATAACTTCAATATACGACATTTACAGCTTTTAAACTGTATATTGTAGAATACATTATTCTGTTAGAGTGTTGGAAATCAGACCGTAAGAGGCGCTTTTATACATAGCACTGCTGTATCTCCAGTTTCTGCCAATGGGGGGCAAACCCGAAAAGTGTTTGCTAATACAGAAACATATTGGAAATGGAGAATGCATGACTTGGCAAAAACGAGCAATTACATAATTAAAAATTATGTTATTTAATGTTTATATGTAGTGCTATTTATAAAATAGCAATGTATTATTATTATTAGTAGTAGTCATCGTTGTAGTAGTCATAGTAATTATTGTTATTATTGGTAATATTATTATTGCCATATTCAAACAAAACCAAAGAACTTATTCACTCAAAACTGTGAAAAATCTAAGTATTCACCTTTATCATATACAGTAAAGCACACAACGCCCAGTTCTTTGCACACATATAGAAAATTCTTGGTTTATTGTTATTTATCTTTGCATAGTACCAGGCAAAATAAAGTGTCTGTTGAAATTACAGAGACGAACATCCAAGTAAATTGTTAAGATGCTGCAGTAACGTATGCAGGCTTAATGTATTATGACATTTAGTTTTATGTTTTCTATGCTGCCTAGTAATACAGTACATATTTGAGTTGCAGCAACGGAGAGGTCAGTAGGGTAATAGAAGACATTTAAAGGGGATCTTCTTTCTTTACAGCCTCACAGCATTTGATTATTTAAAAAAATAATGTTCCTTTAGCGATATGGTAGGCAATTTTAGAGAGGCTCGCAAAAGCAAGCCATAGTTTTGAAAGCATACCCTCCCTTCAGAGCCTCTCCAAAGCCACACCTCCTCCAACATATGAATGCGTACAGAGTTTAACAGGCAGATAGGACATCCTATCGTTGCATTCAGACCGAATACACTGATTGGACAAACATTTTATGGCCCTGTGCCTCAGAAGACATGTAAATATATTTAGACCACTTTACAGAGTGATTGTGATCAGAATATGAACAGACTTTCAATCAGCCTTTCATTCTGGAACAAATCATCTTCCGTGCCTTACAAATTGACCAAAAGTTAAATGTTATGACTTTTAAAGTGTGATCACATGTTTGATTGTTTGTGCAGGTACATGTAAATTAATATGAACAGATGATAATACATATTCATTAATAGATTATAGGCATGAGGTTGTTAAAAATGGTTCCATGTTCCATGTCTATTAAAATGCAGTTTTTTGTACAGAGCTTTGGTCTCTCTTGTATTGTAAAGGATCTGAAAGAATATATAATATGATACGCACAATATGTCCTTATTGTTCCTATCAGCCATATTAGGTTATTCTTTCATCATTTTTTATTAGCTCACGTACAAGCTAAGTATATGGATGGCTGGTCTGTTCTATTTCCCCCTAAGGACTTGACTCACTGGTACCTCCATAGAAAATGATGTCTTTCATTTGGCCAGCATGCATCTCCGTGCAGGAAGAATATAAGGTCAGACAGGGGTAAACACAGATGTCATTCACTGTATAAATGCATGTGGCAAATGTCACACAAAGTCACTTCATTGTCTATTGTAGCCACGTTTATATGCTGGAATCAAATGCTTCATATAGCCTTGGGGCTCATTCTCTATAATCTCATAGAACAACATCCAGTGGCTGCAGTTAATGTGGTCATGCGTTTAGAGGGATGAAGTGTGATGTTAAGATCAATTGACAGTGTTCAGTAAATAGATTGATGTCAACATCATGCTTGGTATGCAGATTTCAGCTCAGACACGTGGCCAGACAAGTCTGAAGGAGGGGTGCATTTAAAAGTTGAAACTCGTCCAGGAATAACAGGCCAAAATTTGCAAGACAGAGGATGATGTATGATTTCCATTTATCTAGGACACAATATTTAAACCTACACATTGTGTATGCGCTTGTCTCTGACAACCTACCCAGACTGTATGTTAATAGGGGTGCACGCAGACACGCATGCTCAGATGCGCGCACACGCACGATCTGTGTTGAGATGTTCCACTTGAAACCTGTCGCGCTGTCGCCTCGGCTCATTTTACGGCGGGCTGTTAATTTGGGTCCTGGACTGGGAGTTGACGTCACTGGTGCTGGGGCTTGCACAATATACCCAGCTGAGGTCAGGTGCGCACGTAAAATCCATGCCAAGGAATGATTAATTGCGGAGTGACACAATGAAAAAGATCCCCAATGTATGCCCTGCATTTGGAACAATGATTTCAACTGTAACACTGCTGCGTAGCGGGTTTTTGGAGTATTTTGCAAAATTACAGTAATCTTTGTCGTTTCCTATTTTAAACTACATGGCATAAACGGTACGGGGCTGTTTTGCGATGAAATGCACTTTAGGAATGGTTTAACAGGACGAGTCAATAAGAATGCACTTGAGATGCAACGCACACGCATGCGAATTAAAACTTAAATAGCATTGCGGATCAGCTCAGCATACGGGCGAGTCTCTCTCGATCCGGCTCTCTCTCTCCCCTCGTGGCTCTAGGACCCAGGAGAATAACTAGCTGGACAGTTTGTTTTTGAGTGATAAAAAGAACTGGCTAGTGTCTTCAGGCAGGCGACCGGGGGGACTGGACAGTCACCTGGCTGTGAAGGAGCGTAAAAAACGAAACTGGATTGTCCCCGCCAGAGAGAGAAAAATTCACCCGCTTCCCCCACAATTCTCTCTTACACTCGAGGAAGATCTCCCCCCTTCCTTCTCCCGCACTCCATCCCTCCCTCCTCAGACTCCATCTCGGAGACACAGAGCCCGTATTCAGAGCGCCGGGACTCGGCTGGAGGAGCGCGTTTGGATACGCGGGGGCATTGTGGAGATCACCAAGTAGGGCAGTAGCGAAGTGCGCCCAGTCTAATCAATCTATCAATCAATCGATCGATTAACCGGATAAAGGCAGGGGCTGACAGCCTCCTTCTCATCCGCCTGCTCGATTCACACAGAATTTCTTTCAATTTACCGCAAAAGGTTTGTTTTAACAGGACTGATCTACCAGCGTTGCTGCAAATGTGCCGGTGGCGCGCTCTGTGCTCTCAATGACAATATGGTCTCTTATTAATGGAAACACTTTGGAAACTGGAGAAGAATAAGGACAATCTGTTTATCTCATGCTACTGCTGTTGGGACACTTTGAGCGAATAGTTATATTTAACATATAATAATTGAATAATCGCTGTGCGTTATACCGGGAGTCGTGATCAGCGGGCATGAGACTGAGGAAATTCGCCGCGGCTCGGAGAACTGGGCTGGCTTGCGTTCGGGAACTACAAGACTAGATATACAACTTTTGTTTCAGACTTTATCTTTCTATATGGACCGATCGGCATCGCTGGACATTGAGGCGCTGAAGGTGAGTTGCTGATGTTGCCGTTTTTGAGGACACCGTGTTTGTAGCTTGTCCGTATAGTGTGTGTGTGTGATCGGGGCTCGATGCTTGTTATACAGTGCGGTGGTGGGGTGCTGGGTTTTGTGCGTGGGGTGCATTTCAATAACCCACGTTCAAGTTTGCGGCCATCGGCCATTAAAGGCATACCTGCCGACGTGTGTACGTTTTCCGAGACCGAAATGATCTTCTAACGTCAATTCACAAATAATGTTTCTAACTATCCGTTAACCAACATACACAGTACGAATCTGTGCAAAACCGAGTCTATCCCCGTTTAACCCCTCCCTCCGCCGCCTTCCCACTCATAGCTTTCCCCTTGCATATGCGCGCATCTGTATTTAGCCGTATGCAATGGTACTGTTTGATTCCTTCAGCGCGATGAAACATGCAAGCGCGTTTAAACAACTTTTGAACTCACAAGCGTTCATCTCTTATTGATCTTGTTTATGTTCATGCGATGATAAGGTAAGAGTCAAATGAAGTCCCGCTCAGGGATCCCCGCACGACGGCTTCTGTGTTTCAGCACCTCTGGCAGGGGACAGCTCCAGAATTCAAAGCGGAAAACAGCTGTGAGGAAGGTCTGTACGACCGCGTTTGGCGATGCTGTGGTAATCTTGGCGTGCTGGTAGATCTCTCTCACAGTCCCTATTAAATAAAACAGAGACAAGCACACGAACATCAAGCGAACGCATCTTCTCAACACATCTGCCAGCATAAGCTCCAAGCGTGCGCAGGCATGTTTCCATTTGATTGATATCTGTTGTCTACAGAATCGCTTCTCTCGCCATAATTCGCTTGATTTTTGATTGTGGGTCGTTTGTGTGACTTATGAGACTCGATGTTTAAAACTGGCAGGTGTATCTGTTTATTAAACGAGCGATTCTCCAAAGCATCACAAGGACGCATAGCGTCAATAACAATATTAATGATTTAGATGATTAATAATTATTCAATTATCGTGTGCCAAGGAAGCTATAAAACATACAATACTGCATACAAACATCTTAGAACATTACATAATCAGGAAAACAAAACATAAGGCAAATAATAATAAGAGGCAAATCAAGTGTACAAGGAAAATAAGCCGCTAATTTTTTTTTCTCTGTCCCTGAAATCAAATCTAGTAACTAGGAAGTCATCAAGGTGGTTGAGAAAAGATTTATTCTTAATTCATCTTCACAAACTGAAGTGATGAGATCACATGTTTCCCGATCTTAGAATTATATAAGTGTTTGTGCTGTTTTAAATTGAGCAGAGATTGACATACGCTGACTTTTGTATTTGAAACACAGGAGGAAGTGTCAAACCTTATTTTTATAAATAACATGGAAAAACATTGTGGTAGCATGGCAGGGTATGTTAGAACATGTCATCTATTAAATCAACACTTCACTTGCAATGAATCCATCAAGAGCTCTTTAAAACAACAGATCTTCTGTAGAGTGACACACGGTCACACTTACATTAGTGTTCACGGTATTGTGTAATTAAATAAATAAGTAGGTACTTCTAATGAGAAACATGTACTTAATATGTTAATTCTTTGTGGGGCTGTTTGCTATTGAAGTTGTTCTTCTTATTACAATTACAATGAATCATAATAATGTTTAATATATGTAACATGAACACCGTAAGCAGTGTGTAACAAGTGACACTTTTCATTAGACAACAGGGCAAGAATAGATTTAGAGATAGGAGAGTCATTAAAAACAGTGGTGATGAGGCAAACAGTTCTTTGCCCTTAACGGGGCATGTTCAGTGGTGGTTTAATTAAACTGGCATCTGTGGTTCGCCTCTTATCTGGAGGCGTGTATGTCCTATGAATTCCAGAGCTGATGAAATGCCTTTCTTAATCTCTTGGAGTGTCATTTCAATTTACTGCCAATCCTTTACCACCCCTGTTGAGGTTCCTTTAAAGGGACCGAAAACTGCTTTGGTCGGATCACAAACTTTGATGAGAGGTTTTACACATAAGAAGGAAATTAACACCATAATGGCACCTTTTAGAGTGTGTAAACTTTCATTGTTGCTTTAAATTCATTGCACCTCAGCTCTGCATAGTCTAAGAAAATTGTAACCCTTGGAAAGATGTTTCATATTTTGTAGTGTTATTTTTTATATGTATTTTTTAAATGTCTCAGAACCCAAGGAAACTTGAAAACCCATAAAATGCAGTTGTTTAATTTCTTTTCAATTGAGGAGGGCATAAGTTCTATTTGACGCTAATCTCTAGCTGTCAGATATCTGTGTTTACTTAGAGGTGAGTGTTGTTGAATGTGTATACATAATATGACAAATTTTATGAAGGGTAAAAGCACCTTATAAGTCCTTAATATGAGGAAAACACTCAAAAAAAACCCTCAAAACAGCAATTAAGTAATTGATGTCAAAATCTACTTTGAGGGTAGGCAGCAGAGAACTGTGTAATGAAATGAGATGATCGTTCAAAATGTAGCTTATTCTAGCAGAACACTTTTGTGTTTTGAAATCGTGCATATTATTTACACATTCAGCTAATATTTGATGCTGATTTGATTTTATAGGTAACAGCCGTAATTCTTAAAATGATTTAAAATGTATTTCAGCAACATTTATGCTTTTGACAGATGCACTTAAAAAGACTTACAGCACATTCAGGCTTTACATTTTTTATATATGTGCATTCCCTGGGAATCAAACCCATGATCTAAGCGTTGCTAGCACCACACACTACCCATAAAGCCACAGAAAATGAACTGAAATGATTGATTTAAAATTAATGGACACTCCATGTGTTTTCATAAGTTAAAAAATATGTGCCACCATAAACTCGAAAAGTATTATATTTGCAGGGGCAAATATAATAAAAAGTGAATTTCTGGCACTCCTTTTTAGTAATGTTTATGTAATTTTCTCATCACATCAGCTCTGTGTGCCTAAATGTTCCTATAGCTCAACTAGTAGCACGCAAGGCATAAGGTTGGTAATACCAAGGTCATGGGTTCGAATCCCAGGGAACGTGTAATATTAACGTATCTTGAATGCGCTATAAGTGCCTTGGCTGAAATGTCTGCCAAATGTAAGACATTCTTATTAGAAACCTAACAACATGTACAGTTTGCTCTGGTCTTCAGTGTCAGCACTCAGCACACATGCTGATCCTGGACCAGCCAGTAAAAGCTGCAGCCACTCAATAGCACTAATAGCATCACAAATGGCTGTAATCCATCTTCCCTTAGGTTTGCTGTGCTGGTCCGAGTTTGACTGGCAGATGAAGGCCCCATCGGTGTCCTGATCCCCACGCTAGACTCAGTGTTGGAGTATCAGGGTCCTTGCCAAGCTTTTCTCCTCATCACCCCCCCTTCCCTCCCACCTCCATCCATTTTACACTTAATTAACTCCGTCAGTGGGAAAGGGCAGTCCGATTACAACACAACTCTCAGCAACAGCAGTATCAAATGATTAATATATATTATAGTTGAAGGAGGACAGGAATAAAAGACTTGTGTTGAACATTTCCCCTAGATAGCCTTCAGCATGTAGCGGGGAAGAATGGAGGTACTTCAGTGGGTCTTGCTGAATTGTTAGAGTACTGAACAGGTGGGGTTAAGAAAAGGTTACCATCACTAAGGAAGAAAACAGTGCAGATGGTTACCTGACTGACTGGCTCATAAGTGCCTTGTGACGGAACAGTCAGCAGGGCACCGTTTGGACATAACAGCGGTTTAAATCTATTGTTTCAATGTAATTTCGATTTAACACATTTCCTCTTATATTACAAAGAAGAAAATGAACTCTGCTTTAATTACGGTTTAAGTTACACCATAAATCACTGAACGTAATCTATTACGCCACACGTTATAATTACAATTGTGATTTACCAGAAAAGCTCGGTTAATTGCAAGCATTGTTTTACAGATGGGTGGCCATGGTAACCAAACCACTTACGTTTGCTGTGGTTCACTGTTCACACAAGAAAGGCATTTTTGCATATAATAAACCATCAATCCATCATTTTTACCCTGACACATGTCCAAACATGACCACATATATTCTGTTCTAGTATAGAATATTGAGTTTCCACAGGGCAGGCAACATTTTTAGATGATTGGACGGGTGTGCTGACTGACCTCCACAATAACACACTTCAATTACCTGAGGACAGTGATTAAGCCCCACGCTGGTCAGCAAGCCTTTGTCATCAGGGTCAACAGAGTAACAAGTCAACCCAGCCCATATCTCCACCTCTGGGAGAGGAGAGGAGGAGAGAGAAGAATAAAAGAGGGGAGAGAAGGAGAGAGAATAACAGAGGAGGAGAGAATAACAGAGAAGGGGAGAGTAAAAGTGATATATTTGTCAGATGTGGTAACCCATACACAAGATACAACCTGTGCATTTAACCCATCACTAGTGAGGAGTGAACACGCACTGCAAGTCATGCACATACACACACCCAATGCAGGGGTTAATCAGGGGTTAGGTGCCTTGCTCAATAGTACTTCAGTTGCTACCTGCCAATGCTGGGATTGAACCAACAACCTTCTAATTACAAGCCTGACTCACTAACCAGTAGGCCACAACTGTCTCGTTATAAAGGAGGACAATAGAGGAGAGGAGGAAAAAGAAGAAAAGAGAACGTGAGAGTAGGGGAGAGGAGAATAGAGAAGGACAGAGAAGAGTAGGGGAGAATAGGGAAGGGGAGAGGAAAAAAGAGAAGGGGAGAGTTGGAGCGAGCAGAATAGAGGTGAAGAGAGGAGAGAGACAACTTTGTTCCAATGATCTCCCACTGTGAGGCTACAGCTGGGCAGTGATGAGATAATAGCAGCCCCGAATGGACACAAAACGAGCTGGGAAAGGAGAAATATGGAGGGAGAGATGAAGAGACATGCCCACTCTAGGATCTAGGCTGATGGGCCACATCATGAGCCAAATGAAGCGAGTGGCACGGTGAGATGGGCCGTTCGCCTGCTGTAAAACCAGCAGCATTACAGAGCCAGGATGACAGAAAACACCAGAGGCCCAAATGTCTTCTTTCTGTCCATCTGTCTTTCATTTGAAATTTAAATTCAATTATACTTTTCTCTTACACTTAATTTTCTTTTAGGCAGCATCTCTAAACTTTTCTCTTGTTCGCTTTTGTTTCTTGTGACCTCTGCTAATTGACTGAACTTGAATGAACATCTGCCTTTACCACTCTAGACAACATAAACCTGGGCTTTGTTGATTTTTATTTCAAATAATTAACGATAGTATAATAAAGGTACATATGAAAATACAGTCTGCCAATGCATTGATCTATGTATTCAGACAGCAAATTAGCTCTGGCCTTCTGGTAGTGTCATTTACATAAGCCTGGATGGATCCATTCAGTCTATCAATTATTTCATAGAGCAGCAGCTCTTGGAAGACTGCATGCAAGTCCAAGAACTAGTCTTTTGTCCTCTAGTACAAAATTCTACCAGCAACTGAAAGATAACAGGATTGGCCAATAGCTTCAGATGCTTATGAAGAATTTAAAATGGTTCGATTAGATTCTGCACCTGATTAGTGGCCACAGAAGGCTTGGAAAGCAACACTGAGGGTGTTAACAACTGGATCTTGTAAGTCTTTTTTGTCAAGGAGCAAAAGGGAATAGAGTGAAAACCTGAGATTTAGCTCTACAACCATACAAGAGGAGTTAATGCGCCGATGCAATTATCTCGACGAGGCCACTAGCACGCTGAGCGTGCCAAATTCACTCACAATTACACACAGTCATTACACACTGACTGTTACCGCATTCATCTGCTGTAAATTCACATATGGTTCCTTAGAGAGCTATGAGGTGTTTACATTACTGTAACTCTAGCATGACTATTCATTGCCGTAACTCTTGCATTTACTTGTCGGAATTTGCTGCCTTGACAACACAATGCAAAATGATAGTCGTCATGAAGTGTTATGAAAGTATCAATCATTATTTCGTCTTTGGCATTAGAGGCTGTTAAAGATAAAAAACAGTTGCGTTAAAACTGAAGGAAGAGTTAATTTATCGACTTGTTTGGGTCTGAAACACCCCATTTGCTAATTAGAACATAAAAATTTAGAAAGATGTTCAAATTCTTCAATATTTTCTTGTGAATGGCTTATTTTCGATGGCTTCCAAATTCATCAATGACCTTGATGAGTTCAACGTTCTCCAGAATTGGCAATAATCACAGCAGACTTATTTCATGAATTTATTCCGCTTATCTCCAATGCACGCTTGTTATCAAACTAAAATTATATTTTGCCCTGTCCGACTCAGCGCTCATCCCCTGTAATGTTGCCGCAGTCGGATTTTCTCACATTGTAGCTTTGTCTGACAGTAACCATGGCGATAGCAAAGAGAGCAAGACATGATTAAGCTGAAGTATCAGAAGGAGAAGGTAATTAAACACTATGTGAGATATGCTTTGGTTTCCATTTTCTCTTGTCTTTCTTTTGGTTGACTTTAGCTTTAGTAGCATATATTGTCACCAAAAGATGCTGTTCCCTTGGTGTTAATCAAGCAACTATTTCTTATCACCATGTTTTTCTATCAAAGCAACTTTGTTGTTGTGGGCCACCTTCCCGTCCCAGGTTCGGCTGGCATGTGGTGTTGTTTTGTGTTGCATTTGTTGCATCTGTATCTGATATTTGGGGGCCTCAGATGTTCTGTTTCTTGTATGTTTTTCTTGGGCCCTTTGATGTATCTGTTTGATCTGCGTGGTGAGGCAGCCCGCCTCAGCTTCTCTTCCACGACTAATGTCCGGCTTAAGATTATTTTATTCGCCTTGAAAAGCCTCCATTTGATGTTCAAAATTTCTATTATGTTTTTGAAAAATCAAAATAAAAACAGAAAAAACAAACAACCGAGAAGAAAACCCCATGCAACAATGACATGAACAAAGAGATATAGCGCATCTCCAACAGAGCTGAGACTAGACACAAAGAGAATGGTATTTTCAAAATAAAACAGCTAAAATCGCAAAGACATTCAGATGCTGTAGAATTACTTCTAAGATCTGGAAGACCTGAAGTTCTGTAAGACGAATGAAGGACAAAAACAGAAACTACTTCTGACAGCTCACTTGTTCCGTTGTTTTATTGCTGTTTCAAATGTCCTTTTTAACTTTTTAGCAGGTTTCGATGTTACGGTTTTCCTTGCTTTTTGTTCTGTTTGACATTAAAACCATGTCTGGTGCAGAATCCCATTGGAAATAGTTTTTGATGAGGAAATGATACTATCTTTTCTAGGAAAACCCTTTTTATTTTTATCTTTTATAAAGTAAGGAAGTTTTACTTCAAATCTCCCAATGACTTTTAACATAAGACAATTAACACAATCTTTCAACGAGAGCTGCTTCTCTTTAAAATGTAATTTAATATAAAACTACTTTCAAATAACCTATAAACCTTTTATTGAAGAAATGACTTTAATATTTTTACTTTTATTTTTACTTTCATTGTTATTTGTTGTATTAAACTCAGGCAACTTGCAGGGTTCAATTTCTTTTGTTTAGTTGCTAAGACTAAAGCAGGTATTTGAAGAATTTAGGTTTAGCTCTTGCATGTAGTTAATTGAAGTGGCTGCTTGTGGGACATCTTCTCTATTCATGCAAACTAAAATTTGAAATATAGAAAATCGTTGTCTTTTGAAACCACACAAAGATGCCATTCTATGTCATGTTCTTTGATGTGTAATGGATTTTCGACAGGTTTGTAAGATTGGCCTTCCAAATAATACATTTTTTTCTTCATCTGCTTCGGCATTGATTTCTCTGGTACATGAAAGGTTCCTCTAACAAAGCCCTGGTGTTTTTGTCATCAAGTCCAGGCAAAGCAGAACACTCATAATCACATAAAGGTGCCAAAAAAAGATGAATCCCAACAGAACTCAAAACACAAATTTAGGCCCATAAAAATTCCAGCACTCTTGAATAGAGTTCCCACGAAATCAAAATGGACATTTCTGGCTTTTAGTATGAGTATGTTAGCTTAAAAGATAAATGTATATATACAGAATTTGCATTTAGAAGCCAATCATTCAAGCTTAAGAGACTTTCACTTACGCCAATACAGATCAATGATTTTTATAACATCGCTCTGCACTTCAACTTCTCGTTAGATTTTCTGACCAATCAAAATCAAGACTATCAGTTAAACTAAACAATTGTGGCTATTTTAAAAGGGGGAGGGGCCAATTAATTTGTCCCACCCCAATGTCCTGTTTCAATGACATCAAGGCACTTCAGCAGGTCCTTAAAGTAGCCATGAGAAATCATGAAGCACAATTTTTTATGTGGGTCACTATCAATGATATAAGTTTAAGTAATTTTCTCTCTGTTTCAGCTTTACTTTTCAACATACAGATAATCACTTTCTGTAGTAGCACTACAGAAAGAAATGCACCCACATTAGTGCACAGCATGTATGGAGGATTTTTTATTATGTTTTAAAGGGCGTGTTTAGCACACAGGTCATGGGTCAGTTAAACAGCAGTTTGGTAATTGCATAATCAATAACCTTCACAGTATGTTTACTGTATGTTATCCCCATAAACCAGTATGATAGGTCCCAACGTCATTAATATGCTGTCGTGAAGATTAAGGTGCAAATTTGTTTTGCTTACAGGAAATTCACTGCGCTTTATTGGTATGACAAGATAACAGAGTCTATGCGTTTCAGATGCAGTTGAAGGCTAACCGACACCTTTCATGTCTGTCACTTGTGTATTTTAATCTGGCTGTAAATACACAGTTTTCCCTGTCCTGCTGGGCAACTGAGCATAGATGTTATTGAGTGTTGGACTGAGCAGTAGTTGTTATTTTGTGCAACAGGTTGTCAACAGATGTCTGGTCTGTATAAGCTGATTGCAGTTTTGTGGTTACTCATGCTTTTAAGAATAGTGGATAATACTGAGATTCAACTTACTTGTTTAATAACACCTAGAAAATGGAATTTGTATTATCTGCTTCTTACTTTATTCAAATTTCAACTACTACATGAAACACTTAAGAATTCAGAATGGCTCATTGTGGGTTTATTAACAACTACATTTACATTTATGCATTTAGCAAATGCTTTTATCCAAAGTGTATTTATTAACACAGTGCATTTGAGGTCCTATGCATTGTACCATTATATGTGTTCCATGGGATTAGGAACAAACAACAAGTTGTCTCACAGTGCTCTACAGTTTACATTGTAGTTACAACAATATACTGTACAAACTGTTCTATAGACACCTATAATTAGTTTTAATCTTATTACCGATAACCAATAGAATGACTAATATTATAAATACAATTCTGTATGTTGTTTCACTTCTCCTCTCTCTGAACTCACACATATAATATTCTTTGTTAACATATAATGATGTTTGGTCAGACTGGAGAGTTTTATTCATTATCTAAACACACTCTAGATAACGTCTTCTAAATGAATAAATGTACATTTCTGTATCTATTTAATGCTTAATTCTTAATTCTTAAGTGCCGATTAAGAACTTACTTTTATAAAGGTAGTTGTGAAAGACAGTGATGTCTTTACAGTGCGAGTCTCCAAGCCAGATACTCCAAACGCAAGTCAAAAGCTTTAAAAGTGTCGCTTGTAGAAATGACAATAAAAAATGCAGGTGTGACAGAGAATGAAATTCAAATCCAGTTATATGTCAACATGTATTGATTGATTTCTGACGCATTGTTCTGTTTTTTTTACAGTAGTAGGTGCACACATTGTTATTTATTTATGTTTGCCTGTGAAAAATAGGCTGCACAAACTCAGTTTGAATGTCTTTCATTAATAAATAAAATGTTTTTGTACCTCCCATTATCACCATGTGTACCCCAGTTTGGAAACTAATGCTTTACGCAAATGCTAAAATTTTATATACACAGCAATAATAATAATAAAAATAATGTAGCCACTTCCCACCTAATTTATACAAACAGTAGTGCTGAACTTCAGTGGTTTACTTTCATTGGAATCCACAGCCTGAAAAAAATACAGTTACAATCCATGACCTTGTATTTGGCTTGTTATTCCCATAATCACCTGAGACTGTTTAACATGTGATAAAGAGTCAAACCTCAATAGTCTTTCGTCAAGGGAAAAGGGATTTACCTCACATACGCTGCCATGTCATCCCCCACTGACCACAGACATCTGGTACCTCGGCAAAGTGGTGGCAGGGGCCCTTCCCTCAGATAAAGTGGGTCTATGTGTGTATATTGTGTATGAGGGCAGAAAGGCACTGAGAACAGGTTTCCTCTGGGGGCATGGCGTTCAGACCCACTGGATCAGGGTCATGTTGACTGTGAGGTTTGGGCTAAGGCCCAGTGGAGTTTTCCCGAGTCCCAGATGTGTCAGAACCACTATTATCATTTAACAGGTTGACCGTCTGAAAATTTCTGCAGCCACTGAGCAGTCTATTTCAGGGTCATTTCTGAGCTGCTATGATATACCGGTTGGCAATTCAGCAGAGCAATTTTATTCCAGTTTCAACTTGTAGTTCTATCACATTCCTCACCGTCTCAGTTTCTTCACTTTCTCACAGTTCAAGTATGGCAGTTCGAGTAGGTTCAATCCATTTGAGGCTGTACTGGACAGTTGAGAGCTTGGTGATGTCAGTCACCAGGCAGGATCAGCGCTACATACAATTTCATATAGCATTTATTAAAAAGAGACAAATGATGGATGTAAGCCATAGGCAAATGTGTCATTTATTCAACTCAGATCATGGTCTCTTAGGTTTTACCTCGACCTGAGAGTGACATAGTAATTTTTGAACATGCAGGCTTATAAACCGCAGGTCCTACTTGTCAAAGGTTTGCATCTTTTATTGAATTTTGTCTGACTGTGGATCAGACAATGCAGACAACACTAGACTTTGCACTTCTGAAGAGTTTCAATATACATAAAAGATAACCACATTTGTGCTTAAATGAGCAACAATTTTAGGTTGTAAGAATGTTTCCCTAAAAAGTTTTAAAATGTTATTTTGAAAGTTCTAGGAACGTTTCCAATATCCAGTTTTTAGAGATTGTATTAATGTTATTAAAACATTCTACTAACATTAGTGCAAGAATTGTTTTGATAATGCAAAAATGCATAAATGTAAATGATAACTTTCACAGAACTTTTAGAGAACATTAGCCAATGTTGAATGTTCCCTGCTAACTGGGATATACTGATGAAGATCTGTGAAGCATAAGAATACGCTTCTCTATATTTTTCATTCAGAGCGCTCTGCTGTAAACCAATGCATATTAAAAGAATACAATGTTGCGAAATTGATTTTCATGAACAAATTCTGAGATTATAGGTAGAATTATTCTGTAGGTAGAATTAGTAAATTAATCCACATGCACTGACAAACAAATAAATACAAGAATCAGTGTTACCACATTCTTTCTCTCTTTTCCTCTCTCTTGTGCTAATTTAACATGCAAATAGCGCCATACATCCACACTATAAACTAAACTGTGACTTTTAATATTAATATCATACAGACATTTATATAGAGTTAAAAACATGTAGACTAAAGTAAAGTGAGCCAAGGGGAATTCACCTGACTTAAACAGTTAAATTTTCTATGACTAACTTGTATGACTGATCCAATTTATGCAACCAGCCCCAGGGCTAAAAACAGTTTACACCTGTATGTATTGAATAAAACATTTGTTTGTCTTTTGCTTTCTGTTTTTATTTTTAATGCCTAATTTTTAATAGCTTTATGTATCTGTCTTATTTTTTCTAGTACATCTTTCTATGCGTTCTCTAATTTTATCTGCACTGACCATTCAGACTCTCATCACAGATGGTTAATGGCACATTATCCCTTTGATCAAACCCTCCCTGATCATCAAACCCTTATCTGATAGCAGCATTCCTTCAAACAATCCTATTGGAGGAGACTCCACTGGAGGTGCAATCCCATTGGATGCCTTTGCTCCAAGTCTAACTCTGATTGGTGCATAACCAACTCCGCTCTGCGTGTGCGCTGGATTGGCAGAACAAGTATGAATTAGAGTGCTCTTTGGTACAATTCCCTTTGTGATCCGCCTGCATTCTAATTACCATTCCGGTTTGGCAGTGAAAAGCACTGACCTCAACTTAAGCAGCAACCCGAAATAGAATCCACACTGCACTGTTCTGTTCGATGGCAGCTCGACACTGCAGTCCGCTATAGCTATATCTCTCTTTCTTCCTCCTTTCCTCTCTCTCTTTTTTATCTTCTTTTCCACATCCTCCATTCCCTGCTTCTCTCTGATGGTTACCTCGTTTCGCTCCCTGTACACCCCACTGTCTCGTTCAACCTGTCCTTTTTCTCTCTTTCTCTTCCCCCACACTTCTCTAAGTCTTTCCAATTTCCTCCTACAGAAGAGCATTATTGTGTACTCTGTGTATTAAAATAGGGAATGTGAGCGAGAGCGAGCGAGAGAAAGTGAAAAGAACAGCGTACTCCCCCATTCTCTCTAGCAGGGACAGAAAGACGGGTGGCTTTGTTGAGAAAATAAAGGTGGATAAGAAGTGCTGTTGATCATCCCCCTCCCCCTTCACAGCGTTGACGACCCTGACTCGGCGAGCTATCACGGACTCAACCTTTGCCTGCTGAGGTACTCGAATGCTAACAAACAGAGTTCACTAAAGGCAGGTCGAACCAAATAGTCTGTTATCACAGCTGAACGCTTGGGAAACCTAAGCAAAGGGGGGACTCGTTCTGCAAATGCTCTTATGTTACCTCATTGAGGTAGCATAAGTTCAATAAGTTTAATGTTTTCTCATTGATTTGCATTTACATTGCGTTGTCACAGGCTGGATTCTGTTTGTTAATCAGTCGCTTTGCTAGAAGAGTGGCTTAACCTCTTATGATAAAACAGATATCTGTTTTTAGATAGCTTTAGCGACTTAAGGTGTCACGTTTCTTAACAACAACAACCCCTGTGCTGCTATTGGATGACGGTGTGTATGTGAGTGGATATCCTGATGCAACTCAGGCATTTAAGTGTGGATTTGGTGGAATTGATCTTTAAGCCTTTCTGGTGGTAATACCAGCAAACGAGTGTCTTAATATTGTTATTGATTGTATATAGAAAGAAAGCCTGCCTTTCAAATCTTTACTTTCATGCATTTGGAAGCTGTTTTCAGCCAAAACAACATATAGTTTTCATCAGATGTGTGCACCCTGGGATTCAAACCCATGACCTTTGTGTTGCTAGCCCCATGCTTTGCCACTGAGCTACATGAGCACTTTTGTGCCATGGGCATGCCATGTTAAAGTAGGCAGTTCACATTTATTAGCGTTGCGTCTCACAAAATGTCAATATTTTGTACAACTGTATATTTAAATATTTACATTTACGTACATATTTGTAATCAATTGGGTCATTGGCATTTTTATATTTAAATACAGAGAAATAGAAAGAGTTTCTGCCTTTTGTTTCATTTAGTTCTTTCATCTAGACAGCACTGAAATTAAATGTAGAGCAAATAAAGCTTTTTAAAAAATTTTTTCAGCAAAGAAAGACCCCAGTAATCTTACACATTACATCAAGAGCTTCAGAAGAGACCTCAACTGTCACAAACTGTGCTCCGATTTGCCAAAATACCTTCAATACTAAAACTAAATACAAACTAAATATAAACATTTCTCACCAAATACTCCCAAAACCAAATAATCTAATCTGTTCTATTCACATTAATTTTTTATTACTATATGTAAACAGTTGTCTCATTCCTGCCTATTTTTATTTCTCCTAAGAATGTTTAGGAGAAACATCTGAGACAAACCCAGCTAACAATTTTTCTTTTTCGGTTATGTTCCCATAAACATTAAACATTAAAAACAAGCTTAAACATTAAAAATGTAGTTTTCAAAGTTCTAGGAACATTTAAAACATCCAGTTTTAGACATTGTATTAACATTATTGCTTGGTTATAAGAACATTATTTAAACATTTAATAATTCTGTAATATTTTTTAAAATGTTCCACAAACTCCTTAAAATAGCGTTTTTGATATATGATATATAATGTTAAAAAACATTGTACTAATGTTACATCATAAACATTTTGATAACTTTGAGAGAACATTACCTAACGTTCAGAGAAGGTTCCTTGTTAGTTGGGAAATTCTTGATACTTAAAAGCAACATAACTGTGAGTTCCATTTGTCTCCTGAGCTAAACTTTGAGCAATATTTTTTTATCTGGGTTGCGCTTTGCATGCATATTTATGAACAGCATCCCTCTTCAAGTCCATCAATAATGAAAGTCTACTAATATGCAGAAAATATTATCTGTAACAAATCATAATAGTTGAAGGGGATTTCATCTAGAGTCATGCATTCCTTCACTGACCTCATTTATGTCACTTCTACAGTCCCAACAGACTAAGTAGCTGGAAAAGGAGTCTTTGCTACGGGTTTCTGTTTTTAGATGACTAAATTCATGACATTGTGTTACAATGAAAAGCTTGTCATTATTCTTTTCTTTACCCCACTCAAAACAGAGGGTTGTTGGAGGGGATATAGCCTAATTCTCTCTCTCTCTTTCTTTCTATCTCATTGTACCCTACCTCAATCATTTTAAGAGACCAAGAGGTTCTCTTCTGTCTGAATCAATTATTGAATTGCCGCCTCTTGAAAAGCATCCAACCCTAGGAGGTATAAATCTGAAACAATCTGGGCCATTACAAGATTATACTCAAACCTGATGTATTGTGACCCTACAAGCACTCGCTCACACACACACACACACGCATATTTACTTATCTATCTAAACGGGGACATTCCATAGACTTCTGTTGTTTTTATACACAGCTAGTTAATAAACAATGTAACCTTACCCCAACCCACACTCTAACCCTAACAGAGAACGTTCTGCATTTTTACAATTAAAAAACATTTTAACTATGTTTTATAGCATTTTTACAAATGAGGACGTCTCCAAAAGGAGGTTTTGCTCAGATTTGTCAGGTTTTGCTGACTTGATATATTGGGTACAGATTTGTTCCCAATATATGGTTAAGTAAACCCACACACAAATGCACAAAGCCTCTCTGAATTAGCAGCAAAGCAAAAATCAAGGCATACGGACCTTTGATGTGCCAGTGTGGTTTAATCTACTGTTGAAAGCCTCAGTGGAAGGAGAGAGAGAGCTGGTGTGGGTAAGTGTTTGTATGGCTGGAGAAAGATTTTAACTAGAAGCTTGGACAGTACTTTCTACTTCTTCTCAAAGAGCCAATTACCAGTTAATAGCATCCCGCTCGCCTGTTGGTTTTTGCGCATGCGTGAGTCAAAGTGTGTACACTGTGTGCTATTTCTCCAAACACATTAGCTCCGTTCCAAAATCTAATGAACTGCCCTGCTATCTACAGCCTACAAAGGCAGCTTCCCAACCCAAATTGAATGTCATGACTGAGTGATTTGAAGGTTATTTATAGGCAGAAAAGTCAAGTCACATAAACAGAGCTTGTTGCATAATATAAAGACATGCAAAACTGAATCCAGTATAGTTTGGAGATTATGCTAATGTTTGATGTTAATGCTAATGTTTCTAATGAATGCTAATAAGCATAAAATACATAATACAAATAAATATTGAGTAAACGAGTCCATTATTGGTTAGATTGATATTTTTAATATTTATCTTCATTTTTTTACCATCTTGTATCATTTTTATTGAGCTGGCTGCAGTGCATTTTGGGATTGCAAGATCAAGATGTGCTTTAGAGCACAAATTCTTTGCCTACACATTTGGCAGATGCTTTTATCCCAATTAACTTACAGTGCATTTTAGGAATACAGTTTAACAGTTGTGTTTATATTGGGATTCAAACCCATGACCTTTTTAGCTAACAATGTTAGGTTGTTAGAATGTTTCCCTAATGTTTCCACTGAGTTACAGAAACATTAAAAATGTTATTTTGAACGTTCAAAACATCCAAATTTTAAGCCGTTGTGTAAACATTATTACTTGGTTATAAAAACATTATTCAACATTTTTTAATTCTGTAATGTTTTAAAACACTAACAACTTGAAAGTAGCTTTTTTATATACATCATATAAACATTAACAAACATTCTACTAATGTTACTGCAGGAACGTTTTTGATAACTGAGAGAGCTTTTATAAAACAGTTAGCCAGCGTTCTGAGAACATTCCCTGTTCACTGGTTTGGCACTGCTAATGTAGCACCACACTCTACCAACTGAGCTACAAAAACACCTTTGTGGTGGTGGCATGCCTGTGATGCTTACATATGTTGTAGGCAGTTTGCTTTAGATTTACTACCTTTGTTTAAAACAACACAAATATTTTGCATATCTACATATTTTAATATGTATATTTTATGCAGAATTAATTAGGTCATTATAGTGTTTTTGATCTTTAAATGCAGACTTAAGATCTTGTAAGTTTAATGTGTTTGATTTCTTACTCTGGTCTGTCCGAAAGCTCTAGAAATCGATGAGGCAGTACTAGTCCCACACACACACACTGTGTCTGTGCATGTCAGCATGATTTTAGGGAGCTATGTGCTCCCTCTTTTTTCTCCTCCCTTTCCTGCTCCAAACCCTAAAACCAAACACATTTTCCCAAAGAACGATGATGTTTGCTTTAAAGCCAGCATTAATTACCCACAAGGCCTTGGGTTGAATTCGTAAACAGTCCGGATCAATATAGGTCATAAAAGTCTGTTTAAGGGGTGTGTTGTTACAAACCTGCTCTTTCTGTAACACTGCATTGAGGTTAGTGTAGTTAAATGACCAACATCCATAGCAAACATGCATTAAAAATTATCATTTTTAATCTCAGATTGTCTGTTCTGGAAACTGTGTTCTATGCATGCTTTGAATTTTTTTTATGGGGACATAATATAATGCTTTTTTGGGGGTATCTTAATGTAATATTTCATTAATTAATTGGTTAATCATTTTATGCATACGGATGTAGACAAACATGTACATAAAAACATCCAGTCAAGCAATTATATTATAATCAAACAAATACATTTAATTGGAAACAGAGGGTGCAAATGTTTCCTACCTCTGTACATCATCAGCTGCACTACTTCCTATTAGGCCTGTTTTCCTTTAGATGTAGAATTATTTCCTTCAGATGAAGAACACAGTTTCTTCTCACCGGCTGAGCTCTGCTGACGAACAGTGAATTGCGAGAACAATAGTACTGTAAATGTTTATATATTTGAAATAGGTGCACTAACCTGCTAAAACGCCACCTCATACAGCTCCATTATGTGAGTGTTTTATGCCATGTCATTGAATAAACAGTCTCAATGCAGAATTACTGTAATCTAATAACTGAACTCTTAGGGCCAGTCTGCCAGACACAGAATCTTACTCACCAGCTCACAGCCAGATTCTAGTGCTGGGCTAAATTACTCACATAATGAACATTCTCCATTCTTTCTTAGCCTAAGAACAAATCTGGCAAAATTTCCATGGAAATGTGTCATTCAGATAATCATGTCATTTCCAAGATTGTGATACAAATCAACAGCTTGTGTCTTTGACAAATAAGCACAGGTCCACAGTAAACATCAAAACATCCAATTTACTCATCATATGCGATATATGTGATGATATGTGTGTGAAAAAGTATTTTCTGTCACATACTTCTTTATACTCTATATGTTGCCAAAAAACAACGAGGGAGAGAGATATTTCATATTTCAATTTGAATTTCTGGAAAATCTGAACAGTGGGAGCAACGATTGTGATGCATCGGGTGTCGTAGGCCTTTTTGCGTAGAGCTGAGCCCACAGCAATAACAAATAAACAAACAAATAAATAAATAATCAAAAACTGGATTTGAAAGTGCATTCAATTGAATTGACTAAACCTCTTTTTCCACACTTCCCATCACTGTGGCGTCTCATTTTTCTATAATGTGCCAGAGATGCACTTATCTCTTACTTATTCTCTCTCTCTCTTGCATGCTCTTTCTTGCTCTCTCTCTTTCTATCTTAATGTACAGCCACAACATCACTCTACAGTGCCACTCCTCATTCCAACATTCCATTTCCTTCAGTTTTAATAAAAATTAAAGCTAACCACATTATTCATGCATCCAAGTAATTCAAGTTTGCAAAGACATAATATAAATTTATTTCCACCTCTGTTTTTAATAGTATACTGTTTGAAAACTTAACTTTTCAAAGGGACAGTACACCCTAAAATAAAATAGCTGTCATCATTGACTAACTCTCATATGTTATTTGAAACCATGATGATGATTCTTCTGTGGAGCAGTGCTGTTTATATACAATGCAAGTGATTCTAATATAATGCTTCAATACACGTCACACCAGGTACTTCATATGTGTGTAACAGAAGCCCAGTCAATATGTAAATCTCACTCCACCGGCCTCAAGATATTTCCTAATGGGGACTGTGGCCTTTAGCCTCTTTGTTAGAGTTCATTTTGGTCACTGGTTCGAAACCAGGTCTGAGCGTATTGAATGGACCTGATTACAGGAGGGGTCAGGATGTTCTCCTAAGTAGCACACTTTGTGTTCCAAAGACAAGTGAAAACAATACAGGAGAGGTGTGACATTGGGGGCTAGTAAATGATGACACAATTCATCATAATATCATCCTCAGAGTGGTACACTAAGGTGCTGATATCAGCTTAAAGAAACAGTACGACCTTATCACAATAACAAGCCATATCACAATAACAAGCACACTGTGTTTGTTCCCCATCTCCATGGTTACGTTTAACAGAGGAGAGTAGCAAAATGTGAATTTGGTAAAACAATAAAATTAGCCATTACATAATCTATAATAACAGTGCAGCACCAGTTCAAGTTTGGAGAAAGGATCTATCATTGTTTCCACGAGGAATTCTTCACATTTGTCAAGATACAGAAAGACTTTACTATATTAAAACTATAGCCTTAAGTGAAATTTTTGGTAAAAATGGGCATAAAGCGACCATTTAAACGAGGCTTCCTGCTCTTGTCCCAAGGCGCTTAGCATTTGAAAAACGAATTGGAGGGCCTTTAACGATCCAGTCATAAACTACTGGTAAATTATTGGCCTTATGTTCTGTTAAATATCAATGTATAAACCGACTGCCTTGCGACCTGATTATGGAGACCTTTAATCTTATTATCGCAGGCTTGACTGTAATTCTAGCAATTCCATCTCTGCGAAATTTGCGTGTGACTGAGAGAACAAGGTTGCCATCGTAAGGTTTACCATCTCTGTGATAATGAGATCTCGGTGAAGACCCAACCAACCCCCCCACCCCGCAAACTGACACACAACGCATTCTCTCCAGGCCTGCTTAATTACATTGTGCCTCATAAACCTTTAAACCTGCCAAATAAACACTCTCTCAGAGGACCTGGGTGCTGTACTTTCCACAGCGGAGCAGCTTTAAAGGGGCCTTTGTGAAATCCAGACTGTGTGAAGTGATACGGCCCATGAGTGATTTTTTCTGCATGTCCTCTCAGTTCATGCCAAAATAAATTCAATATTCGTAGTAATGGGATATGTGTATTCAATATAAGGAACTTAAACTGGTTTCTTATTGGCCTTTTACTGAACCTAAACCTAAATAGACCTGAGGAAGATTAGGCAGTTGGAAGGGAGAGTGAGAAAGAGAGAGGTGGACAGTCTTTTTTCTGTTGAGAAAGCGTGGCTGATGTGCAGCCTGTTAAAGTGAAAGCTCTGAGGAACATATGAGTTGATTTAGCACGCTGAGTGAGTTTCAGAACGGATATCATGGCATGTGCGCTCACAGGTTGTTTACGTTAGCACTCGCCGGATTAGAGGTGGAGATAGTGTCAGAAGCCAGTCTGTCTGGATTCAGACGTGTCTGTGCATCCTATATCTCTCTCTTTCTGTTTTTTTTTTTAGGTTTTTGGGTTTTGATGTCTGCATTTGTCTAACAGTTCAAAAACGTCACTAAATATGCTCAAAATATTAATCGTTTTCTTTCACAATCATATTGTTTCACTTCAGAAGACATTTATTAACCCACTGGAGTTACTTTCGGATTACGTTTATTATGAATGGATGCACTTTTTGGAGATTCAGAATCTCGGGCACTATTCACTGCCATTATAAAGCTGAGATATTATTTAATAACTCTGACTGTGTTCAGCTGAAAGAAGAAAGTCATTTACATCTAGGATGCCTTGAGGGTGGGTAAATTGTAGGGTAATTTTTATTTTTGGATGAACAATTTCATTAAGTAAATGTATACAAGAACAAAAAATTCTTATTTTTTATACATTTAACTCTGTGTGTGTGTTTGAGTATTTTAGTTCACTCTATTCACACTGCACTTAACCCTGGGTTATCATCTTTATGAACCTTGTGTAAGTGCCAGTTGTAAGCCTAGGTTAGGCAATGTGTTTATACTTTGTAAGTAGTTTTGAAAGGAGCTCAATGCCACTTTTATCCCTGGGATATGCTTTTGCATGCATCTGAAATGTGGTGCCAAAGATGGTGGCAGAATGGGCAAGTGTTTAGCAACAGAGAGCCAATCATAAACTGCTGCAGTCCCTACATCATTAAATGTTCATGTACTTGGTCACAGAAACGTTCACGCTGTTTAATTACAGTGAAAACTGTTAAAAATGGCAACCATGTTATGATGAGTCAGTATTATTTTTGTTGTATGTTTTAGAAGTCTTACAAGGCAATCAGAGCAGATCTATGTGGTAACAAATGACCTAGCAGTTAATAAAGGTGCAGTATGCGATTTCTGAGAAATGCTGTTGAAAACTAAAATCAACACCCAAATAACCAATTTTGTGAATATTTTCTAGATATATGTTGTGTGTGTGTTTGCACATAGTCCTGGCTGCTGGCTGTATAAACAGGACAGAAAAACAAAGTGGATTTGGACCAATTACCACAACGCCATAACACTCGTGTAGCCAATCAGCAATAAGAGGCATCCAATCAATATTATCAGCCTCATAAACATGTTAATAAGAACTTACAGCTATGTGCTTTAAATAATTCTGGATGAATACTATTTTAAAGTGAGTTTACTTTATGAAGAAAGATTGTGTGTGTGTGTGCTTATCTGCATTTATCAGTGAAAGATGAAAGAGATTCGGATGCTGCATTTTGAAGACAGAGAATCCCCCCATGACACCCAACAAATTATGTGCCTCGGTTTTCCAGTGTCAGAGCATGAGTGTCGACCATTAATCAAACCAAAACTTTCCAAGAGCTGTAATTATGCTAATGAACCTTACTCATCTCACTCTCCTCACTAACTCATTGGCCCTCCCTGGGGTCAAAGCATCAGTTTTTCTTTCACAGTTTGGCCTTCCTCCTTATCATTCCTAAGACATCAGGTTCACTCGGCTCCTGTTAATCCTAATGAAGATACAGCCTGGCTGAATTTCTATGAATTTTCTAATATAAACAAAATGTTATATACTGAAGCTGACAGAACAGTATCAGTACTAAAAACAATAGGGTAAATATTATAAATCCTGGTTTAGAATATGTGTGGTTAATTATATATTACATTATATAATAAAATAAATATATTATTATATATAAAACCTATTTATAAGACTTGTTTCTGTGATATTTTCTTGAAAAATGATGCTTTGGTGGATGAATAGAATGAGGGGGTAATCTCTGGTGGCACAGCCCAGGTGTCAATTTATAGGGTGATCCATGTCAGCCCTGAGTGGCTGGGCCACTGAAAGCTCTCTCCTTTATACAGTACTGTGCAAAAGATTAAGGCACATTAGATACATTACCGGTCAATCAATCAATCAGTCAGCCAATCAATATCAATATAGTGATATAGAAAATAAATAATTATATATTATACACTATTTATAGTTGCTAAAGCTGTTTGCAGAAGATGAACGGAAGATTTATCCTGTGTTGTGCAGCTCTGTTGTGCAATTATGGGGCATGTCTGGTGGAGATTTCTGCTGCCAGAGAAGGGTCAGCCAGTCAATAGATCCAAGGCTTCACATACTCTCCTCACCCTGCACTGTCAATGTTTACATGGTGTTCAATAAACACATAAAAACACATTACTGTTTGTGTGTTATTTGCTGAAGCTGACTGTGTTAAACTTTCAGGCTGTTTAGTTTTAATGCCTGAGAGAAGCAGGTAAAAATGGCAAAGGCTTTTTTAGACACATGAGAATTTGAGGGGAAAATGCATGAAAATATTGTCACAAAAATCCTATTGGTTTTAAAATATAATTTTTTTTATTTGTCCTTCACAATAGATTCTCCTGCCCAGCTAACAATTTTAGGCTGTAAGAATGTTTTCCTAACATTTCCATGAAGTAATAAAAAGGTTAAAATGTTATTTTGAAAGTTTTAGGAATGTTCAAAACGTCCAGTTTTTTAGATGTTATATTAATGTTATTTCTTGGTTATAAAAATATTATTCAAACATTTTAAATTAGTTGTAATGTTTTTAAAAAGCTTCACTAACAACTTAAGAATAACTTTATTGATATATAATACATACCATATAAAAAAGAATGTTAAAGATTGTTAGCCAATGTTCTGAAAATGTTACATTTTAGCTGGGTGGTTATCCAAAAACGTGACAGAGATTTAGTTATGATTTAGTTAAAAAGGCATGATTTTGCATCAAGTTCAGAGAATTATCTTTGAAGATCTGAGTAAAGCTTGTTTCTAATTTGTGGCCTACGGTTACTGATTAAATTGGATCAAGGAATCATGGGCTTGAGAGAGCAGTTCTGTTTATCTGTCTGGGTCTTCCGCTCAACATCTAAACACTTGGGGTTGTGTTCATTCCTCCCGAGAGAAATCCACTTCTTTATCCACACAACACTGCAAGTGTGTCTGATATCTGTCCACCCTCTCCTCTCGTCTCCTCTTCTCTTGTTGAAATTGTTTTTAACTCAGTGACGGCTTGAGAGGCCATTAAAGTGACACGCACACACAAACAGACAACTTCCCCAATTCAGAAGCTTTACTGTAGACTCTCCGCAAATACAAGCCTTCTAGACCAAAAATCAATAAACGTGGAATTGTCCCAGCAGTCCTCAGAGAGTCCTCTCCTGCCAAGAAGGGGTCCGGTTCATGGAAGACTTTGTGAATTCCCGCTTCCTGATTCCTGTAGGCTCTGAGGGGGCCTTCCTAACAACCTTGCTTCCTGTTGTTTTTCTCTGTCATGTTTTTGACTCTTTTATCTTTGCTGTGTAACACAGTGTGTGTATGCAGGTTTGGCTATACCTCTGAGGGCTAGATTTTTGAAAATGTCCTAAAAAATATAGAGAAACATGTTAAATACTGACATTTAAAGTGGTATTTGTCAAATTGAAACACTCATATTTGAAACACTTAAATTGAACAATCATACTTATAAACCCAGCAATGTTGACAGATTTAAAAGTTCTCTTAAAGTTCTCTCAAAGTTAACGTTTTCTCTCAAAAACATTCCTGCAGTAACATTAGCAGAATATTTTAATGTTATATATTACACACACACACCTATATAAAATTTTTAATGTTTTAAGTACCTAATAGAAATGTTCTTACAACATAAAATTGTTAGCTGGCAATCAACAGAAAGTTCTCTTGATAAGAATATCAACATATGTGTATGTGTCTGTGTGTTTGTGTGTGTTACATATCTGCCACAGCTGCCCAGCATGCAAAGGTATTACCATAATTAAGATTTTGGAGAGCTGAGGGAAAGACCTTCTGAGATGGATAAGATGAGTCTAAATGAAGGAAATTAAGTTTGACGTTTGGTATGTGCTAGTGTGTGCTTTGAGAGAGATGATGGGAGCATGTGTGTGTGGATGTGTGTGAGATATTGGGCTCGTGCTGGTTGAACAAGTTCTGTTCCAGATGTGTCACAGCAGGACAGTGGCCTGATCTATGAAATGGTGCCTGGACAGATAGGGATATTAGCAGGGCATCTGTATAGCTCTCCAATAAGAATGTCTTCCTATACTAGAGAAACCTACAGCATATAAGATAAAAGGCAACATGAAATCAAAATTTACATTTGAATTTATGCATCTGGCAGACGCTTTTATCCAAAGCGACTTACAGTGCATTCAGGGTATACAATTTATTTAGCATGTGTGTTCCTGAGAATCAAATTCACAACCTTTGTGCTGCTAATACAATGCTCTACCAATTGAGCTACAGAAAATCCAAATTTAGCACATTTTCCAAATGTCTTAAAATACATTTCTGGTCATGATTCATCATTTTTTGCTTCATACAGCATTCAAAATACTAAATTCAAAATGCATTCAAAATTGCATTAAATATACTAAAACGTTCTTTGTCTGAAATAACAGACTCTCTAAGCTGACGTCACGGCTGTGAAAGCGAATGGATATAACCAATACCCAAAATCAAGTAAAAATCAAGTTCTGCCCCACATTTTTTCTCATTGAATATCATGTTTTTCATGGAAATACGTCACATTACAGGAGTATCTTACACCTATTTCAATGTGATTTACCCAACTCTAACGTATATCTGCAACATCGCTTCTGTTGACCAATCAGATTTTAGCATTTAGTTTAGGCATCAAATTAAGGTTTTGTGCATTCCAATTGGCTAAATCTGGTCATGCATTAATATTATATCCTCATTTTGTAGCCCTTCTTGTCTTTTCTTTGTTTCTCAGTAATGGATGTATCATAGCATTGGTGCGTGATGTGGGTGGGAGTGGAGTGGGTTGGAGGGAATGAACACATCATCGCTCTGAGCGGGGAGTAGGCTTGACCTCTTCGATCCACAAAAAAACCATCACACTCACACGAAGATGTGGGATCTAAACGGTACGAGATGCAGGCTCTCGCACGCTGACGTACCGGGGCGTACACTGTGTGTTGGATCCTGGTTGGCTGAGACTGACGATGCATTATCATGCTAGTGCCTGCGGAACAGCTAAGTTGAGCTCAACAGCTCCTGTGAAGGTCAAATAGCAATTCACAGACCAGTATTGGTGGAGGAGGTCATTTAACTTAGGATAAGACTCTCTCTCTCAGGTTCTCTCTAATAGAACAGGGGTCCATTTCCAGCCCTATTACTAATTCTTTCTCTCTCTTACATTCACTTTTATCTTTTTGACCTGGATGAAGAGGAAAAAGGGAAGAATTTTAATTAAGTATTGCACTGTGGGCAGGCCGAAAAAGGATCCAACAATTAGGGAGGTGGGTTAAAGGACTGCTTTCATCGACAGTTAGCGGCTAATTATGCCCTGCATCACCATAAGACAAGCTTTGCTAATGAAATAACCCATATCCCTCACCTCTGTCTCATTTGTCACTCAGTTTCCAGGAGATAACCCCTAGAAGGTCAGGGGTCACAGAAAATGCACATTACTGTTTATTAATACCACAATGTAAGGCAGGTGTCTTCACATTCCAATGCCATGCTTGGTTTCCATGGCGATGATTTGATTACGGCCCCATTTGTGGCATATTAGCATGCGAATAGCTATAACAAAAGTGAGTTTTAGAAGACCGCACGAGGAGCTGTAATTGATCACGTTGTTGCTGTAACTTTTTCAGTGCACTACGCATTGCATGGAAACGAACGTGGAGGCTTTGGTGACCTCCGGTTATCAGTTAAAGGTGACACCTACTCACCCTCACTGCTGCTCTCTTCTCAACTCAAATAAAAACCTAAGGCTGACATCCATGTTATGTCCACTCCATACGCACCCATGGCATTTTGAGCTTATCTTTACAGCCTGTGTAGTCGTTCGTCCGCTGAAGTGCCTTACTCCCTTGTTCTCGAACTCCTTCGCTCCTGAGGGGGGAGTGTGGAACATGTAATTAAAGCAAATTGCTGCGTTTCTTTAATCTAATTGCTCACAACATGGGTCAGAGCTTTGTTCCTGACTACTCAACTCATTACTCATCCTCATAAAGAAGATGTCTCTGTCTCTAGTGGGTGTGTGGTGTGGTTAGTGTTGTACCTTTTACTGTATGTTATGTGTATTACGTTCCCTCTAGTTTCTGTTCTTGCTGATTTTGATGAAATAGTACATTTGGCAATGACAAACATGCAATATGGCATATACATATATTATTAGATCTTCTTTAACCATTGTTAAAGACAAGCATTGAGTAATCACTGTTACAAAATATGGCTTTAGAAATATAAAGCCAATGTATAGTCAATTTTAAAAAAGTTTTTAAAAAAATTACTGCATTATTATGATAACTCACAATTTATAAATGTTTGTAATGAACATTTTGAAATATGTTTTAATTATGTTAATACATTGTTTTGCGAATGGTGGCTAGTGAGCAGAAAGCACAACTGTACTGTTGTGCCCCTCCCCCAAATATTATGAAAGTAAAAACACACCTACTATAGGGGTCATGAAACTTTAATAAAATATAAAGTTAAATAAATAAATAAACTGTATTATTTACAGATTACAATTGTAGCTCTACAGCAAACAAACTAAAATTACACATATTACATAAAATATTTCAACAATGAAATGTTATCAAAATAAACAATAATAAATTGAATCAAAAATCTTAAAATAAAAAACATATATGTCATCTGGTGGATGCACGGGCTTCATCTTTCATTTTTTCCTTTTGGTTTCTCGGCGCCGGACTTTTCATAGTCGTCCATTATGACTTTGTTCATTTTTATTTATGTATATGTTAACATATAATATATGTAATACAGAACGAAAGTTTTTTTGTTGTTTTTTGAGACACTGGGATGGTGCTTCACTGGGAGATGGTGCCCTACGCAAATTGCGTACCCTGCGTATAGAGAGCGGCGGTGCTGCTAATGAGTATGAATTGTACGACCTGATTTCGTACGACTGATTTCGTGTGACTTGTTCTCCTAACAAGTGCACACTACACACTGCCTCATATATAGTGTATACAGGCAACTTAATAATTGATTATTTAAACACGTTGTCTGGTGAACGTTTAAGAAAACATGCAAAAGTCTGGCCGCTTTAGGCTTCCGATTTCATCTAGGAAACGATGATCGCATCAATTTCATATGGGAAATATATATCCGTGTATATAAACAGACATTAGGATGGACTCAGCTGAAACACTACCAACTAATATACTTAAAGCTTTGCTTTCAAGCGGACTTCAGGAGTTTGATCTGAAAAGCGATTCAGTGGAAGGTACAGTAATTCACTATTGCCTAACTGCTTTTGAAAGATACATTGTGTTATTATGTATAATACAGAACTCATTTCCCGCAGCATTATTTTTGCCGCTTGCCTGTAATTTATCCTAAATATATGGATGACAGGTTTTGAAATTACACGCAGAGGAACACGGTCTGAACTCGACATTGGTGGAGGCAGAAAATCTCATTTTTGGAATCAGAATTAATATTGGGTGTTCAGCCCTTGATAGCTGACCTTCAGCTCTTGTACTGTGTGACACTGTCGGTTTATTTGGAGTTTGATTAATTTGCCATATGTTCATTTTCAGAGTCACATTAGAATAGGATTATGGGGGATAATCATCATGACAACAGTGATAGTCTGCTATTATAAATTACCCTGTATGTGTGTGTGTGTGTGTGTGTGTGTGTGTGTTTCCTTACTAGCCTTGAGGATCATCTGGCCTCACAAAACTCTTGGACCACTAAGTGCACATCCTACATTCAAAGATCTCGTTCATTCTCTTGTTCTTTTTCATCACTCTGTCAACTGCCCCAAAAACGTCAAACTCTATTCCTCAGTAGGCTGCAGGAAAGTGAATGATAGGCATACTGCTGTGCCCCCCTAAACCAAGATTGTCTGCTGCCTCAAGACACAGACTGTTTGGTTTTTGTTGCTGTAATTGTTTAGCAAAAATGTGACCCAAAATGATTGGATGCTTTTAAAACGGTATGAAAGGAGCCTTTATTGGCTGTTTTTTCTTTTTCATTCAGTCCAAGATATCCATTGCAAAACCATTTGTTTTAAACTTTTTTTTAGTTAAAAATAAACAAAAATAAGTTGTTGAATAAGCATGTGACGGATCAATTTGAATGGTCTAGTCGAATTTCACAGGAAGTGGCTGTCTGTAAACAGAAAGAAGAAGATCTGGCTATATCATATGTCTGGGTACTGTAGATGATGCAACATTGTAACTTGTTCCTATGGCAGTTTGGAATTTTATATTAGTATCCATGTTAAGAAATAACTAATGCCCTGCAATTTTATGTTTCAAACAGAGATGGTGGACAGTAATTACGGATTGCAGCTTTAAATAACATTGAGTTTGGTAATGAAAGAAATTACTATTCTGACGCAATTACATTTTTGTCTACACAGCTACACAGCTTTGCACATATACACTTAAATATATACAAGTTATAATCCAGTAGAGTGGCCAAGGATATCTAGCTGATTTCCACATTGAGCCTTCTCTGTATGTTTTTATGTGATTTTCATGATGATCATGGGTGTTGTTTAACGGGTGGTGTAGTGCAGTGTAGTGCTATAATTGTATACATGGGTGGTGTGGCACAGTGGTGTTTTATAGATGATGTGGGGTGATGCTGCTTCATGGTTGATTTGCTATAGTGGGTAAACATTTGTGTTGGTAACCAAAAGATTTCAGGGTTGAACTCTGCAAGAAACAACCCTTGAGCTTTACCAATGTGCTCTTGAGCAAGACCCCGAGGGGGGCTGTCCTTGTAAAATTTGTGCTGTAAATCGCCTTGAGTAAAATCGCTCTGCAGATGACTATTACTGACTTCATAAGCTCCACACGGCCCCGGCCGTGGACCTCCTGATGCAGAATCAGCCATCAGACTGGTCAAAACCTCTCAGTTTTTTACTGCTGATATGCCACCGTGGTCCTGATGTTCCACATACTCGCTTGGAGGCAAGTGAGCCATTTCAAGTACTAAAGATTAGAATGGAAAACAGGACAGAGGATAGAAAGAATGCTAAAGGTTCTGTTTTTCACATTCTTTCTATCAGGTACAGGAAGTGTTTGATCTCAGTGCTTTCATCTCACCACCATAACCAGCTGAGGAGGAAAAAAAAGAAAGCAGGTATTCTTTCTCTACGAAGCGTGAAAAATAGAAATGTGTCACTGTGTCTGCAGTTGTGGAGACAAGAGAGCTTGGCTTTAGGAGTTTTGGGGCATCTTGTGATTGAGAGTTTCAGAAATGTTCCGTGTAGTGGGCATGGATTTGGCCTTTCGCAAACTGAGGGAAAGAGAGAGACTGGATAAAGGTCTCAGCCATCTCTCTGTGGACTGAAGCAAGAGGCTGTTCTCTTGCTGATCCTGTCTTCTCTCGAACCCGTTTGAAAAATGATGATGTCTTGTCACCATTTTATTCCGTCTGAAGGTCCCTCAGAGCTTTATCTAAGGGGTGAGAATGATGGAGAACGAGAGGGAGGTATAAAGGGATGGGGAATGGAGAAGCAGAAAGGGGTATTCGAAAGCCATCATCTCGCAGACACTTCCATACATGCATATCTTATGTAAATTCATTCCTGTTTATGCATATTACCTGTATATACCCTTACCTCTGCTGCATGTTGCATTACCCATTGCAAAAGCTGTGCTTGCTTATATGTATATATAGTATGTGTATAGTATGTGTCTTAAGACTTACTGCGTCATTTTACTTTTCTATATTTTCGTTCTTTCATTTTAGTTTTGTGTCTCGCCATCGTATGTGTATGTGTGTACTGTACGCTTCATTCCTAAGTAAAGTTCATTTTGTGTGTGTGAACACAATTGGCAGTAAATCTCTCTCTGATTCAGATTCTAATTCAAATTCTCTAATAAGCAATTCTGATTTGATACATCATTTTGGACAAATGAAATGGACATATGAAACTTCATTTGCTGCGCATTTTTATTTTTGCAACATGATAATTTTTAAACAAAACTGTATATTTAAAGTGACCATGGACTAGAAGATTCTTCCCTATCTTGATGTTTATTCGAGTGAAACAGCTTCCGGAATGAGAAAAATATAGGATGGGACTTGATTTCATCCTTTGGGAAATGTTTGGTTCAGTAGAAGTTGGAGAGATAGGAACTGCCTGGTAATTGGACAGTCAGTATAGTCCCACCCTCACACCAAGACATGCATCATCAAGCGATGTCATTTGTGAGGGGGAGGTTAATGTTTTTGATGGCACATAATTAAAAAAAGATGTGCATGGATAAACCATTTAAACTCAACACTGCAATATTCAATAAAAAATAAAAGTAGTATATTTTGATTTCATGCTGCTTTAATGAGAAATATAGGGAGGAACAACTGTGCATTCAGTTGGGTAGCCCCCTGACACCCACTTTTAAAAGATTTTCTTTGGCTTTAGTTGTGGAAGCTGAAGGTCAAGTTCGCCCTCAAGAGAAGATGGTTACCCTTCTGTTTCAAATTGTTATTTGCCATTATTGCTTTAACCTTAATAGCAAGGTTTCCCATCCAGGGGTCTGTGAGATTGTAAAAAGAATGACCTTAATGGCCAATTAAATTTAACAGACATGTTTACAGTATGTGTATATTTAGAAAATACAATAAAGGTTATTTGAAATGTAATGGCATGAGGAAAACTATGACTTAATAGCTATTTGCCTATTGGTTAATATGAACCAATAGCCTGTACTGCCTAGATGATGTCAGCAACAGAAAACAATTTTTAGAAGTGAGGCGTATTGTTAGACTTTGGTAAAATTGTTTATTTTTATATACAGTGATGAACCATGCACGATAAGAACAGGAAGGTGTATTTAAAGGTGTTCAAAGGTGTGTTTAAAACTGGTTATCAGAAGTTTGCGTGTTCGTACCCTGCAGAAAGTGAGTAATGAGCCATCACTGTTATGTCACTGTGATAAGTTCACGTTGACATTCTATTGTGACATCACCACTTCCATCTGCCCTTGTGTGTGATGAACAGTGATGGTCTACACCGGCTTTCATGAATGCGCCTGACAGACATGTTTGTCTCCCGATCCCTATCTTTCTTTCTTGTGCGCACATGCATATTTTGCATGGGCTCGCTCTCGGTCAAAAGGGCGGCTTGTCACAATATTGTTTGGCAGTGTTAAAACCACAGAGTACCAGAGAAAGGCAAAAAGGACAAGAACTACAACAGGAAAACTGTAGCCAGTCACATCCCACTGGAAAATGACATTTTGGCTCTGTGATGTCATCATGAAGGCAGACACACAAACGCGCGCATACACACACACACACACACTTGTCCCTCTGTCCTAATTAAAGCATAATGAGTCCTGATCCTGTCAAAAGGAGAGAGAGGGGAACGGACTAAGAGAAGGATGGAGAGAAAGAATCAAGAGACAGAGAGATATAGAGGGAGAGCGTGGCCTCATCCCTAACAGATGTGAAACTCCTGCTGGCACCACATTAAATTGATAGACTGCAGTGTCAAAGCCTCCTTCATCTCTCTCTCTTTCTCTCTGAATCTTACTTTCTTTCTCTTTTTCTGCATTTCTAGCTTTCTCCATCCTTTTAGTTTTTAGTTTCTGTCTCACTTATCTCTAAATTCTGTGTGGCAATGTCTTCTCAATTCAAAAGTTAATTCCAGCCATTCAAAACCAATCTGACTATTTCATTGCAAGAAATGTTGGTCGAGGTATTGGTGCGATTTTAGACTTTCTGCATTGTGTAGCGATTGATGAAAAGCCGCAGTGAATTTCTGTTGTCGGTTTCAATAACAAACTTGATGTTAAACCAGTCGCATTAGGCTTTATTATGGTAGGACAAAGAACGTTTTTCTGGGTGAGATAATTTGGTTTGTGTTGTCTTTAAAACACACTAGGTGTTGCACGACCATGCTTGAATATATACTGAAAGTTTTTAAACTTCCAAGCACAAAATGTTTATACAAAACAAACAAAACTAGATGAAAATACAATGTTTTTGTTTTAAAATACCTTTCATTAAACAAATGTTACAAACAGACTTGATTAAATAGCAAATCTGTACGAACAACAGGCAATTTATCATGCCTGCCAAATGTTTCATTTAAGCTAATTGTGATTATTCATATTATTTCAACATAGCAAATAGAAGAGACTTTTTTAATAGGTGCACAAAACATTAACATGCAACTTGTAAAACTGTTATAGGTAGGGTAGCAATAGCAAGCTAGTGGTAAAAACATCAGAACCTGCCCTTTCTTCAGCACGCTCTCCAAAGCCACGCTATCTCCAAAACACATGAACATGCTGATGATGGAAAATTGTCTGCATGAGCAGGGTGAGCAGAGATATGCAAATACGTAGCTTGACAGGCAAGTAGGACATCCTATCCTAATTAGACCGAATGCAATGATTGGATAGACATTTTATGGTCCTGATATATTTTTATATAAATAAAGTTAGACCAGTTTACCTAGTGATTGCTATCAGAATGTGAAGAGATTTTCAACCAGCATAACAACCTACCCTGCCTTTAAACTGACTAGAACAGCATGCACAGTGTGTTTGAGGTGCAAAAGTCCAAAAAAACTTTAAAAATAACAAATACTAATATAAATTACATTAGTGTAATGTAATAACATTTAGGTGTAGGTTATAGTTCTTGTATTTGCTCTCTTTCCCATTAATACAGGTTTATGATATTGATGAACATTTTATTATGAAAGATGTAAGTACACAGACATTTTGACGACAGCATATGTAGGAGCAGGTTGGACGTGTTAATGAGGTTATTAAAACGTTGCAAGGTGACGTGCTAACAATGTCATAACGTGCCTGCAGCGTTATGAAAATGTGTATTTATCAAACCTGGCATCTGCTGAATAAAGAACATGGGATAAAAACTTTATCACAACCTTTTTAACAATTAAAAATGTTACAATACAGTTGTGCTAGCTGGGTACTCAGCGAGGCAGTGCTTATGTTCGGTGAATGACTCACCACATGTCATGCACCATCAGTGCTCATTGCTGTTTTGCAGTGTCACACACTTGCGGTGAAGATGGATGAGGAAAGTATGGCAGCTGCAAGATGTACTTTGCTTGCATTATGGGAAATTTGATAAGAAATGTTTGAATTTCTTTATCATTGCAGATTTTTGCAGTTTGAGATCTCTCCTGAAACGTGATTTACTTAGGTCTGTTTTTCAGAGAAACATCTCAGATACATGCAACACCCAGCTAAGGGATGTTCCCAGAATGTCTAAAAGTTATCTGAGCATGTCAAAATTGTTCTTACCATAACCAAGCAACTGGCACAAGCAATAACGTTAATATGACATCTGAAAAACTGAACGTTTTAAACGTAAAAAAAACTTAAAAAAGAATGTTTTAATGTTTTTGTTTCTTAATGGAAATAATAGGGAAAAATTCTTACACAACCTATAATTGTTAGCTGGTTATGGTCTGTTTCTGAGAGGAGCATCTTCGATACAACAGACGTCAGCAAAAAGTCTCCATTTGATCTCAATTTAGTTTCATTGCTGTCAAGAAGACAAAACTGAGATTCTGAAGAGAACTGACTTGTGATTTTTCTTTCTTTAGGTCCATACACACACACCACTCTTTCTCTCCAGAAAGGTCATTGTTAAGAATGTGAGTCGAGAGACCTTTTCTCTTTCCTGATTATACTCATTCGAAAAAGTAAGTGATGAGGAAGGGCTGGAACTGTGATAGCTGTGATTTTAGTATAGTGACTATTCAAAGACACGCTGATACAAACTGAGCAGTCTCAAACACAGTCATTTAACTAACATACAATTTGTTCTGTCATTCTCCTCTGTCATTGCCATTAAAGACAACATAAAACAGCATTTCTAATGCAGTTCACTTTCGAACTGTGATGAACTTCTAAGTGATTCTAAGTGAACTTCTAAGCAGAATTTCTTTCAGAATAACATGCACTAATAAATGTTTTAAAGTAAATTGTAGCTTTTTAGTAGCTTAGCTTGTAGATTATGGCTCTAGAAATGTCAGAGGTTTCATTTCCAGGAATGCACATACTTATAAAAATGTATAGGCATTTTAGCCAATTAAAGGCATTGGAAGTCACTTTGGATTAAAGCGTCATCAAATGCATGAATGTAAATAGGTGCAATTTTGACGTCATGTTGTCTTTAAAGGGGATGTGTGACTTCTGGGGACTTTTCATTGACTTCCGTTGTTTATAATAAGCTAATGATATTTTCCTGGTGGGGACTGTTGACTGGTCCCCACAATGTAGACAAAACCTAGCACACAAACACACATAGTCTAGGCCCAAACACACATTTGTTGTTCTTGCGCGTCAGTATGTTAAAGGTGTTTTCCTCACCTCTTATTTCCTCTCACCTTCTTTAAGCAAAACCTCAACACCTGTTCAGCGCACACACTCGCACCTCGCTCTCCATATACACCGACTCATTCTGCACACATTTCTGTGCGCACAGTTTCCTTATTCTGAGAGTGTGAAGCAGAGCTTCAGTTCTGGCCGGGTAGTGCAGTGTGCAATGAATACATATGGTCAGACTTACCTGTTATCTTTCAATTGCAGCCAAACCACCTCACACAGCCAACCTGTTCATAAAAAACTTGATTTATTGTGATTATATACATAGTCCTTTTTCGATTGTGTGTGGTGGGTAATGGACTGTCCCCTGCAGACTGCCATAGGTTGTTATTTTGCCGCCAGTCAAACATTTACATAGAGATAGAGGATATGGAGGTCAGGTTGAAGTGTGCAAGTGAGAGACAGCATCTCTGTTTCAAAACCTAGTTAGGGCCTTACCTAGACAGCATTACCTAGACAGGCACCCCCTGACATGAAGGCTGTCTCAGAATGTAGGCGGCATAATAATAATGCTCCTTTCCAACATGCCTTGTTTTGGTCTGATTCTAAGGCAGCATCCGGCAGATGTGTCTTTCATGGAGAAAACAATCCCAGAATGCATTGCAACAAACGTCACTCCAAGATGGTGGATAAATATATGTGCTACCAGTGGAACAATATTAACATTTTCTACTGAAACTTTTTTTTTACATAGTCACTGCCTACATGAATTGTAGTTCAAAGTAGTCAGTTATAAGGTTCTATTCAGTTACTACACTGTTTAAGACACCGAAAGGAAGCTCATTAGAGTTACTTTTGTGCCAAACCAGTCTAGTTGCTTAACCATTCAATTTTGTGCTGGTTTGGCCCAGCCAGTACAGCTACAGTATGGTTTCATTTTGCACTGCATGGCTGATAGCAGAGCTATTTGGATGCACTGGCAACACAAGCGCAGACAGTATGAAATGTAAATAGTGACGCATTATAGAGGATGATCAGATGTGTCTCTTATTTTTTACCAGATCCTTGTTTGCTAAATAACAGAAAGGGCACAACTTGTGTTTACTTCGCTCAAAATAGTGTGGTTGGCCAGCTATGAGAGAAAATCGTAGCCAGGCAACATACAAGTGACCAATCCTGAGTGGTGACACGACACAAGCATTCTAGCAGCACGATTCAGCATGGTTAGCAAACTGTGCAAGAATTGTGGGCAGAGCATGTTTTCTTTGTGCCATGCTGAACCAAGCTCAGGTGGAAAAATAACTGTTTTGTACCATTCTTAGAACTTTTTGGCGACTTTTGTAACAGAGCTATAAACTGAGAGAGATTCAGGAGAATATAAATTATTTTCATAAAACTTTCTCAGAGCGCAGGAATTCTTCAAACTAAGAACCTGAGAGTGTAACACCATAAACTGCAATTTGGTGACCCTTAATATTTCGGTTTTCATATGTTTATATGTTAGTTGACCCAGCCTGGAAGGTCCATGCGGAGAGAAGTCAAAAGTTCTTCACAAACTCTTAAAAAGAAGCCCAGCAAAAAATACAGAGCGGTGGAAATGCACAGCCTATGGCATAAACAACTGGGTGGGGGACTGTTATCAGCTAAGCACTTTCTATTTGTGTGTGTGTCTGTGTGTGTGTACGTGTGTATTATCAGCTGTGTACTCTCCTCTAATCCTTGCAAAATCCCCAGAAACCAGCCAGCATTGCAAGGACTACCTGACCAAGGCTATCTCTGTGTGTGTTTGTAGGAAGTTTCGGTAGGGCGAGTATATGTGAGTATTTATGTTAGGGCAGAGGACTGTGTGTGTGTGTTTGATCGGCAGGGGCAGAGTGGTAACTGTGTTTAGTTTGTATTCACAGTGTGGGCTCATGGGAGAGTGACCATAAAATGACAAGAGCTGAACAGCAGTGTTTACACTGTCCTACATGCGCACATACACAGACCGCTGAAACAAAACCCAAACAAAACCTTTATCTAACCGCAGATTGTTTATGGCACGTTGCCTCATTACGAAGACAATGCGCTGCGTGATCACACCGTTCATGTGCAAACACAAAACACACACATTTCTGAAATGTCTTCTGCTCCACAGGCTTCCCAGTGTGGGGATCGCTTTCCCTCCGAGCTGTGTGACAGTTAATTATAAAGCGCTTCCTGGTTATGACTCAGCATACGCATATTCTGCATTCGGTTTTGAGCAGATAGCAGCCATGTTGTCTTTGCCCCAAGTCGAACGTTTCCTTGCTTTCTCTGAGAGAGTGGCAGAGGGCGAAGGGAAAATAAAGAGAATGAAAGGATAGAGGAAGATTTTAGGAAGGTGAGGTGTCAACCTGTGGGACCTTCGTGGTTATAGATGAAAGGACATTTTTGGACAGCATCCGCGGATCTGACGTTCCATGAGGAAATCCCTTGCTGGGGCTGTCAGTCTGTTAAAGAACAGAGTGAAAACAACACAAAGCACCTGGGAGCTGATCAGCATAAATGTAATAATGTTAAATCAGGTTTGGATGTGACTGGAAACTCATTCTGGCACATTTAAAGACACAAAATGGCATTTACTACACGTTTAACCTTCGTAATGTGACATTTTCCTAGAGGAACAAAATCTTTGGTTAAAGTTTATGTTTTCTCCCTTTTGGACTTGATTACATCAGATGGAAAGAAATATCATTTCAGAAGTACACAAAGTTACATAATTAATGCATAATAAAATACAGTTTACATAGCTCAATAACATTCATTCATTGATATTGATTCATTTGATTTACAAATGCAGTTCTAAATTCAATACGTAACTGATATCTATTTAAATTGCTTTCTCGTCATTGGTACAACAAATCAAAGAATACAGCCAGCCACACAGGCGATAAAAGCAAAAACGACTACTACTATGTTTTTGTTTAGTTTAAACATATCTCAAATCTGAAAATGAAACTCTGCTCCATTGAACCACACAAGGGCGACCGATATCAGCAAAACCCACTGGACCATGTCCGTTTATTTGTGAGACCCACTGATATCACGTTTCAGACCCGTTTCGACTACGTGGCGTAGATCGATATGGCACTGCATTGTCTGCTGGAGTTTTAATGTACACACAGTCTGTTATGTCTTATCTGATTTTTTTGTCCTGTCTGTTATGTCTCAAAATATTGAATCTGTGCAGCAGACCTTACGGCGTAAACACAGTCAAGATGTGTCCCTTAGATTTTCGCAGTTCGTCTGCCCAAAGCTAAAGTCCCAGCTAACAATTTTAAGCTGCAATAGCGTTTCCTAATGTTATTTCCCAGTAAATAACAAAAACCTTTAAAAATGTTATTTTCAGTGTTCTAGGAAGGTTCAAAACGTCCAGTTTTTTAGACGTTATGTTAACGTTGTTCTAGTTTCTAAAAACGTTATTCAAACATTTTTTAATTTTGTGATGTTTTCATATATGATATATAATGTTAAAAAAGTTCTACTAACATTACTGCAAGAATTGTATTTGATAACTAAGAGAACTTTTCAGCAAATGTCAGGCAATGTTCTAAGAATGTTCCCTGTTAGCTAGGGTTCTGTTCAGTTTCACACTTTCATCACCCACATTCTGCATTTTAAATAGATGGCCTGGCTCTCGGTCGTAAATTAAGTCTAATTTCTTCTCTGATTAACACTAGGCCATTTCAAGTATTGAATCTACCCTTTTGTTTAAAGAAACTGACTTGATTTTGCAAGTCTGTGAGCATTTTGGCAGAGGTCGTCTCTGGTTCATGTGGGTTTTATTAAATAAGACTTCTGCTGTGTGATTGCAGACATTCAACCTTTTCAACTCTTTACCTCTGAAAGTCCTTCAGCTCCTCTCGCTCTCTCTCTTTCTCTTTCTTGCTTGGTTTTCAAATGTATTATTCACTTTTTTTAAACCATTTGATTTGATTCTTTCTGTTTATAAATTTATATCATTATGTTCCAGTTGCTCAGTTAGTAAAGCATTATGGTAGGAGTTCAAAGGTCATGGGTTCGAGTCCCATGGAACACACACACAGTGATTAAAAACATATTCCTTGAATGCACTGTAAGTTGATTTGCATGAAAGCGTGGGCCAAATACATAAATGTAATGTTTAGTTTACATAAAGTATTCCTCCTGGTTTTTGTATGTGTGTGTGTGGTCTTAGAATTCACTATGTTATGTCCCCACAAGTATAGTCATACCAGTAAATTTTGACTTTGTGGGGGCATTTTTAGGTCTCTATGAGGAAACAAGCTTATAATTGATACATAATAATTAAAAATGCAAAATAGCAGAAAGGTTTTCATGAGATTTAGGGGTAGGGTTAGTGTAGGAGGGTAGAATATACAGTTTGTACAGTATAAAATCCATTACATCTATGGAATGTTCACATAAAATATGAAGCCCAACATAAGTGTGTGTGTGTATGTGTGTGAGAGAGAGCTTCTTCATATTTATGGCCAGTACAGGAATAAGGTTTGACTAATGCTCTAAGACACTTTCTGCTCTTTTACCCTCTCTCTTCATTAGCAGGTACCAACAGACGTTAAAACGGATTCCTGCCAAGATCAAAATGATCACTAATTAAACATCAGGATAACTTCAAACAGGGCTTTTGTAATCAAAAAGCTGTGACCGCATACAGACAGACATTCAGACAGAGGCCGAGAGAGTGCTTCGCTGAGTGCTCCTGTATGTGATGGGTCTTTGATGGTGGAATATTCTGGTAGCCATGGGAACTCAGAGTGGTTGGTGATGATTGGAGGCACCCTGATGTTAGACCTATTGTGGATCAGAGAGAACAAAGTCAGTCAGTCACACTATAGACATGGTAGAGACGGACAGGTTTGCATTAATAATAAACACAAGGGCTCACGAGCCCTCCCTCTCTTTCCTCTCTCTGTCTCACTCTTTCGCTCTCTCTCTCTCTGTCTTTCTCAGTCTCTGTCCGTCTGTCGCTTTGTCTTCCTCAGTTTCTCTCTGTCTATCTCTCTCTTTGTGTCTCTCTCCATCTGTCTCTCTCTCTCTTCCCTCCAGAGCACTAAAACTGGATTAGAAGATGATAACTTGATACCTCAACAGCTGGACTGGGCAAACTTTCCAAAATCTGTTTGTCTCTATTGTTATTGTTATTGTTAAATTATTTAATCTTATTTCTTTTCCCTCCCTGCAGTAAGGAACACACACTTGTCTACTTTGCTTTGTAAATGGGAACATAACACAGACATATATTGTTTTTATAAACAGCTTATTCTAATTACTGTAGACTGCATCCTTTGCTTTTTTAACAGGAAAACAAAAACATTCACTTTTATTTATACAAAAATGAAAATATTCGACATGTCCCCAAAGATAAATTTTTACCTCATTAAAGAAGATTTACCTCACTACAGAGGGCAAGTTTGTCCTCAATGTACATGTACACACAGATTTATCAGTGATGACTGCACCTAAATGCATAATTTCACATTAAAATAATATTATTTGCAATACACTACCCCTAAATTTGTTTTAACACAATCTTAATGACATTATTAGATTTAAAACTAAACATGATTTGGCCCTCTTTTGAACATTGACCACTTCAAATGTTGACATGTTTCACTATATTTATAAGGACATTTTCAAAAATGCACCCAAATCTGTACACATTTTAAGCAAAAAATGTTTTGGCTGATTTATACGCATTTTAAATAGTGAGGACCACATCAAATCTCCTCACAAGTTGGATTTTAATTTGTTTCACTATATTTGAGAGGGTCTTTCCAAAATGTTGGTCTCACAAGTCAGACCTGTACACACACACACACACACACACACACACACAGAGACTCTTCAGGGTAACATAACTCATACCGGCAGGTTCCTCTTTGATGCTGATGGAGGCACAGAATTCATCTGTTTCATCTTACTGTGCATTAAGGCTTATTCACTGTGTGTGAATTTTTGCCGCAAATTTTTACCCTGACAAGCCTATAAATTGAAACCAAGCATGTGGACCCTTGCCTGCAGTAAAATTCAGCTTAAGCTGATAGCTTTGTTTTGGTATATGTCTGTAGCACTTGTCTGGCTGGTGCAAGATGGTTAACATTAACAATTCACATAATTAACATTCATATTAAAATGTTACAGAATTAAAAAAAACTGAATAACATTCTTATAGCCAAGCAATAATGTTAATACAACGTCTAAAAAACTGGACCTTTTAAAATAACATTTGAATGTTTTTTACTTAATGGAAGCATTAGGAATATGTTCTTGCAACCAAAAATTCTTAGCTGGGTACCTGGTTTGTTGATGGTCCAAGATGGTCTACCGGCTAGAACTAGTTAAAAAAAACTAACCTGCTCTAACAACACAGCTACTAGTCTACAATGGATTTTCGGTTGCATGGGATGATGGTTTAGTTTGCTTGTAAAGAAAGCTCACTGACCAAGATGTTCTTGGTTATTTAAACCATGTGACTGACCAAAATGCATTTTAATATGCAAACCTTTTCTGAGAGGCAGATGAAAGTTGGCATCACACTACAAGTAGCTGAGAATTTTTTGCTAGCAATTTCATCTGCAATTTGTTTCGCTTTGTATAGGCCATTAGAGCAGTGAGAGCATTTGGAAGTTATGTCCTTCTGTATGCTTCTGTCATTTAGGGCAACATCACACAGGGACCTAATACTGCACACACACATACACTTTACTTGACATTTCATAGACTTCTGTTTTTTATATACACAGCTAGTTATAAACAATATAATCTAACCCTGACCCACATTCTAACCCTAACCATAACAGAACATTTTCTACATAAATAGAATAAGGATGTCTCCATCCTTATTATCCCCAAAAGGATGTCAATTTTTGTTTTTGCTCAGACTTGTCAAGTTTTGCTCACTTTTGGGCACAAATTTGTCCCCAATATATGTAACCCAAAACACGCACACATATCCAACTCAGTGGCTGAGTCAAAGCAAACTCCTAATTTTCTGCTTTGGTTGCAAATGTAAATGGATTGAATGTATCTGTGTGTGTATTGTGTGTGTCTGACCATTAAAATCAGAGAGGAGAGAGGCGTTGTGTGTACAGCGTTGTGTGTACAGTATGTGCGCATGTGCGCAAGGAACATTCTGTGTCAGGATGAAATGACCCGCACATATGAAAAGGCCAGTGCAGGAATGAATCAAAGCAGTGAAGATCAGGTCATTATGATCTACAGACAGGACACATGAACAGAGAGAAACAGCAGGAGCACAGAAGGTCCCTGTGTGTGTTTGTGAGTATGAGAGATGATGCTGAATAGATTGCATTTCTCTGAAGATTGTATTTCCCATCGTCAGGCTTATGGGAAAAGGAACGTCTGGAGAAATGTATGTGTGTGTGTGTGCGTGTGTGCGGGCACATATGTGCTCGTTTGTGTGCGTGCGGCAGGCTGTCGATTACCGACACCTCGCTCTTCGTGACAGTGCAGTTCTCGCTCTCTCAATCCCTGCCAGCCCGACTCGCGTCTCACAGTAATCCCCTGTGACCCACTCCAGAGTCACACACCATCATCAGATAGATGTGTGTGAATCCATCGCTTCTCTAGATGGAGTCTTGTGCGGATGTCTGCGTCTGGCTTGTGTTGGAAGGTGTCTCTCTCTCTCTCTCTCCTCTCTCTCTCTCTCTCTCTCGGCCTGCCATAAAGCCATTTTCATGATTGCTCATGCAATCCTTTCAGTTCGATCTGCCTGCTCTTGTCAGAGCTACGGGCTGTGGGGCTCTGCTCAGGCCTGTGAGATTGAACTAATGGAGGTGACACTGTGCACAGTGGCATAAGAGAAAAAAAAACGGTTTGGTGGCCGCAAGCTTTTGCTCTGTTTTATGACTCGCTCAGTGTGTGTGTCTAGATATGCTTGAGATGCAAAATGACACAAGGCGAGTTGCAAAGTATCTAAGGTACTGTGTGAGGAAATAGGTCATCAAGGTTATGAGTGAGTGCGTCTGTGATTGAGGTAGTGAGTAATTGAGGAATTGGGTGTGTGTGTAATTGAGGGAGTAAAAATTGAGGTTGTGGATAGGTGGGTGAGTCAGTGAGTGAGGTAGTGAAGGAGTGAGTAATTGAGGTTGTGGGTGGATGAGTCAGCAAGTTAGTAATTGGTTGTAGGTGAGTGTGTGATTGAGGTGTAGTGAGTAAGTAATTGACATTGTGGGTAGGTGAGCCAGTGAGTACCTGGAATGGTAAGTGAATAATTGAGATTGTGACTGCGTAAATAAGGTGGCGAGAAAGTGAATACTTAAGGTTGTGAAAAAGTGAGTAGGTTTTTGTTTGCACAACTCAATTAAAAAACAACTTCAGACTAATATGGTCTTATTTGAAAAAATACATATAAAACATCTAAAAATACCAACATTAGTTCAGGTAAGCAATTAGTGAAAGCTGCCTAAACACGTGGATGTAAGTCATTTAGTATAAGGAAGAGAAGATCTGAAGCGACATAAACACACAAAGACAAACCCCCTGGAGAAACCTGGGGGTAAATGTCCCGCTCAGTGGTCACTTTTGTGGGAATTAAACCAACAATCTTCAAAGCATGAGCCACTAATTTTCCTTTGTGTGCATAAGTGTGTGTCTGTGTGTGTAAGTGCGCAGTGCCTCTTTTGGCTTTTCTTCCAGACATCATGTCCAAGTACATGAGAAGATAGTTTAATAAGCGTGTATCATTACCTCCCCTGCACCTCAGCTGCAAAGGTCAACAACTCTTAGCTCAGCCAATTCCTCTCTTTCATCCCAAGAGGATTGCAGTTTTGATGTGCCAAAACAATAAAACATATAGCTCCTGCAAACCCCCCCCCCCACCCAACGCATTTTTCATGGTAAGGGGTTTCACTGCCCTCTGACATCATACATGCCTCCAGATGAACTAATCTGTGGAGGATCTTCCAGAAGATGAACGAGGTCATCCCATTCACCTTCAAAATATAGAGCAAGCAAGGGTGGTGCCAGTTCATTACTTCCAATTTGAAGAATAACTAAACCTTTCCTGTCAGGGGACAGGAAAAAAACGCCCTTCCTTTCCAAAACTGTGCCCAAAGTCTGTTTGTTTTCAGACAATAAATTCAGCCCAATGTCATTGAGAACATGACGTGCCTCTTTGTAAATTTCAGAGGGATTATGGGAAGTATTTTAAGTCTCTGACTCATGTCACTTCAAACCGCTAGATGGAAATGGGATTCATTTGCTTGTTATATCAGTCAGTTAAATATTTGCCCCATATCTGTAAAGACTAATACTGTTGCCCCTCAAACTCCACCAACAGGGAAGTCAGAAGTGGAACATCATTCTGCTCACAGCTAAAGTGTGAGGGTTTTTTCAAGTGCGCATCCATCGCCGGCGAGAGAAAACCAGCGCTCTTCTAATTTGAACTTTAAGGCTTAGATAACAGCACTGAGCTTTTATGAATGTTCCCCCAGATAAACAACCCAGCACGTCTCAAGGTTTTTAAATGACGTGCTCTTAAAAACCGCAAAAGCACACAAGTGTTGTGGTAAACAGCCCTTTGAAGGAGGGGTAGGCCGTAATACCACCATCTGTTCCGGCCCCATAAACCAAAAGCAGTAAAACATGCTGGCCATCTATCAAATTAAAGATGATTCGTTTGTTTCAGTCTTTTTCCCTCAATTTTGTCTTTCTTTTCCTTTTAAAGCATTAAAAAGTTGTGATTAGAGGGTTTCTGCAAGCACACCCAAGGCAGAACTCTTAACCTTTCTGAAAATTGGACTATTCCTCCAACATGAAAATTAGCATATTTTTCTTTGCTTGGCACATAACCTCTCCACACTTAAGATGACTGTTAAAACATGAATTTAACAAAGTAACCACATTTCGTGCATTGCGTGTCCTTAGCACCTGTTTGACAAGTATTTTTGTCAAACAGCACAATTCCACATCTTTTCAGGTCTAAGGATGTTAGTTGCACAAAGGCACTAAGTAGGTAACTACAGAGATAGTTAAGAGGAGTGCACACGAACACACACCCATACACATAAGTAGTATTAATATGTGTGTGTGTTTATAATTATACATTTTCTTATTGTGTCTGAATGATTCACAAAAACAGAGTTGAATATCCCTGCTAGCCTTTAGCTTTAGCTCATCCAGCTAAAATCAGCATACAATTGCTTGTTATTGTAAAAGCTATGTGATTTCTCAGGATCTGAGCTACTGTCAGCCTACTACAGTTAAGTTCTAGTTAAGTTAGGTTAGTGGCATCTCTCCTTTTAGTTTTCGTCACTTAGTTACACTGCAAAACCCCGTCTTTCCCAGCAAAAGATGTTTTAGGGGTGAAAGAGTGGGCAGAGGAAAGATTTGATTGGATTTGATGTCACCTCTGCTTTTTATCAGCTATTTTTTTCTTTTCATTCACAACACATCCTTCCTTTATTTCCCCGGAGCCCGAACTTGTTGCAGAAAGTGAGATTTTAGGGAGGAAAGAAGAAAAGGCGTCTGCTCCCCTCTTTCTTTTAATTCTTCCCCCAATGCATCAAAGCGGCTCTTGAATTACCCGTTGTGAATCTCAGCCCCATCTCTTGGATCTTAATAAGCATCCAAATGCTTTTCTAATCCGTTTCGCAGAGCTGCTAAGACCTTCTTCTAAATCTCCATGTGTGAATGCAAAATGTTCCAACAGGATCTTCTGAGATAACTTGTAATCTTTCATACTAAACGATTTATAAAAATATGACTATAAACACCTGCAGTCTTAGTTTTATATCGTTTAGGTGTTATGTCACAACTTGTCTGACATTCATAGATGTATTTGATTAAATGGATAAATGGGATCAGAGTATTAAGGATAACCTTTATGTCTGTCACTGTTTCAAATTTTAGTCTGTACCTCACACAAATTGCTATTGTATGGTTTCAGACTCAGAATACAACGGAAGGTCTTCTTGTAATTTTGGAGTTTGACATCTTAAAGATTAAATCATTTCTTAGCTGTAAATTTACATTTATGCATTTGTAAGAGACTTGCAATACATTCAAGTTATACATTTGATCAGTACATGCATTCCTTAGGAATCAAATCCACAACTGAGATAAAACCTTTGATTGTACTATATTAATAATTATCACTGCACCTTAAAGTTAGATAAGCATTTTGACATCAAAACAATTTCCTTGTAGACTAAACAATCTTACGATCAACCCAAACAGACCGCCATTTGTTGCAATAAGTTCTGATCTTTTATTCCTCTTGTAACAGACCAAACCGCATCCAAAATGCTCCTGACCCTTTGATATTCTCTCTCATATTTGAATTTGGAGGAAACCCAAGAGTTTAAGAGCTTTCGTCCTTGCCGCTGTTTTTGTCCTGTGGGAACACAAGCGAGGACTCTCGGGTTTGATTCACGAGGTGTGTCCTTGCTTTCCTCATCTGGTATTCACCACCTTATGATATCCCTCTGATCCAGCTCGCACCTGCTGTCCGCCACGGCAACAGCTCGGCTCTTTATCGTGATGGGAGGGGAGAGTTTGCGAGAAGAGGAGCCACGCGCAGATAAAGACGTGGAAGGGACGCTGGTTGTAAATCAAGGCTCTGTCCCTCACGACCTTGTTTTAGCACACACCTGTTGTTGAGAACGTTGTCACACATTCACAGTGGTGGAGTGGAAAGGGAAAAAACACTCAAAAGATATGCCAGAGGTAGCAAGCGAGAAGATGGAACTGCTGGTGTAGAGATCTGGACAGTGATAAAGGAAAAAGCAGCTGTACTTTTATACAGCGAGAGAGAGAGAGAAAGACAGATGTATGTGACAGATCAGACAGTGAGGTCATTACTGTTGCCGTCAGATTGTGTGTCTGCACACGTGTGGGTTTGTGTGTACATGTTGCGATTGCTGATCTTGCCCTACTACTATATGTTTTGCTTTTTTGACAATGGCCTAGAGTCATATTGAATGTGTACGTGTGTTTGTGTGTCATACTCTTTTGTTCTGTTTTGTCTTGATCATTCAGCCCTGTGTATTTTTCCTGGAGTCATTCAGAAAGACCCAATTCAGGTCACTCTTTCTTTGATAGATGGCTTACTGTTATGGCATTAATATCCAGTAACAGCCCTCTATTTGCTCACCTAGCATCTGTACTAAACCAAAGTATTTTTGGATTCTTGTATACAAAGGATTTTTATGTAGTTTAAACGTGTGGCTGTGGTTTTGCTCATACAGTTTGCAGAATCTGCAAGATGCCAGCTAACAATTTTAGGTTGTAAGAATGTTTTCGTAATGTTTCCATTCAGTAACAAAACATCCAGTTTTTTAGACTTTGTGTTAATGTTATTCCTTGGTGATAACATTATTCAAACATTTTTTGTAATTCTGTAACTTTTTTAAAACAATCCACTAACTACTTTTTTTAGCTATGTTAAAGAAACGTTCTACTAACATGTCGATGTACGTTTGTTTAAATTGTCTCTTTTTCTGTACATATTTCTGAACATGATGTTTCAGGAAGTATCAAGATCATGAGTTTATTTTATTTGCACACTCGATTTAGTTTCATGCTCTTGGAAGGGCATTGTCCATTATGCATCCTCAAGTCTCCGCCTACAATATTGACTTTGTGTTTTCACTGAATAGTTAATAATTGACAGCAAAATGCATCCACTAAAAAAAGAGGAAAACTCTGGCTATTCAAATTCTTCCTGATAAATCTTTGAAGGAACTGTGCGTATTGATCGCTCGGTAAAGAATAGAGAGAGGTTTTATGATTTTATCTCCCATTCTTGGCTTCTCCCTTCGGCAGGGCTATCTATCAGTTTCTTTTCGTCTCATTCGCTAGTATATTCCTGGCTTCCACTGCTCTTTTAACAAGCAAAGTTTAGGGACAAGAGTATGGCTTATCCTGATTTTAACTGCATAGAAGCCTTGAAATATTTCTCTAATCTTTGTGTGCCCTTGATTATTCAACCGGAGGAACCTATAGTCTATTAGATGGTCAAATAAAAGAGAGAGAGAGAGAGAGAGAGAGAGTCGTACACTAATGGATCTGTCCTCAGTTCTTTAAAAAGTGAAAACCCCAGTGTTACAAATGGTTTGACTTCAACACTTTCCTGTTTTCTAAGTCTGCTGCTTTCTTGGCTAACAGCGGATCCGCAGTAATGTTAAGTATCAGCAGAATCTATCAAAGAGCAGGAAATGAAGACGAGAAGGCCTCTGTTGACTTCAGCAGCATTGACCAATTAAAGCAAACCCAGGTGATCGTGTGCGCACCTGACCAGATCCAGACACGAGAGAGATCAGCCCTGACCTGGACGTCCTTTCATTCTCGCGCGGCTCTTAGTATGACTTATGGAATTTATTCACAGCTGAGAAATGCCCACAGTATTTTCTCTGCTAACATGGCATTTGATCGCAACACCTTTTATTTGACTCCAGCAGAGATCCTTGACACCTGCAAAGCTATTTACTGTTTACTGAGCAGTATTGATGAATGCTTTCTCGTGCTACACATATGCGTAATTAACTCTTAAAATATATATTGAAATATTATATATTGGTGTTCTTTATCATCTGCTGTTTAACACAGTTCTAAAGGCTTATTGCTTCATTTCAGAAATAGATAAAACAAACATTAAAAAGACTTTTCCGAAATTCTTCTATTTAGAAATGCAGTGTGTAATTTCAGATTCCCAAATATTACATTATTATTTAAAATAATAATGTAATATTTGGGAATCTGCAATTGCATTCACAGTTCATGGGAACTAGCTCAGTTCTGAATCCAAATAAGCACCTGAAATAACCTGCTGAACTTCACCTGCTAGATCCCTCACTGAATTTCACTTTTTCATTTGCCACAATTTAGGGATTGATTCAGTTAACCGGTGTTTCTGCTGTCTGGAGCACAGGTTTAGTTCACTGGTTCAGCTTCGTGCACCAATGGATGAGTTAAATATTTAGCTCTAAGCCTTAGAGTCTACATTTAGATGTTGAATCCAGAGTCACTTTGCATTTAAAGAATTTAAAGTTGTCCAAAGACCATAAAAGTTTCCTTAAAGTAGTCTACTTGTGCCCTTATTCCAACTCTAATACATGATGTAGAGCCACATTTAAAATTCAGATTTATCTTTAAAATGTAGATTAAGATAATATTTATGCTTTGAATATTTATTTCCTTTATACCCAGATCTATTAAAATTAATGGCGCCTGAGAAAGGGACAGTCTTAACACTCGTGTAAATAAATTTGAGAAAAATAGCAGTGTATTGGGAGCGTACTCTGTTTTACATTAGGTTCCTTAAGTATCTACTGCTGAGTAGTGTGCTTTTTGTACCCCTATGAGTTCCATTTGATCGGGCTGTGTAGATTAACAAAAACGAGGCACTTGTTTATGGCTGTGGAGTCCAGGAGGGTGAGGGATTAATTGAATTCTAAAACATGCTTTATCATCACAGACTAACTCAATTACAACAGGCAGCCTCTGTTTAATGCAGTCCGCGGGACAAATAACATGGTGACTAACTTTTAAACTGGACAAATGCTAAACGTTATCACTGCAGATGATCCACTAGGCAGTAATTATGTTAGCAGAGAGTGAGAGAGAGAGAGCATGTTGCAGGTGTGCGCATCCGGCCTCTTGATTCGACTGTCTAGATCAGCTGTTTTTTAAACCACGATACGAGTCATGCACATCGATGGGAGCGATTATGTGGTGCCGGCCCCATGCATCAGCTCCATTGTTTCCATCCTCCGGCCTTCCAGTGAATCGGCTGCTGGGATAATTCAATATGCTTCATACAACATTAGCTTTTACTCAGAGTCAGTCGTCTCATTCTTTTCTGTCGCCTCTATCTCTGTCTACCTCTCTCTCTCTGTGTAATTCTATCTGTCCGGCTCTCTCGCTCATCCAGGCCTGTGTTGTTTGTTAGCGCTGTGTTGGTGTATGTAATGGAGCTTAATTAGTGTCAGCAGAGAGAGTATGAGACCAGCAGCTGTCCATATTGTTTCCTCAGAGAACATATGAATAGGCCTGCCATGGCTTCAGCTCTTCTGGATGAACTAACTGGCTCAGGCGTTTTTTGCGTGGGTGAGTGTAAGTGTTTTGGGAAGTGATTCGTAAGGAAGAAAAATCATCTCTTTAATATAACAATTGTTTCTCACAGACAGCAAGCAAAGCAAATAGACTTTTGCTTAAGTATCCTCGTTCTATTTTAAGAAAAAGACTTGGTAATCATGCTTGAGTTTTAAAAAACATCTCAATACTGTCTCACCCTGTTCTTAGAGTTGCTAAAATCCTGAAGTCTCCAAATGTGAATCCAAATTATCTGAGCTATTCACATTACTTTTATCATTACTTGTATTATTGTGTCTACTTTTGTGGGAACACACATACTAAAAAAAAGGCTTTGAATACACTGTAAGTCATTTTAGATAATGCATAAATGTAAGTGAATGTAAATGAGACCAAATTGATACTTAACTGAGATCACCATTAAATGTCATGAGCTATGAGGGAGCAACTACTGAGCAATTAAGTTTTCCTATGGGAAGTGTTGCTACATGGCACAGGATAACACCTCTGAGGTTCAAGGCTGGCAAAGAGTTACAAGGAGTGATAGATACGCTTGCATGACCGGAGAGCTAGTGTTCACTATGAATCATACACAGTTATTATAGACTCTGATAGACTGTGTTCACACAGCAGCAGAACGCCATTGTCAGTGCTCGAAGTGCTAAATACAATTCTGTTCACACACAGAAACTAGATTAATGAATAAGTCACATTAATCTCATAGCACATAAACATTGGACTGAGAATTATTGTTTAGCCATTCACTGTATCCCAGCTAACAATTTTAGATTGTACAAAAGTTTCTGTAATGTTTCCATTAAGTAACAGAAGTAACAGAAATGCTAAAAATGTTATTTTGAAATGTTCAAAATGTCTGTTTTTTAAATGTTGTATTAACATTATTGCTTGGCTATTATTAAAAAAATGTTATTCAAACTTTTTTTGTGTAATGCTTTTAAAATTTTCCACTAAGTGCTTAAGACTATTGTTTTTGATATATAATGTGAAAAGGTACTACAAGAAGGTTTTCAATCACTTTGAGAGAACGTTCTGAGAACGTTCTCTGTTAGCTGGGCTATTACTGTAACAAAACATGGTGTCAGCAAGTGTCAGCGTTGGTTTGATCATCAGCACTGAGTCACACTAAAATTGAAAGCAGTAACATATGTTGAATGCACACCAGCAAATTGTGTTTGAGTATACTTGAAAAGGTGGTCTGGAGTATGGTTTATTTAAACTCTGATGCAGTTCACAGTACTTGAGTACGCGAACCGCTTTTGGTAAATTAGAACTCTCATCTTTGCATGTGTTGGGTCACACTGTACGATACATTTCTCAGTGCTGGTTGTCTTAAAAAAAACTGGAGGACAGCCTGTGTTCCTCTCAGCTCCTGCAGTGTGCCCACGACAGGCAGAAACAAGCACTGTTACATATTGTGCATGTACAGTGTAGCCCTGGAATTTTTATTGCTCAAAAGTTGCTATTTTATAGCTCAGGAGGTCTGATGTTTTCTGTTGTGCTTCATTTATAAATCAACTTGGTCTCTGAAATTGTTTAGGAGAAATAGAAATGGATTCAAATATTACAATTGGTAAAATACATTATAGTATGAGACTATAACATGTAAGTAGATCATCTGGTTTTGGATCAGTTTGATGAGAAATATTTTGAACTCAGGAAATCAAAGCTCAGTTTGTGATGCTGAGATGATGCTGAGAGATCTGAAACTCAAGTGGAAACATTTGAGGTTTTTTGGGAAAAAACATCTACAAGCAGGATGCAGCAACATCTTATTGCTGTCTTGGAGAAACAATTGAGATATTAAAGAGATCTCATTGGTGTTTTTATTTCTTATGGGGATTGTTAGAAAGAAATCCTTTATAAACGCAGTGAAGATTGGTATCGTTGTAAACAGCTACTTTATTTTAGTACTTTTTATATTTTTGCACCCTTGCACAAGGTCACATGATTGCTGCACTTCTTGTCCTGTCGTTCTCTCCACAGAATCTTAATCATGCTAATCCCGTGCTAAGTGACCGCACAGGCCTCTTAAATCCACAGAGATGCTCTCATTCAATTTCAACTTTCAAACACAAAATCAAACTTTATGCAAATTTCACTGCTCTCTTGAGCAACTCGACTTAGCCTTAATTGTTCCTCACATGTCAAGCCTCCATGTTAATCTCAGTTTCAACATAGTTTTTGTTTCTGTGTCTGTCATGTCATGCTCTTAGGAAAATCTCAGTGGTTCAAAATCCTGAGGGGGTCTCACGATGACTTCAAATGATTTAAAATAGCACAAAACAAGCATTAAAATAATCTTAAACAACTAGACAAGACATTTCTTTGTGTTTGGTTAGCTTTATAATAAACATACATCTTTCTAGTTTTGCCAAGCTCTAGAATATTTTATTGGGTAGAACTTGTGGGGCTTCAGTTATTGTTGTGGACAATGTGGAATGGGGGACATTGTAAAGAGTCACATTTAAAATTTCTGCTTTCTGTGCGGATAGTCAAATTACTAGTCAGTTAGGACACAATGCAACAGCAACTTTCTGAAAGACTTTTTAAACCACCCAGCACTTAGTCAAAGGTACAAACAAAATATAAGAGCAACATTTTGTCCCTGTCCGCCTCCCCTTCCTATGAGGACAAGGTTAGATTTTACTGTCTACTTGAATGACGGCTATGTAATCTCCTCACGTTTTCAAGTGTCGAATGGTCCTTCACTCTTCAACACCCAATAAAATCCTTCTCCACTAATATTGTATGACTTTGGGACCTCCCAATATCCTGTGTATAAGTTTACATCCACCTTTTCTTACCTATGAACAAATAATGACAAAATCATTTCTTATCCATGTGAATACATTTAGATAAAGTGAAAACATTGTTCCAGAGGCACTGTACTTTAACAAAGAAATTACAAGCATTGATATTACAGCGATTTATAGAGTAACACTTTCTTTTGTCTTCTGGTTTGTAGATTCTGTCTTGAAATGTTTCTTTTATAAATCTGCAATGAATAGGAAGGTAGAGAAACTATGGATACTATATTGCTGCATCTTATAGAGTGACAGAGGTCAAGTTCTCTGTACATAGATACAGATGAAGGACTGTCTTGAGGGAGAAGAGACATGAGCATCTGGCAGCCTTTTGCTCTTTATAATGTGTGACGTACACTGTATTTTTATAGTTACAGTGTACACTATTCCAATGAACCTGGCTTTATAAAGTGACAATAGTAAAAAAACACACGAACAAACCAACGTAAAGACCTTGTAAATTAGTTTGACAGTTTTCTAGACATTGTATTACTGTTATTTCTTGGTCATAAAAACATTATTCAAACATTTTTAATACTGTAATGTTTTTAAAATATTCCACTAACTACATATGTTTTATGGATGATATATGACATATTAGAAAAGTATTATACTAACGTTACTGCAAGTAGTTTGTGAAAACTTTTAGAGAACATTTGTCTACATTTCGAGGACATTTCCTGTTAGCTGGGGTGTCTAAAAATAGCTAATAGCCTTTAGTTTATATATTTTATTGGACCAAAAATGTGTGTACTTTACGCCCCTGTAAACAAGAAGAATAGTCAATATTTTTGGTCTGTTTTTTGACAAGAATGTCTGTACATTTTAAATGTGTATATCAGCTCAAACTTCTTAGTTTAACTTGCATTTAGATGACCTTGAAGCTATGAGACATAGACTAAATATATCTAAACACATGCATCTGAAGTCACCCTCATACAATCCATACGCACCAGACAAATAAATCCAAGACAAAACTTTTGTTTACCGCGTTGTGCTCGCTTTCTAAATCACCGTCTTAACCTGAGCCTAGCCGCGTGACGCCCCAATCAGAGAAGATATCCAGGTCATCAGACCTCCTCAGATCTTCAACGGGTTGTTACCCAGAGATTCAAACACTTTGTGGGTGTTTGATACCTAGTGAGACTTGCTTTACTTTTGCCAGCCTTAACCATTAAAAAAATGGGGCGAGTACAGGATGTCTGATCCTGATTTGTGAGGCCAGTGATGTGCAAACGCTGTGACGATATCGTCAGATAGCCCAGTAAGCCAGGCTATACGGAGTGTTGTGTAGAAAAGGGGGATAAGAGTTGTTTTGTGGAAGCTTGGAGCCAATTATGAGCCAAACACTGTGACTCCCCCGAGAGTACTTCAGACCTGACAGGGAAAGAACAACAATTATTCCCCTTCTCACTGTTCATAGGGGCTGTTTAGAAGCAGGCGGGGGCTGGTTGGACTAGCTTTTCAGTGTTTTTATGTTGTGTGGTTACAGGTTTTGCAAGCTTACATTTGTGGGTTTGGCATACACTTTTATTTGAAGCAACTCTGGGCAGCGTTTTCCCAGCTAACAATTTTGGGTTGTAGGAGCATTTCCATAATTTTTACATTAGTAACAAAAACGTTAAAAAGGTTATTTCGAACATTCTAGGAACATTCAAAACATCCAGTTTAGACATTGTATTAACGGTATTTGCTTGGTTAGTTATTAAAATTATTCAAACAGTTTTAATTCAGTTACATTTTTAAAACATTCCACTAACAATGTAAGAATAACGTTTATATATATATATATATATGTGTGTGTGTGTGTGTGTGTGTGTGTGTGTTAGCAGAACTTTTTTAATGTTATATATCATTAGCCAATGCTCTAGGAACATGCCTTGTTAGCTGGGTTTATGAAAGGTTGTCCCCTGGGATATGAACCCGTGACCTTGTCATCACACACTCACACCCAGTCAAGCTAGAGAAATAATTCTGGTGAATAAAATGGTTGGTGACCCTGTTTCATCTGATGAACTTGGTTAAATAAAGTTTTACAGACATATTGTTATTTTACAATGCATGTCTGAAACTTTCATAACATGGGTGATTTGTCAGAATATTGTCACAGCAGACAGCAACAGAGAGAGAAAGACATTGAGTCTTATCATTTGCAGTTGACATTTATTCAAATCTTGTGAAGAAAGGCATATTCGTACCAATAAGAGAACGACAAGACAAAACTAATCACAGACAGAATGTCTCTTTATACAGAGATTAAAAAGAAAAGCACCCTGGCCATTCTGGTGTTTTAAAGCTGATGTGTGTCATTTTTTTCAATTAAGTTAAAATACTTTTATCAATTTTAAAATACTATCTCGCCATAATATGCAGAGACAACTACAATAAAACTATATGAAGGTTGATTTCTTCTAAAAGTGTAAACACTATAGCACTATCTAAACTTTCTCTAGTAAAATACAATTTTCAAAATGAAAGCCAAGGCAAAAAAGGAGCTATAGGTAACTTTTTTATATCACGTATAGAAAAAGCCTGACAGATATCACTGACATTGGTATTTCTGTAGCTGAACTGTAGCTGATCAGTTCCAAGGGAACAGATGGCCTGATTAAAATGTATAAATGTAATGTCCTGGGAAATCTGGGAGGGGCCCATGCTGTGAATTATATTGTGATGGTATGACGTTATGTCTCAAAGTGGTGGGGTTTTTTAAAGAGGGTGTGTGGTTGAAGGAGCTGATGATGGTCGTTGGCTACACCTGGAGGAAATTAGCAAATAAAATCACTTACAGCATCAACAGTGTAGGATTTTCATTGGTACTAAGTTTCTCCACTGAAGGCCACAGGACCTGAGGAAACTCAGTCTTTAATGACTGGGAGACTTCATATCACCTGAGGAAGTTGCTGAGGGGGCACAGGGCTCTCTGTGTCTTTCTGGGCATTATTATCTTTGATAACCCCATAAAAGCTTTTATGAAGCCTGTAAACAAGTCACACATAAACCTGCACACAGCACCTTAAGAATCAGCTATCAGATCGGACTGCACACGATCCGCCAAACTCATTTCATCAGCAGGCAGATAAAGAGAGCAGCCCTGCACCGGTCCTGAATGTCTCAAGGATTCGGAGAAAAAAAGCAATATATTATGTATATAAATCTGGATTTGTTTTTCTTGGCATGCACACAAGCTTCACTGACTCAAGTGTCACATCAGATTTGTCTGGCTTTGTCTGTTGATCTACCAGAGTTACCGATGTATGTATGATGAAGCTGTTTTGTTTTTCTTTATTTTTGTCTCCTGTTTCCCAGCTAGCAGGGACCGTTCTCAGAACATAGACTAACTTTCTGTTCTCTTAAAGTTATCAAAAACGTTCTTGCAGTAATGTTAGTAAAAGTGTTTTTACTTTATATTGTAGAAATGTTATTCTTAAGTTGTTTGTGGAAAGTTTTAAAAATGTTACAGATAAAAAATTAAATAACATTCATATAACCAAGCAATAGCGTTAATTCAACATTGTTGAATGGTCCCAGAACTTTCAAAAAAACATTTTTAATAATTTTTGCTGCTAAATGGAAATGCTTGGGAAATGTTCTTAGTAGTGATGTCTGATGATAAAGTGCATTTAGTAGTGTGTGTCATATTTGCATTTGGTATACTTCCAAAGTTAGGTATATATTTTTGAAAAAATACATTTATGTTCCAGTTACACATTTTCTGGTTTAAAGGCATACACATATGAGTAAGAAGCCACCAATGGTGTAATATCCAGCCATTGTCCAAACTCGCTCCAGAACTCCTGGGAGGCTGGAGCCTATCCCAGCATCTCAGGCCGTAGGCAGGAAACACCCTGGACAGATGGCCTGATACTATAATTTCCTTGCAATTAAAAACTGTACTAGCTCAACTGGTAGAGCATGTCTCTAGCAACACCAAGGTCTGGGGTTTGATCCCCAGGGAATGCAGATACGTGGAAAATGTATAGCTTGAATGCACTGTAAGTCTCTTTAAATAACAGTGACAGTGTCATCAAGTTCATGCATTTTTAAACATTTTGTACATTGTCGTTTGGTTGTTATTTATAGCTACCTTTTTTCAGACCATTAGCTAACAAATGCTCGGTAAACAACGCTAGTTTATTGATGGTTAACTTAAATTTAATCAAGTTGAGTGGTTGTTAAAATCGCCTCGCTCACAGATCATCATTTCAAGTAATTTCAAGTTAATTTAAATTTGGACGTGTGCGAAAGTGCTGATGTCCGAGTGAGTGAGTTGTTTACTTACTAATTAGTCTGTCCATTTCCATCAGTTTGACCAATTTATATGGGTTTGTGAACATAATAGATGGCCATTATTTCATTGACAGGATAATCAACTAGTCACAGCAGCATAGAGGCACTACATGAAGGGACTCTTTGTCTGTGTTTTGGGGTTCACATTTACTTCATACTTTAGTAACTCAATGAGAACGCAGTGAGCTCAAGACAAATGAGATGCTGCCTTCCTTTTTTAACTAGTGCCACTGTTTAAAGTTAAGGCTAGATTACACTATATGACGTTTACTTTACAAGTCATGTAGTGTATATATAATAGCAGCTCACAAACTTCAAATGAGTAAGTGCTTTAAACAGTCATATTTCTTAATATTAGTTTTTTGTTATTTGTGTACTGTCAATTCCTTTCTCACCCATTTTTTGAGGAGGCTCCGCCTTCCTTGCCTCTTATGAGAAAACTCAGTATTTGTCGAACACCTTGGTTCTGGTTTGTTTTCTTCCTACACTCCCCTTATCTCCACCTTCTCGCTCACAGTGGGCTATTGTTACCACAACATCACTTGGTGGTGATTTTGGTTATGAATATTTATTACATAATGTAGCTGCGGCACGGCGAAAGAAATGAAAGGAAAAACATATATGAAAAAATAATAAATTGGGTTTAGCCGAAGCCTGCCTCTGCACTCCAGGTGAAAAATCCTTCAACAGAATGATAAGATGAAGGACTGTGATATCTGACTGTGAGAACCAGCTGGAGAGAGAGCGCGCGAGAGAGAGAGAGAGACTCAGAGACTCTGCAAGACCACATTCTGCTTTGAAACACGAGAACGTCAATGCCAACGACTCGTGAAAACCGGAGACACTTATCTAACCTCAATGCTGGTTAATAATTCCTAATTTTCCCATATTTGAGGCTGTTTTTAGGCCAGATGGAGGCAGAGGAGGGGGTTGATATCCATATTCAGGCTCTCTCCAGAGGTAATTGGCAGAGACTGGCTCCTCTCATACGCAGAAGGGAAACTTGCTGTTGGGGAAGAGCCATAATGACCGCCCTGGCTCTCAGTGTTAGGTAATGGCCTGTGAGGAATCGAAGTTCTCCGTAACAGTGTTGGGACTTCATTAGAGGATGTAATCTTCTGCCTTTAACCCCCCTAACCTTTACAGCATCACCTGACCAAATCCTCGCACCACTGAGACCGTTTCGCAAGATGGGTACTCCATTTTTAGCATCATTACACCTCCGGTGATTCTTAACGCAATAGTTAGAGCTGTAAACATCAAATGAGAACAATTAACAAAGACCCTTTGATAATGAGGGCCAGTCCAAAGGTCTTCTTCTCTGAGGTGTGAAGTCTGGTAAAACTGTAGCACTTATACATTACAGAAAGGTCATAAGTAGGTTTTATAATAGATTTTCACATTTCTGATGATACTTTCTTGTGCAACATGCCACTGTGATGCAAGGGTGTGGTGGACCCAGTGGTTGCTGGGGTGTTGTTATGCAATTGCTAGGCATTCTAATTGGCATTCTGGGTGGCTGCCCTGCCCACACAGCATGTATGTATGATATTCTGGTTTCTAGAATAGGTTACACATTTATTGCTGTAGCAAATATTGTGCTGGATGAGGTCAAATGCAATCCAATGCAGATCTCCTCATTTGTATGAATTAATTAATTTGCAACACAATTTTACAGGCAACTGTAATTACTGTAATGTGTAATATGTAATGTGACCTGAAATCGGGGAAAATGCCATTTCAATATTGCAGTTACAGTGTTTTTCCTCTTATTTGATGAGCTTATATGTACATGTACAGTACAATACATTTGTCTCTGAATTCAACCTGTAAGGTTTGCCGAAACCGTTTCTATGGCAACCCCCTCCCAGTTGTTTTTTAGCAAGTGAGTTTAAACCCTCATTTGGGTTATGTTTGTCTTCAGATGAGAGAACTTGCCAAAGTGACACTGGAGTTCATTAATCTTTCCTAAGAATGACACGCGCACACACACACACACACACACTCCTTTTGTTCTTTGCTTTAATGGGCTTGAAGGTATTATTGCTCTGTCTAAAGATTTCCTGAAGGCTAGTACGATAAAGTTCACTGGGGTTTTCCCAACAGAAATCCTTGCCTCTCAAATACACCCTGATGTGCAATGGGAAAGCTTAGCATAGCACAGTGCTGTAAAAGGTCTCTCTGTGGCTCATAAATAGTGTTGGATAGCATGGCAAACCAATCAATAATCTATAAAGTCAGTTCAATGAGACATAATTGCTACTAAACTGCTCAGTATTCTGGAAGTGGAAGGGAACAGTGGACAGAATAGGGGTTAAGGGGACAGGGAGAGAGAGATGTTGACTCTTGTGTGGTGGGTGCATTCACAAATACATCAAACACAGTGGCGCCAATACCTGTGGTTGCTGGTTACTAAGCATGAAGTTATTCATATTTAACTCCCAACTGACATTTGGGAACGATGGACATTGTCTCCTAAAATCAATACATTCATTTTACAACGACAGAAAAAGGTCAAATATTGATCACAGTTTTAAGTGTGACTCAGGCCGTTAACACATCTGACACTTAGCGCACCAGCATCCGTGTCACACCTCGAAATTGATCATACAGGAATGTTACGGGGAACTTTGTCGACCACTTGTTCAAAAGGTTACAAAAGCAATTTATATCTATACAAACAAATGGTGCTTTTGACAAACATTTTAATTGATTTACACTTGCATGAGATCAACACTCATATCAAGTCATATCAGGGACTAGCAAACACTGGTTATTTTTTATAGGGGTGTCCCGCCCAATCTGGTGCTGTCATGAGCCAATTAGCACAGGTTCTGAGGGCCAATTGAATGAGTGTTGATGTAGGGGATTCGCAGTAATATTACCCTTACATTTGGCTTTTTTTCCAAAGCAACTTACTTTACATTTAAGGAATGCTTTTTATATTCCTTGGAATCAAACCCAAACCTCACTGTTGCTAGCACCATACTCCACCAGTTGAGCTACACAAGGAACCCCCATCATTTCTAGCTTCGGCCCTCAGAAAACACAAAATGCATGTCTAGAGTAGACCACACTCTAGTAGCATGTGTATAATATGACTACAGTCTGTTTTCTACACCAAATATTGCATTCAGACAAGAAATTACATGTCCTAGACATCATGCCAACTTTTGATCCCAGGGGTTCACTTTGGCCCCCAGGAAATCACAGTACAAGCTTGCATGTTTGCATTAGTGCTCGTGTTGTGTATGATATGTAGGTCTGTTTGCTCTTCGCATGTTGCCAAATAGTCAGCTAGACATTAGGAACACAGCTTGACAGTGATGCCAAGTCCTCGCCATTGCCTAGCGGATCAGCAGATGGGTGGAAAGCACGACAAGCAGAGCAGCATCTCGTTGCCGTGATGTCACAGCATGATGCATGTCAGTAAAAGGCTGGCGATTGGACAGATCAGCAGGGGGAGCACGCTGTAAAAATATTCTTACATCAAGCAAATGATGCTGAGAAGAAACCACAAATACACTTGATTGTTGTAGGTTTAGGGATTTACCGTTGTGAAGTTCTAAAAGATACTTTTATGGATATACTGTTGCATCTTGATTACAGCAACCTCTTCCCAGCATGCACTAGGGCATGAATAATTTTGCCTGTTTACCAGTTTTTTTAATATTGTTTTTGTTTATTTCTTGTTAAATATGGTAACTTCCTGTCTTCTAAAGAATACGTTTGTTTTTTCAAATTTAGTTGATTGTCGCCCTTAAAGCAGCATGAATCACACAATATTGAGCAATTTAAAAACATTTAAATAAGACAACAATTCGACTGGAAGTCTTTTGATTGTTGAAGTTGATACTAAGAAATCCTACAGTTATTAATTTTAAATAAGGAAACTGTTTAGGAGAAAACAATCATTAGTACAATGATGACAGATGTTGTGTCATTAAAATGAACAAACAAATTCAACTCAAAAACGCCATGCAAACTGTTGCCTGCACACCTAATTTTCACATCGCGGCTTCCTGGGGCTCCTGAGTTAGTTTTGTTGAGGGATTTATGATGGCAGACTACTGAACAGAGCTGGTGAAGTCAGACTCACCCACAGGGACACATACTCAATCCACACTCATTAAATCAAGTGCTCGGGTATTTGCACAATCTTGCTGTATCAGAGATGCACATATAAAAGGTTACCCAGCCAAGAGGGAACGTTATCAGAACGTTGGCTAGCGTTCTCCAAAAAGTTTCGCAATCAAAAAACGTTCTTGCAGTAATGTTAGTGGAATGTTTGTTATATGTCATTCTTAAGTAGTTAGTGGAGTGTTTTACAAAACATTACAGAATAAAAAAAGTTTGCATAATGTGCTTATATCTAAGCAATAATGTTAATGCAATGTCTACAAAACTGTTCCTAGAACTTTCAAAATAACCATTATTTTTGTTACTAATGGAAACATTAGGGAAACATTCTTACAACCTGAACTTGTTAGCTGGGTTTTGTAAAAAGACCTTCTGCTTTCTGCCTCCTCAGACTGTATTGTTTCTTTTTTTTTCTTTTTTCTTTTTCTTTTTTTGTCCTTTGCATACTACTTCCATTGTAATAGTGTTTCATTCTTGCCTTGTAACTTATGTACAGCTGCAGAAAACTTACCGGTGATAGAACCCTGACACAGTCGGTAAATGCAACCTCGCCTCCAGACCATGAGGTTAAATAATTTATTCTTGCTACTTTACTGTGTGTCGACCTTAGTTGCAACCCTAAGTGTGGTAGAATACTAATTTATTATAATTTAGCTCTGTTGACCTTCCTTTTGTTGGTTAAAACAATGCTTAATGCCTTAGCCTCTGTGATTGGTTCCCTATTACTGACCCTGAATGAACAGCGTCACAGAGTTTTAAAGGGATAGTGCACTAAAAAATTATAATTGTGCTACCATTTACTAACCCTTATGTCATTTCAAACCTGTATGACTTTCTTTTGTGGAATACTGAAGAAGGTTAGGATACAGCTCAAGCTGCTGTCGTACATATTGTACACTAAAAGTGAATGGCTACCAGGGGCCATAAAACTCTTTCATTAATGCACACTTTTTGTAGCATATCATATGGTGTTGTCTGAAGTACTTTGGAGTACCTTATAAATACCACAGTGCATGAGTAGGATAGTCATTTTGTATAAAGTAGGACAGTCATCATTGCCATCATTTAATACAAGAAGCTTTTTATTTTGTCACTGTGTACAAAGAAGCTTTAGATGTACATAAAGAAATTATTTACAGAGTCTGATGAAGTTAACTGGCCTGAACAGAAACCAGACTGTACCTCATTGAATATCTTTGGAATGATTCTGAATGCCAACCATGAGCCAGGTCCCATCACCCAGTATCAGCATCTGACCTCACTGATGCTCTTGTGTCTGAATTTGAACAAATCCCTGCAGCCTTGTTCCAACATCTAGCTGAAAGCTTTCCCAGAAGATTGGAAGCTGTTATAGCAGCAGTGAAAGGCCTCTATTAATGTTCATGAATGTGAAATGAAATGTTCAATAAGTTTTTGTCACTATAACAATGGGAATATTTAGTTGTTTTTCTTTGCATATCAGTTAAAATAGTGCCTGTCATTGTGTCACTTGCATCATATAAGAGATGAGTCAGTCTCTCTGCACTTATTTTGGTCTGTATATTTTCAAATTGATGGTTTAAAATGAGGCATAATCTCCAGGAAACATGCAGTTCTGGCGATACAGGAGGTTTTTTTTACTTGCCACAACCAATTTTTAAGTGTTTATTTTGAACCCTCAGCACAAGATAAAATAACCTTTATCCCAAACTCATTGTTAGTTTAAATAGGATTTTAGCTTTAAAGGTGTTAAAGAAATGGTTACCCAAATATGACAATTCTATCTTTATTTACTTATCCTTGTTCTGGTTGATATGTCTTCTGCAGACTTTTTTCTACAAAAAATGTAACGAAGAATGTCTGAGTAGTTTATTCCCCATACATTGGAAGTGTGAAAGAAAATGGGTGATTTATTCTTTGTGTTATTGCCTGGTTGTACGTTCGACAGATATTTTTATTTTTTACAGATGACCAAAGGAATGATTAGTTGCTTTACTGAATTACTCTATTTCAGAAGGAGGCAAATCTTCTGACATGCCACCCAGCTAACAGGGAATTTATTTTGGAGTGCTTTCAAAGTTCTCTCAAAGTTATCAAAAAAGTTCTTGCAGTAATATCAGAAGAACATTTTTTAACTTTATATATCATATATATCAAAAAGTCATTTTTAAGTAGTTAGTGAAACGTTTAAAAAACACTACATAATTAAAAATGTTTAGTAATGAGTAATGTTCTTACAACCAAACAATAACATTAATACAACATCTAAAAAAACTGGACGTTTTGAACGTTATTAGAGCTTTTACAATAACTTTGTTACCTGAACTCCCTCCTCCCTCTCTCTCCCTCCCTCCCTCCTCTCTCTCCTCTCTCTCTCTCTCTCTCTCTCTCTCTCCCTCTCTCTCCCTTCCTCTCCCTCTCTCTCTCTCTCTCTCTCCCCCTCCCTCCCTCTCTTCCTCCCTCCTCCTCCCTCTCCCTCCCTCCCTCCCTCCCTCTCTCTCTCTCTCTCTCTCTCTCTCTCTCTCTCTCTCTCTCTCTCTCTCTCTTCCTCCCTCCCTCTCTCTTTTTCCCTATCATGTACATTGATCTTGTCTCCACAGGTCTCCACATATGCTACCCACGTTTTAGTATACCACTAAGAGCACATCTTCTCCAGACATCTCTGTTGCATGCGTATCTGCAATGTTGCATAACTTCACACACAATCTCCTGGGCAATTAAGGGTGCTTCAGTGCTTAGGAAATTCCTTAAATGCCTCTTTGGGAGTATAAGAGCGTAAAAAACAGATGAAGTTGAAACATTAAGGTAATGAAGGTAATAAAATGTTTTCATTTATTTTTCTTCTTCTCCTGGTAGAACTCCAGCTGATGATTTTGTAGTCACGAGGCTCTGAGTAGGAGGAAGACCGATGACAAAAACGAGTCTTCCTAACAGTAATTACTACTCCGATTATTTCATGTTATGCACATTTTGGCGTTACGTCTTGCCGACTTGTTTAATTATCGCTGACAGTTAGCCATCTGACTCATTTCTTGTCTTCCTATTCGCTCCCCACATCTCACTCTTGTTCTCTCAATGGCTCTATTTGTTCACCCTCCAGCGAGAGAGAAGGGGCGAGTATATTCTCACTCTCTGCGTCTGTCTGCTTGCTCGCTAACACAATTGTGTAATTACCACTTTCCCAGTCAGCTCGTTTGGGTCCTCGCTGAATCACACTACAGCTACTCACGCAACTCATATATTTTAGTTCATACTTTCCGTCTTTCAACTTCCTTTTTGTCTCAGTGTAAAAAACACTTAATATTCAGTTTAATTCTTCGGAACATGATTCACTGAAATATGAACAAACAAAAATAACAACAGAAAAGAAAGAGCTCACAAACTGTGAGTTGACGTTTACAAGGATGTCTTATAAAATCATTGCCATTGCCATTATTATATATAATAATACTGACTGGAAAAAGAGACATTATAAACAGAAGAAGATGGGTCACTTGTGGTTAAAAGAATGGAAGTGCGGGAGTGCTCAATATGGTGGCTGTAATAATGCAAGCCCCGCCTTTTATTTAAAAAGAGCCAATCATCTTCTTGATTGTTTCATTTGCTCTGGAATGTGCATTAGCTGGGCCAGCCTGACAAAATACAATTTTTGGGGTGATTTTTTTTAGCTCGAGGAGAGCAATTTATTCCATTGTCTAGTTTTATTGCTGATTTGAAATATGTTATTGAAACGTAATTGTTTTGGGAGATTTCTGTCTTTCCTCATTCAGATAGATAGGAGCTGTATTTATATGAGGGGAAATAGCTGCCCATGGGTGCTGCCCTGAGTGAACTAAGTACTTTGCTGTAATATAAATACTGCTGATGATAATGCCAAAGAGGGAAAGATGGTTGAGTCAGCCCCTTTCTCAAGCTCTCATACGTTGTCACATTTTGCAGCTCCCACAATAATTCCTGTATGTAGATTTTTTTATTTGTTTACTAGATAAGGCAGTTTAGGTTAACAAATGAAATAAAGTAGGGATGTTGTTGTTAAACTTCCATCACCCACACACAAACGCCACTGTTTTACTATTCTTCAGATCGAATGCCAAAAACATCCTGAATTACAAAGGATTGTGGGCAATATTAACTCAAATAGCATGTATGGATACATGCTTCAAAAACTGACCAGAAAAATATATCCAGGCACCTTTGCCATACAGTATTTATTGTTGTATTGCATACCAGTCTTCCATACTTTTTAGGACGGATAATATGTGAATTGAGACAGACATTGTTGTTTAAGCTAGCCATTGTGACACTTATATACATACTGTATAAATATTGTACAGTCAACCTTGTGTAGCTCACATAGAACACATATTCTTGCTTCTCTTCATTCCGGCTGTTATTTTTGTGTTTATCCTACATTATATAGACGTCAGAGCAGAGATTGTACGTGTGCATCTGCCACCATCCCAAATCCCTGACAGCAGGACGATACTGTTTAAGATAATACTCTCTAAGCTTTCTGATAACATTCCACAAGCGACTGTAGCAAACTCATTTAGCTTGACTTAAAGATAAGTTAGCCTGATGTCACATATGCTCTTATCTGTATTAGCACGCATAATGTATGTCTGGCTGAGATTAACAAAACTGTTAATAGCACCTGTCACTTTTTTACTCAAATTTTTACTCTTTGAATCTAACGAATAAGAGCTGAAATATACTGGGCCCTCATAAATATCATAAACAAAAATAGTATTAAACAATTATCTTATAATTATATAATTATAATATAGTACAATGTTTCATTACAAATTTTATTTTAACAATTACAGTGAAAAGTATTCTGTCCTTGTGCTTTAATCTGTTCGCGCTGGCATGCACATTCTGATAATTCATGTTATTCCGGCATGCTTTGAGAATGCTCCAGAGAGCATCTTATGTGCTTCAATGTAAACAAAGAAATATGACCTTATTTCTGAGGTTAACCTGGCCAATGTCACATACGGTTTCCTCCATAAGAAATGGGACAGTAAAGACAAAACTACTGTTTGCTGTGGAGTCAAGAAATCTGTACATAAAGTACAAAATATCACATATTTGGACATTATTTTACTGCTTTTCTCTCAGAGTCAGGTCCCTCATCTTCATCTTGGCTTATGTGTGTTCTCACAGAGTGCAAGAGTCATACTGCAAAAGCAATGGACATAACTGATACTACACATTCCCTGCTTTTAATGTGTGAACAAATAATGCAGCAGGACACAGCTAAACACTTAGAAACACAATTGTGCAATTATACCCATTTCAAAGGCTCACATTAGATAGAGGGATGAAACTCTGCCTTTCTTCTAAATTTGGTGTTGAAACAGCCAAATAACAAAATATGACACCAAATGTGATGTACTTTGTCCTCATATTCATCTTGTATTCATAAATGATTTGTGGACTCCACAGCAAACAGAGTATTTTTTCTTTACTGTCTCAATACTTGTATGTGCTTCTGTTTGATTTGTGTCATGTCCTACACGATTCTTGTTCATTTTATTCAAATTTTATATGCCTTTTTGACACTTTGGTTCATGTTTTTTAAAATTCACTTATTTCCAGATTATATATTCTATATTTCTAATGTAAGGCTTTGGGACTGTACTGTACATTTTCACAGTGCCCGAGGTTCTATGCTGAGGCTTTCATTGTAAATGTTGTTGTGCATTTACGGGCCTTCTGCAGACAAGGAAATCATGTTTTTATTCTTGTCCTATGAATTTTCCAAAATCATTCCTAAGGCATCTTTGTGTTGGGTGTCTTTCTCTTCAGTAGTATAAAAGATGGACTCATTTTCCTTGCAGATGGTACCTTTCTGTTCTTTAGACTGTCCTGTGAGATATGCACATGAGTGACAGGTTCGAAAGCCCCTGCTGGCTGATTTCGAAGATCCCCTGACTTTACCACAGACTACAGTGGATCACCCAATGCTGTAGAAGACACACACACACACACACACACACAAACTAGAAGTTGCTTCAAGTAGCAAGTCTAAAGCTCTCAGTCTCTTCCTCTGAGGGGCTTTGGAGTCTATTTCAGACATGTTTACATGCACAGCTTTCTCTCTTTTCTCCATGTTATCCATTCAGCCATTTGATGCCATTAAATATAGAGAGACAAGCAAAAATTGTGCTGTGCCCAGACTTTGGATAAATCACTGCTTTTCACAACATGCTATGTGGGCTTTTAACATGCCAGCGGTTCTCTAAAGGTTTCTAGTCTTTTAAAAGCAACATTGTGTTAAAGGATAGACCTTGATATACGTTTTCTTTAAATCACTTGCACCACAGTATGAACGTGGTGTGAATAGCGGTATTGTACAGAAAATACTCACTTCATCTTCTCACAATGACCAAATCTTACTTTGCAAGTGCAAGCAGCTAACAGAACAAAACCAGGTAAATAAATTATTAACTGACTTTCAGACATGAGTGCATCAAACAAACAAGAACTAAATAAATACTATTATAGAGAAAAGACTAGTCTTGTTGAGTAACAGAGTCAATGCATTGCATTTCAAGACTCATGTTGCATTATTTTCCATGTTAAATGATTGATATACTGCACACATAGAATATTAATGCAGTAAGTTAGAGTGGCATAAATATTGGGCCATTTATATGTGGGCCATTTACAACAGCATAAGACACAATGTAATTTTAAAGATCTAAAAATATCAAAGGTCAACAGAACTATGGTTTTACTTTAGCTGATTCAAAAGATATGGGCAGGTTTATTCTTAACCAACAACTTTTAAACAGTGTTTAGCATGTGTTTACAATGACATTTGGGATATTGTCTTATGATTATTATTAACTTCAGCTTGATAGGCAAAGTTATTGTCAAGTTGCAGCCTCACTTCGTTACTTTATTGTGTTACATGAAAACTTTAAAAAAAATTAAAAATTAAAATGATATTAGATAACTTTGGACAATCGATGTCTGAAGATTATGGGACCCAAATTTGAGAAATATGAGATGAAAGGTGTAGGATTTTGAATGAGTCAATGTCATTCAAAATTCAAAGTAGTATAATGTTAAAAGTATATCTAGTAATATCAGCCAGAATAGAAGGGAAAAATTTAGTTTCTTGGCCGTCTAGTTCAAAAACATCCGCACTCCAGAATTGATCATATTGATTCTTAGACCCTCCTCAACCAGTAATGCAAACTTCTCGCAAAAACATCTTACCATACGATTATAGCAAAATGCCCAAGCACAACTGAAGCAATCTCAAAAATAGATGTTGTAAGCCCAAGACACTTAACTTATTTGCATATTAGAACTGCGTGTTATGAAACGTACAGTTTAATACTAGTGGTAATACTGCCCAATAAAAATCTTAACAGTACAGCGATGCTTCCTCATCATTTTCATTAATTTCTCTTTTTCTGATACCTTCTATATTTGAATTGTGGAAAATCGCACGCTGTGCGCAGTGCCAACGAACCAAAGCATTCGCTAATTAAAGGATTATCATACCAGCTGTGAATACTTCACATACTTGCATACTAGCGGATACAAAAATTACATTCAAATTTCTGTGTACATTTCTCAGATGCCATAGAGAGTAAATATTCAACATAACAATAAGGATTTTTTGACTATAAAAAGGCTTGCTGGTAGATCAGATAGATTTGTTCTGGACCTCGTGGGCCTGTTGCTTTGTTTTGGCGAGGTTCTGACAGATGGATTCTTCAGTTGCGCTCTTGAAGGTGTGAGAAGCCAACCTTCTTGGCAGGGGGGAAGTGACATCTTTGTGAACAGGAAGAGTGAAAGAATGGACTAGGCAGGAATAAGGTAAAGCAAAGCAGTGGAGTGGAAAAAAACAGCTTTTTATAATTCCATTACCCATGATCCATCACTCACAGAAGTACTGAAGGACAGTGTCTTATGGGTAACCTTGGTTTATAATAATAAAAATTACCCTGTTATTATGCTCCAAGCCTAGATAACCCTAAGTCATGCCTGAACATGCAGATTATAACAACGCTGCCTTTATATAAATCTAAACAACAACCTACTTAGAGAATTACAGTCGATATGCCTTTACTCACTGTAATATTCCAGAATTGCCCTATAAATTAATCTAAGAAAGAGCATTTCTGCATTAATATTTCATATACATATTTGTATTGATTGTTATGTCCAAATTCACTCATGCAATTACATGGAATGCAATTTTCCCCTTTCTACTGAGGTCAAATCACAACATTCAATTTAAAAAAGCAAGAAAGCATGTCAATACATCATTCTAGCATGGATTGTACAGAGGTGCTCATTCATATATATCTCTCTGAATTACCATTAAAAGATACATAAAACTCAATTTTCTTTAGACTGGTTACCCACTTGTACCCATATTATTTGTAACAAGCATTCATTCAAGCATGCAAAAAAGACAAAAGCCTTTTTTAATGTACAGTACAAGAATAATTGGAAAGCCTTGTGATTTGAAAAATGTGATGAATTTCTCTTGATTTTTTGACTCTGTAAAGAATGCTTCTGTTATCTTTCTTACGGTTTGGTGTACAGTAGCTGTAAAGGCCCGGAGATACCACTTCACTAATCTGCTGTATAGTATTATATTATAATATATATTATATATATATTATATTATAATATATTTTATTGGCTTTGATAATTTACCCTTTCACAGAACAAGATATTTTGAGAAATGTCTCAGTGGTTTAGTGTCCATACATTGAAAGTCAATAGGTGCCAGTGTTGTTTGGTTACCAATGTACTTCAGAATATCTTCTTCTGCATTCCTCAGGAGAAAAAAAGTGATACAGTTTGGAATGACATGAGGGTGAGTAAATGATGGAAGAATTCTTATTTTTGGGTGAACTATCCCTTTAATTTTGGGTCACAGTATTTGTTTAAAACTACATTCATTATAATGATATGGTTGCATATGCTTAAAGTAATAAAACTCTGTTTTCACCTGTTGCTTGGTTACTTTTACTCTAGTTGATGTGTTATTCCATAAAAGTTTGGTTTAACAGAAGTGCTCAGTCCAACGTCTTTAGGTCTACTTTCCTGCAGAGTTTATGCAGAATGGTTATTAAATCTGATTGAGTTAACCAGTTGAAAATGACATAAAGATCTCTAGGAGCTTGACTGATCCTGCAGTTGTATGTATTTAGTTTAATGTGAAATGAAAGAATGTTAAAAACACGTTATGATTTTATCCAACTATTTAACACTGAATTAAAATGCAGCAGTCAGACTTGATTACAGTCTTCAGTTTACCCACAATGCACTTCAAAGTGCTAAAATGCTTATGTGCTTAGAGTCAGGGCTCCATGCTCAGAAGATCGTTTCATTCCATCAGCCTCCACTGTATGTACTGTACTAGATATATACATATACATGAAACTACCTTGTAAGCTAACAGGACAGCAGAACATTGTCTAACATTCTCTAAAAGTTCTTTTAAAGTCATGAAAATGTTCCTGCAGTAACATATTATATAATTATTCTAAAGATGATAGTGGAATGTTTTAAAATGTTACAGAATTAAAAAGAATTGAATAACGTTCTTATAAACAAGCAATAATGTTAATACAACATCTAAAAAAGCTTAACTTAAAGGAAACGTTAGGGAAACGTTCCTACAACCTAAAATTTTAGCTGGGATTGACAACTAATGCATTAACTTGTTTTCAAACACAAGCACGCTTCAGTAGAAAAACACATGACTGCACAGTGTTTTTTCCACGGTATAATCAGCTGAGCACTTTATATGTCTATTTAGCGAGCTAGTTATCTAAATTTAACAAGCGATGCAAAACATCGTACTGTAGCTCAATTAACATCACAATAATCGAAAGGCTTTCTGTTTCAGTTTGTTTCACTTCCACTTGTGACTGAATCACTGTGGCCACAATGAAGCATAGTTATGCAATTGTGAGAACAGGTGAGTTAAGAAAAAAATGTCTTTCATATTTCATATACACACACATTACGGTATTCTACAATTCTATGTCACTTTATCAAGGCAGTATGTTGTTCATGTATCTGAAGATTAACTTCAGGAATTCTTTTATATTTCACTGAATGTAATGTGATTATATTACGTGCTATTTTTTACATCACAATGGGATAGCATGGTGAAAAAAGAACAGGCTTAGTTGCTTTTGTGCCTGTGAGGATGACGGGACATTAACCTAATCTTGATTGCTCTGTACAAGCCATGCTTAGTGAAGTCAAATAATTGAATCGTCTGCTTAGAGATTTATGAAATAATCACACTTTTCCTTCGCTGTTCCTACAGGAGCAGGATAAGAGAAAGACAGACATGACAAATAAAAGATTGTTGATTAAACACAGCATGTTTGATGAAGGAAGGAGATTTGTAGAGGGAAACAGAGCTGACGATGCCACAATTCTCTGATTGTCACTTAAAGCTACAAATCTCAAACGATGGTTGTCATTACTAAGAAGAATGAATCATTCACCACCTGCGATAATCTGGTACCCAATTTCTCAGAATTCACCAGGGTCTTAATTCAGAAACACATACTCATGGGTGACATCATTGCCTGGGTAGAACACTGGGAGAACATCAGATAGAACATCATCAGGGTGGTGGTTGCCAGGGTGACGTCGAATGAAGCAGGCGGTCATACAACTGGTTCCTCGATCCTTATTGGTTGACTACACTAGTTGGTTTTGCTAGTTAAAACAAGATGCAAATCTATGTTGGACAATCTGTTTTCTCGTTGCTAAAAACATTCTGGAAGAAGAGGAAAGCTTAGTATATAAAATTGCAGGAATGCATAATGCATCATATCACGAAGAAGATGAATGATTATCTTTGCGCAAAACTTTCCCGGGACACCCGCGATTTCTGACACAGTTTTCCATGCATCATCAAATTTAATTACGTGTCTGTATGTGGGCAGATACAAATCATGTAGAATAAGGAAATTGTGCAAGACAACAGTATGTCACAGGAAATGGATCATGTGTGCTTCAGTGTCACTCATTAGTAGTTTCATCAAATTAAAGCTTTGCTTTGTAGCTTCGTATTGCCAGCTGTCATTGAAAATTAATTAAGTTCGCTTTGTTTCTTCAAATTGCTTTCAGTGTGAACACCACTTTGGTGAGCAGCATTTAGCGTCTTTATTCTTCCTGATCCTTTAGATGTAAACATAAACCAATATTTGTGCAATATGTACACTATATATTAACCTTTTAACATTATATTTATGATCTACACTTAATGCTAATAGAACAGTATTTTTTAAATGCATGTATTTCTTACAAATACACAGAGGTATTCATTAACAGGTCAGTGTATTGTATGTGAATACTGCCAGAAAGATTTACATTTAATAAATGTGGATTCACATTAAGCTTTAAATGAATGAATATTCCCCAGACTTAAGTTCAAATACAGCCACAACTGTATTTAACATTCATTAACTGTCCTTGACATTTTCTCACTGTCACTTTAATAGTGCTCACATTCAGAAATGTGTGCCTTTCAGACTGAAACCGAGAATGTCTTCTCAGTGCGATTCAATTCCTGTGTTTAAATTCAGTTTGAAATGGGTAGCATACAGTATTCAGAATTGAAAATCGAGCTTGAATCGAAGCAGAAATAAAATGAAAGAAATTCAAAAAAGTGCATAAAACTATTGTATGCATGGCCAATTCAGCATCCCATGAGGCGTGGTCAATTCAGATTCAGACTTGTTAAGGAGTAAGATCATATATTCTGAAATTTGCACCACCTTGTCACATTGAATTTCTCTGGCACTTAGATTTAGACATTAATTCTTTCAATAACAGTCTATGCCTTCATCTTCAATCTGTTTCATTTCAAAAGAATTATAGCGCCAAAGATTTTTCATTTATTGCTATTATTTTCAAAAGGTACACTTTTAAATAAATTTTAATATTTCACAACACAAAAGACCAATGTTTTTTGAAGTAAGTCCTCTTCAGAAGAACAGATGAAATTTTGAAAGTTTTTTTTTTGGTTAAAACCCCTCTGAATAGAAGGGAAGAAAACTTCTGAACAAGCTTCTGTCTGCTTTCTACATCAGAATGTTCAAGAAGTACAAGTATGTGTCCCCTGCCATCCACCTCAGGCACTTATGGTTCTTTTTGACTTAAAAGCCCATCGTAATGTTCTGCTCTAAGTAACTTTTTCCCACCAAAGTCTGTGCATTGCACTAAAACATGCTTGTCTTTCTATATTTAATGACATCACACGGCTAAATGCATAACATTTAGCAGAGGATGGGATGGTCTGCGGCCACAGACACATCAGAAACAGATTCTAACACCTCTATAGAAAGAAAAGGATGAGAGTTTATTCTCTGGACCTGGTACTGATGTTTGTGTGTGTAGAACCACTCGTCTACAGCTTGTGCATTGAAATCTGAGCTTTAGTAATAAATGTGCATGTGCACCGATATATAACATGTTCCCATCTAACAAAGAATGTTCCGGGAATACTGGCTAATGTTTTTCAAAGTTTTCCAAAGTTTTTAAAATATTCTTGCAGTAACGTTAGTGGAACATTTTAAAATATGTTATTAAATATTTCATAGAATGTTTTAACATTACAAAATTACAGTTTGAATAGCATTCTTACAACCAAGCAAAAACATTAATATAACTTGTAAAAGGAAACGTTCTTACAACCTAAAATTGTTAGCTGGGTTTGTACAGTTCTACAATGTTCTGGATTAAAATCACTCACAAGGAGCCATTTAGATGCATTACAATTAGATCTGAATGGAAAAGAAGTCACACTAAATATAAGCAGGGCACACCCATGGAGACATTAGCAAGATCCTAATGTGTTAGCACAGACGCCCATTATTTTATTCATGCCACTGTTGGTTTCTCTGGAGCGTATGAAAAAACAAGCTACTATTTGTTAACCACAAAATAGGACAGCCTCAAGTAGATAAACTACTTTGTATGTGTGCATGCAACAGTTCTGCTTCACCTACAGCAAAGTTGAAAGGTGAAGTCTACACTAAAACAGAACTAGTTCTTTGCAGTTTCTGAAGACAGTATGACTGGTACTTGCCCATACAAATATGTCAAGGGCATTGCTGTACTGTTGTTAAGGTGCTCTGATTGGTTTCTAGCTGGTCCAAGTGTGATATTCTTGTCCTTAGATGTGGCTTGAGTCTCTCCTTCAATATTAATCTGTGGATGTTTTTTATCCTGTTCTTTCATCCCACCAGGCACACATTGTAAGTCTAATCGCTTAGAAAATTAACAGCACACTTCAATCGGAGGTATGATTCATGTGCATACCACAAACAGAACAGTGTGAGTTCCAGGCTGAAGTGTAAAGTCAAAATGAAATAAAGTAAAACCTACAATGATATTTGTATTGTGTATGTATTTATAGTCTGTGTACATTATTTACAGTAAAATAGAAGAGTTTGTTGTTTTTATGTGGCTTTGTACTACTCAGGAACACCCCAGCTAACAATTTTCCAACTCTTAAAATGTTATTTTGAATGGTCTAAGAACTTTCAAAATGTCTATTTTGTAAACGTTCTATTAACATTGTTACTTGGTTGTAAGAACGTTTTTAAAATGTTCCGCTAGCAACCTAAGAATAATGTTTTTGATTCTGATGTCAGATTACAGATGTCAAATTAGTTTAACATTATTATGGTAGAGATTTAAATGATCTTGCAGTTTTTTTATACTTACAGTACCATGGTGTTACCACCAGATACTGTCATTGTACTATACTGTAGTACCATTACGGTCATTTTTTGTAATGGTACAGACTTGGCAAAGACAGGATGAGATTTTGAGGTTTTTGATGACTTATCTATCTCTACCTCTCACCCTCTCCCACTTCTTTCTCGGCAGAGAGGTGATACAGGAAAAAGGGCAATTCACTGAAGAAGGTGGTAGGAGAAAAAATTCCAAAAAATGCTGCAGTCCGCTCTGCTCGCCCGAGCAGGACACTGCACTTCTATTTTGAAGCTTCTGTTGCTATGGGTAACTCTCTCTCTCTTTCCCTCTCGGTTTCTCTCTTCCTCTCTAACTCTAATTTCTATGGCAACCCGCTGTTCCCTTGGCTGGGTGAGCTCATGACTTTTTTCTAGCTGTTTTCTTTCTCTCTGCCACTTTTAATGTATACATTATACTAGCCTATAGAACAGCTAGTCTGACAAATGTGGGGATGGGAGAGGGGGAGGGCACATGAATATTTCTGTGCTCTAGTCGGGTATCCTCAGCGATGCCGCTTGGGGCCGGATGACATGCTTAATGCAGCGAAACAAGTGCTTGTTAAATAGTGTGCTGGTTAAGTTAGCTGTCAGAGGACCACAGGCATGGCGATTCATTTTGCTCTATTCTGGTTAGTGCTGGTCTGGTGCTTATCCAGCTGTTGGACATGCATGTTCACCAAGAAAATTAAACTGATGATGCTGGTCAGCAAGCATGATCTTCCTGGTAATGCTGGTTAAGGTAGTTTTGCCAGTTTAGTGTTTAATAGTCTTGCAAAGCTGTTTAAGGGCAGGGCTAGCAGAGTAATAGATTGGTAGAAACACTTCATGAATGAAAACGTTAGCCAATCAGATTAAAGCTTACTAGATCATGAAAGTCTTTTCCAATTTTGTGTATAAATGGACTGTGATTGTTAGCAAACCAAGTGTGGGCGGTTTGTGGGCATTTGTTTGCCTATTTTTGGCTAATGATAGAGCAGAAGCTAATAAGCATTCTTACAATGCTGCATATTATACAATACATAACTGATAAAGTGGGCTCATTAATTTGTTCATCAAAACGAATCTATTGTTCCACTGAAAGTTAACAAAAAATTCCCCCCTAAGTATTTCTTGCAGTGACAACAAAGAGATAAAAGCCCACCTGCAGGTGAATAGGTATGAGAAACAGTTTGGTGATTCACAGAACCCACTTCCTCCCACTGATACACTCAACTCCGCACTTCATCTCCATGATGTGACAGTTCATGGGTGTGATACAGAATGACCAGACAGATCCAAGAGCTGAACTCATTAGATGGTACTGAGAGAGTGAGTGAGAGAGAGAGTGTGTGTGAGTGAGTGGGAGAGAAGGAAGGACAGAGAGAGAGAGAGAGAGAGAGAGAGAGAGGGAGAGAAAGAGAGAGGGAGAGAGGGAGTCTGAAAGAGAGAGAGCAATAGTGTGTGTGAGAAAGAGGAACAGGGTTGAAGGGGAGAAGGAAAAAGTAATCCAAAGCATCATAGCACATCAATTGACACGCACAGTATTGCAAATGAGAGCGCAATAAACAACTGCCTCTGCGAGTGAATATTGCGCCCTGACTCTTGCCTCAGAATACTGATCACTCTGCCTCTGAACAGCCCTTGTGTGCATCTCAAGTGGCCCCCAACTCCATGAAAAGATGCTGTTTTCCTTTCCTCTCCTTTAGCCCTGTTCTTCACTCTTTGCTGTTTTGCTGTTTTCATCTCTTTGTTCAGCTGAGAATATTCTTGATGCGAGGTCGAACCAGTACTGCTCTTTAAATTCTTCAAAAAGAAAAAATGTATAATCAAATCCCACATGTGACTAAAATGTGACCTTTTGTATGGAGTTAACATGGCCAATTCCCTGTTTCATTATACACCTGAAAATAGTGTGGAATCTTAAATGTCTTCTTGATTTAACCATATAGCGTTTCCCTAACATTGTTCAAATCCTGAAACTTTGTTTATTTCTAAGTTTAAATTCAATTTTGAATCACAGATTTTCAGACATTTGGATCCCACTGCATATACATTTATAATAAATATCATTGACTCAGTATTTGTGTGTGGGAGTGTGGACATTAAATTTTAAACCGAATATGGGGCTTATTACACATGCTTTTCTTGAGTACATGCCAGTAAAAATATTTGTGAATGCCCGTGTGCGTCCATGGAAAACAGTCGAGCGCTCCATTATTTTGCTCATTGCAAACTCATTTTTACAAGCTATCTAAAAATCCTCGTTTGGTTACATTTATTTCATCATTACCCCGCGCTCAGAATACACTATCTCCCTCCCACTCTTTACTTGTACAGTTTCGCAGTAATCATTTTCATTTGAAGATAACTTTGCCTACACAGCAATCCTTGCTTTAACTCTGTATGAGTCATGTAGGATTACCATTGACTTAATGTAGATGAATGTTACAGTGGCCTGACTGCTTCGGCACATACCTCACTATACGTTACGTTCTATAAGATGAGCAGCCATGCAGGCAATCTATATGCTAACCAAGTGGACTCTGGTGGACTCTTCTGTTTAAGCAGTGTTATCTCAAGTCATGGCACCAGTGAGTGTGGGTGTTTGGCTAGCGTGGGCAGGTTTGAAGCATTATACTGTATTTGGGTGTTTATAGGTTAACTTGCACCTTAAGGTGATGTCTATGCTGTGCATTAATTTGCCTATACTTCATATTCTATGCTAGTTAGCAATGCATAATAGAACAGTCGAGTTTCTCCTCCGACTAATGAATAAGTGAGCTGATCTAAGACTCTAGATCTTCTGAATCTAGGCAGTATATTGTACTATTGAGCGCAGAATGGGCTGCAGAATTCTCTAATGGTTATCCATAATGGTGATGATACCGTGCCGGCTAATAGTTGAGATAATTATCACCTTTAGTACCTTTAGCAGTGACAGAAATTAACTTATAAAGCATAAGTATTTGCCCCTGGAATTGATTTTTTTCTTATCTCTTTGAAGACATTTTTTCTTATGTTTAACACACAGCATGGGATTTGTTCATATCAAATAGTGTCAGAATTTTAAGAATTCTGACACGTCAGAAATCTCAGAGTTTTTTTTCGTAATATCACTTTACAAACGGTAACAGTATCACATATTTCCTAGGAGGGCAGCTCAAAAATGAAAAGTCTATCATCCTCATGTGAAACTGTAACTTAGTTTCATGGACATTACTGTCACGTGCCACAATATCTCTGCTGGCTTCTTTTACTGTTTGGAGAAGAATTGTTTTTCATGGATGTTGTGGTCAAACACATTCTGTCTTCAGGAGCAGAAGAACTCCACGGCTGGGTTCTGAAATGTTGGTGATTTTCGAACAGTTCATGCACCGATGCTTCATGTTGGAATTGGACATTGTCCCAAACCACCAACAATCCTGTGCTCCAGTTTGTCCTGCTCTTTGAGGAAGTTTACTGTCAATAAACAGCAGCCTCGTTATATTTTATGGCTTTGAGACAGCACAGCAATACACAGATAGTGAAGTTAGGTCTGGCTCACTGGCCGCATGCTGACCAATGACATTTCCAAACTCTTCTGTTTTTTGACAGTAAACCCAGCAAACAGGGAACTTTCTCAGAATATTGACTAATGTTTTCTAAAAGTTTTCTAAAACATTCTTGCAGTAATGTTAGTTCTTAGTGGAACATTTAAAACATGTTATAAAGTTTTACTTTGGTTCTTACAACCAAACCATAACGTTAATATAATATCTAAAAAAATAGACGTTTTGAATGTTCCTATAACTTTCAAAATAACATTTGTAACGTTTTGATTACATAAAGGAAATAATAGGGAAACGTTCTTGCAACCTAAAACTGTTAGCTGGGATCCTGCTCTTTCCTCACAGATGACCCCTTTGATTCATAGCAAAGACATGACAGTTGTGTGCGGAACTATTAAGGAAATTGTATTTCCTGTGCTGTAAGCATTGCCAAAGTTCCTTTTAGGGCAAGTCAGTCCACTCTGCAGCCATATCTGGAATGCCTCCCGGGCAGCTATTTCCTGCCATGCAAGTACAGCTACTTGAATGGGAAAAGGCTTTAAAATTGCTTGTCAAGCTTACTGTTCAATAGCACATTTCAAATCAGCAAAACAACTGACAAGACCAGTATGATATACTTTGTTTCTCAATTAACGATGAAAACTGCATTTTTCAGGTTGATTCGGGTTGTGCGTTCACATCATCTTTTATGACACCAACCTCCTTTATGGTTGTTCTGTATGGTTATCTGGAGGACACTCACTTATTTGGTTGAATTCAAATGAATATGGAATTTTACATTTTGTTTCAACTATTTAACTATTTAATATATATTTAATATATCACTCAGCGGATTTCATTTGTAATAGCATCAAAGTGAGAGCCATCAAACAGGAAGAACTGTCATAAAGATCAAACAATGACTTTGCCGGCCTGCTATTTAATTTGGTAGGTGGGGCTTCCGTTTCTATGGCTGCCATATTGAGTGTTCTGATTTCATTCATTTTAATACAAGTAGTCTGTCTCTGCTCTACGGCTTTATTTTCCCAGAAAATATTGTATAATTTAACAGTAGGGTACAAATATTCAAAAATGATTTTACGTTAGTTGTCTTTGTTAAGGTTTTGAAAGCAAGACCCAGAAAATCCAGAAAGAAGAACAATCCGTTTAGGAACATTGCAAGGCTTCTGGATGGCTGTGTTAATTGTTTTGAGAGCATTAACCTTAGCTTTAAGAAAATGTGTAAATCGATTGAGGAAAACTGTAATCCGTACACTCATCCCTCCGTCTGGCATATAATTCATTCAGTTTTTCATTAATTGGGTCACTCTTTCATTCGGTTAACTCAGCCATTGTAAAATCCATTTATCATTTACAGTGTTTGCCAACAGGATGGCCACACTCTAAGGTATTAGGCAAATGGTCGAGAGTGGTTATGTGTGTATGCAAGAGAGAGAGTGAGAGAGTGGCTCTTTGCTTGGCATCAGTAACATTACTTCTACTGTTTTGCATGCGAGTAGGATTACTGTTATGATATACAGTCTTGTCACCTCATTTCTTTTGAGCTATTCATAAGCCTCTCTCTCTTGTTGACTAATACAGTACACACACACACTCCCATTCACAAATATCCAAGAGCAACATCTGTTGTAAAGGCCAACCATATTTTGAATACTGTAAATAAAGAAATCATAAACAATTACAGCTATCGCAAAGGAATATGAAATATTTGCTGCACAGTAAATGTCTATCTGAAAATAACTAATATTTCTCGGTGTAGCATATAGTGAACTGCCATTTTGACTGTAATAGTTTTGATATTGTGACCTATGATTATGCTAGATAAGTAGGTAATTCCTGGTATGCATTAGAAAACTGTAACTTAATGTAAATCAAATGAGAAAAAGTCAAAACATTTAAATTTCTCTTCTTAGTTAATTGAGATATTGTGATTGTTGTTTTGAATATAGTCAAAATATTAAAGATGCAATTCAGAACTTTTTTGGGTTAAAAATGAAGTACTGAGCAAGTACATAACAAATCAGTGTTGATTACAATCTCCTTACTTTTCTCCGATTCCCAAGAGTAAGTCTATAATTTGAGCTGTCGGGTCTGATTTCCTGGGAAAATGTCAGTTTGGCTTCATTTGACTAACATAAACAATGAAAGTAGGTAAAGTAACCTGCAATTTTATGTTTCAAACAGAGATGGCGATAGTGAGGCAAAAGTTACAGATTACAGATTATAAAAATACATTATAGAATACATAAATGTTGCTGTCAAAAAAGGAGAGTTGCTGGGTAAATATAGATTCAAAACACAATCTCTTTAAATGGCAACCCACACTGATGTCCTCTTGGCTTAGCTGCTGGTTATTCATTTATTTGTTTATTTGCTTTAATTATTTATTTATTTACTTAACACTCAATATTTCTGAACTCTTTGATCATGGGAGAGGAAAGACAGATAGTGAGCGAGGTAGATGAGAGCAAGAGAGGAAAAGAACCAAAGGAATTGGTTCTTTTCCTTGTCCTGATTCATTTTTCATAAGCTATTGATCATTATTTGCTACACTTTTCTGGATTAGAATTTGCATAATTATTCAAATGTTGTACCTGTTTGCTGGCGCTGTAGGTTAGAAGAGGAAAAATAAAGATCATCTTGGGGGGGGATATGGGGGGGGGCTGTTTTTGCAGAGTGGAGTGAAGTCTGAAGGTAGCATACGTTTATTTGTGTGCCAGTGTGCAATCGTTTGAATTGATTTATGTATTTGTGTATTTTTTTCTGTGATGGGATTGGACTGCTGTAGCTAATTCATTTAAACTGCAACAAACTGCTAGGGAGAGAGAATGCAAAAGAAGTCTTTATCACTTTGCTTAACTTTAGTGCGAGTGCTTACAGTATGTGGTGACCCCAGAAACTATTAGGACACTTTTTGTGCAGTTATTTCTGAAATGTATTGCATTTGATGACTAAATATTACACCAAGAATCTGAAAGCAAATTTTCTTTTAACCAGCTATTCCCAAAGTGATTTTAGAGGATGCATGAAGTCAAATCCCATCACATTCCTACAATCCTAGCAGAGTAATCACAGGTGTATTTTATTACAATAACTATAGACTAGTTCCAATAAGGTTTGACAGACAGGTGTACAAATACTTTTTAAATGAAGAAAGAGAGAGAAAGAGACCCAGAAGACCAGTTCCATGTCCAAGCTAGTTTTAACTGGGTTCTAGCTGGTCCAAGCTGGTTTTGCTGGTTTCCAGCTAGTTTAGTTACCATGTTAAATACTGATTGAGTTTTTCCAGCAGGATTCCTAAGATAATCTCCCTTCTGCTGCAGGTTGCCACCAGTTTGTATTCCAGCTAGTCAGTCACTTTAACCAGGTTGCATGTGGATGTGCTAGCAAATCAGCTTGAACTGGCAAGAAACCAGCCACCATGTTTTATAATACAGCTATGACTTGGAGACCTACTAGAAAACAACATATTTTAGTAACTGCATTGATACTAGTAATTCCCATGCCATTCTCCCTGAAGCAAAATCACTGAAGCTGAGAAATGTACCACATAACGTGGTGCATTTTAGAATAAATGTAATGTCCTACAGTAGTTCAAAGTGATTTTGCCAACTAAATGAAATGTCAGTTTTTTTAAAGATAATGTCAGCTTCAAGGTAACACTGAGGCAAAGTTGTGTGCGATTCATTTCAATAAGATGTCGCCCGTAGTGCATAAAATCCAGTGGATTTGTTTTCCCAATCCCCACCACAGCCTCGAAAGTCTGCTGTTGCATTCAACATCTTAACACACCAAACAGTGAATATTGAAGATATCAAATAAATCATTCAGTAAAACTCTCGGCCACGTCCTTCTGTTATATTGAGCTGAACTTTGAAAGGCCTTTACCATTAGATGCAGTGTGTAGGTCTTTCTATTGCTTTTCATTGTAATGATCCTGTAAACACAGATTTTTCAAAAGAAACAAGCAAATCTCAGGCAGAACGTGAGATTAAAGCAGAACTGTACTGTCAGGCTGGGTAGATTTTGGTCGCACTTGTAGTGGGTGTTTATCTCCTACTTCTGAGCAAGGAAGATGAGGCGTCTCTCTCTTCCTCTTTCTCTCTTTCTGCCTCTCTTTGATTAGATGAAGCCATGAGCTCTGCCTGGCACCGCACTCCCAAACGCTGCATATTCTACAAAGGCATTTTACATTTTTAATGAAATTAAAAACACGTAAAGAGAGAACAGTTTCTTTCACTCTCTGCCGCTCACAACTACTTTGCTCACTAATCCGCTGTGGAGCTTTCGAATCCTCCCAGCGTGCTCTCCTCCCGTCTTTTCTTACTCGCGCTTTCTTGCTTTCTCATGTGGAAAATCTTTTTCGGTTGCTCGTGTTCCTCACAGCAGAAAAAGACAGCCTCTTTATTGGAAATGTTTATTTAAAAAACAATCATGTAAACAAGCTTGAATGTGCGTCAGAAATTTGAAAAATATAATTTGAGAGACACTGGTAACTAAGGCACGCTTAGTGGAGATTTTTATAAAGCGGTTTCCATCTGATTTAATTGTTACTGAAGAATATTACAAATGAAGGAATTACTGTCTAAAACAAAAACAGGCACTATTTTTTGTCTTTTTTTTTGTCCTGTAACCTGCTCCATAGGTCCTGTAACCTGCTCCATAGGTCCTGTAACCTGCTCCATAGCAGGTTACAGGACCTAATAGAGACACAAACCCACAAAGACAAAAAATAGTGCCTGTTTTTGTTTTAGACAGTAATTTCTTCATTTGTAATATTCTTCGGTAACAATTAAATCAGATGGAATCCATAGGTAGGGAACAGTGATGATTAGTGGTATCTAGCTAATAATTTTAGGTTGTATGAACTTTTCCTAACATTTCCATTAAGTAACAAAAAAAGTTCTAGGAACATGCAGTTTTTTAGATGTTTCATAATGCTTGATTATATAAGAGCATTTTTCAGATTTCCTGTAACATTTTTAAAATGTTCCATTAACAACTTCAGAATAACGATTTGGATATATATATATAATAGTCTGAATATATATGAAGTTCTACTAATGATATTGCATAAATGTTCTTCAAGAACTTTGAGAACACTTAGAAAACATTAGCCAACGTTCTAAGAATGTTCCCTGTTAGCTGGTAGTTTGATGTGGGCCATTATCACATTTAGCGTAATCCAGCCTTAAATTAGTTCTAGCTTGCATGAAAATTATTTGATTGAATGTGAAAGGAAATGGTCTTTCAAATTCAAATGTTTGAATATATTTGACAATTTGGTTATTTACATGCTTTAAAGGTCACAATGTGCCAGTTATGAATTCTGTTATGATTAGCCCAATATTATGTGTGATTGGTCTTTGTTTTCTGAAACAGTAACACATACAGCATAGTGTAACAATGCAATGTAATTGCTCTTATTTGTTTTAACCATCTTTACATAAATATGGTTTGTAATTATGAAAAAATTTCATATATCAATGCTCAGCCCAGCACTTAAGTGAGAGACTTTACAAAAAAACTTGGAACTGCAAAGGTAATTCAAAGATACTACAGTGTGACCAAAAACAACTATTAAAACAGTATTACTACAGAACCATGTCTAAAAACATTCTGTGCCCAAATACATATAAGCAAAGTGAGAAATAATGTATACAAAGTGTAATATGCCATTACAAATGCATAAACCAAGTACCTCAATCATTAGACAGATAGAGACAGTTCACCCCCAAAATGATTCCCATTTCCATCAGTTACTTACCCGCTTGTCATTCTAAACCCGTATTTTTTTTTTGTTCCTGAGGAACACAACAGAACCACATTAAACCACATTCATATCTTTTATGTTCTAAAGAAACAAAAAAGTCATAGAAAGAATCGGAATAACACAAGAGTGAGTAAATAATGAATTTTGTTTAGCTTTGAATGAACTATCCCTTTAACTGTCGTATGTAGACTAGACTAGACCAGGCTAGGCTAGACTACAATAGAATGCCATTTATTGTCATGCACAGCTGTACAACGAAATTGAGTGTAGTTTAGTGGAATGACATTGAAATGTTTTTTCTTTATTTTTTCTTTATTTCTTTGTTTTTTTTTTTTCATTTTTTGAGTTAATGTATTAAGGTGATTGGTTCTTGCATTTGTAATTCTGTCTGTTCATACGAATAGTCTCATGGCTGAATTCTGAAATCACACAGAGTTTTGCTCTGAGAATAAAAAATGAGCCTGCTTGTCCGTTATAGACTGCTACACATGTGGGTATTTCTCAGCTATAGCAGTATATAAAAATAGTTCTTCTTTATATAACAGAACACATGCTGATAGGTATTCCTGTATCCATGTATAGAGGCACTCGTTACATTTTTATATAGATTTTCTGCATTAAGCCAGTGGGCGGAATCCCTCTTTCAGTGGTCATCGTGTAAAGAACATATTTTTGTCTCCTGTGGGAAACATTCAGAAGGGTGTGTGGAGAGCCTGTCATTGAGAAACCCATAAAACCGTTGTGTATATGAGTGCGTGTGTGACACAGAGAAAAGGTGAGAGACCAAGCTCGGCCCCCCACTGTGGGTGCATAGAGGCAGCTAGTTACTGTATTCTATTGTGCCGCAGGGCTTTTGAAGAGGCAGTTAGCAGCCTGGGCTAGCTTATGCTTTCCTGCCCCTTGGCACTCACAGTCATGATATGGGCAAGCAATGATGCCTGTGTGTGTGTGCACTTCTATTTCCATTTTTCCTCTGCTCAGAGACACACGCACACACACTGGGTGATTCTAGGCGACTGTGACACTGTGTCCTGATTATTCTCTGGCTGTGGAGAAACATTGGAGGTTGAAATGTCTCCCGATCCATTGGAAAATACCACAGGCTTTATCCCAAATCCATCACACACACACATAAAGTTTCAGTAAGATATTATCACGCTGGCTGGTAAAAGCGACCGCCTTTCTGCCTGAAAAATCGTCTCTATTATTCTCCATGCAGGCATTAAATAAGCACGTTCACACTAAACATAGAGCTCAGGCATGTCATTTCCACATCAAGCGCATGGACAGGACAGAGAGAGCACTTCACACACAACCATACTCTCCAATCATACTCAGGAGAGGAAGAGATGGCATTTCTCATTTCCATGCTCCTTCACGAGTGCATCCACACAACGCTCAAATCACACGTGTCCAGATAAGTACAGGTTATAGTGCTGAGTGTATTCACATATGGTCATGTGCATCTTACAATCAAACCATCCTACTAAACTAAACCGTAGACCCCAGCCCCCAAAGTCTTACTGTATTCTAAACAGTAATTTATCATATTCTATAAAAGAATGTTTTGTAATCACATGCTTTTACAAAAGTTACATCATAAGTTATGTATTTTCATCGACCATTTAAGGATGCGCTAAAAAGACACACTCAAAAGTGGTAACCATAGCAACAGTAAGCCTCCCAAGCACCTTTCCATTACGATCAGTACGCAGTACATTCTTTATTAATTTATTATTAATGTACTTTTTCCCAGCATGCACACAAAAACATTCATGTTTAGCTTATAAATTCTTTTACAGTTACGGAAGGCAAACGACAGTTTAGCAGATTGTGCCTTGAAAAGAACTTCACTGAATAACACAGAGCCGCAAATGTACTGTCCCTTTAAGAGCCATGATTGCGTTTCTTTATATTTATGACCTTAGTGTACGGTATGATGTTTTAATATGTAACAGGCGTATAAATTATCTGCTGTATTACAATCTACATAACTAACACAATTAGGCGTAAGTGATTTCAGGTTTAACACATGAATATTTGATGCCCTATCTATTCGAGTTCCTGTAGCTCAAATGGCTGAGCGCTGCGCAATTTCACAGTAACAGCGCTTACGATTTGACATTTACGTTGCCAGATATTTATGAGGAACATGAATTCTTAGATATTCCAATTATGTATTACGTATATTCCATTAAAGATATTCCATTTTGTTTGAGTGACTTAGTAGCTAGAAAAATTAAACTTGAGCACATATTTAACTTTGTTGAAGAGTTACATCAACAACAGCGTAATGATTTTTATTCCCCCTATCAAAATCGTACCACGCTTGAGGAGCTCTGTTGCCTAATTCTTAATCGTTATTGTTTTGTCTTTATTTTACACGGTTGGTCATATTATTCCACAATGCGTGACTATTTCAGTAATATTATTTTTGACCTTTGGATATTCCCATACCAGTATTTTAAAAACCATGCCGCCATGTCTCCTTGGACAAAATGGCCCAGTAAGCTTCTTCACAGTACATCCACAACCTCTTCCTGTTCAGCCGTCTTCTTTAAAGACACACAGCAACACACCAACTGCAGATTTGATACAGTGTTCATTAGAGCTGTGTGAACCAGCCTTTGCAACAATGTATAATGTATAAACACAAAGGTAAAGCCAATTGTTTGTGCTTGTTGGTGCTATAGGATTGTGCTGAAGCATTGAGAGCTGTGTACGGATACAAAGGTAATGCACACACACTCACACTCGTTTGTGTGTGTTCGTAACAGTGGGGTGCTGCACTCTAGCTGTCTCTATGATGCAGAGGGTTATCAGTATCGTTAATGGAGTTCTTAGGGATGTTAATGACTCCCAGAGAGAGAGAGAGAAAGAGAGAGAGTGGGAAGAAAAAGTGTGCAAGCAAATCATGCCATTGTGAACTTTAGAACTTGGAACTTCTCTCACAGTCCAGCCGCTGAGGTCAGTGTCCTGTGTTTTCCATGTGAATTAAGGGGGCAATAAGCTATTTTTAATGGAATGGCTGATAATGTCCCCAATGGCTGACAGATATTACTCAACTACGTGTCCTAAAACATCACTCTTGTCTCTGTGACAGCCCTAGACTCTGTAAATCACAAATGAAAATGTGGCAGTGGGATGTGGTCAGATTCTATGTAAAGCCAATCAGAATGCTTCTGGTGCTTTCTGCCTGTTAATCATTTTGTGCATTCACAGGGCAGCCCATATATGAGAATTTGAGTTTTCTTACTTGCAACTTTAGGATGATAGTGTTGCTCTTCTGTTCCATCTCGAGTTACAAGCATCTCTCCAAATCTTCTGTGTATGTGTGTGCGCCTGTGGGTATGTGCATGTCTTTGGGGGTGGGGTTTTAAAAAAGGGTGTGTGTCTAATTTAGTGCCCAAGCCTGGTGTACATTCTAGTTTGGCCTGGAATACTTACAGCACATTAAACAGTAAACCTTTTATTTCCCGCCTGTGCAGAACACACACACTCACGTACACGTTAAAGAAAACAGCTCAACACGGACATGACTAATCAATGACAATCAATCGATGTGATATGAGGGGAAGAAATGTTGGTATGTTTCTGCTGGCTTCCTCCAAGACTAAACCCCTCATATTTCCATCCTGCCGTCTATCTCCTCTATTCATTCCCATCGATTTGCTGTATTTCTATAATTGGTCTCTTGACAAGTAGACAATTTGATGAGTGTATTTTCAATGTTTGCTCAACCCGTATTAAAGCATTACAGTCACATTTGCTCAGGTTTTATATCCAAGTCCATCCGATCGTTACGTGCCGCTGTTGGTTTCATTAGTCAAATATCCTTGAGCAGGTGTATGTAGGGCAATGAACGCTGGATATGATGGAGATCCATAGCTCATCATACTGTGTGCTTCTTCCAGAGTTTGAATCGTTGATAAGGAATAATGTGATTGTCATGGCCTGCGCTATCTTTAATGAGGTAGATTTATTGTGCTGGGAGGGAGAGGAGGATTGTGGGTAGTTCTTTTAAAAGCTGAAAGTCAATGTGGATGAGAAGAATGGGAAGGAATTTTTGAGTGAGTCCAAATTTATCTACAGCTTGTTTATCCGTCGGCACCTGAATTGGATCTCATCATACAAGTAGATTCCGATGCGCTTTATGAAGTGTTTGTAAACATTCTTGAACTCTTCAAGATGTGAATTAACCCCTGGAAGCAGCAATGGGCAGGTGTTACACAATTAATTTGAAAGAGTATTAGTTTTGCAACAGATGTACCTAGCGTTGCTAGGTAGACTGGATTTAATTTAGAAGGCAGTGTGTGGGAGGTTACTGCGCTACTAAATTGGATGGAGGAGAGAATATCACTTCAAGCTGTTGCTGTAGTTAGTAACTACATGTGATTAATAACTTTGGCATGCTTTATTTTGGATAATGGCTTTATTTTGGATAATGTTATAATTTCATCAAATTGGCCCAACAATTTTAGGTTGTAAGAATGTTTACAAATGTTTTCCATTAAGAAACAAAAACATTCAACATGTTATTTTTAACATTCTGGGAACATTAAATATTATTACTTGGTTTTAAGAACATTATTTGATTTTTCTTAAATTCACTAACGTTATTAAAACATTCCACTAACAATTTGAAAATAATGTTTTTGATATACATGATATGCATAAAGAGAGCATAAAGTGCTCTACTAACGTTACTGTAAGAACGTTTTTGATAACTATGATTGAACTTTTAGAGGCTGTTAGCCAATGTTCTGAGAATGTTCCTTGTTAGCTGGGGATGTCATGCCTTTCAGGTGTTTTTGTGATTCTGTGAATTTGTTGCACTTCACAATGTTTTAATTTAAAGAACCGCTAACCGCTTAACCTTAAGTACTAACCTTCAGGTGATGTTTATTTTCTAAGCAAAGAGACGTGTTGATAAAATGGGTGAAAACCATCCCATAATTTAATATTGGTGGAAGGACCTCTCTGATATCTAAGGATCTGATATCTATCAGAAAGTTTGAGATTTGGGGGCTGTTCTTTCGTAATTGGACCAGTAATCTCACCCCAAACACCCTAAGAACTTAAGAACTGTATAACGACGCACTAAAATCTGAGAAGACATTAGCAACCACAAAGCCCTAGTAACCACTTAGAATCTTCAGCTTTGTAATGTCGACTGCAGATTGTCTTTAGAAAATGTGAAAATCTTGTGTTTATCTATTTATAATCTGATTTTAATATATCTTGAGCTTGTGTGTTCTAGGATCATTCAGCTCTGGCAGGCCGGTTACTGTACTAGTTACTTTGAACTTGTCTATTGGGCCCTGTGAGATATTAACAAACTTTTTTGTTCACTTATTTTAAGCATATAACTGTCTGATTATGCATGAATATGGTATCAGAGATGTATTGTAGACACACTGCAATGTTAAATCATTAAGATTATAAAGACTACAGTTAAAACAGATATTAAAATTAAAATGCTATTTGATCCAAAAATGAACATTCTGTCATGATTTGCTCACCTTCATGTCTTGCTAATCCCTTTTGATTTTCTTTATCTTCCTTGGAACACAAAAGACAGAATGTCAAGGATAGACATACTCGGTCACCATTCACTTTCATTGCATCTTTATCCTTACAATGAAAGTGAATGGTGACTGAAACAAGTCCATAACATTCTGCCTTGCATCTCTTTTTTGAGTGCCATGGAGAAAAAAATTAATACAAGTTAAACAACAAAAATATAAATTTTAATTTATTTTTGGGTGTACTATGTCTTTACATTTTTTCATTGCTCATTTTGTTCAGAATTTAGCGTGCCACGCAAGAGTTGAGGAAGTTCACAAGTTAGGTTTCTCGTATGAGCAGAGAAGTTCATTGCCAGAAAGTTCCCACAGGACTGGCTACTCTGAGCCCCGGCTCAATGAATTTCACTTACAGAGATCGTAGAAGAGAGAGATTGTTAACCTCCTGAATTCAGCCACAGTGTCTGTGCTAAAATCAAACCATTTCACTTTGGCTTCTACAAAGCTATTTTAATACAAAAGTTATATTGATTATAGTATATAGGCCTATGGGGTTTTTGTTAATGATTGTGGGTATTCATGGGTTGTTTTGGTCTCCTTTGAAAAATCATCACATAAAAGTGTTTTTTTTATCACCAAAATGATCAGAAAGATTTTTCTTTTTTAAAACGTTTTAACTGAGGCTGAAAAGAGAAAGAAAGCTGCTGATGCTATGAAGACGCTTCAGTGAAACAAGTGACTTCTTTGGATAAAAGATTACAAAGACTTTTTTCCAATAACATTCACTGATAATTCAGACACAGTGAGATCAGGATGATTATCACAAAATAAATAGGTCAATTTTGGTCTCATATTCACTTCAAATGTTCACTTGTGTGCATTGTGATTATGCCATTGTTATGATATATCAATATGAAGGAGAAAATAGAAGCTTTAATGAATATGCGCATGTGCTCATGTGCTTCTGTGTCTTAGCAGTATGATCACATGACCCACTTAGCATGTGCTGATGTACTTACTTGTTAGCGCTAGACGTGCTACACCAGACAATGTGTTTGCTAAATTACATAATGGCTATTAGGCTGGATCAAAGGGCTTGTTTTGCACGGCGTCGACTGAATGCTAATTATCAATATACTCATTAATTACTGTCGTACAAAGCTAAATTAACAATTTGCATGACATTTTCATTAGGCGCCACCCTATTGATCAGGTGTCAGACACGGCCACAAATAAACAATTTATCCTTGATGTACTTGTGGAATGTACCCTTATTAAAAAAAGTCCATTGCCACTTCTTCTCATACCCACTTGCACTCGAATGAGCAAAATAAAGTGGAAAACTGATTCACGAACCTAACAGAATGAACCTCACCCCAGTTCGCAAGCCCTTCATTGATTCTCAAGGGTTCATGTCATTAGTTAACATGAATAGCCATGTGTAAATTCCCTGACAGTTTGACTATTGTATCATTAGAGTGCTTCGAGAATGGAAAGTCTACTCTTCAACATTGCTCTAATTACTCTTTACTCTATATAGAGGGGATTATATGACCGCTAGACAAAGGAGAGCAGTTTGGCCAAGGTTCATTTACTCCAGTAGGGTCATCGCTACAACGGTGAAATATAAAGGAAACTTTTCTAGGTTAATTGTAATCCTTCACACAATGTCTATGCTGTACGTGACTTGTTAGATCGTAATTGTTCTCATTATATTCAATGTTTATATTCAAGTTTTTCGACGTGCCAGAAAGCTAATCCAGTCACTTTAATTTCCCTGTGCGTCTGAAAAGATGTGTATATAATATATAATGTTAATATAATATAATATATAATATATAATGTTCATAGATAATGTTGTTATTATATCTAAAAATTATTAAATTGTGCCCAGTTGTTATACCAATTGATTTTTGTGTAAAAAGAAAGTAGGATACATTATTTTTGCGGTAAGTCTGTGTTGATGTGTTACACCCTGAAGCAGTTGCAGCTAGTCTGTCCCTTTTCATTGTGCACACAGTGTCAGGCTTTCTAGTCAGTCAATCAGGTTTATAAACCGTGTTCAGATACATACACCACTGCTGACAGAACACAGCGATTTAATTCACGTTTTTTAGCTATTTGTATTGCGCTTAAACATACTATATTGACAGGATATAAAAAGCAAACACTATTACAAACGTTTAACTTTGTGATGTGTTTGTAAACATTCTTGAACTCTTCAAGATGTGAATTAACCCCTGGAAGCAGCAATAGGCAGGCGTTGCACAATTTTAGATTTGAAAGATTATTAGTTTTTGCAACAGATGTACCTAACGCAGCTGGAAGGTAAACTGGATTTGATTTAGAAGGTAGTGTGTAGGAGGTTACCGCACTGCAAGATTTGGTGTAGGAGAGAATATTTCTATATGATGTTAGTAAGTAGATGTGGTGGTTAATGAATTATAAGGTTTTATATAATGTAAACATAAAGTCATCCCTTATGTTGACTGATCGACTGCTTGAGTAATGCACACTTGTGGCAGCTTTACGCTAAGGTTTTATATCTTGCATTTGTTTTCATAAAGTTCTGCATTTTTCTGAATTTGTGTGTGTGCTGTCACAGTTGTTCTGACTTCTTTAGAAATCACGCAGAACAGAACAGAATGAACAGTTATAATGTCAGATTACATAAATGTGTTTACTGTGTAGAATGTGTGTGCGATAAAAATGCTTCATGTCATTTATTAATACAACAAATCAATTTAAATTTCATGAATTTAATATTTATTGAACTCCAAAAAATTCATAAACATTTATAAGTTTACAAAGTTGTTTATGGGTTAAAGGGTTTACGTTGTAAAAAAAGGCTGTTCAAATACGTTTATTCAAATGAAGGAAAATATATGCATGCTAGAACCAGGTATAACAATACCTAGAACAAAATTTTAATGGTTTGGCCCCTTCTTCTGAAATTACTGGTCATCAGTCCTTACAACGGCTCTACGGTACATAGGAATACTAATGAGATCGTATTGGACAGGAAGAGCGTAAATCACAAAACTAGACTAGATACTTTAATCATGAGTAAACTTCAATAACTAGAGCCATCTCAATCCTGTCCCTTCTCTTTTTCCTATTTTCCCTTTTATTGAAAGTGCCCATCTGGCTCTCTTTTTATGATCACTCATCCTCAGATCCTGACAGGCACTTCTGTCTGTGTGAAGGGTTGAATATCCAGTCAGCGATGACTCAGGCCCATTAGACAGCCATGCAGCAATCAGACAGATCTGGTTTTGGCTGCCTCAAAATCCAGGCCTAATTTTAAGATCCTAGCCTGAAAAATGCCTTCACACACGTGGGTGACACTAGTGTATGGGCAGCAGGGAGGAGCAGATTTATCGAGACGTATGTTATGGATGATGGGTAAAAAAAACTTACCATAGCGATACCAGACTCTGGTATAGGGCTATAGTGGTGCAACTTTCCTCAGTTTGCTAAATAATCAAAAATACATCAAAGTTTCTCTGCCTCACCCACTTTGGAGTCTGATAATGCTATGCTAGAAAACAAAAGTAAATAAATAAAATATAAAGATTATCTTGTTATTTATCTACCCTTGTGTTTCACACAAGTGTGCTTCTTTCTTCTGTGGAGGAACACATTTAATTTTAATTTTAGATGGATAGACAAACAGACAGATACGTGTATCTTGATCATAATATTTTGCATCTGCTTTCTATTAAGCATCTAACAAGCTTCAAAATGAAAAATCAATGTAAGTGGTTCTCAAGTTAGGAACTCAATGGAGGGGAAGGTCATCAGTGAGTGATGGCTTCATTTCACCGTTTCTCACAGAAAGCTATTGTATGGCTTCTTCAACTAGAAGGTTGCTGGTTCAATTCCAGTGCTGGCAGGTAGCAACTGAGGTGCCCTTGAGCAAGGCACCAAGCACCTGATTGCTTCCCAGGTGCATCAGTGATGCCCATTGCTCCTTGTGTGTGTGTTCACGACTTGCAGTGTGTGTTCACATCTCACCAGTGATGGGTTAAATGCAGATGTCACACTCTGTCACTAAAGAGAAGATCTGTGTGAAGATTTATAAAGAATTCTCAATTTGTTTCACTCAAAAAATAACAGCATATACTCAGCTAATGATTTTAGGGTATAAGTGTCTCTGATATTTTCATTAAGTAACAAAAATGTTAAAAGTGTTTTTTAAAATATTGTATTAACATTATTGCTTGGTTAAGAAAATGTTAATCAAACATATTTAAATTCTGTAACATTTTTAAAACATTTCACTAACAACTTAAGAATAATATTAAAATAATTATAAATAAGTAAAAAATGTTCCACTAATATTACTGCAAGAACATTTTCTAACTTTGAGCGTTAGCCAATGTTTTCAGAATGTTCCCCATTAGCTGGGTAGGTGCAGATCATGTTGTTGCAGAAATTGGATATCAGTAGATTTAGTGCAGGGTTGAGACCGGGAGGAGGTATTAACTGTGCACAGTGTAATTCATTATCTTTAAAGGGCTCTGATGTGCACTAAGCATTTGTAGGTGATCCTCAAAGAATGTTTATCTTGTTTGAGGGTGAATTCATTAGATGCATACTGTGATTACAGCACCTTCTCAGTCCACCAGGATTTGGTTGTACTCTTCTGCACCAGCGCTGTCTTAAAACTGTTGATGTATATCTCTTAAAAAGCAGGCCTATAATTTATTCATGGGCTGGGAAAAACAGGAGGTACAAAATGTTCAGAAAGACATCATCAAAACGAATCGTAAAGCATTTGGACGAAAGCGAGCGTGTCCCTTTTTGCTGCAGTTAATTGCCGGCTCCTCTGCTAACTTAACTTGTCTGCTTTTCATTTTCACTTTTTGTTCTGTCCCCCATCCCTCCATCTTGTTCCCTCCAAACTGCGATCCTGTTCTTTCCCGGTTTTCCGTAGCCACGGTTGGTGGGATGCGTCCATATGATGGACTCCGTTGCCATGGCTTCTCAACAGGTCTGCTGTGGTTTACGGTGCTGTACGCGTAAAAAAGTGCTTTGGTGCGGCTGTAAATCTTTTCTCTAATCAATCCCTGTGCAATAGTGCTAAGAGAGCTCAAATTTTAAAGGAACCCACTCCTCGTTCACACCTCGTGATTGAGGGTCGGTTTGATTAGAATTCACTCAGCAGGGCTCTGGCTAATTCTCAGTTTGTCTTCGGATGGCCCCCATCAACTTCATTCATTGGGAAATGGGTCTCACATGCATGTGGAGATTTGCAGGTTAGTTACAGCTTTTTCCAGTCTGAATCTCCTCAGCTCTCATCATCCTTAAAATCACTCTTTGTCGTCACAGAAAAGTGGATTTGAGGCCAGAACTCTTTTGCTGGTCTTTGGTGGTCTTATTTTGGTCTGACCTGGGTTCGCCAAGACATCACTTTGGAGTGTTTTAGGTCTAATGTTATTGTGTAAATATGTTAATATTGCAGTACTTATTGTAGTTTTATTTCCCAATTACTATATAGGGCTGTATACTAATGACGAAAATGTGGTAATGTGATGCAATATTCGATACGACAAATACTTCAATTTTGTTAAATCAATATAAATTATGTAAAAAAAATAAATAAATAAAAAAAAAAAATATATATATATATATATATATATATATATATATGATTTCAAAAGTTTGGGTGTATTTCAGTAGATCTTTAGTCGATGTCAGTCTGTTTCTCACACAAAGCTAAAAAGAAGTTTAAAGACTAAGTTAAAGGAGACTTAAAATACAGTGCATAGGTTGTCTGGACTTCATAAAGCCTCAGTCCCTCTTCATTGCACTTCATGGAAAATAGCAACAAACACACTCTTCAGAATTTCTGTTTCTGTGTTCCACAGAAGAAAATCATAAGGATGGGAATGACATCAGTAATTGATGACAGAAATTTGACTTTGGGTGAACTTTTTTTTTAATGAGCCATTCTGTCTACCTCTTACACTGTGTCTGTAGCTTTCTCTGTATCTGCTTCGTTCTCTCTTTCTATCTGTCGGTCTGCCTTCCAGTGCAGAGGTTTCCTGTGGGGACCTGGCGGTTATTTTAAGGATGAGTGGGAATAATATCACTCTGTTCTCACACTCGACCTAGAGCAGGAAATAATGGAGTGAATCTATCACTCATCAGCACCTGTATTCGCTCAGATTCACCTTCCAGGAAGTCCCACGCTGCCCGTGTGACATCGCTGATCGTTCACGTGTGCCCGATTCAAAAGAATGGCTTCCTCATGGCTGAAAACGCACTCATGCTTGGAGGAGGAAGTGGAGAGGCGACCTGCGCAGGGAGCAAAGTAGCTCTTTCACGGCAGCCAGAAAGGTTCAGGCATTTCGAGCGGTTTTGATTCCACCATCGCCTGAAGCTTAGAGGAAATGACACAACAAAAGCCAAGCCGAGCATCTTTTCAAGCAGAAGGCATAGAAATGGCCTTTCACATGGACACTGTGTCAAGGACAGCAAATATCCCTGAACTAAATCTAGACTATAACCATCGACTATTTTGTTCAGTTTTGACAACACTGGCAAAGCTCACAAATTTTCATGCAGAATTTTTTTATCAAATCTGTTTTTTGGAGCCTTTTTAAAAACGTAAGTCTTTCAAAATAGACCCAACTATGTCTCAGAACATTGGCTAACGTCCTCTAAAAGTTTTCCCAAAGTTATCAGAAGCGTTCTTGCTGTAGCATACATTAATAGAATGTTTTCTTAACTTTATATATCATAAATAAAAAACATTATTTTTAAGTAGTTAGTGGAACATTTTAAAAACTTTAAATAAAATTAAAACTTTAAAAATAAAAGTTTAAATAACATTATTATAACGAAGCAATAATGTTCATACAACTTCTAAAAACTGGAAATTTTGAACGTTCCTAGAATATCCAAAATAACATTTTTAACTTTTTGTTACTTAATGGAAACCTTTGGGAAATGTTCTTACAACCTAAAATTTGAGCTGGGCATGTACCTTTATTTAGTGCTGAACAGATCACTCAGATCAGGGCCATTGTGACCCGTAACGGAACAAGCCAACAAGGATTGAGCACTTCTAGGAAAGGGAGAAAGGCGCACCTGTGGTGCTTCCAATTTTTACCTCCAGAAAGTCTTCTTTGCTGCTTAAAGGAGGAATGACTAGCTCGCCGCTGGGATTCACACAGCTGATTCTATGCTAATGCGGCTTGTTAGAAATGATTGCTTTGTTATCACTGGCAACGCTTTGTGCAAAAGCCTCACGAGCAACATACTATTATGGCACATTAGTTCTAATGAACAGGTCCATATGCTCCCCAGCTCCTCTGGAGGAAGGAAACAACAGATCACATGCGCGCAAAAAGAAAGGCACAGGTTTGAGCATGTGGGGTTTCCGTCCCGGTGTAGCGGCGCTCACACATGGATGCTCTACCAGACTCCCACTGGTTCTTCAAAGAGACTCACAAAGGCCGCAAAACAAACATGACTACTCAGAATCCAAACAACACGCCATGCTGAGTTTTACCCATTTGAAACCTTCTCTAATGCTTTGTCCTCTTCCGAGTAACTTCCGAGTTCTCCTGTTAATTAGTAACAGGAGAACTTTGTTTTGGAGTATTGCATATTTTTTCCTAAAAGTGAAGTATCTCATTTCTCTCAAAACCTTTCCGACACACAGTTGAAGCCGCTACTTCCACGCTATGAACTAATCAGAGAACGTCATAATATTTATGCATTACATTTTTGCGTTTTGGCAAACACTTTACTTTACAGTGCATTCAAGCTATACAGTTTATTAGAATGTGTTCTCCGGGACTCGAACCCACAACCTTTTGCACAATGGTTTGCCAGTTGAGATACAGGAACACATATCATTAATATATATTATCCAGTGTTTTGTATTGAAAGTATTTTTGTATTGAAAATTGTATTGACGATATTGCTTAACGTTGGTTATAGGAACTTTTTTTTTTATTGTATAACATTTAAATAAGTTTCACTAACTACTTAAGAATAATGTTTTGATATTCATTATATATAATATAAAGAAAACATTCTACTAACTTTAGGAGTCGCTTTAGGTGTGTTTCTTAGCCACCCTGTCCAAATGCTGATTAACTTTAGCGCCCACCACATAACGTCCCCGGGCACCGAGAGCGCAGAATGCACCCATATCTCCAGCACTTGTAATTAGTAACATTAATGAGGAGCTGCTCTGTTCCTGTGGGGGTTTGAGCATTGAGAACTAAAAGCAAGTTTTTGTTGACTTTATGAGTTTAAGTGCGTGCACGTGCGTATGCAATACAGCAGACAATCTGTCTTGTCATTACCATGGAAACAACAGCTTCCTTTCGCTCCCAGCTGACCTGTAGCTGTATTGTTATTTACGTAGCATTTGTGCCTCAGTTCCTGTCATGATTTGTTCTGGTTGAGCCTGCTTGTTCTTTGGTTTGTATTGGAAATGAGTGGTGCTGGATAAGCTCATGTAAATATCAGCCATTGAGCAGCATTTGGGACGTCATTGTAGTAGCAGATGGGCTTTAGTCTGTGACACTCTGGGTTTCATCATCCTCTTCATCATTGATCATCTCTCACTTTTTTTCCCATGTGGCAAAAAATTGGCTATATTTTAGTCAATATTTTTTGTTTTCCAATATATATTTTTGGCCAAAATTAAAATATATAAATAAATACATTTTCTTAAAAAATAAAAATAGATGTTTTTTGGCAGTTTTGACTGTTTTTGTGGTCCACTGTTGCTGTGTGCTACCAGCTGAGCTACAAGAATGTGCAAAAAATTGCATGCATATTATTGCAATTATTCAAATATTCAATTTAAAACCATTTTTAATATGTTGTAAAGCTACCTACAACTACTTTAACATATTTAAAAAATTGTACAATTTAAATAAAACATTTTATATAAAATATAATGATATGCTTTAATGTATGTTGTATGTTTTATAATCATAAACATACACATTCATACACAATCATGCTTACATACTGTATATACAAACACATATATGTATAATAATTTCTCTCGCTTTTATTTTGTCATTCTGTATCTCTCTCACTCAGCTCTCAGGCTAACAGGTTTTGCCATTTTCCTCAACCCTGTCCTTTTCCTTTGCCATTGTTGTGTGGGGAGCAGGTGCTGCAGAACCCTTCTTCCATCATTCATCATTTATTGGACTGTTACAGACAGCATTTGGTGATAAATGCCTCACACTGGCACTCCGAGCCAAAGTCTTTACATGCATTGTTCGTTAGTGTTTACGGCCCTCTGGTACGATCTAATCCCATTACTAAACAGAGAGGATCTTTTAACAATCAGACGTAAAACAAATGGATGTAAATCTTTACCATGCAGCACACAAAATGTCTCATTTTTATCTGATTTGTGGTGTTCGTTCAGAGGAGAATAGATTAAAACCAGCAACCGTCTTTTTGCCGTTTTCACACCTGGCCTGTTCGCTTGAATCTGGATTTGATTGTCCCCATCCTGCTCTTTCACACCTTGAGCAACTGTATGTTTTTCTCTGTTGCCAGGCAACAAAGCTGTTGTCCATCAAAAGTTTAGTATTAGGACCAAACTATTGGCAAACAACATCGCAAAATACGCATAATTTATTACAGTTCATGTTTGGATTGCGTTCAGATTAACCGCTAGCTGTGCTGCTATTTACATTTTAGGGTGCATTTGATTTTAGAGCTAACATGCTGTGAACTGAACCATGTCTGTTCTAAAACCACTAGCGTGAAAGTGTAATCAGTCACATGCTGTCACTTCAGTGTGATCCCAGCTAACAATTGTAGGTTGTAAAAACGTTTCTGTAATGTTCCCATTAAGCAACAAAAATGTTAAAAAAGTTCTAGAAATGTTCAAGACATAGTTTTTTAGACAGTGTTAACATTGTTGCTTAATTGTTGTGTAACATTGTTATTCAAACTTTTTTTAGTTAACATTAAAAAGTTTTTGACATAAGATATAAAATGTTAAAAAGCATTCTGCTAACATGACTGCAAGAATGTTTTGATAACTTGTAGAGATAACCTTTAGAGAATGTTATCCAATATTCTGAGAACATTCCCTGTTAGCTGGGATGTCTAACAGAAACTGGGATTAAAGCATAAACAATGTTTTGTTTTCATTTGATCTTTTTTGAGTCTATCCTTATTGAGTTTAATGTACGAGGGATTAAAACTCACAAACAGCTGTTCTGTTTTCCTTCGCTGATGGAAAGTCTTGTAAAAGCCAGCATGGTCCTGGGGGTTGTTCATCTCGGGTGCTCATGGTTAATTAGCGTAAGTACACAGAGTCTTGTCTCTCCCGGTGGAGCCTTGTGGATCGTACTTAAGAAGATCTGAAGCTTAAAACTATATTTTCAAATACACATACACACATACACTTGAACATACACAGCTGCAATGTTTAGATCTGCAAACCTGCTGCTGGCCAGATGTTACACACTGTTGTCTGTGGAAGCCGTCCAACTTTGAGTGTGCCTGTTTGTGGGTGTATTTACATGGAGCAGTAAACAGATTAGTTTGCCTTGAGCATAATTTTCCTAAGACGTTCACTGTAAGATGTACATTATCAGAATAAAGCGTCTCATATTAAGTGTGACCCATAAGAAAGAAACGTTTCATGTTGTGTATATATATATATATATATATATATATATATATATATATATATATATATATATATATATATATATATATTCTTAAACACTGAATTAACATTATTGCTTAGTTATATATGTAATATTATTCAAGCCTTCTTTAATTTTGTAACATTTTTAAAATGTTCCACTATAACTTAAGAATAACCTTTTGATATATAATGTTAAAGAAATATTCTACCAAAATTGCCACAGGAACATTTTTAATAACTTTGAGAGAACTTTTAGAGAATGTTTGCCAGTGTTCTTAAAATGTTCCCTGTTAGCTGGGTAGGCTTGTTGGCTCTTTTGACAAACTGTTAAATGCTCATTCTCTTTGTAAGCCACTTTTGATAAAAGCATCTGCTAAATAAATAAATGTGTAAGTAAATGAAAACGTATATAATTTCTGTGGCATCATCAAACGGAGTTGTGAAAATGATTGTCTAACAGGTTTTTTGAATACTCCCACCATCTACCTATTTTTCAGACAAACAGAGAGTCCCGCCCCAAACCCCTGTCATTGGTGGAGCCTATGTTGTTGTATCCAGCTGGACGGGATACTGAAAAGAACAGAGAAATGTTTTGTTTGTGCTATCAGACGCACTTTTTGGGGAAATCTACAGATCTCTGTTGGCTTTGTAACCAGTATCATTTTGTCATTTATTGCAGGTTTTCGATTCTGCATTGAAAACCCCACCCACTAAGAAATATCTGCCAAATGCTTTAATTGAATTAAAATAAGTCAATTAAATTTGAATTTTACCAGCAAAATCTTGATACTTAAATGAAACATGGTTCCACACTCCCTTAAGTTTCTAAGTAAACTCTAAGCATATATTTGCCTTTGAGTATTTCCATCTGCTGGCTGGTTGCTCAAGATCCTATAGTTTTAGTGTCCTGAGGGAGACACATATTCCTGATCAGACTCTTGTCCCTCTGTGTGGATGCTTATTGGCTGTGGATTGAATCTGATTTAAAGCTGTTTGTGATCTCTGGCAGGCGACACATACTGATGTCCGGCTTCGTCTCAAAGTGATTAGTATGCCTACCATGGCTTTTCCCCCGGGCGTCCCAGCCCACCTGCAGACACACATGTGCACATTTTATGCTTTCTCTTTTCATGCGTCCTTGCAGCCATGCGGGTCGCCAGGGTAACAGCTGGCTTCTCAACGCCTGTCTGTGTGTTTGTTTGTGCGCCCTGTGCCAGGTGAGCTATTAACACCAGTCTCACACAACTGCCACCTGCCACGCTGCCCATTTGACCACATCCTTAGTGTGTGTGTGACTGTTTATCTGCATGTGTTTACATTTGCTGTGTCATAGTTGGGTTCAGCAGTGCACAATTCTTACCCAGCTAACAGCGAATGTTCTCAAAATGTTGACTAATGTTCTCTCAAAGTTATCAAAAATATTTTTGCAGTAACGTTAGAGAAGCATTTTTCATTATGCAAGTTATTAGTGTAATGTTTTGAAATGTTACAGACCTAAAAAGGTATATAACCAAGCAATGATGTTAGAGCATTCATAATAACATTTTTAATGTTTTTGTTACTTAATGGAAACATTAGGGAAATGTTCTTACAACTTGAAATTGTGAGCTGGGTAGCTGAGTGTGTGTGCTGGGGTTATGCATTATGCCATTATCTCAATGCATGCCAATGTAAGATACGTCTGGTTTACTTCAAATGTTAAAAGTCTCTGATGCTGTGCAGCATCTATTATGATGAAGGTTTAAGCCATTATGATCTGAGAGTCTAATCCATATGCTTCACATGTGTAGAGCTGGAATGCAGCTAGGAACAGTACATACTTCACATAAAGACTAATGAGGACTACAGCTAGTTATTTGGGCTTTAATCTAGATTTTTTGCAAGATGGATGACCCAGTACACACTCACACACAAATTCCTCTCGAGGGATGGATGTCCGCCATGATCCCTTTTAGCTACTTACCCACAGTCATTTCACGGTATGTGTATGTGTGTGCATTTATTGGGCCATGTGTGTGCAATTAGAAGAAGAAAGACAGAATTTGATTTTTGTGATGTTTCTGTAAACTTTATGCATGCTATATGCTTTACTCGTATTGTTTACTTTATGCTAATTGACCAAATACAAATCCTGCAATATGACTGAAATATGAAATATCTTTATTTAGTTATTTTTTACCTAAATGCTTAAACATAAGTATGGGGGTATGGAGGTTTACTTAACCATATATTGGGGACAAATTTGTACCCAAAAGACAGCAAAACCTGACAAATCTGAGCAAAACCACATTATGAAGATGTCCTCCTTTGTAAACTAGCTATAAAAATATAGTAAATATAGTTGTTTTCAGTTAGGGTTAGAGGGTGGGTTAGGTTATAACTAGCTGTGTATAAAAACAATAGAAGTCTATGAAATGTGCCCATTTGAATAGATAAGTGTGTGCATGTGTATGAGTGTGTAGAGGAGAAGCTGGTCAGTATGATCACTTTGGCTTGTGATGTGTCCTTGCGGTTTAACAATGGCAAACGCACAGTGTGGTTCAAATCAATGTCTGCATCTACAGATTAATCCCTCCAAACCACCCCCACCCCCTTCACACACACACACGTCATACTCTCTCTTCAATCTTTTCCTTCTCTTCATCTATCTCTCTATCTCCCCGCACACGTCTCCTCTTACCTGAGAATTAAACAGCTCATTGTCTGGCGAGATGGAAAGATTGTGTAAAAATTCAGCGGTTCGCCGTTGCCGATTACACACCTTGAGTTCCATTCACCCATCAAGGTCATCACGCAAATGCTGAGGGGAGCCAGAAGCCTCTTAATGTCCATTCTAGCTCTGCAGCATGCTAACAGGGCACTGAATACATGCCAAAGCTGCCATTTTAAACTGATCTGAGACCTGTGCTCGGCCTCTCGTGGGACACTACAGGCATTCATTTGAATAGGGGAAACCTCCTGTTTGACAGCACGCTATCATGTAGAAGAGTAATTGTGAGTCTGTGCTGCTTCTGTAGGCGAGAAAATGGCAGCAAATGACTGCGGTGGGACTGGCTGCTACACAGATAGACACACGGTTATTAACAGACTAATATAGCTCTCTGTTCATTAGAGATTTCCTGCACACACAGCGCAGGGCTCTAATGGTCTTCAAATGCACTGGAATTGTCCAAACAGGATCTAGTGCTCTGTTGTTAACAGGCTACATTATTTAATGAAGATCACCTGCAGTGAACAAATCCATTTTCCTGCCTGTATTCTTGGTGTGTGGCTTTTTCTTGTGTGTGGATGCAGGCACTGGTATGGAAATAGTGCATTGTGAATTTGGTAGTCAGCAGATGCACTGTACGCAGTGGGGTCTAAAAGTTGGAGCCATCATTGAAATTCCAGCTGTTTTGTGATTCATTTAGGCTGAACTCCTGCTAACAGGAACATTCTCAGAACGTTCTCTAAAAGTTCTCGCTTAGTTATTAAAAGATTTATATAGTAATGTTAGTACAACATTTTTCTGTTGTTATATATCATATATCAAAAGTGTTAGTTAGTTAGTTAGTTAGTTAGTTAGTGGAACATTTTAAAAATGCAATGCAAAAAAAAATGCCTTTTTGTTTTGCAAGATGTGTCGTAAAGGACAACATGCATGTGTCTATGTGTGTGCGCGTGTATAAGGAAATGTGGGAGAGAGAGAGAGAGAGAGAGAGACATCTGATCACTAGCTGTTCAGTGACACACATCATACTTTAGCCTTGATGGCAGCACATATATCAACACATCTGCTGTCCTTGTAGACCACACACACACACACACACACACACACAAAATGAAAAAATGTGACAGGACATATAGAAACACTATACCTACAAACACATACGAGACAACACATGTTCAAATACAGATGGGGAGTATAACTAAAATCACATTGAGTAATTTTACATTACAGTGACAATATATATCACAGTACAGTTGTTTGTTGGTTGTGCACAAAATGGATTATACAGAAATAATATATTTTTGGATAAAACAGTGAATTAAATGTCTTGCTTCTCATTTGATTATTTTCTCTGTTTATCTATGCACACATGCCAAAGCATAAGATTTATAGCAAGTAAGTCGAAAATCAGTGCAAAAACAGCCTTTACAAATTTCCACCGTTGCATCATACCGCCCAGCCCTGCTGTCTCATTTCTCATTTTGTTCCATCTTTACACAGTTCATCGTGTTTCACATTTCGCATCTCTTCCTGGCAATATGACCGTTCCAGCTGTGGCTCCACCTATTTATGTGTCCCCTGGCCCTCACTAATCCGGCACTGCTCTCTATCTGTCTCTCTTTATCGCTGTCTTCCCCCTTCCCGGATGCCCAGTCCTGTGTACTCCCACTGGGAAGTGTTTTAATTAGGAACTATGACTGCCTTACTGGATGCTATTAGTGCAGTTCCCTACAATTCACAAAGACTTGATAACTGTGTGTGAGGACTGACTCTGTATTTTATCCCAAAGATGTAAGAGGGGGGTGATGTCCCACTGGTCTTTTAATTCAAAGATGTGGAAGCAGCAGGAAGTTTATCACTCTCTCTCTCCTCCCTCTTTCTCTCTTCCCGTTGTTTTATTCCACAGAACTACCAAAGTATAACTTTCTGATTGTTATGTGTGGAAAGACATGTATGGAGAGATTAAACAGGCAAAATTAAACCAACACTAATGCTTTTGGGTCCACTGTGTTGCATTAACATTCCACCAATCAAAAAGTAGTACTCTCTTGAGCCCGCCTCTCACTTAAAGTTTATACCCTGATGTGATCTCAACCCCTCACTCACCACTCACACTAGTGGGAATCTTGTTAATTGGCCATGTTAAGTGGTCATGTTGCTATTTCTTTAATATTAATAGTTAATATAAAATATTAACATTAATAATACTTAATCATAATTAATTTATTTAACAATGAGTTTTAGTAAGTTTGAATAGAGCATACCTCTGAGTCATCAAATAAAATGTATTCATTACATGTACATTTATTTCATGTTTTATATATTGATTTATTTAAATGTGTCCAATATAGTGACAAAGCAGAGAGAAAGAGAGAATTAATTTGTGTGTGAGGAGAAAATACAGAAACTGTGTGTTCAATTAAGTGCATGTAACTTTCTCAAATGGCGATTTTTATTGATAATTGTTACTGTAATTAAATGGAGGACAGTTGTTCTGGCCGAGTTTTTCTCTCTGTTCATTTGTAAGACAACAACAGGTCAAAACCTCTTGTCAGATGGTGTTGCTGATACAAGGAGACTGTGACCTCTGCTCCATTAAACGAGTAGACACTATGAGGGGTACGGGAGGTTAGGAGCCATTTGCATAACTCAGCATGCATGTGTTTGTGTTTGTTAACAATGTGGTGTAATGAGGATATCAAGTAAGGGAAGATGAATAGATCATATTATGTAGCTAACTGCTGATTGATGCTGTTGTTGGGATTGTGTTCAAAAGAAGTGGGAGTGTGTGTGTATGAGAGAGAGAGAGACAGGTTAAATGTTTCTTTTTCTGCATTTAAGTATAAAATAATTGTCATTTTTTGGTTCAGATTGCATGTCAGTTGCATGCGTCGCAATACTGTAAAAGAAGGATATCAGACTAAAAACCAAAAAACCAAAAAAAAATACATTTTTTAGCTTTTTTTTGATATGGAGTGTGCAGATGACACTATTGTCCTTTCCTCACCATATCCTCAGAAAAATCCCATTATGTGTATTTGATTGTGTCATATTGCATATTTTATGGAGTTTTGTTGTGGTTGATGGGAGGTGCATGTGGAGGATTTGACCTGCTTCCTCTGAAGGGCACGAATATTGTGTTATCATAAATAAGCAGCAGTCACTGTCCTCCTGATTGGAGAAATCACGTACGCACACTCGCATGCTGTAGGCGAGCTATTTAAACATGCATCAGCCTTAGAGCTGTACTGTACTCGTGCACACATTCATATTCAAATCACTTTAATACGCTGAATACATACATGACCATGTGTTTCAGAATGCACTTGGAATTTAACGTTTGCTGCAGTGAAATACTTTGGAATACACATACGATATGTCCAGTACTACATTCTGCTGTAGGGTGTTAATTTACAGCAATAGTTGATGTTTGGATTGCTTATTAGCAGGATAAACTAGTTTGCATTATTAATATTTAGGATAAAATGAATATTATTATTATTGATAAAAACTAGATGTGGAGCATCGTTCTCAGCTTTGGGTGTTGAAGTAGCAGGTTATACACAGTCTATGATGCATCTGTATAAAGATGTACTGAAGCTGAGATTTATGAACAAAATGAGGTAAGAAATTATGCTTTCTCTGACAGCTGGGGGCATCATCTGCATTATCGCTTACTACCTACACACACACACACACACACATCATATATGAAAGCCTGTGTAGCATGGCTAGAAATGGGTGAGCAGATAAATTATGTAAATGCTGTAATGAATGGTTTGCCTGCTTCAACTCTCTCTCTCTCTCGCTTGCTCGACACACACACACACACACACACACACACACACACACACACACACACACAATGTCATGAGTTACGAGGTTCAGGTTACCTTGATGGAGGATTTGCACATAAACACAGAGAGAGTGCCATTACAGTTTTACTCATATAAACAAATCTTTCTGTGTTTATGTGTTTCTTGTACATCTGACAGCCACTGCTTTATCATGCACTCCCAATGGGCCATCACATGTAAAGGGCCACATGCATAAATACACTCTCAAACATGTAAAACAAACAGGACGTTTTGACCTTTCCTACAACTTTCAAAATAGCAGCTTTGATACTTAATGAAAATGTGAGGGAAACATTCTTACAACATAAAATTGTTAGTTGAGAAGTAGATTATTCAGTTATTTAAGCAGTGGTTCGATTTAGCATGTTATGCTATCAACATGATACACTAATAAGCACAGAAAACATTTCATTGGGCTTGTGCAACACTTCCTTAGATTTTGGCCAGAGAGAGGCTAGCGCAGAAGGTTTAAATAAGGCAGCATATATTTTGGAACAGCCTTCGCATCTGGAGCATGCCCACGGTGCCTTCAAATTCTGTCTAGGCAGGCAGCTTGTGTTGTGGAGCAGAGCTGCAGTTTTTCACAAGCTGAGTAGCTGAACGTTTTATAATTATGGCTTCTTATAACATCATTTGGTTGAGAAAGAGTGTCTTTGTCTCAAGCATTTTGGTCAGTTTGACCCCTCAAGAGGATGGACCTTAAACTCATCAGGTTCTGAAAATATCTGGTTGGTGCACAGTTTGAGTATCTTACGTCCAATCTTTACAATTAACATTTCACATGTAGGTCACGGATCTCCTCCATGGGAGATGCTGGTTGCAGCTGGCTTATTTATCTAATCAAGAGGGGTGACAATTATTCGAAATATCACTCTGTTTGGAGAGATGCTGCTCTCGTGCAGTTAAAATTGACTACGCTGTAGTCTATGATGCTTCTCTAAAATGATATGCTACTTGGGTGAAAGCGAGTATGTCTGCTTATACAGGCTAAAAAGAGGGTGTTTTGATACACAGGTAACATATGACACCACATGTCTCTCTCTGTCTCTCTCAGTTTGTTGGATTTTGCTTTGGGGGTTCATGCCTACAGTTTTTGCTGAAATCTCACCCACTTCTCTCAGAGGTCTGTCACACTTACCGATAAAGAAAGCAAGAGGGGTGGCAAGTTAAACATGTGCCTTTGATATTTGTCTCAGATTTCGTTTCTTCATCATATAAACCATGCTGAAATAAAATCAAGAGTTTCGCGTAAATGTAAACAGCTGTATTAGAGTTAATTAGGATGCTGTTTATACTGTAACTTTACACTGTGAATGTGTATGATTGCATATTTGTCCCCATTGAGCTTGCTGTAGAAAGTACTAGATGTTCAAAATTTACAGTTTTTTAGACATTGTATTAATGTTACTGTTCTGTTTCCATAACATTTTCAAAACTTTTCACTTACAACTTAATAACGTTGTTGATATGATGTTTAATGTTACATTTCTACTAAGGTTGCTGCAAGATCTGTTTTGAGAACTTTCTGAGACATTCTGAGAACATTCTGAGAACGTTTCCAGTTAGCTGGGGCGTCGTTAACATTCCTGAAAAACACACCGCACAGCGTCTTCCTCTGGTTCTAGAACGACTGTGTAAACGAAGCTTACAGCTGAAGATCGGCTAGTGAGATGCCGGCCGTATGTGGAAAATGGTAAACAAGCTTGGCACATACAAACAGCTTGAGTTCAAAATACCATCAATTCAGGGAGGAGCAAAATAAAAAGAGAAAACAAGAGGGGAAAGGATAAGATACACATCCAAGATTAATTCTGTACTAAACTCAGATGAAAGAGAAAAACTATTTCCAGTAGCATTACACAGCACTGTTAATATGTGTAAGACATTACTCTTCAGCAGTGAAAGGTTTTTGTGTATTCACTATGTGTGTGTGTTGACAGTGAGTGGGATGTGTCTATGTTTGGCCTGTACCTATGAGAACTGCATAAAAAGAAGTAAGAGATGATTTATGGAGAGCAAAAGCCAGCTATGTCTCATAATCTCCTGAGAGTGCATGAGGGTATCAAAGAAAGAAGTATTTAGAGTTTTATTTTTTCACATTCGGTTATTGCACACACATCGCCTTCATCGCTTTAATTCAAGCATGATTTGCAATAAAAAGGTAATTGAAAAGAATAATACACAGAACCAATCTGCCAGCAATGCAACATTGTTCAAAAGTAAATTTGATTATCATCCCCTGACACATTACAAATAAACTCAATTTATCTCCTATTTACTCCTGAAGGTCACAGACCCCAACTAGATGGCCAGTGTACTGGGAAGCATGCAAATTCAATTTTTCAACAAACATGATGTTATTAGAGCCCTAAAACTGAAAAACTATATTAAGTGGCCCTTATCTTTCATTATCTTTAAGGATAAACCTATTTCATCCTTTCTGCCTTCCTAGCAGGGTAAACCTTGGTCCTTAAATTGAAAATATTAATAATAAATACCTTCCTCAGCTTGTCACATAACCTGTTAGATCTGGAAACAGTAATACCTATTTTGATTCACATGTAAGTGATAAACAATTTCCTGTTTCCTGAAACAGGTACTTTTCTCTGTTACCCACATGAAGTGTCATCTATGTTTGTTTGTAGCCATTATACCATATGAAGGTCATCAGCTCTCGTCTCAATAGGGAGTTTGTACAGATACTTCATCTACCTATAGGGGTCTGCAGTAAATGCCTGTAGAATGACGTATGTCTTCACCGTCTGGTCAAGTCAACAGCTTTTGTGCCAGGTGGACAGACCTGACGTTAAGACTAGCTGCCAACTTCTCTGCAGACATCCACCCCACGGTGGTAACCAGGTGGTAAATTTTAGTCAATCCTGCAATTCAGTATGTTCCACTTAAATCAAAGTACCTGATTCCCCCCAAAAAAAACTACACTGCTGATGAGCCCAGATTTATGTTGTGTGTATGTGTATATATATGTGTGTGTGTGTGTGTGTGTGTATATATATATATATATATATATATATATATATATATATTTTATGTTTTATATATATTTATAAAACATTAAAAAGTTCTGCTAACATTACTACAAGAACTTATGATTACTTTGAGAATTTGTAGTGAACGTTAGCCATCATTCTGAGAACGTTCCCTGGTAGCTGAGTGAATAGCACTGTTCTTTATTACCACTACCAACCTGGTGCTTTGTTGAGATTTTTTCACTTTTCAGTTCAGGCTGGGAGACCAGACAACTTCATACTAACTTGGATGGGCTGAAGAACAACTTAGACTAGCTGCACACCAGCTCGGCTAGCCTAGGAAACCAGCTAGATCAGTTCCAATCAACAAACCACCTTACGCTTATCTTAAGCTGTTTTATTACAAGAATGTGTTTGCACTGTATGTTTGGCAGCAGTGGGTGCCGATTCTGTAAGCAGATGAGATTTACAAACACATCTATCGCTTACCAGATTTCAGCCTGGCCTAAACCTCCCTCCCTCGTCTGTCTGTAATGCCCTTCCTCCAGAGGCAGCTATGCAGCCCCATTGATTTCATGTCTTTCACTAAAGCTTAGAGCAGCATGCCTTTCTGGCCACCTGATTTCATCTAAACCCAAGCCCACGTCATAACACACATATACGCACCGACTCACTCGTTGGATTTGCGACTTGTCGAAGGTCACTTTGGGTTTGTTTGCACGGGCTGCTATATTCCTTTCTAAGTGAGGCTCAATCAAAAAGCGTAGCGAGGGAACGAACAAACGAGATGAAGTATCGAACAACAGGACATGATATTTGATTGGATGCTTGTGTATCTGTTTGTATCCATCTGTTTGTATCATGTATCTGTTTGTAACCATCCGACTTCCTTTGAATGAACAAATATTAGAATTCCGCAAAGCAATTTAAATAAAGCTTTGTGTGTGCTTTCTGCTTTAGTGGTTTTGCACATGTCCAGGCAAATGGCTTGCACTTTCTCTAATGTTTTCATTAAGTAACAAAAACATAAGAAATATTTATTTTGAATGTTCTGGTATCGGTCAGTTATATGTTATTATATAAGGTATATGTTGTATTAATGTTATTGCTTGATTATAAGAAAATTACTCAGTCTTTTATTAGTTTTGTAAAGCTTTTTAAACATACACAAACAACTTAAGAATAAAGTTTTTGATATGTGATATATAACTTTAAAAAAATTATACCAAAATTATCACCAAAACCCACGCATCCACCCTGTTATGAATAAGGTCAAACTGCAGCATACATACATTTTATAAGACTTTATGTAAGCCATCACACAGTTTGAACTTTAGACTGCTTTAATGTCTCAGAAAGATTTGAATTGCTTGTTTATTGCATATATTTATTTGCTATAAGCAATTACGCCTTTATGTAAAGTTGTGCTGTTTACACTTGGGCTTTGGTTCAGAAGACAAATGCCCGGGGCTGTTTTGGTTGTGTAGCATAGATGAGCGCAGAACTGTTGTGTGTTACGGCAGCGTGCGAACCTGAAACAATTCACAGCTGTGGCAGGTGGTCTCTGCTGGAGCATGTAATGTTTACCTCTGTTATAGGGGTTTGTATTTAAGTGAATGCCACCAACCTTTTCCCTTACCTCAGAGAGGAGATCTGTTGAGTGTCAGGCAGGTGGCAAGTTTGATTGACAGGCTGGAAGAGGGGTAAGGCTTGTCAGCACAAGGCATTTGAGGCAGTTACTAAGACTTAAGCTGTCACTGATAATGTCGCAAACAGGGCCAGAAAAGTGCCTGCTGACCAACTAACAGGAAACGTTCTCAGAACGTTGGCTAATATTTTCTAAAAGTTCTCTAAAAGTTGCAGTAACATTAGAAGAATATTTGTGTTAAATATATCCTATTTATAAAAAAACAATATTCTTAAGTTGTTAGTGAAACATTTTAAAAACATTACAGAATTAAAAAATGTAAGAATAACATTCTTATAACAAGCAATATTGTTAATACAATGTTTCATAAAAGGACGTTTTGAATGTTCCTAGAACATTCAAAATAACGCTTTTAACTTTTTTGTTACTTAATGAAAATGTTAGGAAAGCATTCTTACAACCTAAAATTGTTAGCTAAAAAAAATAAGTTAAGGTGCGATACTGAGGTACTTCAAAAAGTATTTGTAGTTCAGTTTGGACCTACAAATAGGGTTTTTTATTACCCGTCACGCGGTTGTCAGAGAACGCTGTGTTAGCGTATTTTGCATTAGCGTTTTTTTCCACTCACAGTCCCTGTCCCTTAGCAGGCCCTGAAATAGAACCCTAATTAGCTTCCCCAGGTAGTGAAGAGAGAACAGAAGACAATATCTGGCTCCCTGTCAACATGCATGGCGCCGAACACACAAATAAAGCAGCGCGCGAGGGCGGGCGGCTGCAGGAAGGAGAAAACCCGCTGTTTAAACGTCAGGGTGCTTCTGCCAGAAAACTCCAATTTTGGCTTGTCATACTGGTTCACACGGGGAAAACTCGGGCACCGGTCCCTCCAGGCTGTCTTGATGTACAGCTGCAGGTAGCAACAGTCTGTTGGAGCACTTGTGAATTTTTCCCTAGTTAAATTGGACTACCTTTGCTGTTTTGGCAGTGCAGCCCAAAACAGGCGGGACAATCCGGAGGAATGTTGTATCCCCTCTTGAGTGGCAGATTGTTCTGTTTTTTGTTAAAAGTCTCCTGGGTTTTCCATTGCATTTTTGTGCTTCCTTGCCTCAGGAAATGTCTTTACAGCTTATAAATATAAAATCAATGAAAATGCACTCAAATCATCTACCCACCATATTTGATTGATTTTTTTTTGTGATCTCATCTCACAATAGGACAGATTCTCTAACTGTGTCTAATTGTTATTAGAGTACAATGCATGCAAATAAATGTTGCTATCGCTGGGCGCAACTTGTTCTTTGCGAATTCCCCCACTGTGTTTTTAGTTTTCTTGTATGTGGAATTTCACCAAATGTAATGCTGGATATTTACACAGATGCTCTCTAAAATATTGTGTTGCTACAAAAATGAAGAGAAAATCACACCATCCGTCTTACTAATGTATGTTTTCCCTGTTGATGATTTAGTGTTTTCCTTGCTGTGATTTCATGTGTAAAGCGTGCCACAAACACGCACAGCTGCGAGATTCATCCTCGTCTTCCTAGTCGGGTGACGAAGAATTGTCGCAGACAGCTTTGGGCGCTCAGGCGGGTAATGTTTTAACTGTGCACCGCCCGCTTGTGAAAAGCACGTTGTAAAAGATGTCATAATTGTGTCTGTATTGCATGGGACACCTGCCCCGTGTTTTACAGCCCAACAGTACTCCAAAATTTTCAGTCTAATACACAAAATTTCAGAAAGTAATACCACTGCTCGAGTGAATGCGTGGCTTTGAAGGTTGACAAACTGCATTAAGCCCTGAATCTCAGCCCTGGTGTTCGGTTTCATTGGAAGGCACTAATTAAAAGTGTAACCCAGCTAACAGAGACCGGTCTCAGAATGTTGACTTATGTTCTCCAAAATTTTTCTCAAAGTTAACAAAAACATTCCTGCAGTAACGTTGGTAGACTGTTTTTTAACAATATATAACATATAGCAATCAATATATAGCAACCTTATACCAATATATAAAGCAATAACATTAATACAATGTCTAAAAACCTGGGAGTTTTGAATGTTCCTAGAACTTTCAAAATAAATTTTTTAATGTTTTTGTTACTTAATGGAAATGTTAGAGAAACATTCTTACAACGTAAAATTGATAGTTGGGAATATGCTGATTGAGCAAGACTTTGGGAGAACCTCAAAGAGAGAGAAACTGGAAGTAAGGGAGCAGATTAACAACAGAGGGGCTTTGCAACAGAAGGAATGCCACCCCTGCTTATGCGAAGCTAGAACCGTTGATACCTCTGCCTTGGTTCACCTTTGAAAAGCCAGAAAGCTTGTACAGAGATGGCAACATTTAATTAGCTGCAAATCTGCGCTGTCTGCTGCCTGGCATTAAATTACATCCCTGACTGATATGACCTTTTTAAATGATGTATCGATTTGTTAATACTGCTTAGCGTTAGCGCCTGGGTGCCATGATGTCGTTGTGCGAAATTGAAGTAATATTTGTGCTGATATTGATTCAGTGAAAGGAGGAAGACGATGTGATATTTTCGTGTCTGTTTGCTTAGTGGATTCTTCTTTCCTGCTGGGTTGACACAACACTCCCTCTCTCTCTCTCTCTCTCTCTCTCTCTCTCTCATGCACACACACACTCACATATTTGAAATGATAACTGAGGCTGCTAAAAGTTACACTTTCCAGTATTTACAACAAAAACAACATGTAATAGATACATCACAAATTTACTTTATACTTATGTAATGTAACTTGACAACATGCCTCTGGAAGATTACAAGTGTATTGTCCCCTGTTGTTCTAGATCACTTTTGATTCAAACAGAAGCACCTTTCCTGAGAGTAAACACAATGGGGAACCATACGTCACCAACCCCAACAAAATGCTATGAAGGGCCCTATCCTTCAGCATAGGGGGCAATTAACATCAATTGCTGATCAAATCCTTACAGAGCCTAATCTCTGCACTAATTATCGCAAGTTAAAGGCAGGGTAATTTTCTGTTATAAAGGCGATTTTCTGTTATGGTAGTTGAAAGTCTCATCACATCCTGACAGCAAGTAAAATAGCATAAATATATTTATATATCTTCTGTGAAAGGTGCAGGGCCATAAAATGTCTGAATGCAATGATAGGCTGTCTTACTTGCTTGTCAAACTATGTATCTGCATACCTCCACACACTATTGGAGGGGGCGTGGCTATGGAGAGGGATCTGAATGGAGGAAGGAATCGTATGCTTTTAAAACTTAAAACTTAAACCTAAATATCCTACCCTACCTTTAAGGGTGCTCTGTATTTTCAGGTGCTCTGTATTTTTCATGTTTTTAATTTTTTCTGGAAAGATCGGGATGTTTTGAATGACAGTTGTATTCTTTTAATGATGATTTTGAAAGAAACTTCCCCACATATTTGATATGTTGACATTGCAATCCATATCTCCTCTTTAGCTATGCTAAAAGAATCTACTTGGAAATTCCTTCAAAATCTCCCTCTGACTGTTCAAACATAACCCAGTACAGTATATCACCATTAGCAGGGCCAGTTAGCACAATCTGCTGGTGTGTTGCTGGGATAACAAGGAGAGTTTCTGAAAAAAGATGATACAGTAAACATGGTTTATTTTAGATAAAGGAAAAACATATTATTTTTTATCATGAATTAAGCAGTCACAACACACAATGGACAGTGCATAATTTGCTAAATGTTTAACAAAGTCCCAGCTAACAATTGTAGGTTGTAGGAATGTTTCCCTAACATTTCCAACATTTCCATTACCAAAAAAAAGTTCTAGGCATCCAGTTAAAAATGTCCAGTATTTTAGACGTTGTAGTAACGTTAGAGCTTGCTATAAGAATGTTATTTAAACATTTTTAATTTTGTAATGTTTTCAAAACATTCCATTAACTACTTAAGAGTAATGTTTTTAATATGCATGATATAAAAACCTTCCGCTAACCTTGCTGCAGTAATATTTTTGATATTTTGTGAGAACTTTTAGAGAACATTCTGGGAACATTTCCTGTTAGCTGGGGTAGCTCTCATACGATTTTTGACCTTCTGTGGTTGTTTTCTGCTCTAGTTCTCATTTTAAGCTCCACCTTTTGTTATTCACCTGTCCTGCCCTGAACCTCTGTACAGCTGTGTTTGTCTGACACTCTCTCTCTCTCTCTCTCTCTCTCTTTTTCTGTCTCTTTTTCTTTCTCTGCTGGAACAAGCAGATGTAATCTGAGTGAGTGAGCGAGCGAGTGAGTAGTTGGCGAGCGTGTTAATAGTGTTAGGCTGTAGGCAGGGTGCCGTTCTGGACCAGCTCGGCTGCACATGCGTTTGATGGATCACTCTGCTGTCAGATCAATTTCAGAAATGCATTGGAACCGGGGAGACCGAGAGAGAACAAGAGAGATAGGAGGATGGATAGCGAGAGTTGGTCAGGGGCGGAGTAAAGAGGGTATGGAACCACACAGAGTGATATCAAAGGCAGGACGTATAAAGACACAGGGAGTGAGAGATATGAAGACAATACCACCACAGGATGAAGGTGGGAAACAAAGATGAGCTAAAATCGTATAGATAGCCCACATGTGGGAGACTGAAAGGTAAAAAAAAAATAGTACGCAAAAAGTATCTGATATTTCTCTCCCTGTGGCCCTCGATATTTATAGAAGAAGAGGACTCGAAGCTAGAAAAACGGAATGATCTTTTGCACCCGTGTGTTGAATCTGGTGGAAACTGACTATTAACTACACTCCTCCGCACTGACTTAAACCCACATTCATCGATTCACACGCCACAAATATGTAGAAAATTCGCACATAGACGCTCTTCAGCACGACAGGAGCAGGAAGGTTAGGAATTCGGGTGTGTGTGAGAGAGAGAGGATGATGCTCGGAGAGGTCTAGATGTTTTTCTGTGACGGTAAAATGGTGAAGTGCTTGAAGTAGTGAACTTTCAGAAGAGGCTGAGGAGAACTCTTTAGAAGGTTCTTCAATGTTTATACATAGCACCATGGGTTCAGCAAACAGCCCACTTAATACCAGGTGTGAACAGGGCTGCTGAGTTCACACTAATGCAGATTCCAAAGTGGACCAAAACAATTCAGATCAGATTCCCATTTGTTTATGTAAACAGTAGAACTGTCCCAAATTTGTCTTTTCTGTCTTTTGAGTCAGAAGGTGATACATCAGATCACCCAAACAAACAGAATGAGACCTTTAAAACACTACAGAGCCATATTGTTTACACTGAAGGAATTTGACATATGACAAGCATATTTAAAGGTGTCTGTACACAACTAAACTTTAGCAGTATTTTAACAACCCTTACCCTCTACCCCAAAAAAAGACACTTCATCTGTACAGCACAAGTTTTCTAAAGAACTGTCCACCTTCACATTTTTGTGTAATTTCAAAAGGTTCTATGCTGTGAAAACCTTTTTGCTTCTATTTTTAACCTTTATTTTTGAGTGCGAACAGTGTGAAGGAGATTCGAGAGTTGTTGAGTGGTTTGAGGGAGCTTGAGAAAACCTTTGTGAGCAGCTGAAGATGGATTGTATGCCGGCTAAAGGGAGTCCTCAGACAGGTTACAGCAAGGTTGTGGAGGTTCAGAGAGGATTTACACCGGGCCTTTAGTTGAGCCGATACATGCTGAGATTGCTGAGAGACTTCAAATTAAGAAGCGAAAGGAAGATGTTACTGACAGATGGAGCTTGTGAAAAAAGTCACAATCATCTATCCTCTTCTTTTCATTTTTCTTAGCCCAGTGCTGCTACTTACTCTTCACTGTCTTTACTGAATCTCTTCATCTGTTGCATTTCCCTCCTCTGTTTGCTTTCCATCATTTTTTGTGTTTATTTCTTTTTTCTGCACCATTGTTTTTCTTTGTGGTTTCATTGTCAATTACAATACTTAATTATAGATGCATGCAGTGCATTGACACGATTATCCTGCACAAACAGAAGATAAATTGCATGTAAACGTTAACTAATTGGATAAAAGGAAAGGTAAATTAAACAATGCATTTATTCAATGTTCCAAGTCTATCTGTTGCATGCTCATGTGGTTTTCAAATAAAAAACAAATCGCAATGTTTTGCACTGCAAACCACCACGACTGCGTATGAAAACTTTTGACATTTGAAATGAATTCTTTCTTTTTGTTCTTTGTCTGTAGATGACCCAGGAGCAGTACATCCTGGCATCCCAGCCGAACCCCCTTCAAAGGCCTGGCTGTGCTACAGTGTATCCGGTTGGGATTTACGGATGGCGAAAGCGTTGCCTCTATTTCTTCATTCTTCTTCTCCTCGTCACCATGATCGTCAACCTAGCCTTGACCATCTGGATCCTGAAGGTCATGAACTTCACGGTGGTGAGCATCTCCTTATGTTCTTCTTATGTTCTCCATCTGACCTTTAGCTCACATGCTAGCATTGCTTTTACTGTTAGGGATTGAATGATGCTCTAAGCTATGATAGGTGTTCTGGAAATTCTAGAATAGCCACTCCTTAACCCTGCCCTCTCATGACTTGTACACACATGGAGCTGTTTTGAGACTGTAATCAGAGTGAGCATCTGCACAATGTCACATGAGAAAAAAATCAAATAAACCTGAACACTGAGCTCAGCTTTACACTAACCTTGTTATAGGTACTGTGACGCAAACTGCAACCTCACACGAAAAACTGGCACTCTGCCCTTCTGCTTTACATGGTTAACAGGCAGACAGAGTCTCAAAGGATTCTGATTGGCTTAACAAAAATATGATTGCATCCTGCATCCATCTTTAACAGCAGTTTAGAAAGTTTACGACTCCTGTTTAATTGATATCTCTCAGGTAATTGAAATCTGTCAGGTTTTTCTGTAAATCATTTCCATAAAATCACCCACAGCAGTTTAGCTTTTTTAAGCAGTTGGACTGGATTTTGTCCCTGGCATGCCTAAAAACAAGAGAAAACATCCCACAGACTTGCATGAAAGAAAAGATCTGGGCCACATCTAGATACAAAAGTATTATGGAGACTTGGGGGTAGGCTCTTTTAACTTGGGTAAGTAAACAACAACTCAGAACACCCTAGCAACCACCTGGCAACCTTCTAAAAGCCACCCAGATCACTCTGACCTGCATAGCAACACACTCAGAACACCTTAGGAACTACATAGCAACACCCTAGCAACCACCCACAACATTTAAGCATCATGGTGCTGAGATTTGCTGAGTGCAAACACCAGTTCTTCAGAAAATGTAAAATCTAATTCTTTCCACCACTCAGCAATTTCATTACAATTGCTTTCTCTCTCTCTCTCTCTGTCTGACTGACTGACCTTACTCAGATCACCATGTACTGTATACCACTTAGCAAGCGTGAGGTCGCAGCACTTTATTTATCTAGCTGATTTGTCCTTGTTTAAAAGCATCTGCCACACATGCTGGCTGTACAGAAGTACAAAGCCTGGGCTGAGTCGTGAACCTGCCAGCCCACTCAAAAATGAACGTGGTCTGTCTGCAGAGACAGCAAGAAATGAGACGATTTTGAGGTTTCCTGCATATGTGTGTGTGTGATAGAGTGATAGTGCTATACAAGAACTACAATAACTTCTTGTACAGCTTCTGTCAAGTCTGGTATTCAAACACACATCACTGCATTGTGCATGCTGTGTATTTGTTTGTGTGTGGTCGTAGACCATTCTGTCAAAATGAACATTTTGACATGGAGACTTCTTTCCAATGTGATTGCCAAAGCAAAGCATACCTTCTCTATTTTGCACGCTAAACAAATCTGGAATTGTCTGACTTGTGTATTGCCTCTCAGGTTAGTCTTTTATCCTACATCACTGGTAGATATTTTCGGACACATTGGTGTATCACTACACAGACCCCCAAGCCATCCTTATCACCTTGATTTACCAGATATTGGCCAGTTCACCAATTATACTTGGTCAACATAGCAACAGACAATCCTGGAAAAGTGGCAGAATTTCATTCGACACACCACAAAACTCTCTTCATGTTCATTGGACTATAGAGGCATCCAATCAGATCTCCTCCTGAACTGTTATCATTTGTGCTCATTATGTGATGTATTACCATAAATCACAGCCCTGCAGGTATATAAATAGCTCTTCTTAATCATTTCTGCAGTGTTTTCTGGCTCTTCTGAATGATGTAGCTCTGGGCTGGCATCCAAAAGGTTATAGGTTCAAACCCCACAAGGGACGATCTATGATCTATTGCCATTTTACCTTTCAGCAAGGCACTTAAACCTGCCTGGAGAAAAAAGGTTTCTCCAGGCAGAATGTCCCTTTAATACATGTGCTAGACCTTTTTGTTTGTTTTTGTCAATATTTTATATCTAGGTGGCTCTGTGGGCCCTGAGTCTGTCTTTCTATACAGAACTACAAGCCACACCTTTAAACACTACACAGTAAACAGGGAACATTCTCAGAACGTTGGCTAATGTTCTCTAAAAGTTCTCAAAATGTTCTCTCAAAATTGTCAAAAAATGTTCTTGGAGTAACATTAGTAGATTTTTTTAACGGTATATATCAGATATATCAAAACAGTATTGGAACGTTTAAAATACAGAAATTGTTAAAGGATTCAAACTAAATGTGTGAATAACATTCTTCTAACCAAGTGAAAACTTTAAAGCAACATATAAAAAACTGGAGATTCCTACACCTTTCCAAATAACACTTTTAAAGTTTTTGTTACTTAATTGAAACATTAGGGAAACATTCTTACAACCTAAAATTGTCAGCTGGGTATCCGATGTGGGTTCCAATCTCTCCCCCATTCTACTATCATATCTTCACTGTCTTTCTATGATAAGAAGGGGTAAAATCTCCTCTCAAAACATTTATTTTTCTTTATCCACATTATTTAAACCTAGAAAGTGCAGGTGTTTTTATTTGGACACTATCTTACACTATAACTGTCAGCTTTATACTGTCAATACCTTTATAGTGTCATAACAGAGAGGACTTTATAATGTATTCATACTGTAAGTATATAGGGTTGTTTGGTGACAGTTATATCAGTTGAAGTGAAGTGTATGTTGCCTCCTGTGTTTACTGACTCAGTCCAGGGGAAATCTTCTGCTCTTTCCATGCCAAAAATGAAAATAAGAAGGAATGACCATTTATAAGGGGCCATCATTTCGGCAGAACATCCCATCATAGCTTCCATCTGTCGCCAAGGCAACCAGAGCACTATAAACCTGTGAGAAGTTACATATCTATCCATTTTCTTCAATTTCCTGCAAAATGTGAATTTTCCAACTCAATTTACCTGCCTGGTCACCAGCTATTCCAGCTGTAATATCCCACAATCCCCTGAGGGGCCACTGCTTGGACTGGATATATATGTATGCAAATCAGCTTGGTCAAGTCAAGTCAATCCTTCCCCACTGTTTTCATAAATGGCTCCCGACAATCAAATCTCCACTAAGCTAGCCCAAAACAACTACGGGGGTGGGTGGCAAGAGATGGAGGCGGAGATCGAGATCGAGCCAGGGAGAGAGCAAGCGAATGAGAGCAAGCAGAAGGCTCTGGGATGGGGAAGGAGGCAGATGGGTAATTTCACAGGAACCATTAGCATGTCTCTGGGGTTGGCGCATTCCGCTGTTACCAAATCCAATTGTGCAGATGAATTTCCTTCCCGTTAACCCATAAAGCAGAATATTCCACTGATATTAGTCAAATCCCTCACAGTGATAAATGTCACATAAGTCAGAATTCTGTATGTGTGAGGAAGTTGTGAACAGGGGCGTCATGATCTTTTTTTGCACCAGTGGCAGTTCTGGGTCACTTGGTTGCAAGATTAGACACACTGTCTTAGGCAAGAGTAGAAGAAAGAAAAAAGGAGGTTTATTATCATTTTAGTAGTTGTTTAAGTAAGTATAAGATGTGTTAGTGTAGTTTTGGTAAGCATGCAGTGAAACTCAGGTTCAGGTTTCACCCTAACAATAAAGCGAGGAAAACTTAATGTAACTTGACAACCAGTGCATGCATGCATTCTTGTTGCATAAAAAGTTTGAGTCTGTGAATGTGCCATCTTGGGCTGAAAGTAGAACTGGCAGGATGCTTTTGGGTTTGAACACAGGAAGTGGTCTGGCTGAAGTGTGTATGCGAGTGCATACTTTTTCAAAGTTTGGCCTTTGGTGTAGGTGACTAGAGAGGGGGTTTATGCAAAGAGTGTGTCTGCAAAGAGAGACAGAGAGAGAGAGGGAAAGTGGGCCAAAGAACTTTAGATCTTTGAAGCTGAGTGAAGCCAAGTAATGCATTTGCCCTTTCTTATAGGCGGTGCACCAGAGGTTGTCACATGGTGTCTCTCTTTGTTCCTCTGCATCAGTCTTTTCCTGATTCTCTCGCTGTTTCTCTCACTTGCTCTTTGTGATCTGATCTCTCTCTCGCTTAGATTATGAGGTTGAAAGGCAGTTGTGGAAGTTGCTGCATCCAAAGCATATAGAGGGAATTCACTGATTTCATTCTGCTTTGCCCTTCGAGTGTGTGAGCATGACAGCTTTTGGATGAGTGTGTGTGATGGCTTGTTTGAGTGTCTTGAAATGACCTTCTTGTTTTTTTGGTCTGAGGGTGCTTTTAGACAGCAGTAGAGTTTAGATGGTGTGTGTTTTCTTGTTTTGTAGTGTGTAAAAATCACACACACCTACACTGTGGGGACTAGCCAGCGGTCCATACAAGGGAAGTTGATTATAAAACATACTAAATGATTTTTGTTTTTATGTAAATTCAAAAAGGTTTCTGTGAGGTTTTGAGGTAGGATGAGGGTTAGGGGATAGAATATACAGTTTGTACAGTATAAAAGTCATTATGTCTATGGAAAGATTTTCTATGCTCCCCACAGAGCATAGAAACCTAACGTGTGTGTGTGTGTGTGTGTGCGTGAGACCTTGCATGTTTGAATTCTAACACCCAACTTTTTCAACAGAGCACATAGGTTTAGACAAGACCGAAAACATTGTTGAAGTTTCACAGTGGATTTCAAACTACGTTTCTTACAGTATATTGATTTATTCCAGCTGTGATATGGATATTACCCTGAAATGACTCAGGATAAGTAACCAAGGATATCCACCCAAGCGAATATTCCATCCGTAGCAGTTTTTCTCCATTATTTTAAAATGTGATATTACAGAGCAAGCTGGTTTTCATATAAAGGGCAAGGCAATCATTTATGCATGTTTCCTGTTTGGTCTGCTTATTACAGATTTGATGAATAAGGTTCCACATTTGAATGATTGCCTCCTGATTGTTTATTAAGTTTCAATGTCACAGGTCACAGCAGCAAAAGGACGGCGTTAGCTGTGTGCCTGCACCTGAGCTAGTTTTTCTTTTACGTTTAAATGACATAAAAACCATTGCTGTGAAAATTATTATTATCTCAAGTGTTTTGTTTTTTTCACACAAACTGTTCAACAGAAGAGAGGTATAATATGTTTCGATTCGAAAACTACAAAGCCTCAGGCAAAAAGAACGAGAACAAAAAAATGACATCTAATGAAAGAGATAAAGCAGTGAGATGATCTAGAATGAAAGAAATTCAAATAAAGAAGTACCTGACGCACGAAGGTTACCAAGTTCACATAAACAACGGGTGTTATGGTTACGTATTCCTCAGTTTTGATATATACCATGGGTTTTGTTAAAGGATTAATTCAACCAAGAATTAAAATTTTGTCATTGTTTACCTAATCTTAACATTATTGTTCTTAATCTGTACAACTCTTTCTTCCTTGCGTGGAATACAGAATTAGATTTTAGGCAAAATGTTACTACACTTTTCAATAAAGCAGCCAATGAAAATGAATGGGGATAGATTAATTTCAAACTCCAAAAGTGGACACAGCATAAGAATAGTATATATTTAAAGTTTTCTGAGGCCATACGATAGCTTTGTGTGTGGATTAGTCAGAAATTACGTTGTTTATTCACTGAAATTACTTTTGAGTTTAGATTTGGCTCATTCAGATATAGAGAATGATGGTTAATTGCACCTGTTTTGATGTCAGGGTCTGATGTCTTTGGTTATTGTTTATGTCACAAACTGAGCAGGGCACAGCAAGTTGGAACAGAGATCATTTGATTGGTTCATTTCCCTTTCCAGTTGGACTAACCTGTAATAGTGTGAGAGACTACCCAGCTAACAGGGAACATTTTCAGAACGTTGGCTAACTTTCTCTAAAAACTCTTTTAATGTTATCAAAACCATTTTGCTGTAACATTAGTAGAACATTTTTTAACTTATTTAAAATAAGTTTATATATTATACATACTAAGAATACACATTTTTGATATTTAGTGGAAGATTTTAAAAAAGAAAAAATGTTTGAACTACGTTATTATAACCAAGCAATTGACGTCACTAGAACTTTCAAAATAACATTTTTGATACTTAATAAAAATGTTAGGGAATGTTCTTACATCCTAAAATTGTTAGCTGGGTTGACTCCTTTTAACGCCACACAACCAGGCCAATGAAATTTCTTTCTTTAATTACATTTACATTTAAATGAATAAATGTAAATGTAGAAACAAATTGTATTGCCCTGGTCATGTGAGGATTGGTTACACAATCCTGTAATGAATCTGTATGTTCATAATTATGTAAATTGTAATTTCCATATACTACAACTGATTGTGTTATAATGAACTTGGACACAGTCTTTTCAAGTTCATCCAGCGTGAATCACTAGTGCATGTGTTTTTACTGGTTACTGATTGATTATATTTCCTTACATGTGTGTTTCCTGGCTTGTGGTGGTGACAGTACCTAAGGTATAACAAAACCAGAGACAGATGTTGAAACAATATGTCGCTCGTAATCTCAGATCTGTCTTATAGAGGCATGCTCTACGTGTAAATAATTGTGTGTGCGTGCTTTGTATGTCTGATGTTGTTTTCCGAGTTTAGCTTCATTTTTCTGACAAATGTGGCACTGATCCACAACAATGCTGTATTTGTGAGCGTGTATGTGAGGGAGAGAGAGAGCAAACGAGCAAGAGACTGCTGACTGCACTGATCTGTATCTGCTGTGAGAAGAGGTCTGGAGAAAGGGAGATATTCAGAGCAGGATGTTGTTTGCTTCCTCTTTTGACATCTAATCCACTGAAAAGTGAATAATGGTCGGACAAGCTCTTTCAGTATTGTTTTAAGAAACACCAATCAGCAGTTTTAGCCAAGGCCCACCTGAACTGTCTCACCTCACGGCTGCTGTATATTACCTACCCATCAGGCTTAGTGCTCCCAAAAGAGTTCAAAGGATGAGCAGAAGGCTGTGTGTGTGAGTAAATTACACAGAGCCATTAAAGATGCCCATAGATTTAGTATGTCAGCTGACTTTTTAGTTCAAAACTTTTTAGTTAGTGTTTCTTTTTCGTGAAACAGAGAATTGTCCCTGTACTTTTGAAATAATCCATCCACTAATTTTATCAGACAAGCATTGTTTTAAGAGTGCTTTTATTTCATATAACAGCACTGGAATGTTTTATTCTATATTGGTTTCCTGTGGAACTATATATTTATTTGTAAAATATTATTATTTTTTTTTTTGTTTAGCACATGTTCCTGTAGCTCAGCTGGTAGAGCACTGCGTTAGCAGTGCAAAAGTTTCTGTTTAAAGCATGTCGGTGTTAGGAGATGTTATTAAATGGAAAATTTCATGGGCTTTTTTTATATGTTTTCCATTGAGCTCGGTCTGTGAACGAGGTCTGGATATGTATGAACAACTTGCCATACAAAAAAAGCTCTTGGTACACTGTCCCCACCTGCATCTTACCTCTCAGCAACCCTCTTTAGAAACACACAGACCTTTACAATAGCATCAAACAGCTCAGTATTAAACTCATATGAGATCCATTTAGTTTCTATTCATACTCTCTTTGACCAATCTAACCCAGCTTGAATCCGGCGCACTTACCTCGCTTCTACATTGTGTCTTAATGTCAAGTGCGGCTTTGAATGTTAGGTGCATATTCAGCTGGTCTGGAGTGTAATCATCAGACTTCAGGTGGAAATCTGGGCAGAATTGTGAGTGGTTCTGTTGGGGTGAACACCTAGCGACAAAACATTAAAATTGTTATTTTGAAAGTTCTAGGAACGTTCAAAACGTCCAAACGTCCGACTTTATATTGACGTAGAACATTATTGAAACATATATATAATTAAACATATATATATTTATAAGTGTTATAATTATATAACATTTATAAATGGTTGCACTAACAACTTAAGAATAATGTTTTTGATATATATATATATATATATATATATATATAAATATATATATAATATAGAGATTGTCAGCCTATGTTCTGAGAATGTTCCCTGTTAGCTGGGTAGCTGGAAGCTAGTGCTTTTGACTTTATTTTTAAGAAGTTACGATAGTTAAGTTGTTTTCAAAATTGCAGCTTTTCTAACGACAAGCTATTTTTAAAAGAAGAAGCAGTGTAGTGTGACAAAATGCTGTGCACTACACACACATGGTCTTAGAACTGAGAAAGCTGAGGCAATAATTTGTCATATTATGGTTTAAAAGAGTGCTCAAATACACCTTTTTTTGGCTGTCATGCACATGGCAATTTACCCTTAAGCAGAGACTGCACTATTCAGAATTACATTATACCACAGCAGTGTGGATTTACAGGGGTTAATAAAATAGACATAAATATAATATAATATAATATAATATAATATAATATAATATAATATAATATAATATAATATAATATAATATAATATAATATAATATAATATAATATAATATAATATAATATAATATAATATAATAATATTGGGGTAGCTACACTGTAGTTTGCCCAGTTGTAATTTTATGTAGCTTGGCAGACTACATTTTCAAAGCTACATCTTGCTTCCCCCATGATCTTGAAGGCTGGTTGACGTTGCCGGGTGCGATGTCAAGATGACGGGCCACGCATAATCCCTGCTGAGTTTCTGGAGTGTCTTGTACTGATAAAGTTCATATCATGGACTTCTAAATTCGACTGCTGTTAAACTCCTTATCACTTAGTTTATAACACTGATTCACTGATTCCACCCACACTCTGTGTTTGCCCGTCTCTGAGTTTGCCTGAGCGTTTCCACACAAACACAATCACTCACACACACACAGCTGGAGTCCATGTGATAGGTTTGTCCAATTAGCCCAGCAACAAAGGATCATTACCTTGACACAGCAGTGTATTAGAAGCTGATTAAAAGAAGATGTCAGGTTCTGTGCCGAGCAGAATGCGTGGGACAGATTCATATCTTCCTCCCTCAGCAGGCTTGCCCCCACTTACCCATGATGCCCAGCACTTTCACCCTTTCATGTTTGTTTTGTTCTTTCTCTCTTAGTCTATTGGTATTTTTCCTCCACGTTGTCGTTACTTTCAGCAGGAGATGTGTTTATAATAACGCAACTTTTCTTTGTGGTGAAACTCTTACTGTGTGGCACTCACAATATCTGTGGGCAAAAGCTTTGGTGTTAACTTAAGCCAAAAGACCGCAGAACTTTTAAACAGCAAACACATATATCAATAAGGCTGTTAGAATATACTCATATTATTTCACTAAAAAATAAACAAATAAAAAACGTTAGATGTCCAAACTGACAACCCAGCTAACAAGTTTAAGGTGTAAGAAGGTGTTTTCCTAATATTGTCTTCAAGTAATTAAAAATTGTAAAAATGTTTTTTCGAAAGTCACGTTTCTGAAAGTTAGGTATGTTCAAGTTATTCAGTTTTTTAGATGTTATTAGATGTTATATAACATTATAGCTTGATTATGCATGACAGAACGTTGTTCAGACATTTAGTTTTGTTCTATAATGTTTAAAAACGTCCCATTAGCAACCTATGCATAACATTTTTGATGTATTGATATATAATGGTTACAATCTAATATGTATATTATAAATTATACATTATAACTTTATTAAACGTCCTACCAATGTTACTGCAAGAACCTTTTAGATAACTTTGAAAACAATTTTTAGAGAATCTTAGCTAACAATGTGAGAACGTTTTCAGTTATCTGGCATTATCTTTTTGAGTTTTGAGTGTTGTTAGGAATTATAGTGACTTGTCCTTGCGTGGCCTCATCCATGCTGTCATTGTCAAAGGTGAGTCACAGTTTTTAGATTATTACACAGTCTGGTGGTTGAATGAATAGTTCACCCAAAAATGACAATTCTGTCACCATGTACTGGCCCTCACGTCATGCCAGCTCCCACTATATAGACGCTCTGCTCATTTCTATCTTATTATTAAAAGACAATCTTGTCCTTCATCGTAGCTCTCCACTGTAGCTGCTCTATTGTGATTGCACATATTCAGACTTGGTGAAGTGGTTTGATGCCAGTTTTTTAAAGAAATTTGATAGGGGCAGGTGTGACTAATGCCTCAAATTTAGACTATTGTGTGGCTTCAGAATATGGAATAGCACATGAGTCATACAGACTGCTTTAATGACACCCCGGTGTACGGATTGGAAATGACACAAGGGTGAGAAAATGAAGGCTGACCTATTCCTCTAATAAACTATGTGTTGTGCGCTAACACAAATTTTACACTCTTAATCCCTGCTGCAAAACCATAGTTGGACAGTTAATGAGATTCTCTTCTGTGTTTGAGAAAGGCTCTGTTTCTAAAACAGCAGAATAGCAAGAAAACTTATGACTGTGTTCTAAAGCTACACCTCACCAGGGTCTTTAACTAATCATAGCCCAATCAGTATTATTATTCGGTCGTTTGTGCAACCTAGCACATCGATCTCTTCACAACAAGGACTTGCATTATGACGCTTCCCATGTGGGTGATCGGTAGGTGACTGTATGTGTGTGTGTGAACACAACTGCTGGTTTGCATTATTTTCCGCTGTTCTGCAACATTAATTTTTAAAAGCAGCGTCCAGCAAAGGTTGTTTAAATCCAATAAGACATTGATCCAGAGTACACTGGTGCCTGGCAAAGCATAGTTAAATGTACAGAGTGAAATGTAATAAAGCTATGACCTTGTAATAGGTTATTGTTATTGAAACCACAAAGTCAACCCTACACTGAATTAAAATTCAATAAAGACCTTTATTAGTATTTGAAATCATGGTTTGTAACCTTCTGGCCTTGTTTATAGTTAGTGTGTGTAGAGTTTTTTTTTAGGTGTGGTTGTCATTAAGTACTCCTGCTTTTTGTTGTAGGAGCAAGGAACAACACTGGAATTCATCAGAAGAGACTGAAATAGATATACCTCTGACTTAATGGGCTGCCATAGCATTTCCTGGTAGCATTTCATTGGTTTATTCTTGGTGTGACTCCACCCACCTATGACTTCTCTAATAAGATCTCCACTAAAGGTTCTCTAGGTTTTACAGCACTGTATGGGTCAGGAAAAGTAGGGTTAGTTCACACAATTGTAGTCTCTCGTTTTTGATTCCTCTTTGCCTTCTGTGGTTTCAGTATTGCCCTTGTGCCGAGACATTCAGTTGTAACAAGATCAGTCCAGGATGATCAGCAGAAGCCACTCAGTTGATCATGACAGTGAGAAGCACAGAGATTGAAGATGTTAGCTGAGACAAGAGCAGATCCAATGGCTTCAGCCGCTGAAGAGGCTGATGGGAGCAAAATGCTGTCACACCAGTTGAAGCAGAAGTAGAAGCTGTAATGATACTAAAAGAAGAGCAAGTAACAGCTTTTACGGCCTCGCTGACATTGTTGTCGCCCACAAAGTGGCCACTGATTGACAGATTGTCTGTTATTGAGCCTGTCCGGACTGACACCAAGAAAACGAGTTTTTTCCACTGAAATGGCACTGCACTTTGCAGCCCACAAACAAACATTGTCTTACACCATGTTTTTAAAATACTTTTTAAAGGGATAGTTCACCCCAAATGAAGATTCCGTCTTCATATGCTAAGTGAAGTAGCCAAGTGCAACTTTTATTTTTTGATGAGCTATACCTTTACCACTTAAAGAAATAGAATTCAGCCTCTTTGATCCCAGCTAACAATTTTAGGTTGTAGGAACATCTCCCTAATGTTTCCAGGTAATAAAAATGTTTAAAATGTTATTTTGATTGTTCTGGGACATTCAGAACATTAAGGTTTAGACTTTGCTTGGTTATAAGAATGTTATTCAAACTTTTCTAATTCTGTGACGTTTTTTAATGTACCACTAACAACTTGAATAACGTTGTTGATATATTGATAAAGCGTTCTACTAATATTACTACAAGCACTTTTTGATAACTTTCAGGGAATGTTTAGAGAACATTAGCCAACACTCTGAGAATGTTCCCTGTCAGCTGGGATGTAGCAGTCAGAAAATCTGTAGTTCAGTTCACACAAGATATTTGTTACTAAACATAATTTTTCAACCATGGGGGAAATAAAGTGGCTGAAAGCTTTGTGGTATGACATATATAGGCAGATATAGTGAGGTGTCCATCAACTGCAGGCTCTTAGCGATGTGCTTTGTGCACTAGAAAGCTTTGTTGAATGTAATTGGAGCTATTCAGTTGTGTTGCCTCAGAGTGGCCTGACTGTTGATGTTTGGAAAACTTTGCATGTTGAAGACATTATTCCATAACACAGTCATTGATGTTATTGGTTCTTGTCCCAAGACTAGTTTGAAGGTTCTGTGTGGAACAGGAGTATAATTTACAGCTGCGTTTTTGTTCTATCAGCAATGAAAGCACTTTGGTATTCATCAGAGGAGAATGAACTAGAGTAACTTATCTCAAGACCAACAGACCTCAGTCAGAGTACCGCCATGTTTAATTTTTGATGGATATGAAAGCGAGGCTGTGAGGGATAGAAGTACAGAACAGTGTGTTCGATGGATTGCACTGTTGTTCAGTGCCAATTTTTCAGCTTACAAAACATCTTTCCAAAACAATGCAGTAGACAAAAACTTCAGAAAACAATTGTGAAAGTCAGACAAAACCAGATGCGATCTAAAACCTTAATACAGTGCGTGCCATTGTACAGGCTGGAAGTCTTTCTCTCACAATCTCACAATTTCTCACAATCTTTCAAACATGTACAACTCAATATGGTGTCTACCCTGAATAGCTACATGCATAAAAAAGACTTTGAGGGATTGACTGGCTTTAATGTAACTGTCTGTCCCATCAATTCTAGATTGTATTTTTTCTTAAGAGTTTCAGTGATTTACTTCTTCTCAAACTTTGAAAATGAAAACGTTCCAAAAAAACACCCACTGCTGTGCCGCAGGTGTTTTTTGTTCCCTTTTGAAACCCTTGATTTGCCAGCAATGCCACGGTCCAGTATCCCAAAAAATAACAGAAGGTTAACAGGTTTACGTCCACCTTCCTCCGCCATCGCTTTACCTGAAAACAGAATTTGACGTTCCCATTCGTCTGGCAGTGCTTTCAACACTCAGTAATTATAATGCTCCATGTGCTAAATCTGAAACTATGCTTTTAGAGCCTGCCAGAAAATAAACTATGCAAGTAATTGACTCATTAGCATTGCCCAAGCACGCAATGTGCTCTTGAGAGATAAAAACAACAGATGAAGAGGAGAAAGGTCAAATGAAAAGAAAGGTACAACAATTTGATAAATTGGCATTTTTTAGAAACATTTTGCTTAGAAAAACCGACATGCTTACCTCATTCACTGCCTCACTTTCAACAATGTCCGATCCTTCTAGAAATGTGAAAAACGCTTTGGCGTCACATAATATGCGACTCCAAACACCCAATGTTCCGTTGAACAATGACTCATCCCTACTGGAAAAGAAAAACAGCCCTTTGTTCATCTTTGCTGGTCTTCAAACCTGGTTAGGCTGGTCTGGTTTAATGGTTTATAAAGGTTTTTGAGCTGAAGACCCAGGCTGGGACTAGACAAACCAGCTTGTGCCGTTTCTCACCTAGAAATGTAACTAGAAATGTACCACAGTTTCTCGGCTACTGAGAATATGTGGGGAAGAGATGATGCAGCCAGGAAAAAGGAAGAAATTTGCCAGCAGGGAAGGTAGATATGGAGAAAGAAGGGAAAAATAGCTGTTGGGCTTTTTTTTTTGCAAACCAAATTGAATAGAAAAAACTGCCCAGGAGAGATGCTTAAATTCAAAAGCTGCCACATCCAATCGCATACGTACATTTATACCAAATACACAGAGAGGCAGAAATGTGTGATGTGGGTGTGTGAACCAGTTTAGTTATCTCTAAAACTAAATTGATTCATTTTTTCACATTCAGACACCCATAAAATTCTTGCATTCTCTGCAAGACAGAAATGCTTTCATTCAATAATGTAAGAGAGCGTCTATCGGAAAATTAAATTACCTCTTCTAACTATCAATTCATGCTTGGTTGTGTTAAACAAAGCAGTGCTAAATGTAATGGGAAACCCAAGTTCCTTAGATATCAATGCTGAATTTGCTAATGGCTGCCTGGGTATGAAGCTGTGCACAGCATGTGTGGGTGTGTCTGAACTCAGTACTGGTTACAGCTAGAAAATATACAATATAACGCAATCCTTGACCATTATTTAAATCTGCTGTTATGCAATAATACATTTGCATTTACGTCACAAACTCTCTCTCTTCCTCTCTCCCTCTCTTTATTTTCAGGACGGCATGGGAAATCTCCGTGTTACCAAAGAAGGCATCAGATTAGAGGGAGTGTCAGAGTTCCTTCTACCACTGTATGTGAAAGAGATTAAGTCCAGACGGGTAAGAAGTTCTTTCTCGGTTTTTAAAGCAGTGTGATGAAAAGGTGTCAAAAGCCTAATGTATTTAACTAAAAAATATTTGTGTAACATAACAAATATTTATTTTACGGTTCTCTGGATATTTACTTCTGACTGGTCAGTCACAACATTCCAGGGTCAATTATTCTCTAATAGTACTAAAACTGATAACTGACCACTTCTCCAGGTGACTGCGAGTCATCTTGCCTAGTACTTATAGCCTATATGTACTTAAAGGTTTTACTCTGCTATCTCTTTTCTCATGTCATGTTTGAATTTGTTACGTATGAGCTAATAAAATATTTCAAAAATCAATATTTTATGTTCAATGATTAACTCGTGGCAAGTGGCCATGTAATGTGTGTGATGCTGTACACCCAGTTGGGTGCCACGGCAAAATAAACCTTGCCAGGGTGATCAGGACCCTGATGCAAAGTGTACATAAATGTAACATAATTGTGGCTTTACCACAGTTTAGCAATGACATCAAAGAGTAATTGTATTTTATAATAATTAAAATATGTACATATAATAATATATGTACATTGATAATGAATGATTAACACTGTATTGTATAATATAATATGTACATATAATAATATAATATGTTGATATAATAATATAATAACATTGATACTGAATGAGTACCACGTTTACACACATAAATGTATATATGCGGTACCCCTAGGAAACAGTGGTAGTATTATGGTAGATGTCCAAAAAATCGTTACCATGGTACCATGAGATACCTTGCGATAACATTACAGTGCAGCTTGGTACACTTTTGTAAGGTCTGTCAGCAAGCTGTTCTGATTACACTGTGATTTTTAGTTCTGTCCACCTCACAGGTGCATCAGGTCATAGAGGCCCAATGCTGGATCCATGTTAAACAGCTCACACCCCCTGCCAAAACTTTTTCCCTGCTACTGTAGATCTCCAGTAAAGTTTTTGTAGTCTGTGGCACCATTTAGCTATTAAATCTAGTAACTGATGTGTCGGCTGCCTGGAGCCCAGATTCTGCCCGTTCATTTAACTCTGTGTGCCAAATGTTAATGCCACCCAGGGGCATTACCACTTTTGTGTTGTAGCTAAATATTTAGCTGTAGACTTAGATTGAACATTCAAATTTAGATTTAGGGGTAGATTTATGACATATATTAGAATTGAATATACATATTTTACATATTTATCCAACCCTGGAAATACAAAAGAATATGACGTTCAGAAATGACAGTACATTTAGGCTGCTATGCTTTTAATGTAGCATTTTTATTATTTACCGGCCTGTTTGTCATGTATTAAAATTCATGTTTAATTAAAATTAGAGACATTTGCAATGTCCCCACTGTCCAATCAAATGCCAGCACGCATATCACACAAGCAGGAAGTGGAAATCACCACAGTCATTGGTCATCACCAGTACCAGCTGTGATTCTGGAGTGAGTGTGGTGGAGATTTTAGCTTGAGCTTTTGATATATGTGACACGTGTAGTGTAGATCACTTGGATGAATAGGGCAAGCACACGGGCGCCCATTCTTTGTCAAGCACGCATGCAGGGAAGGGCATGGGGTCGAGCACATCCTCGTGCCCCCACTGTACAAGCCGCGTGTGTGCATCATGCTCCGGTTCATTTGTATTTGGCCTCTGTTGACCTTTAACAGCCAATTACAAACACAACATTGTTGATTGATTTTCTTTCGCTCTTGCTTTATGTCTTCTCTCTTTAACACACTGTAGCTGTGTTATCACTGCTGCATTCATAATTCGCCATGTTTTTTTTTCTGAATTAAGCAGGCTTGACCTAGACCAGCTGAACACCAGTTTGACCAGGCAGAGACCAGCTAAACCTGTTAAAAACCAGCTGGGCCAGGCTGAGAGACCAGCTAGACAATCTGAAAACCAGCTTATCTATACTACCACTCTAGGCTGATTTAAGGTCTTTTCTATTCAGCAGTCTTAAACTAAACTTAAGTTAAGCTACTTACGTCTATTGTGAACACCAACAGACCAGAAGGATATTCTTGCTGAGTGCTAGTATCAAAACACAACATTTGCAAGCGATCAGCCAAGCTATGTTCTTCAGCAGGGTGGGTAACAAGTGAACTCCGCTTAATAGAGGTATTTCAGTCTATTTACCTGAATCTATATGCTGATACACTGTGCTGAAGTAATGGCTTCTGAGTCAGCATGCAATGCACATTAATTAATAATGATAAACCCCTTTACGGCTGCACAGATAAACTTATAAAGAAGCCTTGTTCTTGAGCCAATAAATCAAAGTGCCTAATGTGCTAGCCACAGTGATTAGCAATAAAGAACACAAACAAAGCGTTGGCTCGCTGCTAGCTTTTTGATGGCACCCCTGATTAGCCTCAGTAATCACCAGCATCAGAAGGTCTCTGCAGTTCCTCTCAGCACCCCGTCGTGAACACAGAACCGCAAATCCCAATGCGCTCTTGTAGCGACACGGTGGCCATTTTGGATTATTCGCCACAGATGACAGTGAGGGTGCAACAGCCTGAATTACAATTAGTCTAGCTAGCAAAGAGGCTAGGCTGGAAATCTGTCAGGGAAAATTGGGAATTTGTCCCAATTTTGAAGTCTTTGTGTTTGCCTTGTTCTAGATTAGGCTGGTTTATGATAGTTAGTGCTGTTCATCAGCAAAGCTTGGGTGAAGCTTGGTTGGTAAGGCTGGTCAATCATGATCACCACAGTTGACAGTGGGGGTGCAAAGGCGAATTACAATTAATCCAGCTAGCATAGAGGCCAGAAGCCTGGGGCCAGGGGTAGGGGCCATGGTGGTCTTGATCTGGGAGAAGAGTCTTTAGCTGCAAAGCTGTATTACACAGATAAGTTGTTTTGGTGTCTGCCACATACAGTCATTGTGCCTTAGCCTGGATTGACCTCCTCTACAGGCCCACCAATGCTGTGTAACATAGTGAGCATCAATGAGCAACAGAGGAACAAGAATGTGTTAAAAGAAATGTGCTTGAGAATGTATCAAAGGAAAGAGGCAGAGAAATATAAGTAAGGAAGACGCAAAGGGCAACGAGAAAACTGGCAATATGCGGCTTAAAAATAAAAAAGGAGTGACCAGAAACATGAAAGCTATAATTCCAAACCTAAAAATTACATTTTACATAATGCCTTTTTACTGTGGCTGCATTTTTCCTCTTATCTAGCAAGCAAACATACTGTTTTTTCAGTTTCTCGAAGTTGTTGGGCTGCCAAATCAGCATAATAGTTTGAATTTGAATCAGACTTCAAATAGCTTAGAAAGCACTTTTACAGCACCACTGCCATTCAGGATTGTGTTTCTCTTGACCCTGCGCAGGGTTCGAGTGTAGTGGCACTGGTCCAGGTTCTAGAGATGGTACAGCAGTACCAGCACCTGATGTATAAGCACTGATTAAGGTATTTTACAATGCAAAAATAAAGGACAGAAATCAGTATTATTAGTGAATTTATTACTTTTCTGTTGCACCAATATGCAACAAAATGCAATTACCAACAATATTGTACCATGCAAATAATCGACTGACAGTAGATTTCAAATTAATAATAGTAACAACAATGATTTCTGTACAGATTCAACATCTAATGTATGTATAGCTAAATTAAAATACAGTCAGTAACACTTTTAGGTACAATGGTTTTTAGTACAAAGGTTTAATTTTTTTTAAATTAGTTAACTACAGTACATTAGTTACCATGAACTGAATCTAACTAATCTGAGTTACTTTCTACATGTAATCATTCAACATTCATTATTTTTTATTCATTATTTATTAATATTTAAAAAAAATGTTTTGTCTGTAAATTTAAGATTTATGCATTTGGCATATGCTTTAATCCAAAGCAACGTTGTGCATTCAAGTTGTACATTTTAGCAGTATGTGTGCTCCCTGCATTTGAACCCCACAACCTTTGCGCTGTTAACATTATGCTCTACCAATTAGGCTACAGGAACACTGTGATGTTATTTGTAACACTAATGTTATCTGTTAACATTAGTTATTGCACAGTGAACTAACATGAATGATCAATGAGCAATTGTACTTGCACTGGCTAACATTAACCAAGAATAATAAATGTGTTGATATGTATTTTTCATTGTTAGCTAATTAATGAACTTATGTTAATGAATAGAACACAGAGTGTTATCATATATTCTGACAGTGGAATAGTTTGGGTTCCCTAACAGATACTGTTTTTCTTTTATCAGGTTTTTAATTATTAAAGTCACATCTTGGAATTTCTGAAGACAAATCAGAAAAAGCCAGTGACTTCTTCAAAGATCATTAGAACTGAACATATTTACAGAGGAGAAAAACTGATAGTCTGGTCCATAATTCATAGAGGTCCAGGCTTAAAAACCCTTGATTCCACTGTGTACCTGAGAAGGATAGTTCTGTCCCACTTTTGAAGTCTTTTTGTTTTTACTAGACTAGTGATGTTTAAATTAGTTTAGATTTGTTCTGGTGATGTTCACTTGGATGAAGCTTAATCATCAAGCAAATCAAGTTTTCCTGGTTAAGCAAGCCTTAAGTCTGGTGGAGTGCATACCAGCATCCTATGCTGGTGATCATCCATAACACAAGTTATGTGATGACATTTGTACTTTGTCAAAAGGTCTTCAACATGATTTTAGTCTAAATAATTTGCTGATCCACGCAAAATTGTTTCCTTGTTTTTTTCCAAGACTCAGAATCTATTTTCCAAGCTACCTCCTGCTTTGGCATTGAACTCTGCAGAGCTAATTTAGGGATGTATTTTCAGCACGTATTTCTTTGTGCTTTGAGATAAAAAGCTGAGTTAGTCAGGTTACAGTGCTAATGTCACTGCCTGGAACAAGATAATTCATTAGGTACAGCATGTCTGTGTTTGCATGTTTATATGTATTTTTCATGCTGAAGCACACCTGGTGAATTATGATCAAGGTCACACGCATGTTTAAGAATTCGTCCTTCTCAGGTCATGAGTACACATCACTATAGGAACAAAGAACAAAAAGTTTATTTTTGCCTCACTACCTCTGTTGCTCCCTCTAGTGTATGTCGCACGACTGTTCTCTCTCCACGCTCTCTTTCATACTATCTATCATTCGCTCTCTCCCTCTCTCTCTCTAGTACTCCCTTGTGGCCTTGTTTCTAGAAAGCCTGTGTTGGGAGTTGCTAAAATGAGACAAAAGTTTCCTGTTGTAGGCATTATTTCCACACTCTGTGTGATGTAGGAAGAATATAATCCATTCTCTCATTCTCCTCCCCTTACTAATATCACCTTTCTTCCATCCTTAAATAAATGCCGGGACAAGGAATAAAATAAAACAGTTGAAACAGTTCTGTACAAATGGTTGAAATGATTGTAAGCCGCTCCCTAGCCGTCTAAACACCCAGTCTTGCTTTTGTGGTTGATCATTTGCTACTTGTGACACTGGGGTTACCAAATTTGGCTCTGTGGTCCAGTTTTCCTCTGCTGTTAGATGTCAGAATTACACTTGATTGATGGCTGCTCAGAAGCAGCTGTGTATTTTGACACATTGAAACATGGTAAATGTTTCACCAGTGTACGATTTAGTTTTGTAGTAGGGCTTTTAAACCGTGAACCGATTTTTCCCTTATATGGACATGAAAGTGAAGTGAAAGTGACATATTTGTCAGATATGGTAACCCATACCTGAAATGTGACCTCTGTATTTAACCCCTGGTGAGGAGTGAACACACACTGCAAGTTTGGGCAGCACACTACTGCGCCCAGGGAGCATTTGGGGGTTAGGTGCCTTGCTCAGGGGCACTTCAGTTGCTACCTGCCAATACTGTAATCGAACCAGCAACCTTCTAATTACAAGCCCGACTCACTTACCAGTAGGCCACAATTTCCCCCAGGACATAATTTTCAGCTCCAAACATAGTTAAAAGAGCCAGTGTTGTCAGAACACTAACATTCTCTAAAAGTTCTCTGAAGGTTCTCTCAAAGTTATCAAAAAACAGTCTAGTAATGTCAGTAGAACCTTTTTAATGTTATATAGCATATGTATCAAAAACTTTATTCATTCAAGTTGTTAGTGGAACGTTTATAAAGCATTATAGAATTAAAAAAAAGTTTGAATAACCTTCTTTAAACAAAGCAATAACGTTAATGCAATGTGTAAAAAAATGTTCCTAGAACATTCAAAATAAAATTTTTAATGTTTTTGTTACATAATGAAAACAATTGGGAAACATTTCGACAATGTAACGTTGGTAGCTGGAAAGTCACATGGCATTTACGACTCACGTGATTGGCTTAAAAAGTTCTCTGTGCCCACAAGCAAAAGATGACAGATTTTAAATTTGCAATTAACATCATGATGAATGGGAATGCTAATGGGAATGTAAATGGGTAGCTCGCTCCAGGTTACGACAATTGAGAATCCTGCTTTTTTTGTTGTTGCTTAGAATAGAGATAATGATTCTTAATAAGAATGTTTATTTCAGTGACTTACAAAACCTAAAAGTTTCTACAAAACAAAATAAAACATACTAGTCTTCAGTCTATTCAAAAAAGACATCAGTCTACTTAAAAATGTAATCAAAACCAAGTAATTCAATATGTAAATTAAAAGTTTAAATAAAAAGTCACATTAAATATTCTTTTGACTTATTCCCTGCTGCTTCTTTGCCATTAGCACAACATTACTTTCGCTCTTCTCCTTCGTAGTGTTAGCAGAAGTAGGTTCCACATCTTCACACTTTTGTAAGTGTGAAATGCTAAGTGTTTTAAAACTTTTGTTTATGCCACAGGAACATAAGTAGACACAGCTGAGTCATTTGATTAGCTAATAGACATAAATTGTCCACTTCCTGAGATGTCACAACACTGGTCATCAGCTCTCAGGAAAACGAGTGTGAACAGAAAGCAAGGGCCTCAGAAGCATTCAAAAGCATGCTGGTATGAATGTTTTATTCAGACCAGGACAAGGAGGGGTTTGGAGTGTGCTGGAATGGCCCATGTAAAAATAGGTTCCCATTAACATTTAACAACATTTCAGGATGATAAAACGTGGAGAGAGCGTTCAGGCCTTCAGGAACTGAGAATGACGGAGAATATTAATTATTCTCTCTCTCTCTGTCTCTCATTTTCTCTCCACTCCCTACCTCTCACTCTTCCTACAGCCTCTCTCTCTCTCACTCTTCCCACTCTCTTTCTTTGTCTCTCTCATTCTCCCCCTCTCTCTCTCTCTCTCTCTCTCTCTCTCTGTCTCTTCTCTCTCTCTCTCTCTCTCTCTCTCTCTCTCTCTCTCTCTGAAGCATTGTGGCCATGGGTTACCTCTGCAATTATCTCTCAGTCCTATCTCTCTCTTTGATTGGCTCAATGCACAGGCTTTATCTTCTATATACAATGTGATAGGATAACTGCACATTTATGCCACTGCTGAGGTTGGTGATTGGTTAGATCAAACCCAACGTCTAAGCACAAGACAGATGTGTCATCAGGGAGCAGCTAGAGTAACGAAGAGTGATTGTCTCTTTATTTATATTAGTGTCGCGCAATCTGTTCTGTCAAAACACATTATTATTGTTTGTCTGTATGGGGGCGGCGTGTTTACGAGGTCATATGATGGCGACGTGATGCTATTCGACAGATGCAGAGATTGCATCAACTGCCAGTGACACGTAATATAATTCACTGTGGGCGCGCCAAGTTCCCTCTGCATTACTATTTTATGACTTCAAATGTTTTGTATGGATTTGATATGTTAAAAGCCCTCAGAGACCTGTTTGTTATGACAGCGGTCGTGTGTGTTATCGAATTAGAGCTTGATGGAACATCAGGAAATAAGCTTGTGTTTACTATAGCTATTATGGGCTGTAGCTAATTGAGGTCACTGTTTCCATGGCAACTAGCCACTGTTAATTAAGCAAATAAACATAGGCGCTACCTACGTCTTAATATTGCCATTGTATCTTCAACAGGTTTCCAAAATTAGCTGACTTTTTTCTGTTAAATTGACCACCTTGCCTTGTCCATCACTACAACACAATATGGATGTTAATGCCCGGACACAGGATGTACTGTACCCTCTCGATTAGTGAAATTAATTAAAAACAGACACGGTTTTAATTAATGCTACACATTGACATTACACAGGCTTATGGGCCGTTTTAGCTTTGATCCTCATCGGCGACTAATGACATTTAGCCAAGGGCTATGTAGCTTGTGTAAAAGGGCAGGCTAGCTGCTGGATGTTTAGCTAGTGTGGCCCAGGGTGGAACCTGGACTGGGAAGGTAAATGTTAAAGGTGTTAAGAGTGTGTCAGAAGCACAGAAAAGAAATGAAGCTTGGACAGAAAATCCTGAATAATGCTAAAAACGATAAATCCAACAAATCTTGGAGTTTGAACGAGTTCAAAAGTGATGCACAACCTTGACTAAGTTGGCCATTGGAGATTTACGTTCTACACACTGGTGAGATACTCTTTCCTTGTTCTTTGGACAGAAAGGAACATTCCTGCTTTATTAAGATAAACTAATCTTGGAAAGTCCTTAGAATAAGTAAAACACTCGTGTGACTGAGACACAGCTCAGAAAGCTCAAAAAGGCATTTGGTAAAAATCCTTATCTTGTTAAGCATATTCTCTTGCTGCTTCACATTTGTTAAGAAATGGTATGTTTAAAATTGTGAATAAAATATTAATTCACATATTTATTGAACACATTCATCCTTCCTTGCAAATGAAGGCAAGCTTTTTCATTTAATAACTGAATGCACAGGCTGTTTTTTATTTAGTAACTTTGAGCACAGGCTGTGTCTGGAATGGATTCCTACCATACTAACTGCAAACTGGCTAGTATTTACTGCATACTACATACTATTTTTAAACTAAAATAGTATGCAGTATGCAGTGATAAATATCTTACAGTAGTCTTCTATAACAGTAGTATTTTATACTACAGTAGTATTCATGTTGTGACATGACATAATGTTGTGTGTTTAATTCAGCAAATGGCATAATGTCATCATGGAAATAAAAAAGGTTACATTTTTAATCCAATTTTGTTCAACAAACGTCTTAATTCTTGGCAGTCAAAGATCAGATAATGAGTCAAGAATGAGGTGATAAAATCACTGCCAGTTCATTTGTCACACAGGCAAGGAAGGTCGAGTTGAATGCATTTCATTGTGAGAAACACACACAGTGTGCTCTGTTGTGTACTGAATATTTTGGCAAGGACATTTGCATACTGCATACAATTTACTTACTGCCCACTGCCAAAGTAGTATGGTAGTATAATTTCAACCAAATATTAACTGTATGCACACAACAACTTCAATATATATTGGCCCATTTCCTAATAAAACTGTTTTAAATGCATATCAAGATTTTAATATGTTGAAAATATCATCTAAAACCTATATTTATAAGTTTTATCTATAAAACTTGTATTTATGTCATGTCACCACTTTTCATATGGTCAGGATGTCAACTTCATTTCAATTGCTTCAGCTGTTAGGTTTTCTAAATACACATTCAGATGTACTCCAGTAAAATTTCCTTAGTTTCCAGATTTCTCAGTGACTGACAAACTTGGGCAGCAGCATTATTTATAGAAAGAAATTATTTCCATTTTGCAAAACACTGTTCAGCATTTTCTATATGGTGATGTAGATTCATGAAGACTGTCATTAGCCAGAGCAGGAAGTGTGCAGTTATTGGGGTTGTTTGTGAACTCGTGAAGTACTAATTATCTTACCTGTCTCTGAGGTGATTTTAATCTGACAGCCACCCTGAGCAGAGTTTTTAACAATTTCAGAATGTGTTTTTGGACTTTCTGCCTAAACCTCATTTTCTAGGCACATGACTATTGACGTTTATTTTCTGGAGGCTGTTTTTCAGTCTTTTCTGATAGGGACTGTTTCAGTGTGAAAAGCTTTTGGAGAGCTCTATAACCTCTATCAGACCCATGACCCATTTTTGTGTCAGCTGAAAAGGTGAAAGCTATAGGGGTTTGCTCACATGCTCTTGACTTATTGATCCTTGGTGCTAAAATGGGAAATAGAGGTTTAAATTTGGCCTTCATTGCTTTCTGATTCCTCTCTTTCCTAAAATATTTCTTTTTCCTGTTTTCCCTACATTATATAATATTTCTACTCTCTTATATATGATGTACATAAACAAACACGGTGCCCACTGACCGGGATCTCAAAAAGTGATTGTAAACATTCTAGGAGTAACATTAGTAGAATTTTTTAATGTTATATATCACATTTCATAAACATTATGCTTAAGTAGTTAGTGGTACATTTTAAAAATGTTACAGAATTAAAAAATATTTGAATAAGGTTTTTATAACTAAGCTGTAACAATAATAAAAATCTAAAAAAACATGGACATTTTGAAAGTTCCCTAAAATGTTTTTTATGTTTTTGTTACTAATGGAAATGTTCCAGAAATGTTTCTAAAATTGTTAGTTGGGTTTATGTTCTTTTAGATTTTTTCTTCTATGCTTCACATCTTTATTGCCCTTCTTATCCCCGGCCATATGTTCCTTGTATATAACATGAGTATGCTTGCACTACCATTATAGATAAGCACCTCAGATCTCCCCATCCTTCTTATGGAGTGCATGGCTTGCCTCTTGAATCATAACCTGCACAAGAAAACTTAAAAGATAAAAGAATTTTATATACTGTACACTACCTGTTTACAGCATCCTGGTATCAATAGTGAGGCAGTAAAATGGAGATCAATAGAGAAAGATAAGCAGTATTAAAGAGGAGGGGTTTGATCAGTAATACAGTGAGAAATAGTCCCTCTGGTGTGCTCATGCTAGGATCAGAGCGAAGATCTAGCCGATAGCATGACAAACACTCTGGGGAACATGATGCATTATTTTATGTTGCTGTAAAGCCACACAGCGACTGGAATCTATAAAAAGCTTGCTCATTATTAACCACAGTGTGGGCCTGTAAAATGACAAGATTGTTTGTTCGTGTGTATGATCTGTATGGTTCGTGCATCGCAGTCGAACCTGCTGGGCATGTTTACAGTAGGTGTAAGTATTTATAATGAATATTCATATAATGAAGCTGCATAAACTAGTTTGTATGCGTGATGTTTGAGAATGTAAAAGCTAAAGTATGTATGTTTTTCTGTTTAAATACTTAGTCTTAAGATGCAGCTTAAGATGCAGAGAACAAATAAGCCATTTATAGATCATATTTTCAAAAGCAGTAAACTTTAGACCTCTGCGGCATATGAAAACGCCCTTGTTTGTTTTGAGCGACCTGTCTAGCCCTGCATGACAACACAGACTGATGTCTGAACCAGTGGTGTGCATTGGGGCAGGGCTATCACCTGATAGGAGTGGCCTATTTGGAAAGATGTTTTGTTAATAATGTGCGTTTCTGTAGTTCTCTTCAGTGGTGCTAGTGGTGCAGAAACAATACGTTTTAAATATAAAAGAATAACTTGGACACAAAAATAATCTGTCATCTTCATTTACTCACCCAAGAAAAAAAACAGTGAGTAAATGATGACAGAATTGTCATTTTGGCTGAACTGCCCCTTTAATGAGATGTAGCCCTGGAGATCAAGAGATTCAACATACGATGTATAACAGCAGTACGTGTCATAATGCCATTTTAAGGCTGCCTCACAAGAATATGTCAGAAAAATTCATTATAATATGTTTTATATACAGGCTAATGTAAAACTCACATTGACAGTGCTGTCACTTGTCTTAGTCGTCATCTTGTTTGGCTCATCTTTAAAACATGAATTTCTTGTAAGTCAATTTCTTTATTACTGTTTTGGTTTTGTTAAAATTGTGTGTGAATTTGAGTGTGTGTCTCATAGGCTGCGGCTTTTATGGAATCAATTGGATTATATTGACTCAATGCAGCATAGAATCATTTAGCATGTCGAGCTGAACAGTCAGCAAAGAATGATTGACAGGCTGATGCATACGGCAGAAAGAGAAAGTGATGACGTTCTTTCAACACAAGCAACATGGGCGAGTTAGTCTTGTGGTTAATGGGGCCCCAGTTATGCACTGCTGTGATATTTGTGCACTGCGCCTTTAAACTGTAAATCTTAAAAGGTGAATCTTACCCCATGTATTAAATCCTTTAACCAAAAATTAACTTTTTTGGTTAAAAATGGAACAAAAATCAATTATTCAGCAAGTACATAACAGTATTCACAACTGTAAGCTTATAATAATGGTTAATAGTTTGAGCTGTTGGGTTTGAGCTGATTTCCTGTCAGTTTGGCTTTGTTTGACTTCAGCATACATAAAGAAAGGTTTGTAAAGTAACCTGCAATTTTATGTTTCAAACAGAGATGGTGACAGAGAGGCAAAAGTTACGCATTGCAGCTTTAATTTATGGCCATTGACAGTTATGTAAGGCAAAACAAGTTTGAAACATCAACAAAACAAGTTTTAAGCTTTTAAACCCTACTGCAGTTTTCTCATTTAAATGTATCTTATTAGGTCCATAAAGGTAAACGGCATTCAATGTGACTACATATTAGTTTACAGAGAGTTTACAACTTGCAAGCGAAGTCTCGCCTTCAGAACAAATGGTGCAACCAAATTAAAAAGTTTGTTTCAAACTAATTAGTAGTTCCTGAGCCCCTGCCGTGAACTTAACGTGTCTATTTAAATAGTACCTTCCAAACGGCTAGTGCAGCCAGGTGAGAAAATAAAGAGAAGATATCCACTAAAATCCTATTAGGCTACTCAGAATAAGCTTGTTCAAAAATACAGAAGAAAAATATGTGATAGCCCAACCAGCAATTTTGGGTTGTAAGAACATTTCCCAAACGTTCCCATTAGGTAACAATAACAATAAAAAAGTAATTTAAAAACACTAAGAACATTCAAGGCGGCCAGTTTTTTAGATGTTGTATTAATGTTCTTATAACTAAGCAATAATGGTGTGTAAACATTTTTTTTAATTCTGTAATGTTTAAAACTGAGAATAACATCTTTGAAATACGATATATAACAGTAAGAAGCATTCTACTAACGTTATTGCAAGAACATTTTTGATAACTTTGAGAGAACTTTTAGAGAACGTTCCTTTTAGAGCCAATGTTCTGAGAACTTTTCCTGTTAGCTGGGAGTGGTGTGAAAACAATACAAAAATACGTTCTTTTTCAGCATTGGTTTATTTGTCCTTAGGTTGCTTTGGTAAGTGTTTTATTTTGTTGATTGTTCTCAGAACAGGTTGTCTAGTTGTGCTCAGACTGGTAACAAACTACATTATTAGACAGACTTGTTAATCAATAGTCTATTACCAATCAGACAAGAAGCTTGTTTCTTTTTACTTTGGTTAGGGTTTTTTGTGTGTGGGTGAAATGAAAGTTCGGCGCTTAAAGGGAAAACAACTTTTCTTTATTGTGTGCTTGAAAATCCCATTCTTTAAATTGATTTATGGACGCAACCAAATAAAATGTTATGTAAAGGACAGCGTCAAATAAATCTTCTGCATAGCTCGTTTTTCCACAGAATAGCCGAGTTTACAAAGTTGTGTCAAATAAATTGTTGACAATGTTTGTTTTACTAGAAAATAGCAAACTTTTGAAATGCCTTTGCTAGGAGTGTCTTGAGAAGTGAACACAGGGAAGGTCATTACAGACTGGCACTAATCATGTAGCTGGATTTAATGCTTAGCACTGAGATTTCTGACTGCACATGGCAACCAATCATATTCCACTCCGCCCAAGGCCACCGTGAGATTGGATGGTATCCAGATATCAGTACAGGGCACTCGTCAGCTGGGATCAGCAGTGCTTTATGCGTGTGAGCTGTATATGTTCATCTAATCCCATTTCTCACAGCGTGAAGCGTCTGTTCTGTGCAGGTGCGTATGTAAGGAAAGTGATCATATGTATGCAGGCGGTGTTCCCAGTCTGTATAGAAGTCCATAACTTATATTTTATTCATAATTCCTCCAGAAAATGTTTCACAATAATTCACTGGCTCTACATGCTACACCTTTAACAATCAAAAATGTCTTCTGAAACTTTTATTTAAATACCTTTTATGTGTGGAAGAAATTACATTATGTTATGGAACTGTGTTATGGGGACGAAGTGGGCATATTATTCAGATCCCCATTAGGAAACAAATGTATAAATCATACAGAGTATTTTTTTAAAAAATCTAAAATAGCAGAAAGTTTTTTGTGATGGTCAGGTTTAGGGACAGGGTTAGTGTAGGGGGTTAGAATATACAGTATATAAACCATTACATCTATGAAATGTCCCCAAAAACATGAAAACTCATAATGTATATGTGTGTGTGTTAGAAATGAAGCTAAAGATTAAGAAATAAGGTAGTAGGCAATAGATATTACAAATAAGTAACATAATTTTGCTACATGTTGCTTGAATTCTTTGCCTTTGGCTAGATGATTTCACCTGTGAAAACAACAGAATAACAGAACAGCAGTATATGGGGTGTAATGCCTTTAATGTGCTTTAGGCGCACAATAAAACTTAAAATGTAGAAATTAAGGTGATACTTTGAAGTCATAAAGAGAAATTGAATAAAAGCTTATTTTACTTTTAGATCGATGAAGTCCTGAATGAGGAACAGTCTTGTCTATATGCACATCTGTTGTTAAATTGGCCTTTCTTTCCAAACTCACTTGCATTGTTTTAGCTTTGGTTTATGATGATAAGCTGATGACTATGTGATTCAGGGACTCAACTTCTTCATGCTGTTGTGCTCTTTGTTCTAACAGTCTCATATATACAGCAATTCTACATTTAATCCAGGATTAAACCCAAGTTAAACCCAGATTTGCAACCTGGAACTAAACCTGGAAAATAAACAAAGTTTTATGTTTCTGAGAATACAATGTAAAATAAATATTTACAGTTCATGAATCACTACATAACGTGGCTCTAGGGAGTTATTATTAGTTATTATTATGATATTATTTGCTGTGAAAACAATTCTGTTGAATTTTTAACAAATAATGCAAAACAGAAGGATTTTAAAAGCATGCAATGTGTGCACGCGTATGTTTGCACATACATGTTTGCCCTGCAACAATAAGCATTTGTTAGCCATGCAAGATGGAACCCAATGTTTTTATTTACATGTGATTCAGGAAACATGCACTGCAAATCTGCCAGGGTCACGCTTTACATGACACAAAAGATTGCTGTTTGCTTGCAGCTTGGCAGTGATTGGCAGTGCTCAACCGACCAAATCCCCCATGAAAAAAAATTATTTTTTACTTGCATTATAAGAATTCAAAGTGCATGTGTGAGTATGTGTTTAAAGGTAACGTGTCATTTTCTTTCTTAGGCTTAAATTACTTTCTCTCATCCTGGCTTAATGCACAGAGATAACTGTAAGTAATCCATTCATACGTTGATTTCATAGGCTTTTGGCCAGCAGAGTTTAAAATTGCTCAGACATACGGTATGGACTGAATCACACAGGCAGGACCTCTTCTTAGAATACATAAAGACTGCTTGATCTACTGAATTTGTAGTTAATAGTGCTTATTAATTCTTCAGTTAAGCGTCACTTCCACTTAAAATGCACCATCAAAGCTGTCGTGTTGACCGGCAGAATGCTATTCCTGTCGATGAAGGGGAAATGTCTTCAGAGGCATGTTGAATTATATTTAAATATAGGTAAAATGTATCATTTCTTCCCCAGTAGCAGCATCAAATGGTCATGCAAAAATTACAATGGTTTCCAAACAGGTATAGCAAACCCTATTATAGATTCTGTCACTAAGTTTCTGTCACTAAATCAATCTACGAATGGGTTATTTATAACAGTCTCTGCGCATTTACATTGTGATAAAAGAATTTTAACATTGAAAAATTATGCACGTTTCCTTTAAATGAAGAGTGTGCATCGTTTACCCTCATGTGTTTTGAAGTAGACTTGAAACTCCTCAAGAAGTTATTTACAACAGAAGGTCCAAGCTCTCTTTTCATACAATAAAAGTAAATAGTGACCACAATTGTTAAGCATGATTTGTTAAGGCAATGTACATATATTTAAGTATCGAAATACTAGTAAATACATTAAAGCATATGCAATAAATATAAAGATATTAAACTACTCTGATGATTTGTCCTGGCTGGTCATCTGTGGCCCCATCCACTTCCATTTTATGTATGAGGTCAGCTCGCACATTCTATGGAATTCTCATTTGGTGTTCTATGAAAGAAAAAAAATCATATGGGTAAGTGACACAAGGGTGAGTAAATGATGACAGAATTTTCATTCTTGGGTAAACTGTCCTTTTAAGCCTTGAGCTGTGAAGTTATTTGCTCTTGCCCTCAGAAAAAACAGCTGAAACTCTGGTGCTTAGCTATGTTAGAAGAACAGAAGACGTACCCTGAGAGTCTTTTGAAGACGTTCTGTCATAAGGGCACAGATGTAGTCTTAAGTCTGAGCCCCCTTAGGGTCCAGAAACATAGGTTTATTCTTTGATTTTTTTATAGTGTCATAAATGGAACCTTGTTAGCTTCACACCACTGGGAGATAGATTGGTTTGTCTTTCCCCTCGTTGTGCCGCCCACTTTATAGCAAATGCAAACAGCTACAGTCCATTCACCGACTATCTGATGTATACCACACAAAGAGCTAGAAAGCACTGGCTAAAATCACAGGTTCAAGGTGATTGGCTGGTTTTACACAGCTTACAGGAGGAAATCAGTCCATCTGAAACAAAGATGTTACAGTAAATGGCTAAAGAAATGAGGAATTACTGTATTTGCCATAGATTACAAAGGTTGTGTTTTTTGTGTGTGTGTGAAGTGTCTATACGAAGTTTATTTTCCTTTTCATTTTTATTTTGTACAGTGTTTTCTGTATGATGGTTGCTAATTTTATATTTTTTGCACCAGTTTATAATTGCACTATAATTTAGTTCAGATAACATAAGCCCACCTTTAACAAGCATGTTTAAGCAAAACACACTGTGATTGGTCATTTGACATGTCAGTCATGTACAATGTCTAAGTGGGTGGTTCTTGGCCAGAATAGGCTTTAATAGGGACAAGACTTCATGCCAACAGCCTGGCTCCACAACACTTGTGATCTAGTATAAACCATTTTCTAGTGCTAATGCTAAGTGAGTGAGAAATACAGGTTCAGAGATTTCTGCTAATCATCTGCACAAAGAAATAACCAGAGTCCTCCAGGAGTCTTTTTCCCATGAAGAAAAAGAACTGTGCACATGAGACGTGCTCATTCTTTTGTGTCATATAAGAAACAATGATGTCAATATCTCATTACATTACTGAGAAGAGATATAAGACGACGTCTGAAGTCTGAAACGCTTTTCACTGATGCAATTTTACTCAGGTTGTTAGCTAGTATCTTAGACTCAAATGACTGACATGTCATGTCTTCTCGTGATGAGGGATTCTTCAGTTAATTCCTCCTCTGTTTCAGAAAAGCAAAAATGTGAGTGCTTTAACTCTGAGCTTACTTGCCATTCTGGGAAACAGGTCCTTTTCTAGACTTGCCTGAAGCCTCTTGCATCATCAGCCGTGCTTTCCTATGTGCCATCAGCAATGCTGTCTGCTTTCTGCTTCCAAACCGTGTGCTGTGCTCCCCTGCGCTGTCCGTGGTGCTGAATGCTTGCTGGGATTTTAACCACAGCAACAGAACACAGGTTTTACTTCTACAGCAAGCAAATTTCTGTCTGTGTATCTGTACAAACACAGAATGTGAAATGATATATGACAGAAATATAATGATCTTAACTAGCAAAACAGCAATAGTTTACCTAAAAATTTGAATCTTGTCATTATTATTGACCCACCTTTAATCAGTGTATTGAACCAGTGATCAGTCAGTGATGCCAAGTGCCTTTGATTTATGAGTCTCTCCTAACTAGTTGTGATCTAGCCAAATTTAAAAATGCAGCACAGTTATGTTACAGTTATTATGTTGTAATGTCATTTCTGGACAGAGTAAATGGGTCAGAGTTTGACTGGTTAGCATAGACCAGATAACATCTGGTTCCAGGAAGCATATTTAGTTTATCTCCACTGACAGTCATAAAAATGTAGCCATGTATTTCAGCTAAATCATTATTTTCAAGGTGTAGTACATGCTGTTTAATTTTTTTTGTGGAGGCCTCTTAAAAGCACAAAATTGACTTCACTATCTACTGCCCCTCACATATTGTGCATGTGCTTTGGTGCCATCAGCCAATCAGAGGTGTCATGACATCATGACATCATTTTCATGTGGCTCCAGGGTAATTAGTCACATTCCATTTATGGCTCAAGTGATTGGCTCAAAAAATGGATCTGAAATTGCGTGCCCACGAGCAAAGATGGCAAATTTCAAATCGACCAGCTGCCATTAAGACGAATGGCAATGCCAGCGGTTAGATTTCTGCAGGTATTATAGACCTCCTGACACGATGTGGTAAATCTGCACATAAAGCCATCAGACCTTATCCGGGTTATTTTAGTACCTCTGAGAAACAAGGTCTAAATGGATATAATCCTACAGATGATTTTGTAATTAACCATCAAACAGAATCCATTGAGTAAGAGATGTCTTGGGGGTCGCCACAGGAGAGGGGGTCTAAATTTAGGATCCCAGCAGGTGTGCGTGACGGAAGCATTGGAGTATGTCATTAAATGAGAGGAAACAGTGAAAAGGAGATAATGAAGAACAGGTGGACATCTAGGGGACGCACAGAGTTGTCATGGCTGAATGCCTCAAAACCTCTTTCTCTCTCTCTCATTCTGTGTCCTGTGTCATGATTGTGTTTTTGCATTGTGTACGGGTGTTAAGAAAGAACAACAGTTGGGCGTCAACACAGATTATGGATTTGTTTGATTAGAATGGAATTAAAGATCAGATTACAGAATAAACACAGTGAAGGAAATAGCGAATTTGCATATGAATGCCCATGAGTTCATTTGCTAGTGTCAGATCTGAGCTGCTGATTGGACAGGTGACTAATTTCACAAACTGGTCATGTTAGACAAAAGGAGTGTTCGGTATTATGTCGAAGGCTACAATGAGGTGAAAATGTGCAAAGTGCTTTTATGACTTTATCATATGGGTAAACTTTCACTGCCCTCATATTGCTCTCATTTTTTAATTAATGAAACCTATGTGACTATTAACCAAGATGAATTTGAAGCTGTTTATGCTTTGTTTCTCTCATTTCCCCTTTAAACTTGCACTATGCAGAATTTTACAAAAATTGATCTACAGAAATATTGGGGCGTGTCCCTCTGCTGGTGTTCCTTCTGAGAGGAGGGGCCAAGTTTGAGCTGAAAATCTTGCGTAGTGCACCTTTAAAAAACAAATATGATCTCAGTCCTGCACGTGCAAGAAACCAACACTGTTAATCTCAGCTCTCAACATGTCACAGCTGGTGGGACCTTATGTAGTGTTGGTTAGGTGGGTATTCATAAGGATTTCCAAATGCTTCTGTTGTATATGTGAAGATGAATGTGGCTTCTTTGAATGTTTTGCAAAAAGCAGAAAGTACATATCACAGAGATATGTATTAGATATATATTTTAGATAGTTATATGCATTATGTGTCTTTTTGCAACTATTATTGCTAGGCAAAGTAGAGGGCAGGACTCGAACGTGCATTACATGCATGAGCACCACAACTCAATGTGTTTACGTGTGAACCACAAAGCCATGGCTCTGATGCATTAATATACTGCAGAATCCAACTGTGGTGTGATCACAGACTTCAGACATGGTTCTTGTAGTCCATGTTCAATTTGTAGTCCTGATCTTTCTCTTTTAAACAGGATTAAGATTTTACACGTTTTGTGTTATAAAAATAATTTTATCATGTGTTCTGTATATTTCTTTCCCTCCACAAATGAAGACGGATGCCCACACACAACAAAAACCAGAGAAAGTGAAGAAATGAGGAACTTGTGGACCATCACTGTACTTGTCGATATATCGATCTGGTTGGCTGGCAGGTGGATCAATAAGAAAAGGGAGCGACAGGCTTTGAAGCTAATCTGAGAGCTAGATTCTCATGCCAGCATACTTAAGTGTTAAAAGCCTCACTAGAATAAAGTAACACGTGAAAAACACACTCAATAATATATGGACTTTATATATATAATGGGAAGATTTAAGAATTCAATACCTCCATGAATCTGACTGCAGCAATGTGTTTGGACTGGGTTAAAGATGCATTATACTGTATATTGCGTTCAGTATTGTGTTCAGCGGTGCTTGTGTCTGATTTACACCACAGCAGAGACTCTGATGTGGAGGATGTCTAGGTCAGTTGGATCACAGTTACAGAGAACCGGAGAGGACTCTGAGTCCAGTGATCCACAGCATGCACCCCTGCATGCATGAAGACGCATACATACACCCCTGCCAGGCCAAGAACATTGATGCATGTACGCACACACAGAGAGTTTTTGACAGCCCGGAAATCAAATATAAAATCATATTGAATGTATTATCATTATACTATTGTTCTCTAAGCCAGGTCCAGTGTATTATTTATTTATTCTTTAGTTATCTCTCTTATTTACCTTTATTAACACAGTTTGTTTAAATACATCCATTATATTTCTTCCCTCAAATCACTTCCTGTCCTTTGTTCTTCTTCCTGTCCTGTTGTTTTATCTTATTTAAAGGATAAATTTTCTGTACGAGTGCCAGCAGCTATCAAGTTTTCTAAACATTCCCACCAACTTCCATTGGTTGCTCACACAGATAACTCCGCCCACAACTCACGCCAGCGTTGCAGTGTCAGGCTGTTGTCAGGGAAATCAACCTTATAAATTGCTTACTGATATCTCAATAGGATGGAATATGAGAACGTTTTCATTTATTCATTTGGCAGATGCTTTTTACACATTTGTACATTTTATCACTATGTATGTTACCTGGGATTGAACCCATGACCTTGGCGTGGCAAGCACTATGGTCTGACAGCTGATCTGCATACAGGAACAGAAATAGCATTTCAACATTGAAAACATTACGCACACCACACGTTTATAATTCCTCACACATGATTGCATAAACAGATCCTACTTTTGTGTTTTTCAGGACAGCCCTCTGGTTTTACAGTCAGACCGCAATGTGACGGTGAACGCACGAAATAACCTTGGCCAGCTGACAGGACAGCTCACTGTGGGTGAGTGGCATTTTTAAACCAGCTATATTTTCATGGGCACGTCAGCCGAGTTCACACATTCTCATTTCACAGCAGACGGTTTCATTTATAGCTCATGTGTTTTTCATACCTGCTTCTATTTTCTCTGTATTATTTCTGCTTTCGCAGAATTACCCTGGTTGCAACACCTTCTGCTTTCTCCTATAAACCTGTAACGGAGAATTCACAAGAAAACAGTCACAGCACTTTTGTGTAGCCTTAAACAGCGTTTGATGTAGCCTTATTCGCTAACCATCTGAACCTATTCTCAGTTCAGATTAACCAGGCGCTAAATACACCATAAGTACTTAAATAAACGTACTGTCATTCTTTCCAATGTAAATACGCTGAAAAGGCTCATTTGATTATACATTGCGATTTATTCACGAAATTCGCTACTGTTTGCCCGGTGCAATTACTGCCTGGTGGAAAGCAAGCGTTAAACAGAATTTCATTTATAAGAGATGTTTTGTGTAAATTTTCTATTGATCTGGCAGCAGCCATTCATCAAATGACAGAGACGAGCGTTAAAACTGGGCGCGTGTCCAGATGTGCGGTTTAGTTGAGCACATGTTCGGCATTTTAAGGAGCAAAATTTCATTTCTCTTCAACGTAACCTTATTGTACTTCTAATTGGCATCCAAACACTCGTATGAAAGTAAATCAAATTTGAACGAGGAAAGAGACTCTTTGTGTCGACTATGTTAAAATTCATCATTATTCGTAAGTTGCCCGCAAACAGAAAATAAATTGTAGTTTCTTGCACTTAATTACCTTTATGGCGTTTTTAGCAAATGAGACCCTGGAGGGATTCTGGCCCTGGATTTTGAAGACTAGAACTGTATATTTAAAGAACCTCACAGCATACTCTTCTCTCCTCAAAGGTTTCCGACAGAAACACATTTACGCATATAAAACCATTGTACTTGTCCTCTAGATCTATGTTTTGTTTTTGTTTTGGATGGAAGCTCCATTTCACCATCATGATGCAGAAGGCAGCAGGCTGCAGTCTGGGGGGCAGCTGCTTGCCAGACTGAGAACCTCCATCAATTACATCAAACATCTCACCACTGCCACAGGGGTTTCTGGGGTTCCTGTATTTTCTGGTGTTTTCCAGTGAATCTTCTTCACCTGTGCAAGTTTTTTTCCTCACACTCCAGGGTATGCAAGCCAGAGTTTATGTTTGTGTGTGTATACTGAAGAAGCTACTGTATGTACTCGAGTTAGCCATTAGAACAGAGCGCAAGGAGCTACCCCTGTAGCCAGTAATTTAGATGCTCTCCTCCTCTTTCTGTTCACAGGCAGAACATCAGATCACAGCTCTGCTTTGCAGAGGAGAGCAGAAGAAGGCAATAATCACATACCTTTGTTCTTCATTTCAGGCAGCAAAGAAGTATGTTTGCAAGTATGCAGACAAAGTATGCTTGCTTAAAAGATCCATCTTACCACCATGAATTTCCATGCTGTTCCAAGTTTATTAATTCTAGCTGGTGTGGGTTTGGTGCTTGCAGACTAGCATAGTCATGTTTTTCACCAACAAAAATAAAGACAAACAGCCTAAGCTGGTTTGCATGTCTTGTTGCAGCCTAAGTTGGTTTAAATTGGTCTAGCCATTCTCTCAGCCTGGTCAAGTTGGTATTCTGCTGGTTTTGGACACCTTTTAGCTGATCAGCTAAACCAGCTGAACACCAGCTTGTCCAGGCTGAGAGAGACGAATGAAACCAGCAGAAGACCAGCTTGACAGTGAGACAGACCAGACCTGAAAACCAGTTTAGGATGGTTTAGGATGGATTTGTACATATCTCTGTCATTTATCAGATTCTGTTCACAGAATAGATAGCTCAGTTCTAATAGCAAAGACACAGCAAGCATTATCAGACTCTTATGGCCCATATTATGATAAATGCAAAGTTTTAAATTGAATTTCAAGCTATTTGTGTCCTTACTTAACTTATTAAGTACATGCCCATGGGCAGATGTTGTTTCAGTTTACTTACACACTGGCTGTGTGTTACTCATCCGTTGCCGCAAAAGTTCTATCTCCAATATGCCCTCTATATCCTCTCTGTGACATTACCCACAATTCTGCGGGGCCGTTGCCCTCAGGCAGCCACTGCTCTCTTGATGCTGCCTGAACAGTTAGGGAATTTTACAGTACAAAATAGATCACAAACAGATAGCAAAGTTCTACTGTATCGTACTTCATTTCCTGTTTGTTACCCCACGACTCCATTCTTCTCCTCTCGTTCTCTCGTCCCTGAACCTACTTACTCCAGGAACATTAATCTTCAAACAGAAATTGTATAGAGGTGCTGAGAGCAAGAGAGCTGGGCTTTTCTCTGATAGCTTGGCACAGGAGTGCAGAGGTCTCTGTTTTTATAATATGTCCCATAAGTTCAGTTGATTGATGTCCCGTTGTGTTGTGGAGAACAAGGACCGGGAAACGCTGCCATCACGACTTCATCCTGCATCTGTAAGGGAGTCGCTTAATGCCTGAGAGCACTAGTCTGTCATGGTCCTTGTGGCTTCAGACTGACCTTCTTTGGGGATAAAAGAACCTGCTAAATTGCTACTCATACCACCTCACATTTACATGACACTAAAAGCCATTCACACTGACAGTGCTTTGGTGTAGCTAAGTGAACTGAAGTTGTTAAACTTCAATGAGAGCTAGTGATTTGAGATGACATAAGTGGCAGGAGACGTTGGTGACGCAACAAAACAAGTTCATCTTTGTGGAAATAAGCACAGACATCCCAGTGAACATTCATAGAATGTTGGCTAACGTTCTCTAAACGTTATGTTCTTGCAGTAACATTAGTAGAATGTTATTTAAGTTAAATATATCATATATATTTTTTTATTTAGTATGTTTGAGGGTGACAGCTCAAGAAACTGTCAAAATGTCAAGAAAATATTTTTGCAAATTCTGCATTGACTACATTGAAGATGCTAGAATATAACCTGTTTAATTATTTAGACATTTTTACAACAATACAAAAAATGTTTGTGTTATTTCATAGTTGTGATGATTTTACTATTAAAATGTGGGGGAAAAATAACAAAGAATGAGTAAATGTTTCAAAACTTTTGAAGAATACTGTACATACCTGAGAATTTCAAAACAGCTGCTGGAAGTGGTTTGGGTTCATATGAGAGTCGCTACGTAAGTTCCACTGCACCAAAAACCCAGTGATTTGAGTGATTAGTTCCAAGTAATTAATCAGGCTAAGAATACATTGGCAAAGTATTCATGCATGTAGAGGAGCGTTTAGAAATTAAATGTGCTGTTTTACGTTGTGTAATTTAGCCAGAATAAATTGCTGGTTTTAAATGCGTATCATCACTCTCAACTGATTTTTTTCATGTTCACAAGGGAGTCATTTAATTTCTTACAGAGAGGCAGTTTGTCATGATCTTCCAAGTTTTAAACTTCTGTTTACCTGGTGATCCTCCAGTCGTGTGTTTTTCAGACAAATAGTGCTTGGAAATGATGTTCCTCACGACCTTCATGCAGGAACGTCCTGCCTTGCTGAACGATGGGGCGGCAGGATTTGGTTTAGAGGTGTTGATTGGCCGTTCGATGGAAGTGAGCTGGTAATAAAAAGCAGTCCCAAGCTTGTCCTGCTAGATCTTGTTTTCATTCCCACTCTCCATCCCTCCCTCCTTCTCCGCTAACCAGAGGTGTCCCGCTGTTCACCACAAAGTCCCTGCGCGGGTGACTGAAATGTGTGGACTCGAAAATAATCCACACACGGGCTGTTCTCACGCTCCGCTCCAGCTGTGAACTGAAGAGGCCTAACAACTGAGGGGACATAGGAGAGAACTCAGCATCTGCTTTCCCCACCAACATCTTATTGACTTTTCATTTTTATAAGTGTAGACTGCATAATGAATGCCTTCTCACTTTGGAGAGAGCGGGATATGATTTCATTAGCGACGGGTGACTGAGAGGACACGAGCGAGTGTAGACAGGCTCTGGGGGCTGGGCAAGGACAACAGGAAGAACCCGGTGACAGCAGGGACTCAGAGGTGACATACACACACTCAAGAGTAGAAATGCTGCCAACATCAGAAGTGACTTTGCTTTGTCGTTCCAACACGTTCTGAAGGTGTGGTTTGGTATTTAAAGGGACAGATCACCCAATAATACAATTTTGTCATTGTTTACTCATGTTGTTCCAAACCTGCAGGCTGTTATTTTTCAGTGTAACACAAAAGTATACGGTCTTAATTAGCTGTTATACAGACATAAAATGACAGTTTATAATGACCACATCTGTCAAGCTCCAGAAAGGACAAAAAAATGGTTTATAGGACTTGAGTGTTCTGATCCATACAATAATTTTGTGTGAAGAGCAGACCTAGTTATACATTTGTTATTCACAAATAATTTTTTATGATGCTTTTTGGGTCATTTAATGACTGTGTCTTTTGGCGCTTGATCGACCCTGAAACTACAGTTCATGCTGTACTGAATATGTTTCTGTAACTCACTTGGTAGAGTATTGTGTTTGCAGTGCAAAGGTTGTGGGTTTGAGTCCTGGAGCACATACATGCTGACAAAAAAAAGATGAACATACATGCTGTTCATCTTGAATGTCCTGTAAGGCATTTTTCAGCATATGGCAAATGCATAAATGTAAATGTAATTATATGGCAAGAGCAAAAAATTCTTGTAATGTAAAAATACTGTTTGTACAGAAATACTTTTGTGTTTCAAAGAAAAAATAGCAGGAGGTTCGGAGTGCCACAAGGGTGAGTAAATAAAGACATTTTTTGTGTTTTTGGGTGACTATTTCTTTAAATATCTGGGAAAGAAATCCGTGAGCTACCTCCTTGAGCGAGGCACTTAACCCTGGGCTGCTCAGGGGCAACCTGTAATAAGTGCACTACAAGTCGCTTTGGATAAAAGCATCTGCTAAATTGCTACTTACTTCACATTGACATGACACCAAAGGAGTGTTCACACTTGCCGAGACTTGCGGTGACAGAGCGACTGTAACTCATTCATTTGTAATGAGAGCTGGGGATTTGAGGCCGCCTGAGCGACAGCAGCCACTGGAGTTGCGACCAAGATGAGCAGAGTTCAACTGCATGCAAATAAATAACCATGTGATACAATAACTGCCCTTACAAAGAAGTACTGTGAAGGTCCCTAATGGAGACACTATGGTATTGTAATATATACTAAAATGTATATACCATGGGATTTACATGATCACCAAGATTCTCTCAAGAATACAGCAGAACAGGCAGTACTATGGTACATGTCCAAAAATGTTCATCTAAATGGTATATGTAAAACACCATTGTATTACCACCATACCATGTATAAAAGAACTTGGCGGTTCTGTTTTTTTCTAAGTGTGCATTTGCATTTAGCAGATTTTTTTTATCTAAAGCAACTTACAGTGCATTCAAAGTATGCATGAAATCAGTATGTGTGTTCCCTGAGAATCGAACCCCCAACCTTATGTGCTGCTAACGCAGTGCTCTACCAGGAACACTAGAAGCTTGTTGACCCCCAACAATATAATCGATGTGAGTGTAAACGCCCCTTAAATTATGTGATGTGTAACTTTTAGGCTGGAGATAAAATGTAGTCCACATAATTTTCATTAGTATGCAAAAAGTGATGCATGCATTTGAATTTCTAAGTCAGTAGTACCTTCAAGGAGAGCTCAACATAAAATCAAAAGTTTTTATTCCATCGCATCCACCGCAGAGCATAAGGGAATGAATTTAAATGTAGATGTACCTAGAAATTTTAAATCCGCTGCATCGCAGAGCTCAGATCTCATGTGGGAATCCTCAATTAAGAGTTCCAATGGCACCCAAAACCCAGCGATTTGAGTGATTAGTTTCAAGTAATTAATCAGGGGTAAGAATACATCGGCAAAGTAAAAATGCACGTAGAGCAATGCTTATGTAGCGCAATGTGCTGTTTTATGTTGTGTAATTTAGCCAGAATAAATTGCTAGTTTTAAATGAATATCATCATTCGTAATGCCACATTGCCTCTTAGAGGTAAAAGCTTAAACCCTGTCTTCTAGAATATGGAGAGAGAGAGACCTACCTAAAGGACATATGGAGATTAATGCATATAAATACAAACATCAGTCTTCTCTGCTCTGTTTCCCGATTATGACAACAACTCTGATTATTTGTCTCTTTAGACTGTCCGCAAGCCACACCCACATACATGCACACCCGCCTACAGATTAATGCAGGCCACCAAAATTTACCCGTTTCGCCTTTTATTGATGACGGTCATCAGGTTCAGATAAATAATTTATTTTTCCTTTCAATTTTTTCCATCTTTTATTCTCTGTTTTTGTGCCTCTGTTCTCAGGCCCGCTACTTTTATTCATACAGGTACCTTCAGGAATAAAGGAGCTTTTTTTTTACAGAGACCCCTATAAAGGACCGTTCCTGACATTTCTTTGGCTTGCGTCAGCTCTGGTTGTTTACTTATATGGTCACAGTAATTCATAAAGTCAGAACCTAGGTGTGTTTTATCGACAGCGTACTTCACAGAGGGCAACCTCTTCCGAATCCTTAGTCTCTTTTTCTATAGCTTGAATAATAATAAAGCACAATATGTACAGTGAATTATTTTTGTGCTATATGAGTTATGTAAGGAATGCTTTTCTTGCATGCTTTTTAAATGTATTTTTAGTCCTTGACTGATCACGTCAGTATTACCTTAAGGGAATTTTTTAAATGCGACTGATTTCATAGGGTCTCATATTTATTTGCGCCGTAAGTATCTCTTCATCTCAACACACCATCTGGGTTTCCACAGCGAGGTCATTTATTCATTCCACTTCACTCTGAGAGAAGGTTTTAATTTCCTCCAACCTCAAAACAACAATTAATCATCAATCCTCAGTTTTGATGAGGGGTAAATCTGTATCAATTAATATTCAAGAGCAGGTCGTTAATATCCGTCGTATATCATTTCTCATTTAAATCACCTGGATGAGTGGAAGGGAGAGGAGATCCGTGAGGTGGTGACGTCTGGCTGGCTTTGCAGGAAAGTGAGGATGTCCTTGTCCAAATAACGAGTGTTTGTCCCTAACATTTATGTTCACATACATGTGAACAAATGATCGCCACTTGAATTCCTGAATCCTGGAAACATATATCCAGTTTACAGGGAACGTTCTCAGAACATCTAAGTTGTTAGTGGAACATTTTAAAAATGTTACAGAATTTTGAGTAACATTCTTATAATGAAGCAATAACGTTACTACAATGTCTAAAAAACTGGTCATTTTGAGCATTTCTAGAATTTCAAAATAATATATTTAAAGTTTTTGTTACCTAATGGACACATTGGGGAAATGTTCTTACTACCTAAAATTGTTAGCCGGGTTGTTAAATGTGGTGCAAATAAACATGAGGTAAACATTAGCATAGTACATTAGCATATTAATAGGCTTCATGGCCTAAACTAGTCATAGACTGGGTCGTAGACCAGGATCTGTCCTATATTGAAATTTAAAACAAAATATTAGGAATTTGGAATTTTGTGGGAAACAGAAAAAAAGGAAGTAAGGAAAAGGAAGTAAGGAAAAGGACGGGTGGGAAAGGAAGAAAGGAAGGAAGAAAGAAAGGGAGGGAGGGAAGGTAAAAAATAAGTTCATTTTTTTCACAACTCTTTGGTGTGTGCTCCTATCATATCCTCTCTGAAGATGATCATACGCTTTGTAGTGGATGTGTCTATGAGCAAATCTCTGGCCACCGCTGCGCTGTGTGATACGGTCAAGAGAGGATTAATCAAATATGAGTGTGAGTGTAAATTAACACTTTATTAGCATTCTCTCCTCTTGGCCTCATCAGCATAATCAAAATTAGCCTTGCCTTATCATCAAGCACGTCTTTAATCTCTAGCCAACATAATTAATGTAGAATCAACTTTTTTGTGTGTTTCCTTTTTCAGTTCTTTTTTATAGATATCAAATGATCAAATTTTCATAATTATAAGAGAAAAGAAGAATAAGCAATGAAATAGCGAATAGCATCTTCCTTTTTATATTCAGCATCATCCTACGCTGAACCGCTGCTTATCACACATCACGTTTTATTTTAGTAACTTTAAGATGTTAAGATGTACCACACATTTGTTTCTTTAGCTCTGTGGAAAAAAGAAGTTTAAGATGAAACCTCCAGCGCAGCAAGACATTTGACTTCCTGCAGGGCAGAGAAACTCAGCCGTGATAATCTGAAGCTGACTCCTACCCAAACCCAGACATAAAAACCACAAAAACTTGCATCAGTGTAAAGAAACTCAACACTCTCTACACTCATTTTAGAGATATATGAAAACAAAAAGCTACAGAACTGAAAAACATTCATGTACAGAGGAATTATTTTAAATTAATCTGTTAAAAATGTTCAGCAAAAATGTTCGGTATTGTATTACCACATAGAGCCCTGTTGTAGTGTTTTAAACATACTGGATCCACGTTTCTCCCAGGTAGCTGCAGGTTTGAATCTGATCTGAATAATTTTGTTTACAATATGCTCATGTATTTTGCACATGCACTTTTATTTAAAGCAGTATATGTGGCACTGGATTGTTTGTCTCCTGGGACTCGAACCCATAATTATGATGTTAGCACCATGATCTACCAATTGAGCTAAAGCATCCCCTCCAATTTCTTCTCTCTCTAATTTCTTATACAATAAAGCCATAAAGACCAGTAATTATAATAAAAAAGGTTTGTTGTAAAAAAAAAACATTTTGGAAATTAAAACAAAATTAAATACCAAAATTTGATGTGTCAGTTTTTTCAGCTACTTTATAGCACCACTGACAATGTAAGTCATAAGGGACTTGAGGAAAAAGAATGTCTTGTTGGAAAAAATACAGAAAACAATGAGTGAATAAATGGATGAGAAGTGTTAGAGGGACGAGAGGGTAACAGAAGTAAGAGAATGAGAAAAAACAGAAGTTTACTTTGTACACACACACACACACATTCTATGCAAACAAACAAAGCCTTTGAAAGTTTGCTCTCCAAGGTCACATAAGACATGGACGATATGATACAGCTGTGGCGAATAATATAGTCTGTGAAGCCATTGTGTTATGTGTGTGTGTGGGAGGGGTGGATTAAAGGCTCCAATGACAATACGCAGTTTCTCGGCAACTCTTGGAAAATAAAATCGAGATCAGTTTATTCCGCGTCTCCTGCTTCAGAATGAGCACATGAGACAAAACAGACCATTCACTGCTTCCCAGTCATGTTTGCAGAAGCCTGAATAATAATGATTATAATATATATATAAATATGTCTTTCCAGTAGATGTTTATTAATTAAACAGATTGTACAGAAAATACTGTCATTACCAGGCTGAAATAAAAACAACATCTTAAACAAGTCTGGTTAGCTGGTCTCCCAGCCTAGTTAGGTCATTTGTGCACTTTTGTGTAATTTTGTCCAACTGGGAAACCAACTAGTCGACAAGTTAAAAAGTACCTTTGGCTGGTTGACATTGTAGCATGTTGTATGTCTTTAAACATACTGGAAAGTTGAGTGGCTACTCTAATATTGACTTTGTTCAAAACAGCTGCTTTAACGGTGCTGTCCACATAAGTTAGCATCTGAGCTAGCATACTATTTGAAGTGGAAACTTTTAGGCAGAAACTCTCATAACAGCCATGTCCGTCCTGTCTTTTTCCACTCTGTAGCCTCTATAAGAAGACTATTATTGATTGTATGTTGCTTACGTAGACCACAAAGGGTTAAATATGTGTTAAATATAATCTGTCTCTCTCTCTCTCTGTGTAGGCTCAGAGATGGTGGAGGCCCAGTGTCAGAGGTTCGAGGTGAGAAGCAGTGATGGAGAGCGAGTTCTCTTCTCTGCTGATGAAGAGGAGATCAGTATTGGCACAGATAAACTGAGGGTCACAGGTAGCAACGGAGCACACAAACAAATATATAATTATATACATGATTCAAGTACATACAGTACTGGCAGAAGTATAGACTACTACACAGCGATGAGTATGTGGACACCTCTTCTGATTAATGGGTTTGCTAGGCCTTTTAATTTCAGTGAAGACAAATCTTAATACTATGCCATACAATGACATTACAGAGAATTGTGGGCTTGGGCAGAACAATTTTCTGTTTCAGCATGACAATGCCTCTGCACAAAGTGAGGTCCATAAAGAAGTGATTTACTGAGTCTGAGGTTAAAGAACTTAACTTACCTGTGCAAAACCCAGACCTGAACCCCAATGAACATCAGTCCTTGATCTGGGAGCAAATGCAGGGATCATATACTGGAAAACCTTATTGCACAGTTGCCAGTTTTTTGTTAAGCCAGATTTTAAGGATTCTAGTATTTTTTTACAAGGCACTCTGTACTATGTACTGTCCAGCTAACAGGAAACTGTTTCGAAACATTGGCTAATGTTCTCTGGCTAACAGTTCTTATAAAGTTATCAAAAATGATCTTGCCGTAGCATTAGTAGAATGTTTGTTAACGTTATATATCATATTTTAAAAATGTTATTTTAATGTGGTTAGTGGAACATTTTAAAAACATTACAGGATTTAAAAAGTTTACAACAAAGTTTACCTAATCTAAAAGTGTTAGCTGGGTAGTACACGTGCCCTTACATTAAAATGCAAATAGATGATTTCAAATATATTTTACTTGTGTGGGTCTCACTCTCTTTTTCTGTTCTCTGTGTACAACAGAGCATGCTGGGAGGTCAAGTGGAATAGCTAGAGGTCAGGGACAGAAAGGCCACATGCTCTGTAATTGGGTAGATCTGTCCATTACCTTTTTTCACAGAGAGACATCGGTTGAGACAGAAAAAGAGAGAGAAATGCATAAATGAAATACTGTGGGTCTTCAGAGGTGAGTCTAAAAGGCTAAAAATGTGTCAGGAAGAGAAACTGCCCTCTGGAGAGCAAGAATGGAGAGAGAGAGAGAGAGAGAGAGAGAAAGAGAGAAACTGTTTGATGGAGAGAATCGAAAGAAAGTGAATGTCTTAAAGGAACAGCGGGCCCAAATAGTAAGTGAACGTTGTGTTATTTTCTCACCAGTTTTAGACAAATTTGCTGTTGTTTTCTCATAGCACAAAAGTCAAAATTTTTAAAGAATCATTAAGAGAGTTCATAGTGATTGTTAAAGTTGATGTGAAACTTCAGTGTAATTCAGACTGAAATGGGAAATGGTGTGGCTTGTTTTTTTCCACTGGGAATTGATTGGCTATAGAAAAGTAGGCATTTCAAAGCTCGCAGCAGACCGACCATTGAGGGGGAGTGGTTAATGGTTCTTGCTTCACCCAAGCCATCAGACTGATGTCAACAAAGAAGGATTGCTGGATTGAGAGCACATTAATTTAAAAAAGTTGATGATGTACACTAATGCATCTTTTATAATAAACACTGCAATATTACATTAAAAAATACGAATAGTATATTGCTATTTCATGGTGACTTTAAGTCCTAAAATGGACGAAAGGACACTCTAGAAAGCAGTACATATAAAAAAAATTAATTCTGTGACTAAATTTATTCCACAAACTATATTCCAAGTCTTCTGAAGTCACACGATAGCTTTATGTGAGGAACAGACCAAATTTTAAATCGTTATTCACATTTTTTAATCTGGACACAGGCTGGAGGCAAACTCAACGCAAGCTTTGTTGGAGAGATGATAAGTGAATTTGGATGTGTTCCTCACACAAAGATATTCTTTGACTTTAGATATTTAGGCCTATAAAAGCCATATGGACTGCTTTAATGGTGATTTTTTTTTATCTTTTCTGTAGCTCAAGCAAGAGCTGCCTAATGATTCTTCAAAAATTGATCCTTTTGTTTTCCACAGAAAAATAACAGCATATGGGGTTGGAATGACACAAGAGTGTCTAAACGACGACAGAATGTTAATTTTGGTAAAGCTGTTCTTTTAAATGTAGAGTGAACCTAATGACATCAGCTGCTTGATTCTCTCCCAAACATGATTGTGAGGGAGGGAAATTAAAGAAACAAAACAGGCAAACACAAATTGAAAAGGAAGAAAGACTTACTTTAAAAGGCTTAAGCACATTTTCAGGAAAAAATTCTGCTGTGAAATGGGGTATGCTTCAAATATTGAAGAAAATATTCTACAGTTCCACGTTACTTAAAATTCATCACTTTAAACTTCATCTCTTAGTCTCTTAGAGGTGCAATGTCTAACCTGAGCTACTTTATTATTATTGGTGTAAAAGGTACAATAGAGCATGAATACCACAGTGGTAAAGGATAAAGGGATTTGGTAAAAAAAAAAGTAAGATTTGTATGTAATTTCCGGATTGTGTGTGTGTGGTCCTGAGGGAAAGTGAAGTGAATTTGGATTGTCCTGATCCCCGTTTACACCTGATATTAACCTGTTATTTATAATATTAATTGTTAATTCTGTTTTAGGAGATATGATCTCAGTCTGAGACAGGTTGCTGTTTACACCTGGTATTTACATGCATTTTTTTTAAATACATCTTTGGTATGCACTTGGTGATTAAAATTTAAAGATTTAAAGGCCACATTTATTCCGTGTTTATCAGAGATATTCTGTGAAGTCTTGCACACATACAGTAAGACCATTTCCAGACTATTCCACCTGGCAGTTGAAGTTTATATAAGTTATCTTTAAAACCTTTGTTTTTGTAAACACAGTAAAATATTTATAAAATGATCTTCATTATCATCCATTTAACTTGACATATGGAGTTGAAATGGAGTTTTTAGAACATCAACTTGGTTTCCTTCATCTATTATTAAATTTAATAAAAGTTTAAACAAGTGCGTTGAACTTATAAACTATACGTAAATTACACACCTCTCAAGTTTTAAATGTTGGTGGAATTTTTTTATAGTGTAGGTGCTCCTTTCTTGCTATCTGCATGCATCACAATCTATTTACACTACAAATAGGATTCTAAACTGGTTTAAGTAATCAGAACACAGAAACACTTTCCACCCTGTTTACACTTGTATTTACTGTTGTCCACTTGTGATTGGATCACCTGAGACAGATGTTAATACCAGGTGCAAAAGCTGCCATATGGCATCTTCTGAACCACACACTCTTTTCTTTTGAAGTTCTGAGTAATGAAGATGTAGATTCATTTTGTGAAGCTGCTCCTCAGGCAGTTTTGTTGTGCTTTCTCAGAAAAGTACATAAGGAAGATCATTAGCTCTCAGATCTTGGCCTCTTTTATCACGGTCAGCTGGCTTCAATCTGATTGAGTTTACTGATTTGTGCAATTACATTAGATTAACAGTTTACGGTTTTGAATACATTGTTGACAGATTATAAGTAAAAATAAATTAAGCAGAAAAGCAAAGCAAAGTAAGACCACAGAATAATGAATTATCTTGTTCCACGTGTCCAAGATGATTCAATATTTCACATATGTTACAGTAGCCTTTTGACTCTGTGGTGGCATCTGGTGTTTGCCACAATTATTTTTGTCTGTGTGAGTATAAACACTCTCTCTATCGTTCTTTCTCTTTTTCTCTCTCTCTCTATATCTTTCTTTATCTTTCATTATCTCTAGGCAACGAGGGAGTTGTGTTTAGTCATTCTGTGGAAACACCGCACGTTCGAGCTGAACCATTCCAAGATCTGAAGTAAGGCCTGGTTTTCTTAATATATCGCATTATCATTCAACATATGATTCACACAGAGAACCAAAGAGAGAGAAAAAAGAGAAAGATAGGAAAAAGACAGAGAGATAGATAACTTACTGCATTAAGTCATGAACCTTAATGAATGTCCGTCTCCTGATTGTGCATAGAAGTTTTATATCCTCAATATTTAATGACAAAGTGTCCCATTGATGCCCTTTTATGAGAAAGAGGGTATGACCTCTTTGACACACCCAATCCATCACCAATGGATCAGCCAATCAGACAGATCTAATCTGTTCCATCTGCATTAGTCGATATCTGAATGATTGTTCGATAGGTCAGTAACACCTTTCAATTCTTTTCGCTCTCCTGAACTTTCAAACATTATCACTACGGGAAATGTAGTTCCATGATGGATGAAATCGGTTTAAGTGTAAATAGGCAGGTTACTGAGGGGAACCAAGAGCTTTAACCACGCAGTTTGGTTTGATAGAGCACCGCTGGGTGCTTTTCAATCATTTACAAACTCACATAATGCAAATGCACCAGGAAAAATTGGGAAAACAATGGACTAATGGAGGGATAGTGGAATGTTTTTAGCTTTCAACAACAGTCTTAACCCTTGTCAGTTCCGTTTCTTATGTTAATGGCAAACATTATCAGGGTTCAAATGTATGAGTCCAAGGTCTTACACTTTCTGATTTTTAAGCCATGAAACCCACAGCTACCAGGGAAAGTTTTCAAAACAGTGGCTCTAAAGCGTTCTTCAAAATTTCTCTCAGTTATCAAAAACATTCTTTCAGTAACATTAGTAGAACATTTTTTAACATTGTATATCATATAATAAAAACTTTAATCTTAAGTATTTAGTGGAATGTTTTAAAAACGTTATAGAATAAATGTCTGAATAATATTCTTACAACCAAGCAATAATGTTAATACAACTTCTAAAAACTGGATGTTTGAACATTACTAAAATTTTCAAAATAGAACATGGGAACATTAATGGAAACATTATGGAAACATTATGGAAACATCCTTACAACCTAAAATTGTTAGCTGTTTATAGTGGTCTCAAATTAAGTAATTAAAAATGTATAAATGTAATTGAATGAGATTAAAAAAATTCCCAAACCAAGTGGCATTTTACAAAAAGATATCACAGGCACACTTTTAAGCGAAGCATTTCACAGAAAAAGTTTTGAGGTTTAAATCTACATTTTTCTCATTCTCACTTCTGTTATCAGTGTTTTTTTTTTGGGGGGGGATATAGTACATCACTGTAATTTCAGCGCAGCCTGCCATCTGTTTCAGCAGAAGACAGGAGACTTTTTGATTTTCAAGTAATACCAGGGAATTTCATTCAGTGAAAATCTGTCGAGAGAATGTGGCCGCTCATCAAGACTCCCTCAATTTCTCTTCCCCTCCTCTTCTCTTGTTCAACCTCACTATGAATTTCACATTGTTCTCCAGAAGTAGAAACCTGCATCCCTGACTGACCTGTGTGTGTTAATGTTCCATCGCCATTTTGTGGCAATTAATTCCTTATTACACGCTTTACGTGTTTCAGTCCGCTCTTGCCCTCATTAATTTATAAATCGAAAGCAAGAAGCGTATAAATCAAGTTCACTTTCTCCTCATTATTGTTTTATTGAAGGATGTTCAGTATCACTGTGCATAACAGCCAATTGAAACACTCCTCCGTATTGAGTTATGAGCCAGCTGTGTTGTCCTTGGCATGTGAAACTTTTGTAAATGAACGTTTGTCTGCTTTTGTCTCGTCCTCATCTCTCTCCCTTTCTGTCTTAGCCCCTTTAAGAGCTCAGAATTATGCAGTTAAAATAAATGGAACATGTAATGTCTTAATAGAGTCTTTAAAAGGCTAATGTCTTATGATGTAGTCTCACAGACAGAACTCAGTTATGTTCTGAGAAAAAAAATCTACAAGTTTCTCAATAAGAGTCGATCAGTCCCTCTAGAAAGACCACTAGTCATACACTATTTATATTTTTAAGCACAAATCTCATCTGCCTTGAAGGACTTGATTAATGAGAACTTATATGACCTCAGACACTTACAAGATCACTTTTATTTATATCTTTTCACATTTTAGAGAGGGAACCCATTAAAACTATGGAATAACACAGTTGCAACTGTGGGCATTATGACTAAAAGCATCAATTTGCTGATTCAAACACTTGGCATCTATCATCCGGCTCCTTGAGTTCTCAAAAGCTCTCCTTGAGCTTTTTAAACAGTATTGAAGGAATTTTCATCTATGCTGGACTCTTCTTGACTACTTTTTATTCATTATTTGGGCCAAGTAAATACATTTTTTTATATAATTAAATAAATTAATATGTTGACAATTATATATTTTTTGTTGATTCTATTTTATTTTGAAACACACACCTTCATATTAAAAGATTTTTAAGATCTCAAGAGACATTTCTCATCATGTGATCCTAAACGTTTGATAGGTAATGCATATAAATAGATTTATAAAAATGTGTCATTTAAACTTCAAAGACCCATTATAAACTCCAAACTGAGATATAAAAGTTATCAAAAAAGTTCTTGCCTTAATGTTAGTAGAATATTTTTTATGTTATATATCATTTATCAAACGTGTTCGTTTTAAGTAGTTAGCGGAACATTTTAAAAAAGGAAATCATGTTTGAATAACATAACCAAGCAAAATTGTTAATGCAATGTCTAAAAATTGGATGTTTGATTTTTCGTAGAAAGTTCAAAACAACATTTTTAACGTTTTTATTACCGATAGAAATGTTAGGGAAATGTTCTTACAACCTAAAATTGTCAGCTTGGGTCAACCATCCACAACATCTTTTGTTTTTGTAAGCGATGTTTCAGATCTAACAAAGCTGTTGTTTCCAAACAGATCTTACATAATCCTCTACACCAGTTTTATTTTGCCTGTGATAATGAGATGCTATTTTACAAATCACATTTAAATAAACTGAATTAGTGAAATTAAAAATGATTCTCTTTTTGTTTTACTTCTTAGACCTTTTAAATAGTTATTCACTCTGTGTTCATACTCTTTGTGGGCTGCTGTGATCTCTATAATTAAATAATGTGATCAAATGTGATGTAATGTGATTCATCACTAAACTGCAAATTGTAATTAGTGTTGGTTGATTTTATGATAGGATAAATTAAGATAAATATTTATGTATTTTTTAAATGGATTATGGAGTAGCACCCAAATCAGAGCTGCAGAGATGAAAAAAAGGTTTTGATTATGAGGTATTAAAAATTATAACACTATACCCCAATTCCATTCAGTGTAGCCTATCCAGCTTTTATGCTTCTTGGCAAGATCCTGTTCATTTGCCTTCATTTGTTTAGTTCATTGCTTTCCTCTTTAGCTCAGTGCTGAGGTTTGATCTTGCCACAGGCTGTCATTAATTAAACAGCAAATTTCTGACAAAGAAACACTGCCACCATTTGAGATGGCTTGAATCGTGTCTTCCTGTTTGTGTCTTCCTCCCAACAAAGGTCTTGCACGTTTCTGCCCCTGCCCACTCAGACAGGAAGAGCCATTTGACTGACAGGCAAAGCACCCAATCACAGTTTGTTTGGTTTTTATGTGTCATATTGGGGTGGGGTTAGCAGAGAACATTCTTCCCTTTGCGTGTTCACTGTCAGCTCAGTCAGTGTTGTAGGCTAAGGACCTTAAGCTTATAATAGCCTCACTGCTGATATTCATCCCCTACTGCGCCACACTAGGGTTCTCTTCTTAATAGCTCACCAGCTCATAGGTTGGGGTGAGAATACCAATCGTACCATTAGCAATCCCAGCTAATGTGGGGTGTAATAAGATGAGAATTGATCTAGCCGCCTCAGATCTGATGAGAGAAACTCATCAGAGTCCACAATCATCTAAATCCACAACATATACTTCATGAATTAAACTGATATTGATATTTCTTAATATCACCAATATCTCTACAGTCTTATCACAGAAAATACCTTTTAATTTCACTACAAGTTGAGTTCACTTTTGAATTGATTTTGTAGGCGGTTTACCTTGTTTGTTTGTGTATTTCACAGCCTGGTTTCAGAGTGAAAATTATACTCAATACAGTTGAAGGGTGCTTGAACAATGACTAGCCATCAAACAACAGTGAAAGAGTTTTTAACTGTGTCTTTCCAAAACAGAGTATGACAATCAGTCAGCAAAACAGCATGTCCCAAACCCAGGTGGGAGTGTCCTGTTGGTATTTCGCTCTTTTCAAAAGGACCTTGTTTTCTGGGTGTGCAGTTGCAGTCGTTTGCATCAATACTGGTGGGCTGTAACCACTGCTCATCTTGACTGAGGGCAGAATACCAAACATCTCTTTGCATTTAATCTTTTCATTCAATAAAATATCTTTTTTTGCTGTGTGCTGACAATAGAAAGATTTTCAGTAGCAGGAGTATGTGGCATTTTATAAATGATTTCTTATTCATTGTTGCAAAGTACTTGAAAAACACACTTGAATAACAGATAATGCTTTTACAATTACAACTCTTCTGAAGGTAATTTTATTACAATAAATTCAAAGACAAATTTTAAAAGATCATGCTTTCTGATTGTAGTTACATTGATTCGCCTGGTTTTCTGTGGCAGAGTTGGGAGAGCATTGTATTAGCTGGGCAACGGTTGTAGGTTTGATCCCCAGGAAACATACACCCTAGCAGGGAACATTCTCAGAATGAACATTCTTGCAGGAGTGATAGTATAATGTTATATATCATGTATATCAAAAAATGTGTTCTTTATTAGTGGAATGTTTAAAAAATGTTACAAAATTGAAAAAGGTTTAAATAACGTTCTTATAACCAAAAAGTAACGTTAATACAACATCCAAAAGACACATACTTTCAACCTAAAAATTCTTAGCTGGGATACCAATAAAAAATGCATACCTTAAATGTACTGTATATCAGTTTGGATAAAAGTGTGTGCCACACGTGTAAATGTAATGTAAATATCATATGTGAACTTACAAATGTTTAAACTAAATGTGTTGCAACGCTCCCTGCTTTCCCTAGTTTAAGGGGGCTTAAGGCTGTAATGGCAAATACTGAAGGAACATATTTACGTAATAACTGGTTGTATTTGGACAAGATTTTTTTAGCTTGTTTTGTGTACTTTCAAGGGTCTAAATTTCAAAATGCAAAATGTAAAAACTTTCAGGGGAAAACTTAGTTGTAAGTGTTATTAGACTGCTCTGTTTGTTTTGTACCATTTAATCTATGCAGTAATTTCATTATTATAAGAGCCATGAAAATTTGCAGGATCATGCCAGGAGATTAGCGCTCGCAAGACCTGCTGAGACTTCAATTGCCTTTGAATCCACAAGGCAGCTTGCAGGATAAAACAGAAGGATTTGGCAGGGCCCCATGCCATTTCAGTAAAGCAGCTACTTACAGACTTTGGTTAACATCTGCTTACTAACACCTGGTAATGTTGTGATGCTATACTCCGGCAAGGACTTATTTTCAAAGACAACCCCTGTTTCAGTGTGGAGTTAGCTACTCCCCTCTGTGTAAGGCAGCATTGTAACCAGTGGTACAGTCATATGCCAGCATATGTTAGTGACATTTGCGTAAAAATAAACTGTATGTACCATTAAATGTGCATTCAAGCTTTACAGTTAATCAGTAGGTTCCCTTGAAATCGAACCCACGATCTTTTGCTTTCCCAGCACATTTCTATTATTGAACTACAGAACCAATTAATACTTAAATGGTTACAAAGCTGTAGCTGTATAAGTAACTGAGATGTAGTTTTTAATCTGGAGTAATATAAGTACTAGTATGAAATATTATAGTTTTAACTTAAAATAACTTTAACACACAATATTAGAAAACAGTATCATGCTTGGAAGAGTGCATTATTGTCAAATATTAGCACGGCTGTCATTCAGTACAGATATATAATCATAATGGCTTGATTGTAAATGTAATATAGCCTTTTGCCGCACAGCAGGATGTGATTAAGTAAGGAAAACCTAAAGAGTGTCCTAAAGAGAACCTTGTGTGTGGAACTACTTAAATACGCCACAGTTTCACGATCCACCATTGATAATGTCAGTTACTGTGGTGGAGTGATACAAAACAGTACAAGCATCCCAGTGTTGTACTGGTCTTATATAAACACTACTGGAATGTACATAATCCATTCAGATTCAAAGACCAGAGCTAACTGTTGTGAAACATTTATACATCCTTCACATGCTATAATGCGTAACAGATCATTATAGTTCATACATTAGTTTAGTTTAATAATTTTACTTTTGTAAAGTTCTACATATCTTGCTATTAAGGACATACAATCAGATCTAATCCATTAAGTTAATGTATATTTGCTTTAACAAGGCAACTTGAACATATGTTCCATAGTGTTTTTAGCACAGAAGCACACAATCTGATAAATTGAATTTACTATAGGTCGCTTTGGAAGGAAACGTCTGCCAAATGCGTAAAAAATGTAAATGTAATGTAAATGCAGGAAAGATCAAGACACAAATCCCTGCAGGGAGTTGTAAAATTTCTCCATTAACATCTGCTACTGTGTTCACTAACAAGTATCCGCAGAGAAGGACCAACCAGATGGTGCAGGACAGAAGCTTCAGTGACTGCTGAACCCCACTAAAGTGCTAAGAGAGATGGGTGCTTTTCTGCAGACAGTGGGACTGAAGTACAGTTGTGTGAGACTTAATCCAGATAAGACAGTCTGCTCTTTTCCTCTTCAGAACATAATTATGGATAGAGAGAGATAAAGAAAGACTGAAGGAGAGAGAGAGAAAGTTGAGGACGGATTGAAGGGGCTTTGGTAGATGTATTGCACACCTGAATCTTCACAGCTGATCGAAATGGTTTTGTGCCTTTGACCAGTTTGGTATATTGGGGCAAATTACCTCTGTGTGTGCTTAGGCCAGGTTTCACCTGCTTTTGTTCCCATGGAAATAAATTGTGTAGGAGCAATCATAGATCATGAGACCTTTTTTTAAATATCAGATAATAGCCAATCACTAATTCAAGTTTCTTAATAGGATTTAAAGTGAATAGCGGCTGGGTGTGGCAATAGGGATGACTGAGCAGGTGACTGTTAGCTAACCAACAGCACTCATTGGTTAGGTGCTTTTCTGGAGAGGAGCAGAAACCAGCAAAAGTGAGATTTCCTGTTTACAGACTATCACAGAACTTATGATTGTTGAAGTTAAAGCATATGTCTTCAACCATTCCAAAACAAAATAATGTAGGAAAAAAGTGACAATTTAAAATTTTGAATTTGAAAAATTAAATTTTTGGATTTATTGATTTTTGGATCCGTTTTGAAAACTTTGGGGTAGATTTTCTGGGAAATCCATTCAGACATTTTGGCTTTCATCTAATTAAAATTCTACTTCCCTAATTTCAAATTGCAATCTCAATTCAGGATCCTGTTTGCTAGTTCAGTTCACATTTAGCCAAATTTAGGAAGTGAATTGGATTTTAAATGCTAATTAGATTCTGAACAGCACTTTACAACCTGGACTCTATTATTATAAATCAACCAAAGAAGACAATTCTAAATGTCTCAAACCAAAAGCAAAAGAGTCAAGTAAAATCTTTTTTCCAAATGCCATACAACTTTTTTGACAATCTGAAGATCATATCTCAGCCTGCGGACAGCAGTCGGGGACATTAACCATAGATTCCTATCACTCTCCATCTCTTCAGCTAAAGGCCACACTTAGACTCATCTGTCAAGCGGCTGACAAGAATCGCCTCGCACTTGGCTTTTCTACTTCTCTACTTCTTCAGTTCTTTTTCGAAATGACGACTTTTTCTTCTCTCATAATGGTTGGGGTTAAAGTTTGGTAGAGCAAGATGGTTCTAAATCATGACAAAAGTGCAACTGCGACCCTGAGCCCGCCAGTGACTGATTGGCCAAGATCGTGCCTGGAAATTAAATTTGATTGGCTCGAGAGTTCGGGATGCTTGAGAAGATAAGAATGAGGTGCTTCAATTACCGGACTGAGTGCTACAAGGTTGGACTTCGACAAGACAACTCAGATCCAACTGTATGTGAGTTTCAGTTGCATATGTATTGCGTGATTATATGCAATACTTGAGATTCTGTCTTGGTGTAATTATGGCAACACATTCCTCTCGAATCCACATTAAATTACCTTCCACTCACATGGACTTTGAAAACGTCCACCTCCTGGATGTGACCTTCAACTACTTTGATTACCTTATCATACAGGGATTATTCAGATATCTATAGTGCTGTACCTCTGTGTCCATTTTTAAATGGTAATGTCAGTATGGATGAGTGACTTGTTATTTATTCATTCTTTCTATAAGAGCGTAAGCTTAATTTTTAGATCCTTTGGAACTCATAGATGCATGCGGTTTGTGTGCAATATCGATCTGTGGCGGTGACCTTCACATTTATTGGGTAGTTTAGTAAACTGGCCCTGTTGTCATCTGTCTTTCCCACAGAATAAAAGTCAATCGATGGATCATATCATATCTTTGAAGAAATTCTGACCGCTCTTCATTCATTATTTTAGAATGATCCTTCCCTGCTGAAAGGTCTGGCAGATTATTCCAACCTGATTGATATGTATGTGTGTGTACATATAAATATATATATATATATATATATATATATATATATATATATATATATATATATATATATATAATAATAAACAAAATACATTTTTAAATATAAATTAAGTACAAATATTTAGCTGAATAATCCTGATTTTAGCATGAAAGTGTTTAACACACAAATACAAATGAGATCTTATGTCTCTGCCTTTGTCATTCTAAGTAAATATTATAGTAAATTGCTCTCTGTCTCTCTCTCTATCTGTCACACTCACACTCCGTCTCACTTCTTCTCCAGCATCTCGGTTTGAAGCGTCCCTGAAGTGGTGACTTCACAAGACACACGATCTCACTCGAGTGAATGATATTCTTCACAATGAGCGAAATAAGATACAATATCATTCCTTTAGTCCCGTAACCTGTTTCTGTACTGCAGCAATGCTTTAGAGACCAGTGGCTCTACCTAATTCCTGCTTCCCACTCTGAGCATGCCGGCTCCCCAGTTCCCTCTCTATCGATTAAATTATCAGCGATGGATGCGCACGGGCATGAAATTGCTTTACGTTTTCTCACAGGGTCTTGCTGCCAGCCACAATTTCCCCAGCTACATTTCACACAGCAGACGGCTGGCCTGCAAAAGTCATTTTTGACCGATTCGAGGATTTGTCAGGGAATGTCTAGGACAAGAAATGGGCCATTGGGCCAAAGCTCAGCGAGCTATAAAGGAAACCCACTCAGAGGGTCAATGGCTCTGGTGAACTTTCTTGAAAGCCCTTTTTCAACACCTTTCTCTGTGGTGTTGTGATTCAGATGTAAGGACCTGAGGATCTGTGAGGAAATGTTTGTGGGGATAATTGGGTGGTTCTTCAAATGGGGACACCTCTGGCCCTGTGGAGTTTTAGAAAGAGATTAATTTGTTAGTGGACAAATTGTTGAACATTGCTTAAAGCAAGCAATAATGTTAATACAATGTCTACATTTTGAACGTTCTTAGAACAAAATAATATTCTTGTTATTTAATGGTTACCTTAAGCATAGGGAAATTGTTCGCTGGGAATGAATTTTATTTACACATTTGTCTCTGTGGTAACCACTGCACTATTTATAATATAAATATTGAAATGTTATGATTTTTTCATTCTTTAGATTATCACTTTAAAAATTTAATATTTTGTGAAGGAGTTTCATAATTTAGAATTTTACAATCTGGGTCTGGGATAAGGGTAAAAAAAATAGCAGCTATATATAAAAGCAAAAATATCATGAAGTAGCAATATTTGATGTAGATATGGTACCAAGGTTTTAATTTAATGAAACCTGCTAGTTTTAATAAAAATCAGCCCTCTGGGACATAAAGGTGCCCATATTTGAAAAGACACCTCAATTACGGTATGAAAATCATTGATGTTTCAGTATGTCTCTTACTTATGGCACCCCCAAAAATAACTTGCACTTGCACAACTTTAACAAATGAGTTTTCAAGATTCCTCCTGGTTTTATACAGCAACATTGTGGAGTAGACTAAGTGAGGAGCTCACAGAGGAACTTTAAAACTCAGGCATGCTTGAAAATGTCACATCGAACCGTTTTCTCATCTCTGCCATTGGCTGATGTTCATTTACCCATGCTACACTGTCATTTATCAACCTGAAGGGCTGCAACCACAAGTAAATACGTAGAGAAGAACAGGAAGTCAGAGGTTAGCAGCTGGTATTGAGCTGCCTAATGTCATCATTGGTCTTATTCTCCAAAGTCAAAAGTCAGTAGCCAGCTCCTGTGACCATGACCATGTTGGAGACACGGTGATGAATGATAAGATCATACACCCAAAACTCAAGAGAGAAGGAAACCTCATTTAAGGGGCTTATTTTTGTGCAAATACAGAAAACAATATAAAAATCAAATGTGTCCAAGGAACCAAACCACATAAAAAACGTACTAATATGTAATATTACCATACAGTTGGGCTTCCACAAAGGAATTACATTTTTAAAGGGGAGGTTTATAAAAGATATACATATATATTAAAGATTGTAAACACAGAGCCTTTGTGTTGTTATACAGTTGGGACACAATATACAAGAAGTGAGCGGTGTTAACAAGTCAAGTACTAAGTTTGACTGAGCTTGTTAAATTCTTGACATGAGGAATCAAATTTCCCTTGATCTTTTGACATATAAGAGGCCTTGGTATCATTAATACATCCTGCAAGTTTCATAGCTTAAAACGACCTGTTTATCAAAAATAAAACCATTTGTGTAATCATTCCCCAGAATAGAATACATGCAAAAAAGCTGGATTTGTAATGTCACAAGGTAGATTTCATTTTTATATTACCTACTTTTACATCATCACATTGTTGGCTCCGCCCACAGTCATCAATCACAGAGAAGCAAAAACAGTCCTTGGCTAACAGAACAACATCACAGCAAGGTTTTCTTCACTTGGGATCCACCATAACATCACGTGATGGCCTTGTTACACTCACAAAACATTTGTGATAGCCAGTCAAACACTGTGCTATTCCTGGCTGTGCTGTTCATTGGCTAAGACGTCAATCATACACGATGATTACACCCAAATGTTCTTAAAGGGGAACACTCAAATTGGACTTTTTTAATCACAGGACTAAAAACAGGGTGGAAAATGGACTTAATTTAAATTTTTTTTGGCCAAAAAACTTCAGTAATATTATAATTACACCTTAGGGAACAAAATAAAATAAAAAAAATCCATGTCATGACCTCTTTAAAGTAGTTAATTAAGCTAATATTGTTGAAAGAAAATTATTTTGGATTCTACAGCAGTTTCCGCCTTAACTTCTGGCCTGGCGCTGCTGGGATATATGGCTCTGCAGACGTAATCGTGCTTTCTTGTCCATTCCAAATCCACTTGGTACTATCAGCTGTGGCATGAATATTTGAAGTCATTATAATTTGTTTTTTTTGGTCATTTGGTATTTTTATAGATTTCAATATATCCACAAAATGCCTGGACATAGCAGTGTTACCTCTTGTAAAAAGGAAACTTCATTTAATAAGTATGTTTGCCTGTATTTCCCTTGATTATGGATTATGGCAGCAGTAATTCATCAAATGATAGAGAAAAGTGTTAAAATGGGGAATGTATGCCAACATGCTGTATGGTTGAATGTGCATTTGGCATTTTAAAAAGCTGATTCAGGTAAAGTAAAGTTTGCCTGATCACAATAGTCTCTGCACAGTCTTGCACCCGCAACCAAGGTTGGGAATAGGGTTGTGTGCTGTCCATGTAGCATGGACAGTGGTATCACAGGGCCTGGTTTGCATAATTTGAATTGCGCAGTTTAGTGGATCTCATGCTAAAACAACATCAGCAAACTGCAGTGCATTCTTAGTGGACGTCCCCTAGTGTATTCTGGATGCTTTACTTCAAGTGAATCACATATAAACACATCATAACAATTGCCTGACGTGGCAGCCAAAGTCAAAATATAAAAGGCACATTTGGAGTAGCTTATGAGTTATGAATTGTACACTTGTAATCTGATTTCAACCAGTATAGATGAGACCAGTATATGAGCAAGTCATTTTCAAATACTACAGAACTCTATATATGTATTTATGCTGCATATGTGCCCAGCATTCCTGCTTCTGGTGTTCAGTATTGATCTACTGATGCACAGTATGAATCTTGCCAATTCATACATACATATTAACATTTGCTGGTAGGAATTCATAAACATTTCTGGAACTCCTAAGACATTTTAATAAAGTTAAATATGGCCTGGGTTAGCACACCACCTCATAAACATTTGCCACATTTTAAAGAGAATGTTTTGAACAAAGACGAGAGAGTAACAAAGTGTAAGAGAAAAAGGAAATTAAAAGGTGTATAAATGTGGTAATAGTCTAAAATTCTGAATGACCATATTTATTTATCGCTTATCGTGCGAGGGTAACAAATATTCCACCTCATAAATTTGTCAGAGTGGCAGAAAAGGTCAAGACGGATGTTTGAATGGCTGAGTTTGTTGGCGGAATAATGAATCAGACCGATAAGAGACTAAAGCGGGCCGCTCTTATCTTCCATATAAAAATCAAGTCCACACTCTGCGTACTTAAGATATTTTGTTTTGCTGCTGAATTGTTTGGGAGAACTCTGAAACAGAAAATCAATGGCCTGATTGAGTTTTTCTTTTCAGATGGCAGGGGATCGCACAGATATTGAGTAAGAGAGGAATAAAACAAAGAAGGAAAAAGAACTAAAAACAAGAAAGAACTGTTAGGTCAATATATTCATTTCTATCAGGTCATTAATTATCCAGTGACTGTTGTTCTGGATAATCTTTACATAAGTCAGCTCACTGCAAGTGCTGATGGGTAACGTTATTTAAACATTTTATTATGTAACCTTTTAAAATGTTCTACTAACAACTTATATAAGGATATATTTATGTATGATATATATCATTAGAAAATGTTTAACTAGCACTGTTGTAGGAACAGTTTTTGATAACTTTGAGAGAACTTTAGAGAAAATTAGCCAACGTTCTGTGAGTGTTTCCTGCGAACTTGTTTGCTTGTGTTGCATACAGTATATAGGGGTGTTACTTCATCCATAAACAGTTTTGGCCCTGTGGATCCTTAGAGAAAAACTCTTCACACTATTTTATCTCATTTGTCCACAACATGACAGGAGATCTCTAGAGAAAACGGTCAACTCATTTCATAATTTCATTTTTAGCTTTATATGTATCCTGAATACATACAGTTATATCATGTTTTTATACTTTTCTCATACAAGATTTAATATAATGACAACTTTGATGCACACAATGCACAATGAAAATATTCTGCTCGTAGGTGAACATTATTTTCTTATCACAAATCTTGTAATTATTCTCAAGCATGCTCTTTAATGACTTCATATAAAATGTTGACATCATTGATTGTGATGGAAATGTCTCCACAACTAAGGAACAGTCGCAATTAGTGCAAAAATCGATGCAAATCATTTTCACAAACAAAAGAATTACTTCACTCTTTATTTTGGTTATCATACTTTTCAAATAATATTTTTATGATGGATTTTCATGATTTAAGATTTCAAGTCTCTACAATGAGGGTACAAAAAAATCTCTACATAAATGCCATTTGAAAAATGTAAATGAATAAGTCATAATAAAAATTTAAAAGTTTTAATGAGACCTTCACATAACAAAAAGTACATGCGGTTAGTTTTAATAAAAATCGAGTTCTGGGACAAAAAACAAAAGCTTAAAAATTTGAATAGATGTTTAAAAGAGATCTTTCTCTCTCTCACTCTCTTCCAATCAATACTCTTTCATGCTCAGTGTTTTTAAGCAGTGGATATTCAGGAGTGGACAGCCTCATTCAGTTATCTCATTCCCTGACAGATCTCACACTCTCTTATTGATTTCTTTATTCTTGTTCTCTCCCCCTTTACAATCGTCTCATACAGCATCAAATAAATCTTAAATATAAAGCCCGTAATCAGTCTGTATATTGAATGCGATCAGAGTAGTTTGTTGCCTTCGGCTGAAGTCTCTGAGAAGTGTTTTTTGGTGACCATATCTTCTTTCTAACAGACTGGAGTCCCCGACGAGGACACTGACACTGGAGGCCCCTAAAGGGGTGGAGGTGAACGCTGGAGTAGGGGAATTCAAAGCTTCCTGTAGGAAAGATCTCACTTTAGAGTCTTCAGAAGGAGAGGTATGTGTAGTTGTATACTGGTGTAACCATGTACAAGTACAAAAAGGCTAAAAGTAGTATGTTTTAATTACTTAATAGAAACATTAGGGAAACAGTCTTACAACCTAAACTGTTAGCTGGGTTATCTCTTTAATCAAACCATTTAATATTTTTAAAGATTATTTCATATTCTGTGAATTATTGTGTACACACAGAAATATTTATTACCATATTTATTAGGAATAATTTTGCTACTTATTCCTAAATTGTGTAATTCAGTTTCAAGTATTAGTAGTGCTGTTGTTACAATTTACCTGTCAAATTTACTTTTTCAGATAATGAGATGTTAGGTTAATGAATGTTTGTAGTTCGTACGGTAAAGCATTGTACTGATGATTGAAAAGAATACAGTGGTCAGCATCAACAGCCAAATGCGCTGTACACTGACATGTCGCACAATAGAGTGTTGGGTGACCCGAGTTCGACTCCCAGCTTGTGGTCCTTTTCTGACTCCTGCTGCCCTCTCTGTCACCCCATATGGTTTCCTCTCATCTCTTCACTGTCCTATTAAATAAAAGCTATAAAGGCTTAAAAAAGAATACAGTTATATAAAGTTATATAAAGAATACAGTTCTTTATGCGTTATAGTGCCCCCTGTGTTCATATATGTCTGCATACATGATAAGCCCATCAGTTTAGCTTACATTTGTTGTAACAATAAAGTTCTATGAAGGTGCAGGACCATAAAATGTTTGTCCAATCAAAGCCTTCAGTCTGAGGATGTCCTACCTTCCTGTTAATGTATGTATGCATTCATGTGTTGGTGGAGGCGTGGCTTTGAAGAGCGCTCAGAAGGGAGGGCGGGATCTTATGCCTTCAAAGCTAAGTTGCTATTGATAGCCTCTCCAAAACTGCCTTAAAGTGATCACTTTAATCACTTAACATGTTCACCTGAGAGCTAAAAGCCTAATTCACTGTCCAGTATTTCAGTCGTATAATTCTTGTCTTGTAATTCAGTCAGCACCTTAAACATGTTTAGGCTATTCATGCTCACATACACTGAACCCCCACACCACCTCCTTCACATTAGTACCACCATGTTGAGCTGTCTTACTCTCTTTCTTCCTCTCTGTCTTTTCTGTTCTCTCTCTCTCTCTCTCTCTCTCTCTCTTGTTCTCCTATCTCGCTTTAGTAACTGCCCAGGCTATTTAATTAACTTCCATGAGTCTGAGTCATATATCATGCAGTCCTGTCACCTCTCTGGAAAAAAAGGAAGATTTTTTTCCCTCGTCTTTTGTGCCTGAGATAGCAGGATGGTACTGAGGGAAGTTATATAAGAGACAGAGTGGTTGATGCACAATGAACCCAATCCCACCCTCCTTTTCACTCTTTCTAGAACAAATTTGGAACAAATGCTCATATCAGCACAATCCCACTCTGTTTACCCCCATCTCCTTTAATTCTCACGGGGAAAGAGACGCAGAACGGAAAATGGATGCCTCTGTCAATTTGGAGCAGACAATCAAGTGCATCAGACAGCTTGGATGAAAAAATCAAATCTCTGTTGTCGGCGCTCGGCTCTTAAGGGGCCGGTGTTAAAAAGTTTTGGGTGAGAGAATTAAAGGCAAATAGCTGACAGGGTTCATGTCCTATTGGCTTCTATTGCTGCTGCTGCCCATTAAGATCAAGGAAAATGAGAAGTGACTTGTGTAGCTATCTCCTGAGAAAGAGAGAGAGAGACCCTAGATACTGTTTCCTTAGTTAAAGTTATCACATCTTTCTATTCAACTTTGTAATATGTTGATGAAAATTATGAAGTAGCACATAAGTAACAGTGCAGTTATGATGAATATCAGCACGGCTGTGTTTCAGCCAGAGGCATGAGGCACAATTCTATAAATGAGAAGTTAATATTGAGTAACTTAGATTTCATTTTTAATATTACAAGTATCAGAGTTAATTAAATTCTGTGATTGAGGCTAATACGGATTGTGCCATATAATGTATTTTAATTTAAGCCAACACATAAAATTATACCCTAAAATTGTCCAGTTTTCATTAATAACAGCATATTATTGTCAAGTGTCAAAAACTATATATGTATATTAAATATTTATTTTAATATTTTGTATTATATTATAAGCATATATAAAATGTATTTATATTAACTGTATTAATATATATAAACTTTCAGTTAAAACATTTTTTATACATGTATTAAAACATCTGCAGTAATTGTCAACAAAAATGGCTGTGACAAAAAGTACATTATAGATCAGACAATATTAAACCTGATATATTGGGAATATGAAAACCTTAGAGAAACTAGCCCAACAATTCAGTGGCTGGAAAAAATAATGGGGGGAAACTATGTAAATGTGTTCATGATTACCCCAGCACAGCTCTCAAGCAAATCAGTTTTTATTACCGCTAAACACCAGCACATCATCATCCATGAAATTAAGTATCCATTTTCTTGTTTTGGATGTGTTACATGACAGCTGTGGAGCCAATTAAATTGCCCATTCTCTCCACCTGAACACTCCCTCTCACTTCAGCCAGCCAATGAGGTATGGATATAGATACATATGGTGCCGGCAAGCTGAGGAGACAGGAGAGCTGGAGCAGGCATATGTAGTCTAATGTTTCATTTGTTTGTGCAAAGTTCCAATATGGTGTCCATTTGAGACCAGCCCCTAAGCCATGCGTCTTAATAAAGCCACTAGGGTGTGTGACGGGGCCAAAGTAACGAGAGAAACGCTTCTAAACTAGCCCTGCCGTTGAGGCATGCTTATCTATCAATGGACAAATCTATCAGAAGGCCCGTGGTGCAAGAGAAAGGGGTAGATCCTACGAGCTTAATAACCCAACAGCCATATTACTGCCAGTGGTTTGTTTTGCCCCTGGGTTGTTTCTGCGTTATGGCAGCAAGGTTTTATTTTCTATTATTCTGGAGTTTGGAGTCCCACGGCACTTTTCTGTGCTGTGCTTAGCGGCGTTTTTTTAAAGGGTGCCTCTAAAAGTCAGAGGGACAATTTAGTTTTTGGAGTGTTTTTATTTGTGCCAGCTCCATTTTGGTTTATAAGTCTGCTGTTGCTTTTCTTCCCAAAATCGTTTGTCCTGCTTTGAGGTGTCTTCGAGGCAACCGTATTTTTGCCGTATGAGGCTTTCGAGTCAGCCGTACGGTTCTTTGGAAATAAAAAAAGTTATTGATGTCTCATTACGAGTTCAATGCCCTCCTGCATTCTTTAAAGCAACAGAACATTGATGGTTTTCATCAGCTATGGAATAAAAAGTTCTTTGTGGAAAGTTTTTTGTGGCACCAGGCTGTAATTGTGCATTCACGTCAGGTCGGAATTACCGTAATTAAGAGTTTTCGACATGTGGAAACCTCTCACGTCTTTATTGAAGTCATAATTACAAGTGTTACCTTGCTTTCTTTGTTCTTAAACATTCTGTAAGAATGTACAGAGGTGAATAATTTATTAACGTAGTGATTAAATATTTTGCTGTCATCAACAACAAAGCCGTGTGTTGATGCCATTATGACCATTCCCATAGAAAGGAATCATTTCTTATATAAGAGGTTGTGAACAGCTTTCAGAAAAATCCAAGTTGAAACCTACAGGTGTCATCTTGAAATTACAGTAATTTCGTGAACACAGCATGAAACTGTTTTTGCTTATAAATGGAATATTGTTTATAAGGCCTGAAACTCTCTAAAAATTCTCTCAAAGTTATTAAAAAATGTTCTTGCAGTAACGTTAGTAGTTAGTAGTATATGTCATATATATCAAATTGTTGTTTCTAAGTAGTTAGTGGAGCTTTTTAAAATGTTACAGAATTAAAAAATGTTTGAATGTTCCCAGAACGTTCAAATGAACATTTATATTGTTTTCGTTACTAAAACTGTTAGCTGGGATAGCATCCATTGACATTATAGCTTTCTTCTACATCAGTTATTTCAGTTTGTCAGTTATGGTGAGGCAACAGTTGGAAAGGACTCTTGCTGATATTTAAACACTGTCATATTTATAACTACATAAATAATAATGCATCCTGGAACAGACATTTGAAGGTAACTCTACAACCCCCTTGATTACTGGGGTTGTCACTGCCACAGTAATGCAGAAACACGTTTATATATTCACATCTGCATGTATGACTCTTGTACACGACTCTTGTATATGGCCAGTACAATGTACAGTAGCATTATCATACTGAGTATGTCTTAGTGTCGCAAGTTCCTACTAGTGTGATCACAAAGGCATGAAATATAAGTGATGGAAAATGAATAAACTTTATTAGGGCAGATGTGTAAATGCTTCATAATGTAGAAACAGACATCTGTGTTGGCACAGTTCTTTGCAGGACATTTTGGGAGAGCTAGCCTTTTTATATTATGACATCAGTCATAACCAGATCTCCTAATTCCTCATTTGATTTTATTAGCATTGCTTTACAATTTAGCGAAGGTTCTGTTTTGCATAGTGGGTGGGATCTAAATGGTCTGTTTCTGCACAAACAGATGAGGGAGGAAGTAACAAGGTTGTTTTTCTTTTTACATATAGTTTCAGATCCTTGGACCTTAATTTATGCTGTCTGAAATACACTTGTCTTAATCCACACCTATCCAAATGGTGTGGGAGATAAAGTATAACCAGAGCTTTGAAATGATGGGAGAAACCAACATACCCTCTTAGTTCTGTGGACAATAAACTTGGCTCTGGTTCCAACTCCAACCATCAAGTTGTATTATTAAATCAGATGAAATTAAATATGAACCAGCTGCACACTAAAAGTGTTTGATTATCATTGTCACAGAAGAACAGAGACAGCAGAGATGTCAGCATATACTCTGTTTTATGACATGAGACTGGAGACTCAGTCATTTTCAGAGCTTACTGGAGTGCGATTCACACAGATGACCTCATGAACAGTGTTGGGCAAAGTAACGTTTAAAGTGTCACCTTTAAATAATAGCTTATTTGTAATGCAAAGTAACTAACTCCTTTACAATTTTCCTTTTATGTAAAGTAATCTTAAGCATTTTTTGTAATATATGCAATTGTAATATCTCTAAAATGTCAGCCGCGCCTGCAAGCTCTAATGTAGAGCGGATCTAGTTATTTATTATTTATTATCTATTTATGTTATTTTGTTTGCTAGATATAACAACTACTGTATTGTATTGAATCATTTGGATTTCTGTTTGCTTTTATCTTCATCAAAATTCATGAAGTTTGAAAACAAATCTCAGGGTGGGCTGAAAGACACACACTCTGATATTAAGCCTGGATGGGGTGAATATTATGTAAGTTAAACTCATTTAAAAATACTTCTATACATCCTGACAAATGTGGGGAACAACAGTACTTTATGTAGTGTGCATTACTTGAAACATATAACCCCTCAACAGTGCTCACAGGGTTTTTCTAAGATTGTGAGGATCAAATGTCCCCACAAGGATGGTAAAAGTCACACACCTACATTGTGTGGACTAGCCAGCGATCCCCACGAGGGAAATTGATTATGAATTATACTAAATAATGCTTTTTTGAAAATATAAAACTGCAAAAAGGTGAGGGTTAGGGGATAGAATATACAGGTTGTACAATATAAAAGTCATTATGTCTATGGAAAGCCCCCACAAAACATAGAAACCTAATATGTGTAAGTGTTTGTGTGTCTATTCACTGCCCATCGTTGAGCTCTTCCAATCAGCTTCATTTCTTCAAACCTTCTCAGGTTCCCCACCTCTGGCTGTCTTCTCCTTCCACAACCTGTTCTTTCTTATTTGCTGCCTCCTCTGCTCCAGCTGTGGCGTGGGAGAAATCATGCATGAAAAATATTCAGACCGGCTATAATTGGCCATACACACATAAACATGCAAGTATGCTCAAACACTGAAAACCAACAACAGTGCTTCTAGAACAGGAAGAGGTTTGTAAACAACACACCAACTGTTTTTCCCGTTATTTGACTGACAGTAATTCATACAGACACTTTCATTTGTGGAAGGTGCCATCTTTAATTCTCTCATAAGATGACCTAAATGACTCCGTTCCGACCCTCCTTCCCCAACCCAACCATCTCATTGTGTCTCTTAGTAGGGGTTATGGTTACTGTCGCTGGAGGTGTCATTAGCCATGCCACATCTTGGAAGATTCCAGAATTTTGTCTCTTGGCAAAAATGAGGGGCCTGTTTAAAATGGGATTGGATGTGAAGGTCCGTTTTGGGCCAAGATGGCACTCACCAGTATTAGGTGACATAATCCATGAGGACATGTTGCCTAACTGCATGCCAAAATAGAATTTCAGTAATTCGGTAATAAAGGGATGATGCAATTAAAGCATTTAGTGGACAAATATCTCATTCTTAAAGGTACGGTAGGCAAATTCGGAGAGGCTAGCAATAGCAAACTAGCTTTAAAGGCATAAGATCCCACCCTATTTTCAGAGCACTCTCCAATGCCACAGCCTCCTCCAATAGTATGTAAAGGCATACAAATACATAGTTTGACAGACAAGTAGAACATCCAATCATTGCATTTGGACTGAACACAATGATTGGACGAATGGTCCTGTGCCTTCCATAGATGATATATAAATATATTTATACTGCTTTACTTAGTGATTGTTATAAGGATGTGTAGAGACTTTCAAAAAGCGTATGTTTCTGGAAAAGAACACCTACCCTGCCTTTAAGGTGAATAGAAATGGTGAAATGCGATACACAGGTGGCCTTCACTAACTATAAAAACATCATAAAGAGAAACTGGTTGTAGATTCACAATGAATGATTTGCACCTGATGACTTTGCTGCTTATTGTCATGCACTATTATTTTAGTGTCTGGTTTGCTAAAAAAATTCTGCAAATAGGTTGACAGCACCAATACAGCGCTATATCTGCACTGAATGCATTTTCACATCGCAATTCTTTGCTATCTTGCATCAAGAGAGTTTTATTAAACTGAATGTCCCTGTAGATGCTTTTCAACAGAGCAAATACATAGATGTGACAACAGAACTTTCTGCATGTAAGCTGTATTTTACTCAAGTGGACCATAAGTGTAACTGCAAAATGCTGTTTCTCACTTTAAACACTGTGAAAAATACATTTGAAGTGTTCAGAAAGCCTTGGGTAAACATGCATTTAGGTTGCCATTGTGCATGCAGCCCTTCCCAAATGCCTCTCATAGTGTTTTTGAGGCTAGTATTGATCCCCCAAGGCTTTTTTATTTCATCTCCCATTGACACGTCTACATCTTCACAAACTGCCGTAAAGGCATCTCATTTGTAGAAGGACAAGCAAGCAAAGGTACTTCAAATGTCTTTGGGAATGAACACATCAGTATTTCATGTATGCATTTGGCAGACGTTTTTATACAAAGCAACCTGCAATGCATTCAAGATATACATAATATACATCATATATGTGTTCCTTTGGAATCAAAGCCATGACCTTTGTGCTACTTATGCAATGCTCTGATCGTTGAGTTACATGAGCTAATTTCAACCAATGCTGGTGGTAAAACAGTGAAAATTATATACTGTAAACCTGCATTTCTGCGGGCAGAAATATGGCAGTGTACATCTACTGAAAACACTTCTGTGCATAATTTAAAAATCATATCACAATAATGCTTATTTATATTTACTCTGTTATACTTTATTTAAATCATCCATGTCAGCACCCATACAAACTCATTTTAAAACTATTCTGCACATTGTATAAATGCCGGCTTTGTTAGTCTAGGGTGCCTTTAATTAAAAAAACAAGTTTGACATCTTCCATAGCATTAATCAGGCTTTATTAAAATCGCAGGCTAAAAAGAGAGGCAGAAATGTGAAAAAATTACAAATTTTGTTATAGCAAAAGGCAAAGACAGACAAACAATTACAGAAAGAATGAGAGTCACACAGGGACAGTGGCGATACGCTGTTCTGACAGCAAGGCATCATGGGGCCTTGTTTGTGCAAATGTTTGTAGAGATATGCCCTGTCAACGTCACAGATACAGTTACTTACATTAATTACTTCATCCTTGTTGGCATATCAGTCTTTCCTCTCTCCCACTCTTTCTTTCCTCCCTGTTTTTTTGTTGTTCAACCACTGCGCTTGAGTTACCGGAAAGATTATTTGGTTTTTCTTAGCTGTCAGAGCCAACAGACTTTTGGAACTGATAAATGCAAGAATGAACAAATTCATAAATCAAAGAGCAAACAGTGGAAACTTTAATGAAATAATGTAGTTTATGTTCCTGCTGATGTCCTTTCTCCCGGTCTAAATCTGGAGGTAAAATGCTTGTCCTTCAGATGAGCTAATGCACCAGGTTTGTGTCCAAGTGTTTTTTTTTAATACAGGCATAAAGTCTTTTAAGGCATAAAGGCATTTTGCAGCTTTTTTGTGGCCAAGGCCCACCTACTTAGAAAACAATAGATAGCTTGTTGTGAGGTGACCAGCCACATGTTGTTTTGTTTTTATGTCTTTTTAGATCCAGGGTGGGTTTATCTGATCACTTAATACCACTGATGATTTAATACCAATGCCCAGCTAACAGGGAATGTTGGCTATGTTCTCTAAAAGTTCTCTTAATATAAAAAGCATTTAATGGAATGTTTTAATACATTCAAGACTTAAAATAATGTTCTTATAACCAAGCAATAATTTTAAAGTAACATTTGAAACATTCCTAAAACTATTAAAATAACCACTTCAACATTAAACATAACTAAAATTCTTCACTTCAACATTTAACATAACTCAGTGGAAACACTACAGCAACATGCTTAGCCTAAAATTATTACATGGGTGGACACCCTTAATTTCAGAGGTTAGCCAATCAGATCAAAGCCTGCTAAATCAGGAAAGTGCTTTTGCAAAGACATTTTTGGGTGCAGTTTATATCAGATGGCCAGTGATACTGAGCAACACAATGGCCAGAGTGATGAATCTTATACATGCAGGACATTTCTCTGGACATAATATGATATTACAGTTACGTGTTGCAGCCTTATGGAACTGTCTAACATAATGATACAGTCATTCATCAACGTGGTGGGTTTATATGAATGGTGTTTTCATATGAGTAAATGCAGTTATCCTAAATTACTATTATTATATCGATTTATCCGAAGGCTTTGATTATAACGTCTGTCTTTTTGGCTCCTTTTCTCTCCTTACCTCTCCTCCTCCCAGATCTTTCTGAATGCAAATTCAATCCGTCTCGGCAATCTTCCTCATGGGAGTGTGGACCCTTTGCTTGGTCCGGGGACCACTTACCCCAAACAGACTGTGTACGAGGTGTGTGTATGTCCCAGCGGCAAGCTGTATCTGTCTCCTGCAGAGAGCTCCTCCACCTGCCAGACCACCAACAGTGTGTGTCTCTGGAGCTGAGGAAGGTGTGTGGGCAGTGGACCACCCAGCACCAGAAAGGCCTTCCTTCATCTGTCCTATCTCGCTCCTTTCCTTTCTCCTCTACTTTCCCTGTTCACTGCGTGTTTTTTCTTTCTAAAATTTTGGTCTGTCATACATATTTACAGTTTTCCCCATCCAGCCTTCATCTACTGTTTATCACCAAGGTATCTCGCACCATCCATCTGCCTGTCTGTTTTTTGTCTGTTTGTCTGTCTGTTTCTGTTCTTTCTGTCTCTTTGTTCTGTCCGTCTGTCTGTCTCTGTTCTTTCTGTCTCTCTGTTCTGTCTGTCTGTCTCTCTGTTTTACCTCTCTTTCTGTCTGTCTGTCATTAAAGCAACCTCACATTTCACATCACTTTCTTCCATTATTTTTCTTTCTTTCTGTCAATTTTGTCTCTCCCCTCTCTTCCTTCTCTCTTTCATCTGTCCTCTCAAACAGAAATCAGGAATCATTAGACGTATCTTGGCTCGACTGAAGCCCCATCTTCCCAATCTGTAAATGGAGCAGAAACTCTTGTCATTTCTGTTTTGTTCCTCTTATTTTTCTATAAACGTCTGACTCAGTGGAGGATTGTAAACGCGTGCCGGGACTCTGGACTGCACCTGTACATGAGCACACACGCAGCAGCCCGCAAATGAGCGTGTGTTTTTCTAAAGAAGATACAAAGGTGCCTTTGCTACAGTTAGTAAAGCACATCACCTGATATGGTCGCTCCACGTACAGTTAAACAGACCCTCTGCTAGGACAACTTACCGAAGGAACCTGTCCTGTCTTTTAATTACTGGGTGAAAAGATACCGCGATGAACTTCTTTTCTTCTGGATGTTTCTTTTCGGAAAAAAAGCACAAGATTATGCCATGTATATAACAACATTAATAAATGAAAATAAAAAGAGAAAGTTTATTTTAAGAATTTTGTATTCAAGAATGCTTGATATTGTTTCTTTTTAATTGTTTTAATTCTCATGGACACGTTTACATGTACTATGGTGAGTTGACTAATGTTAAAAATGGTATTTTTTTCAATGCAAATTTCCTGTTATCAACCAAATTAAAATGTTGAGTTGTGTTTAGGTCCTGACTAAAACTGATCCTGCCAGTCACAAAGAGGTGTCGTAATCTTTTCCAAACTCTGTTTTATTTATTTTTTGTTATTAGCATTTACTGTCTTGGTTATTCCCTTCACATGATATAGTGCAAAACTCAATTATTTATTAATATTAGTCATAATGTTACATGCATTACTATTTTCAATGTTTGGGGCTATAAACCACTGTAAATTAAATTAAAATCTGATTTAGATGGTCATTGGTGCAAAAATGATCTCACAGCGAATGAAATGTAAACTGCAATATGGATTAACCACAGATGCTATGTAATGAAAATTATACATAGCATTATATCATGAGAAACAGTTTGTGACTCATTTGAAATGATATACATGTATGCAATGATAGCTCCTAAAAGGTAATTTCAGTATAATGAACATGTAAATAATGATTAAAGACAGTTTTAGTTCACAAACAACATCCTCACATTTAGAAGCCATCCATGTAAAAATCTAATTCCCAAAAGGCCATTAACCTTATTTTACATCAGTAACAACAGTTATCTAATAACACTTATGTTTACGACTGTCATCAACCTTATTGTGACACATAAAACATTAATTAAGCATTTTGACACCAACTGTTTAGCTGCAAGAGAGAAAAAGAGGGTTATTAGGGGTGGAGGATGGAAACAGTGAAGATAAACTAATGAAACCTGTAATAACTGAAGCATATTGTATTCCTTGATTCTTTGTGTTTCTAGGTGACCAGCAGTTTCATGTCATCTGTCACTGTAATTCAATACCCCCAAAAGATACCCAAGCCACTTACTGATACGTCCTTAACTGTGTTTAAAATGTGTGGAGATTCTTACTGTATGTACAGTACATGGAGACTGACTTGGAGAATACCAGGCTAACTTGCAGTATGTGGTATGGGGTGGTCATCTTTAAAATCACTATTTATTTTTATGTTTGTGTTCTGTAGGAGAGAGGTTTCTTAAACTCAAACAAAGATATATTTTCTTATAAAATCTATGCAATGTGTTTGTAAGATTGCTGTGAGGTTGGACTATTATTCAGTTATAGAGGTCAAAATAATGTTCGAGATTTTCTTTTCATTATAACTCCAGTATTATTATTATTATTATAATGCTCAGATTAAACTGGCTCATAAAAAATAATGAGTTTGAAAATAATTAAAAATAAACATGAAATGATAATCACATGCAAATATGTTATTTGGGGAAATGAAATATCTTTATTTGGGAGATGAAACCCAGGCACTCTCCCTTCATTTTTAATGTTTTTATTACTAATTTTTAACAGCTTATGTTTGACGTCTTTTGGCAGAGCCTGAGAGAGTTTTAGAGCTGATTTATTAACGTGAGAATACATGTTGCCCTCTCTCTCTCTCTCTTTCTCTCTCACTCTCTCTTTCTCTCTGTTCTTTTTCTCTCAGTTTTTCTATCAATTTCTGACTAGAATGGGTAGAGGCAGGAAGATGCAGTCTTTGAGGCTTTCGGATCAAATTTACCATGAAATAGAGCATCTTCATAAAAGTATGAGGTCAGTGCTTTGGTTAGGACACGCTCCTCTGGCACCTCCACTCTCATTTGGAAAAGCAGAGAGGTCTTAAAAAGCTTAAGAACTCTGTGTGAGGAACTAAACATCAGAGGAGAGCGAGTGCCAAATCTGTATTTCTTGGGGTGCGTAAAAAGCCTTTTTCATTCTTCATTTTCTGTGTGTTCAAAAATATTGGCCTACTATTGAAATTATGTGTTGAGTGCAAAAACAAATACAGTTTAGGGATGCTGTTTTTATTTTATTTCTTAATATGTAATCATTTTAGGCTGTTGCACTTTTTTCCCCTTTTCAATGTGTTTTAAAAGGAAATTTTAAAGTGAAGTGTCATTAAATCTGTTTTACAAGGGCTTTGAAAAAATGTGTTGAGTCTTGAGATGCAGGTTTTTATTTTGATCTGTCCTGCAGTGTTGACACATTAAGGTGGTTTGTACATTTCTGTCCATTAGCATGACCCAATGGAAATATCAAAAAATAATTATTGAACCTGGTTCCTGAAGACTCCCTTGGAAAAAAAAAAAATCATATTCCCACCCCAAATTTATGGCATGGGTTGAGCCAGTGCTGCTATCTATGTTGGACTAAATGTCTTTACCTTTTCAGAAAAATTAGTCTGCAAAAAGTGCTTATACAATAGTTCATGTTCTCTAATAAACTAAGAAAGGAGAAACAATAAAGTTTCTTAATTAAAATTCTTAATTAAAATACCTTGTCTAGGACAAAACAGCTGTTTCAATGGAATCAACTCATTTTGCTTGGATTTAGCAGCATTTAAGAAAATTGCCTAATTTTAATTGGGGTTTTATTTTAATCTAAATAACAAATGCAAATAACTTCTGTAGAAATTGTGTCTGCTACCTTATTTTTTAGTTGCCCTTATTAGCATTGCTGTCAAATATAACTATCCGATCACAAAGCATGTTTTTTTCTGCACTGTCAAGATACAACAGAGCTGTTGAAATAGGTGATCCAGCATTAACTCTCTGATTAACCATATTTTTTCACTGCAGTGGCAGAAATCTGCCCAATGCCACTAAATGGCAGAGCTCTAAACACAACACTGTCAATCCCACAATCCACCTTGTGAGCATGGTGTTCTATATACCTAGTATGCCAAGCATTTAATGAGCAAACAAGAAAACAGGTCTCATCGCATCCACAAATATATGTCCCCTCCTGTCTACGTTCAGTAAACGAACAACGCCTGATTGTTCCACCACATTGTGGCATGAGATCACTTTCGAAAACATTCTTACAATCTGTTCCAATATGAATGAGCTGCCAGCCTCCACCCCATCTGCCGAGACCGTCACAACCTTCAAGAAACAACTAAAAACACACCTGTTCAACAGACATCTGACGAATCCCTAACTTTCCAATGTTTAGGATGTTTAATGTTGTTTACAAGAAACACCTTCCCTCTTATATACTGTTTATCCTCTCCCTATTCCTACTTGTAATTGTAGCTTTGTAGACTAGGCTTGTTCCCAGCTAACAGGAAATGTTCTTACAACGCTGACCAACATTGGCTATCATTCTGTAAAAGTTCTGTCAAAGTTATCAAAAAGTAGGACATTTTTTAGCATTGATATCATATTAAAAAGTGGAACTTTTAAAATGTTTCAGAATTAAATATTTTATGTTTGAATAACGTTCTTATAACCAAACATTAATGTTAATAGTAATGTTAATAATGTAAATAATATTGTTTAAACAACATCTACAAAGCTGGACATTTTGAATGTTTCTAGAACTTTCAAAATAACTTTTTTATTATATTTGTTACTCAATGGAAATGTTAGGGAAATGTTCCTACAACCTAAAACTGGGTTGGCTCTTAATACAAACAAATGTGCTCTCATTCATAGGTCACTTTGGATGAAATCATCTGCTAAATGAATTAATGTTAATGCAAATCCACTTGTCGGAGAAAGTGTTTACAGTAGTGTGAACTGAAGGCGGTATCTACAGACTTTTAAGGTAATCAGCTAACCTTGATAGTTGTTTTTCTTTTTTTGCATTTTTTGCATTTTAATATCCAAACGTCAGAGGAGAATGTCAGAATGTAAGAAAAAAAGCGTTTAAATATCAGTCTGCAAATGCAAAAAATTACTGAGTGGATATAAGGAATACGCTTCACCATATATAACTGCTGCTGTACAAAAGACAATAGAAATGAATGGGGAACGAAACAGAGTGATGGTTTGTTATTCATGCGATAATTTTGGCAAGTGATTCCACTTGCACCCTTAGGGGTACTTGAAAAGACTTCGATTTTGTTTTGCTAAACCTATAAAACTAAAATTATGGGTTAATAATTCATAAATGTTGAGCTTCGAGGATAATTCTGCAAATGACTTTACATTTGTTAAACGTTCCATCTGGGTTTTATTTATAAATTCGCTGTTAGATCGTTTTTTCTAATCAAGTTTCTCCACGATTGCCCCCAGAACTGTCAAAACTTGTGGAAGTAAGACAAGCTCAGGTGTTTCATTAAAAGGAGAGATGAGATGAAAATTGGTGAGTGTGTTGTTCACTCCAGTCTTAATTGTTTTTGGTTTGAAAGTGAGCGATTGTAATAATGACAATGCTAAATGGTATCCAGTATATTATGAGTCAAAAAGAGCTAATTTATGTAGATGAAGCCCTGCTAAGGGGGCTGTGAGGGGTACTTACTACAAACACTAACAGAAGCTATTCAGAAATAATTTTCAACAGACCGGTGTTTGATTGCTTACAATAAAGATAGCAAATGATTTCGCATTAGCCATTAGTATACTAAGATTATTTTTGTCATCTTTAATGGACTTGTAGCACTTTCACATCAGGAAAAAATGTTTGGTGTTTAGTGTTACGTGATTCCTGTTGCACATCTGCCATTATGGCACACCGTAGCATAAAAGCTAATGTGAACGCTTTCAGGCATATTAAATCAGATTAGGCAGGCAATCACCTGAAACAATGTGTCTAGCCAAGGGCCACACTGCCCCATCACAGCCATTCAACTGCTGTCATTTATTTAATGTAATAGAATGTAATTCAGATTGTAATTTGGAATGATTAATTGTATTATACTGTAGGAACATCAGTGATCCCAACGGGGAAATCAAGATGGGTGCTGTCAGTAATATTTGCCTGACTGTCTGCTTCATGTTTACAGATAAAGCTCACATCTGGCGCAAGTTTGTGAACATGCCTAGTAATGCTTTCCTAGCTAACAGAATGTTCACAGAACATTAGCTAATGTTCTCTAAAGGTTTTCTCAAAGTTATCAAAAATGTTCTTACCATAACATTAGTAGAACTTTTTTAACATTATATTAACGTTGTTAGTGGAATGTTTAAAAACATTACAGAATTGACAAAATTTGTGATGTTAATGTTATAACGTTATATTCTTATAACCAAGCAGTAACAGTAATACAATGTCTAAAAAACTGGATGTTTTGAACGTTCCTACAACTTTCAAAATATTTTTTTTTACTTTTTTGTTACTTTAGGGGAAACGTTAGGGAAATTCTTATACAACCCAAAGTTATTAACTGGTTCTTTCTTTCTTTTTCTTTCTCAAAACAACTCTTGTCTTCAGTAAACGAAGGCAACAGGCCTAAGATAAGATGATGATATGAATCTTTAAAGTTTTAAACTTCAGACATTTAAGCATGAAAAATGGCAATTCTGTCTTTCTTTCCCCCCACAGAAATACAATGTGATTAGAGATTATAAGGTCAACAAAATATTGATGCATCCATCAAATATTATTTTCCAGGCCTCAGTCCCAGAGTATTGCAGTCCTCATAAGAACCTGTTTACAGTGATTATAAGGGGGTTGAAACCAAAGGTATGTGAAAGATTCATTCTTTCAAAGACGTTTTGAGGATGACAGATAGAGTCCTGCTCTGAAATATTTGCCATATATTTGCTCTGTTGTGTGGATTTACTTGTGAGTGTCAAATTAATTTTAAGTGTCAGTTAATTGAGGTGTAGTAAATATAATTCTTTTATTTTAGTATGAAAACCATTGTGCCTTTGAGAGCTCCCCATTCATTTAACTTCTTAGGTGTGTGTTTATGGTAAAACTAACACAAAAATGGCATTAATTTATTTATGAGAGAACTGACTTACATTTGCATAAAAGTTTTGTTTTTAGTATCTTTTCAAACTTTTTTAAAAAGCAGGAACATTCTTTTACAATGGAAAAACTCCTGACGGTCTTTCTTGTTAATAGCAGCAATTTGACATTATACAGCAATTAAGAGTTTGAAAGTGAGAATAGTTTAACGCATATCTAACACTGTGAACTATTGGAGTAAGTTATCGTGATCTGATTGTGTCCCACAGCTACTTAATCATGGTTTTCTGGAGTTAGACGTTATTCTTTTTAAGTTTGTTTTGTTTACTTGCTTCGTTTACAGCAACAAAGGTATTTAAAAATCAGATCACAAGGCAGCACACAAGCTCAAGGGCAAATGAATTTTGGGAGTATTGTTCTGCTGAGTGCTTTGAAATTGAAAGGTGCTTTTATTTTGTCTCTGACATTCCATCTTCATCATCGTGACATCGCTATTGTAATACAAATGACTTTATCATGCAGTATTCTTACAGTTTCCTTTCTCTCTAATGTAGCTATTGATGTTCACCTTTGTAACAGCAGTGGGAAGTTTTAAGATTCCATCAGTATGGCGTTTCCTGTCGCAGAGGAAGCAATTAAATTGCATTTATTTGGAATTGAATGATGTAAAAGTGCTGGAGATACTTTATATCTTTTGATATAGTGCAGGTTTTGTGATTTATTTTTATTTTTACGTGTATTTGTAGCTAAAGTGGTAGAGCATGGTCATGGGTTCAGTTCCCAAGGAGATTCCATTTTTAAATCCATTCCATTGAATTCCAAATAAATCCTGTAAAATTAGCCCAGAAAATGCACTAAAATATCTGCAGATTCTGCCTAACTCTGCTTATGCCTTTAATATTCCACGTATTGAAGTATTCCATATATCTCACTTCAGCCAAATTCATCTGCTCGTATTTCAGATGAATCCTAAATTAAAAACACCTCATGGCTCATTTGCTGGATCTGGATATGTCTCATCTGAATGTATGATTTAACATTCTAAAAATTATTCATGTAGTAAACTGTGTGTGAAAGGTTTAAACTCTGAGAGACACTGTCTCTGTAATCTCTACATAAAAACAGTTTAAAAACCTGTGTTGCTTGCCAACCACCATTGTTTCCAAACACACACATACATGCATATTTCTCTTTAGACACATTTTGGCTGTGGTTCAAAACCTAGTGGAGCATCTATGTAGGATATATTTAAAGGCAACATTGGTGCAAACTAAACACCAAGGCTGTTCTGAAAGCATCCTAAATATGCGTCCACAGATGCAATGTTTTGGCCAAATTCTAAAGTGCAAAGTGTACTTCAGGTCAACCCTGCTAACATTTTTAGGCTGTAAGCATATCAAAAAAGTTAAAAATGTTCATTTGTTAAAAAATTCTAGGAATATTGAAAACATCTAGTTTTTTAGACATTGCTTTAACATTATTGCTCAGTTATAAGAACACTATTCAAATGTTTTTATTTTTTTAATTCTGTAACATTTTTAAAACATTCCACTAACAACTTAGGAATAACATTTTTGATATGTGATATATAAGTATGTGATATATAGTTATTAAAAAGTTCTGTTTTGTTAATCTAAGAGAACTTTTAGAGAACGTTAGACAATATTCTAAGAACATTCCCTGTTAGCGGGGCAGGGGCGCATGTGTTCCACGTGATTTGTTGATGATGTGACTTGTCAAATGTCACGTCTTGTAGATGCATCTCATTTGTTTGCTGATTGGCAGATAATTACTTCATATGTAATCTCTCATTTTATTACCGTGTTATTTTTTATCTTGAGTGCACTTATGGTTTGTCACAGGATAAGAAAGGAAACTAATAAAGCAGTGGAGTCCTCAGGAACTTTTGGTCCATTAGATGAGGTTCGGGAAAGATCAAAGGCTCAATTCCGGACAGAATTGATGTGGCAGGTATGAAGCTAACATGCGACTGACAGTTTTCAATATATTTTATATCATGTCATATATATTAGATTTTTAAAGCAGCTCCCTCTGCTTTTGTTCTTAACATCAAAAATTCTTTAAGTGAGAAGCAAAACTTCAGAGCTAAGAGAACTCAATGACTGTCTTCAGAAACAGAACAGTTTCAAATCTCTGTTGGATTCTTATGTCCAGAAGGAAGATATCTGTAGCCTTTGATCATTTCCACCATCGTGCTGACATGAGGAATGTACAAATAAAGGATACTATTTCTTTTTACTTGCTCTTTTTTATCACCTCATCTTTTCATGCAACCAAATTCTCAGTACAAGACCCCATTGTAACTAACTTATACAGTATAATCAAACTGAAATATCTGAATTTCACTCCTACCTGCTAACATTAAATATGCAATCTATAATGCTTTTGCCTCTCTATCGCCATCTCTGTTTGAATTATGAAATTGCAAGTTACTTGTGGAGTTATTGATTTTATTAAATAAGCTACAAATTCTTCAACTTCTTCATCACCCACACCGGTGATATAATAGGTGAGTATTCTTCTTCCTGTTTATGGACATGATATTTCTTTCAAAACTGGATTTAATAGCTCAGCTTATAAATCATTTTTATAAACTTTTTGTGAATCGGGGTAAGGTAAGGAGACAGTTTTGAACACTGATCTGTCACGTACTTGCTCAATAACTGATACACTTACTCTTTTTAACTGAAAAACATTCCTTTTTAGCTAAACAATCTTTAACTGAAAACATAATTCAGGTCAGAAACTATGAGTTGCTTGTAAACTGATGGCATAAACTAGCTCTACTCATACCATGAGCTATTTGCTTTTGAGGCCTGTGTGATGTCATCATCCTCGCAATTGCACTAATCACATATGTTTTTTTACCACAAAAATACAAAGCAGAGCTGGGGGTATGACAATATACTGTGTGATGGTTAAATTGTGTTAACATGTAGAGATTTTGCTGTGCTCTCTGTATATTGGCATATCTGTGGGATTTTAAAACCATCCAAACTGTGGCACAGATGGACGTATCCAGTCCAACCAGCTTTGTTGATTATAATGAGAGCAATTTAGATTTGACATGTTGCGACACTCCGCTTGTGTCTGGCGTAAACACAGTGGGACATTTTACAATTGATATTGAATGTGGTTTATTCAGTCAGATTTATACCGAACTACTGTATGAGCATTTTGCATTTAATTCAGTTGCTACTTAATGTAAAACTGTTTTTGCACCAATGCCAGACTCAATTTGTTATTAATCATTTAATATGGTGTCCCTCTAGTTCCAATCAGGACAAAAAAAATATTAAATGAGATTTAGTTCTTTATTTGTATTTAGTATTTAATTCACATATTTGGGATTACATATTTGGGCTGAATTTAAACAACCATACCATGCTATACCTTATATCATATATCTTGTATTTTTGTATGTACTTTACCTGGAAATGATCATGACACTAGGCTCAAGTCATGGGTTCAATTCCCAGTGAATGTACATAGGTATAAAATGTATGAACTTAACCTAAAGATGTAATGCTTCAAATGAAAGCATCTGTGCAATGCATAAATGTAAATACCCAGCTTACAATTTTAGGTTGTAAGAATGTTTCTTTAGCATTTTCATAAAGTAACTAAAAATGCTATTTTGCATGTTCTAGGAACAGTTAAAAATGTTTTGTATTAATATTATTGCTTGGTTATAAGAACATTATTCAAACATTATTTTTAACTTAAGAATGTTTTTGATATATGATATATACCATTTGAAACATTCTACTAATGTTACTGAAATAACTTTTTTACTTCTCTACCTTTAGTCCTCTGTTTTTAAAAAACGTTAACCAATGTTCTGAGAACTTTCCCTATTGCCTGGGTATATGCTTACTGTAATATAAACTTACTCATACTGTGGTTTTTTGCTCAGACTGCATGAGGCAGAACTTATTAATTTAAAATAATTAGACCAAACAACAAATATGGCCCTTAAAACTAAATGAATCCTGGTTTGTGCCCCCAGAGCTTTCCAAAATAACAGTACTGTTATACACCCAGCAGCTGCCCATCTAAAGACAGGTGAGAAAGCACCCACACCTTGACTGAAGTAATTCATACCCACACACTTTAGGTTTGCTGCACTATGGCAAACCTTTTGTCTAGACGTGTCTTTCTAACTGAGACAAGCATTCAATTCAGTTGAAGTGAAGGAATTCCCACACAGCGTTGAACCTGTGTACTCGAGTCAAACAAGACCTTGTTTGCATTACGCCTACAAACAGCATTTATTTCTCACAGCCATTTACATGTTTTTCAATTATGTCTGAATGAACCCAGCCCTGTCCAATAAACACTCTGCGCTGCGGCTCAATTCTTCCAGCCCAGCTGGTGCAATCTTGCCGCCACTCGACAGCCTTCCCGGACTGTTCCCGGTCTGATCAACTGACTGACCTGTTGTACTTGCTTTGTTTTTTATTTTTCTGAAAAAAGAATGGAGGTGACTTGCACAACTGAGGGCTGGCGATTTTCGCCATCACCTAATTGAAAGCATCGACCACCGCATCAAGCAAGATGAAGGGAAATTGAATTATGAGCTGCTGTCCCTGAAATTGCCTTTATGATTTCTAGCTGTAGGGATCAAGGACTCCTGGAGGGTTATTGCACTGGGGGGCTGGGAGGGAGGGAGTTGGGGGCCTGTTGTAAGAAAGTGAGAGAGGATTTTGAATAATGATGATCAAACCCTTTATTTTGTCTTTCATCATGTACCATTGATTGAGATGATTTCATAAACACTAAAAGAGGCAACGAAAATTCTGAAGTGATGTTTAACCTAGCCTCTCCCGGCCTGGCATTCTCACCCATCCATCTCACCCAGTTCCTCCCGTGGATCTGTCACGCTGAGGGCCAGGGTAATGAGTTTGCTTGTTTCGCCCTGCTGTCGTGATTGAGTTATGGAGGGCTAAATTAACTCCGTTACGCTGTTTGTGTGTTTATCAAGCCAAACTCCATTGAAATAACTGCTGAGAGCATTGCAGTCTCATAACCTAACGGTAAATGAGTTAATCTGAGGTTTCGATGCTGGTTCATTACCCCCACTTTCTAATTACCACCAATACTAGAGACAAAACCTCAGTGCTATTTCATCTTTTCATCATTCTTGCCCTCTCTTTTAGCCTCAGTATGTGTCGTGCCCCGCTGTTGTCTCTCTCTCTTTCTTTTATTAAGCAAGGGATCTTAGAGGTTATACAAGGGTGGTTGTTAGTGCACACCGTGTCTCGAACGCGTTGACTAGAAAATAGCTCCGTTATTCCCCGGGTACCTTTGGGATTTAAAGAGGGAATAACATGGGATGGAGGCTTATTATTTGGAGGATTTGTTATTCATAAAATGCCGTTTTAAGTAGCCCATTTAAAAGCAACAGTCTCTAGACCTGCAGTCCCCACTGAATTATCTGCATTATTAAGCTGCAGTTCTTGACAAGCCCTTATGGTTTTAAATCAAGCTGAAGAGCAGGTATGCAGCATTCCCAGACCAAATTTACTCATGGCCCTTGTAGCTCAGAGAGAGAGAGGGAGAGCGGGTGATCAAAGAGACATAAAATGTGAACACTTAGATAAGTGGAACAAAGTACGATTCAGAGGGCCGAGTAATAAAAGCAAAATAAATCTCTTAGCGTTTAGTTCAGTATTGATTCATGCCATTGTACTGTTTCGATCAGTCATCACACAACGTTCTGTATCAAATCACACTTCTGATTGGTTCATTCAGCTCACGGAACACGGCTTTGAAACAACTTGTTTCATCTCAAATGGAACAATCCATGAATTAGAGCTGTTCTAACCTGTCCATAAAAGCAATGTTGATTGTTGTTTTAATTTTTTTTAATAACGTCCAACTGTTCTTTTGACGGACTTAGAACTTCGAAAGACCTACATCAATTATCATCCTCACCACAGAGCCCGGAAGGAAGAGAAGTCAGAGTAAGTTCATGAAAATTAATATTTATGTACTTGTAAACATCTAATCACTGAATCACCTCTTCATGCATCTTTGTATTATTTTTATCCTGTGAATTTAATTATATGTTTCAATAGCATAATTATCAACTCAATGCTGGTGTTTCGACACAAGAACTTGGTAGGTTATGAAAAGAGACACTTTAAACGTTTTTAAAGTTACCATTTGAAAGCAACAAATTAAAGATCAAAGGTGAATTCAGGTAAATTTGTCTCAAGGACAAAAAATGGCCCGATTTACCTGAATTCACCCTACACGATAAGGAGTGGCACTGACTGATTGGTTAAGTGTTTGGCCTGCCAAGATTCTCACATTTAAAAGGTTCAAAATGTAATCTATCATCAGTCTTAGTGATATATAGATTGGTATTCTTTTTATGCCTAATTCATCAAGGCTGATTCACACAAAGAATGAATGGTAAAATGAAACGAACTGCAGATGAACGGTCTATCAAGAGAATAACGAAAAATGACTCCGGTCATTCATGTGTTTCAATGCGAAAGACAAACTGTGGAAAATTTAAGCCATCTGAACTTTTCTAGAAGTTTCATTAGCTTTAATGCAGTGATGTAGTGATAGCATGACAGTATATGAATATCTTGTGGTATAATGGCATCATTAAAAGGATCATTAAAAATGGGCATTGTGCACCAGAATGAATTCAGGTGTTTCAAAAGAAGGGGTTGACATTTTAAAGAGATACTACAGTCAATATTATTACATTTTGATCAAATATTGGGTGAAATATTGTACACTTTTTACTACTGATGTATTTATATAAATGTATTTATTTATATTGGTCTATTTGTATAATTTAAATTGGTCTGTTTATAAAATGTATAACATTCACTTGTTGATGCTGCCTCTCTCACTGTTGCTACTTCTGCTTAGAGGAGACACAGCAGTGAGAGACGCATACGGCCATTCAGGATTCTTTTGTAAATATTCTGCCATGAAGTGCTAATTTCTTTGTCTCTGTAAATACTCATTTGAGCTTCTGTTAATGTTGGGATGTGTCCATTGTTCAGCCATATTGATGTTACCTAGTGTGTGTGTGTGTGTGTGTGTGTGTGTGTGTGTGTGTGTGTGTGTGTGTGTGTGTGTGCGTGTGTATGTTTGTGTGTGTGTGTGCATTTGTAAGGCCGTCCAAGTGATGTCCAAGTTTGAATCAAAATCAACCATATGGTGAGATTTCTGGTTAATGTTAACTACACCAGAGAAGATGCTCATCATACACACTGTTTTGAAACCATGAATCATTACTGTTTTTATGTTGCCTTCCGTATCCTTTATTAAATATTTAGAGGTGGCTATTGACTACAATGTGCTTCAAATGTTTTCACGATTAGGGTAATGATTCGTGAATGATTCATATTGCATATATCCTCTCCAGAAAACCCATATCAACAAAACAGAAATGTGTAACACATTTGGTTATCCAGCCACTGGGAAACAAATGATGGACTGATGGCACAAAAATGCAATATCATATGCCACACTAATGATGCGATGACTTGTTCTGCTTCTCAGTAAATATACATGAATGCATTGATTATTATCAGAAAAAGATAGTAAGCTGGTAATGATCAATATTTCAGACCACCATTCCAGCTAACAATTTTAGGTTGTAAGAATGTTTCCCTAACATTTTCATTAAGTAACAAAAATGTTAAAAACATTTAAAAAAAAGTTTTGAAATGTTCAACTACTTGAAAATAATATATATATATATATATATAACATGTTACTGCACGAACATTTCTGATAACAATGAGAAAACTTTTGAAGAATGTTAGCCAATGTTCTGAGAACATTCCCTATTAGCTGGGATTTAACCAATCTGTAACTCTTTCCAAAAAAGTGGCAAGTTTTATAAAATCTGTCATTTTTGGACAGATGTGCTTCAGGCAGCAAACGCACATTAAAGTGTGCAATGTGTCAAAATTTTTCACCTTTGATCTGTGCTTTAACATGCGCATGTGTGCGTGTGTGTCTGACAGCCATTATGCAGTCTCAAACTCGGCCTTATGACTTTCATTTTCTCACTGCCCTGTGAAATGCACAGCCAGAGAGACTGACACAAACAGTGAACATCTTGGAGAAAACAAAGGATTAAAATAGTTGCGTTGCTTGCATCTTTCTTCTCCAAGCGAAAGTGTTCCTCTGTGAGTCCTCCAAGAACAGGCATCTTCATACGCCCATGAAAATGGATATCAGTCTTCCTGAAGCAGGAACCACAATCCCATCCCGGCTCTTCTCTTATCCTGGATGAAAGAGAGAAGAAAAAATATCTTGAGCTTAGTAGTCAGTGGGAGACATTGTGCTACGTTTCCACAGCCTCTGATCAAACAGATGTCAACAGAAGTGATGCTGAGGAATTTCTCTGTTGATTATGTAAGTTATGTCAACAGAATCTTCTCCAGCATAGCTTTTGAGCCTTAGCTGACACATAAATGTGAAAGATTCTGGTAAAGTGTGGAATTTTCTTTGCTGTGGAATTTGTTGTGGTTTTAAAGTTGTTCTTGAACATTAGTACAATGAGAGCAAGAACAGAAAGACGTTTCTTTTATGTTTCTCTTCATGCACACTGTCATTTTTTTTGCATTGTGACCTAAAAATGCAGTAACATCTAAATTATGTGGTTCTGTTCAGGTTAAACACATTATTTAACTAATACAATGACCAGGGAGAAGGGGAGGATGATATTTGTCAAACAGGAAGCATGCACAGGTGATCTCTGGATGGTGACTGATGCTGGAGAGGGGTATTGGTCTGTTTCTCTTCAGCCCACCTGTGTGGGTGAGCAATTGTAGCTCTTTTTAGCCAGACCTGAAGGTAACAACTGGTTATATCCAACAGAGTGGTTATGCAGCTATTTCTCTCTGTTCTCACCAGGCAGACCAAGATGGCCTACTAGATTGACCTCAGATTGGTTTCTCACCTACACCAGCTTGGACCAGCTAATGACTGGCTTGACCAACTGGGGGGGTGGGGGGTGGAGTTTTTGCAGGATTCTGTTTATTTGTTTCATTCAGGTATGGTGTTTCAAACTTTCATTTTCCTCTTCTGCTCAAGTAGCCCACTTATAGTGCAATCTCAGAAAGGACTTGAATTGTGATGGCTGGTTTTGGCCGTTTGCACCCAGCACTGAGATTATGAGAAGGTCTTGTATTAGTTTATCCATCATTAGGATTAGTCTAGCTGAGCAAGATTTTGTCTGAGCATTTAAGTCAAAGATGAGGCAGGATGTTATCTGTTTGTGTGTGCTAAAATGTACTTTTTTATAAGGGAGTCAAATAAACCTAATCAGATTTTTGTTGCTTGTTTCATGGCACGCACATTTCTGAGTATGCCACACAATCCCCCATAATCCTTTGCAAACATTCAGAATCACAGTCTGTGTCGATGCAGCCGGTGTCATTTTTACACAGTGCTGTTGTCAAAACGATAAACTACGATGTTGGAATTTCCCCACCCTGATCTTTTAAACAAGGGGCCATTTAATGGAATGAATAATGTATAGATCCGAACCGCATAGATCTGCTTTGGTGAAGAGCTGCTCCTCTCTGTTGATTTAGCAAGTAAATCTCCTTTCATGTCCCATAAGGTTAACAGCACAGTTCTTTTGTAAAAGCAAATCTCAAGTTATTTGAGTATCGACTAGCTTGCAGTTTAACAAGTGTATACAAGTATCAGTATCACTTTTCAGCATCAGGCAGTGAAACGCGCCCGGTTCTAATAATCTCATCTCCCCAGCACTTGAAAAGCATATACTATATATAAAACATCCTATGTGTGTAGAGGAGGAGGGGAAGTGGGATGTATTTGCTCTCTCTTCATCTGTAATGCTCTGGGCCTTTCTGTTCTGATGCTCTTCGGTTCCTATCATATTAATGGACCATCTGTGAGTATCTATTATGAATCGCTGCAGAGTTTGCAGTGTTGTAAAAATAAAGATTCAGCAAAGAATCCTCTTCTTATCAGGAATCATTTTTTACTGTATATGGTTTTTGAATAGGCTGTATGTCGTTGAATAGGCTGTATGTACTTGTTATTCTGTGTTTCCCCTTGCAAAAAAAATGGAATTTATCTTTCTTGTTTCTTACATTTAAAGGAGTGACAACATAAATATATTCAGGCAAATTCAATAGTAACCTTTACAATTTAAAAAACATAAAATACATTTCTGAAATGATGTATCAGAAATGACATTTTCCAAAGAATGGTCGCAGTAGATTTCCACAGTACATACAACATTGCAGCACATCAGACTAAAGTTTACAGTTTGTAGTTTCAAGTGGTTTCAAGTGGATCTGTGAGTAATCATTTCAGTCCCAGATTGTAGTTTGCAGTTGTGGAAATAACGTATGAGATGGTCATTAATTGTTTCATCAACATCTTTTTACTTTTTCGAAGGAGCTGTTTTTTGTGTATTTGTGATTAATATAGTCATGAACGGGAAGAGATGGAAAATTACTGATAACACCTCCTTTGGAAATAAAAGAAGATGTAAAGCCACAATGCTGAATTTTAATAACCAATATGAGACCATCTTAAGAGTTATTTCCATAGCCAGGACTAAAACACTTAACAGAAATGAAAGCTTGCTTTCTTTCATGAGCTCAGATGTTTCTGTGTATAGGGAATATTTGGACCCTCCATCATTGCATTGCCGTAAACATGCTACCAGTTATAACAGCAGTCTCCACTTTAATTAATTACTGTGTGGTCATGTGACTTGGCCAATCCTGGCCAGGATATTACTCACTTCCATACAGGAGGTTGAGATCCAAATTACTCTGTTCATAAAAGGTCGCATAACACACAATAATCAAACATTTACTGTATTATAATATATACAGGGTACTATAAACAGTCATTTAGTTACTGTATTAAATATCATTCATAAAGAACGATAAATACTTAATGGATTTAGCAGTGGACGTTTATGTGTTAAGAAATGAATCCAATAGAAAATCATTTTGGATTAATGTTCCAAGGTTTTTGCCTGCATTTGAATGAAACAAGCTGCTTCTTGCATTTTCTTGCAAAATGTGTTTTTCCATGCCTGTCAGTCAATACAGGTAAACAGTGACAGATACAAAAATAACATCTTGGAAGTTTTCTGATTTGTAAAAATTATCTGATAACATAAATATCTGATGGTGATATCTGAGGGTATATATATATATATATATATATATACAATATGGAGGGATTAAAAAATGTTCATTTCTGTTTAGACCATTGAAATGATCACCTTTGATTCATATCAAAGTGGAAGTGCTTGGCACTAAGTTTTGTTATGTATCTTGACAGTCGGTGCACCAACAATAAGAGAATGAGAACAGAGAGAAAGTAGGAAAAAGGACACACACACACACACACACACACACACTAATGCAGACTGGAACTGTGGACCTTGTTTGAAAATCGAGATAGAGAATAAAAATGAGTGCAGTTACGTCCTGTTGTGCACAGACACAACCACAGCATCCTGCAGTCCATTACAACACAAAGGCGTGCAGACACCGGCGCACACACGCATAGACGGCCGAATGCCCACAGAGCCAAGGAGCTGGATTTAGACTGATTACAGGTCTATTAAAACAAAAAAGGCCTGAAATTACAGCTGATTTCCCGCTGAGCTGTAGACATGTCGGCCGTCTTCCCTTTGTATTCTTCCTGTAGATTCTTCAATCAAATACAGTGCGAGAGTTTTTCCTGTCCTTCATATTCCAGCTCCTTTCTCCGCTTTTGCCGCGTGAAGCCATTTGGTTCAGAATGGCTTTAGACTAGCATTGCTTCCAATCCAAATTATGCTATTTACCTCTTGTTGTGATGGCACTCTGGCAAGCGTAGCTCATTATGTGGCCTCATAGGGTGCTGGCGCTGAATTCAGCCAGAGTTTTTCAACCTTTTTCTTGTTTTTTTGCATCTACTCAATCCAAACTTTTCTGGGAGGAAAAATGACGAAAGTCCAAACAGCTGGACTGAAGCCAGGCAAATGAGCTCTAGTTTGGAGCCATGTTCTAACGCGTACATATTTAATACTCTTATGCCTCTGGCAGTTTGTAAAAATATTATTCTCACACTGTTGGACGGGTCGGTCATATTTGGAGTTGGCTCGTGATGTGGCACAAAGTTGGGGGGTGTCCAATCTGAAACGCGACCAATTTTGAACCATGTTGTTATGAGTTGGTTCTCATTATAACGCGTTTATCATCAGTGGGTTACTAGGAGGCCGCATAGCTCATTAGGATATAAATAACTGTTGAATAACAAATATGTATGTACAGTAAAATAAGAGCAGATTGTGAGTAACAAGATGTTAAAACTTGTAGACTGTTGTCCCAGCTAACAGGGAACATACTCAGAACATTGGCTAATGTTCTCTAAAAATTCTCAATAGCGTTAATACAGCATCTAAAAACTAAAAAACTGGATGTAGACATTTTAAATGTTCCTAAAGCTTTCAAAATAAAGTTTTTAACATTTTTATTACTTATTACTTATAGAAATGTTATGGAAACATGAAAAATTGTTAGCTAGGATGCTGGTCACATGGATAATGCAAATTTGAATCCATCATGTGGTATTTTTGTACCTACGTATGTTCGGTCCATGAAAAATGAAAGTAAATGGTGACCACAGCTGTCCCTAGTTCCCATCTACTTTCTTTAAACAGAAAAGAGCATGCATTTCCGAAAATTACACATTTTGTGTTACACTGGTGAAAGATATTTACACATGAGGTATGTTATGACAGAATTTTCATTTTGTGGTGAACTGTCCCTTTAAGATTAGAATCCCATGCCCATAGTTTGCACACCCAGAGGATATAAAGAGTAATTTATACTAGCAAATGAGGAAAAATGGTCATAAGTGGAGTGAGGACAAAGCCAATATTGCATTTAATATGAAGTGTTCAGGCACTAATGCTGTTTTAACCAATCTGCTACTTATTTCAGGTTATTATGGAAGTGACAGACCATCCGTTTGGAGTCTAGTGTGTCCCTGGAGGTTCTGGCGCAGTGAAGAGGCGGATTGGCCTGCGGCTCATCGAAATGTGATGATACTCGGTACTTTCACTTCGTGATTTAAAACTGTAGTCAATTGGCCACTTATCTTCCACCACCTGTCTTAATTTTTGCTCTTCTAGAAGTGTGAAATAATCACTGTTTAAAAAAGATCCTCTCTTGAAACTGCTGATTCGCCTAGTTGTCTGAAATCAGATGTCAGTCTCTTTTGCCTGTTGGCTAGTCGCATCTTGTTGATTTCTAAGGCCTGCTTAGCTTTAGCTCATGCTCCTATCTGCTAGCTCACCTTGAGGAACATATAAAAGGCCTGGGGGGGAAAAACAGCTCTGAACATCGTCATTTTATCTTTCTATTTACGATTCTACGAATGCTCCTCCAGAGAACAAGATGTATGGCTAAGCAACTACAACCTTGCACTAATGCCCGAGAATTATTTTTGGGGTGTCTTTTCTGCAGACGTAGCAATAGTTCGTTCATTAATGGCTGAACATTTTGAATAAGCAGAATTCTCTCTCACTTCCTCTGCATCTCTGGGCGTGCTTAGAGCCTCATTGAGTATGAGATGGATTACGTGAGGTGATACCCCAGCTAACAATTATGGGTTATAAGAAAGTTGCGGTAACATTCTTACAACATTAAAAACATGAAAAATGTTATTCTAAAAGTTCTAGGACTGTTTAAAACATCCATTTTTAGATGTTTAATGCTACTGCATGTTACTGGTTATAAGAACGTTATTCGAACTTCTGAAAGGTTTTTAAAATGTTCCACAAACAACTTAAGATTAACATTTTTTAATGTATATGATGTCATGTAAAAATGTGCTACCAACATTATTGCAAGAATGTTTTTTGATAACTTTGAGACAACTTTCAGAGAACATTAGCCAATGTTCTAATAACCATTTCTTGTTAGCTGGGACACCTCAAATAAACTCCCGCACTAGACTGTTGCCTGCATTTTTGTGAAATGACATTTTCAAACAACACAAAGCCACAATTGTGCATCTAGCCACAGAAATGTGATGAACTAGCACTGGATGAGATATTTAAGCTACACAAATGTAATTAGCAGCTGTTTGCATTCAGAAAAACATAAAGGACTGACCCATTAAAATTTGGTAAGGTAAATAAACATTCAAGTGCACTTACAATTTGCATTTCATTGTTTATGCGTGCAAGAACTTTTAGTATATAAACCTGTCAGTGGATCTTAAATGCGGGGTTGTGACCCAACAATTGGTTGCAGGTTTGTTCTGAAGGGGTTGTGGTCAACTGGGGCTAAAACAAGGGTGGATGAACGTAATCAAAAGCATCCATCCAATCCTGTGTAGTTAGTACAGCATAATATATTGTATTTTAAATGATAAAATGATTGCAATATATTGTGATCGTTGACCTCAGAGGATGTGTGTCAAATTCTGTGGTATTTTGGTACAAAATAAATTGTTACTTCATAGAAGTTTAGTCCAATTAGGCAGATACAAACATCCTCAAAACTATAAACAGAATTAAAGAAAATATAATCCAGTTTTTGTTAAATACAAGGATTTGGTTGTCATGTATCATTTTTTAATCTGTTGACGCAAACTTAATCAATGCATTTTAAAGCTGCAATATGAAAGTGTCGCCTCTGTATCGCCATCTCTGTTTGAACATAAAATTGCAGTTACTTGCAAAGTTATTTTCTTAAGGTGGATGACAAGTGTAAACTATAAGCAACTACTGTAAGTACAAGCTACAAATGCTCAACACCTACACGCAAAATAGCAGTCGGTCTTTCTTTTTCTGTTTACGCATGTGACATAACCACATCAAACTGACATTTCTAAAAAAATTGAACCTGGCATCTCCAATGTTAAATCATTATTATATTATAACCTTATCATTGTGTAAGGTAGGGAGATCATTTTGAACACTGTTTTTTAACACTTTTATTTACTTGCTCAGTAATCTTTTTTATTTTTTTACTGAAACAAGTTTGGTATTGCAACCTTTAATCTAAACTTAGTTCTTTGGGTTTATTTTCTATTTCCCCACTTTATTGTACCACATAAGACATATAGAGGCTTATGTCTGTCTCACATATATTTGCTATGACAGCACCAAACCAAAAACTTAAACAGACAAAACTGTGTTGAATAAAAGCATTCAGTATTCATAACTACACACAATACTCTCTGACTGAACCTCTTAGTTCTAGTCTATACAAGAAAAGAGGTGTGTGTGAAATTGCTATAGATTGCAGAGGGTCGAGCAGATAGGTTTATTAGTAACCAAAGCCATGCGCGAGATGGTGTCCTCCATACCCCAAGCCTTTCTCTGTGCCATTACACAGATCTCTATCAGACAGCAGCTTTTCTGGAATATTCCGCCATGCTGCTGTGTAGCTTTCTTCCCTGTCTCTCTAACTTTCTCGTTTTCTCCCTCTCTCTGCTCAGGTGGACACAGTCTTATGTCTGTTATCAGTGCTGACAGATAGACAGCCGGGTAACAGCAGTCTTCCATCTTTTATCTCTCTCACCTTTACACCAGTTCAGTCAGAGACCGTGAAAAAGCCCTCATGGACCCACACTCACTCACAGGTGTTGAGGAGCAGCAAGTTTTTTCAGAGCCACGATACAGTGTAACAGGTTACATTTTTAATTCCTGTAACCAAACTATTATAACATCATTTCATCATTTACATTCAGTGCAGTATATTTTTATATATATATAATAAAATATTATTTATTTTTATATACTTTTCAATAATATTATTACTAAATGTTATTGTGTTAAAAAAAATTCTTTCACAAAAAAGTGCTTTGTTTATTAATTGCTTCATAACTTTATTCCCTGAAGGGCATTTAAATATACGTCTACAAAGGCGCTTTCACAGATGAAGGACACAACCTGGAATACAATAAATAATGCATAAACATAAAGCCCTGAAATGGAATGCATTCATACAGGCATCTGTTTGTATTTCTGTGAATGCTTAAAGGGCACAAGCCACTGTTGCGTCACGACTCACTTGCCATGTACACACGGTATAAACTGAATACTAAAATATTAAAGGATTTACACTGTAATCTCAACCAGCAAGTTGTTTTTTGACATTTCAGTATATTCGTGAGAACATAAAAAAATGGCCTTCCACGTAGCCAAACAAGCAAACACACAATTGTTTTACTGTAAATTGTTGTGCAACTCGTTCAACACACTTTTATGCATACATACACATATCAGATCAGCTCTTGAGTAAAGCCTCATATCTTCAGTGCTTGTTATTTTTTATGATGCTCTTGTATTCACTTGAGAGCCTGCAGTAAAAGTACAGAGAAAATGAATATTACCATCTCATTTGAATCCAGCAGTGTCTCTGGCTATAGTTGAGATGTTCCTGCATTCATTCAAAGTGTGACGTTCAACAGGTCGGATTAGAATCTCTGATTTGAATAACTTGTACCCATCAGCAATGTTGGTGGTAATGCATTACAAGCAGTATCATAATCAGATCATTTTTAAATGTAATGAGTTCAACATGTATTGCTTTTGTATTTACACCACGATACTACAGCAATTTGCATAACAAATGTACTGTGATTCTTGCCCCTCTCCCAGCTTCTGCTGATTGGTCCACTGTTTTGAACCTAACAAATCTTTAACAATATATATATATATATATATATATATATATATATATATATATCGATTTAAAATAAAAGCATACAAGTAAGCACTTTGTTGTTAAGATTATATAAAAGTACTTATTTATTATGCACCCACACAAGAGTGAAACTTCAAAAACATATTGTGTCAATACACACCCACATAAAAATGATTTATCAGCAGTAGAATATCTAAAAGTTTATGAATTATAAATGAAATCCTATAGTGACTTTTCTGTAATTATGTCCCACTCAGAGATAAATATTCCTTCCCTGAAGTTATCCCCATGTAGCTCATTCTTTGTCATATTAATTGATTTAGCGGTGGAGCACATTGCCAAGCAACACAACTTCTGATCAGGCGCGAGAAGATTAAAAACAAACACTGCGCTGTGATGAATAATTGAAATCGCGACATAGTCTTTAATTAACATTCTTTATTTTGGCGCCAAGATGTATTGTGGCCAATTTATCTGAAAATTTGATAAACATATCCATCAAATAAAAAGAGCGGTTGCGTTTTAATATGTGCGTCTGTGGTTCAATGAGCCAGTCCGTGATGTTTCTTGGGTTTAATTAGACTTCATTCACACACGGGTACTAATCAACTCGCTGTTGGAGTCTTCTCTTGTATCTCCGTGGAGTCAGAGAGCATTCACACCCCAGAGCGTTTAAAACGCAGCCACAGTAAGGCGTGCAAAAAAATTTGTTCCTACAAATTTGCCGTTCACAATCCTTCCAGCCAGAAGAATTACTTGGAACCTGTTTCAGTTAAAAACTCTTGGTAATTGTGTATCTTGGCTGCTTCTTTGGTGGTTGTCGGAGACATAAATGTGCTTTTGAATTCAGCCGTACGGATGCTAAATTGCAGTTTTTTGCATTTTCTTGGTTATCTCTTCTCAGCACTCCACAGTACATATACTTCAGTATGTCTCCTTGCTATACGTTTGATTAAAAACGCTTACTTGGACTCTTGTGAACCCTCTTCCTTGATTCTTGTCCAGTTCCTTGTAGCTGCTGAAATGAATGGTCAGAATAGCTCTAGTAAACACAAACCTATAAGGATATAAACTTGTGAAGAAGTTTGCATTTGAAATGTAGCCTTGTTACTGGTAAACAGGAAGTAGAGACACAATTTCCTCAAGAGAAAGAACATTTATTACTGGCTGGAACCCTGGACAAGCAGCGATTAAACACAGAATTGACGTTTTCACTTCTGTTGGCTCAATATCTCAGTATGCAAAACAATAGGTAATCGCATTTTTGACAATATGTCTTTTCTAATCCTAAGTAGTTTTTAATTTATGATTTCCTTGAGCGCTCTCATAAATCAGCAAGCTTATTTTATTGTAAGCCAGCAGTGGGGAATGAAGCCTTGGCTCCTGTCCATAAATGGTGTGAAAATGCTGTACATCTACTGCTGTTTCTGTTTCCCTCTGCTTTGGTCTAAAGATGGGGTATTATCCAGGGGGTCAAGGTTTGGCTGGCTAAGCACGGCCCAGTTTAGTTTCTGCCAGCAGCTGCTGTAACTACAATTATGAACTGAGCAAAAGCTTTTATCCAAACTTACAGTGCATTTAAGGTATACGTTTTATTATTGTGTGCTCCCTAAGGAATCAAACCTTGAACTAAGTGTTGCAAGCATCATGCTTTTTCAGATGAGCTATGGAAATCCACTCCTGGTTTATCTGGCTGTTCTTCACTGATGGACAATTTTGGCTAACAACAGATAAATTGTGAATATTTCATAATGTTTCATCATCATATATTTTTATGTGCATCTCCAGAGTCACATCCCACATCCCAGCTAACAGGGATGCCTAACGGAACATTGCCTAACGTTCTCAAAAAGTTCTGTCACGTTATCAAACATCATTCATTTATATATATATATATATATATATATATATGCATGCACATATTTCTTTTTTATAAAGTTGTCAACTTTTTTAATTTTTACAAAATTAAAAAATGTTTGAATAGATGTCGTACAATAAAGGTAATACAATGTCTAAAAAGCTGCCTGTTTTGAAGTTTCCTAGAAACTGATTACAGTGCAGTAAGCAGGAACTAATTGGGCTCTGCTAAACAGCCAAGTCATTATCACTTAGTTTATGTACAAGTGCATGTCTGTCTTTTTCTCCTTCACCTCATCAAGTACATATTCTTAATGTGAAGGATTTGCAGGGTAACCGCTCATGAGGCAGAGGTTAACCTTACGAGTGCTGCTAATTGTCAGTTGAGCTTTTGCCCTGGCTGGTTTCATTTTCTTCACTTCAGAAATGCTTAGTATCAGAGTTCTCTTCTCCATTTGTTCTTGAGCTGGAAAGAAAACGATTTTATGCTTAGCAGTACAGCTCTTGTGCTAGCAAGATCAGTACTGCCTGTTTGATTTGTGTGTGTTTGGGAAATTGTTAGAGCAAAACATACAGGAGGAATTCACTATGAATGAATTGCGTCCACCTCCGTACACTAATGGTGCTCTGTTCCCAGCTAATAATTTTTGGTTGTAAGAATGTTTCTGTAATGTTTCCATTAAGTAACAAAAACATTAAAAACTGTTTTGAGGAAGTTTTAGGAAATTGCTTGGTTATAAGAACATTATACAAACGTTTTTTAATTCTGTAATGTTTTCAAAATGTTTAACTAACTACTTAAGAATAAATTTTTGATATATGATATATAACGTTAGAAATACATTTGACTAATGTCACTGCAAGAATGTTTTTACTAATGTTTTTGAGAGAACATTTTCCGTTAGCTGGGTTTGTGCTGTTTTTAGCGATTGATTCGTTAAAGAAATTTAGTAAACGCAGAAACAAAATTGGTCTGAATGCAATTTGCAAAATACTTTGTCTTGTGTGAAACAGACTACCACAATCTAGCATACTGTCTTGGGAGTGCATATTATCACTTTATGTAATCCAGTTTAGTGAAATATTCTCCACAATATACAAAGTTCAGACGTTCAGTGCAGACAGTCACGCAAGGCTAAATCAGAAGCCACTCATTGCCAGTGTAGCACTGAATGTTGCACAAGAAAGATAGCTGGTTGCCAGAGGAGACCCAAACAAATTAACAGCACACACTTCACTATTAATTATGATTATTTAGTGTTGTGTGGAGAACAGCCATAGTATATGGATAAAACTGCAACAACTTATCTCAAATATCCAGCCTTTTGCATATGACAAATGTGTTTTACACATTTTAGTGGCAGAAAACACTTTCAACAGTAAAACTGTTCATGTGTATATATATTTGCACCTTCGCAGTATTGGTAACCAGTGACAACAGGTCATTAATTTGTTTAAACTGTTATATACATTGAAAATCCAGCTTATGTTGTGGAAATCAAGGAATGTTTTTTAACGTTATTGCTTGGTTATCAGAACATTATTCAAATTTTTTTTAATTCTGTAACATTTTTAAAATGTACCACTAACAACTTTAGAATAACAGTTTTTAATCTATATGATATACAACTAACATTACTGCAAAAACATTTTTGATAACTTTGAGAGAACCTTTTGAACCTATATTTCCTTTTTCAAGATTTTGAGAATGTTCCCTGTTAACTGGGAAGTTCCCTAATGCACTGATTAATACACTCGACCAGTCAATACCACAGTTTAATGACTGATTTGTGCACTGATTCATACATTGAACCAAATTAATGATCAACCTGGCTCCGATTGGTTAAAAAGCCAAAAAAAATCATGTTTAGCCAAACTGGTGTTTTATTGATTCTACTATTTGACCACCCGCTTCAAACCTGACCAGATAACAAGTACCCAAAAACAAGTGCCTATAAACCATCAAAACAGATCAGCCTTATCAGCTAGGCCGAGCTAACCACCTTAGGCTTCTTTAAGCTGGTTTAAGCCAACTGTATTCACACAAAAAATGTACGAACGATACTATTGTGCAGATTCATCACAAACTGTAAGGCTCATACATCTCAGCCTTAAGCATAAGAATCTCACATGGCTGATGTCTATCTAGACTCCCGGCACAAAGAGAGCGACTCATTCATTGTCAACTGCCCTACTAACGGTAGAATCTATTTTTGTTATGTACCGGTCCTGACAGCTTTTTCTGAAGCCAGGTCTGATTTATGGTTCTCTATAGTTTAGTGTGTTTTGGATGTTTCCCCCGGTGGCCAATATGTGGCACACACACACTCACACACAAGCATGCACATATTTCAATCCCCACAGAGTCTGAGAGTGTCTGTCTCATCTCTTTAAATCACCCAGCCCACCCTCATAACGAATACCACACACACACACAAGGAAGATGGGCTGCACACAAGACGTTGTAAAGCTTGTTCAACAACCTGAGTATGTAATATGCCTGAAGCTGATGAGAATTTAATTAAGTATTTTACAAATTTGTGGGTTGCTCATTTTTCTCTCCTTATCACCTTGTCTTGACTCAAAACAGGTGTGGGCATATTTATATATTTTTTAATACCATTGAAGAAAAGAGCCAGGACTCTGAGAGAGATAATAACAATCTGTTTGTGTGTCTGATTAAGGCAGAAGTCTGTCAAGAAAAAGCAAAGAAAATACTCTCTGCTAACCGTGGCTTTTTCCTTCAGAGCCCCATCAGTCCCTCTGGCTGTGTCAACAATCCGACCGCAAGGTTTCAAGGCGCGGTGCTGCATCTTCGCTGCCCTCTTATGCTCATGACCGGAACTACATTCAGGTCAGATTGCGTTTTCCTATACTCAAGACCCAATTTATTATTAGCCACTCATGCCTCTCCCCTAATGCATCTCCAACCACCTACTGAGTAGTCTGAATAACCAGATCGCTATCTGCATCGTGCAATGGATCTTGCTTGCGTTTATGGTTGGCTTTTCACTTATCTGATCGCTAAACAATCAGCCCAAGATGCATGAGCTAACTGGGCATAAAGTCTGGAAGGTGCATTTTCTTCTCGCAAGGGTAAGATTGTGAAAGCTGGTCTTAGATCAAGGTCAACAGGCAATCGGTATTCAGAACCTATGATGCATAACAGGATTGCCGTGAAGGAAATTACCAAAGGGGCAGGAAACTGTCAATTTGTTTTCTTCTGTAGCATCACTGCAGTAAAGAGAGGACTCCTAGGTCGATGTTGTCTAAGATAATGATTGCTTTATTTAGGCTTAAATCGCCTAATCTCATCTACGCTTCCTCACTGCGCATTGTTTTTATCTCACAGCATTCATAGGCCATGTCTCTCGTAGGTAGTTAAGACAATTGATTTCCTTAAAGAGAGAAGCAACAGTTTAATGATTCAGAAATGTTTTTGACTGTCTGATCTCTTGTTATGTAATAATGACTTGATGTTATATAGCGATCAGCGGAAAACAATTAAAACGTCAGCTAATGTTTTTCATTAAATCGTCTTCTCTCATGCTTTAGTTATTGTTATGAATGCTCATAATAAATATAATCACAGCGTTTGTGTAAGTAATCACTCTGTAATGTTTTGTGTATGGTTACAATGTAACAATTTTAGGTTGCAAACTGTTTCCATTAGGTAACAAAAACATTTAAAATGTTCAGAACTTTTCTGATAACTTTAAGAGAACTTTTAGAGAACATTAGCCAGCGTTCTGAGAACTTTCCCTGTTAGCTCGGAGGCCAATGGTGGTCCAGCCGAAGCAGCTCTTTGCCCCCCCTGCAGATCTTACTAACAGTTTCCACCTTTCACAAACTGCAGATAAGCTCCAATTCCACAATTAACTGCCGGGGGAAGCATGAAAAGACAATGATTTAAAACCTGCTGGCTTGTCTCCTGCTGGCCCTGCAGTCACCAGACGTTTACCGCATGGTGAAATGAGAGCATGCTGTGCTCGCCTCCCCAACATCCACTGAATGTCCTGGGGGGGTCAACCATCCTCCTGCCACATTCTGTCTAATTACCCCTGACCTCCTAGGGTAATACCCAGAATACCCATTGGCACCCTCTCATTTACCCTGGTTGGTCTGGACCACCTCTGGAAAGCTTTTCTGTCAAATACTTTTCTTGTGTTGTGTGATCACCTTGGCTCCTTTGAAAGTGTTTTTGTGTTTTGTTCAAAGTGAGAAGATTTCTCATGTTTTATATTTATAAATCTACTGTAAATGGTTAAAATTAAAGGACGTTTCTGTTCTCAAGGGAAGTAGCTTTTTTCTTTTTTGCAACCCCACACAAATGGGGTTTGGACGAATAGTTTTCACTACTTTTTGATTTAATTTCTTTCTCATACTCTGTGTTGTTACCAAAATTCTCATCTGCGCCAGACTCTCTCGTGACATGCCATACATCCCATAATAAGCCTCCCCGCCATTTCCATGGGCAGCTAAATAAATCAGGGCCATTGTTCTCCCCAGGAGGACCCCTAACAACCCCGATGCTGCCCATCTTACCCACAACAGCCCAATTAGCAGCGCTGGGTTGGTGATGATCCGATGGTCCCAGTTGGTTGTATGACATTGAGGTCATAGGCAGCTGCACATTGGAAACATTCAGCACAGAGTATAGAAATTTCAGTCAAGTGTTTCCAAACTGTAGTTCAGTGTATTAAACAGTTTGGTTCAAATGACAAACTTTTGTTTAGAACTGATGCCACTGAACTTATACCACGTAGATCCTTGATTTTGATTGGTTGACACATTCCAAGGCTGTTGATTGATTTTGTACAGCTATGAAATAGTTCCAGGTTTGTTGACCACATTACAGTTGCAGATCAATTCATATATTTCCATAATCTGTATTTTTTACATTTATCAAATTGTTCCAAAGTGGCTTACACTGTTTGTAAGGAAGATACTTAATCAGCAGCACGGAAATGCGAAACACATGCCTTAAGATACATTTGTGCATGTAGCAGACACTTAAGTTTTTTGTCAATATATGCTTTTCCCCAGGAATTGAACCCACAACCTTTGTGCTGCTAATGCACTGCTCTACCAGCTGAGCCACAGGATCTTATGCTTTTCTCTGTGGCTGTATTACTTTCTCATGTGTGCATTAATTTTTTAATAATACAGTGGCATCATGTCAAAAAATCTTTATTTATTTGAAACTGGCTTTCGTTATTTGGACCACCTTTATCATTTAGTACAAATAGAACATGAAATCATGAGCAAAAATAGGCACCACAGTTCGGAAACTAAAAACCTATTTTGCATAAATTAATTTGGAGAGTAATAGAATTAATTACTTCACACTATACCTGTTGAGACCTGTCTCTACTGCAGTTGTGTGCATAACTCAAGTTCCTATAACTAATTCATTAGTCCTAGTTAAAGGACAGGCAGAATCAATGCTGATGCTTGGTGTGATTATATAGAAGGTCCCTTCATCTCTCAGCACCCTCCCTTCTTGATTCAGTAGATAGCAAAGTGTGTGTGCTTGTGATTGGCTGGTGTCTATGTGTGTGTGTGCGCTCCTGAGCCTGAAGACAGAATTGTAGTAATCCTTTTATGAAATGCTCAGATGAAAACAAATGACTTTTGCTCCCTCTGGGCTAATCTCCATCACCATGGCCAAATCATTAAACATCGTGTGAGAGAGGGAAGCAGGAAAAGGGAGACAAATATCTGAAGGTCAAATCTGTTTATGCAAAGTATATAATACATGCCTAAAACTAACAGTACACACCAATGTGAAAGCAGCCAGAGGCACCAGAATGCATATTTGCTATATTGTTATTGTGTTGGGAATAACATTAAATTTGTGGTTCATGTTGTTTGGATTTACATGAACTAGTTTAGTCTAAAGTTTAGTCTAGTTTAAGTCTAAAGCTGAAGTAAGTCATCTTTCTACTCTCTAACTTTAATATGAAACATAATATGCAAAATATGCTCAATATAGCAACAGTTGGATCAAGAAATCGAGTTTGGGGCAGGGCTATCTGTTTATCTGGCCAATAGCAAATAGGGTAGCGTTCAGGAAACCTGTCTGAAAACAATATAATTGCAGTTCTATTTGGTGACGCCAGCAGTACAGTACAGTTGCTTCTGTTTTAATTTGAATGTCACTGAATTGATCTTAGGTTAACCCCACAAAAGTCATTTATAGGCTTTTATAAAATAAAAGCTGCACATTTTTAGTTTACAGTGTACAGTATGTTCCGCTTAGAAACATATTAACAACATATGTATATGAAATGTGTTTCTGTGTGCGTGTCTCTTCAGTGGGGCAGTCATTATTTGGTCTTTTTCTCTAATTTACTGAAGCAATGAATAATTACTGTTTACACCTAATCTTTAATGGGCGTGTTCATTTGTATTTGTCTTAGAAGCACACTGCTTAAACATTTATAAGTTAAACCCAGAAACCTTACAAATGCGGCATTATTATGGCGGTCACTAAATATGCACACATATTTCTTTGTGAGCTATTCCTTAATTAGCAGCAAACATTTGTAATGAAAGTACACAGCTCTATGATTAATGTGATGATCACAGGACACAGATTTTACAAATGTGATACCATAAATCACCAGCAGCACAATATGTCATACAGCACATGTAAAGAATACATTTAGATATTATCTGTGCAAGATAAGGGAGGATAACAGAGGGGTGGGGGGGGGCTTGTAATCTACTGCTAATCTGATTCTGTAGCACTGCCGATGAACACAATGCCATATATTTCATTTAGCTTTAGGAAAGTAAGCAAACACAACAGGATTCTCTATAAGGAGTAACTGTGATGCAATTAGTAAAGAGAATGTTTTGCTAATTTAATTTTCCATGCAAATTAAAAGTGGGATATATAGGCATACACATGATGCCTATATAGCTAAGCTTAGCGTAATAGAACAGATGCTCATAAGCTTCATCTCACCCTCTCTCTCTCACTCATAAACAAATGTAATATTGTCCTAGTAAATGAGGGGGTGTTGACTTATGTGTTTAGTGTGTGTTTATGTATGCATGTGTATTGTATGTCATTTAGATAATTCCTATATAAATATAGAAAATTCCGATAAAAAAGGTCAGGTAACCTAAAGACATGCTTAATATGGTAACATTTTATTTATTTAATATATTTGTTTATATTAAATTTTAATTTAAATGAAACCAACTCAACCTGAAGAACTAGAGAACTTTTTTATCACGTTTTACTTTTTTACTCTGTTCTTTAGGAACAAAAGATTTTTCATAGTTAACCAAATGTGACAAAACCTCCTTTTGAGGATGTTCTGGGATTTCCTCAAGGGTAAAAGAATGTAAAGAATATTGTTTGTTTATTTTTTTATTTATTTAAAATATGAAAAAGCAAAAGTGTTATAGAATATTGTTTCTGCAGTTTTATTTAATTAGAGCGTTATTTATAAACAATTAAAGTCTATGGTATGCCCCCTTTTAGATAACAAGGTAAACATGTTTGTGTGTGAGCTGCAGAGGCAGATTTAGATCTGAATAATTGAATCATTTAAAAGATGTTAAAACTCTCTAATTTCTAAGTGAAGAAAAGCCATGTGTGTGTGTGTGTGTGTGTGTTTGTTTGTTAGTGAGTCAGACTGCTCCCTCTGAGTTGGCACTGAGCCAGTCGTAGTGGCCCTGAGACAGGTCTTCTCATCTGGGTAAGTGCTGTGGGGCAGAGCCGTGTGTGTGTGTAGATGCATCTCCAGAATTAACCAGGCAGGATACACAGGTGTGACAGCTCAGCAACCGTATCTGAGAGAAAGCAGCTCCATCCACCCAAAGCTCTGTGACCTGATGTGAGTTTGTCCTCTGGATTTTTTGAAGGCCTGTCCATCTTACCGCTGACACACACTGTGTGTTTGCGGTCTGTGGTATATCATCACGTTCTTGTGTGTGCGTTTGAGATGTATACGTGTGTGAAAGTGTGTAGTTGAGTTTTTGGCTGGTGTTTTCCAACTTGGAGTGGAGTGCCGAGATCCACTGCCAATAGTGAGGTATTGATTTAAACCCTGTGACAAGGGCAATTTTCCTTCCTGTGTTGACGTATGTCCTGTTGAAACAAGAATCGGGGCAGGACATTTCGAAGGACTCGCCCTTCTTTGGAAATAGCCAAAAGTCTTTAGTTTACACCTCAGACCAGCAAAACCACAATCTGCTAGACAGCTAACAGGGAACGTTATCAGAACATTGGAACGTTTTCTAAAAGTTCTGTCAAAAATATGAAAAAGTAACATTAGTGGAACCTTTTTTAATGTTATATATAATATCTGTCAAAAATGTTGTTCTTAAGTTGTTGGTAGAATGCTTTAAAAATGTTTGAATAACATTCTTATGACAAAGCAATAATGTTAACACAATGTGCAAAAAATGTTGAATGTTCCTAGAACATTGTATACAAAAGTATAGTAATACCAGTATATTTTGTGGGGACATTTTTTGGTCCCCATGAGGAAATAAGTTTATAAATCATACAGAATGATCTATTTTGAAAATAACAGCAGAAAGTTTTCTTTGAGGGTCAGGTTTAGGGGTAGGGTTAGTGTAGGAGGATAGAATATACAGTTTGTACAATATAGAAACAATTACATCTATGAAATATCCCTATAAAACATAAAAACACAATGTGTGTGTGTGTGTGTGTGTAGGTGTGTATTGAAATCCTCTTTCCATTCTCATCTAAGTGAATCAGTACTCTCCTCTAATGCATATTTGCATCGGGTCTCTCCAGGGACTGTGCTCGGCCTGATCCCAGACTCAGCTGCCCTCACTGGGCTTCATCTCTTTGAGCAGGTGTCCTTGTGTTCACATCAGCCTCTCATACAGGGATTCAACCTGCCAGACCTCAGGGGAAGACTCGGAAAACTCTGCTTGGAAGAGACTTTTTATTGTGTATTGCGTGTCCATAAAGTTTCTGGAAAAATGTTCTGTGAAAAGGTAAGATTTTTCAATGTTTCACTATGTTGAACAGCGTGGAACTGTCCGTTAAATTCAACTTATAGGCACAATATACTTATACAGTAAACTGTAAATGTACAATTGTGTAAAAAGCAGTTAGGAGATTCTCATTATTATTCCACACCTGAGACCAGTTGTGTAAACATAGCCATTAACTTAAGACTACGTCTAACAAATTAGTCTGCCTAAGTAACGATGAGAGATGAGTCTGTTGCATGAAACAGGCCCACTGCTGTTTATTGTAAGACAATCTGCAAGTCTAACTTGCATTGCATTGTGGGTAAAGTAAGACATTATACAACTTAAAACAAAATGGCCTACTACGGGTGTTTCAACGCAGTTTCCGTTAGCAGAAACAGGAATGCAATGCTGCCCTTTTAAGACTAAAGTTTTTGTTAATAAAGTTAGCAAAGTGCAACCCTGCTAACATTTTTGGGTTGTAAGAATGTTTCCCTAATGTTTACAAAATGTAAAAATTGTAATGTGTAAAAATTACAAAAACATTAAAAATGTTATTTAATTGTTAATACACTTATAGCTTTTACGCATTTTTAAAACATTGCCAAATTAAAAAAAGTTTAAGTAAGAATCTTATAACCAAACAATAATGTTTAAAATGTTCCACTATAATCTTAAGAATGTTTTTTATATATGACAGCATATTACATAGTATATATGATTTGACATTTGATATATGCTAGTATAATGTTAATAAAGTTCTTCTAATGTTTGCTTTACAAAAATGTTTGAATAACTTAACATTCTGAGAACATTCCCTGTTAGCTGGTACACTGCTGTTGCTGCCAACTTCATCTTTATAATTGTGATTGTGTTTATTAGTGTATCTCACAATTGTCAGTGTTACATTAAGAGTCTAAGCTAAGCTATCTCCACTTTACTTCATTTGTCTTTGTTCTGTAATCCGTTGAGACAACCACCTTCATGTAACTGAAATGGAAGCTCATAAGAGACTGGGGTAAAATTCTCTTCACGGGCCGCAACTCTATTAACGGTCATTCACGTGTGAAGCAGATAAAAGACTCTCACGCTTACAGTTCATTCTAATAGAGTCTCACGTTTGCATGTCGCAAACATGACATTAATAAAGACAAACACTGTTAATAAGTACAAAAATATGTTGCGTACACAAGCATTGGGTGAATTAAATGGAACTATTTTCTATATAATATATATTATATTATATAGAAATATTTTTCAGGGCTGAATACGTGTGTTTATATTAAGGGTTTCCCTTGACTCTTGGATGCAAATTTCATTGCAATCACTCAGCTAACAATTCTCGGTTGCAAGAAGGTTTCTCTAATGTTTCCATTAAGTAACAAGAACATTAAAGACGTTATTTTGTTTTGAATGTTTTATGAACATGTTTTATGAACATAGATGTGTTAACGTTATTGCTTGGTTATAAGGATGTTATTCAAACTTTTTAATTTTTAAAATTTTTTAAATGTTCAACAGCTTAAGAATAACGTTTTTAAAATGATATATTATTTAAAAAACATTCTACTAACATTCTAAAAGTGCAAGAACTTTTTGATAATTTTAATAGAACTTTTAGCCTTTGGCCAGTTTTCTGAGAACATTCCCTATTAGCTGAAAAATTGTTGGATTGACGTATTTGTGAAGAATGCATGAAATCTCACTAGCTCACTTGCTCACTACGTCTCTGACCCATAGACCCCCTATTCCTATATCTCATGTGTAAGTGTTTTTTTTGTTTTTATCCACAGATAGGAAAATATTTTTCTACATCTCTTTCTCCCAAACATTAGGCTTAAGTGAGAACTCAAAGCATGCTTTTTTTTTTAAACCCTGGTTATAAAAAACCCCAGTTACATTTGAAAGTGTCAACTTGTAACACTTTGTTTTCCCCTGCAGATCTCATTTGCTTGCGAAAATGTGTGCACATCTGCACGATTTACATATGCGTCTTGTTTACCTTCACGCAAAACGGCAAGACAAGATCTCTTTGAGACAGATTTCCATAAACCTGCCACCACTGTGGCTAATCTCCTTTGTTGTGGAAGCTAATGCGAAAGAACGTAGGCCGGTGAACTTGCATGTTCCTCGCATGTTTTCCTTTCACCTCCAATCTCATGCACTCTCCTCACGTGCACGGCCGGGAGCCTTCCTGTGAGGCGCTTCCTTGTCCTGCTGCTGTGGCAACCGTATCTAGGGACAGTACTGTTGCCTGGACCTCTGTGGAGGCAACAGTGCCAAAGCTGACACTGTCCAGGAATACACACACACATTTACATATGCTCTGGCTGTCCAGCAGCCCATCTGGCCTGATGTATGACAATACACCAGGATGACTAAAGCTCTATCTGTGACTCATGCTAAAAAAATATACAAGGATTTTCAACCATGAAATGGACATCAAAAATCTCCATTTTGATGAGGAATTGTTCAAAGCTTCCTATTTAGGAATAAGACAGGACATTCATAAGCTATAACATTCCCGCTAACATACACACAAAGCGCTTTCTTTATGGTCAAACACATTTTTTTGTGGACAGTATGACCTTTATAAAAATAAACATGATTCAGGGCTCTTGAGAGATTCTTTAGCAGCAGTAAATGTGAGTAAGGCCACATTTTTCCAAAGCTTTAGATTAATGTGCTGTTATTCAGTACAATCTCTCTCTCTCTCTTTCTCACTCACTTTCCCGATCTCCCACACTCGCTTCCTCTCTCTCTCTCTCTCTCTCTCTCTCTCTCTCTCTCTTACTCCCTCTCTTTCATTCTCTACCTCCATCACTCGCTCACTCACTTTCTCTCTTACCCTCTCTGTCTCTCTCACTCTCCCCCCCTTATGCTCTCTCTTTCCTTACCTTCCCATACACGTGATATAATACAGTCTCTGGTCTCATGCTTCCATGTTCATCTCGTTTCATTTAGGCTGTGGGTCAGATGGCTTTAATTTCTCTGACTGCACCCCGGCTGGCCAGAACACTGATGCAATAATGTGGCAACAATAGAAAGCTGCTCATGTTGTAGGGAGCGGTGCTGGACAGGCACTGTTTTGGCTTGCTATTATTCTAAGTTTGATTCATTTGTTAGGTCTGCATCCACAATACATCATCATAGATCTGTATTTGAGCTGAACATGTTAGATTGTTTGCAGATACAGTAAATGCCCTTAAACTCTTAACTACTCCAAGAAATGCCAACACTTTACAATAAGGTTTCAATAAGTATTATTGGTTAACAAGAACTAACAATACTTCTACAGCATTTATCAGTCTTAGTTAATGTTAATTTCAACAATTATACATATATAAAATAAAAAAATTCATCTATTAACATTAGGTTTTCAAAATTGGCTTCAATTTTCAACATTTAAAGCATTATTTCTCACATAAATGCATTTTATATTCATTGAATTATGTTATGCAAAGTAATGCTAAAATATCATGCAGTATTACCTGCTGCGGAGGCATAGCATGGTAATTTTATATGTGTGTTATACAATTTTTGTGCTGAGAAATTTCATAAGCTGTTAGAAAGGTCTAACCTGTTCCTTATTTGTTTTCTTTATCCATGTACTCATATACCCAGACACACAGATACACGCTGAGGCAACAGCACTGTAACAATACTGTTGAAGCTGACCTGAGCTAACCTTCAGCTGTCAGCACTACAACCAAAGAAACCACACTGCCACCTGCTGGATGACTTGGTTAAAGCCTTTGTCATAAGTCCATACTGATACTACATTTACTGGGCACTTGTTGTTTAAAAACTGAGGATAGTAGATTATTAAAAGAACAAAAATATATAGGGATAACATACAAAAATATCAAAATCATTATTTTGGCCACTTAATATACAGTTATTAGTAAATATACAATATATAAAACTATAGGCATATAATACCATATACATTTACACCTGTATATGGTACATGTGACAACATACCCCAGTGCAAATTTGACCACTTGTTGACCTGACACAACTCAGCCTTTCCTTTTTAATATACTTTTATTGTATAGCTGATCTTTGCCTGAATGTATGCTGATCTGGTTTTATTGTGTCTATCCAACAGCTATAACAAAAATATGATTGTAAAATAGTTTTGAGGATAGAATTCACAACAACTCTAATTTAAGAGGGTTTTGAGCGGTTTAAAACTAACACACAAAAGCACTGCTAAGAGAAAACACATAATTGTGTAACTGGACCTCAAAACCATATAGTTAATGAGCTATAGCCCTTGTGACAACTTCCCCATGTGTCAGATAGCCGCAGTTAATTTGAATCATAATAAGAGTCTTATAGACCTACCTTTTACCCTGAAAAAAAACCTTTTCTGCCTTAAAGTTTAATCAATTTGGTTGCACAAGGCATTTCAACTTACGCTTTTTAATCTTGACTGGTGTGGAGTTACATAAGAAATAGTTGGAAAATTGCTTAACCTATTTTTTTAAGTTACCAGTCAGGATTTAAAATATTAAGTTGAAATTACTTGTATAGTCAAGTTGATTAAACTTAAAAATTTAGGGCAGCAAAGTTTTTTTTTACAGTGTTTCTTCTCTTACCTTTTATCTTTATATGTACTGTACTTACTGTATAAACAATGTCATTCAAAATATCACGTTTAAGGTTCAGAAAAGTTACTTATTACTGGTTCAGCAGGCACAAAAAGATCAAACTATCTATTTATGCTTTTTCCTGCATGTGGTCCAGTTTCCATTGAATTTAATGAGTACAACCAGTCTAAAAGACAAACACACACAGCGTGTTAATGATGTACACTGTGGGCAAGCCCACCTCCTACTGACCCACTTAGTGTATCCAAACAGACAAAATCATCAACAACTTATTCTTGGAGTTATTTATTAATCGCTGATTTTGTTTTCATTTTTCTTTTAGTCATTTCATTTTGTGTGGTCAGTTTCTGGCCAGCTGGACTCCTTATAGAGCCCTAAGTTTGGCAACACCCACCAAACCCTGTCAGTTATGATTTGCAATGATCTGATTGGTCGAATTTGCTCATCAGTGGCTGATGGGAGCTTACTGACTGCACCGGTGAAGGAATACAAGCAAGCAGAGTCCCCTTTGGCTCTCTGTAGTAGAAGATTGGAAGGCTTGAACGTGTGGTAATTGTGTTTCATGTAATGAGATGGATGGAAAGAGTGAATGAGATGAACACACAGAATAAATGAATAGAAGGAGAGAAAGAGAGATGAATAGCTTTTCAGATAGGCAGGTGTGCTGTTCTTGGAGGAAAATGAACACAAATACGAACCATCAGAATAGACTGTACTGTAGCTCTAGCCAATCTATGTCCTTTATTTGCAGCCTCCTACACAAAAACATTTGCTTCTGTTATTTTCATACTGAGTTGATGATCTTTTCTATATGTTTACTTAGTGTGTTAATTACGTCATTTTCCTTATACAGGCAAACCTGACACACACACACACACATACAAAGAAATGCTGGGTTTCCATATTATATAGGGACTTTCTACAGACATAATGACTTTCATACTGTACAAACTGTATATTTTAACAGTTAAACAACCCATGTCACACCCCTCCTGACCTCACTCCACTGGCTACCTGTAGCCGCCCGCAGCAAATTCAAATCTCTTACGCTTGCCTTTAAGACAATAACCGGAACCTCTCCCTCCGACCTCAACTCATTCCTCCTCACTCATATGTCTATATGTCCCCTCCCACCAGCTACGGTCAGCTAACGAACGACGGCTGATCGTTCCCCCACAACGAGGCATCAGATCAATCTGTAAAACTTTCAACTATTCCGTTCCTTAGTGGTGGAATAAACTGCCAGCCTCCACCCAATCTGCTGAGACCATCACAACCTTCAAAAAACAACTCAAAACACACCTGTTACGCAGACACCTGTCTGAACCCTAATGCTCTTCTATCCTATCCCTCTATCCTTCTATCCTTCCAAAAAAAACAATTCTGTTTCTAGTCCTTTTTCTCTAGTAACAGAATACAATGTCCGCTTGTAAATGTAGCTTTGTAGACTTGGCTCGTTGGTGCACAAGACAAATGTTCAATGCTCTCGTCCTTTGTAAGTCGCTTTGGATAAAAGTGTCTGCTAAATGACTAAATGTAAATGTAATGTAAATGTATATTTTATGGCCTAACCCCACCCTTAAACACAACCTTTGCAGAAATAAAGCCCTCATTTGGTATAATTTATAAGCTGTTTTCCCTTTATGTACCAAAAATGTCCTCACAACATAGGGTTAACCAGGAAACACACATACACACACACACAGACAAGCTGTCTCAGAGATTCACATTTGTTCCTGCCTGTGATGTGAGGTGTGATTATATGGTCTGTGGGCATCTAAAAGGCTTTTCTGCAGAGACCCTATGCCACTGCTTCTGCCTTCTGCTCTGGGTCAATGCATCCGGGAGTTTCAAGCCCCACGGGTGGCCCAACGCTCCAGTGACCAGCCGCACAGGAAAATATGAGCAAGTGTTGGGGACTAGAAAAGAGAAAGAGAGAGAGAGATCAGTCCTAATTAAAACAGACTTGTTTAAAAAGCAAAGCTTTCAGATGTGTTAAAGTGTTTAATGAGCTGGAGGAAAGCTGCCCACATCTAATGACCAAAGGTGCCCCTTTCCACACAACGCAGGAAAACACTGACATTTTTACTGACATTTTCTTTTTCTCTCTTTCTCTCCCTCCCTCCATCACTCTGCAGAGCATTGCTCACTCACACATACAGTACATCTTTCTCGTTCTCTCTCATAAACACACACACAGTAATGATGATAAATGCTAGACAACATTTACTTGAATGTTCGAACCTCAGCAACGCTTGAGAAGAGAATAAATTTTCATGTGTTTCAAAGAGTGTATGAGTGTTGTGAGTTGCCATCTCAGCTAACAGAGAACATTCTCAGAATGTTGGCCAATGTTCTCTAAGAGTTCTCCCAAAGTTATCAAAAACGTCCCTGCAGTGAAGTTAATAGAACTTTTTTAACATTATATATCATCAACTGAATGTTTAGTACATTCCTAAAATATACATATTTAACATTCTTACAACCTAAAATTGATAGCTGGGATCATGGTGCTAGGTTGTTGTGGGTGGTTGCCAGGGCATTTTTAATGACTGCTAAAGTGTTGTCTGTGGTTTTTAATGTGTTAGTATGCGGTTGCTAGGGTGTTCTGAGTGGTTGCTTGGTGTTTGCCAAGTCAAAAGAGTGGCCCACCCTCAATTTAAGTCTCTCATATTCTGGTCCATAAACATGGTTCAGGTGTCTTTCATTGCAAGTCTATGGCATTTTTTATCTTATATTTTTGTGAGGCAAAAACTGCACGCCTGATTGCTTAGAAAAGTAATAGCACTTCTTTCCTCATCAAGCCACACAATTTCACAGATCATTCATACATTCAGAAAGGCTGAGATGAGTTTCTTCCTGAAAGTTTAGAGTATTAGAGTGTACTTATAATACACAGCATTAAAGTAACAGCTATGGTTGTCTTTAAAAAAATTATAACCTCTCCCAGCTAACAGGGAACCTTCTCAGAACGTTGGCTAGCATTTAAAATGGTCTCTCAAAGTTATCAGAAAAACGTTCTTGTAGTAACGTTAGTAGGATACTGTTTTAATGTTATATATCACGTATAATAAAAACACTATCCTCAATTTGTTAGTGGTAGGATTTAAAAACAATATAGAATTTATTTTTTTTAATAAACTGGACTTAACTGGATGTTTTGAACCTTCCTAGACCTTTTAAAATAACATTTTTGTTACTTAATGGAAACATTATAGAATCAGTCTTACAACCTAAAATTGTTAGCTGGGCTCTTTTTTATTTTGGAGTGTGTAATTTTTTTCAGAAAGGGCAACAGTGCAATTCCATCTTAAATGACAAAGATAATGATTAATGAGTAATGCTTACGGAGGCTAATATAATCTGTAACCTTCTCAATAACTTTACATCACACTCTATAAACCTTGCATTAAACTAAACAAAACAAACATTTAATCATTTAATACTTCATTTAATGTAATAAGTTTTTTTATATGAAGTCTTTATTCAATGGATGAATCAATATGTATTTCAAATTGAAACAAATTGTCTAATTTACTAATGCAAAATTAATAAATTAACAAAAAAACCAACGTATTATGCCTATACAGTAGATTGGGATGCTACATTGCTTTGAAAACAATTGGAAGTAATATCATGCAAATTGCTGGAGTCAAACATTTTTGAAAAATTATTAAGCTGAATAATGAGAAACATTCAAGGGGATGAACAGTTTAAACCTAATTTAAATTCCCATTAAAAAATAATTACCCAAAAAAGGACAGCGCAATTTAATCAAAGTTGGTAATGGTTCAGAAAAAGGATCATATATTCAGTAAGAGGTGGGGGAAGTTAAGGCTATCATAAACTCTGGAATACATCCAAACATCTGAAGTCAAGCAGAGTCACCGTTAACCTTACATGACTCACATATAAGTGACACAGCACAAACACTTACAATTGTTGCTTATTTACACAATGATACTGTAAGTAACAGACATAGAACAGCCCAACATTCCTTAAATTCACCATGAAATCAAAATATACTATTTTTATTTTTCCATTTAATTTTTAATTACGTCAGAACACAGAACACAAGTACAGTTGGTTGCAACTGACTGGAAATGGAAAACAATTGGCAAATATGTAATACATAAAATATTTAGTGCACACTTGTACCTGATCTAGGTACTTTGAATGATTAAACTCTTCTCCCTCTTTTACTTCCTTCTTCTAGCGAGTGAAACTTTCTGACGGCCTCATAAGGATCCCCTTGTCAAATTCTCCATTTAAAGTGGCCTTCCACCAATAATAAACTATCTGACAGAAGAATGTGGGAGCATTTCCTCTGGATCTCTGAGCAATGCTTGTGGAGCACAGGGCAGACCAAATGGGACTTGTGTGTTCTTTATGAATGGGTCATTCTTTATTCCGAGTCATGTGACTAATGATGTCGTTATGCGAGAGCGGAACCCTCATGGGCTTATATGGTCATGCTTCCTCCTTGACTGAGCACATGTGGGTGTGTTTGAACATATTGTAGTAAAGATGACAGGCCCTCCTGCGCTACACACACATGCATAATTTGTCTACTGCTCAGAAAGGTAAATAGCAGTATATTTGTGGCTAAACCCAGCTCAGAAAGTATTATTCATGCCAAATGTTTATTATAATGCATTTGGCGTGAATAATGTATTTTGAGTGTTTATTTTTGGCAGAATTGCAGAGTGAAGCTGAATACCGTAAATGTCACATACACTTTGTAATGTTTTGTCTGTTTTTTGTCTCATCAGATTCTTTCAACCATTTGACTTCAGACATTAAAAAAAAGTGTTTGAAATATTGAGGCCAAAATATTGCATTTACATTGATCGCATATATTGCATTGATCGTTCCAATCGAGTAAAAACTTCGACACATCTTTTGTATTAAACTGAAAATTCTGTTGCCTCGCTACTCTCCCTCTCCTTTCTAAGTTCCTCGAAAACTTTATTATCAGTGGAACAAAAAGGATTTATAAAACTTCAATACTGCTTTTGTCATACAACAAAGGTTGATAGTGATCCCTCGCTGCCAAATTAAATTAAAATACAGTTAAATACAGTTAAAATAATTCAAAAAATTGAATTATAAAAAAAATAGAATAGAATTAGTAGCAATTTTGATTGGTTTTTAGCATGCAAGGGCAATTGGGACCTCTTGCATGCTAAACAAAATCTGTACAAAAAGACTATTGGTATTCATGTTTTTCTTTGAATATGTTTTATCTGGCATAGGGTAACAAGTGAGCCAGCACTACATTGGTGCCAGTTTAAAAAAATAGGGTCATAACACCCCTTAGTTAAAACAGTCAGATGTAGAGAGATGTGGAACAGTATGTTTTTATGAGTTAATGTGTTGTTTGGCCTCTGGTCAGTGGAGCAGGAATAGCAGAGGTTAAGAGAAGTTAGAAATAGGACAGCAAAGTTTTCCCATGAAAAGATCCTCCAAGCAAACTCCCACACACACCACACACATACAACACACACGCAGGACTTCTGTCAGGAGTGTGTGTGTGTTTAATCAATTTGCCTAACTATCATGGAGTTTTTAGGTTATAAAGGAAGAAGTCCACATGCGATCTATAGAGTGTGTTTGTCTGTTTGTGTCAGTTTTGTCCTTTATGTCAGTTTCCAACATTTCACGCATGTAGACCATTTCTCATGTCTACAAAAGGTCCATTCATAGTTCTCTAAGATAGCCGAATGTGAAGACAGAGAAAGATACATATGTTTGTGTGTGCGTGTGTGTGTGTATGTCTCAGATATATGTATGTATACACACACACACACACACACACACAGTATTATTGATAATGTTACTGCTCTTAATATTATTAACAAGACACAGTAACAAATATTATTTGCTTGTAACATCTTGGTGGATTTCTGTTGAATCTGTAAGGGGTTTAAGGTCCTTTTTCTTCAAACAACAGAAGCAAGAGCTAGAGAGAGGTTGACTGTCAAGCAACATGTCTATATTAGGCAATGAATGAGCCACTCACACACTGAAATACACTATACTTTGTTTTCCTTTGAAGCTCCTCAAGAACAAGCAAGCTACTGTCAAAGAGCTGATGTGGCCCTTTGCCAAAAGGTGTAGAAAAATGGCCAATGGCCATCGAAATACTTATTTCTTGTTCTTATTATGAAGGTCTTATTTATTATTACTATTATGCATTTTAATATAGAATGTATAAATAAATTAAACTGTTATGTATTACGTTTATTAACTAATATTTATAATATATATTAAATAAATGTGTTTCTTTCAGCTGATCTGTGTGTTTGTGTAAGGATGCTTTAGCTGTTGCTTCAGCCACAGAAATGTGTGCCAGTGCATCACAGCAATCTAACTTGGCTCTCAGACCCAAACCTTTACACAGCACCCTGTCTGCTTCTAATCAAAACCAACTGGAGAATGCTTTTCCCAGCTCACACTCTGATACACACACACACAGAGGCGTGGAAAGAGTGTGTGTGTTAGTGAGAGGAAATGTGAAGGAATGTCACATGGAGATTTTATAGGAAGAATCAAACTTTTGGAATAACAGGAAAAGAGAGAAAAACCAAAGACAAAATTGAAAGACAAGCATCTGTTTTTAAAAGTATCGCACATTAGCGAAAAGCCTGGATTCTAAACAGAAGTACAGAAAGAGAAACTGTGACTCAGAATGAGAGATGTACAAACACAGTCAACCGTCATGACGTGAGCGCACGGCGTGCGTGAAAGAAAGACCTCTAATGCCATCAAGATGACAACAGGCGACATGCTCGCCAAGTCTCCACGCGTTTCCTTCTCCTCCTCCTCGTTGCTTCTGAGATGAAAAAGCTCCTTCAGGAAACTGACCACGATCAGTGATCTGCACTGGAGAAGACAGCGGTTTCCTCATCCAGATCCTGAAGTTCTTGCATCAGCTGTGATTGGTCCAGGAAAAATGCAAATTGGTTTCAGAACCAATTAGAGATGGTAATTCAAGTAAAGCGCTGCCGTTCTGACAGCTCCATAGAAAAGTTCTGAAGTGCCAATTTAGTGGGTTTTCAAACTGGATTCATGTTTTGTTACTGTATGTTGTTTTAGTTCTCACCTTGAAATGTTACTACCAAAGTTTGATTTGATTTACGTCTGATTCTCTTGGATGCAAAGTTGTATTTATTGGATTTTGATTGCGTGGGACTATAGAAACGTTTTGACCCCTGGAGACACGTGACCACAATGTCCTGGCGGGCTGGAGAACAGAGTCAGCTGTGTCAGAGGATGAGCTCACCGGTCAGTGGGGAGAGGGGGTAACTGGCCGCTCCATCGCCACAGACGCACAGCACGGAAACAGTGACACACTCATAGGGCCAGGAGAAGAGGAGAAGAAGAAGCAGAAGAGAAGATTTAAAGGAGAAGCATCCAGGTATTAATGCTTAGACAGACCATCTGCTTGCGATTCTCTACTGAAAGTTCTGTGCGCCAGTTTACCACCATGTAAGTGTTGTGTATACAAATCAAGACATTTGGTTAGTCTAATAGACACTATATATTTGTACCAGCTCATATTCATGCTCAGACATTACCAAACATACACAAAGTAAGTTTAAGATGTTCGTGATGAGAGTAACTAAAGATTATCTTTAAGACTAGTGTTTTTATCGAAAACAAATAAGGAAACCGCACTCTCCGGTCTCACTCACCCTGGACCCCAAGACCAGATGTTCCACAGAGGGAGTAACTTCTGGCCAGATGTTTGAGGAATGTCCTGGTTAGGACTGTCTTCTGAACACCAGCCACTAACCGCTAACTTCACTCAGACGTCAAGAAGATCTATCAGGCATCGGGGACTACAAGAGCTCCTGCCATTTCACCACGCTGTGTGGTTTCCCCACAGCCTTTTATTACTGCACTTCTTTCCATTTTGGAACTTTCCTTCTGGTGTAATTTTAAAGAGAAGTCAGCCTTTGGTGGCTAATCACTGAAGAATGGCTTAGAGAAGTCTTACTGTACTTTTGAGTGGGTGGAGGGTCTGGTAAAATGCTTGGCTGACTCAACCTTTGGCACAAGGGTAAATGTGATTTGTCTGTATTCAAGGACTCATTTCTACAGCTGTTTGAAAGCACTGCTTTTGAAATCTGCTTTGACATTGTCTGTTTTAATTACGTGGTGGAAATTGTGAATAATCTTTTCTTTAAGTGCAATATCCTTAATGAAATATTAATAATGTCAAAACCCGTTGACTTTGGACAACAGATTGTTGGCGAGTGCAGCTGTGTGCTTCAGAACTGAGTATCATATTTATCATGCTGAGAAGGTTAGTGGCATAATATTAAGTTCTTAGATATGCATAGATGATTCTCAGCTGAAAGCAGAACAGACTCTTCAGACTAAACAAGTTTAAGAGTGCTTGAGGTTCGATGTCAACAGCATTCATTAGCATTAAAGGTTTATTTTCTCTGGTTTTCTCACTTGTAAAGATCACATCACATCATCGCATCAGATCACATCATTATAACTGTGTGATAAAACTTTCTTTCTCTCTCTCGCTCTCTCTTACTACAGCAGCACCAGTATCTGGTTTTGTACTTTTGGGTCATCGTAATAAGGCTCTATGGGCTAGCAGAGGAATTTGGTCATGCCTGTTGCCATACGTAAGAGGGACTGGGAGGATCATGTGACCCCACGTTCAGGACTGCAGTACAGTTACGATGATCTCGACCTTGTCTGTTGCCATGTCATCGCCAGGGACCAAAGAAAACCTTTTAGGCAGCGTGGCAGGGTTAGGTGTGCCTCCATGCCAGAGTGTGGTCATCGCCAGAGTTGGAAATTAGCTGTCCTCCAGGATGACGTGGAAGATCTCACAAGTAGGATAACAAAAACAGTGAATAATTTGGAAGACGGAACTCCATCTAACTTTGTGAAGGACCAATCATTGATGCCTGAGGGACATACTGGAGACACAGCAGATGAGACGGCTAGGCATATGAGCGACCGAGATAGCGAGCTATCTTCAGACAGTGTGGCAGATCAAGATGAATTGCGACACTCAACTTCAAGAAATCTGCAAACTCATGATGAAGATCACGATAATAAGGAACTAAACAAGGATAAAGTATCTGCTTCCCAAAAACTGTCACTTTTTGCAATTCCTACCACAGAATTGGCCCAAATAGAGAAAGCGAGTGATTTATCAAATGTGAAGAAGACTAAGGGCAATATCTTCTTTAACAACTCTGTCAAAGTAGATTGTACTAAACTGACCTATCCAAAAAGTGAAACTTCTGTAGACTTACTTGAAAACGTAGATTCGGCAGTGAAGGTCACTGTGGATAGTCAAAAAGTATTACATGATCACATGAATATCACAAGCTCAATCACAGACATAATTAATCACCCTCCCACATCTGAGTCACAACAGAGAACTGCTGACCCACAAAATGTTGTGCAAGGACAATATTGTGAAACAAGCGGCAAAGCTGAATGCTCAAATGCAGACAAAACTATGGCCACAAACTTTGCTACTGTGGGTTTAATGTCAACTCTTCAAGCAAATGATGCTCATATTCCAGACCCTAGCTTAGATGCTAATAAAGAAACCTTAGAGCACAAACATACATATGCTATAATACAAGATATACAAAACAGTGATAAACAAGAAGATGATGGTCAGTTTGAAGGCTCTGATCATAAGATGTTAAAGCATGGTGGTCAGTCTGCTGGTGAAACATCTCTCCTGGAGTCACATGGAAAAACTGACACCATGGAAATGTGGCATGACTGCTCCTCAAAACTCCAAACCATTCATGAGGGGACCACACCAGAACCAGGAGATGATGCTTTTGCTCAGAATACAACAGAAATCCCAGAATGTCTAGAGAGCAGATTTTGTAACGGTGGCCCTTGGACAACCATGTCTGAAACCTTATCTTCTGAGGACCAGAGCTCAAGACAAAGGGAATGTGACTCCAAAACTGTGGAACATCAAATGATCAAAGACACACCTTCAGCAAGTGATGGGACCAAGACAGAGTCAGACCCAATGAGAGGAGAATGTCCAGCTAAAGACCCTGAGATTGCCCCCAAAGTTGAGAGTTCTTTTGTTAAACTTCGTTCAAGAAAGGTAAGATGTTTTTAATTTAACAATCAGACTGTTTGTGAGTAAACATCAGTGTGTATTGTTTTGATTACCCCATAATCTGTCCTTAAATGAAATACAGGATAAAATGAACAACTTCTGTAATCACAGTTTTACTTTTTACCAACAAACAAAAAAAGAGAATGTGGTTAGGTTTAAAAAAACTATGTGGTTTAGTTCCCCAGCATATGAAGAAATGATTTCCCCACAGCAATGTTATTAGATATATAATGCCTATGAAGGTCATCACTCAGTCAGTCAGGGAAATTCTTGGGGGTTTTCCATATAAATTTACAACCAAACAATCATGCACACAAATAGATAAATAGACAAAAAAATTTCTGGAATTTACCAACATATTTATTTATTAAGAAGACAGGAAGTTGGGAAGCGTGTCAGGTGATGATGCTAGTTGGGTTCAAATCTGTTTCTCTTACAAGCAACACAGCTTAATATATTAGGAGTATGTGCTGCAACCAAAACACATAAAAAGTTTTTAGCTGAAAACAGTGTCATGTAAACAATTCCTCAGAGCTGTCGTCATGTGTGTTTAATTAGTGGTGCTTTCCAAGGGATTACTTAATATTGCTCATTATATATTTGGATTAGTGTTTTTTTTTTCAAAACCTCTCACTATAAGCATTAACTTTTAGGGGTTTGTGCTATGGACACTTGGGACCTCAAATCATGAATGATCAGTTTCATGACTGGTAGATGAGAAATGACAGACATGCATTAAAGGAAGTTTCTGGGTAATATCTAGGGATGAGAATATAACAGAAGCTTGGGGTGGTTGAAAGTCTCTACACATCCTGATAGCAATCTCTTAGTAAAGTGGTCTGAATATATTTATATAAATGAATATCTTCTGTGGAAGGTACAGAACCATTAAATGTTCATCAAATCATTACATTTGTTAGGCAATGTGACTTGTTTTCAAAGCTAGCTTGCCATTGCTAGACTCTCTGAAATTACCTATCCTACCTTTAAATAACCACCTTGCACCCACACAGAACACCTTAGCAACTGCAAAGAATTGCCACGGTGACCACCCAGAACTCTGCTGTGGTGGACAATCCTGCATAGCATCCTGTCTGTTCTGCAACATCTAATGCTCTGTTCTTACTGCTCACCCAGAAGCACTTACGAGTATGCATCCTGGCTTTTATTTTAGCCTGAAACAAACCAATACACACACACACACATGAACACAAACACTTACACACTCTGTTCTGTTTGTATTAAGAGAAATTGGTTTAAGAACAAATTCCAGCATTTTCATTCTGCCGACACTTACCTTTCTTTCTGTTCCATGTTTGTGCATGCTTGTATACACAGTTCTGATTAAGGGCATTTATAGAGTGCCATGCTTTTCAAACATCACATCCTGACTCATTATGCTAGCTCACTGCCACGCCCTTTTGAGAGTAATGACATCACAACAGCTTATATTTCTGGCTAGGGGCATCTGTGGAATGTTTCACAGTCCAAGAAATTGGTATCATAAAATACTTAAAATAGCACAAGTTTGCGCATGTACCCATATCTGCATAGTGTATGCTTAGTTTATTTTTCTCTTATAGAAAGGGCACATAAATTTTACATGTGCATAAACACATGGGTTATTATGGGTTTCCCATAATAATTTATATAGGATTCACACAAAAATCTTCCAAACTCACACATTACACGTCCACATGAATTCCACGTGTCCAAAAACGTGATTACATGTATAACGTGGTTTTGGATCATCATGTGAATTCCATGTAAATTTTCACAGGAAACCCATGGCATCACATGTGAATCATGCGATGATGTCTCATGTGTGATCATGTGTTTTTGCACATGTGAAATTCATGTGTCTTTTCTGTACAGGATGCTAATGTGAGAGGTGTTTATAAATGTGTGTGTGTGTGTGTGTGTGTGTGTGTTTGTATGTGTTTATATTCGCCCTGATGTGTGTACGTGTTGGTGTGGGTGATTGACAGCAAGCCGCCCAGCCAACCATGGCCCCTCGGGTAAAGTCTCTCATAGCCTTTTCTGTTTATTCATCCTGCCCTATTCCACAAGACCCTGGAGGCGTCGTCCAAAACACAGTCATTATTTATATAGCAGGATCCATTAGGCAGGAATCAGCCCAAGCACAACACGCCATGCTGTGTAATTGTCATTTATTTGTGAAGCTGAAGTCCTGGGCTGGTGACTGGAGTTCTTGTGGGGATTTGTGTTTGTTGCAGAGCAGCAGAGTGAATGCAAGCCATTTAAGGGCCTGAACAACTCTATTCTGCTGCTAATGGATACATGAACTATTAGCAGTTGAGGGATTGACTGAGCAATGGGAGTCGTAGAGTGTGGGAGAGAATGTTAGGATGATGACAGAACAAATTCCGCTTGTTCTATGAATGAACACCATTTTGCAGTAAAGATTGCAAAGGATTGCTCACTTGACAACACAGTGTTGATGATGGAGATAATGAGGCCAATGATAACTGAAGTTTTTCCTCTTCATGCATCTATATACGTGCAGGCCTTGGATACAATAGCCTATTAGTAAAGACTTCAGATCATAGACAATTGTTTTCATAGCCTACCTCTAAACATAACCCTTGCACGCAACTGTTGACATCATTGGATTTAAATAGTGGGGACCACTTCAAATGTCATCACATCAGTGTTCTGCATGCTTCATTATATGTGTGAGGACATTTTCAACAATGTGGGCCTCACAAGTATAGCCAAACCTTTACGTACACACACACGCACACACACACTGAATGTGCTGGATTGTGTCAGTCTGGGATTTATCAGGGAGTTGAAGTATGAATCTGGTTTCATGGTGGATTTGAGATTCTTGGAACGGTATAAGTGGCACTAACACAGGGACTGTTTCAGAAATCACTCCCTATATTGAGCAACTGTCTGAGATCACATTCTCCCTGTGTGTGTGTGTTTTGGTTGTGTTTACTTAACCATGTATTGGGGACAAATTTATACCCAAATGTGAGCAGAACCTGACAAATCTTAGCAAAACCTCCTCTTGGGGATGTCCTCTATGAAACTTTTTTTTTAATTATAAAAATGTAGAAAGTTGTGTGTTAGGATAAGCTTATATTGTTTATAACTAGCTGTATATAAAAACAATAAAGTTATAGGAATGTTCCCATTTAGACAGGTAAGTAAACGCATGTGCGTGTGCATACATTTTGTGTAATTCACAAAAATTAATTCACAAAAATTGGATGCAGTATTAAAACATAAAAATCTTTAGGTTAGATTTTCTTCTGGAAAGAAGACAAAAATAAATAATTGGATTTGTATTACTTGTCCCCATAGTGATATGTTCACAGCCCCAAGCATAACATATCTGTAACATACTGCACATTCCTAAACCACACTGGAGCCTTGCATTGACAAAATCTTTTTTAAAGACTTTAAAGGGTCGAAGTCTGTGTGTTGGCGCTGTGATTGTAGACCAGTGACGCATGCTACAGATCTAATCTCTGTTACATGTATGTGCTTTACATCAGTGCTGTAATTCAGTGTTGGTAGTTTTCATAGATACCCAACATCTGTTTTACACACATACATCAAACATATGTATGTGCTTTTATATATGAATTTGTTTCTAATATGCACAGTGTGTCGCTCCATCATACTGCATTTATAAATGCTTTAACTCACCCTTAGAAAGAGAAGGATCATTTGAATGAGTAAAAGTACGTTAATTATGATGATACAGATATTAATGATATAGATCAATCTCGTAATTAACTCCGTGATGAATGCCACTGATTTGGCCTTGAGCAGCTAAAACTTTTCAAAGCAGATCCTTGAAAAAGACCAGCTCAGATGTGAAATTTTAACACTAGTCTAGGCTGGTTTATCTTATTCTACACTCATAAAAATAAAGGTTCCTAACAGGTTCACGGGTTTAAAGTTCCAAGGAACCTTCCCAGCTAACAAAGAGCATTTCTTAGAATGTTGGCTTATGTTCTCTAAAAGTTATCAACAACGTTCTCGCAGTAATGTCTTTCTTGTATGTCCTGAGGTTGTACAGGCAAGGGACAATAGAAAAACGTGTATGGTATTCTTCAAAGAGCTGGTAAAGAGCTGACTGTGAAGCTGCAATCTGTAACATTTGTGTCTCTGTCGCCATCTCTGTTTGAAACATAAAATTGCAGGTTACTTTACATACTTTTCTTTACATATGTTGAAGTCAAATGTCAGCCAAACTGACATTTCCTGAGGAAATCTGACCTGACAGCCTAAATTATAAATCATTATTATAAACTTACAGTTGCAAATTGGGGTAAGGTAAGGAAAACGTTTAAAACGCTGATCTGTCATGTACTTGCTCAATAACTGATATTTGTTTATTTTTAACCAAAAAAAAGTTACAGATTGCAGCTTTAAATTACAAAGGGAAGTACAAGCTTATGAAATACCTCTGTGGTTTTGATGACTTGTTGATGAAACATCTTAAACGTCTGCTATAATTTAATGAAACAGTTGCATTTATATGTTGCCTGCAAACACAGCGACTTTTGAATGAGAAAGGATCCTTTCTTAGTCTAGATGGTGTAGCTACAACATCTAGCAGCAGGGGCTTACTAGGCCACGCTAGCAGCCAAACTTTGACCTCTTGTGTTATAACACCAGGTGTCCTGTAGGCCAGATGTTCTGTGTTGCATTTACAAAGATGTAGAAATATCCCAGTCTGTGATTTCTCTTTATCAAGCAAAGAAAACAAAAGTCTGTTTCGAGAGCTGGAGGTTTGTGTGTGTTTCCAAACCATCAGTGTTTGGATGTAGTGTTATTTCTGTCCTGCATGTAAAACAAGGGGCAAGGTTAGGTGCATTTCGACACATTGAATTTTGTCTTGAGCTGAGTAAGCTAAAGAAAAAAAGAGATCAAATTGCTCACTAGAGGCCCTTGTGTACACAAAGTATCTGATGCCCCCTGGCCCTTAGTTACCGTGCCTTTTATTTTCAATTGCAGCAATTCTCAATAAATGATTCAAGTGGGAACTCAAAACTGGGCAGAGAGTTCTGAACTCTCTTCTGTTATGAAAAGCTTTCTATGAGGGCCAACCACCAAAACAAGATTAGAAATGTGTGCCAGCAGCTATCAACGCAGGACACGCGGCTTGACACAACATGTCCAAAGGAAGAACTTAAAGTTCAGTCCTCAAAGTTCAGTGTTCCCTTTTCATATTTGACCTTGTTAGAGTGTGTATGTGTGTGTGTGTGTGTGTGTGTGTTCATGTGCCCACTTTTCAGTCCTTTGGAATTGAAAATTTCCCTAGAGGTGAGATACTGACTGCAAATGGCCACATTTGCAAAACGGTGTATATATAAGATATATCTTAGTAACGTTAAATAAAAGCCAACGTGTGTTATGGGCAGAGTGAAAAGTCTACATTCTACAGTTAAGTTTAAACTTAACATCTACATTCTCCAGTATGATACCAAACAAATACCATACTGCTACCAGGGTTTTGGACATGTTGTAATTCTAAATATCTCCAAGTACCATGTATTTATAAATTCCATGGCATATATGAACTCTAATCATCCATGCTGTGCCATATGGCACATCTCACATATCATGGGCATAGTATAACACCATTGTTATTATTATTATTATTGTTGTTGTGTTATTATTATTATTATTATAAAGCATATTCAGGTTTACATGCTTTTTAATGCAAATTGGTAAATGAAACTATGAGCATCATTTTATATTAACAAATATTGTTAATATAACAATGTTTGATATTACACCAAATTAGAACTTACTACCTATTGCATATTTGGGAGAGTAGGCAAAATAAGACCATTTAATGCACCTTAAACTTCATCTGGTAGCTTTCGTGTTCACGTAGCTTAAGTGAGGTAATGCAGACATAATTCCATTGTGTGTCCTTACACAGTGAAGCTCTGACTGACCTTATTCAATAATACCCTACACTTTAATTGGGAAGGAAATGCTGAGGCCACATGTGGTTTCCCATAATGCACTCAGTCTCTGTCCCACTTAAACATGGACATCTGCTACAGCCACATGATGCAGTAATGTCATAGATATACCTTGAAAAATACTTCAGATACAAAAGTAAATTAATTTACCAAAAGGAATGTTTTTAATCAATACCACCCGAAGATCTCTGATGAGTTTATGTTTGCGAAATTGGACTTTTCTTACACTGGTTCAGTGTTTTGTTAATTCTGGGTTGTTATTATTAGACGTTCTTAGTCATAGAGAAAATTAGAAGGTTGTCATAAATACTGCACATGCTTATTTTCATTGGTGCACCAGTGACTGGATTTCTGCTATGACATTTTGCAAGCTAATAATTGTGTATTTTTGAGTGCATGAGTCATGCTAAATGAGGCATCGAATACTGCTGTACAAGAAGTGTAGAAGTACAATTTGTATGCAGACATGAATATTTTCTGTTTGTTGTGACAAAAGTCGCTTGCAAGTTTTGAAACGACTGATGCTTTGTATTTACATTTGCATTACTTGTATTCATTTAGCAGACGATTTGATCCAAATTGACTTACAAATGAGGCATGCAAGGACATAAGCAATTCATTGTAAGGCAACAGCAAATATGAGTTACAATGACACTGCAACACTCCAACATTTTTCAGAAGAGTGAAAGATAGAACAGAGATGAAGGTAAAACAACAGTGAGGGGAAACCTGCAGAGATTTTTGTTTTAGGAGTAAGTAAATTAACAGCTGTGAGCCAAACAGTTCTGGGCTATGGATTGGGCTGGTGGGGTCAGTGCTCTGGGGCCTCGGAATGCCAGTGGCTTCCAGCCTTGGGTAATGTGGCCTGAGACTGCTGAAGGAAGTTATACACAAGGGTTTTCAGCACTTACAGTATGCTGTGATTGCCAGGGTCCCCAGGTCCTTCACAGCTAATGCAGAATGAGCTGTTCACCCAACGTTCTTAGGATGTTGGCCAACGTTTTCTAAAAGTTCTTTAAAAGTTCTCTCAAAGTTCTTTCGCTCAAAGGTTCTTACAGTAATGTTATTCAAATGTCTTTATTAAAGTGATATATCATATATCAAAAATATTATACTTTATTAGTGGAATATTTTGTGGAATAAATGTTACATGTTTGAATAACTTTCTTTTAACCAAGCAATGATGTTAATAAAACATCTAAAAACATTTTGAACATTTTTAAAATCTTAAAAATAACATTTTAACATTTTTGTTACTTAATGGAAACATTAGGAAAATGTTCTTAAAGCTTAAAATTGTTGAGCTGGCATCTCTGGGCATACAAAGCAAGCTGATCACTGAGGCTGCTGTCAGATAAGACAGTTTTAGCTTGTTTTTAATGCAAATTTTCCTTTTAAAACAACATACTGTTCCCTTGACTGAGAAATAAGGCTCCATTCCATTAATTTGCACATATTTGAGAAGCCCAAGCTTACATTCTACCTCCTTTAAAAATGAAAAGTTCTAATTAGAAAATACTTCTTCAAAATTGGTTATTAGAAATAATTGTAATATTGTGGGGCTTCTTTCCCCTAAAAAATCTACTTTATTTATACAGTGTTACATATTAATCTCCTAACTTTATTCCCTTTATTCTCATGACATTACACTTAATCTCGTAATGCTTCAACTTTAATGTCACGTTCAACATTAATCTTGACTTTAATCTCATAATTTTTACTTAATTCTCAAAACATTAAGACTTTATTCTCTAAGTCTTCTGAAATCCACCTATGAGGCAGGACTCAAACCAGCGTATTGCTGTTTCCCTGACGCCCAGCGCTGAGCAAAATTCATTACAGTAAGAGTCAAGCCGGGCTGAAATTGTGACATAGCATCTTTCAGGAGTCTTATCGTGTGTTCAGTTATATTTCTCTGCTGTAAGCCTGTCTAGCTGAAGGATTATGCTGTATAGTTCTGGCACTGATGGCTTCCATTTTATATTAGCGGCTGGCTGGTTAGCCTGCGATGTGTCACTCCGCTGGACACACTCATTTTTAGATGCTGAGGTCTTAAGGGAAGATCTGTGGGGTCACTGAGGACGGATTTGAGTTGGTCATAAGCACGTTCCCCTGAGATCTCTGGGAAAGAGGAAGAGAGAAGGAGGATTCAGTGTGGGAATTCTGTCATCTCAAAACAGGAAGAGGGCTGTAGGAATGTGACCCCAAACACTGAAAAAGACAGAGACTGACTTTTTAAAAACAAACGTACCTGTTAAAAATGTTTTTTTTCTCAATATATCTGCCATTATAAATGTGTTTTTCTTGTATGTTCCAGTTAGATAGCCTATACTCAGCTAACAAGGATTGTTCCCAGAACATTGGCTAACGTTCTCTCAAAGTTCTCTCAAAGTTTTCAAAAAAGCTCTTGCAGTAACGTTAGTTAGTAATGTTATATATCATATATGTCAAAAATGTTATTCTTAAAGTGTTGGTGGAAAATATTTCAATTTTACAGAATTTTATAAAGTTTGAATAATGTTCTTAAAACCAAGCACAAACAAACCAAAACATTAATACAGTGTGTAAAAAACTGCATGTTTTAAACATTCCTAGAACTTTCAAAATAAGATTTGTACCGTTTTTGTTACTTCATGGAAACTTTAGTGAAACATTCTTACAACCTAGAATTGTTGGCTGTGTAGATGCCACTTAAGAGATGGAACAATACAGAGCACTAGAGAATGAAAACAGAGGCTTCTGTGTGTACATTGTGTGTTTATAAGTGTTTCAGAGTAAGTTTGTGTCATGAGAAAGCTTAGGCATTCTTGCAACTGGCTTTCACCACGCAGTCTTATAGAAATTTGGCTCACCTCAGCAGTTCCAGAAGCAAAGTATTCACTCTGACAGGCTAATTCACTGCTAAATGGAAAATAAATGGGAAGGCAGTCACAAGACATTAGTAAAACAAGGTGTGCATACGCGCACACACCGTCACGCTAATACCTCTTTTGATTTTTTCTGGTCGATTTTCTCTAAGGCCTTGTTAAGCAAGCATATAAACATTTTTTTTCCAACTGCCAAACTACTACCCACTTGCACACGTCTTTACACATATCTACTATAAAAACTCTTTGCTGCATACATAGTGTATTTGACTGTTTGTTTAATGACACACAAAATGTTACATCACAATCAAAATAGAAGGAATACATAAACAGACTGATGCAAGTATTTCAATGACATCTCCTGCCAGACATTAATGAGAGAGAGAGAGAGAGAGAGAGAGAGAGAGAGAGGGGAAAATTCAAAGAAAGGCAATACAAGTAAAGAGCAAATAAAGAAAAGAGCAAAGAAAAAGAAACTGGAGTTTATAAAACACAGACAGCAGGCTTTTGTGAAAAAAGATCAAATATATAAAAGATAATCAGGGACTAAACCAAATCCAGATACTGAGAATAAATTTCAGCAGACTCCCAGAATTATTTTACAAATTTAAAAACTTTTCCTTTAAATTAAAATAAGATAATTGTGTATAATAAACAGAATCACACATACATTTTAACATGGTTAACACCTAACAAACAAATGCAAAACAAAGAAAATTAATATTTCGTTTACATTTTGGAAAAAAAAGATAAATTGCAGGTCTGCTTTTGAGGGTCTGTGAGAGTGAAAAATAATTGCTTAAAACAGCATAAGTGGCAGCGAAAATTGCTTTTATTCTGTGGGAAATGAGACTTAAACATTCAGATAAATAGGCACTTAGTAAGTTCACGCTTTATATTGAAGATAATTAAAACAGGAGCAGATTGAGTGGAAATGTCAAGGAAAGGTCACTGTAGTGTCATGTAAATGTGGAAAGTGTTTGGTGTGCGTGTATCTACTTTCCTGTCCTTCTGGGGATAAAATTTCTATTTGTCCCATAATAGAGGTTTTCAAAACCTTGTTATAGTGACTGGAAATGATTCGTAATGCCATTAAATGTCTAAATTCATATCTAAAGGGCATTTCACAGTGCACTCAACCCAGGGTTATTTTCTTTTTAAACCTCGCTTTTAACCCCGGGTTACAGAAACGTTTTACATTTGTAATTTTCCAAGGAAATTAGTGCCGCTTTCTCACGTATAAACGTGAGCGGCAATGTGACGTTTGAACAGACAGCCAATCAGGAGTCGCCTCGGTGCTCGCTTTATTTATTATTGCGTCTGAGAGAAATGCGCAGACGTGCAATAACTGCATAAAAAGAGTCGGTAAAGATCATTGTTTAATTCTCAGAAAAAGAATTAAATAATGTTTTTAAAGTCATGTCTTTTCCAAACATAGAAAAGTACGGGAAGGCAAACGCGTCGTTTCTTCTACATGCACCGTCTGTCTCCCGAAACGTTTCCCTGAGGTTTGAGTAGTTTTAATAGTCTTTTGTGGGGCCGTGACATTTCATAATGCCAGCAAAACGAGAAAAATGTCAATTATTCTGCTAACACTGTAAATGACTTTGTAATGAGCAAATGAATCTGCATGTTATGTGAAGCAAAACGCCAGTCAGTTTACAAGTGATCACCGTTTATAAGCTTCATACGGATCAAAGGTGCATGTGAATTATTGTCTAGATTCAGATTATAGCCTATAGTAATTATTATTGTCTTATTGTTTTAAAAATAAGGAACATAATGTCTGCACTTGGATGCTGTATACAGACTCATATTTGACCCACATGTTTCTACGTTCTCCACTGTGTAGTGTGTGTTTCTAACACAAGACCACCTGAGGTCAGTGTAACACCTGATATTACACACAAACAGCATAGAGACGACCGTCTGAGCTCAATGCAAAGTGCACGAATGATATCAGGTGTTGATTTAAGCATTTACAGGAACTAAAATTAAAATACATGGGAAATTTTGTGCATTTGTCAGATTCTTGTCCAATGCATTCAGGGGAATCCGTTCTTTTCTCAGTTTAGATGCAACTTTAGAAAGCAAACCAAGATCTTTGCATTTGTTGTGTCAGTCCACGTGAGCTGAAGAAAACTGTATTGTTCAGAGGTTGCTCAGGAGATGGATTTCTCAGTTATTTTTTTATTTCAGGGTCAGCTATAGATAACAGCTTGGATAATTTGGTCTTGAGATATTCGGTGACAAAGTTGAGTACATATTGATTCACATTTTACTGCAGAATTTGGCATCTTGGTAAATCTAAGTAAAGCCTGTGATTAAGATCTCTTGTGAAACTACAGACAACACTTGAGATTACCAGGATCTTTTACTTGGGAGAAAAATCTAAGATGCAAGAGATTCAGGAAAAGTCTCCATGGCTGCCCATTTAATCTCATTGCTGTCAGAGAAACAATTTTGGTTTTATATCTCTTTTAAAGAGATATAATTTGTGACTGCTCATTTCCTACAGCCATCCACACTGCTGTGTCATTTTAAAAGTAGATTTTTGATTTTATCTTTTTATTTAATTTGATATTTTACATTAAATCAAATGTATATATTTTCAAATTTCACACATATATAAATGTATCAGAGTAGGTGTGTTTCCAAAAATAGATAAGAGATGACAAATAGCATGTGACTGCATGATGCTGTTTTGGAAACCAAATCAATTCTGTCAGACCAAGAAAAAACTGCAGTCCAAAACAAACAGTATATTCTCTGTGTCCAGATGCTCTGCGTTAGCACAAGATAGAAGCACACACACACGTTCAAAGCAGAAGAGCTTTGAGGAATCTGAGGATATGTGTTAGGTTTCTTTGTTCTTTGGCCCTCTTGTCAGCTGATGTGTCATGAGTGTCAGGATAGTTTGGGCTTCTGACCTAATTTCACTGATTGATAATTTTAGAAGAAAAAGAAGAGAAATGCTTACACGTGACAGCCCAGTGTGTTTTTTACTCTCTGTCTGTAGGATGAATTGAGAACAGTACTTGTTTTTAGCATAAAAACATTATTCAATTTGATTTAAGGAAAAACAGCACACACACATCCTTGGAAATAAATTGGTAAATTTGTCAACACCTGCACCAGTACAAAATGGCGTTGGTTGTAATTAACGGAGTAGTTCAACTTAAAATTAATGAGAATGTGAAAACAGAGAATTCACATTCAATAGTTTGAGTGTGAACAGATACTGAACAGATGGAGAGAAGTGTACGTTCTGTGTCCTCTGTGGTTGATCTACAGCTCTTTCTTGTCATTCTGGACATGTATCCTTTCATGGATCAAAAATGCAGATGTTAAGCTGGGTGTATGAAGCAGATGTACTCTGTTTGTATTAAATGCAAATGAGTTCAGATCTGTGATGAGTACCAGAATCCAAGCTCACAATTTTAGGTTGTAAGAACATTTCAATAATGATTCCGCTAGTAACAAAAACATTAAAAATGTTCTAGGATAGTTCTAGGATGCTAAGATCTAGGATAGTTTAAAATGTTCCTTATTTTTTAGATGTTGTATTAATGTTATTGCTTGGTTCTAAGAAAGTTATTGAAACGTTTTTTATTCTGTAATGTTTTTAAAACATTCTACTAACAACTTAAGAATAATGTTTTTGGTATACGATATATAAGGTAAAAAATATTTTACTAAAGTTACTGCAAGAACCTTTTTGATAACTTTTTTGATTCAGAGAACTTTTAAAGAATGTTAGCTAGTCCCTAAGAATCCCTGTTAGCTAGGAATGCCAAGAACTGGCATTTTGCTGTTGAAAGTTTGAGAGCGTTTCCATTGAACACTCTGTTTGCTCCATATGGCAATTAGTGTTTAAGGTTCACAGTGGCTCCATCTGTATGTCTCATTATTAACTGCTCGCTCACATGTAAAATGTAAGGCTCCTGAACTTCCTGCTGCTGAGGTAGGAGTTTACTTACATGTCATTAGCATCAGATGCATCAACACTTTGTTGAATCATGTTCTATAGTGTTTGCATTGCTATCTGCTTTCTTGATTGTGTCTCGGAGGATATTTACTCTATTTGTTCAGTAACAACACATAAAGGGACTATATCTAACTACCCCTGTACTAAATACCCCTTTATTATATTTTTCATTATTTTATAGTAATGCTGAGGTGTTTACTAAATGATTTATTATGTAAAATTATGAAACTACAGTAACTAACTGTAGGTTGTATGCTTTTCAGGTTTGGCCACCTGTGTTATAAAAGAAGTCTCAGCCAAATGACTTGTGCTGCTTATGACCATGGTTCATGCTGGTTAAACAGAATTTGATGTTGGTGAATAACATGGTTATTTTCTGGTCCACCAGCTAAACAGCATAAACCAGCTTGGACCAAAATAGCTTGGAAATTCATGCTAGTCTAAACCGGTCTTTTCAACAGTGTCTGGAGATTAAATTTGTGTTTTGAAAAACAGATTGTATTCTGGTTAGCTCATTATTAGAAGAGTGTCTCTCTCTATCTTCCTTTCTCTCGCCCTGTGTGCACTGTGCATGTGATAGACAAGCGTGTATTAAGGGTAAATACCAGAACAAGCTACGCAAGCCCCCTACACACTGCACTGCTTTGTGTGGGGCTGTTTGCACAGGCCTAGTTCACCCACAGGGCAAGTGCCAGCATCATTCCTCCATGCTTGAGTAGCATTACAGCTTCTGTCTCCGTCTCCATCTCTCTCTCTCTCTCTCTCTCTCTCTCTCTCTCTCTGTAGCTGTGTTAGTATTTTATTCGTTTTTTCATGGTGGTCGCTAAGATGCACAAAAGCCAAAGTGTAATAGACAATCATCAGAATAGCCTTTTCATAATTTACTGTTGTTCAAGATTTTTCATCTTTTGTTTTTCATAGAAGAAAATAATACATGTGTGAAAAGACATAAGAAGGAGAAAATGAGGACAGAATATTAATTTATGGAGCATTTTAAAATATTCTTTTAAAGGTTGAGTAGTCAGTTGCAGAGAGGCTAGCAATAACAACCTAGCTTTGAAAGCATCAGATATTGCCCTCCCTTCTTCAGAGAAGATCTCTAAACAAAAGCCTTCTCCAATAGTGTGCCGAAGTATGGAAATACATTTATACATTTGACAGACAAGTAGGACATCCTATCATTGCATTAGAACCAAATTATATGATCCAGCACGTCCCACAGAAGATATATAAATGTAAAAACCTACCACCCTACTTAATGATTGCTATCAAAATGTGAAGAGACTTTCAACCAGCATAACAAAAAATGTTTCTGGAAAGAATCGCCTACCCTGCCTTTAATAGCAATAACTACATCTAAGATTAGAAAATAAAGGGCTTCGTCCAAATCTAATAAAGTGTTGACTCACTCGCTCATATGGAAAAGTCCTGTCAAGTCGGCGCCTGACTGCTGTCATGACATATGTTTTAAAAATTGTCATTTTAAGCAATCAGATGAATGTTAGTGTTGGTTTCCAGATTAAATTTCACGGATGAAGTCTGATTAGTTCTTATAAAGAACTGTTTTTCTCATTTCAGACCTCACGGGAGGAAAGAGAGAAGGAGAAGTCACGTTTGGACTCCATGGTTCTGTTAATAATGAAGTTGGATCAGCTGGACAAGGAGATTGAGAATGCTCTTAGCTCTACCCCTTCCCTCAATGGAACTCCCAACCTCAAAAGACGCATCATCTCTGTAAGTAGCCTGCCACCAATCAGTATCTTCCTTTTAAAAGAGACATGAATCTCATTAATTTTCTAATAATTAAATTCCTGCTATGAGTTACAAAATAGTGCTCAACAACTAACTTTTAATATTACTGGATCTATATTAAATGCGTAATATGTGGCATCAAATCATCTAATTTAAAGTTATAGTTAGATATTTCTTTATTTATACTAAGACAATGTAACTCTTTTCCTGAACAGGAAGTTGATTTAGAAATTCTGGATTCAGCAGGAAGTCTTTCAGCGTCCTCCCAGTCTTTAAACACTCCAATTTATCGTTCCTCATCATCACTGTCTTCATCAGGACCTTCAGGGACCTCTGGGACTAGACCAAAGAATGAGGTTAGTTAACCTCAGACATTTCATAAACGTTACACAATTAAAAAATTACCAAGCAATAACGTTAATACAACGTCTAAACACTGGACATTTTGAATGTTCTAGAACATTCAAAATAACATTTTCAATGTGTTTGTTAGTTAATGGAATTGTTGTTCTAACCTAAAATTACAACTTTATCTTACAACCTTACAACCTATTTTGAATTGTTCTTACAACCCAAAACTTACAAATCTTGACGTTTTGAATGCTCCTAGAACATTCCTAGAGCAATTTTCTGATCATGAATAAAAGGGGAAGGTTAATTCATGTATTAAAGCAAAGATCTTCAGGGATATAAATAAAATATATGTCACTGAGGTTTTGTTTTGTTCCCAAGTGCTGTAGCTTCTACTCCTGAATGATCCATACTGTAGGAGCCATTATGATTTCTGCATTAATAAACTATACCATGTTTTGTTTGATCCCTTTTTCCATGCTTTTACTCACTTTACACAACTATGTTTCTGCTTCGGACATTCTCTTGTACAAACAGACCTTTTTAAACTTTGCCCAGATGAACAGACATAGCACTCTGTCCATTTCTTCCCATGTTTCTCTGCCTCTCGCTGATATTTAAAGTTTTGTTGGCCTTGAGTTTCAGAAATGTTGAGTCAAGCATGTAATGGCCAATGACTCTTACTCCAAGCTCAAACTCACAAAAAACACACACACATAGACATATAGCTAGACATGTGCATACACCAGAGGGAAGATCATAAGGAATGTTTCTTGATGTGTTTTAGCTGCTGGAAGCTGGCAGACAGTAAAGGGTGTCATTATTATGTTCCAGCAGCTGTATCCCATCTGAAAGAAAGAAAATGAGAGGGAGAGCGAGAGAGAGAGAGAGAGAGAGAGAGAGAGAGAGAGGAGAGTCTCTCCTCAGTAAACTTTGAAGTGGCTGTTGGCACCACAACACCTCTTTAATTTAGTGTTTACATTGTTATTCAGCATACAGAAATCCATGTCTAAACGTTGGACACTTCAGTGGCCTATTCAAAACCAGCAGAATCACTTTAAAGTGCAAAAGAGATGATTGACAAGCATTTTAACCTGTTCCTAAAAGTCACGGATGGTATGTAAAGGTGATTCTTACACCAGCAGAAAGCTGACCTGCTCTGCTAACTGCAAACCATGGATTTATTATTACTATTAGTATGAGTTATTAATATGGCTATCCTTTGCGTAAAATGATTAATTGTACTAATTTTTAGTTAATCAATAGAAATAATTAATAACATTTATGCAATCAGTTCATTAATTTAAATGGAATTTAAAGATACACTATATGGCCAATAGTATAATAAAACCTTCTAAATAAATGGTTTGACTGTATCCTGTGTAAACAAACATTAATGCTACACCATACAATGACATGCTAAAAAATTATGTGCTTCCAACTTTGTGGCACAAATTTGAGGCCTTTGCTGTTCTATAATGACAGTGCTACTGTGCACAATGCAAGGCCCATGTAGACACTGTTTACTAAATCTCTAGGTGAAAGAACTAGACTGGCCTGCACAAAGCCCAGACCTGAACTTCTACTGAAGAATGTTGAGATGAAGTAGTGCAGTGAGCCAGGCTCTGTCACCTAATGTGCCTGATTTTTCTGATGCCCTGGTGTTTCAATAGCCCTTTAACTTTAGAAGATTTTCAGACTTCAGAACATTTTCCACTAGATGTTGGAATTTGGATGAAATGATCCAACTAACAGGGAATATTCTCAGAATGCTGGTTGACATTTTCTCAATGTTGTCTCAGAGTTACCAAAAATGTTCTTGCAGTAACATTAGTAGAATTTATATACCACTATATATAATCCATTATATATCATATATATCAAAAACATTATTCTTAAGTTGTTAGTAGAACACTTTAAAAACTTAGTTTAAAAACTTTAAAAAGTTTAAATAATGTTCTTATAAACAAGCAGTAATGTTAGTTCAGCATCTAAAGAGTAGACATTTTCAACATTCCTACAGCATTTAAAATAACCTTTTTTATGTTTTTGTTACTAAATGGAAATGTTAGGGAAACGTTCTTACAACCTAAAATTGTTAGCTGGGGGTTTGCCCCCATTCATACACAAGGGAAGTCAGACTGATGCTGAGCAATTGGGCCTGGCTCACAGTTAGTGCTAATTCCAATTAGAAAGGTATTCAGTGTGAATCAGGACTGTGCAGGCCAACCAAGTTCTTCCACACCAGACTCGGTTAACCACTTCTATGTAGATCTGGATTTATGCATATGGACTTCATCATGCTGAAATAGATGAGGTACCTCCCAAAACTGTTGAAAACAAACACTTCTCTAGAGCACTATTGTAATGCAATGACATGAGGGTAAGTAAATAATGGCAAAATTGTAGTTTTGGGGTGAACTATGCTTATTACAATTGTCCATTACTGGTATAGCTAAAGCTGTTACTGGGATGGGGTTGTCCACATACCTTTAGGCCACACCGTGTATATAAGTGTATATGTTTAAAAAAGATCTTACAAGAAAATTTAAAGGTGAAGAGATTTTAAAGGTGACCCTTTGAAGTTGATAAGTGCAGTCTCTACCCCGATTTCTTTCTTATCTTAATTTGGTCCTTTTTCATCTTATCTTTTATTTTGTAGCCATCCTGACTGAGGTCATGGAAAAAATGAAGCAAGCGAATGTCTGTATCCATTTAATCTTGATTAATGGATCAACATAGTAGAGAGCTCAGACTCGGAGTAAGGTCAAGGAGACGAGAGATGGAGACAGAAGAGAGACAGAGGGAGAGAGGGGATCATTTAAACACTATAATGTATGGCAAAGGGAATGCAAGCTAGCATGTTTGAGCAGGCACCCACAGACACGCATGCAGGCATCACAGCGCAAAGCATGCATGACATCAAACAGACACAAGTCATGTTTACAGGAGTAACTACTGTTTACGTTGACACTTATTCAGTGTCTGCGACCATCAAGTTTATGTGTGTGTGTGTGAGCGCCCAGTTATGCACCTTTCTGTTTGTTCGTTCTTGCCATTCCTTACAGGATTACATAAATATACCAGGTAAACACATAAAAGATTAGCCCTGGTGATACACACATATACACACACACACGCAAACTTTCATACACACAAAAGCTAACTATCACGTACGCAGCGGTTGCATGCAAACACCGTTGCAGATGCTAAGGTATGTTAAACACTGATGGAGCGTTGCAGTTGAGAAATACACGGCTACCCTTCACTGCTAATGTGTCGCTCGCTGTCACTGTGCAAAAGTGACGGCGAATGACCAGATCGATGGTTATTGAGGGGTCACTACCCAGCTAACAAGAAAAGTTTTTGAAATGTTGATTAGCATTCTCTAACAATTCCCTCAAAGTTACCAGAAAACATTCTTGCAGTAATGTTGGTAATAATTTATTTAACGTTATATATCATATTTCCAAATGTTATGCTCAACATTTTAAAAATGTTACAGAATTAACAACATGTTTGAATAATGTTCTTAAGCAATGATTTTACTACAACATCTAAAAAATGGGGTATTTTAAACATTCCTAGAACTTTCAAAATAACATTTTAACGTTTCTTTTACTTAATGGAAACATTAGGGAAACGTTATTACAACCTAAAATTGTTAGCTGGGTGTGTGCTCATGCTGGATGTGTGTGAGGAAGTTGAAAGACTGCGTAAGAGACACAGCTGAAGTGAAATAGTGGAACACATCAGAGGTATCAAAGCAAAGTTATGCTTGGTAAACTTGATGGTATTCGCTGCGTACGTGTCACCTTTTCAAGTCATCATGACCAGGACGAGAGAAAGTTAAATAAATACATGCTGAGAGAAGCTGTCAAATACAGAATAATGAGGTCTTTTGACTCTTAGTGGCGTGTTTGAAGTTTTATGTGCAGTACATTTGTATGGTGAACTTTTTGACCTTTTCCTAGCACACACACGTATCAATGCTGGGGAATCTCACATAGACCTTTGACTAACAGTTGTCTGGTCCATAATGCAGCTTATTCCAGCCAAGAACCACCCACTTACATGAGAAGATGCTATTTGCCTGACATGTGAAATGACAAATCACACAACTACAACTTACACCACATAACCTATCCTATCCTACACCTAGCTAACAGGGAATGTTCTCAAAATTTTGGCTAATATCCTCTAAAAGGATAGAGGATCCTTTTAGAGGATTTTTATTTTCTTTTATTTTATATATATATATAAAATTTTTTTTTATTTTTTTTTTTTTTTTTTTTTTTTTTTTTTATATTAAATTATTTTCCAACAAACTAATTTTTTTTTATTAAAAATTTATTCTTTTTTTTTTTTTTTTTTTTTTTCTCTTTCCCCCCCCCCCTCCCCCCCCCCCCCCCCCCCCCCCAAAAAAAAAAAAAAAAAAAAAAAACCCCCCCCCCCCCCCCCCCCCCCCCCCCACAGCATTCTTTTGTAGTTCTAAGTTTACTATGTACTCCATATTTAATAATTAAAAACTCCCTCATGTCTAAATTATGTTACCACCTTGACTAAAAGTTTATGAATAATTTACCTCATCTGCTCTCAAAGGGGAGGAAATAAAAGCATTTACATTAAATTCAAATTTAGAGAGAGAGAGAAACAGAGAGAAGGACAAAACAGCAAGAATGGATTGTTTTCAGAGGAGGATGTGGAAAACTTAACCTCCTTTTAACCTTCAACAGGAAATCGCTGTTTTCCGAAATGTTCAAGGTCGTGGGTGCTGTATCAGACATTCTGATGGCTCAAAACAAGGTCTCTCTCTCTCACTCACTCAGTCTCTGTGTGTATGTTTTGAAGAATAGAGAGAGAGCAGGCGCTTTACATGAATGGAATGATATCATTTGATTTTACTCAACACAAAGGCCTGCCTTGACATTTCAGTTTATGTAAGAGGATTGAAAAGAAAGAGACAGTTGTGTTTTGGAGATGCGGCAGCCACGGAAAACATCTAAGCCACCTCGTGAATATGCCATCGCTCTGTGCATAAAGAACATACCCTTTGATTTCTTTCTCACACAGATGCCTTCAGTGAGCATTTCCAGTAGTCGATGACTAATAACATTCATTTATCTCAATAGAGTTCTATCACCAGTGCAAAAATGAGAGAATACATGAAGAAGATCTGTGATACTGTATGTTCTGTGTGCTCATAATGACTGTAATCCAGTCTCTACTCTTACTCTCGACTCACATGAGCCAGAAATCTGAACGCTTCGGCCCACTTTCATCCCGTAACTGAAGCCCATCAGGGGCACAAGACGTTTGGTGTGTTTGGCCAGCAGTGTGGTGTTGATAGCTCATTGGCCCAGCATGGGCAGAACTCAGTATTTTTGTGTGGGGCCCCCTGAGGCCTCGACATAAAAACTCTGTCTAAAGGGGTTTTCATCCATTTCAACAGGCGTCATATTTGTATATCAAACAGAAGACAGCAGCCAAAGTGAAGTACAGTCATTTGTTGACTATAAATTTCAATGAAGCACTGTAAAATTTAAAAACGTGCGTGACAGGGTCCCCCGTGTGTAAGCACATTGATAACTATAAATCACTGTGAAGTAAATCTGCACAGACTAAGGAGTGATAGAAACAGATGTTATGTACAGTACTCATACAAACACAAGATCTTAAATGCAATCCATGTCACTTCCCAATTATTTGATTGAAGTATGATGCAGTGGTACTGTCATGATGATATTTAGATTTACAGTATGATGGTGAGAAGTGTACTTTTTCTGTACGATACATTACAGAGAATGTAATTATTAAGAATTTTTTTATGAGGTTTATGCTTCATATAAGTAAAAAACTATTTGACAATAGGCTAATAAAAATATTCTTATTTTTTATTTGAATTTAATCTATTTTAATTTACTTGTTTTCTTGTTTGTGTAAAACAACAGTCCTGGTGTTCTGCAGGAAAGTTTAAAAGTTTCAAAACAAAACTAGTGTTTGATTTTTAGCACGAGAGAGCTTTTGCTTTGTAGTTTTTCTACTTTTTTCAATCACACACACACCACTGTCCAGCAGGGTAATCAGCCCTCTTGCCCCTCTGTATGGCACCCTAATCCAGCTCTATAGGTGAGCCTCGTTTGTTGTTTTCCCAAAGTGCCGTCTGCCTAATTCAGGGTCTTCCATTGTTATTGGAGCCTGGATTATACTGGATCACAGAGATTAGCATCCCAACTCTCTCTATAATCCGTGGAGTCAATTAGGCCCAGAAAAGGGGGGAAATGCCAGCCATTGTGAGGTTAGTGACTTTTGGAGGGAATGTGCTTCACTTTCAGAAAAATTTGCTCTCACGGATTAAGTGGTAGTCTCTGATCTTGCCGTATTAGATATTGTAGACTGAACCATCATCATTTTGACCAATTCATTTTAAATGAATTAAAATTAAAACATATTTGTGGAGTGCAACAAATCGTTCCAAAACAAACCAAGACAGAGCTTTACAAAGCCTAGTGAGGATGTACCCAGCTAACAGGGAACATTCTCAGAACGTTGGCCAACATTCTCTAAAAGTTCTCAAAAAGCTCTTGCAGTAACATTAGTAGACTGCTTTCTAACGTTATATATCATTTAAAAACATTACTCAGAAGTAGTTAGTAGAATGTTTTAAAAAGTTACAGATTAAAAACATGTTTGAATAGCATTATTATAACCAAGCAATAACAAGTCAATACAATGTATAAAAAATGGACATTTGAATGTTCCTAGAACTTTCAAAATAACATTTTTAACGTTTTTGTTACTTAATGTTACAATACGGGAACATTCTCGCAACCTAAAATTGTGACTGCCACAGCACTCACATCTACAGTTGGACACATGTAGGTTTAAAAACTGGACATAATATTGGACTTTAGGTGTGTGTGAGTGTGTGTTCAAATGCTCATTAAAACTATTGGCCTGTATTGCTTATGCAACTGCCAGTTAATAAGTTGTGATTCTCTGAAAAGTCCAAAAAGGCCCATTACAACAGTAAAATAGCTTGTAATGTCAACAGTGATCATTGAGCAAGGGCTACAGTTTACATCATGTAACACACTCTGGGGGACAAATGACATCACTTCCTGCCTAAATGGCTCACATAAAACACATGGAAGTTATTATGAGATGAAGAAGGGGGTGTTCTCACTGTGGAGAAGAACATTCTTGAAGGGGAAAAAGAGAGGGTAGGTTTTTCCCACGTTTCTCAGCACACGTGCAGGAATGTCTTCATTAGTTATGGAACGTTTGAGGTTTGGGGTGATGATGGGGGGTGTAGATAGCATGCACAACTATCTAACATCACACACACTACAAACTGTATTTATATATAAGTATAAACACATTAAATAAGATCTTCTCTGAGACCTAAAACAGAGGCTAAAAAAACCTGATTTGTGTGCATGAACACACAGTATGTACATAGATCTTTTTATCGCCACGCTTATCTTTAGGAAAGTCATTTAGTCATTTGTATCTGCCAAAAGAAGGTGCAGTAAGATGGCTTTGCACTGAAGGTGACACACACACACACACACACACACCTTACCCACTCAGAGTTTGGGTGGGCCAGTCTGACCCCTGCCAGCTGCACATTCTTATCCAGACTATGGGACTGCTAAACCTGCTCAACTTACACGCACACAACAGTCTCTTGCACTCTCATAATTTTTAAAAAATGTTATGTTTGTTGTCAGGGTGTTGCAAGGCAGCTGCTGTTTTCTGAGTGCTTTCCCAGCTAACAGGAAACATTCTCAGATCATTGGTTAATGTTCTCTAAAAGTTATTTCAAAGTTCTCAAAAACATTCTTGCTGTAATGTTAATAGAACTTTTTTAACATTATATATCATATATCAAAAACGTCTTAAGTTGTTAGATAATAACATTAATACAACATCTAAAAAACTGGACATTTTGAATGAGCCTAGAACTTTCATAATAACTATGTGGTTGCCACAGTGTTGTGGGTGGTTGCTAGGGTATTGCAAAGCAGTTGACGGGTTGCTAAAGGGTTGCTTACTGGACCAAGACAAAAATTCCCATTCAAATTCCATCAAATTGACTTTACATTTAGGATCCTAAATATGTCTCAGGTCATCTCTCACTATAATTTCATAAATCCTAAATCTCATTGCGTGGAAAATTAATAACTTGCTTTTTATCAAGTCATGTGATTTTAATTGTCACTCATTTCCAGGATGAGTTACATACCAACATTTAATAAATACTTTTTTTAATACCCAAGTAAATTCTACTTGAAATTACGTGGTTTAATGTGTATCTGCTTTATGTTTGTGCAAACCCCCAAACACACACATACACAAAATGTGTAACTGAGTGCTCTACCCTGTTGTGTTTTTTGTTGGACACCTGATACGACCTCTGATCCCTTATGCTGTGACAACCTGTGCCCAGGGACCTTACAGAGCCAAATATGTGACCCAGTCCTGCCCCATAACGACAGGGGACCCACACTTACATACACATTCACATACAGAAAACCTCTCACTCTCATGACTGAAATGTAACATGTGACATATGTACATGGGTGGTCCACTGCTGCCTGGCAAGTGCGATGGACTGTATTACCACAATATAAACAATCTTTTCCAGAGAATCAATTTTAAGAGGATGCCATTAAACAATGTTTATATTTCTGTACAATATGAGAGGGGTTCTGCCCATGCTACAGCGATGCTAGGTTGCACTGGAGGTTGCTATGTGGTTGCTAAAGAGTTTAGAGTACATTTTATATGGATTGGTATGTGGTTGCTAGGTGATGCTAGTTGCTAGAGTGGTTTTGGTGGTTGTTTACAGAAAAGCCCAAATACTGTAGATATGGCTCAGTTCCCTCCTTCAATCCAAGTCTACAGGATTTCTCCTTTGCCAAAACCATATATTTATTTGCTTAGAAAAGTAACAGCACACTTCTCCTCAACAACCCACATGATTTAAGTCATGATTCATGTCAGTAGCACAACCAGTGTGGGGGCGAGTTACGTGCCAAATTTTAATAGTCACGGTTAGCCAAAGCTAACTAAAATATGAGCAACAGTAATTATGATGGTTGCCCACTAATGATCCTCTTAGTTTTCTCTCCATTTCTTCATTTTTTTCTCAATTTCTCTCCCTCTTTACTTCTTTTGTATCTGGCCTCTTCCCACTTGTATGAGGGTGGTGGGCGGTGTGTTTGGAATAGCACATGATAACAGGGCTTTGAGACAAATGTAGTTATTCTGAGTATGCCAGAAGCTCTCGTAAGTATTAATAGTATTTTACAGTCAGTGGCCTTGAGATGTTTCTGTGAATTTGAGAAAACAACAAGCCTACACCCAGAGGAATGCAGAGTGCTTTATTATTTAGACACAGTCACGCTATGATAACATGGCTACTGCATCAAGTTTCACAGCATTTGTGAACTCTGAATTCTGTACAATATGGTTTTGTAAGGTGAAAAAAGGGCTTTGAGTCTTGGTTTTGACATATGAAAGCATTTTTGTAATGAGCTATTTTTTAAGCAGTAGTTTAGAATTGTGTTGGTATTGGCATACATTCACTGCATATGTGTATAAATGTGTATGGATGATTAACTGCTGATAGCTTGCAGTGAGCCAGCATGGGGCTTATTTTGTCGTTAGCCGACTTTGCAATGGTTATTATTTAGCCATGGATATAAGGACCATGTTGTTGTTGGGAGAATTTCACAGATTTATTTACTGACTATATAGCGTATCTGTGTTTTTGGGTGTATGATTCAACGATGGTCAGGTATGTGTGAATAATGTATATGCCCCTTCTGTGCATATAGATGTATGTACGTGTGTCTGTTTTCTGTGTGTATTGGTGTCTGTGTTCTTTGCATAGACAGATTGGGGGCAAGACAACTTACACTTTATCCAGACATCTGTGGCAGCACCATCAACAAGGAAAGGAATGTTTTGGGTGGATTTGTCCTCAGCTATGGAGAAATTAATCTGTCGGGTAGATTATATTTTAAAGGTGAAGTGTGTACCCAGCTAACAATTACAGGTTGTAAGAGTGTTTCCCTAACATTTTCCTTAAGTAATAAAAACATTAAAAATGTTATTTTAAATTTTTAAGAACATTCAAAATGGCCATTTGTTTAGATGTTTTAGATGTATTAACGTTTTTGCTTGATTATAAGAACGTTACTCAATTTGTTTTTAATTCCGTAACAGTTTATGATATATATTGTTAACGCTATTCCTATAACTTATATTTCTTATAACCTCTACACAGCTAACAGGAAATGTTCTCAGAATGTTGGTTAATGGTCTCTGAAAGTTCTCTCAACGTAATCAAAAAATTTTCTTGCTGTAAGGTTAGAATGTTTTTACCGTTACATTATATGTATCAAAAACGTTAATCTTAAGTTGTTTGTGGAACATTTTAAAAATTTACACAATTAAAAAAGTTAAATACTTTCTTATAACCAAGTAATAACATTAATATATTTAAATGTCTAAAAACTTCTAAAAAACTAGACATTGTAAATGTTCCTAGAACTTTCAAAATAACATCTTTGAAGTTTTTGTAACTTAACGGAAACATTGGGGAAACATTCTTGTAACCTAAAATTAGCTGGGTATTCCTAAAACCTCTATTCCTAGAGGTTGATAAGAATGGTGTAATATTAACCCTAAGCCAAACCCTAAAATCTGATTGGATGATAGAAATGTTGTTCCAGGACCAACAGGGATTTTAATCCAGGAGCACATCCTGCTTGATGAAATCAGGTTAACATTCTCACACACGCTATGGCATAGTAGGGACATGTCAGATGTTAACACAAAAACAAAGACAGGTGTTTTACACAATGTTTTTTTGAAGACAATCTCAAAGGTACTCTATGTCCATTTAGATGTGCAGCTATCTTGCACAATCATAAATGCCCCAGCTGACGCAGATATCTTCTCATTTTCTCTGATCTACACACACACATGTACGCAGACACATGCAAACACTCCTTATAACATCAAACTCTTTTGATAAACCAATCTTGCATACATGTATATATTCCCCAGCATACTTTTGGCTTTGTGTGGCAAGGATGGGTGGTTGCAAGGATGAGGGTATGTTAACAAAAGCAAAAGAATGTGGAAACAAAAAACAAGGGTAGATAAAAGCAGAGAATGTGATAACAGAGGGCAATAAAGGAATCTGGGGAGAGATAAAACGAAAAAAAACAAGAATGAGTGAGGTAAAGACAAAGAATATGCTATGATGTTTTAAAGGGGACTCATCAAGCTAAAAGGGAACGTTCTTGGAAAGTTGGCTAACATTCTCTAAAAGTTCTGTCGCCGTTATCAAAAACGGTCTTCCAGAATTGTTTTAACGTTTGTATTATATATCAGAAATGTTATTCTTAAGCAGTTAGTGAAACAAATGTTTTAAAACATATTTACAATAAAAAAAAATTGTATAATGTTCTTATAACCAAGAAATAATGTTAATACAATGTCTAAAAAACTGGATGTTTTTAACTTTCCTAGAACTTGTTAACATTTTTTTATTTAATGAAAAATGGTAGAGAAACATTATTACAACCTAAAATGATTAGCCGGGCAGTTTGAGGGAAAGCCACATTCTTCATCAAACAGGATGCATCTTTCTTTAGGGGCAGATGATGGAGGTGCTTCTGTCAATATGATCTGTTCCAGGGACCTCTGGATTACACAAGGTCAAAGGTCAGTGGACAGAGCGGATCGGTGGATGAAGGTCATGCGCAGATGGAGACCCCGACATTCCTGCTGTGCTCCACACAGAGAATCACAGAAATTCCTGTTTAGCTGCCTAAAAAACAGCAAAAGCACTGAACAATACCGAACAAAGGAAAGTTAAAAATAGTCATTACTATTATATTGGTTCAGGAAATAGGCCAATTTAACCAAATCCACAACTGTGTGGAAATGTTTTGGAACAATTGTGCTAAATTCTATGGCTTAATACAGCTATTACCAAGTAGATTAATTATTTTTTCCAGGGAAAAATGTTGTGACTAAAATAATTACACTTTTTTTGGTATCATTTTCGTATTTTTCTAAACGATCTGTCTACTGTCTAAGTTTGAGACGTGTCATAATGGTAAAAATATGCAGCGTCTTATTTTTCAGTCTCATAATCTTTTTGTTAAAAAATGCATAGTTTCTCAAGCCTTATCGACAATAACATGCATGATCTTACAAATCAGGGGTTATCACACACACGCATGAAGATAAATGCTGTCAGAGAATCATACAGCATATGAAGGTGTGTGTTTTTGCGTGTGTGGTGGTGTTTGTGTGGTGAGATATCTGGTTCATATGAGGGGAGGATTCAAGGTTGCAGAGACTACACAAATGGCCTTATTTCTTGGCCAGCTGCACTTGGTGGCATGCACACACATACACAAACACACAGTGTTTTACTCTCAGGGACAGGTGGTAGGCTGCTTTGTACTGGCTTGGTTTGAAATGTAAACCATGTTTATAGAGTTACATTGTGAAACTCAACTATTTACTAGTACTCCCAGGATTCTGATGAAAAGTGAAATATGAACTCATAAAGCATCATCGGAATTCCATTTCAGGAATTCTGAAAAGTTGACTTTCAGAAGTGATAAAATGTACTTTAGGGATATAAAAATAGGCCATATATTTTATTTTTTTAGTTTTTTAACCGTGTATTTTCCTTGTAGTTTGCAAAGCATTAATCTTTCTTTCTTTCTTTCTTTCTTTCAGAGCTCTGCAGTTTTTTCGGAGAAAGACAGGGCAGGTAAGTTCACATGATGTCATGTTTTTAACTCATTTCCTCCAGGCGGAATAAGTGGATGGAGGCTTGATACAGTAAAAATACAAAACTACAACATAAATAATTTGGCATGACAATGTGATAAGCAGTCGGTAGGAACTGGGTATCATCTTCAGTTAATGTTTAGAATACTGGGTTCTGACCCTTTTATTAAAACTCCAGATTATTATAATTTTCTGTCTAAGGTACCTAGAAAATGAACATGTGGCTGGACTTTGAGTCCATCACCTACAGACAGCTGGAGTGTCTTCCCAGCTAACAATTTTAGGTTGTAAGAACATTTCTCTAACTTCTCCATTAAGAATCAAAAACGCTAAAAATATTATGTTGAATGTTCTAGGATCTGTTTTTTGGCATTGTATTAATGTTATCGTTTGGGTATAAGAATGCTATTCAAACTTTTTTCATTTCGTAAGTTCCACTAACAGAATAACAGGTTTGATATATGATATATTACATTAAAAGGTTCTACTAATGTCACTGCAAGAATGTTTTTGTTAACGTTCTGAGAATGTTCCCTGTTAGCTGGGTTTGCATGGTCTTATTTTGTAATTGATGAGATGAGAAGGTACATCTTAGATGTTCCAAGAACTCATTTGGTTATGTTGCTCTTCTCGATATTTGTTGCAAGCCCAATGAGATGCTTTTGTATCCTGTTTAGTTCAGGATGAGTGTGTAGGCCATTCCGTTATGTAATGACCCCCTGCGGCTCTGTGGCTTGGCATTCTGGTGCGTGATGGATGATAAAACGCAGGCCTGATGGCAACACAATGGCCCCCTGTTTTTAGACATCAAAGGCTCTCTGTATCAAGCCAGGAATGTTGGGTGCACAGTCTGGTTACATCACGCAAACTTTGCCCCAAGACCCAGAACATTCATGGTTAATTTTCAGGTTGTTATGGCAATGGACGTTTGGTTCACTACACACTCTGACTTCTCTGAAAGTCACTTCACTCTGAAATCAACATTCCATGTTCTGTTTGGCTACAAATGCTGTCACCACCGATATGCAGTAGGATGGAGCCAACTGTATCAAAGGTGTGCGAAGAGAATGATGGAATCGTCCATTACTGTAACATCCCTTCCCAAATTGGGCACAGGACACAGCAGGGGCTTGGCAAGACCAAAACAAATCAACACAACAGCAGTACTGACACATAAGGGCATTCTTTTGAATGCATTTTTGCATGTGTTTGTGTGTATGAGTGAGCTATTAGCTATCTAATACGAGCTCCATTGCCATCAAAGCCTTAAACACAGTTAATTTGAATTCAGGCCTTTTAAGGGTTATGGAACAGGGATGGTGCATTTGAGTACATTAATTAAGGGCTTTATTGGTCCTTTATTGGTACTAAATTAGATATATGCGTCTGTTTATTCTTGTAAGGGCATCTTATCTTCAGAAGAACATTAGAATACTACATAAAACCACATAAGAATCCATATTTATTCACATAATGAGGTTTCATATCAACCCAATGAGGTTTTTGTCTATAGACACTTTTGGCAAAAAATTGTATTTTTTTTAGGATCTCACACAGTTCTCTTATTGGTAAACAAGTACACTAACTTTTGAAAAACAAAATCCGTGTCAGCTGCAGTGGACTTTGGTTGTAATTTGTCTAGAAAGTACTATTCATTTCATACATTAAATGTTGAAATTATTTCACTTTTAGTTTATTTATTACGATAGTTTAAAATGTAATAATTGGTATGTTTATGTTTTTTGTTAGATTATATGCCTGGGTCTGGGACAATGTTAAAACATTAAAAGCAGCAAAAAAGATGAAGCTAGCTAAAAAGTAAGATTTATAATAATTATAATGTTCTATTGTTACACACACTGAATGCTCTTCTTTATAGAGAAGTAGGAAGTGTTTTTTGGTGGTCTGTGAGTAATGAAGGAAAATGTTGACAATGACTCCCAGCCATAAGGTGAGAGAAAGGCAGTGGAGGAAATGAAAGACACAGTGGGCGGTTTTCATAGCCTGCCCTCCCTCACATTATTGTCTTTGAAATTCTCCCAATTCTGATCTGGGACCAGAGCTCCTCATTCAAGGACTAACATCGACCATTATGAAGTGGGACTACAAAACTGATCTCAGGTCTGCTCTGGGTGCAACAATAACCTCTTCTGCTTGCTTATCTCAACTGACTTCGGCACCTATAATCATGGCTGCAGAACTTGTCTCTCTTCTTGCTCATGGTTCTTTGATGTGCAGTGCATTCCTGCCCCTATCGCACCCTGTCACGACTCAGACTCTTGGCGCAGAACAATGGGTCCATTGCTGATTCCTGAACTCTCTCACTCACCTGCATCTGGGGTCGAGCCCCAGCTGGGTAGGGACGGGTCAGTCCGGGCTTTAGGAAGAGAGCGGAGGAAAGGAATGAAATATTAATGGAGTGCTTGAGGAACTGTCAGGGCTGGGATTGGCCACACATGTCTGCGGCTTCCTGCAAACGGTTTCCTTAGATCCACGACCGCACGCACACCAGCGCCAAGCACATGCACATACAGGCCTGGCTAGTCGTACTGATAGTGCCGTCTGTTGTTTTCTGTGGAATTTTATCTTTTTGAATCCAAATGTCTCTCCCATTCTTGACTTTTTCTGACTTGAATGAAAAATGGCTTGAGGTAGTAAAAAAATGTCAGCCATTCCTACTTATATAGAGATCACATATGACAGAAAAATACATGTCATTTTACTGTAAAGTTTTTTGATGCAATACTTGAAAATCCATATCATATCTAACAAGACAATACTTATTCTTTAAAACAAAATTGTTGTCTGAGTCCACATAACACCACTACACAATTATTGGTGATAAAAAATAGGATTAGGGTTAAAAAATAATTGATTTTTACTGTTCACTTAATTATATTTTGATGAAACAGTTATTGACTTAATATTATTTATTTATTTTTAATTGCCACTGTATGCCACCAAGTGTTTCTACAGCCTGTATTAGTATGGTGGTTATCTAGTACATACCAGATTTTATTAGTTCAAGCCATTTTTCCCGCAAATTTGCCATGAGTCTTTCTTAACAGTGATTAGAAATGGACGCAATACATTTTGACTTTGTAATCAAAGATAGTCATCCTTGTAATCAAAGATAGTCATCCTAGTCAAGCTTCAGTAATTTAACGAGCTTCTCTCTTGACTGTAAATCATGACGTTATATAATTCATACGGTATGTTTAAACAATGGCTGGTGATATAATCTTGGTGGACTTTTTTATAACCTTTAAAGCAGCCTTTAATTTCAGCTCTAAGCCTTCAGGAAGAGAGAACTTCATTTGCTTATATTGCACTGAAGGGTGGAGGCTCATCAAAACAGGATTTCTGCTTCGTCTATTAATATTCAAATGGGACAACATGAGCAGCACTGATTCCCGTCACAAGTCAGCGTCATTATTCTGTTGCAAGTTTAATCGCAAGTTAAATTTTTCATTATTAGTTAAACTCCAGTTAAACCCCCCAGAATTCCAAAAGAATACTAAACATATTAGTATTACAAGTCTACTTACTGGAGCTATAATGGGGTTTTGCTGATGGGCAGTGTGCGATACTTGGAAACTCCAGTTTTTAAAACCCGTCAAATTTGCGTTCCCATCAGTCTGTATGATTCAAGTATATAAATATATCATCATCAATTTCAAAAGGCTGCATCTATGCCTGGAAAGAGGGAACTGTTGAGTCACTTTCTGGGAAGAGCAATTTCCTTTTGCTGCTTGTTGCTGCTTATTGGAAAAATCCCTTGGATATGGTTTTCCTCCTTAGCATAAATGTGTTGATTAACTACCTGCATTTCCTCTTAGCTAGCTGGAACTGGTTCTTTGTTATCTTTGGCTTGTAACTTCACTCTCTCTGTTTTGGTTGTCATTCTTAAAGGAATAGCTTACCTAAAAATCATTGATTAGCTCGTGTATTCATAGCTAAGAAATTGCAAATGTAAACAGGTTTTACAGAAAAGAACTAATTACATACAATTGGAAATGCATCAGTTGTGATATTTAATTGAACTGTCCCTTGAATTTCAGCTTTTCTGAAGAGTTAAAGCTTTTGACTTTTTGGGGATAAGGGGGTTTTGTGATACCAAAAAAGCATACTTGTTATCTAAAGGGTTACCCAGGCAACATTCTCAGAACGTTGGCTAACGTTCTCTAAAAGGTCTCTTAAAGTTATCAAAAACATTCTTGCCGTAACATTATTAGAATTGTTTTAACGTTATTTATCATCAGAAATGTTACTAAGTTGTTAGTGGAACATTTTTGAAAGCTGCAGAATTAAAAAAAGTTTGAATAATGCTCTTATAAAGCAATAACATTAATACCTAGCTAGAACATTCAAATTAACATTTTAAAAATTTTTGTTACTTAATGGAAACATTGGGGAAAGGCTCTTTTCAATGTGACATTGTTAGCTGGGTGATTAATTACATTAAAATCATTTCATATTTTGTAAATAATGTTGTCTGAGGCTAATATTTCTTTCAAGCATAAAAGAAAATATCCCCCCAATAGTACACAACCAAAAAAAAAACACACATGACGAGATCTTTTCATAGTTTAACCTGTGATCGCCTTAAAAGACCCATCTGTGTCCTTATCTCTCTAACAGTACTGCATCACAGGCCACATTTCCATGCCAATTTACTGAGACGGTCATGCTCAAATAGGTTAAGTTTCACATGGAGCGACCCGGCTGGCCCAAGGCAACCCTGTTCTCCACAGATCCTGTGCAGATCTCATGATTGTCCCCTTTATATCCAGAGGCAGCAGCACAACATTAATGAGAGGCTGGATTTAAGAGCTAATGTGTTCTTTAGATTGTCTGTCATGGTTATTGGACTTTAAGAGCTTAATGCCCTCTCAATCCAACCCTTTCATTTCCCACACAGTTTTATTGGCCTTGATTTAATGGTAAGGAGACATAGGGTTTTCGCAAGGGCTCTTACATTCTTGGCCCCTTCATTGCTTTAAATCTGTCCTGACACTCTTTCCATTATGGATATCCATCACTTTTATGCTTCTTTTACATGTCCTGCTGTGTCCTATGAATTCCAGAAATCACAGATTCTGATCACAGATGAAAAAATAGTGGCAATTCCCATGCCAGATTCAGCACGATATATAAATATATGTGTGTGTATGTGTATATATACAGAAATTAAATTTATATATATATATATATATATATATATATATATATATATATATATATATATATATATATATATATATATATATATATATATATATATATATATATATATACAGAAATAAAGAAAAATAGCTTCTGTAGACTAAAGCAGGAATTATTTAATGTGACTTCCCCTTACATTTGAGCAATAGCAGGAATCTGGCTCTCTTACACATAAATGAAATGGGACTTTTGGAGGGAATTTTTTCTAATTCTAATCTAATGACCCCAGGACAGTCTCCCCAAAAGAGTTCAAGATGTGCTTAGCGCCAAGGCAGGTCACACTAAATACTGACTTTTGCCTGAAGAAGACATTTTGTTCTGAACACTTGTTGTGTACATATTTCCTGTATTTTCACAAAGCTGGTGGTGACCTATAACTCCGGGTTATTTCCAGACTGTGGTAATATACAGTATACTGGACAGGAAACTGTCAATTGTATATAAAGTTGATGGGTTGTGAATTTTGTTGAAACTTTTGAAGCGGGAAATCATCTTCCCTGTTGCCCTATATGTGTTGCCTTAAGCAGACAGTGATTTGTAGACGTCTTGTGATTCAACAACACCCGGTCAATGGAAGTCTTATGATGTGACCGCATTTTCTAGCTGGAAACCACAGTAATGTTGGCTTGTGTTCTTGTGTGGGTGTTTGTGTGCTTGGGCAGGATTTTAATATTCTGTTGTTGTGGTTGTTTTTTGATCTTTTCCGTTCACTTTACGTCTTGAACTCTTCCTCCATTGTTTCGTGTTTGTAGGTCATTGTGTTTACCCTGGTAACCCTCACAATCCCTTTGTACAAAATATCAGGATCAGGGAGTATCTTGGCTGCTAGATACTATCTTTATAATCCACCAGTTTTCTGTCTTGCCCCTATTATGTATCTGTCTCTCTCTCTCCATATTTATAGCACTACCTTAACAACTGTTCTGTAACTCAGTTAAAGGTATGAGAAAGAGAGAGAGCGAGAGAGACATTAATTATTCTTACAGAGTGCCAACCAGAGCGAGACGTTTGTTCCAGACGACAGCAGAAGTCGTCTCATTCACAGCAAGATGAACTTTTCATGTTATTGATATGATCACTACAGGAGAGATGAATGAATGTGTTTGGATGAGTCTCAAAAACATGATTGAGTGTAAAACTCTGTTAGAGACTGAATGTAGGGCAAAATGTTTCCAGCCTTCTCATATTTCACAAGGGGAGACACCTTGATGTTTTTATTTGTGTTATGCTGTAGATTATACTGGAAATGTATATGTTAAACCCATAACTGCTATATGGGCCTAAAAACAACATTTTGAATAATCAGATGTTGGATAACAGATTACAAAAACAAAGGAAGTCCTTACGGGGACATTTTCTGCACCCACATTGTAAATATCTGAAGCATTTTTGTCATTTTCTGTGGCATTTTTGCCCCGAGCTAATAGAAATTGCCTCATTTGTTTGAGGAAAACAATTTAAAGCCGCAATCCATAACCATTATTTGTTAAAAATAAACAAAAATTGATATTGAGCAAGTACATAACAGATTAGTGTTCAAACGGCTCCTTACCTTTTATAAGGTAATAATAATGATTTATAACTTGAGCTGCCTGGTCAGATTTCTCAGAAAATGTCAGTTTGACTTCATTTGACCATCACATTTGTAAAGAAAAGTACAGAGTTAGCCTGCAGTTTTATGTTTCAGGCAGAGATGGTAACAGAGAGGCAAAAGTTACAGATTGCAGCTTTAACAAATTTAATTCGTCTTATGAGTTATGTCTATAACAAAACACTGAAATTTCAGAATAGTGGTAATATTTGTTTTTTTGTGTATATTTGCAGTAAACAGCAAGCTCAGCACTCAGTTTTGCGTAATTGAATTTTTAGTGGACATTTCCAGCAATGAAACCTTATTTTTGGTATTTTAACTACTTTAGAAGTGCTTTTATTTATTTTTCACCATGGGGCTGTGTGTGGCTCGTAATGACTGAAGTCATTTGTTGTTGTTGTTTTGTTGATCTTTGAAAGTAAAGGACTTTAAGAAATGAGGCTTATCTCCTCTAACTTTAGCTCAGAGGTCATAAAGTAAAACAGTGTGTGTGTGTGTGTTTTCATGCTATTCTTAAGCATTCATTGTAGTACATCTCTTGGCTCGCCAATTAAGCCTGATTGTTCGCTTCAGTGATGCATTGCTGGGAATGTAAAAGCACTAATCCCAAATTTACGTCCCCTTGACGAAGTATTCTAAACATGCAGTCACTACTATTATCTTTTCCCCTCTTTGAATGCTCATAAACCCAGTCGTTTCACACCCCAACACACACACACATGTTTACTTGTCTATCTAAATGGGGACATTACATACTTATGTATATATTGTTATACTAAATATATATATTGTTATATGTAGCTTGTTATAAACACTATAGAAAACAGAAAACATTTAGCATTTTTACAATAAAAAAACTTTATTTACTCTATAGCAGATATATGGTTAAGTAAAGCCACAAACACACACACACGTATATGGGTCATAGCAGCCATCTTTTTCAGGGGGCATGGGATCTGCTGAGCGGACTGTAAATGTTGCATCTGTGGAGTAAATTAAACTCTTATCTGCTTTATGTCTGTTTTTCAAAAGCTTTTTGCTTTGTTTTCCTTCCAGAAGACAGAATACTGTATAGTGCTTAATTCGATATGAATTTAACATTGTGTATTCTTTTGAAGTAGTGAGAAAACACCAGCACTATTTAGAGATGTCATAAATCAGAAGTGTTCTAATGCTAAATAAATCACGGTGACAGCTTTGTGGTTTTGAGAGTGTGAACAAGAGAGAGAACTAGAGCATATTAAGGGTGAATCAGTAGATGTATTTGTTCCCTGTAGATTGTATTTGTTTTATTGTGTTTACTGTTACATTACCATTTTTTTCCAAAGGGTGTGTGTGTGAAACAGTTTATCCATGCGAAACAACGTCCATTGTTTGGCAGCCAAATCCGGTTAATTTCCACATTACTTCTTACATAATACTAAATCTGTTTGGAGTCTGGTAAAGTCCTGTGACTTAGAGGTGTGTGAGTGTGTGTTTGAAACATTCAGCAGTCTCATGCAATTTGTTCCCTTATGAATAAAGCCTAAGCTTGATTCCTGATCTTAGTTGTTTAGGCTGTTGATGTTTGCTTGTTTAAGGCACTTGTTTAAGGCACTTGGAAACCAGCTGGCTAACCAGGAACACTAGCTTGGTCAGACTGGGAGACCATACAGACCAGCCTAAACCTGCCAAGACTTGCAAACCAGTTTGGGCTTGTTAAAGATGTTATTTCTTATTAATTGCAGGCAATATATATGCATATAACTCAGTTACAGAACCAATATACAATCATACATGCGTGTTTGTTAATGCACTTTGTGTGCAGATGTTTTTGGTTGCATGCAACCAGTTTTTTAGCACTGATCTAATGTTTGTGTTAGACTGTCTTGAAAGAGCACATGCAGATTGAATGAATTCGCTGAGACAAAATCACATGTTTTAGCTCCATCAGTAAAGCCACTTTACATCATTCCAAATGTAAAGTAACAGCATGAACACAAGTAGCACCTCGAAGGACACAAACTGAGAGCGAGACAGGCTTTTTCAAACATAAGGCCTGGGACATAGCACGCTCTCCTTCACACACACATACACACACACTAGCGCAGAAGTGGATGGGAGAGCATTGCAGTAGAAACTCCCTAATGCACTGCAGCACTGCGTGCAGACCTGAGGAGAGAAAATGGACTGAACAGAGACAGGCCCAGGAGAGAGGTGGGACAGGAGAGCGAGACAGGAGGGAGGATGAGAATCTAGAACCGAAAGAGCAGAAGAACCAGAGAGAAGATGTCACGGTCCATGCGTCTGTTGCTTCTGCAGAGATCTTTGAGTGAACGCATTAGATACTCCACCTGCAGGGCTCTGGATCTGTTTAATAAGAACACAAGGGACCAGAGATTGACAGGTGTGCAAGTGTAGTGTGTAAATGTTTCGGCAGCTTAATAATAAATTGCATGGTTCTGATATGGTATATGGCTTTTTATGTCATATTGATGCTAGAGGTCGTATTTGTACCTTCGTGTGAAAGAGAAGATTATTTCACACAGTTTCTAGCATCGATTTTATGCTTAGTCATCAGATTTAGTTGCATTTACCCTATAGAAACATACTGTCATGGTACCATGGTATAAACATCTGATAGCATCATTATATAAGATGGTACTTAATTATTACCGTATTAATATACTATACATGGTATTTACATAATATTATGGTAATATGTGGTATCATGCGTCTGTTTTTTAAGGGACACCAGTGCAGTCCTGGTTTTATAATACATGAATGTAACAGTACAGTTTTCATTTTCCATGCAGGACACCAGGGTTCCAATCCAGTAGTATATATTTTATATAAACAAGCAAAACCAAACTTGACAGATCACCATGCGTTTGTTGTAAAAAGAAGCCCTGTGATTTTGATTGTGAAGCCTCTGTGAAATTTGATTTAGATTTTTTTTTTTGTATTAGGGAGGAAAAATCATACAAGTTTGGCGTAAGATGAGGGTGGCTGGATGATTTCATTTTCAGTTTAAAGCAAATAATAGGCAAAGAGCAACCCGATTGGACACACCAATTTAGATGCAAACACATGATTTGTGTCACAGCGTTTTGGACAAAAATTATTAAATGATTCAAATATCTGAGCGGGCACATGCCTAAAATTGAGAGGGCACTGCCCAGTAACTTAGTATTCGCATGCCATTTTCAGTAAGTACTCAGGAAGCTGTACCCAGGAAGTACATATTGCTAATTACTTTAGTGATGCTCACAAAATGCATCAAACATCAGAAACCTGATACTGTGTGTGTGTGTGTGTGTGTGTGTGTGTGTGTGTGTGTGGTGTGGGTGGGTGTGTGTGTGGGTGGGTGTGGGTGTGTATTAGTATGTTTTAAGTTGGCTTAGCTGTAGAGAAAAGAAGTGCTGTATCATTTTAAATTGTATTAAAAATGTCTAAAAATCAGGACCAGGATTTCATTCAACATCATAAGTGTTGAATGGTGTGTGTGATAGATTGATAGAGAGAGATATGGATAAACCTTGTGTGGTTATATGCGTGTGTTCTATAATGCAAACCTAAGACTTAGTTTGCTAGAATGCACCCATTACACTTTTCTCATGCATTAATTATGTGAGACAGCGAGCCATCAGCTAGTAAGGACTTTTTTCTCTAGTTCTTCAGTTATCTCAAAAAATACTGCAGAACAATCATGAAATCCACCCTGGTTGCCGCTAACACTGAAATTTTCATGACCCACACCAGTGCGGCCTTATGGTTTATTCAGTAGTGTGGGCTTACATAAAAGATTAAAGCCTGTCCATGGATATGGGTTTATTTGTACATAGACAGGTCTGCACAACCAAACACACTCAATTTCATTGTCACACACACTCAGAGCTCAGTATGGATCAAAGCTTTGTAGATACTGGTTACTGGTTTGTCTCTTATTTTAGAACTCACTTATCCTCAGTTCTCTTAGAGTAGGTCAGGGTTTTCTTAGGAAGACTCTGAAAACAAATAGCCAGACCTATTGGATATTTCTCCTTATTTTCAAGCTAAATTCTGAGACATGAGAAAAAGCTGTGAAATGTTTTATTAGAAATTTTCAGTAGGAAAAGTCTAAATAAAATTTACATTAATATTGTTCAATTTTACATTTATTTTACTGTATTTGTGTCGTGTGTGTCAGCAAAATGTGGGTCCCTCATGAAAATATATGAATCATGGGTTGGCCTGTCGGTTGCTCTGGAGACTGATAAGACCTTTTGGAAGATGTGTTCATGTTAATGAACACACAAACATTGTGGACAGAACGTTCAGAGCAGGTGCAGCCCAGCTGTGGTACAGAGTGTATCTAACAATGCTGAGCAAAACACAAACATACCCAAACAAGCTTGCCAGCATCTCAGAATTGCTAATCGCCTTCTATGATTTCTGTAATAAGTTGTTTAGGTGATAAGTCACTCAGGTAGCTGAGGTTTGTTTAGTAAATCTTTCAGGGTTGGCACATTTTTGATGGCTGCTTTTATCTTTGCTGACTGGAAGCCTCAGTTTGTCTGTGCACAAGTAATCATTTAGCAGACTCAGAGTCACTTACTGTACTGTAACCTAGGGTTACAAGAATAGTCACCCAAAAATAAATTCTGCCATCACTCACTCTTATGATGTTTAAAACTGATACGATTTTCTTTCTTCAGTGGAGCACAACAGGAAATATGTGAAGTAAATACCCAGCTAACAATTTTATGTTTGAAAGTTTCCAAAATGTTTCCATTAAGTAATAAAAGTTGTTAAAAATGTTATTTTGAACAGTAACGTAGAAACGTTTGGAATTTTGTAACATTTTTAAAACATTCCACTAACAATCAACTAACAATCAAGCATAAGGTTTTTGATATGATACATAATGTTAAAAAAGTTCTAGTAATGTTACTGCGAGAGATTTTTTGATAACTTTTAGAGAACATTAACCAATCCTCTGAGAACGTTCCCTGTTAGATGGGTAGTGACCAGGGGCTGTCAACTTTCAAAAAGGACAAAACAGTACTATAAAACTTGTCAATAAGAATCACGTGTTAGTCTTCAAAAGCCACATTATAGCTTTATGTGAAGAACAGACTAAGTTGTTCTCCACTCAAAGGGAACTATAGTGGTTCGCTTAATGCGGGGGTAAAACCTTTGACCTTTTGGTTAACAGCCTAAATCTTCACCTTTTAAAGACACGCCCCCAGCAAATATAAATGGTCAGGGATGCAGTTTAAATCCATCTGAACTGCATGTAACTGCAAGTTCAAAGGCATAATTTCATTTTTCACATTTTCATACGGTACAAGCAGTTGTTTTAATGATCCATCACTTCACATTCATTTTTTATCTCTCCTTTTTTCCCCATTTATGTTTTCTTTATCTTGGCTGAAGTGGCTATATAATATGGTCATTTTAAGACAAAGCATTAACCAAGAAGTAAGCCTACATTGGCTAATGTGTACTTAGTACTGAACATGATGTAATTAATATTCATGAGCAGAGCTTATAAGTTGCCCTCCTCCACAAACACACACACAATTCTTCACACCATACCTACACTTCAGCTTCTTGTTTTCTCCATCACCACACTGTCCACTCATAAATCATCTCAGAAGACCTTCCTCTCTCAGTAAATCTCCCCACATAGCCATAAAGCATCCAGCCTTCCACCTTCTCTTGAAGTCCGCTTTCTCGAGCTTTGGAGGACCTGAGGGTGTGCATCCCAGGTCAGAGGCCTGTCCTCTCCTCTCCTTCCCCCAGGAGAAGTGAACAGGTCTGAGCTGATAGATGTTGGCCTTCCCGAGCCCTTTTCCACAGAGGGTGAAGGTATCTTCCTCAGCACCGACAGATGAAAGAGATATGGGTCACAGCGGTCCATAAAAGGTCTCTCAGATGTTCTTTTTTTCCTCATCATCCCTCATTTTCTTCCTTTCTATATTCCACTCATTGCCCTCCTCCCTCTTTCCAGGCAATTACAAGAATGTTGTGGCTTTAGCAAGCAGGATGTTTGTAATTAAATAAAAATGAATCGGAAATGACTTTATAGCAGAATGTGGGTGTAGTTATGGTAGATGAGCTGTTTGTATGTGTGTGACAGTGTATGTGCGTATGTATCTTTGTTTGTATGTAAACAAACATGTCGTCATGAAGTCTGATGAGCCAAGATTTAGTCACATTCATCACATACAATTTCTTAAAGGGGCAGTGTGTTGTTTTTTGGCCACTAGCAGGACCAAACAGAATTGCAGTCTGTTTCCTAATGTTTCCATTAAGTACATTACAAATGTTATTTTGAACGCCCTATGAATGTTTTGTGAGATTGGGGTGGTTTTACCTGTATATATAAACCATCAAATCTACCTTATAACCTACCGTATAAATCAGTTGGGGGGAGATAGAAAGGATAGAAAGTAACCATTAATGGCAATTGTTTTTTCAAAATCTGCAGGCAATAATTTTAATTATTATTAATTTTTATTATATAATTTATTTATTTATTATTAAATCATTTTGATTTCAATACTTTGCACATTTGTGGAGGACTCTTCGTGACTGTATGATTTTCTCCACTTTCTTTTCTTCTAATAGATTTTAACTGGGTTAGCTGAAGCATTTAGTGTCATAACCCAGCAGGCTAGTGACTGATGAAAGCTCAGATTGCCTTCAGGTCAAAGGTCACCTGCGCAGCTGCAGAGTTCCATTTGCGTGACGTCTGGCTCTCTTGCTTCCAGGCGACCAGAGAACAAACTCGGCAATCAAGGGTCTTAGCGCTTAACCGTTAATGGAATTACATAACCTATAAACGGGTTTGTCTGACATTAATCATTTAGTTGAGAAATCTTATGAATGGAAATTAGGACACATGTTTTCCATTACAAGACAGAACACAGACTAAGGGATGAATATATAAAAGGAAAAACTTTGTAAAAGAGGCTCTTTATTTATCCATTTGGATCGGATCTTGTTTTCGGATTTAATTAAATCAAATTAAATTGAGAAATTAAATATCCACTAAGAAGAACAAATTTTACACAGTTCACATAGGTTACTTGAACATGGCTAAAATAGTAAATGCTTAGAAAATAATGAATTATTACAAATGTATAATTAGCATGAAAATGAATTTATTATTTGTATCACATATTATTTTGTGTTTTTTACAATTAACATTTGTTTTTTCCATTCGTTATAATTGCATAAAAAGTAAAAACATTTTTGCGTGGACCGTCCCTTTAAGAAACAAAAATTAAGAGACTGTTTGCTTCACAAAGTCTCAAGTGGTCTCCATCAGGTCCAACAACTTCATTTGTACATCCGCTGTCATGCTGTTTGACTTTGTTGCTTTTGCTTGTGGGTGTCAGTCTTTTGTGTCTCAAATGAAAAGATCAACAGTGGGGTATCTTGTTGGCTTGTCCAGTTTCAAGGGCCCTCGCCACGCCTTTGCCCTTAGACCAAAGCTTACTTAGCTGGGTACCTGGTCACTGAGGCCCAGGATGTGTGTTCATGCCTGCTAGTCACTGGAGGATGAAGACTGGGGGTGTGGTATTGTACCTTCAAATTGTTAAGTGCTAAGAGTAACAAAACCACACGGAAGTGTCAAATTAGCCATTTTGGGTTGATCTCTACATATCCCACCTCTCGTTTGTTTGGTTTCATGTTGCTAGGCTAACGGTGCGATACTCCTATCTTAAAAATACATAGCACATGCAAATATGGGTATCATTTTCAAATTTCAAATTGTTTTCATTGACACTGTACCCTTCAGTATTAAATATTAAATATCAACGTTACTTCTTGTAACATTATTTACATTGTGAGAACGTTTCCCTAACATTTCTTTTAAGTAACAAAAACATTAAAAATGTTACTTTGAAAGATCTTGGAATGTTTAAAACAGTTTTAGATGTTAGATGCCTGATTATAAGAAGGTTTCTTATGATTATTGTAAGGTTTTCAAACATAAACATTTCAAACAACTTTTATAATTATGTGACTTGTTCCACTAACAACTTAAGAATAACATTGTATGATATATATAATGTTAAAAAGTTCTGTTTTAAAGAATGTTAGCCAGCATTCTGAGAACGTTCCCTGTTAGCTGGGATCTTGTTAATTTTTACACGGAACTAGTAAAAGTGGAAATTGGGAATTGCCATTTCTCTGAAGTATATGTGTGATGCTGTCTTAGAACTGCTTTCTTAAAAAGCAGCATAATTAAGCTGTCTACATTATGGAGCATGTTTGCTATGCCTTAAAATGATGCCTCTGTAGGCAACTTATTAAGTTTTGGACCACAGCAATATTCCCTCTTTGCCAACTTCCGTGACAGGTTGTTGATTCCCACAGCTGTTCCTGGCTCTGGAAATTTGAAGGCCTTTTTCTCAAGGTCGTCATCTTTCATTTCCACCTGCTCTCCATCTGGTTCGCAGCATTCATATCAATCCTGAGTATCCAATGATTTGTAGCAGCACTGAGTGAGTGAGTGAGTGAGTGAGTGGGTGGGTGGGTGAGTGAGTGAGTGAGTGGGGGGTGGGTGGGTGGGCGGATGAGTGGGTAAGTGCTGCTGGTTCTGTAACTGATTGCTTGGGGACCAAGTGAACTAGGTTGAGTAATGCTGGCTAAAGCTTCATAACAGAACCAGATATGTGTACCATTTTAAAGCACTGTGGCTTGCCTGTTCCCAGACAAAAACAACCACATCTGTGGATTGCTGTTCATCTTAAAAGAGCTTATGCCATAATCAACTTCAAATGCATTTGGCTCCAGTAATGGCCTCAAGGTATGTTTTATGCATCATTGTACGGTTAAAAATTCCAGAAACACACACACTCAAAACATCCAGGAGAGCACGTTTGCAAATATTATTGTCTTTGATGTTTTTCTATTGTGTTCTGTTTTGCTGAATACATGCTGTTTTTAGATATTAATATATAAATTCAAAACAATGTAATTCAATAATGTAATACAATTACATTTTTATAAGTATTTATTTTGTTTTTTTAAAGCATGTTAGTTTATTTTGGGCAGTAAACCTAACTCTGGGGGAATAATTATTTAAAGGTTAAGGAATCCGGGATATCTGCAACACTAATGAAGAAAATACCGCAGTTAAAAATCTTCAAAAGTATTCTTGACATTTCTGCCCCATTAGCGTTAATGATGGCTTATATCGTAACGGAAGAACAGAATGTGAAGACTTCATATGACCTTATACTGCAAACGACCTACGAATGCCAAAAGGATTTATTGTATCAGTAGTTCAAGGTGTCGCTCAATAACAAATACTCATGATAGGACGAGAGCTGTTGCTTTTCTGAATCTCTAGAGGTGATCTGGGAAGCACAAGACTGCAAAATGGGGGCAAACTTGGGACCATTACATAACACATAGCAACCAACTAGAACACCCTAGCAACCGCATAGCTACACCCTAGCAACCCTATGTTAATGTGCAGTCACTCAGAATACACTGAAAAAGATTTTAATCTGAGATAGATTAACATCTAATGTAGATGGGATGTACATGATCAGACATGGCTATAAATTGAGGAAATACCATTGAAGCATCCAACAGATTTATGTACATTTTTGGTTTGCTAGGTGATGAGGTTATTATCTCATAGTTTGGCCTCTGTGAGTATGTGTTTGTGTTCAGAATGTATTGAACCCTCCGCCTTGAGCCATGCAGCATCTTCAAACACATTCTGTACATCTCATAAAGCTGCGGAGAGAAAAGATAAAGTTTAATTAGACCACAATCTGAAGGGAGTTTTAGTGTGTGTGTGTTGGTGGGGGGGGGTCGTTGGGTTGTGATATGACCAGGAATGCAGTGCGTGCTTGTGTGTGTTTTAAGAGTTTGTCTATCTTTATACCTTCTCAACTTAGCTGATGTTCACAGTTGTCTTATCTTCCCCTTGGTTTGAAACATTCCTTCCTGTTTTTTGTGCTTTCTGTCAACGGTTATGAGAGCCTCGCAGCTGCACCTTAGTGAAACAAATACGCCGCAATATACTCTTGCTAGTATCTCAAATTGTTTTGCTTTATGTATAGTCACAACAGTTTCAAAATTTTGAACATTTTGTATGGTCTTCTTGCAGGTGGACATCTATATATAGTGTCCATTTTTTAGTTTTATTTAAATACACATTACTTACCTGTAATACCCTTTAGAGGGTTCAGTAATCTGATAATATTATGTTTTAAATCTGTAAAATTTCACTTCTCACTGACTTATAACAAAGTTAGGTAGCATGTTTTTTAACAAGCGTGTAGTGTTTTATGTGTAAGCAAACATGAGTAAAGTATGTGAGGTAATATTATGAGTATTGCTCTAATTCTACACTAACACTTTAAGTCTCTCTCACTTTCTCTCTGTGTCGCTCTTATTACACTTTCAGTTTTCAGAGAGTCAGAGGAATGTTTTCTTAAACCCATTGACACTGTGAAACGTATACCAAAGGCTATTTACTTTCCTTTTATTCCTAATTTTTTTGCTTTTCCATCCCTCTCACTTTTCTGTCTTTTGTTCTCTTTGAATTTGGGCTCCTGTTGACACTAAGACACAACTGTCAGTATTCCACAGAGAATAATTTGACTAAATCCCCAAAAATATGGTCTCGTGGTAAAAGAAGAGGAGGATTTTACATTTATGTAGTTTTGGATTTGGTGTGAAGCCGGAATAAAACCTAACTGAATTGATTGAGTCCAACACAAGAACAACACTAGATTTGTTGCTTGTATCTAAGCTTAGAGGTTTGTTCTGAACCACTATTCCTATTCAATACTGGTGCATAACTCTTTCTACACTGTTTGTGCTACAGACATGAATTATACCTCATGATTGTGTGACTGAGGAGAGGTGCTTTGTTACTGTACTTTCAGATTAGGGATGATTTTTGCAGGTAGGATTTTCACCTGCAAAAACATAACCCTAAGATAACCATAACCACATTAAAGGATGGACCTGGGTCACACCTAGAACATTATTGAAAGTTGAGGGTTGGACCTTTTGACCTGGGCCATTAAGTAACCATAGAAACACCCTAGAAACAACATAACAATGTCCAAGAAGCCACACCATTTTCATGATAGCTAAAGGTGCAGACTAAACTATGACTAAACTAGTCATAGGTTCAGACTAAACGATGCAGGATTTTTAGTTACTGTTTGTAAACACAACATTCAAACTTGGCCACTCCTCTCAGGAGGAACACAGCCAGAAGCACAAGCCCCCTGTCATTATTGGCTGGGGGCTGCATACCCACTGGCAAAAGGTTGCCTCCCAGAAACACCCCAAGCACCCCAAAACAATAAAAAATAAGAAAATACAAACAGGGAGGACAGTGTTCCTGTAGACACAAACACCACCACACACTTCTAGTGGTTTGTAAGTAATGATTGAGAGAGGACCTTTAAAAAAACAAGTTTATGAGTGACCTAGTTGAGTAATTTGTACAATTGTTTTAAATATGGGAAAATGAAACAGTCACAGAATTCTGTCAGTTAATGTAAAACCACAGTGCAATCCCAAGACAGTCCACTTCTTTACATCTGACTCTAAATGTGTGTGAGTGATGCTACAGAAAAACCCATGAACTAACTCCAGGTCTTTTACTAGCCCCAATAAAACAGCTCTTTAGATGATGTCATTAGTCAGCGATGAACTCTGTCAACAGACAAATCCAGACATAGTCAGACCATTTAGACAGCAGTGAGCCATCGCGCATCGTCCAATCAGAACCTCTCTGAACCAGCCCTGTCTGCGAGGAACCAATATTAGTGTTTTCATGCAGAAACAACATCCCAGAAAGTGGTATGCACAAATATTTAGAGCCTTGTGCTGGCTGATTTCAGTGAAGAATGTCTGATTCTGCATCCTGTCTAAAATGGCCAATTCAGCAGTTAGCACCATTTTTAGAGCTGGACCTGCCCGAGAAAATCCAAGGGGAAATTTCCAGGACTATAAAGCTTTTTTAAAATTCAAACTGACATGATGAATACGGATGTGTTTTCCGAATATAGCTGCATAGCACTGTATTGTTAACATGTTTCGTCTTATTACTAAAACTTAAGTAATGGATCCTTTTTGAAAAAGTTTGTATATTTTAATACGTTTGTTTAAGAGCAAACCCCGCCAAAATTAAAACTATGGTCAAAAGCCTCCTTTGTGTATATTTCACATGGCTGCACTTTTTAGGTTATAAACTAGTTAGTTATAACCATGTGGTCGGCGGTCGTAGTATAGCATTTCACAATTCACCAAAAGGGGCTTCCTTGTGTCTTTAAAACACAGAGTGTGTTTGTGTAGATCTGAGCCCATACTGCATACCCCGCTCTTATCTGGAGTCCTTCATCTGTTCTGCTTGTGTTTATTTACCTGTGGTGATAGCTGAGACTGTGGGAGCTTCACAGCCTGTTATCAGGGCCCTCGTCTTGCTGACTCAGTGGCCCCTGCCTGGTTAGGGGTCCCTGGCTGTGTAAGTGAACCACATCCCCTCTCCATATTATAATCACTCACAGAAACAGATCTTTCTTTATTTAGCGCCATTTGAACATGCATTCTCTGCTGAAAAAACAAAACCCTTTAAAAAAAATTCTGCTGTATAAAAACATAGTTTAACTTAAAAGCTTTGGAAAAAGAAACAATGAGACCAGTTTAAGACAGCTTGTCGGTCTCCTGGACTGGTCAAACTGGGTTTTTTTTCTGGTTTTAAGGGGGTTTGGAGTTAAACCAGAAGGGTTTGCAGGTCAGTGCCTTGCCCAGACTGGAAGACCAGCTAGACTTGCCTAAACTAGACCAGATTTAAATTTGGATGGGTTAATTTGGTTCATGGAGAGACTTTTAAAGGATTTATACAATATTATAAACTGTGAGAGGATTTTAATACCAGCATTGCTTAAATCTCAGTGCTATTGTTCTGTCTTTAAGACAGCACAATCTCCTGCTTTGTTGTTTTGGTTATGCAGACTTATGCTTCATTTCCCCTTTGGGTGGTTGTTGTGGCTTCATGGACTCTGCGTTTACAAGACATGGCCTTAAACCTGTTGTCTGTTCTTATCATCAGCATTCTTTCTCTCTCTCTCTCTCTCTCTCTCTCTCTCTCTCTCTCTCTCACTCCCCTGATATCTCTCTCGCTCCCCCTGTATCTCTGCAAACTGTGTTAATGATAACAAGTGAAAGTTATTTGAGGAGATATGTTGTGTCTGCAGTTAGGAGGTCTTGTGTGGCATTTGAACCGTATGCCCTTTAATGACAAAAAAGTACAACAATGTACCATTTTAGACATGTAGCTTGATAATCCCATGTTTATTTGGACCTCTGCCATAATATTATTTGAGGGTTCATGGAAATACCAAGGTAAATATGTATGGTCACTATTTAAAAGTGGCATATTTGTCAATGTTTTGTAAACCACACTTGAAATGTGACCTCTGTATTTAACTCATCCAGTGAGTGGTGAACACACACCCGGAGTGGTGGGCAGCTATCACTGAAGCGGTGCCTTGCTCAGGGCCACTTCAGTCATTTCCTGTCATCTTTGGGAATCGAACCTGTGATCTTTGGTTTACAAGTCAGAGTCACGACTGCTATTGTACATTAAACAGGCCACGTCTAGTGTCATTGTACACATCAAAGTATTGCCATTTTATACCATCACTTTACCAAAGAACCACCATCTGTCTGTGAAAAGAATATCATTTATTTATTTATTATTAGTATTATTATTATATTGGATCGTTACACTTTCTTGGACTGCCACTGATCGGACATAATTGGGGAGAGAGAAAGGGAATGGAAGTATCATGGGCCAGACTCGACCTGTGTGCCCTGAATGAGCACCAGGGCTCCATGTATCAGGTCAGTCAGACTGTGTGACTCCATCTTCAGATGGAGCCATTCATGCTTACAGCACTGAGCAGAAATACAGAGTCTCTAAGGGTTTTTTTATGATATACATCCTTTTAAAGATTTACAGATTACTGTGTCTGATCCTGTATCTGTTATGTGTCATGAATCCTATATGCACAATCCTACATGTTGTGACATGGCCCACATCTTCATTAGATTAAGTGTCTCTACTCTCTAAGTGACTGTCAGTGGAAGGTAATTGCAAGCATGTTTCTGGGAAAATGCAATTTTTCACAAACTTTAACCTACTTTCTTTATTGGCCTTTCCCCCAGACACCAGGCTATTAGCAACTTTGTCTAATGTTTTGGCTGTCACAGGTTAAAGATGTTATCAGTTACACTTGTCAAAATTGTACCAGCACAAGTAGCATTGTAGGGATAACCTGTATATCAGACATGTGGTGAAAAATGCTTTTTTGGAAAGAAAGGTTTTGACATTTTGTTCCATTGAAACTTTAGTTTTTCTTTATTGAAGCTGAATTGTTAATGACCCAACCAAGAGACCGTTCTCAGAATGTTGGCTAATGTTTTCTAAAAGTTCCTTCAAAGTTATCAAAAATGTTCTTGCAGTAACATTAGTAGAACATTTTTCTAGCAATATACAGTATATCATATATTAAAAACGTTATTCTTTAGTGGTATATTGTAAGATTGTTATAAAATTCAAAATGTTTAAATAACATTCTTATAACCAAGCAACAATGTTAATACAATGTCTAAAAGACTAGGCATTTTGAACATTCCTAAAACTTTCAGAATGTTTTTTTAACATTTTTGTTACATAGTGGAAACATTACAGAAACATTCCTACAACCAGTTGTTAGCTAGGGATTATTTGGCTTATACAATTGCCAACCTGATGTTAGTTGACGTTACAAGTTTATGCGCATATGTGACAAATGATCATTTCCTTTCAAAAATTACATCTACACACAAGCTTCCACTTGATAAAATGGAAACATTTGATTATACATTAGTTACATTAAATACACCCCACACTTGGGCTCAGATCACCTAATAAAAAATCCTTCTAAGTACTGCATGAAAGATATTATTAAAGCAAATAAAGAGCTGGACAAAAAAACCATCCATTCTAGATGCTCGTTGCCAAAAACCTCCCAATCCAATGTAGATACTCAATGTAAATTATCATTCTCTGTCATCTTGTTACTCAAGCCTGTATGCCACGCCCAGACCATCTTCTAAACCCCCTACCATTAATTTGAACAAAATATGTAAATATGTGCCAAAAACCAGGCCGTGAAAAAGTGCAGAGATTATCTTGTTATTCGGTATGCTGCAGGAATGCTTTTTGGGTCAGATGTTTTTTCAAACGTGTTATAAATTCTGAGAGTTTGGTGAAAGATGCAACTGAGAGATTATTAAAATCGTAAGCAGACAGTTGATCTATATTTGCCACTTTATGGAAGTTCCACATCAAAACAAAAATTAATAAAACATCCTTACACTGTAGTCCCAAAAATGTACTTTTTGTCTCAGGTATTTTTAGGCTTTAACCAGCTTCAACGAATGCAGGTCTAAAAATCCCCAGAATGAGAGGAAAAAGGAAGCCAGGCTTTGAGACAAATTGGCTCTATCTTGTAGTTTTCAAAGAAAGAGGGAAAGGAAAGAAGGATGGAAGAAAAACAGAGATAAAAACTATTCAGAGATTGATATAGCCCCAAAAAAGGGCCACTGGCCCTGGGGCCTCCATTTTCCTGTTCTCTCCTGTAAAGCTCTCTCTCTCCTTTTTCCCCTATCTCTCACACACACTTACTGTCCAAGCCCAGATCTTCTGCTCCTCAGGGCAGACTCTCAGCATCTAAAGCTTTCTGATAAGGGTGGTGTCACCGTCACCTTTAACCCCTGACCTTGAGGTCACAGACTAAGTGTCGTCCCAACAAGCGGTTCAGAGCGCCACCACAGCACACTGTCACCCCCGAGATGTGAACCCTGTTGAGTGAACTTTGACATGTGACCTCGACGGTGCTGTAATGATGGGGTAATAATAGGGGCGATGGAGCACCCGAATGTAGTGCTGACACTATTTAACACGTGTGTGTGTGTGTGTGTGTGTGTGTATGCATGCGCGCGTGTGTGTGATGTTAGCCAATGGCCGTGTGTGAGGTAGAGATAGATGGGGGTTTGTACACCAGTACTGAAGAACATACACAGCCAGTGAGGATTTTATCTCTTCCCATTGCCGGAGTACATCTGGCTCATAAACCAAACTCTTTGTCATTCTTACACCAACACACAGCTTTTTTTATCATGTCACATTTGGGGCATTTTATCATGTCACATTTCAAAACGTGTATTGCTCAGTTGTTGCTTTTTCATAGCTCAACAGAAGTTTTAACCTCATCTAAAATGCTTTAGAAGAAACAAAAATAATGTAAGTAATTACAGTAATGTTAGTTACAGTATATATCATATTAAAATCATTATTAAGTAGTTAGTGTAACATTTGTAAAACATTACAGAAATAAAGAATGTTTGAATTATGTTCTTATAAACAAGCAATAATTTAAATATTACGTCTAAAAATGTTTGAACATTCCCATATCTTTCAAAATAACATTTTCAACATCTAAAAATTCTTACCTGGGCCATCTCCATTTGTGCCATCTCACCTGGGCCATCTCCATCAGTTTTCTTTCCTATGGGAAAGCATCTGGTCTGAGTCTCAACCTTTAGAAAAGTTAGACCACTACAATCTTAAAAAAAATCCCTTATTTACTTGGCAAGATTTGGGATGAACAATCCTTAGTTTCAAGGTAAGTTTTTTCAGTGTACATTTCTCTCGATTGTTCTTCAGGGGTCATATAAGCTTGAAACATATCTCGGAAAAGTCATCTGAAACTAGCGTGAGAAGATTTGACAGCCAAGCAGATAAGGTTCAAATGCTCCGAGCACAAACATGGAAAGTCATTAATAATGTTTTTTGAATGTTGTTATTTGTTTGTTTATGTTCACCATGGTTACCTGCGTTCCCAGCCTAATCACCAACACATTTGTCTTGAAGTTTCTGTACAAAGGGATGAACGTTACAAGATTTGGTCTGTTCTGACCTCTTGCTTCGTGCTTGGAATACAATAGACTGGTTTTATGATGCGTGTAGATGGTTCTTCCCCTGCTTGTCACAACTCGACCTCAACAAGGCCCTCGTTGTGTTTCGAAAGAAAAATTAAATAGTATGTCCATTCTGCAGATATGCAATTTAATGACTGCATTGTGAAAATCATGTGATGACAGCTTGGAAGAAATTAAGATTTATCAATCTAGTTTCAAGCTGTGGAAATTAGATAAATAGATTACATATTACTACATATTACAAATTGCAAATTATTGTGGGTTTATGAGGGTGGATTGTGAGTCAGTAATGTCTTGTTCAATCTAACACGATGTTCTGAACATAGCAGAGGACCATATTTAGAAATGCTCTTTCATTTCTAGGTAATTATTTCCCCTATGGTGATTGCAATGTTATGATCATGTTTCCTTGGTAACCCGCTCATATTATTGGATACTTCTGGTTGTAGAGAGTGAGATCTCTTTAATATCTCAGTTGTTTCTTTTAGACAGCGATGAGATTAAATGAAGAGCAAATGTGAAAGAGTAACTATGAAAGAGTAACCTGAGCAATAAAATGCTCTCTGGGATTACACTAAAGTGAAAAATTACCTTGCTTCATTGTCATTTTTATGCTGTGTCAATTGCATTATTAGAGAGCGAGAGCAAGAGAGAGAGAGAGAGAGAGAGAGAGAGAGCTCTCTCCTTGGGAGCAGCTCGCCATGGTGGTTACTGCACAGCTATAATGTGTTAGCTTGGGGTCAGTTACTCCAGATGTTCTTGGAATTCAATCTGTTGGGGGTTGGGAAGTTAAGTGGAGGTCTAGATCTCTAGAAGCTGTTGTCATAGCTTCATGACTACAGCTGGATGGTATTAGCACTAAGCCTAACTATGGGTTCTAGAATTCAGCTGAATGGGATAATAACTATAATTTTAAATCTATAACATTTAAGCTGTCACTAAGTTTAACTAAGAGATCTAGAATTCACCTGAATATAGGATAACATCTATAACTTCAAATCTATATCAATTAAGTTGTCGCTAAGCCTAATTAAGAGGTCTTTGAACTCATCTAAATGGGATAACATATATAACTTAAAACCTATATCCATTAAGTTATCAACTAAGTCTAACTAAGTCTAGAATTCAGGGAAATAGAATAGCTTCTATAACATTAAACCTATATTGATTAACTTAGGCCTCTATGGCTTTAAAAAATTGAAGATCTTGAACTTTAAGGCTGTAATGCTCAGCTAGCTGAACATTTCAGATGTTCTCCACTTATTTTGCTTTTCATCATCCTGTTCACATCACAGAAACTACTGGTCACCAACTCCCCCACTAATACTGGAGGTCAGGGGGCCAAGACCCTCTAATGTTTATCCAGACCCTGTCTTCGGGATGGCCCATGGGGGTGATATTGATTTGACTTCTTCCTAAATGCTTGAGTTATCTGCTGTGTTGAAGTTTAGAATAGTTGAAATGGTTTCTCTGATTAAAATTGAACTGTTTTGCTTTTGGGACTTAGAAGTTTTGATATGGTGATCAACCTGTATCTCCTCTTAGTCTGAGATAGTTGATTTCGACAGGCCATGCTTTTGTGTGAGACACAGCTATTTGTTTAAAACAATCTTGACCTTTCCCAGGCCATGACGTAGGGGATGCCAGTGTTGTAAGCTAAATTGATGAATCAAGAAAATACCTCAATTAACTGCGTATCTGTGGCATGTTGGTTTAAGAATGAATAATATTTGTCATAATCCAACCATTTAAAGAATCTCAGTGCTGTTTGGACTGCTATGAGAAGATATCATTCATTCAGAGTTCTGAGTAGGAGATGCTGATAGCCGTTTATCTCTTAGAAATTGAGCTCATAGGTTCGTTTAAGTCACCAGTGCCGTCATGGCAGCTGTTTGGGCTGTTTTGCTGTAACAGAATGACTTAAATGTCTGTGTTTTTGGGTTATCTGCTCCGGTCTTGTTGTTCTTTCCCTTTACATTACACAAGGTGTCAAAAAAAAAAACACATCATAATACCTTATTAGAATGCCTTTAAAATGCTTTCTTAAAACTGTATCATTCTTCTCACACTAATCAGACATCAAACTATTAAAGGAATAGTTTCACCAGAAATGACACTTATTTCACCAAGTTTCTCACTCTAATGTTCTGGCAGGGAAAAATAGCTTTTAAAGTTACAGATTAAAAACGTTTCTAGATCGTTTTTATAACCAAGCAATAAAATTACAGAATAGAATGTTTAAAAAACCTCATCATCAACTTTCAAAATAACTTATTACATATTTGTTACTTAATAGAAATATTAAGAAATGTCTTAAGACCTAAAATTGTTAGCTAGGTGTATACTTTCATGTATACTTTATTATTGTACAGTAAAATACAGGTATCTGAAAGTAAAAAAGTTCAAGATTTTTGTGCTCCACAGAAGATGTAAACTCATAGGTTTGGAACAGCATGAACAGTAAATTAAGATGCAAATTTGGGTTTTTAGGTGAACTGTCCCTTTAAATAACTGAGTATATCAGTTGAGGTGTGTAAACTAGCAGTTTTAGGAATGACTTTCAGAGAATGCAAAGAGAGGGTCCTAACACCTGAGCCAACTTGCGTCACTCTTCTTTAATCGAATCCTCTTGCGCAAAATGTGTTTATTTATTCTTCTTGGTCAATAGGATTCCATAGATTCCTTCCCAAGAGCTCTTAGCACGGTGTGGGCCACAAGATTAGGATCCAGCAGTGTGAGGGACAGTGGTGGTTAAGACTCACCAAACTTTTAGGTGAAAATGTGTACCGCAGTGCTAACATTCCTCATCAATGGCTCCCTCTGTGCCCAGTGGCAAACCCAACCCCTTAAGAAAATCCTAGAAATATACCAAAAATACCCAAACGTTGGGATCCCACCCAGTTCTTGCTTCTAGTTATAGAGGAGCATTCACAAAGATGCCCTCAAGGGGACCAAATCCCCCACCACACACATAAACACACACACGTACACATACAGACTGGAGGTCAATTGCTTTCTTTGTCTCTGTCTTATTGATGGACCTAAAGGAGCTCTTGTATCTCCATCTCTCTCTCACACACACACATATCCTCACTCTTACTCTCTCACAGTATTGCGGAGTGAACTAGGTTAATGGTGTTGTGAAATAAATGAGCTAATTCTGCTGGCAGCACAAGACATGTTTTATCACCTGACCCCGTGCTATTCCTCAACTCCTGCCTGAAGCACTGTCCATTAACCTGCAGAGAAAACCCACAGGAAACCAGTGAGGTCTGACAAACAAGAATAACTATAATATGTTTACGCTTATTTAAAAATCAATACTTAATTCACTTGCAACAAGTAAAGGTTGTTAATTCTTGATATCATTACTGCCTTTTCTTCTCTGTTGCTTTAAAAGGCCTTGACTTACTTTGTCACTTTGTCAATCAGTTACTGAGTATGTACATAACAGATCAGTGTTCAAAACAGTCTTCTTACTCTACCTTGATTTGCAATGGTAAGCCTATAAGAATGATGTATAAGTTAAGCTGTCGGGTCCGATTTCCCTGGTAATGTCAGCTTGGCTTCATTTGACTTCAAGATTCATAAAGAAAAGTACGTTAAGTAACCTGCAATTTTATTGCTCAAACAGAGATGGTAAAAGAGAGGCAAAAGTTACAGACTTAAAATCCACTTTGCTAAGTTAAAATAAGCATTCTGCAACAGAGCCACTTTTTCTAGTGTCCACCTGGTTTGGTTTGGACATAGCTTATGGTGGTGCAGTATGTTTCATCTAAGGTGAGAGTTCAGTGCAGGGTCGAAGATCAGAGAAGGTAAGGTTAGGTGCTTGAGCTGTGAAATCCATTGACTGTAGGGACTCGGGCCATATGCTGCCTTAACCATTAGCCCTGTACCCATCTGCTGTACCAAAAGTTCCCAGAATTCCAAGAAAATGCAATTCAGCTTGCGTTTCACAGTTCCCTGCCTGCCTGGCTAATGATCACTGTTGAAAAGATCAACATTGCTGGTTACCAGCATATGTTGTGTTTTGGACATTAGCTAACAAAAATCTGGAAGTGCTGGTTTCAGTACTCTGCCGTTAACCAATTAATATGGTTTTACTGTAGCTGTTTGCGTTTTTTAACATTTAACCTTATAAGGTATTTCTGTTTCTAGTACAGATAATGTTCTGCCTATAGAGATAAACATTTACATTTACACATTTAGCAGATGCTTTTATCCAAAGCAACTTACAATAAATTCAATGTATATATTTTACCAGCATATGCATTCTCTCGTTTGACCCGTCGAAATGACCCGGTTTCAGATACATTTTTAAGACTCTAGAGACATTTGGCATTTTTAAAGGGGCTTTCTAATACTCTGCCTACTTTTCACCGTGTGTTTACAGCTGCCCTTTTGAGCCAAGGCTGCAAATTTGGACCAGTATGTGAATACTACTGTTGGATGTTTATTTAAACTGTATTATAAAATGACTAAACCCAAGGCCATGTAGATGAATCGTAGTTAGACAACTGGCACATACTTGGCAACGATCAAACTCCTTGGCCAAGTTTACACATTCAGTAACTGGAGTGGTACATTATTCAATCTATTGGAATCCACATGAGTCAAAATCCAGTCGATTCACAGCCAAATAATGTTTCAGTCTATCTTGACATATCTGTCTGCTTGTTACCCAGTTAACAGGGAACATTCTTAGAACGTTGGCTAACGTTCTCTAAATTTAATGTAATGATAGTAGCCCTTTTCTTAGCGTTATACATCTATAAGTTAATCTTAAGTTGTTAATAGAATGTTTTAAAAACCTTACAGAATTAACTGAATGTTTGAATAATGTTCTTATAACCAAGCAATAATATTAATACAACATCTAAAAATCTGTTTTGAACGTTGCTAGAACTTTCAAAATAACATTTTAAGTTTTTGTTATTTAATGTAAACGTTAAGGAAACGTTCTTACCACCAAAAATTGTTAGCTGGGTAGTCTGCTATAACACTTTTAACAACATGACATCTGCTCTAAAATGCTAGCTTATGAATGAGCATTAGTCACACAAATCACGACAAGACAAACCAGATGATGTGTTTCTTTTGTAGAGCTTCCAAAGGACTCTGTTTTGGTTGCTTGTTATCTTTATATTGTCATATACACCAAACAAACAAACTGCAGATTGTTAATGTGCTGATTGTGAATCTACGGTCTGCTGAGTTACTGACATTAACAAAATGTAGCGAGGCAGTCCGCTGGAGACTGTTATCTGTGAGATGACTACAGTCAGGAATGAATGACTTTGTAAACAACAGGATGTCCAGATCTTTGCTTGTTAGCCGCATCATTAATATGAGATTGTTGCTCATTATGCCCCCTAAATCCCTGTGGTTTAGATGCACTGTAAAAGAAATGCTGAAAGAAATTTACGCAGAAAAAACTGGCAGTTGTGGTTGCCAGATATTAACTGTAAAAAAAATGATGGCAGCTTTTTATGCATGACTGGAATGATTTGTACCTGTTTAACCGTACATTTTATAAACAGATGTATTTAGGTAACAGGTAAATAGGTAACATGCCAACCTATTTTTTTTTAGTTAAATGTACTGTATTTTCCTTTTTTTTTCTTTTTTTCAGCATGACAACGAAAATTACATACGTTGTCATGCTGATATAATTTTTTACTGTATATGGTCAGTATCTTATAGTTCACTAATTAAAAAATGTTACTGTAGCTATCTGTTTACTGTTTATTTAAACTTTTTAACATGTTTATAGTGTTAAAAAAAGGTGAGAAATGATAAAGCAGTGCCACATTTGTTATTATAATCTTTGGAAAACAACCAAATGTCTTTGGAATTTTTAGAGCATTATGTTAGAGCCCAAAATATTCCTTTTTGTTAACTCCACAGTCATTTGTTTGTTATTTTTTATTAGTCATGCAGAAGTATGCCGGTGGTTTCCTGACTAGACTTTTGCACACTATTTTTGAACATGGCTTTGAAACAGTGCAGCTCTCTATGCGTTAAAGGAATCCTCTTTTTAAAAGCCTTTTCAGTTTGTTTTTTCATCACCAACTTCAAATTGACCCTACCTTACGATCTACGGGTTAGAGCATCTGTTCAGAGTCATTAGGAAATGCAAAGTCATATTTATCGTGATTGGCCGAGGGAGGCGGACGGAGGCTAGAACAGTACGCCAGACTCTCCACAGCCAACTCTCCATAGCCAGATCTCTTCATTAAACATCAATTATCTGAAATGAGCCATGAGGCTGAAGACTGGAAGGTAACTGGAGCGGCTGGAAGTGTTGATGAAAATCTATATGAGGGCAAAATCACACGTCTACGGTCAGGAAGATTTATGACTAAAAGTTTAATTAAAAGTTAAATTAAGTGTTAGAATTTTTACCAGAGACCCAGTAGGTGAGAAAAACACAGAGATCCAAAAAACGTTCCATAAACTTTTTTGGACTGTTCCAAAACCTCATGCATTAAAAGGTGACTAAGTCAGTTGAGCTGTGATCAAGTAAACATTACACTGAAGCTACTTCATTGTGTGCTCCCGTGTTGAACTCAACGCTTGATCTCTTCCTTTCTTCACCCTCATTCACACACATGCACACAAACTTGTGTAAAATTGTCTATGTCTGCCATCTAAAGCAAACCATCTGTAATCTTCTCTGTTCATGCATGGCTAATTGGAAAAATATGAGGCATTATTTAAAGGCAGTAGATTCACTGCCTGCTGTGTCCATACGGTCTGAGTGTACAGAAATGTGAGGGTGTGTGTGCATATAAAAATGTTTCTGCAAAAATAAATGTTGGCACATTTGGTCATTCATATATGGGTTAATCTTGTATGACTGTTTGATTATATATATATATATATATATATACATTTCTGCATAGCTACATGAAAGCATATCTTGAATAATTTGATTAAAAAAGCATACAATTAATATGATAAATTCATGTTGGAATCTCTAACTTTTGCAGACAAATTCAAACACAGTTTGAGAAATTGTTGTAATCTGTTCTAAAAACTATGTCTCACTGAAACAAGAAGCAGTGGTGGTTGCAGATATTATTGAAATTTAATCTGTTTTTCTCTTTCTTACTCTTTCTTATGCTCAAGGCCCGTGAAAATACGTTGTTGTACTGTTTCAAAACTATGCGCGCCACACGCTTCCACCCTGGGGTATTAAAACCCTCAAATGGATTTTAGACTTGTAGGAGCAGCAAAATGCACGCATGTGTTTTCGTCCAACTGACGGTTCCCCTTGGTCATATGGTTGACCTACATATGGCTGTCTTTAGTGGATTATGGCACATTTGTTAACTTCAGTACCTCACTTCTATTTCATCCATAAAGCAATGTAGTTATTATAGTATCAAAGAGCTCTGTCAGTTGCATTGTGGGAAGAGTATGCTGCTCGGCCAGCTGACACTACTCAAGGCCAAGCAGTCTTCTAATTTCCCTGCCTCATATAGGCAGGAATGTGAGAACGAAAGATGAAAAAGGAAAACTGAAGAAGTGTGTCAGAGATGGAATTTGTAAGTGTGCATGTTCACGGATGTCAGTCAAGGCAAAAAAACAAAATATAGAATATGCAGACCTGTCAGTGAGGGATAGGCGAGCTTCAGTCAGGTTGTCTGAGGGAAGAATGTGTCCTTTCCTGAGACTTTCAACTAATTGTGGGGATTCTTATTAATGGTTTCAGGGTTTTTTGGTGTATCTTCATGCAGAACAATTATTCTACAAAACACTTTTGTGACACCCAGTGTCCATAACTCATGTAGGACATGTTTCTGGATCAACAACCTTTGAAAATATTCTATACCCTAACCATAACCCATCCCTATATAGTCTGAATTTCTGTGGTGATGTCGGCTGGTTTGTTCCAGTTAATGCTGGTTTAGCTGGTGGACTAGCACAGGTGTGTTTTTCACCAGCAAAACTTAATCAAGCATATCTTCCATATCCAAATCTTTAAATCTGGCTGGTTGATTGGAATGTCCTTCCATTTAGCCAATCAGATGGGATAACGCGCCTTCAAAACTGTGAGGATCAGATTAGATCAAAAGCAGATTGGTTTACTTTAAGAATATTAGAAATTTAATTAGAAACATTGCATGCTGGAAAAGAAACCTGTAGGGAGGACAGTGGTTTATTAGATTCACACCTGACTACCGTAGAAGGTAAAATATTTGTGGTGTTGAACACATGCTGGTCAAACAAGGCTAACACTGAATAGTGTGTTTCTCAGTATCATAAACCAACCAAGCAGAAGCACAAACATTTTACATACACACATTTCACACATTCCTTCCCATAGTTGCTTACTTCATTAAAACAGTAAGTAACCTGTGACTACAGTAACTTTCTTACATGCAGTGTGAGTAAACACCATGAATCATCTCTTTATGGCCAATTTAAGATTTAGCCTCTAAACGTGTTGGCCATTTTCTAGATATGGCATGTGGCATTACAGTACCTCATGCTTCAAAGTAATAGCCTTAAACATACACATTGGTGCGTACATTTACCTTCTCACCCCCATTATGAGAAAATATCCAAAATCTCAGACATGTCAAAATCCATGTTGCAGAGAGTCTATCTGAAACATCTCCCTCAGGGCCTCTCAGATTCCAGACAGCTTCTGAGGAGAGCCAGAAGTTCTCCATCTCTGCTCTGTGTATATATCTCCATAACAGCTGTGTATACTAATGCCTCTCATACACGTAGGAGCTCTTAGCTCATGGAAAAATCAGGAATGGGCTGGGCAACTGCCAAAGCGCTTCGGTTGGTTTGAGTTGCATTACCTTCCCTATATGTGCAGAAATTCTGCAAGTCAGCAATTCAGTTATCAGCAGCTGTTTGAAATTATTGGAGGAAATGTGATTTTTTTTTTTTATTGATGATTACATTACTTAAAAAATAAAATTTAGATTATATATTAGAAATAAATATGATAAAGATTTTTTAATATAATATAATACAAGTTCCTCTTTGGGATGTTCCTTTTTGGATTTCTAGGTTGTGTTTCATCTCAAAATGAAATATAAATATATTTAAAATATATATTATATTCACAATATTATTCACATATGAAATATGATTCAGACATGTTCTTATAAAATTTTGTCGTTCTTCAGTGTCTTTCAAGTGATAATCCTTTCACTGGATTGAATCATAACCTACAGTATGATAACACAAAGAATGGTATTTTTGAACCAGGATGTGTGTGCATTTGTTGTTGCCATGGTGTGTCTGTGTATGTGGTTGCGAGGGAGATGGGTCAGTAAGGACAGGGCAAGAGGCACCAGTGCAGTTTTCCTGTTTTCATCCTCCAGATATCAAAGCTGGCACATTCTGTACATACATATCCAGCTTATGTGTTCTGATTAAATAAGTACTAGTGCACCAAGGGTCCCATTTGTGTCTGCATGCACAATCGCAAACATAAATACACCTAAACAGCTTAAATATGTGGTGCGTACACAATACACAAACTTGCACCTGCTCAGTTCTATTTCTGATTGTTTTTAGCCAGTGCTGGTTTATAAATAGCAGAGAATAGCCGTTGTATTCTTCTGTGGCTCTCCCTTTGTCTTACTTTGTGATTTAGTGGCCAAAACACATTCAAAAACACACTATTCATTTACCAGTCTGTGGGCGAACTAAATGAATTCAAGTTAAAATGAATTCAAAATAGAGATCCAAACTTAACTAATTCCCAATGAATGCATCACACTCACATATAATTACAAACTTCTATATTGTCAGTGGTCATCACAGGTTCCAGTGAACTTTAGACCGTGCTAGGGTGGCGTCTCTCATATGCTCCTTTAATTTGCAATGGCAACCTCCTAAATATAATGTCCACAAATTATAATTTCAGTCCAGGCTTTGTCCTTTTCTGAGTGCCACACTTTTACCAGCCTGAAGTTTTGGTCAAACCATAAGTAAGATTTTTAGTTTTGAAATTTTTAGGCATTGTCCTGCCAAATGCTCACACAACTCTCTTAATCAAAATATAAAAGAATCTGTCATCTAAAACATCTCTCTTTTCTATGCAAACTATTGTATATAGAATGCATAGTGTATAATTTTGTAATTTCTAGTTATTGAGGCTAACTCAAACTCAAGTGTGAACACTTTGAAATGCTGAGGTACTAAATAAGACATTTTGTAAAATTCCAGGTGGCTTGGACCATAAATGAAGTCGAAGCACTTAAAAGTCATCGTCAATCATGCCATGCTAGAGTAATCAGCTATTGTTACAAACAGTCTTCTATGCACACACTTTAAAACACACACACAAAGTTGACGAGCTGTGACAAAGCTGATGTGGTATACTGATGTGTGTTAAAGGCTGTTTTCTTATTTTTAGTGTAGCTTTGAATGCTCACGACCACACACAAACACAAACACTTGCTCGATAACTGTTTTTTGTTCATTTTTTACCAAAAAGAAATGACATAGTACAGCTTTGATTATAAACAATAGTAAGCTACATATTGGGTAAAAAAAGAGAAAGAGGTGTGGCTGGCATGGTTACAGACTGAATTTGAGAGTGAAAAGCTAAAATCACACTCTTGCTCATTCTCTGGAATAATGTCTTAATGCAGTAGAGATGGAAACAGACGTTCCTTAAGCAGAACTTCACCCTTATTACTCATCTTTCTTTTATGCAGAACGTCAACTTTCTCATTCTCACACAGACATCGTCCTGGGGTTACCATAGCAACACTTCACCACATATGAGCCATGCTGAGTTGCTGGATTTTTGGATAGTGAGGAATAAGGGCTGAGGTGAAGATTCCACAATTTTTCCCCTGTGATACCACATGTTTTCTCCTTGTGAGTCAGACTCTGTATTATGTTACAGACACAGACAGGACAAATTAAAGACTTAAGCTGCCTGCACACTGTACAGTTTTTATGTGCTAATGTAAAATGGTGCAGTATGCACCTGGCTTTACTGTAGTTTTTGTATAGCTTAAGCAGTTAAATAGCCGTATCCCACGATGCAATGCGCTTGAACTGAGTTCATTTCCGGGTCCGAAGTGGTATCAATTATGAATGTTTGTCTTTCTTAGCTTAAAACATTTCTACACAAAACTGAAATACAAATGAACTGTTTCATTTTCAAAACAACAAATGGACACCACTCCCCGTAATTAAACACGCAACTTGTAAAGTCATGTGGCGCACCATCCTATTGCACAACCCATCGTTTCACATGCAGCTTAGAAAACAGCAGGCAGTGTACAGTGGGTAGTACTCAGTGACCTCTGGTTTACATGAATATTACTCAACTGCATTTAGGCTTTGGCAGAATTTGAATTGAATTGTTAAAAGGAAGTGAATGTGGCTTTCTTTTGACTTCTAAAGCAGGAAGCTTTAGAGGACCATAAGCTTGTTTGATCTCAAGAAGAACTCTTCACACAATAGAAAGTCCTGCCCTGTGTAAAAAGCCACTGTAGCACCAGCGTGCGCGCCGCCGCGTGTGCGTGCGTGCGTGTGGGCGCGGATCAGGGACGCCTGCTGATGGGGCTTGTTGAAATTACCATAGCAGAACAGACTCATTGTGTTCCCCATTCACAACATCATGTCCCACAATAGCGGCTTTCAAGCGGCCCGTCTACTTAATGAAGACCTCTAATGATATGCTAACGGCGCGCCGTTTTAATAGCAGTTTAAGGCAGTTAAGTCCCACACAACGTCTTGCACGCAAATGAGCAAAATATCTGAGAAAATCACTCTCGCTTTCTGGACCACGATTACTTTTCGAGAGAATCCCTGGAGAATTGTCTTTACTTCACTTTGCACGACAAAGCAAGAGATCAAGAAGGCCTTTGAAAATTAAACACCGCATATTTTATACTAACCATCCATTAAATTACAAATTCATGATATATATTTACAATAATATTAATAAAACAATACTGCGGTTACTTCTGTCGGTCACGTTTGTATTGCGCGCGATGTGGCGAACCAGTTCAATTATTTTACAATGTTATTATTTCACCATTTAAAAGCATCGTTGTTGCATATTGCAAAAAAAGCTATTCGAATTTGTATGCATGTGATACGATAATAATAACATAATATGGTATAAAAAATATAGTATAATATGGTACATAATATAGTATAAAAAAACATTCATTCAGCAATGCCTGTAGCCTGTCTGTTCATTCTGAATGAAGCTCCAGGTAATGCGTGTTGCAGTCGCTCCACCTCCACCAGTCTGGAGCAGCGAAAGCCCACCTGAAGCTGCCGTAGGCGGGGAGGTGGAGCCTCCCTTCAGCCTCCCAATCCCGAGCAGTGAATCAGTCCGTTCATTCACACTCACACAAGGGCCGGCCAGTTTACGGGAGTTTCAAACGCAGCTCTCTCCAAAGGAGTGAGACGCATTTTGCCCCGAGCATACAGGGAAGGAAATTAGTCATGGATTTATTTTTTGCGCTTTGGTCTTTGGGCCTGGTTTAAACGTAAATGCGTTAAGTGTTTTGGAGTAACTTTCGTAATATAAATATCGTGCGAATGTTTTTTGTGTTGGGAGACTACGCCAGCCTCGCCGCATAATGTGGGAATAAAGCGAAGTGAAGCACAGCGCAGCTGGAATATCGCGTTACCGCAAAACAACCATGATCCTTACTCGTGAGTACTTGTTTAACTTATTTAAACCATTTTATTGTTTTATTGTCTTCAGTTGTGAAGCAGATAGCCCGTGGATGTGAAGTCAATGTGAAGTGATTGTAATGGTTTCTCGTTTAGTTATCCTTCCTAAAGTTTGCTTGGAATGATTCGGGTGGCGCGTGAGATACGCGTTTCACGCGCTGCCGGCGCGCCGGGCTGTCAGATAAGTAATCTCTCTCCACAAATCCCGACGCGTCCCGGTCGCTTTTCCGTAGCTTTCGCATATTTCCGAGATAAGAGCCGTGCGTTTCGTCCGTCGGGGTCTGTGTTTTCTCATATATGAAGTCTAAAGGCTGAGAGTTGGGGGAGGTTTCGCTGTAATCTGAAGGAGAGTCCGATTTGAACCTTGCTTTTGGACTGAGGGCGCATTCGTGCATCTTTTCACGTCTTGCCCGATAACACCATTAAATAGTTTGAACTGATTTTAGCAATGCTCTCGTTTATATTTTAGCAATGCTCTCGTTTATATTTTAGCAATGCTCTCGTTTATATTTTAGCAATGCTCTCGTTTATGTCTGTTGCCAAATCGGTCGTATAGTTGGGTCTCTGCAACCTTTTACTCCAAACACAAACACTTTGACGTGCTTGCATCCGAATAATAATAATACATCAGTGTCTTAAGAAAGTACGTATTACTGCCGAAGGCTGTCTGTCTGAGAATATCTTTATCTGTAGTAGTCGATAATCTTGGGGTCATGTTAACTCCAGGTGATAAGGTAGTAAGCAGTTCAGTTAGTGCTTAAAACACGTCCCTTGAAATTGATGTATATATGTACCACCTGATAGTCTAATGTCAATGTGTTTGATGAGAGTGATGGACTCACATTGAAAGCCTTTTTAAAAATATATTTTGGTATAAATAATTGAATCTCTAACAATGCCACTTGGGAAAAAAACATTTCGGATTAATTGTTGCATAAGAGTTTTGCTGTGATGTTAGAAGAAAGTCTCTCTCCTTTTTTCCCCCTTTCAGTAATCTTTTGATCGTAAAGGGAATGCATAGGCTATACCATATAGCGTATCAGGGAGCGTATCTAATCATCTGACCTGACAACAGTCTTGCATTACACAAAGTGGCCAGTCACCAGACCTGGCCAAGCTGGCTCCAGGTCAGTGATAGCCAATGTTTAAATCTGTCAGAAAGTATGAGACACACATTAATGGGTCCATCTGGCCAAAGTATGTGTACGTGCGTGTGTGTGTGAGGCTGGCATTGTGGTGTTGGATGACTGTACCGAGCCATAGGGGAGCCCCATTATCCTTCTGTGTTTGTGTGTGTGGCCAGAGTTTCCTGACTATCAGACTCTAACTCCATATGTCTCTAGATAGCCATGCCAAAACATGCAATGCTAGAATTATACTTGACTGCTCCTGATTGGCTGGTATAATGTGTATGTGTGGAAAGACACACATAGAGTCTTCACTGTCTTGGATGTGGTTTTGCAAATAAGAATTGCTGATAAAATTCTTTCTAGTTGATATTGATGCCACAGATATTCAAAACAAGTTCTCTGTAAGTAAACCAGACACATTTACAACTTTAAAAAGCCTTAAAATTGGCCCACATACACTTGCACATCACTTTCCTTAATTATGCACAATGAAAACGGGGCTTTGACCAGAGAGTTCCTCCTACACAAACTAGTTTACGTGAATACACTTATACACAGGTTCCACCTCCTCCCACTCACGCTGAGGAACCGTCAGCCAGTGATTGTGAGAACTTCCTGTGACAGGAAAAGGAGGAAGAGGAGGAGAGAGGAGAAGAGGAAGAAAGGGAGGGGCAAAGGTAATTTTAGAAGTGGCAAAAAAAGGTCCAGCTAGCAGGAATTCAACTTTGGCTGAGTTTATAGGAAGGCCTCCCCAGAGATTGTCTGTCTTTCTCCGGGGCTGGAAGCTGTCGTCTGCACCTTTGTCTTGTCTGTGTCTCTTTTTTGGATTTCTCGCTCACTTATATCAAAGAGCATATATCAAAGATTTCATTCATTTTAAGATTTAAATAGAGGGAATACTGTATGATTTAAAGGAGAATACACAAAGGCTATGATGGATGCTGTCCAGACATCCTGTGTGCTTGATTCAGGTCATTGTGGCAAGGTCACAGGTCATGCATCCACTGGGTGACTGGCACCAAGATATGAAACAGATGGATTGTAAATTAAGGCTGATGGAGCCAGTGAGAGGAAGTGCAATGTTGATGAATGTGGGTTCTTTTTTCTAAGCACTCAATCAAAATGTTTTGATAAAATAATAGAGTTCTAAAAAATGAAGGAAAACAAAAACATGCTAAAATCAGCCACTCTGTTCATGTTTACCAACATCTTATTTTTGTACTGTGTTATACAAAACATTTTGGCATCAGAATAGGCCACCTAAAACCCTGTATTGGTTAAACACAGAGTTTAAAAAGTGAAACTTTTGTTGAAGTCATTGGATCATAATCATTTCCATAATCACATTCCAGTATTAGTATAGTCACATGTTATTTTGCAGACCCTTGCCATGCATATTAAGTCACATGTTGGAAACATTGCGTTTATGAGATGATGGCATATGTAGGCCTTCTGGGATATTTTGAACCTGAAGAATATGCTTAACGTCATATGAAGAAGTGTTAATGCATCCAACTCACTGACCTCAGCCTGGCTTATAACACACTGCTAGCTCTTCTAGATGCTTAATCTAGATGTGTCTGTAACTTAAATTTATAGCTTCCTTTAAGTGTGAATGCGTGTTCTGTACAATCACAAAGAATCAAAAGCTGTTTACTTTATAGGGGCGGTTCAACCTATTTCTCATTTTCTCTGAGGTAGAATGCTCAACATTCCATGTGTGTGTTACAGGATGTAAGGCGTTCTCTGTGTTTGTGTTGGCACTGAAGGCCTCCATTATCTGGCCTTGAACAAAAGGAGGTGTGTCCTCCAAAATGACCATGGCAACCGTGGAATGAGGCGCTCTTATTGGCTTCCTGTTGGCCTCGGAAAGGCAGAGGAAGTGAGGTCGCCGCCTGTTGTGGGGATCCACACAGACTTGCGGGGACAACACAGGAAGCAACATACAAACACAAACCCTGCTTATGGCCCATAATCGAACATTAAGTGTAGATTTGTGTAGTGCTTTAAGTGGGATGGCTTGCTGTTGACAGAAGCAAAGAGTGTGTCAACAGCCTGCGCTCATCTGCGGGATATCCAGCAGTGTGTGTATGTTGTTAGAGGTAGTGTACGAGACGAGTGTGTTTATACGTATCTATCTTCATTAAGACAGCTTGCTTAAGTGTGTTAGTGTATTGCTGTGATGGATGTATTCTCTAGCGTGCTTACTGAGTTGTAAGCAATTTACCCAAAGGAAAGAAAAATCACAAAAGACTCTTTGTTGTTTTGGATATTTCAATATGTTGCTTCTTCTCAGCTCACAGTTTTAGGTTGTAGGAACATAACATAACAAAAACGTTTAAAATTTCATTTTGAAAGTTTTAGGAAAGCCCAAAACATCAATTTTTTTTAGATGTGTTAGCATTGTTGCTTGGTTATAAGAACATTATTTAAACAATTTTTCAAAAATTATTTGACTGTAATAATTAACAATGTAACAGTGTAACAATTTTAAAATTTCCACTGACAACTTAAGAATCTATCTATATAAAATATAAAAATGTATAACGTTTACCATAGAGAACTTAGCCAACATTTTGAGAATGTTCCCTGTTAGCTGGGTATGTACTAGCACTAGCCTGTCACTAGCGAGACTTAAGACTGGTCAACCAGTTTTACCGGAATGACATATTTCTCTGATGAACAGCAGGTGGTCCATCAGCTAGACCAGCATTAACCATGGAAATCTCTGTGAAAAAGGTGTATTGCTCAAAGATTGCTCTTTTAATTCTCAGGAAAGAGAATTAAATTAAATTTTTGTCTCTTCCTGAGACAAAAAAGATCTTTGAGCAATCCAACATTCATGCTGGTATCTGCGTGTTGTCTTTGGTTTGTTACATGTTTTTTTGTCTGCCTACATGGTCTTTGTTTCACTCAGTGATGTAGTGATTAGAATTTTTGTCACGTACCCTCCACCTAGACAGCCTTGAGCATATTTACTCTTGGTGTCGGATGGGCACCTGTGTGATAGCAGTCTATTGTTACCAGGTGGGGGGGCACCTCGCCGATGAATGAAAAGGCCAGTCTGCGAGACACTGCCGTGGAGCCTGTGTGTGTTTATGTGTGTGTTCATCATTTACATTTAAATGCATTCTGTCTTTTAGCTGCATGGTCTTCAGTGGTGTCTAGCCACTGCAAACACACACACTCCCACGATCACACAGGAAGCCATGGCGCTCATTACAGACCATTCCAAAAAAGCGTGTCATTATTTTAAGTGTAGCGCATTCTTTAAAGGTCACGAACTCCCAAAAAGTGCTTTCGGGCAAAATTCTGTCCGTCCCATATAAGGAATCCAGTCATGTGGATTTTTCAGATGGATTCCAGATAGAGTTCAGTGTGCACAGTCCATTCGGATTGTACTGTTATTTTCACCTTGCCGTTCTTGCTGTCAAGGCATGTTTTGAAATACTCCCTCAATTACTCTTCCATCTTCTGCTTTCTTTTCTCTCCACCAACAGAGGACCTCCCTTATCACGTGCCTTTGTTGTTGTCAAGCGTGCCGTCACTCTCACGCTCATTTGAGTGGGGAGTCACGTATCTCCACCAGTTGAGACAGACTCTGCGTCCTTTCCTCTGGGCAAAGTCAGCGGTGTCTTATAGCGCACGTCTTTCTCGCTTCTCCTTCCCTCTGCCCCTCCTAATCCCCATCCTAATCCGTGAGAGGGCCTCTTTCTCTTTCTTTCTGTTCAGATGACGGTGAACCTATCAGAGGTGGTCTTTTAATCGTGCCCAACATCATCACTATCATCGCAATTAGAATAATTAGGATTTTAGTCGGGAATGTGGACAATTAGCCGTAGAGAAAAGCGAGAGGTCCCCCCTATTGTGAGCTGTAATTGTGTAGATTGTACTAGTGATAGACTACAGTGGTGCTTGCAGAATGGACGCACTAGCTGTGTTTGACCTATAGAGGGCACCAGGAGGGATTTGCCACACGTTCACACCCATCCAATGGATTTGTCATTTAGACCCTTTTTGTCCCAAACCATCTAGGCAGTAGCTCCCCCAGAGCAACCCGAGATCGAGTGCCTTGCTCAAGGGCACAATGGTTATCAGGTGAGATTGTGATCACAGTAACTTGCTAGTTCCTGCGTCATGCCTGCTTGATTTCAGCTCAGCAATCTTTGAGTTTGCAGGAAGATCCTTATCTGTCTATTCACCATCACATAGTCCAATAAACAACAAAAATCTGTGTTGGTGTATTAACTTCCTAGAACTGTTGGCTATCTTTCAAAATCGCAGCTCAGAATGTTGGCAAACGTTCTTTAAATGCTCAAAGTTATCAAAAACATTCTTGCAGTACCATTCAAGTTTTTTTATTGTTATATATCATATGAAAAACATTATTCTTAAATTGTTAGTGGAACATTTTACAAATAATACAGAATTAAAAAATGTTTAAATAACTTTCTTATAACCAAGCAATAATGTTAGTATGTTATTTTAAACATTTCTAGAACTTTCAAAATAACATGTTTTTGTCACTTAATGAAAATGTTAGGGAAACATTCTTACAACCTAAAATAGTTAGCTGGGATGGTCCTTAAAATGCATCTTTTTTGCAGAAACTTTACTCACTACAAAACCAACCAAAACCCACTTTGGTTGGTTTCGTAGGAGCATTTTTATGCAGGTATTTAGATGGAGCTAGTGTGGCTAGTGTGAGAAGCATCTTTGGTGACAGAATCGCAGTTAAACTCTTAATTCTGACACCTCACTGTGTAAAACTTGTCTCAAGAAAGACCCAAGATGCTTTGAATGGTGTTTGCCATTTGGCATGTGGCGTCTAAAGGGTCATTCACAGTTAATGGAGAGGGATGTGGTGACTCTTCACTAGTCCCACAACAGCTCCGGACGCTGTAGATGGCCACTTAGCACTGCTGTCTCAAACATGGCACCACAGTGACAGAGCTAAAAAAATCCAGCTGACCAACTCTAAAAGAAACAAATTTCTAGTTTCTTGAGAAGGTTGATGAGTCTTTCAGTGTTTATGAATATATCAATCTGAATACTTTTTAATCTTCATTAGAATTCACTTGAACTGACTCCCATTACACGTTTCCATGACAACCAACTCTCAGTGCATAAATGTGCTGTTTTAAATGCCTCTCTCTCTCTATGTCCTGCAGAGATTGAAGCAAAGGAGGCGTGTACGTGGCTGAGGGCTGCAGGTTTTCCACAGTATGCCCAACTCTATGAAGGTAAGACCCTAAACCCTACACCCGCCTACCCCTAAATCCCTATTCTGACCTGAACACAGATATTCTGCTGCTAAAGAAAATGTTCTCCCAGAGTTCTCTCAATGTTCTCCCAGAGTTATCTCAGAGTTATCAGAAACGTTCTTGCAGTCATGCTAGTAGAATGTTTTTAACACCATTTATTATATAAATCAAAAACATTATTTTTAAGGTGTTAGTAGAACGTTTTAAAATGCTACAGATTAAAAAAATGTTCAATAACGTTCTCATAACCAAGCAATAATGTTAATACAACTCCTTAAAACTGGACGGTTTGAATGTTCCTAGAACATTTGTTACTTAATGGGAATGTTAGGGAAACATTCTTACAACCTAAAATGATTAGCTAAGTCTTGAGGGTGGGCATCATTCTTCAGTTTATGTATTAAAAAAACACTTGGAATTTTGAATATTGCTCATACAAACGCACAGTACATTTTACAGGAGCAAATATCACGTACCACCATGTCTCAAGTGTCCAACACCACAAACTTTTAACCTACTGACTCTTGCCGTTGTGACACACCTGCCCATTTGAGGTGTGTTATTTGTTACTGGAATCTGAATTGTGGGACCAAGCTGTCATGATTGCCCCACTATAGATAAGAGACAGTGAGTACAGTACAGGAAAACAATAAAATAATTATGTTATCGTTTTCTTACTCTCAAAGGCTCACGTACACACCAGTTTACAATTTTTAAGGTCGTTTGGCCTTAAAAAGTTGTAGAGGCATGTGGTTAGCAAAAACCTTTAATTAATAAGTGTGTAAGTTATTAGAGACTGAGTTAATAAAGACAGTCTGGGCTCTCTGAGGGTTGCCAAATGCCTATTGTGATTCCAACACCCCCTTCATACACACACACCTCCCACTGTTGAGCTTTGCAGTATTGCAGCTGTGTTTGTTTGGCTGGCTAAGACGTACTTCCTCTACCTTTTCAACACTGGTGGAGGGGAGGTGTGTGTGTGTGTGTGTGTGTGTGTGTGTGTGTGTGTGTGTGTGTGTGTGTGTGTGTGTGTGTGTGTGTGTGTGTGTGTGTGTGTGTGTGTGTGATGGGGGCAGGCATGCATTCCACGTGCCCCCTTTCATACACACCCATGCACTTTTGCATGTTTATTGGTTCTCCATCATTTTTACAATGACTTCTGACTTCTGACAATGAAACCTTCTCTTTTTCTATCGTTCTTTCTGCTTTCCAGATGGTCAGTTTCCTATTGATATTTCCTCAGTGACTAGTGATCATGACTTTCTGGATCAAGATGCGATAGAGGCCTTGTGCAGGTGAGATACACACACACACTTACAAGTGACTCATATTGTAAATTGGGGACATACAATTGACCTATATTGTTTATTGTAATTACTAACTGACTAACTGAAACCCAAAAACCTCTAAAAGAAACCTTTGCAGTTTTTAGGATATAAAACAGTAGTCTTGCTCCATGAGTAAAATTAATCAGTAAACTTGAACCATCAAATAGTTTTTATTTATAATTACACTTACAGTAATTAGGTAGGCGCTTAAAATTTCAGTAATCCTCAAAGATACGTTTGTTGTGAAACAATAGTCAATGTGCATGTTTACATGCTTTGTCTTAGACTGATTGTGCTGAAAGAGAAAAAAGAGAGAGAGAGAAAGAAAGGTAGGAAAGACAAAAGGGATTCAATATCTTTACTTGGAGAATGGTCCATCAGAGCCCAGCTGGAGCTCATAGACATCTGGAGGCCATTTTCTGGTGCCAGCCCCCCTGATACAGACAAACACACATTCCCCCTTAAGTCAGAGTCACATGATACCAACCAGGTGGCTTCTGGGATAAGCTTTCCGTCTCCTTTGTTGTATTGTTGTCGCCACTCCAAATTTCTACCTTCTGTTTTCTTTTCTTCCTTTTTTATTCTCTGTCCGTCTGTCTTCCTCCTTAATCTGAAGTTTATCCCTCAGCAGCTCATTATCGGGCCTGGCTCCCACCTCTCAGCCTCGTCTCATCTTCTTCTGTCTCTGTCTCCCTCCATCTATCTCAACCTCTATCTCTTGCTCACCCCGTTTCTGCCCCCCTCTTCTCCTTTAGTCTCTGTCCAGGGTTTTGACTCTGGCAAAGTCTGTTTGTAGGCTAATGACTGGATTAAGCCTTTGTTTGCGGCTCCATGGTTCTTTTCAAGGTGTCTGCTTGAAAGCTACTGTCACTGTTTCACTCATGTATTTATGTGTGTGTGAATTGCAGAAGACTGAACACCCTGAACAAGTGTGCTCTTATGAGATTAGAGATCACTCCTCAAAGAAAGCGGGTAAGTGTCACAAATCCCTTTCTCTTTCTTTCACTACATCATTTCACTTGCTAACCCTTTTCCTTCTTCCGCTTTACCCACATCCTCTCCACTCTCTTCTCCTCAGTGTGTGTGACTTGTGTTCTTTTTGTGTAGGATAATTAAAAGGAAGGTCTTGTTTTCTTATCATTTTCAAGGACCTGAGGGCAGTTCTAAATAGCTCTAAATGAGGGGCTTTCGTTAACTTCTGTCCTCCTCTTGCTATGCTTCACTCCTGTTTGTCATTTTTTTCTCACCATGCACTTCCTAAAAACCCCCCTCCATACCATAAAAGGAAGAGAATGCACACTCCACAGCTCAGTTATTGGTCACTTTGTCAGTGTGGTTTCACAGTGAGTGTGTATAGTCTAAAACTGCCCTTAAGCTATGACTCAGTACATGTGCGTCGAGAATGCAACAACAAACAAACCAACTATGTAATCACAACAGGGAGCTTAGGAAGATAACCGTCATGCCTAACTGCATTTTTTCTGCCCCAAAACTTAAGAGTCTAAACAATGGCGGCCTTGTCAAATGTACATCCTTCTAAGAAAGCTGATGACCCTTCAGTGTCATCTTGTGTTGACGGAGTCAAAGGTAGAGGTCACGAGATGACTTGAGGAAGTGATTTGCCCTTTTCAGACATACAAGCACTAACCATGCCTGGAATGCATTGATCTGTTCAGGTGGCCCCTGTGGGGTTCTCCTGTGTTCATTGCCTTCCTGTTCTTGCAGTCTGTTTTAAAAGAAGTGAAAACTTTATGAATTCATACTTGCAGCTGCACTAGTGTTCTAAAATACGTCCAAAAAAATCTGTTGGGGGACTTACACCACAGGTCTGCGCTCTTTATGATCAAAGGCTTGCCCTCAGGGGCTATAAAATAACTCAGTTTTACGGGCTTTCGTCGCCTTCGTTATTATGAACCGTGAAGGATGCACCCCTGGATCCCGCGACCCCCTGTTAACCGGCCAACTAGTTTTGCTTTCACTGATTAGTCAGAGATCTGAGACTGAGGTCTATTCTACAGCTAAACTGAGGTCAAAACACAGTTTAATTAGGGGTGTAAAATTGTCAACCAGTTTTTATAATCCTAAAACTCTAAATGAACTTCCCAGTCTGTCTAAGAAATTACCAGAAAGTCTAATTTAACTCGCTAAGAACTCTAGAGTTGCATTTGATGAAAAAGATATGGCACTGCAGAACAGATAATATTGTCGACCTCTCAGATATTTTCATCTCCCTTCCAACCCCTTTGTCCAGCAGTTCCATCACATGGTTCTCCAGACCTTCTTAAGATTATTGCTTTGATGGGGGATGGGACCAGACCTGCTCTCTCAGGCTGGGGTGTGAACTCTGAGAGCTGGCCTGGAATTTTTTGTCCACCACCCCCTTCTTTCCATCCATACCACCCTCAGGGAGGAGATAGATTAACCCGACTAAAGTAGAGAGGGGAAAGGTGAACATGTGACTATGTTGTGACATGGCTAAGCCAACCACAATAACTACTTTTTTCTTGAATGGACCATAGTCTCATACATGACATATGACCTGATCAAGACCAAGAGGGTCAAGAGTGAACACACTGGGTAAAGTGATTCCTCACTGTGCTGCATTAATAGGTATCACAAATAAAAATGTATTGGTTTAGGTTCACATTTCTAGCTTGTCCCTAATTTCAAAGATGTGTAACTTCTACACTCCTGCACTGATGTGAAAGTCTTCTAAAGGGTCCTATAACTGTCCTACATCTTATTCCAGAGTGAGGATTCTGATGAGGATGAGCCATGTGCTATAAGTGGCCGTTGGACTTTCCAGCGGGACAGCAAGCGTTGGTCTCGCTTGGACCAGCTGGATCTGGATGTGTTCTCTCCTCCAGCTGGAGAAACTGGCTCCTTTACTCCCTTTCTATCCCAAGATGAACGTTTTGCCAGAGGACCCCTTCTAAAGGAGGGAGTTAATGCCAGTGTGGAGAGCATCTTAACAGATCTTAGTGAGCAGCCAGAGGTGGGCTCTCTGCACAGTGCTGGTAGTGGAAGTCGAGGAGGATCCCTGAGTACCACTGTACCATCCAGCCCTGCTACAGCCATTTCTAATGCTAACACTGCCACCACAACAAGGGCAAGCTCAGTTGCTAGTGTATGTTCCTCTGGAACTTCAGGTGCCAATGAAGACTCTTTGTCTGATGGGCTTCCATCTCCACTGGATCGCGGTACATTTGCATTTGAGGTAAAACCCAGCTTGATAAGTAGTGGCGCTGAAAAAAGCACACGTTCGAGAGCAAAAAGCTTCTTGAAGCGCATGGAAAGCTTACGGCTACGCAGCAGCAGTAATGCAGCATCAAAGCGCAAGAAGAAGGGTGCAGCTGGGCAAGGTAGATTGGAGATCAGTGGGCCAGTGCTGAAGGAGGGTCTTGATGAGGACAAACTGCGACGCCTCAACTGCGTTGACATTGCAACTCTGGATCGCAATGCCAACCGAACTAAAAGTATCTCCTATTCAACACAGACAAGTAGTGGGAGTGCAGGAAGTAGCCAATCAGAGGCCAGCAGTGGGAGTGCTGTAAGTACACCCAGTCCGGTCTCAAGGGCACGTAGTCATAGCACGGCAGCTGGGTCCACAAAAAGAGGTGGGATGTACCTGGAAGGCTTTGATCCCTTTAATTTTGAGATGCAACCTTCGGATGATCAGGAAGAGAAACAGAACCATCAGAACCATAATAAGAGGATAGAACCTAGCACAACTGCAGAGAATAACAAACGCAACCGTCAGAGGTTGGACAATAGGCGAACAGAGGAAGAGGACAGTAGGAAAGAGGAAGGAGGAGTGATCTTCTTCTATTTGCCTGAAGGCCACAAGCCTGGCACTTTTCCTAAAGCACTTGCAGATGGGGCATCCTATCGTAGTGGTGACAACATAAGTCGACGCCCACCCCGGAGGGGCTCTTCTGCCTCACTAGACAGCCGATTGAGCATCTATGACAATGTTCCTTTTTCAGAAGTGGGAGATGAGGAGGATGAGGCACAAGGAGAGGAAGAGCAAAAACTGGAGGATGTGTTAGAGCGAGTCAGTGGCCTCCAGCGACTGGTAAATGCCTGGTCAGAAACAGGAACTGGAGAGGAGGAGGAAGATGAAGAGGAAGAAGGGGATTCAGATTCAGCCCTTGATTCTGCATCTCCTTGTCCATCATCCCCTCTGCAGAACCGCTTAGAAGAAACAGAGAACTGCAGCGATCAAGATAGCACTGGAAACCCGTTAGCAGAAAGGGATGAGACACTCAGCGGACGCGAGAGATGTGACTCTGGTGTGGGAGCATCACTTACACGAACCAACAGGTAAAACTCAGACTCACACAGAAACGTACTTTAAACATGTTCTATTATTGGCGGTTTTACCAAAAACATTTCTGTTGATTTAAAATTTGGCAATACTGTACGGAAAAGTGTCATGCCAATGACACAATGAATTAATGCCGGAAGAGAGGGAGGGATAGAGCGTGTCAGAACAAATCTCCTTACATAATAAGGGATACTTGTAGGTTACAGAATCCTGGTGGAATGTAGAACAGGAATTCAGAGTCCCCACCTGGTGATAGAGGCCTTGATTAATCCCTGTTACCTGTAGCTGATCCTTTAGTTTGTGTTTATGTGTGTGTGTGTGTGTGTATTCATGTCTTTATAAGTTTTTACCATGTGCTTGTGGATGTATGTGTTTCTCATACAACAAATTATAGTAGTTTTATAGTTCAATTGTATATGTGTGCTTTGCATCTTGCAATAGGCTCAGTTTAGTCTTTTGGTACCCAAAAACATTTTGTGACTTATACTATTAACAGATTGTTTGAGCTCCACATTTTGAAAATATTACTAGTGTTTATATAACAAGTGTAATGTTTTTAATGAATGTGCATGTTACAGACCTCAGAAGCTGCGCTGGCCAAGTTTCCAGAGCTGCCACAGGCCAAGTCTGTCGTCAGCAGTGCTACAAGTTGGATGTCAGTCAGTTCTGCAGATGAATCTCCTTCAGAAATACAGCCTGCTTAAGCTTACTGCTCTGTTGGAGAGATACACACCCACCAACAAACATGGATTCAGCTGGTAAAGAAACACACAAACAAACCCAGATTTAATTTAAATTGAATTTTGTCTTTCTTTCTGTCTGTCTGTCTGTCTGTCTGTCTGTCTGTCTGTCTGTCTGTCTGTCTGTCTTTCTTTTTTCTTTCTTTCTTTCTTTCTTTCTTTCTTTCTTTCTTTCTTTCTTTCTTTCTTTCTTTCTTTCTTTCGCTTGCTTGCTTGCTTGCTTGTTTACTTAGGCTTCAGGCAATGCAAATATATGCAGACCTCACAGGTTATGAACCTATTCCTGTGGGGCATTTTTCTGCTTAACCATTTTTCCTGCTCCCCTCATCTCCCATGGGGGCTGGTTAGGTCAGACTTTCATAACACAGAGCTGTTGTGAGCCTTTGCAGTCTTGTAAATGACTTTTTGACCTGTCCACCCCCTTCCCCACATGCGCATATGCACATCTCAACATATAGATGAGAGATTTTTATATGTGCGCTGATGAAATCACATCTTGATAGTGACAAGCCCACTATTTGGCATCTTTTCGACACGCACACACTGCCGGTCGGAAAGACAAACAGCCAGCCTTGCGGATGTTCACACATGTGTGGTCCCTGTATTTTCTCCCATTGCTCAGAGCCATTGTCTGCTGTCTTTGTGTTTATCCTCTTGCCTCTAAAGGTGGAAACAGCTTTAAGTGGCCCCTCAGCTTCTAGAGGTTTCCCCTTAAATACACAATGACATAGAACACTCATACGCTCACGGACCAGCATCCTGTCAACACATGGTGCTCATATGTACCCATTTGTGCCTATGAACACCTATTACATATTGAACAACACACCACTGTAGATATGCTGGAAATAATAACTGTCTTTGCAGTTTATTTATGGCTGTGTATGTGCGTATATTTGTGTGTGTGTGTATATATATATATATATATATATATATATATATATATATATATATATATATAATATATATATATATATATATATATATATATATATATATATATATATATATATATATATATATATATATATATATATATATATATATCACATACACACACACACACACACACACACACGTATACATTTTTGGATTTTTTGTTCACATTAATCATCTCTGTAATGTATTTAATATATATAGTTATCTTTTGTGCTTGACAGGGCTGTTCCCAAGTTCATGAAGCGGATCAAGGTTCGAGACTATAAGGACAGGAATGTGTTTGGAGTTCCTCTGCAGGTGATAGTTCAGAGGAGCGGACAGCCCCTTCCCCTGAGTATCCAGCAAGCTATGCGTTACCTGCGCAGCCAGTGCCTGGACCAGGTGAGGGATGACAAACGCGCAACCCTGCAAGTGCACACTTGTCCAAACACTCACTTCAGAGCTTATAGAAAAATGCACAAACATGCCATAACATACTGAACCTTTTCTTTTTTTACTTTTTCTGTAACATAGTCAGTCCTCTATCAAAACAATGAAAAGAACAGTCAGAAACAGTCTGGTTATTTGTGAGTTAAAAGCTGTTCTGTACAGGAAAAAAATGACTGCAAGGTCATAACCTAGTTAAATGATCCCTATTTGAACAGCTGTTTAGTTGCACGTTCCCTGTTGTGTCATTATATGTAACAGGACCCAAATTTAAGCTCGGGACATCTGTTGTTTTATCACCATACACATACCTGACTTCAACACTCTCAGACAGGCATGCACATGGTTTTGCATGTAGCGAAGTCTTTCTTGGTTGGATCTGATTGGTATCTACTAGTTACATATTACCACACTTACCCACATGCTTGACATTCCACAAATCCAAAAGTGTTTATAAAAAGAGCAAGTGATCTATGGACTTGAGAAAAACTTCTCCCGGTGTCAAATGGAAAGACTACTAGACAAATTATGTAATAGTTGCAATTTCAGTTATTACAGAATTATGTAAGGAGTGGTAGGACGTGCCTTTTTCTGTGTGTTTGCAAAACTCACATAAGTGATCCACCTATTTAGCTGTCAGTTTGGAAAAGACAGAGAGTGCAAAGACATAAGTGGCTGCAGAAATTATGGAAAAACAAGGAATGAATATGGATCTGGAACATTTTCTTTGTGACCTATTTTGACCATGGTAACCTGGAACACACTTGGGCGTAACTGGAATAGGTGGTTATGCAATTTGTGTTTCACATACACAACTATCTAACCATCTTTCTGTACAGGTTGGGCTGTTCCGAAAATCTGGTGTGAAATCACGTATCCAAGCCCTTCGGCAAATGAACGAATCGTGCTGTGCTAGTGGGGGCGGAGTCAACTACGAGGGCCAATCAGCTTACGACGTAGCCGACATGCTGAAGCAGTACTTCCGAGACCTTCCGGAGCCCCTGCTTACCAGCAAACTGTCAGATACCTTTCTGCAGATATATCAATGTAAGAACACACATACAATTAATTTTTGATCCGCTTTGCCAAACTGCAGATTAGACGACCACACACGCTTTCACAAATTGTACACAAAACCATTATGTGCTTTGAAACCTTGACTTCTGAGGCAAGAGCAAACACATTTATCCTTTATATGTAAAGAACAAAGTGTTTCCAAAAGACAACACTCAAATAGCTGTGAATGTCTGTTCCCGGATGGTTGAATCATTCGGAAGGATAAAAAAACTAAACAAATTCCGTTTAGGAAATAGCTGTCATTTTGGCACCAATATATCCGTTTTAGAGCCAACGCCAAGCTGTAACTTACAAGCATGTGTTTAATCACAGTTTCACGCCACACACAAAAACCCTGCACACACACCGAGTTTGAATGTGTGCTCACCTTAGTAATCTGTTCCAAAATCTCTACTCCAAACTCTCTTCTATGTGAATATAGTGCATGTGCTGTTTTATGAGATTTTGTCTTTTGCTTCAGTAGATTTGTTTTATTTGAAATTGATTTTATATTTATCAATGTTCTATAAAGTTATGCCTTTAAGTTATAACTTTAAGATGAAAACTGGCTACAATATTATTTAAAAGGCCAAATAATATTATTCAGTTCTGTTCATGATAAATAGAACATACATTAATACTGCAGCATTGTAATACATTGTTGTTATGAACATACCATAAATACATTTTTTTAATATAATAGATTTTAGAGGCAAACACAACTTTTGCGTCCTATTGTACGAATGTATGACTAAAAAATGGAGAGCAGTATTAATAACACCTATTTCTCATAAACAACCCCAGCTTTAACAACATAAACAACAATTTTAGGTTGTAAGAACGATTCCCCAACATTTCCATTAAGTAACAAAAACATTAAAAATGTTGTTTTGAATGTTCTAGGAAAGTTCAAAACGTCAAGTATTTTAGACATTGTATTAACGTCATTGCATTGTTTTTAGAACCATCTATATAGCATTAAAAACTCTTTTTACATTACTGGAAGAACATTTTGATAATGTTAGCCAATGTTCTGAGAACATTCCCTGTTTGCTGGGATATGGCCTGATTAAAGCAGTCTGTTACCACAAGCAATATTATGAAGAAAACAAGCATGTTTCTCAAGTACTGTAGCTGACCCCAACCACAGTGGAGGTCTTAGCATTCCACACAGACAAGCAGGGGTCTGTGTGTGCCTGTTTTGTGTGTGTTATTGTGTTTAGACAGGGTCTTTCATTCCCAAGGGCGAAGATAACAGACACACTATGAACATTCACTCACACAAACTGCGTACGTGACATTTCAGTTCACATCACACCGTCCTTTGCTGTTTATAAGTGCCTCTCTCCTCAGTCATGCACATCTGTCAGCAGATTCAAAGTGAATCATTGCCTCCCTGACATGCTGATCATATAGAAACATTTGAATGTGCTAGAGCTATCTGTTGGCTTATGTTGTTGATTCCTAAAAACTGAACATTTATGCATTGGAAAGACACTTCTAAAACAACTTACAGTGTATTCAAGCTACGCATTTTGTCAGTACATGTATTCTCTGGGAACAAAACCACAACCTTCACAATGCTACCACAATGCTCTACCAGTTGAGCTACAGGAACACACTTTATTTGACAAAATGGTATCTGTACTTTTGTACTTCCACAATACTTTGTTTATGAGGTTTCATGCTCTGTATACACAGTATTGACAGTAAACCAATAAAACTGCACCATCTCTTTCAGATGTTCCCAAAGAACAGCGTCTCCAGGCAGTGAGGGCCGCGGTGTTGCTCTTACCCGATGAGAACCGTGAGGCTCTGCAGACCCTGTTGTGCTTTCTGAGCGACGTGACGGCCAGCGTGGACGAGAACCAGATGACCTGCACCAACCTGGCCGTGTGTTTGGCCCCCTCTCTTTTCCATCTCAACACGCTGCGCCGAGAGAGCTCCTCACCCAGGTGTGTGTGTGTGCACACAGTTAAGCAAAACGTCTGTTAACACACTTCGCATAGATCCTCTCATCTCTTTAATTGCACTTTGCTTCAGGTATATCATATTTGGAATGCATCTACTTCAAACCCTTAAACCATGCAATTATACTCTATTGCGCTTGAATAACAGCCTTATCAAAACAGGAAAGGCAGAGGCACATGTGAAAGAATGAAAGGAGAAAAAGCAGGGAGAGAACTGACTTATGTAAGGCTTTGAATGCCAGCTGCATTTGAAAACATAACTTTAAAGTAGTCGTCAAGATTAGATCTGAAACGTTTGCATCACACATCATTTGTGCCTCATCCATCTGGGCCTCATCCATCCATTTTTTTGTTATCGCAGGGTTATGAACAGGAAAAACGCCCTGGGAAAACCTGACCAAAAGGATCTGAATGAGAACCTGGCGGCCACGCATGGCTTAGCACACATGATACAGGAGTGCAGAAAACTCTTCTTGGTAAGACAGCCACCACATCTTCATTTAAACGTTTGAGTGTGTTTACATGATTTAAATAGACATGCAAACATTTTAATTCTGTTCAAAACAGCAGGGAAACTTTCATCTCTCACGCACATCGACGTAACAGTTTAAAGCTGTTGTCTTATCACTCCACACCAGATGTCTCTCTTTGTCATACACAGGAGAGCATGTGCTCTCCAATCAGTTATTGTGATGAACACACGCATACACGTACGTCTAACACGTCTAACATGTGCAGACGCTGTGGCCGCAGTGCAGAGTGCATTTGCACAAAGGTTACGTTCCGCATACTATCACTACATCTTAAACAAATAATCCAATGTTTCACGGTGCTTCCTGGTAACGCCTTTATTAAATTGGTGCTTTGGTCACATGGCAAATATTATGAAAGCTCTCCTCATAAATGTTTTTATTTTAGCATGTCAAGTTTAATGCTGTTTGTTGTTGCGCAATAACTAATCCTTGCTAATCACCCTTGAAAACTTAAATTACCGTGCCTACACAAGACCAGACTTGGTTCATAGTTGCTACAGATCTCTCGTCATGCGGTTTGCTATTATAAGAGTTCCAGATGATTTTTTGAGTGCCATAGAGATTTGTTTGGGTTGGGACGGAACACTGCAGCCATGGTTACAGATGGTGGTGACCTTATATATACAGTACATACAGTAAAGACCTTGTGTTGGCTAGCACATATAAATCCATGTGTTCTTAAACAGTGTTGTAAGAAAAAAACCCTGTGGCAAATTCATATTTTCACATGCAAATTAATGTTGTGACAAATTTGCAGCAAGATTTTGTAGCAAATTCTGGCCACAAAAAATGCCACTTAGCTGCAAGTTTGTCACAAATAAAACTGGTGTGCACACAGACACACACATACTTTTTAGTACCTTTTCTGAGGACAGATGCACTTAATATAAAATAATGAAAGTCAGCAGAGGTTTAAAAGTCTACGAAATGTAATTTTAAACCTGACCCGAATGGAAGTTGACAAGGCAGCATTGTGCCAATCTGGCGCTTATTGTTACATCATACGCCCCTTCTCTCCTTTTCTCTGAACAGGCTGTAATAATAACTCCTTTATCTGATTTAACTGATTATGTAAAGCCATTACCATAAGAAAAAATGCTATAATTTAATTATTTTCTCCATAATGGGCTATTTATAGAGAGTGAATGAGGACTGGAAAGATAGTATCTTGTATTAAAGGTCTTCCACCCCAGATGAGACAAGGAAGGTCTTGTCCTGATGTACCTATCACTCTAATTCTTTTTGCTGAACGCAGATAACAAATTTATCTCGACTAATGCTGAATAGGGACAAGCACAGTGCCACGATAAACATCGTCAGTCAGACAGGAAAGCCAGAGACACACTGACAGTGAATAAGGGCTGAATGCTGGAGACACGCTCACACAAACAGGAAGAGCCACTTCCAGTTCGGAATGAATCATTCTTGGCACTTTGTTTCCCTTTAATATTAATTTCACTCATACCTAAACTGAGAGCAGTTTTAACATTTGTCCTATTTAGTACAATTAGTATAAATTATCCACAATGCAAGTGTTTTATTGTATAAGGTTGAGGAGACACTATACTACAGCTATATTACTGTGATTTGTCATGGGTAATGTAATTCTGAGCTCTTACAATGTTCTCTCTTTGCTGGCTGCTCCCATAGGGAAAGTTAAGCTTATTTATGCTAATTCAATGCTGTTCATTTACTTACATACAGTATGTACATGTTATAAAGCAGTCAATTTAATAGCAGTTTGTCTCTGAATTAACTTCTTCTATAATACCTCCCTGCTGAAAATACCAGCATGTTGTTTTACATTGTGGCGTGTTGGATTCCTCATCATTTTGACTATCTTAACCACCAAGACCACCTGGTCAACCAACTTCACCAGAAAAACCATGTTGGTTGACCAGCCAGACATCAAATCAGCACTAACTAGCATACAATCTCTGACCATGCTGGTCCGCAGTGACAAGCCTGTATTGCCCAGCATTATTTTATATTTATGTATTTATCATTATTTTTCATCTCCCTCAGATCCCAGAGGAGATGTCGCGCTGTAGAAACTCTTATGTGGAGCAAGGCCTGAGTCCAATGAGAATGGAGGTACTCGTGGAAGACTGCGGCCCACAAAACTACCAGAGTCTGCTGAAAGACAGCATGGACGCCCTGCTGAAAGAAGCCAAAGACAAGTTCAAAGGTTATGATACCTGCTCAACTCCCGAAAGCGCTGAACTTGCGTACAAAAAGGTATGAGATCCAGTCTTCAAAACTTCTTTTGCTTCATGCTTACACATTGGAAGATCAAAGTTTCTTTTAAAGCAACTTGTGTGCTGGGTTTCAAACCCATGACCTAAGCGTTACATGCTAGTGTTACCAGCTGCTCTGCCAGTTGAGCTGCAGCAGTACCTAAGACCCTTTTTCCATGTTATTCTTCTTTCCTTTGCTCATTTTTGCTTTCTCTCGTGTTTAGGCCATATGGAAAAGTTGTCTCTTTTCCCCCGCTTCACTTTTTTTCTTCCTCTCTTTTGTGTGAAAGTGGACTGTAGCATGTCTTTCCCAGCTCTGTTTTGGCCTACAGCCAAACATGACATCAGTTTTGTCGGCTGTTCTAGGACTCGCACCCACAAACATAGTTGTGTTCATCACAAAGTTCACTCAGATCCATTCCCCTTGTATTTGGACAGTGCTTCATGTACCCATTAAGCATTAGAACAGATTGCACTGAGATATTCCAGAAGAATCGCACAGTTTGTCATGACCGCAGAAATATCATACTCATCAAGAACATCATGAGTTCTTAGATTATTGTGCTGGAACCGTCATTGACTGTATCATCTTCTCTCGTGGTAGGTCCAGGATGGATCTTCTCTGCGGCAGTGGAAGGTGTGTGTTGATGTGCCTGCCTCAGCAGAAGATGTTCTCCAGCGTATTCTGCGAGAGCAGGAACGTTGGGATGAAGATCTGCTGGAGTGCAGAGTCATAGAGACACTGGAGAAAAATGTGGAGGTCTATCAGTATGTCAGGAACTCCATGGCACCTCATCCGCCCAGAGACCATGTGGTGCTCAGGTGATTACAAACAGCTTTTATACAAATTATTAGTTAGTTATAAATTGATTCGAAACTTGCATAAACTTTGAAACTCTAAAACATTTTTGTGTTGTTCTTTAGGTCATGGGTAACGGACTTGCCTAAGGGAGTGTGTGCTTTGGTTGGCATGTCCGTGGATCATGAAAGCGCCACGACATTGGGCATCCGTGCAAACGTTTTGACCTCCCGCTATTACATCGAACCCTGCGGTTCCAACAAAAGCCGGATCACACACATCTCCAGAACAGACTGCAGGTAAGAGCTGTGATTTTGTCTCATTTTTCGATAACAATATTAAAACATCAAAAACAAAATGCCATTTGCAGATATTTAGATTTTCTTTGTTATTAATTCAACAAAAACACAATTTCTCATGTAGCTTATTTGCAATTTTTTTTTTTTAATATGTTTTAATAAATACAACAAAATTTAGTAAGATTTGTTACTTTTTGCTACTTGTTGCTTAGATTTTTTTTTTTTTTAAATCTTTAATTAGATCAATTATTTAATATAAATTAACTAATTTAAAAGGTAATGAAACAGTAATTAAATTAAAACAGAATAGCATATAAATATGAATGACTTATATATGAATATGAATGACCACTCATCTATATTTTTTCTCCTGATTTTTTTAGGGGTCGTTGCCCTGAATGGTACAATAAGCTGTATGGTCATCTGTGTGCTGCTGAAGTAGTGAGGATACGAGACTCTTTTACCTGTTTGGACAAATGAATAAACACACACACACACACACACACACACACCTGGAGTGTGCGTAAATGTAATTTCTCCTATCAACAAACTTTTATTTTAAAGAGAAAGATCATGAAGATTGTTGAACTCTCTCAACAAGCCTGAGCCCTTCAAGGAAAAGGAAATGGCAGACGGTGCCTAAACCTACAAGCTACAAAGGTCAAAGGTCTTGCTATTGTGATTGCCATGGTGATCAATCAAATGACAAGACTGAAAGGCTGGAAATGGGTGTGCCCGCTGCTATGACATCATCACTGACGCCACAGTGTTTGACCTCGTTACTGATTATGTCATAGGCTGACCACACAAAACGGGAGGTGCTATTGCTTCTGAGAAGCAAGTATGCATGTGTATGTTCGAAGATAGCGTATATGTATGAGTGTGATGTATGTTGTAAGAAAATAGACAAATGAGACATATTCCATGCACTGGCACCCTGCTGCAGTATACTGTTTATATCTGTTTCTGTGTGTTTGTACATTTCACACCGTTACACCGTAATGTGTACGCAATGCGGTGTACAGTGCTTATTGTTTGTTTTTATTCGAGACCGAACAGATGGATGGATAGATGGGCAAACAGATGTTTGTCTACAGAGAGGAAAGATGGGGGTGGCTGGAACACCTTTGAAAAGAACAACAGGAAGTGTGTGTTAGAGGAAAAGACTTATGCATGTAGATGCTGTTTAAAAGAGGGTTCCAACAGCAACAAAACCAAAGCACAGACCAATACAACAATGGACCAATTCTTCAGCAGAGTCGAACAGAGCAAAGTCAGCCCTATAGGACTTCATACAGGACTTCAAAGAACGTAAATGGTTCCCTCCAGGGAACCTGCAATTGGTTAAAACTGGTCAAACCAGCCAAATTCATTTGAATTCAGAACCCACAATTGGACCGAAATCTCAAACATGTTTCCATCCTGAGGCGTAAAAAACAAGTTAAGCTTAAGTAAAGAGGTTGTTATTTAGGTTGAACGTTACAGGTTTGACTACAGGGAAAGAGATGATGTCAAACTGATCAGAGGGAGATAGAGAATGTATGAGGAGATATAATGTCTGTTTGTTTGTCAGTGTTAATCAGAAATGAAGTAAAAGTCTAATAGTAACAAAGCTTGCATTTACACTCATAACTGTAACCAGGTCTGAGTTCACATGGCAGATCAGAACAGGAGTGCTTTCTTTTAAAACTGATTCCAGATCAGAATCTTTCCTGTGCATGTGTTCAGTGTAAGAGGCTGGTTCATGACCAGGGTCTTACACTGACATGATGGCTCAGAAGAAAGCAGCACTCACATTATGTTGTGCTTGATGGCCCAGTCCTGGGTGCGATGCCCATGCTAAGATTTACAACTACTTACGTGCCTGTATATGGCATTGTATTATAAACGTGTGTAAATTGTGTATGCTGCCAAAACAATAACGCATGACAATGACTTTAATTTAAACCTCTCTGTATTTATGTCACTCATATCGTGTTTTTGTATGTACCTTATTTTATTGTAAATGTTACACTAAGTTACGAGAAAATTGTTTATCTTTTTTATTAATGTTATTTCTGTACAGATTAATCGTGGTCAAAATGCACTATTAAATGTATTAAAACAATACAATTGTCTTTCCGTTCTGTGTTTCTATAACATTTCTATATGGTGTGAATGCTTAAGTGTGATTGATTAATTGTCATTGGTAATTTGATCATTTAAGCTTATCGACTGACAATCAGTCAATATTTGTGAAAAGCAGTTCAAATATTATTAATGGTAAATTGATCAAATTAATGGCAAATGATAGCTATGGTATTGACACCCTTGCAAATGTTTTGCACTATTAACTTTAATGATTAATAAATGTATTGATAACATAAATGCCAATTATTTACATAGCTATAAAATTGATATTACTCTTAATAGCTGTAACTAATAGTCATTTTAATGAAATGCGTTTTCATGGCAGAGTATCAGGTTGTGTTTTGTCTTTAGTAAAACAGCTACGTGTCAGCGTTTAGCTCGTCTTAGTGTGCCTACGTAAAGCATCGACACCACTCAAATGAAGAAAACTGAAGTAAACTGAGGTCAAACACACCACAACCTACCAATCCGTGCCAAGTACCTGTTCCTTTCTCACACCCTAGCAATCTGTTTTCCACAGTGTAAATAATCCCCATATGAGGTCACAATGACAGCCATTCTGAAACAGAAAACATTCTACATTATAAACTATATTAGGCAGGACCTCTCACAGGCACAAAGGTGTTCATGTGTTGATATTATAAAAACATATCACCCGTTTAGGAACCTTTCAAATAATGAGAATCACATTTAATGTCCTCAAAAGCTGGTTCTTGACAAAAATGTCCTTTGTGAGGGCAGTTAAAAATAATTGGCCCTCACACTTTAGGCAAACCTGTACACACACAAACACACACACATACAGTTGGAAAGCTCTTCTGGGAACTGAATTACACGCCAGAAAGGACTAGATAAGATACGTGTGCGAGGTGGAAGTATAAGAGAGAGCAAGAGAAAAGAACATTCCACAGTTTTTCCTCTTCTGAGAATGAACTGGAGCAGAGTTCCCACATTGATAACTGATACGCTGTTAATGTGTAAGAGGGAAAACAGGACAACAGATTCTCCTAGATTGTGTTTATGTGGTTTATGGTCAACATGGTTTGCCACTTACGCAAGCTGTTTCTGAAAAGAAAATAACGATGAAGGAAAGCCAGCGTAGGAAAAATCACACAGAGTGGAATGGATTTTATGACATTCTATGAAAAAGCCCTAATATGGCTGTTGGAACGTCAATAAATTATTGAATGAGCCACATCTTTCATTAGACCTGTTTTTCCATACATAATGAAAGGCTGTTAACAACCAATTAAAACGTGATTTTGTTATAATCGATTGTGTTATAATGCAGGTATAACCATGATTACTGTACATATACAGTGTTAGGAATTGTAATAATGTAGTATTGCTGTATTTATTACAATTATTTACAAGCTCATACAACTGAAGAGGTGTATTATACATTACACATTATAGTACGACTGATTAGCTTGACATGGGAGATTATGGCATTTAGATGACATTTACATATACTCTTATTTATAGTATATTTATATTCTTATATATTCTTATTTACATATATTACACTTTTGTATTTCTAACGTGTATTGGTGTGTAAATGTCTGTATAATGTTTACAAGCTCTTTCAATGTAAAGACTTCTCTTTAATATACTAATAAAGGTATTTATAGCTAAAGTAAGGTTTAGCTCTTTTGAGAGTGAACACTGCCATCTAATGGTCAGTCGGTGAACTTCCGAACTGCGCACACGCAGATATTATCTACATAATACATATTACCTTTGCATTGTTAACCTGGTACTTTGCTAAATTATATTTCCGTTTATGTAACTATATTAAATAGTAAGATTTTTTTAAAGGTACGGTAGGCAGCTGGTGATAGCAAGAGAAGCTAAGAGAATTATTTTATAGTTATGAAAAAGTTGCATTAATACAAGATATTCTATGCATTTTATAACTTTACTTCCTTATTTCCGTACTGTTCTTATGCCTCAACTGTTTGAAACGTTTTTATTTATTGCAAAGCTGCTCAAAATCCTACCACAAACAGCATGTATGAACTCTGCATGCGTAATTAATACAAGCGACCACAGGGTGGCAGCATAACAGAGCAAAACCAGATGATCTCCCTTTAACAAGCCTGTATAAGGCCAATGAAATTAGCCAGTTCTTGTGGTTTCATTTGCCAACTCTGAAATCATTCCATGACATTGGAGGGGACAAATGCTATTTAAATGACCTAAAACAACGACTGACAGCCCATTTATCTTAAGATTTGTTACCGAGTCATTTTCTTAAGCTGAATCAATTACTGAACCAGGCAGATAGGGGAAAACAGCAAAGCTATTATCAGTTTAAATAAAACGTCTAACAAGATACCAAATGCATTCATAGAGCTGATAGCTGCACCGCTTTTAAACCAATTCATCTCATCAATAATAAAACATCGGCACTGAAGCGCAGAGCAATGAGGTTAAAAATGTATACTAATAACAATGCAAGCTTTAGGCTCTAGTACAAAACATTTTGTTACATTTCTAAGGCTGCAACAACCAATCCCATCGAGGACAACATGTTTACTACTACAGTGCAAATATATGAAAGAAAAACTATCCTGTAACAGTACAAATAACACTGCATTTATTTTTTACCAATTTCAAAGCTTTATTTTTATTCACTTTTATTTTAAATATACAGCTCTACTTTAATAATCGCTCCACTGGAATAAAGTCCAAGATGCATACACAGGATTGTGAGGGGAAAGAAACATTGAGTTCGTACTTTTACCAGGGGTACAAAGCACCCGAATTCAACAACGTGTATATATACTGTTACAGCATTCTGTTACATAATCAGCAAATACATTCATCATATTAAATAACACAGTCACCAAATCTCCATGGTGATGAAATGTTCTCAGAAGTGTAAAATGTAAACTTGCAAGTTACATTCGAGCAATTTTTCAAGTTTAGATTTAAATGCATCATTCTTCATTTATAATATTTGTATTTATGCTTAGAAAACAATTGGCAGTTGGGAAAGTCCATCAGCACACAAAACCTTCCCACATTTTTCAACGAACGATTTATTCCCTTTTTGACATTCCGACCACTTGACAGCCATAGTGAACTGAAGAGAATTCTGGGAAAGGGCTCCAAAAAGGAAAAAAAGGCCTCAGATTCTTTCACAACAGACCTCTGCAAGTTCCTTCTTTTGTTACATTTACCCTGGAAGTCTGTATCAACAGTCCTCCATCCAGTGTCTATAGAACCTCCTCCTGTAGGACTCTCACCCCCTCTTTCATTTGAACCCCATTACCAGGAGGTGAAGAAGGGCCTCTTGCAGTGGAAGGTTTGGGTGAACGCATTGCCCAGCTGAACCACACGACCCTGGCTGCCCCCACGGCTCCTCTCCACCACCACACGAGGCATCTGCACGAGCTGGATGGGGCTCTTCCCATCTTTCAAAGCTTGGGTCAGGTTCAGGATCTGAGTGGCAGGAACAGACAAAAGGGTCAAATGACAAATAAGGATGAACAAGGCGATAAAAAGGAGTCCGATTTTTAAATCTAGTTTGTGCCAAAATATAATCTTTTATTTGCACTGGTTTCATACATTTTTAAAAAATGATTTGACCCTTTTCTATAAACTTTAAGTTGTTAAGAGAAATAACTTAAGTACTAAAAACCTGCACTGTAACATTCAAATACTAAAAACTTTTTTAGATTATTTGATACTGATTATTTTCAAGCAGGTTTCGAAGATATTTTAAGCTTTCAACCTTTAATGAGATTGAAAATGAAGCTCCTCTCTTAACAATCAACAAACATTTACATTAATTCTCTTTTTTTTCTTTACATAAGAAATCAAAATATTTATGTCATCCATTAAAGCTTATAAGGTAATACTATTACACTGGAAGATCAGTTTAACTACATCATCTGTACTTACAGGCTTTTACTAATAGAAACATTAACTACCTTTAGAAATAAAAGATCATCTTTTCACTTCCACTTTACTTCTAAAGGTCTTTGGCAGTTGAATTTGAAAGCATTACAGATCTACCTGATACAACATGAAATACTGTATAATACTGTATACAATCAACTGCATGGATTAAAATATATCTAGTGACCTTGGTGCTTAAGAAGGTGCTAAAATAACATTACAGTTGTTTATAATAGATCTAAATGTACATCTGCTTGCTTGTTTATCCATGTTTCTACTTGCAATAAAAAAAATCTGCAGTTAAAAGCACCTTTTGTATGATAATGATTAAGCAGCAGGAACTATTAACACACTGTGTCAACAAGAATTTGAAAATAAATTAATGTCACGACTCTAGCTCAACCCAAGCCCAAAGGTCATGTTATCAACAGCAAATACACTGTGACAACACCGGATTAAATACAGTTCATATGGTATTAATACAGCTTCTGCATTTATAGAGTTTCTCCCAAAGAAAGACGAATAATGTAGTGGAAGAACTCGTGTGATAATGCTATAGGACAAGATCTCTTACTCGACACTGTAAAATTTGTGGTTTAAATCCTGCTCTTCGTTTCAGCTGTGATAGGCTGAAAATAGCAGCCGGGCTGGATGTATTAATCTAAGCTAACTGTGAATGTTTCATAGTGATAAAGCTTCAGAGTTTAGTGAGAATGGAAAAAAGAACGCTGTAAGAACAGAGCACTATTTCTGGAACACACAGAGAAAAGACTGAAACATCTACGGTTGTTATAACAACGTACCTGCCCTCTCATAACGGACATCTGTTTCTCAAACATGGTTTTGTCAAACCCTTTATCTGTCTGAAAAATATTAAAAAAAACAATGTGACATTTGTATTTGTGATTATCCATCACACTGCAAAACAGTAAGCAAGGTTACACAGATATTATACGATTTATTGCTTAACCATCCTGATCCATTCCTGGTGACCAGTTGTCCGACAGCCAAATTAGGTTTGTTATTGAGTCTGACTTCTGCTCTTTTTAGGTGTAATATTTTTAGCAGTGGCACTAAAGGAGGCTGAACCTCTCTTCGGGAGTTTCAATGTGCTGAGCTTTGGCTTGTTAAAAGTCCAGTAACGAGACTGTCAGAAACAGGCTAAAACCCTCTGAGAAGTTCTTCTCTTTTAAAGCACCACTGCCACAGCTTATCAAAGCACAGCTTTTGAAACAACCTTCAAGAACTTCAAGTCAAGCCTTTCACTTCAGATTGCCTGCAGTGAGCAATTTTCACATTTTTATACACATTCCTTACAAACAAATGTGGAGCTACATCATGTTTTTGCAATAAAAGGTTAGATTTAGCTGTTGAATATCTTTTAGCAAATTTTGAAAGAAGGTTTGTGCATTCCTAAAATTAGAATATGGTAATATTCTAAATATTAAATAAAACCAATGGTAATGATACAAACAGTGAAGACCAGGGTAGATCTGAAAGGTTTTGAGATGGTGAGATCTCCTACCTTAAACATCTCATAAAGGTCCTCACAGAGGTCCTGTACAAAGTTCATGTCAGAGATGCGTGAGAGCACCAGGTCCCTGGTCTCCTGGGAAAACGGCACTTTGGCCTGAGGCAACCAAGCCCAGTGGAACGGATCTGAATGCGCACACACACACACACACACACACACACACACACACACACACACACACACACACACACACACACACACACACACACACACACACACACACACACACACACACACACACACACACACACACACACACACACACACACACACACGTTGGGTTTTATTGTTTAATGTAAACATTCCACAGATGTAATGGTTTTTATACTGTACAAACTGTATATTCCATCCCTCTAGACTAACCATAAACCAAACCATCACCAAAGGTTTCTGCTATTTTAGATTTTCAAAAAGATCATTCATTTGTGATTTTTAAGCTTGTTTTCTTAATGTCCCCACAAGGTCAAAATGTACCATATTACTATACTTGCAGGGAAATTTGGTCCCCATAACGTAGTGAATACCAGTACGCACAGACACCAATAAAACCACCATGGAGGTGCAAGACTGACCATATGGACAGCTATTTAAAAAAGCAAATGGTCCACCTAATACGTGACATAAGCATTTACTTCATGAGGGGTGAGATGTTGAAGTGAAGTGTCTGGACTGAATTTGTTTCTCATGATTTAAAAACATCCTGATCAAAAAGATTCAAGCTGGCTTGATGTTAGTGAATAAACAGCAGACAAATTTCAGCATGCATGGGAACATAAACTAAGCAAATTTGGTTTACATTCTTACACAAAGCTTCCTAATATTTATCATCATTAGAGGCCTCTACATAATGCCTATACTTTAATAATTTGTGCTGTTTTATAGTTTTGGTCACTTTACCATTTCTTATGGAAAATATAACAATAAGCAGGTTATGTCCAACCAATTAACTGGTACTGTATACCGTGCATAAAAATAAATATATACATGTAATAAATATAAATACAAATTCTTACATGCTCTCCACTCATCAGGGTGTTTAAAAGGGAAGGCCAAACCATTATCTATGGCTGCTATCTTAATGGCTGAATCTTTTGAGTCCGTCCAATCAGATTCCTGAAAACAGACAAAGTGAAAGTGAAAGTCAGGAAAGGCAATTTAATCAAGCAGAAAAATGAAAAGGAAACCAGCACACAGTCGTGATCCTGAAGTCTTACGTTTGATGTGATAGTAATAAACTTTATACCATTTATATGTACATGTGAGAGAAACATTACAGTGTGTACCCCATTACAGGAGACACACAGACCTCAGTCACAGCATTTCAGTGTTAGTTTCCCAGCACTGTAAACAGAGCAGCCTATAAATACCCCACAGCTCACCTTCTCTGCCAGATCTCCATCGCCCGGCTTCTCGTACTTGATCAACCAGTTATCGTTTCCTCTGTCTGAAGCCAAAAGAGAGAAGCCAAAAGAGAGATCAGATTTCCCTTTCAAAGGCACAGAAAACAATGTGCATTTTTCACACTATGCACCATTCAGGCGTGCCATGTTTTGTGGTGCAGGAAGCAGTGAAAAAGAGGATGAGAACAGATAATGAAAAAAGCCCATTTATGAACCAAAATAAAAAGTGATATTGAATGAACAAAACAAAAATAGCTCAATAAAAAAAAAAAGTATCAGACCAAGAAACTATCGTGGTAACCATAGTTGCCTCCAAACACCAGTTGCCAGGGATGCTGTTATAATATAAAGGTTCTCAAAGTGGCATTATCAAATTACTATGGGGTTGCTAAGTGGAATGCCTACTGGCTCAAGACCAAAGAGTCCATCCTCAACTCTTTATAATATTCCTGTCCATTAAAACACAGCTCGGGTCCTTCCTCTAATGGAAACTTATGGGATCCACTCAGAGAAGTAACAACACACACCTTCCTCCAACAAGCAAAGATCTGAAATATCATTCATGTGTGTGCACCATGAACTATGAGATTCATCAAATATGATGTTACCATAACAACAGCATCATAAGTACCCGTATTTCTGATGACGTAATCCAGAACCACCAGCCTCTCAAACTGAAACTGAAGCTGTTTCCTCATGTTCTCCGGTAGAGGCTCTGCCTCAAATTTTCTCAGCCAATAATCTGCTTCATGGTAGCCCTCCACGAACAACTGAAATGAGCCCACCTACACAAGAGAACAACAACAGATGAATCAACTGAAATCATGACAGAAAAAACAGAAAAAAACGTGGTCAAATTTCTAAAACAAGAATACACTAAAATGTTGTCGATGTTGGTAGTTTGAACATTATGATTGTGATACTGGGGTAAACTGTCACCTTGGGAGGAAGACCAACTCTGTGAAACCGTCGGCCGACTTTGGGGACTTTCTCGAGTGCGTATTTTTTACCACGGGATTTGGCACGGTCAATCGCATTATAGTGAAATGTCTCACTGGCCAAAGATACAACCTTACAAGAAAAGACACATTTTTGTGAGATTGCATTTATAAAATTCAGTTTCAAATGCTTGATCTTGAGAAGTTAGAGCAGCCCAACCACACCTTTGTTTTGGGTACAATCCCTAAACCCAGTTTTTGGTCCACAAGTGAGGCAGCTGCCTCAGAGAGGTAGCCCTGGTTAGGGATGAGGCAACCACGTCCAAAACAGCACGGGCAGCACACTTTATGGAAGTATTTGGTCCATTTAGGGTTTAAGTGACCGTAAGGCTCCTCTGATTTTGGTTTAAATACGCCAATGATTTTCTGAAAGACAAAAGCTCAGGCATTAAAGGTAGGGTAATTTCAGAGAGGCCATCTAAAGCAAGCTAGCATTGAAAGCACAAGATCCCATCCTCCCTTCAGAACTCTCTCCAAAACCATGCCTCCTACAATCATATGTGTAGGTATGCAAATGTATAGTTTGATAAGGCAGGTAGGACATACATTTTATTGTCCTGTGCCTTCCACACTAAGTGATTGCTGTCAGGATGTGAAGAGATTTTCAACCAGCATAACACAAAACATTTCTGGAAAAGACCTGCCCCGACTTTACGACAATAAAATGTCCAACTTTATTGTACCTTCAGGTCTGATGGCTTTCAAACACACATACCCCTTTAGGATCCTTGACAAAGTAGCTTCCACTGGATCCCTGCGAGATGCGTTCGGGAAAGACACCGTTTTCTATGGCTTGCTCCGCCCTTTGAATAATCTCTCCAAACTCAGGGTCTTCTGGGAAATGATTGAATTCTCCACTGCTGTTACCTATGTAGACACACATGCTTTAAATGATTTAAAATGCGTGGTGCAGCAAGTGCATTAGACTCACGCATATGCAAATTTATATGCAAATCTATCTGAAATTCCCCTCATCTCAAAGGGCCATACAGCAGAACGACAAATGTTCTGGCAACTGATTTCTTTTTAATAATTTCTATCATTGGGTGAAATTCATGCTTGAGGCCATTTTCCTAGATAAAAATTAAACATACTCTTAGAAATTGAACCTTCAAAGCTTAAATCACTAGTGTCCGTGCAATTCAGTCCAACACGATTTGTTCTGTTTGAAAACCAGCCTTTAAAATTGGTGCTTGCCTGTTCTGACTGTTCAAAAAGATACAAATTAAAAGAGCGCTGGGCATTTGTGATCATGGGGAGCGGAAAACTGGAAGAAAAAAAAAAAAAAATATATATATATATGCCCGAGATGAAAAGTTCGATATCAAAGCATATCATCTAAAGACAAGCAAACGCAAGGTTTTCATTTTCTGTACTCAGCACTGACAGGTTTCACGCAGGCTCTGATAACAAATTCGCTTATTCTGTTAAATTCCACAACAGAAAAATGTAAGCTAAACAGAAAAACATGCAGCGAGAATCATTTCTGTACAGGTTCATAAACTCAAGTCACCTCAATACAGCAAAGATTGCCACAAAGATGATGCCTGTGTGTTCCTTTAAGCAATTGTTAATCATTTCAGGTTAGTGGTTCTCAAACAGAGCCCACTAGGTGCCCACTTCCAAGGGGGCCTCAAGGTGACTTATTTTAAATAAGAAACCAAGCATTGAAATAAGCTAAAAATTAGTTTTCTTATGATCTGGCTGATTTAATGACATGTTCATTTTAATTGTTTTTTGTTTACAAGTTTCAGACACACACACACACAGGCAAATAATGATCAGATCAGATGATCCAGTCTGAACCATCCTAGCCCAAGTATGGGGGTCTGTATGTCTCCTATTAAAACAACAATACAGACACACAAACTTGCCCCGTTTAACCCTGGCTTAGTCACACAACACCTGTACACAGGAAGGGCTGTTTTACAAAATAATTCTTTGTTTTTAGAATCTACAGTTTTGAGGTACACAGTGACCTACATCGGTACACAGAAGTACAACAAACAGCAAAGTGGCCTGTGTATGTCGGCTCTAGAAGATAAAACACACCTATGCTCAGCTGATGGTCTCCAGGCAGCTTTTTCCCAGGGTGAATGTGAGAGTCCATTAGACACGATGAGACATCTCTCTGTAGGCCATTAAACATTTAGCAGAGGGCAAGTACACTTTCCCCTCTCTCATATACACAGCACAGCAGGGATCAACCTAAGAGTTTTCTTCTGCTGGTCCTTTTGGGTGAGAAGCTCAGATTTTTACACTTGCCCTGACAATATGTTTAATGATCCCACCATAAAAAGTGACATTTTAGCAATATTTCAGATTGTAATAAAGAAATATATACATTTGTCATTGAATATTGTTTAATTTGTGCAAGTTGCAACCAGACGTACTATATTCTCAATTGTTAAAGACAGATGAAAAAGTTGCTTATCAGTCATTACCAATGCATTCTAACTAATGTTTTCAAAGCTACCACTCATTCCCACAATTTTGACAGACTGCAGTGCTCAATGATCAAGTTTCAATGACAGCTGAAAGTTCAGATCAAAAGAATTCACATTTATTACATCATAGAACACCAAAATATTTTGCAAGGCATAAAAACATGTTTGATCCATCAACACAAAACAAGGCCATCACAGCCCTGGCATTAAAAAGGCAATGTGACCACTCCTTGAACCGGCCCAAAACTTTCTGGGCTCGGGGCCATCAGACCATCCTTACTGTTAAGTCTTGTACATTCCCAAACACATCTCAGAAAGCATATCCCATAATTTTCACCGAACAATTCCCAAATGCAAATCTTGATCTGAACATTTCTGTACTTTAGCTGATCTGCTGATTGCTTGGATGATACCGTCAAACGTCTAAAACAAACAATAAGTTTGAGCGTTTTAAAACTCTTGCTTTAATGGGTTAAGAATGGGACACTTTAATTAGCTGCATTGGGTCCCAGAAAGTGTCTTAGTGAAGAATCCATTGACATGAATAATGAATAAGTGAAAGTGCTAACGTCACCCTGCCAAAATTACACCAGTTCAAAAGGACTCATTTCCATGCCAATTCTGGTACAGATCTGAAAGCTATTTTAAGCTCGCAGTGGAGACGTTAAACAACAAACACTTGAAATGTTAAAAGACTGCTATTATCTTTTAACTATTGTTTTTCTCTCTTTTAACCCGGGTTATTTATACTTGCCTACAAAGCAATTCTATGTTACAGTACAACCCATGAATGTACAAATAAAGTGGCCATTGTCGGCTTCTATGCATTATTTAATATTGACATTATTTTTAATTCTCTATATTTTCAGTTTTGTCTCATCTGTCAAAACTCATCCACAGGGTGTTTATGAATAGTGTACTACAGGTATAATCACTGTTGATAGTCTGTTGTACATTTCATTTGAACAAGAGTTCCTAAGTGAATTTGACAGCCACGTAATAATCGTCGTCTCTTACATTTGTTAAACAAACAGAATGAATGGTTTTAGCAAAAAGGCTGTATGCTTATGATAATTATGCCTGTGGTAAATAAGGAGGTTGATAATTATGCCAATAAAAATAAGCAAACACAACACTCATAATCATGCACTGCTAACAGTACGTGTTTTAACTATAGGTAACAGACAGCAACTCCTGAGACACAATTGTTTTTTCTTTCACTGCTTGCAGCTCATCTTTTTGAGCTCTCATCCACGTTCAAACAAACCTTCTGTGAACACGCTGCAAGACACTGAAACTCTGCTGGATCTACTGTCTGTTCTTCACTGGGTAAATAATCCTCATGTGAGTGCAGCTGCACCTGGATCGACGAAACATGCGAGAGGAAACAGGCATGCATGCGGATCAAGAGTTGTGATGTCACCGCAGCTGCTCTGGTGCCACATGTGCCCTGGGTTCAAAGAGCATGTAAAGTGAACTGTGCACCAGGTTCCTCTTTTTAATCAGCTGTGAGATAAGCCTGATGAGGCAACAGAATCAGTCGCAGTTTGGAGCATTTTAAAGTGTTTAATATTCTTGCACAAGACGTGTGCAATATGTACAGGGAAGGAGACAAAGAGGGAGCTTTTTTGGTTAAAAACAAGAAGGTTTTCATTGAATTCCTTTGAAAGTAGCGCTCATCTGAATCAGTTGCTATGGAAACTAATGCAGGCAGGTCCCTAGCGACATCTTTTCCAGGCAGAATTCAGATTATTCAACAAGATGATGAGAATGGGGCGTGGTCATATTTAACTAAGGGGCGTGGTCAGATGTTTAATTAATCACTGCTATTCGGACCAGTCGATTGAGTGAATGATGTGGAAGCAGGAAGCGCAAAACATGACTTATAAACCTGTTTATAACCCAGGTTACGGAAAAGACCGATAGCGATACCGCTGTACCTAAAAAATGTACTTTGCTATGTGAGCAAACACAAAAGGCGCTGCTGATGTACGTGAACACAGTGTGAACGCAAGACTCCGCGGATTAATATGAACAGAAAACAAGGATGAGATTATAAACGATCATATCCAGCTCACCTGGAGACGCGAGATTATCAGAGGACGAGCTGTGTCTGTTCCTCCGCGTCCTCTTGTCTCTGCCTGATCGGGGTGAGAGATTTCCGGCCGGTCCTGGTAAAAGAAGCGCCTCTTCTCCTGATCCGTCCGCTTCCAGCTCCGTCAGCACGCTTTCCGTCGAGTCCGAGATCCGGACGGCTGCCCCTGGGTTCAGCGAGAGTCCTAGCGACGGCGCGGGCCGGGTATTTTCAAACAACACCGCGGGCACATCCGACGGGTGAAAGTTCGTCTCCGGCGTTAAATCTCCACCGCCTTTCTCCGGCTCGCCGTCGGTGGGATCGCACTCTGCCATCATCGTTAACTGCGGGTTACGTCTGTCTCCTACCAGAGAAACGGCTCTAATAAAACTCAGATAAACCCGGCTTCATCTCTGTACGTCCGTCTCGAAGAGTTTTTGTTACCTTGAAGACGCGCTGATGCTCTCGATCGCTTCACCTCCACATCATCCGTCACCATTACCGACTTCCTTTTTACTCGCGCATGCGCACTTCTCCCCCGCGCTGTCCGACAGGTTTCTTAAAGGAACAGTAATCGTGACCCCGCCCCCAAAGTTTTTCAACACGTTTGTATTGAAAACCGGAATAGGTTTACAGAACAGTTGTTAAACCATCTTTTTCAGTTTAAGAAATCTTTAAACAGCTTGATAAAGCCCCACCAAGTGAACTCAGATGACATCAGATCCGTGAAAAAAACAGATGCATTCACCAATATCTCTCAGTCAGGAAGCTGATGATTCAATGCCAATAATAAGACACTAATACATCCACCTTCCACCTAGTATTATGTGCAACGACTTATTTATTAGACTACTGCTCATTCAATTTCAACACAATTGTACCCCAGACACCAGTAACACGTCTTTATATTTATTCTGCACCTGTAGTATAGTCCTCCATCCCAGGCCTACTCATTAGACCTGGGATATAGGAGCCCTATATAATTGTGTAATAGCCGCATGGATTTTAGTGACGGCCCTGGACCTCTATGATCTGTTTTAGCCCTTATATCCTGATTCAGCCTAAAATGTTAGTTAAAAGCAGAGAGAATTATAACATGAAGAGATCTTATGGTAAAATGTTTTATTCTCACCAGATAACATTGAAAAAGTATTAAACAAAAAGTTCTACATGAGGAAATGTGATTAATGCATATGTCTGTACAATAGTCATTAGAAATTATAACATTTGTAGCTATAAAGATGAAATTGATCGCATAAAGTGGCAATATATATGGTGGATCAATATTTTCCCTTCTCTTGGAACAATTATTGTACAAGCAGCAGTGGTTAAGGGAAACACATCAGTGGTAATGTTTTTACTCTTATTTGATTTATGTTGTAGAGGTAACGCTATTGGTAAACTGTAATAAAAACGTATATTGTTGTATCAGAGAAACTTTATGTTTGGAAAGTACAATGTACTATATTTGGCACCTCGAGCTGTGCAAATCTCCTGAGTTTTTGAGAAGGTATGACTTTCTCTCTTCCTCTCTTAAAAACAAACAACCTTTCAACTGAGATTCTTTCATCGTAGGCTACAAAGAATAAAACAACAATATAAAAATCAAGAGAAAGTGAGTCCACTGGCAGTTAAAAAAACAGTCCCCAGACAGTTCATGACATTAAAACTAAAATATGAAACTGTCATTATTTGGATCCTTTGCGCAGGTTTTGTGGACCTTGTTGGAAAACCTATCAGTTTGTTTTGACAGCATTTCTTCATTTTGTTTTTCTCTCATTTTGTTTTCAGTTAAACATAATTTATTTAGAGAAACATAAACCTGACCCCGTAGTTAAATTAGAAATGACCAAAAACTGCTTTTGGCATTCGTTTCGAGAGCCTGACCCTGTCCACAGAGATGTCTTGGCATGTGATCTTTTCTCTCCCGTTCTCTCCCGTCTGCTCTGGTCATATTTATTTGTCAAGTTCTAATTTTGGATCACGTGTGAGTTTTGTTTTGCAAACGAGGCACAAATGTGCAGAGATTTGCTGATTTCCTAAATCTAAAAATATCCAAATGATCTTTGTCACAACAAGGTGCAGGTCCTTCGAAAATCTGCAGGACGGAGATACGCCTTTAAATTTTCCAGAAGATCTTCTTCCTGTAGAGCAGGTAAGCTATGAGCACCCATATAGAGGTAGCCAGAAGGTTCTGCGCCAGGTGCTCGGCGTGTGATTGGTTGTTGGCCATCTTCCAGCGAAAGGGAAAGTACTCCTCAAATACCTCATGGCCCACATACACCAAGATGGAATTCATACCTGACATATGAAAGGCAAACGCTGTAGTTTAATGTTATTACTGTTTACTGCATACTGATGTCAACATATGTCATGATGTTCCTCAAGACCATCTTCCAATTAATCAGCAGTGAAGGTCAAATCTTTAATGCAAACATCCAATGATCCAACTAAGAAAATTTAAAACAGGTCAAGGAACATTCTGCCTGTGGAGCCCCGGGCACTTACCAGGGTAAAAGAAAGGCTCTCCCGACCACCACTTCTTTACATCCACTGTGTAGTAAAAAACCATGAGAACCACGAAAGCAAAACAGCTAAGAGTCGTCACATAAGACAAAGACCTGAAATGAAACCACAACACACAACAGAATGTCACACATTTCTCATCTAAAGAAAACCACACTTGTGTGTAGCTTCCCATTCATGCATAAACAAAGCTTGTAAATACGTCATCCTGAAAGGCTGATGTTAAAAGTTTGTGACCATAAGAGATAATAACATTCAAAGTAATATTTACAATATCTAATACTGAAATTGAAATGTATAAATGCATTTATATTCAAGAGAGACTTTACAGCTTACCATAGGTTTTTATTGACAGGAATGAAGCCATTGTTGCTGGAGCACTTCGTCAAAACAGCCGATAAGATCCCCTGAACACAGAAATGTACAGTAAACGTCATATAAGATATTGCAATTACAACGCATTGCACACTTTATTAGAATATTCTGGATTTAAACCTCATTCCAATAATCAGATCTGTATGTATACTCTTGTAAGAATGCAAAAGTTTTTTGTAAAGCATTATATAATGTTTTCCTAATCAACAAAGCCTCATACAAACCAATATTCAAAAATGTCTAAAAGATATTCAAGCAATTTTCAAAAGCAGAAATAAAAAAACAACAGCTTATACTCCAAAAAAACTTCCAAAATATTATTAAATGATGTACAGTATATATGCATATTGACTTGTATACGGTATTATTATATGTTAACAGCTTGATTATAAAAATTATAATAAAGCATTATGCAAACAAGATGGTAACATACCAGCATGAATCCCCATATCAGAAATCGTGTCATTATTTGTCTGTGCTGGTCCTTGTAATGCAGCAGAATCTTCCCTGCCTGGAAACACACACACACACACACACACACACACACACATACACACACACACACACACACAACAGATGAAATAAGGCTGGACGATTATTGGATGTATTAGATCTGACTTCTGGCAGAGCTCCAGAACAAAAATAGCTGCAGCATGTGACTGCAGTACTGACACTGGTACAGCAAAAGACAGGAAAGGGGTAAAACAATCAGTACAGCAGTCTTTCCAATACCTGAAGACCCAAAAAAGCCATCAATATGGAGTTGATGCTTCCCAAAACTCCTTCTGGGTCAAAGGGCACTGTAGACTGGTACACAACCTGTGATGCAAGCACACACACAATAAATTTCACTTAGGGCTACTACAGTAAGTGGGAAACATGACTAAATAAAAAATAAATGTAGTTCCTGGTTGGATACATGTTTCTCACAGTTGTACTGTTTGTTTACCCGTGATGAAGGCGTTTGGTAAATATGGTTCTCTCCAAGCAGCCAACGATCAATGTAACCAGCAGCTCCACCAGTACAGTTTGGATACTGACCAAAGTCACCATAGCCCCCTGGACCCAAATACCCACTGCAGGAAAGACACATCAAGAAGACAAAAAATATGACTACCAAATAAGACAACCAAAATATGTGTATCATAAATGATAAAGTAATGTTAATAAAGGCACTTTAAAGATGCCTTATGCAGGATTTGTAGAAACTGTCCTCTGTCTGTTTTTTCTCATTTTTTATTGTATTTGGGGGCTCGCAACACTTCTGGTAGGCCACTTTTGACCAGTGGGTGTGTAGCCCACAGCCAATGGCGGACATGTAAGGGGCAGGGGGCGTATGCTTCTGGCGGTGTCCCGCCTGAGAGGAAGTTTAAGGATGTTCTGTCCAGGGTTTAAATGTTGCGCTTAAAAACAGTTACTGAAAATCCTGCATTGTGCTCCTTTAATTTTACATCCATCCAATACAAGGAGTTATAACTTTACAATAATGATGCTAATAAATGTCTAATAAAGTAAACACAAGATGTTTGAGAAAATCATGGAATTGTCTCTTTTCTTTTAGGAAACACAGGATTTTTAAAATGCTAGCAATCTGTTGTGCACGTCTAATTAGCAGTCAAATCTATTCCCATATGCCGAATAAATGCAAATGCCCTACACAATTAGAAAAAGGTTACTTCTACTAAGGGTTGTCAAAACATCCCTTTGTGACTATTAAGGGCAGAAGATGACATCTGGGCAGTTATTAAACAATGATATACAATATATCATGAATATGATTTTACTAACGTCGGGCAGCCTGGTACTGGGAGAAGGAAGGTCAAACACAGCCATACTGTCTCAAGGGCAACAACACACAGCCATGCTGGCCAGTAGAGAAAAACATCATGCAATGAGTACCAGCATGTTTCCTGAAAACATGAAACAAGATTGACATTTTTAGTATTAAATGTAATGAAAATAACATGAATAAGAAATATAATTCATATATGATATAACATCATATAAGAATCTGGTCACTATTTCTGAGCAAATGTAAATAATTATGTGTTAACTTCTTTGGCTTGCTTTTAGGGATACACACAAGATGCTGCTTGGAGCATAACATGCACCATCAGGTTTTGTACAAACTTGTAAAGTCCTGGGCAGCTCAGTTTCAGTCAAATTGTCATGCTAATAATAAATTTTTTAATGTATACAATTTTTATAAAATATAAATTGAATAACAGAAACACTTATCTCAGACTTTGGACCCTATTGTAATTTTTTTTTTTTTTTTTTTTACAAATTTTTCATTTGAAACATGACAATCACAGACATAAGACAGTAGAGCTTGTATGTATGTATGTATGACATAAGACAGTAGAGCTTGTATGTATATATATATATATATATATATATATATATATATATATATATATATATATATATATATATATATATATATATATATATATGTGAATATAAGTTGTGCATGTGGGAGTGTGTGAGAATAACGTGACTCACACTTGACAGACTGGTGAGTCTGTCCTGGGCCACGGCAAGATCCAAACCAGCAACAACAAGATATGTGAAGCCCAGACGCTGCAGTACGCCAGGAATGCGCACAGAATCCCAAGACACTGTACAGAAACATGCACACAAGCAGAAAATACACTTGTGACTACAACAGCTACAACAATTTATCTCCATTCTGTTTAAATTTAGAAGCTGTTAAAACTGACAGATTTTGTGAGTGGCTTCTAACAGGTGATATTAAATAAAATGTTGAGTGTTAAAATATTATGGAAAGAAAATATTAAAGACCCTATAAAATGTTTTGATAAACTCAATTTACTGTCCTGTCTTAATCTATTTTCTAATAAAATGGCAAATGGGATGCTTCAAAAGGACTGTGCATCTCCTTAAATAACCAAAAGCCTTGAGTTTATGTGACAGCACAGAAAACACATGATTTGCTACTAGCTAAAGCTAGTCAGAGGCAGATGGTATGAGGGGGAGCAGACGCATTCATTCAAAAGCACATTTGTTTAGAGAAAAATTATATAAGTTTTATATATATAAATTATAAATTATATAAAATAAGTCCTTTTTCCTGGCAGTGTGCATTTCTGTTAAGTAATAATAAAAAAATTTGGTCATTTAAAAAATAACCACAACACACTAGCCTTAACTATTCTTATTTTTTATGAAATATTATAGTGTTTCTTAAGTGATTTATCTGTGCACATCATAATTTTTCCCTCTTTTATCTTTAATCAAAAACATAAACCTCATAAAGCCTCGCAAATGGCATCTCTTGTTGTGATGTTTGTCTTGGTGCAAGCGTGGGGCTATACAGCAGAACTGTCCAATGGGCAGACAGTCCCAATCCAATCAACTCCCAAAGGACAAAATCAAGCCCCATCCTATATCTTTTTCTCATTCCAGAAGCAATTTTACTAAAATGTCACAGTCAGGAAGAAAAGCCATCACAGCTTCTGTGGTGACTTTTCTCATGGTGACTAACTAACCAATGTAAAAAGGGAAATTCCACTAGTATGTAATCTGACGGAACTTCATTTATACATTGTTTCACAATGATTATACTATTTATTATAAACCATATTACATAACAGAGATATGTGTTTGATCTTGGAACTTTATACATAAAACCCACAGGAATGCAGCTAAAGGGGAAAAAATCTATAAAGAAAAGAGTAGAAATGGGTTACTGCTCACAGGGTCCTTGGCAATAGTTAGGATTGATGATGATCACGCCAATGAGGAAGAGTTGCAGGCTCCTCCAGAAAATCTTCCACAGCAGATGAACGCGTCTGACGCCCCTACGCAACGATCCGTTCAAGGAGAGACCGATGGATGTTCCCATAATGAACACAAACCTGCCACGAACAGGATGGGAGAAAATTAAATTCACTTAAAGTGATTCCTTTGACCCTGTGGTCTTTTAACACAATCTCTCTAAAACCTCACGGAGGTGTGCTGGCTTGCTTTAGCTGCACAGCAGAATCTAAAAAGATACTGCCTTTGCAAACCTCTTCATTTTGTGCTGACTTAGATATGCCATTTTGTGTGATAAGCATCCATTTAAGCAGAATTGGCTTAGATACACCATCACTTATGGTACAAATTAATCGAAGGACAGTTATAAACTCTAAAGTCTAATAAATGTTTCACTACATCACCCTATGGGGTAGGAAAAATTCAATTTTAGCAGAGCACAGGGAAGCTGATTTATATGAGAATTATGGAAAGAGTCAGTGGTTTGTGACATCTGATTGGCTTACCAGGGGAACACAAGATCAGCCACTGTGAGACCTGCAGGAGGAAGAAGGCAATCAGATAAAACTTCCTGTTGTTGTGCTTTCACATTCACCTCGACTTTATGAGAAATGCTTTTCAAACATTAACTTAACATATACATCACATATTGTATTCATATACTGTTAGCATATACTGTGCTGGCAAAATTAGTCACAATGAGCAAATTTTCCCAAGAGTTTGTTATTTCACATTCTCCATTAAAAACACTTACATTTATTTATAATTTGTTGGAATCTGATGAAAACGAATGAGCTACGCCTGTCTGAAGCACCAGTTGTTTTGAAGAGAACAAGGAAAAAATACAACTAAAAATAATCATAGAAGTTTACCTGCTATTTAAAATGTTGGAATCACTAGACAACATCTCAATCAAACTCAAGGCAAACTAGACAAACTCATTTTTGTAAAAATGTCAAGTTTAGACCAAAACTGTAATTAGCTCATGGACATTCCGACTCATTTTGTCAGCACGGGTCACATGTAAGCTCTGAGATTCAATGATCTTAAAGACATTTAAGCAATCTATAACATTAGTGTCATCTATGGTAATCATTTACATTTAAACTACCCAGTGTAAAAACAGCTGATGGAAATGAGTTTACCATTCCAGCTCTCATGTCTGAAGAACCAGTAACGTCCACCTCCATAATTGACAAAGACCATAATGACCAAAGCCAGGCTGTGGAGACACCACAGGGTTTAATTCATTTCTGAAATGAATCCAGCTAAATCCAACTAAAATAGCCTTTTCATCCATTTATCTACAACCTCAATTTCCTACAAAGGTCAGAAAAATGCTGATAAAACACTGAATATTTTCATTTTTTTCACTGTAAATAACGTCCTACAAAAATCACTGTAATTAAGTGCCGGTTTTAAGGCAAGGTTAGAAGCAAACTTAACCTTATTTTAACAGGCAATTATGGTACTTTTTTCTATGTCAGTCAGTTTAATTGTTCTTTATAAGTACTAAAATGCAAATGACCTGTGGGCAACCAGCTTCACAGTATGCATGACAGTAGATTCATTTCTGTGCAAGATAATTTTCATCTCAATTTTTCATCCTCCAACTCAAATATACCGGGACTTAAAATAATTAGCAAAATAGCACCATACCCACGGAAAGTGTCCAAAGAGCGAAGCCTCCGCCCGGCGGTGGCAGGAATTATCGACTCTGTAGAGGCGTCAACTAATCTGTTAGGAGTGCCAAGTTCCTACATACAAAGTGGAAGAGAGAGCAAATTAGTGAGGGTAAAGACAAAAGATAATTAAGATTCCATCCCGTGTCTATGATTTTAATGACTCTTACCTGGGAAATGCTAAATTTGTACTACAACAATGCTTTATTTGATGCTTTAAGTGTTTGCTTTTAAAGATGTGAAAATCCCACCATATGTTTTTATTTCATGAAGGCAAAAAGGTATAAAACAAGTTAAATATTAACATACAGAGTTTATCAGTCTCTCTGTCTCCACTGTGTTCCCCAAGCGAAGAAGCAGATTCCTCACTATGTCCAGCCTTGAAAGGGTTAAAAATGAAGAAATTTGAAAAGTTTTTAAAACAGCTGCAAGATGTTCCTGCTTGTTTAGATGGTCATTTTAAGAGAAGGCATTTTAAGATGTCTTTACCTTCTAACTGTGCTCCAAATGACAGATAACGCAGCCAATCCAGCAAATACCAGGAAAGCAAACAAAATTGCTGGAAAAACATGAAAGGGGTTATTACATTAAGCTCAGTTGAGTTTAATGCATTTAAATTATTTATTCATCTTTTATTCTTTTATTATTTATTGGCCACATTTTTAAGCAGGTACAAAGTTATGTAGTACATAACTACAGCCAGGCAAATAAATCTGCCGACATCTGGCAACTTTCAGTTTTATTGGTGAATTACAGAAGCTTTAGGCCCGCCCAGATAATCAATTTATGCATAATCAAAAACTGTTTCTGGGCAAATTCTGAGCGTGTAAAGGAAAAGTTTGTTTAATTACATTAAAATACACTGCAAGCCTCATTTGCTGAATTTGCCATCGTTAAGCCCATCACTGGCATTACATCCACGACAACATATCCTGCTCTCTAGATATGGGCTTACTAGACATCAGTATTGAAAAACCCATAATGGCTAACTAGTTGTTGGTTATTATAATAAATTATTACCAGTGGTACTTTAAAGACAAAAACAAACAAATAAAAGGCTATTGATTTTAAGATATGGTGCAAACAAGTCGACTCACGCAGGTAGCTGTTGACAGGTTCTGAATCAGTGACCATATTACAGCTGACGCGAGAGGGTTCATTCAGATTCTTCACCCACAGAGAATAGTTCCCCTGCTCCCCAAAGTGAAAGTGAACCCTTCAAACAAATCAGCTGTCAGACAACATCTCAACAACATTGTTATTTGTTTCTCCTTACATACAAGCACATGCACAAACATGAAAAAAGGTTTATGTGAAATATAATACAGATGTTATTCGTATAAACACTGGTTTTAACTGTAAATGTAACCATTTTAAATGTATTTACACATAACTTACTTGCACAGCTCCTGGTTGGCAGGAGTGCTGTTAAGCAGAAGCGTCAGAGCATGCTGAGTTCCTACAGTAAACCCAACTGTACTCGGGGTCCCGGGTCCCGGGCCTGCAGGTACGATCCCCAACGGCTGGGGCAAACACTAGCACACACATGCATGCACAAAAACACAAGAAGACTCTGTTGCCAACAGAACAATACTACAGCATTCAGTACAGTTACCATATAATTACTGTAACATAAGTGTGTACTGTGTAATTGCCGCATCATTATTGTAGCATTAAGTATTAATGTTGTACTAGTGAAGATCAGAGATGTGTACAGTGGCTGCATGACTCTGAATTATATACCATCCACATATAGCTATAAGATGAATATTTGATACCTGGTAACAGTGATCAGACCGAACAAAGAGAATCATCTCATCCTCAATTTCATTTATAACTGACAACGCTGCCTCATCCATTTTCACAACAGAAGTCTTGCGGTGAGGGTGAGATGCTGAAAGGAAGAAAACAATGGCATCATCATTAATCATTAGCAATACACCCACATACATCAAGCAATATAATAAAACATACCAGCATATAACACACCTACACAATCAGAGACTGCAACTCAAAAGCTGACTACCTAGAGAAACGCTTTGGACATCATAGATGCATCCTATGCCCAAAAACGTTGTCTTGGTAGGCAGCTCTCTTTAAAGAGACTCTGTTTAAGAACAATTTTCCTACATATACTCACCACTGCTCTGTAGACTTCAATGGCTGCCTGCAATTCAATTCAACCTAACTGCAGGATTCCTGAATGAATCTAAAGGGTCAGATGCTTTGGAGCTCTCTACTCCTGCAGTATTACAATAGAGACTCTGTGTCCCCTGCAGTCACATGCTTTACTAATCTGCCTCACAAGAAACTGCCCAGATCTGCTGCAGGAGGGAAATTTGAACCCAATAAACCTCTAATATTTTGTCTGCAAAGCTTCTGGTGCGGCTATATGCATGCATACAATGCATCATATTATGCTAAACCTTAAATCTATTTTCTGATTAAGAGAATACAAAATCTAACAGACAGAAAATGTGTATACACTTTCAATGGCTTGATTAATATTAAAACAATCGTGCTGAATAACTAACAACAATAAATAATAACACGGTTGCCAAGCGATTGTTTATCAGTGAGAAGAACGGTTAGCATAGGCTCGAACGTGCTAACATCACCGCTAGCTGCTTAGCCGGCAAACAACGATGAGGTAAAATAATGAAACGAACAACGAGAAATGTTTTATTTGCGACATTCATATGAATAAAAAGATGATCAGACAAGGACACCGACACGTTCAAATGTCGACACGGACTTACAAGCAGGTTTATTTGTCACATGAGCCGCGCACACGGCTAATAAAAGCGCAATCACAGCAGAAACAGTCCATCTATATTCTCTTTTTGAAGACATAACATCAGATTTCACTGCCTCGTCCTTTCGATCTTCTTCAGAGCTCCAGAGTTTCCCTTTTTTCATGACAACATACTTCCGATCCCTCCCGGTGGAAGCAGCGGAGAGAGGAGGGTCAAAGTCCGGGCTCTGTCTTAAATGCTACTAAGCTACATAGCCGGGCAACATTTCTGGGCCATTGTTGTGGCAGATCTAATCGCAGGTTTGAAAGAAAGTCGAAAGCGCCTTTGTTGTTTATCAACATGCGTTTATTTGACGCTCGAACAATGCTGTCTAGGTAGGGGTGAGGTAGGTCTAGGTATGCTGTCTAGGTAGGGGGCGCACTAAGTTTTTGAACACAGCCGTACTGTCATTCATTGCATTTATTCACAAGACGCACAAGATGTTATTGCTCCTGGTGCAGATGGAAAAAACGAGAATGCTTAAAATAATTCTTTATTCATGTATTTAAATTACATTTCATGTAAGTTGATTAAGTTGATTTGCAAAAGTATCACGTGATGTAGGCAAATGACTGTAAATACTGTAAGTTCTCATTACCAAAGCTGTTTCTTCATCCGGCACCATATGCTTCTTTGATATTTAATGTGAAGATCATACATTTCCATTAAATTTACATAGTTTAAGATGAAAACAGCTGGGGTGTGCTCTTTAACAGGGCACTTTAATCTTGTCTGATTGGGTAACAATCTGCCTTGTATATGGATGATTTTTCTATTAGGGACATTTTTGACTATTGAAATTTACAGAAAGGTTTCTTTCCAGTAAACTTTATTATTTGTGTTCTAGTGTTCTCAGTAGTATAAATGCTTAAGTGAAGAAAACGTCTATAGTAAGAAGAAATACAGTCGCTGTAAGACGCATAACTAATGTTTTCTATTTTAAGAAGCAGAATATAAGCCCAGCTGCTTCTGTGAGCTCTTTAGCTTGCAGCCTGCACCCCATCCGTATGTTGCATTTCTGTCTGCACTGTCCCACCAATGCAACACTGTAAAGCACCTCAAATGTACACAATTAAATAAAAACGAATAAATAAATGCAGTTCGAGGTCACTCAAAAGTGGGCAGAAATTGATAAAAGCAGGGGGAAATGAAAAGTAGGGAAGACGATGTTATTCCAGACACATTTTTGTTATATTGATTGAAAGTCTCTGCACATCCTGATAGCAATCACTAAGTAAATTTATCTCATGTGGATGACCGAGGATCATAAAATGTTTGTTCAATCATTGCATTCGGTTAAAAACTCCTCTGGAGAAAATTCACTGACTCAGTCTGGAGTGTCTGTTTTAATAATGACTGTCTGGAAATACTCAAGGTGTGGTGTGAGTAAAATCAATGCAATTTTCCAGTGATCAAGTTTTTCAGCATTAAACGTGTGACAACTTGCCCCAACCAGAAAACACCCTTGTCCTGAAAACACACTTGAATCTTTCCTTTAAATCTACCCACAAAATACAGTTGACCATTGCCTGAATATAACCCAGTGCGTTTATATTGTGTAACCAAACGCTATTACATAATATTATATAAGCCATTATATACAATTTAATAAACATATTTTGACTGGCAAAATGGTTGTTCTTGTGTCTTTTATGTTGCTTCTCTCAAGCCATTGCAACATCATTATTTTCTTAACTAATTCATTTTGTTTCAAATTCAAATTTAAAACTTCATGACCTATCTACAGAGACTTTGCTTTTAAAGCTACCTCATTTTACATTTTGTTACAGAGGCCGTTTCTGCCAGTTAGCATTTTATATTAGCTGTATTCAGCCTTTTGTTGTGTTATATGCACACTTATGTAAGGTGCACTAGTTAGCTGTTCAAAGATGCCCCACTTGTATGCGCTGAACTGTTTTGCTCTGAACTGTGTTTAGAACTGAAGGTTTTAATCATGGCTCATAAAGACTTCTTTAGTGAATCTTCTGAGGATTTACTTGCGCTTTTCTCCCACTGTTGACTTCTCATTATGCAATTTCTATTGCTAGTAGCGAGAAATGGCCTAAAGGAAATATGAAGGAAGCTTCTTAAAACGATCTAATGGTGTTCTTAAGGTTAAGCTTGGATCTCCAGTACTCATAACTGCTCCTTGGTCTGAAGCTGCTATTGAGTTAAGGCTTATGGGAACCGGGTTTACAGAAAAAGAGCTTCAGAATAAGCAAAGGAAAGACATTGAAGGGAACAACAAATGCGGCTTTTCATTCATGAACATGGAAGCCTTCAGAGCAGGAATTTCAGAAAGCCTCAGAAACACTCCTAAATCTGTGCAGTCCCAGAAACAATTGTTTCCCTAACAGTTCCACTAAGTAACAAAAACATAAAAATGTTCTTTTGAATGTTCTTGGAATGTTCAAAATCAATTTTTTATATGTTATATTAACATTATTGCTTGGTTATGAGAATGTTTTTTAAACTTTTTTAATAGAAAACAATATTCATTTAAGCATTCCACTAACAACTTTTCTATATGTATATATAATGTTTAAAAAACATTCTACTAACATTACTTCAAGAATGTGATACGCTGAACGTTGATAACTTTGAGAGGACGTTAGCCAACATTTTGAGAATGTTCCCTGTTAGCTGGGTCCTTCTTTGAAACACCAAAAGCTGTCAACACCAATCCTGAAAAGTGGGTTGGCTGGTTCTTTATGGATGAATTTGCTTCACAACCTGTTCAGTCGGTGATCCTCCAAGATCTTCTGCCATTCACTTTAATGTCTGCCCAAGGTTCTAAAACTCTTGTTAAAGCATTCTCAGTTATTTTGCCCATGCCCTTACTTACTTAATATTACCTCCAATAAGACTTGGTCTGCGGTGGGTCTGTAATTGCCCTGTAGTTGAATTATTTAGCTGATCTTAAAGGGCTAGATGCTTCTGAGGTTCTTTCTAGGCCTCTCATTTCAGAAAGTCCAGATGAATTTGAGCAGGCCTTTCCATATACTCTTCCTGCTTGTGCTGTAAGTACCATATTAGCAAGTTGTAGGCAAAGGTTTTGACAATCGATCTGATGTAGACATCTACACTTTGCAACACTTTATGGTTTAAGGTCATGAAACTTTAACAGGATTTAGTGAGTTGTTTGTATTTTGTAAGATGTTGATCCGTGAGTAGAAACAAGATACCACTTTGTCTCTTCTGTTTGAAGTGGTGGTCTCAGAGGAAGTTCTCTCAGATGTAGCTTGAGGCTATTTTGTCAATAATGGAGTTTTAATGAGAAAATTGAGTTGTCCAAAAAATGTCTAGTCAGGATAACTCGAGTAGTGTTTATCCAGGTTGTAATTTCAGCTGTTTACAAGCCTGACACATTGTATCCAAGATTATTGTATTGCTGCTCACTTAGGAATTAGAAAAGCTTTGGTCTGGTCTGGTGTGTGATTTATCCAGGAGCACATTGTTAAAAACAGGTTAAACCAAAGTTTGGTACATGAATAGTATTTATCCAATTAACAAAACATGTGACCTATTGTTATGAGGTATTAGTAAGTTTTGCACACCTAGATCTTCCAAATTATGTGACTTCACAGGCTGCAAAGGATAACAGGGAATGTTCTCAGTATGTTGGCCAACGTTCTTTCAAAGTTCTTAAAAAGTTTTTACTGTGAACGTTTTGCTAATATCATATCAATATCATATCAAAAATATTACTCTTGTGGTTAGTGGTTATTGGAACATTTTAGAAATGTTACAGAATTTTTTTGTAATAGCATGCTTATAATCAAGCAATAACGTTAATGCAACATTTAAAAAACTGGATGTTTTCATTGCTCCCGAAACTTAAATCAAAATCAAAATAATGTTATGCAAAATAACGTTTTTGGTATTTAATGGAAATGTTACATTCTTACAACCTAAAATTGCTAGTTGGGTAGCTTGCTATGCGAAACAGCTTTAACCTCTGAATAACAGAAAAAGTAGAAAATATCTATATAGTTTAATTGCAGTGTTTTGCTTGAGGGCATAACATCCTGAATGGTATGAAACTGGACAGCTGAGTAAACTAATGAAATATTGGCCCATTTCCTGATTAGGTGAATTAAGATTAATGCCCATCAAAACCCATTAATTAAATGTGAATTTTCTTATCTCGTTCTCTAGGAAATATGACTTGAATCTGATCTGTATTTCAGCAAATCTCTTTGCAATGTACCAGTCATGATGGTTTCTACGCCCCTGAAAATGTACCATGTTCAGCAAATGTCCTGTCTTCCACACAGCAACTGGTAATTCCAGCTTGATTTCTATGTAAACTGACAGGTGTCCAGTTTTGAAGAGTATAAATAAAGGGTATGTTAAAATTATTAACATGACATCCCTAACCTTGTGGTCACTTTAGAGAGAGAGGGAGAGACAGAGATAGAAAGAGAAAGACTGTATATTCTTCTGAGGTCGCCTTTGATCTTTATGGATCATGTTTTAGGGATCATATGGATGGTCTGTTTTTCGTAAACAATTCTTCTTTCTTTTCTTTTTTTTTTAATATTGGACAGCCATGATGGCCTTCAACTATCGGCAATAAAAGAGGCTCTAAACATGAAGAAAAGCATTTTTTTCTTTTTTTAATTGTAAGCGAGATGTTTCCAAATTCAGAGAAGCATGTCTACGTTCCACTGGGATGGAAAAAAATCTTTAAAAATTAACAACCTCCCTGAGCAGTTCTTCAAAGAAGCCTGCCACATTGAAAGTGCTATCAGGGGGAGTCCCTTGATTTTGATTCTGGCAAGATCTTCAGAATTTTAGATGTTCTATTACATCATTCAGTATCTTCATTAGTCAGTAGCTCCATCTTTAGCTTAGACGCAGCTGCTTCAAATAGCAACACGCTAGATCTAACAGTTCAGGAGTTCTGCTTCATTTAACTCAAGTACTACAGAACAGATACATATTATCTCTACATTTTATCATTCTGTCACATTTACAGAAACTGGGAAGTAGCTTCTGAGTAGGTACAGCTATCTGAGGAAAGAGAGAAATAAGCTTTAATCATCTTTTTCTCATCTTTTAATCACAACCAGCTCTGATATTATTCTACATGCAGAATTATTAGTGGTTACTGCTGAATATCGCTATCGGATATGAGTTATAGGTTTGTTTTTAAGCACTGTCATTAAGTAATAAACCTGTGTCTTATATCCACGACATGTATCTCATCCTACACTGTTTGCCCTACATGTGTGACTGATTGTGAAGCTTATTGAAGAGAGATGCACTGTTAGATTTCTGAGTAATCAGACTAAAAATAAAACAAGCAACTGATACACTTACATCAAGCAAAAACTAAAGTCTAGTCAAACTCTTATCAAACTGTCCTAACAAATCGTAGCTACACAATGTCTGAAAAAAATACAGATTATAAACGTATATTTCTGTGCGTGTATAATACCAGCTCACACACAAAGATCATCAGATTTTCCTCTTTAGAATGTATACTGTACATGGATCAAAACGTCACAAAGTAATCCAAGATCAAAAAATTATTAGCCAAAGCACCTGCAGAGTCAAGCTTAATGTGATTTACCCAAGTACAATATATTCTCTAGATCAATATCCTTCAGGTTAGATTCTACACACTCCCTGCCAATCAGATTTAAAGTCTAGGGGCTTGTTAGTGGTAGTTTGGGTTACCACTGCTAGAATTCATGGGGCCTGGGGCAAATTCTAAAACTGGGCCCCAGACAACAGTGTAAAAACATTGCTAGAACAAGCCCCAGATCCTAGTGTATAATGAGTGCATTTTTTCTTCCTCACCAGCAGGGAGCAGAATTGTTACAAGAGACAGCAGACATTTACACAACTCAAACTGTGTGAAACTCACTAATGGCAATAAGATTCTTTAAAGTCACTATGAAATGAAAGTTGTGACTTTTTCCTTCGTGGTGATGCATATCTGAGTGAAACAGCATATAGAAAAAGAAAAAAATAACACAGGACAGGATTTGATTTTGTTCTTCAGTAATTGATTTGATCATTGGAAGCTGGAGGGATAGAAAGTGCCAGGCCATTGGACAGTCAACATAGTCCCGCACTTGGGAAGATGCCATCAAGAGAAGAGATGTTGTTTTGTGGGGGAGGTTAATGTCTTTAGATTAAAGATTATTAGGGCACATAAATAAAAAAAATGACATGCACAGATAAATCGTTGGTAATAAACACTGTAATATTCCATAAAACATAAGAATAGTTCATTTTGATTTCATGGCAACTTTAGGTTGAAGAAAATATCTGCACAAGCAGAACACTGTTTTAAGGTGTTTTAATGTCAAAATCAAACATTTACATGTCACATACCAAATCTGTCAAACCATTCCACCCCCATTTTGATTTGTTATTTGTCATAACAAATGCAATAGACTCAATAATTCCACAAAGGGGAGCTTTAAAAACCCCCCTTTCACATAGCATAAAAACTGAGAAATAAGAAAACATTTTCCTCACAGGTGCAGGATTAAAGACCGTCAACATGCCTTTCAGGTTAAAGTTCAGTGGTCATTTCTCTACAGGGTAGCAGTAAAATGGATGATGTTGGGCGAGTACATGAGTTCAGTGTTTATCTCATAAAAAAGTTCAAGTGAATGTTACGCTTTAGACACAATGTTACCCCCCCACCCCTCCCCCTATTTTGCAGTCAGTGAGTTGAACTGTTAGATAAACGTGCAGTAAAAAAAGAAGACACACCATTTCATATACATAGTTGGTTATGTATCACGTAAACCCCTACTGTACACTACTTACAGACTGCTGTATAACAGCATATTTAGCCTATAAACCTGGCAAAGGAAACACGCAATCTTCAAAGACAGATTTCCTCTCTCGAGTCCTCCTGATCCCAGTTTCACAAACCCTGTTCGACGGAGTGTAGGCCAGTTCCAAAAATTTCCTGTCATCCAGGCACTGAACTGCAGGTTCTGGGCTAGTCTTTTTTTACAGGTAAGTTTGTGCACCAGTGTTTCCAGAAACACTGGAAAACCTGGACAGATTTTGGCATAGATGGCCTGGAGTCCACCAATCACGCTCCAGATCCAAGGCTGTTCCGTGAAGTGAAAGGGATGAGTCTGAGATTCTCGCCATGGGAAACCGGGAAGCACGCACACTTCAGACAGCGTCGAGACGTACAGTGTGTCTGCCAAAAGGGGGGGCTAAGAAAACAGGCTCTCAAACTATGGCCTTGTGAGGACAAATCGATCACAGACGGAGCACAGGCTAAAGCTCGGAGTTGATAATGGTCCAAAGACACACACTTAATCTCAAGTTTCCTGAGAGTTGTTGAAATACATGTCAATTTGTTTTTGTCAATCGGATTGTACTTACAATGCATAACAAGAGCTAAAAAGCCATTCATAAACTCAGCGTTAAACCTCCATAGCTTGGTGACATTCAAATGCCAGTCGTCATAAAGACCAGGTCACGACTGCCATACAAGATTAGTAAAGACTCATTAGGCTGTCTTACTCACTGAATTACAGGTAAAAATACAGGTATTTGCCTGGTGTCTGACTGGTTTTGAAAACTGCTGTGTCATTTGTGATTTCTTAAGGGACATTTCTTGTTAAAATAAAGGCTGTTTTCCTCCGTCGATTCATGAAAGGCATGTTAGCATGCTGACCTCGCTTTATCATTCACACACACTCACACACCTCTCTGAATGAGATTGCATCCCCAGAAAAACAACGAAAGAACTGATTCCTATTAACAAAATAAGCATTAGCTTATCGTCATGCAGTGTTGCTAAAGAAATTTGGTTTACATATGAGCTCTACTTAAAAGGGATGAGATACAGTATATTCCTTGATTATAGTATAGTATAGATGTATCTAAACATTTTAATGCCCCCGTGTATGAAGTTTACACAGATGATTTGTTATTCAAATACACTTTCATGTCTTATATACTAGTTGAAGATTAAGCAGGCAAAAATGCTACAGCTACTTTCAAAAAATGTTTTCTTAAAAACAAACAAACGAAAACCTCAGGTATGCCAAAATTGTCAGTCTTTTTATACATACACACCTGTACACACACACTTGCGCAAAAATGGATATAGACAGAACGTGTATCTGTGTGTGTGTGTTGTGATCACTTTTTAAGCGTGTATGTGTGTGTTTGTGCTGTGTACAGAGTATTTGTAATCTGACTGATCTGAAAACTGAGGTCCATTGAGATGGTAATTTAACAGTCATTGTGATAATTATTCCATTACAGAAGCAAAATGGCGATGAATTCCAGTTGAACATTTTGAAGCACTGATGATAGCTGCATTATATTCCCATATTTGTATAAAAAGGAAAACAAAAAGCCTTACAAATGAAAAGTACCTTTTTTCTCTAAAAGTCTCTAAACCATGAATGAATTCACAACTTCTGTTTGTTACTGAGACTGTAATTAAATTACTGAACTGGCACGGCAACAGGAAACCAGTTAGATTAAAATATTTAGGCATCACCGTATGAGCTGTTAGGATTTCCTTTGTTCTGATGCTACATGGTAAAGTTTATGTCCATAATGTTCCACAATCTGATGAAATTTAAGTCCCTTTATGACATCACATCCTCACCCTTACAGATAGACTTACTAGTCTAGATTCTGGTCTGTGACCGGATTATGTTTTATGTGAACTAATTAGCTGAGTTAAACTCACAGAGCACTAGCTAGCAATCCCCACGGCGCCCCTACAGGAGGCCTAACATGCAAGTGTCTGCCATGTACAACGCCATCAAAGTCCATCAAAGCTTATGAAAGAATAAAAGATGATTCGCTTTTTCTCCTCAACTTTGATTCCTGTATTTTGCATCCAGAGAAATGAACATAAGATGAATTTTTGGCAAGGAGAAGACACCTGTTCTGAACAGGTATGGGCTAGTCTCAAAGATCCTCCTGCTTCCACACATTGAAGAATTCGCTCAGGGGGTCCATACTGCTGCCCACCCGAGGCTAGCCGAGGCTCACAGGTACACTTCCCTGCGAGACAGAGTGAGGCACGAGGCGGTCTTGTAGTCGCCCCCTGTCCTCGTGAGTGGTATGACCTCCGGGGGGTGCGAGTCTTCCTCCTCCTGACGGCGACCGAAACCGGCGCTGCTGAACGTGTCGTAGGACGCGGAGGTCATTTTACGATTCAGTAGGTTACGGTTGTGGTCGCCCATGTTTCTGTTGCGATCTCGGCGGCTGAGTGTTCCGAGTGGATCTCCGTTCACGAGCGAATCGCGGACTTCCTCGCTTCCTCCGCTGCTTTTGTCAGTGCCTCCTTCTCCATCTTCCTCGCGGTCACTGTCATCCTCCGTGTTGTTGTTGTTGTCGCCGGGTGAGGCGAAGGTGGAGAGTTGGGGTGGTTCAATGCGTCTTCGTGGTGACGGCTGCACGGGCATCCAGCAGGTGTCAGAGTGACCGAATTCACCGCACTCTCTTGTGCACTTTCCAGTAAGAGCCACATCAGGGAGCTGCCTGGGGTCTGAGAAAATGAGAGCGAGATAGTTATCTCATATCCTCTAAGAGAACTAACTTCATCCAGCCATCCATTCATCAGCATCGATGGTAACTTGAACCCATGCACTTACACTAACCCTAACTACTATCTATACAGCAGTATTTAACTAAATATTTTTTGCCATGAAACAGGATGTAAAATGCTTGCAATAACTCAAGAGGATCAGCAAATCTTTTTGTGAAGTTATCAGAAGGCAGCGCGCTATTGAAAAATGTAGTTAAATTGCATCACCGCTCCCCAGCGCTGCTATCTATCTACCTGTCGCAACAAATGAACTTTTACCATTCTCCACATGCTCCTCCTCGCCCACACTTCCTTCTGGTGTCGTCCTTTCATACCCATCCTCAGGCAGAGGTAAAGATCCCAGTCTGGGACCCGAGGAGCTCTTGCTGCTGGGGGTCTCAGAGTCCTCCACCCCACTATCATAGCAGCCTTGATCAGGAGCTTGACTCACCACTGAGAACGTCACCCTTCTGAGAGGCTGTGAAGAGACCAAGAGAAACATGTGATTAGAAGATAACGGTATGGGACCATGTGGTACATCAATGAGGATTATCTGGATAAGTCCAACGATTAAACAGATTTTACAATGATTTCACATTTATCTCTTATTGATACTGTCGATACAAACCAGACAAATGTGTACATTACCTCATCATCCATCCATTTGTCTGTTTATCTGTCTGTATCAATATTATACAGACAATTGTATCAATTATATACAGCACAATACATATTACACACACACACACACACACACACACACACACATATATATGTGTGTGTGTGTGTGTGTGTGTGTGTGTGTATATATATATATATATATATATATACACACAATACATATAATATATATATATATATGTGTGTGTGTGTGTGTGTAGTATGTATTGTGCTGTATATAATATATTTTACATTATATTGTATATATATAAATTATATATGTATCTACACACAACATTCTTCTGGGCCTTCTGGTTGACTGGGGCACTTAGAGTCCTCCCAACCCTCCACCCCAGTATGACACCAGTATATATATTATATGCCAGCTTATGCTACCACACAATTATTTATGGTGTGTGTTTTAGGGCATCTATGGTTCTGACTCAATTTCCCCAACCAAATCTCACTCCAACAAATCATCACATTTAAAGTTTCATACAAAATCATGGTGCTGTTCAGGCTGTCTGAACTCTGGTAAAGACTAGCCAACCACAAAAGTCCCCCATCATCCCTTCGGTGACTACTGGAGCGATGACTGACAGCTGTTAGAAGAACTGCCTTACGAGAAGCACATTTATACGCTCCAATGTCTGTCTTAATCTAGACAATGTGAACTGAGAGAGAGACAGAGAGAGAGAGAGAGAGAGAGAGAGAGACAGAGAGATGGGGGGCTAAATGAACAGAGTAATTAACTGGTGGTTTCATTTTTCACTGGGGGGAAGTGAAATTGTAACAGAGAAAAGAGAGTTATGAATCAGTCTTTATGGGAGTCAGGTGTCAAATCTAGCAAGTGACAAATGAACATTAATAGAACGAATCATCTGTTTTGTCTGTGAGCTGATGTCTGACATGATTCTGAAACTTGAGATGTTTAGCTGACGCGTTTCAGGACAAAACCACTACAGCAGGTCAGATTTAGAAAGAAAGAATGAAAGAAAGGAAGAAATGAAGGAAGGCAGGATAAGAAGGAGGGAGAGAGGGAGGGAGCAAAGAAAGAAAGAAAGAAAGAAAGAAAGAAAGAAAGAAAGAAAGAAAGAAAGAAAGAAAGAAAGAAAGAAAGAAAGAAAGAAAGAAAGAAAGAAAGAAAGAAAGAAAGAAAGAAAGAAAGAAAGAAAGAAAGAAAGAAAGAAAGAAAGAGAACAATTAATTTCTTATTTGCTGTATTGCCTTAAATTATTCTGCATTATATCGGCAGCTTTAGAGTGTAATAACTGGATTGCACTATTTACACAAGGCAAAGTACAGTAATTCCTAGGAGCTCCTTAAATCTTTAATATTCTCTTTTTACTTCGCTGCATTGTACCCTCTGTCTCTGGAGACACATAAAAACGCACAAACGCACACTGCTCAGCTTTATGTTGAGCCAATCAATGCAGTGCCCTTGACCCTTGCTGCGAGTCTCAATGGTATGCTGCTTTATTGACTCATAATTCCCCACCATCGTTTACTAACTCCAGTCCTCACTGTTCTCGGAATTCCGGCCTCTAAATTAAGAACGGAGATCTCAGGTCTAACTTGTACAGCCTGTGCCCACATTGGCTCTCCTGAACATTATAAGTATCCAAAAGAGAACATCTTTAATCATAGGCAATTAGGATAGCAAAATAACAGGCTTATCAACTACTAAAAGGAAGAAAACAATTCAATTTTCTGTTGATGTCAAAGACTGTTTGTCCAATCAAACGCTACAGTATTTTAAGGCAAATACTTGGTAAAAGCTGAAGCCAAATTAGGCATATGCCAAAAAAACAGGTTGTGATGACCTTAAAAAATACAAACTAAACCACAATACAGACTACAATGACTTTGAGTTCACTTGGAATAAGCCAAAGTGTACTGCAATCTACTGCCCTCCTCAACCCAGCAAACAAGGAATGTTCTCAGTATGTTGGCTAACATTCTCCGAAAGTTCCCTCAAAGTTATCAAAAACATTCTTGCAATAAGATTAGTAGGTTAGTAACTCTTAACGTTAGATATCATAAATATTCCTATGTTGTTAGTGGAATGTTTAAAGAACGTCGCAGAATTAAAAATGTTTGAATAATGTTCTTACAACACACAATAAAGTTAAAAACTGGATTTTAAACAACATTTTTTACTTTTTTGTTAAAGGAAACGTTAGGGAAATGTTCTTACAACCTAAAATTGTTAGCTGGGAAACCATAAGATCTCTATCTTGGACAGCAAGTCAAATACATTTGACTTACCGATTTTGGCACTGTGTTGGGCCACCATTTGATGTTCAATGTGAACTCTGGGTTGTGAATTTAAGAACCAGATGAGAATTCCTGCTTCATGTGAGAACTGTAATCACTTCACTCATTTGATCGTATGAGGGTGGGTCTACAGCCACAGTAACATGGGTGGGAATATAAGCCTGTTTGCTGCATTGTCTTATCGACACAGTGGAACCAATCAGATTACGGGGGATTTTATGTTGAATTGCCAAGCAATGCTGGCTTATGTTTCCCACTGTTGACTGATTACCGGAGCCCACATTTACACTAAGAGCTTCATTTGATTTGTCTGATGAAGAATAATTAAGTTCATATTTTAGAACAATACTGACTAGTGAGCATACATCTGCGCTCAAATGTGTAGCTAAAGAGCAAAGCTCATGGAGAACTTTCCAGAACATTCTAGAGTATAATTTAATCCATGCAATTTTGCAGAACACACAAGTGCCTGAAGGATTTCAACAAATTACCAACTGAATTGAGTTTCACCTCTTTTTTCACGGGTTTCATGCTAAATCGCAGTAAACTGCAGCAGTAAGCTCCTTCAAACTAACCCCGCAGAATCAGGTTTAGTTGAGTATATAGCTTTTTTTTTGACTGGGAAACGGTGTAATTAAACTTTATGTGTTGTAATTAAATCTAAAGCATATGTCATAGACCAAGATATACCTAAATTACGTTAAAAAGGTTTAAGAGTTGTTTGCAGTTGACTTTACAAATACCAAGCTGTTGCCCTGACAAGTCGCTGTTCCAAGCTCTTCTCATTAAACTCAGTTTTAATGTGATTTTCTCTGTCAATATTTAATATTAAGAACTGCTTCCAATTAAAGCCTGCTAACCTGCGGTTAAAGGTCTTTTGTAGTAAAGACAAATCACAAATGGATCTCACTGATATCTCAATGTCTCTGCTAGACACAAAAGGAGAGCAAACATAAAGTTTTTCTTCTCTTCTCACATCATCTCCTGTGGAGTTCAGAAGAGAGTTTAAAAATGTCAGAACCAGCCTGCAATCAAAAATCAGATTTCATAACTAAGGACCAAATAATCTGAGCTAGTTTATCTGCCATATTTTTATAGCTCTGTACTGTAACTGTATGTCACCGATTGTTTCATTTGTTTCTATGTTTTTTCTTTAGGATAAACACAACTTGTTCTTTGTGGGAGAACAATCTCATAAAAGGTTATTTTTTTATTTTCAAATACATTTATGAAATAAAACGTAACTGAGAACTTAATTTTATCTCCTGAGCCATAAAAGAGCAACCTCTAAGCAATAAAATGTTTATCTAGGCTCTTACAATATACATTTGTTTAAAAACTGCATCTGTCTGGCATGTCAAAATCGGTTGGTTCCAACATGTTGGAATAGGGCTGCTTGTCCATCTGTGACAAAAATGCCACATTCTATAAAACAAAAATGTTTACCATAAATCTAGTCTATATTGTCACTATATGACAGATGCGTACCGTTTGTGTGTTTAGAGAGAGAGAGAGAGAGAGAGAGACAGAAATCAAACCAGTCGCAGAGGTTAAGCTTTTGGCTTTGTGGTTGTTTGTGTGTTTGTGAGGGAGAGTTTGGCTAAAGACACAGAGATTGGCTGTGCGAATGCCTGTGTGAAAAGCAGACTCTAACTGAAGTCACAAAGGTTGGGCTTTTGGATGTGTGTGTGTGTGTGTGTGTCTGGTCTTTGGCTGGGGTCCAGTCAGTGCACCAGTAGCTGAAACAGAACTGATAGAATATTAATGGACTTTGACAACAAACATTAAAAACCAACCCTTTAATCTGACACAGACCATTTACCTTCCCTTTCCAGCGTGACATCCAACTGCGTCTGTGTATGTTTACTGATGTGACTGTCTGTTAAACCAGGTGTGCGTCACTGCCTGCCTACCTTTGTGTCTCCAATCACAATGCCTGTGTAGATCTAACAATCTTGTTTGTGAGGTTTTAGGCTTTGTGTGTGCGTGTGTCTGCTTTCCGCAGTCATCAACATAATTAGAGAGAAACACTCTTACCTGACGGCTCAAAGGAAATTAACGAGGCCTGATTAATTAGTGCTTAGCCTTTCCTCTGCGTTCCATGACTCTGCATATTGAAAGGGCATGCCGCATACAATGAATAATTCAAGTGAGCTGATTTGGATATGGATCTATAGTGTGTTCCAACTAAGTACATTCAATTAGTGACAACGTAATAGACGGGCCCTCAAGCCTTTACCATTAAGTGAGGAATCAGTTTTGTTGGCGGACAATGTGCACAAACTGCACTGTTAACTATGGGCTTTTGTTCTATAAAACCATTCAAAAGGATCTGCTGCATTTTATAATTCTATTCAATTAAATTCTCATCTAGTTTGGTTTCCCCTAGTGCCAGAGGACAGAAAAGTCACAAATGAAATCTCTTTGATATCTCTAATGTTGCTCCTGAACAGCAATGAGATTAAGTTGAGAGCAAATTGAGGCTTGCTTAGGTGATAAAAGAGAAAAGAAACATGTTCTGAAAACATCTGATTGTCTTCATGTCTCAAACTGTGCTCAATTTGCCAAAATACTAAAGCTGGCAATCAAAAGAAAGACATTTCATGTCTTCTCTCATTTCAACAATTCTCTCATTTGGGTATCTATATTTATTTCTCCTGAGAAACGTTAGGAGAAACATCTGAGAAGACACTTGAAAAAAGTTATATTCAAACTTTGCATTCCATGTTCATTTACAAGACACATGAAAACAAGGTTGATATCAAACCTGGCGACATCTTCCCAGCTATCAGGGAACGTTCTCAGAACTTTGGGTAACGTTGTATCAAAAAAAGTTATCAAAAACATTCTTGCAGTAACGTTTAATTTTTGCGTTACATGTCATATTTACGTTATTTTTAAGTTGTTAGTTCTGCAATGTTTTACAAAGGTTACAAAATTATAAATGTTTTTACAACCAAGCAATACTGTCAATACAACCTTAAAAAAATGGATGTTCAAAATAATGTTCAAGATAACATTTTTGTAACTTAATGGAAACATTAGGGACACATTCTTAGAACCCAATTGTTAGCTGGGTTGGCACATCACATTTGAATATTCACAAACGTGACTAAGACCCGAGTGCTGCTGCAGAAGGGGAAGAGTTTCAGTGAATAATTAAAATTTTGACATGTTCCTCACACAAAGTTTTGACTTCCATATGACTTCAGGAGACTTTGGCGCATGACTCATATGGACTATTTTAATGATTCTTTTAAGATTCTTTTCTGTCATTTTTGGAGTTTGCCAGCATCCGCCCCCAATTACTTTCATTGTATTGAAAAAATCTGCCTAAACATTCTGCCTGACATCGTCTTTTGTGTCTCACATTAGAAATAATGTCATCAGATTTGCAATGAAATGAGGGTGAGAGAATAATTTATCATTTTTTGTGTAAATATCGCTTTTGGTCTCCTGAGCTATGAAAGTGCAACCTCTGAACCATAAAGTTTTCCTCTGGGACAGCAGTGCTTGGTTACAATGCAGCAACACACACACACACAGTTTGCTGTTTGTTTCAATTTAGTATTCTCTCTTACGCTCGTCCTGTGGAAAACAATTTCACCTGTGTGTGTAACCGCAGCAAACATTGACAGTTATTAATATAAGCAGGTGGCAGACTGACAACCGTGAGTTTGCGTAGGACGGCGATAGACGGGCAAACCTGAACGCGTTCACTCTCGCACGAAAACATACATCATTTACAATATACAATTTCCTGTACATCTCCTGCCCAATGACACGACAAGGATAAGAAAACGCGTAGTGCTGGGCTGGTGTTTCTGCGTTGGGAAAAGGTCATGGAGTGAGAGAGATAGAGATACAGAGAGAGGGAGAGAGAGAGATGCGTATGTGTTCTGCAATAGCGTGACTGATACAGATTACCATCCTCCAACACAGCTCACTCTGACTGCAGTATTTTACACTCATTCTCTCTCTCTCTCTCTCTCTCTCTCTCTCTTTCCATCTTTCTCTCTGCTTCCCTCCTTCTCTCTTGATTCATCTTTTTATCCGTAACTCTCATCCTCCTCTTTCTTTGCGCAATTCCCTTTGCTGTTTCAACCTTTTTCGTTCATTCATCCAACCTTCATCGCTCTCTATATATCTCTCGTCCCCCTCTCTCCCTCTCTCTCCCTTCTTCTCTCTCTATGTCTCTCTGCTTCAGGTGATTTACAGAGCTGCTCAGCAGTATCTGAGTATCAGCACTGAGCCTGTGTGAGGAATAATAATCATCATGCAGTGAAAGAGGCACTGCAGAGTGAGAGAGAGAGAGAGAGAGAGAGAGAGAGAGAGAGAGGACGAGAGACAGAGGGGAAGAGTATGTCGTGAGAAGAGCAGAGAGCAAACAGAGGTACGAAGCGGCTGCGCAAAAGCACACACACAAACACGCAGGGATATACAGATATACGTGGATTAGAGCACATTAAATGTAGCAGAGGGGTCATCAACTGACTGCAGAACAGTCACAGATGGAGACATGCACCAGTGCCCCTTAGTGGCCAAAATCAAGCACTGTCAAACACACCGTTACTGCAGTGACATTAAAGATCAAACAGACGTTCACATTGCCTTTGCTGTTGGCTGTATTTTTGGATGTTTATTTTTTCTAGACTTTATTTACATTTATGCCTTTTATCCAGGGGCGCTTTTATCCAAAGCAACTCACAGTGCAATCAAGCTATACATTTTATCTGTATGTGTGTTCCCTGGGAATAAAACCTGTGACTTTCACTGCTAATGCAACACTCTACCAGTTGAGCTATAGGAACATTTATTTTTAAAAAAAACCATATTTTACGTAGAATATATTAGCAGCCAAACTCTGCAGATCGCTTGACTGAACTTATATTTCTAATGATCCTATAAACTACTAGATCTAAAGGTTTGATCTTAAACACTTAACATGTTAGTTTTGTGTTAATATAAATTTTGATGAGTTTCTTTAGAGCTAAGTTTTTTTTTTTTTTGATGGATCAGTTGGACCAGATAGTGAAGGAAAAGCAGCCAACAAGTGCCCAGCATACATGAAACCTTCTTCAGTTCTGTCTTCCCAGGTGGCTCCTCGTGAAGTTAGTTGAAAAAATGCCCAGAGTGTGCAGAGCTGTAATCTAAGCTTTGGGGAAGGCTACTTTGAAGAAGCTAAAATTTAAGCTGTTATGTTTTTAGTCACTACTTAAGTCCCACACTTCCATTTGTTATTTCACAGTTTTCAGTGGAAAATAGTAATGGTAAATAACAAGCAGATGTGTTTTTGTCTGGTACTGTGTTTTACATAGAACAATACTGTTTCAAATGTAGGAGTTCTTATTGGCTGATTGAGTATTCAGAATTTAAAATGTAATGGTGATGATGTCATTGTATTATTTGCATACTGGTTTGTGATTGCCCTTTTTGCATATACTATATTTGCATACTATTTTGTGGTTGGTCTTTTGTTTTGTATGTGTATTTATATCACGCTGTTAGGCTCTTCATTTATCTATATTTGGACTTGCAACTTATCAGTCGTTTTACACAAAACTTCAAACTTTCTTTTGATGGCCTGACAATACGGGATTTTCTTCAGAAAATAGTTATGTCTTATATGTTTTAACACTATTTACTTCTTGTATGAAAAGCTAACTGCAATTGCCAACACTTCTTTCCAATTATGCAGTCTTGGAATTCTTGAAATAATCTAAAATGGTTGTTTATAGCCTACTTGTTCGACCATGTTTTGCGGTATTGTATTCCACAATGCTGTTTTGTTCATGTGCTTACAATCAATATAATTCTGCTGTATCTCTGCAGTGTTTAAGTCATTCTGATTCAGTCATTCTGATTCAAGTCATTCTGATTCTGAAAACTAACTCCTCAAAACTAGGTAAACAAAAAACAAGTATGCAACTTGCAGCATTCCAACGATGCCAAAAGGAATCCAGACTCTTAATCCCACACTTGTTATTAAAGTCAGGTTAACACTGACATCTAACAAACACCAACTTCCATCAGTTGTTTGGTTCAGCTGGATCAGTGTTTTTACTCTTTTGCTGTTTGTTGGGGCCGTTTGAACATGATACTCATGTTTCCCAACATTCCACATCCAACAGCCCACTTGAGAATGTTTGAAACGTTGGCATGTGTTGCAGTTTGTTGGGGCAGCGGGTACCAGCTTTTGAGTGAGTTTTCTTCATGATAATTCGTTTAATGAAGCCAGACATCTGACTTCAGTCTATGCGGCGCAGCTGTGACAAAGTCAAACACGTGTGAGCACTTAATTCCTAGAGGAACCGAAGAGCACACGCTGAAGCGAAGCTGTTTAACCAGCCACACTTCGCGTTTGGGAAGGATTAAGCTCTTGAGTTGAGGGCAAACTAATCTATATGTGATTGGGCTTTGACTGAATAAAAGATAATGATTAGGTGCATGACTGACAGATGTGTTTTTTCTCCCTCCTTCATTTCACTCAGAACAATGCTCGGTTAATGAGGGTGTCCTGATGTTAGCAAGCAGTGAATGCGCTTGTGCGTATGTGCGCGGAGGTGATATTTATGGCTTTCCTCATCATCATCTCCGACTTTCACATAAAAGTCTCCATTGTGCTTTACGAAGTAAACAGGATGCTTCGGTCTCGTCATTATGTGTTCGTGTTGCGTGTAAGAATCTCACATTTGTGCGTGTATGTGTGCGCAAGCTATATGTATTGTGAGACAGTGAATTTTAATGAATACCATCTTGTGACGAAAATCTACACCACACACACACACACACACACACACACTCCTATTGTCCATTTAAGAGTGACCAGTGACCGAACAAAGCAGTTCTGTTGCAGATGCAGCCAAAAACACAATGAAGTGGATCCGGATGTCTTGCGATATGTGCAAGTGCATAATGAACTGTATAAGTATGTATCGTGCCGACCAAGTTATTTTCACAAGCAAATGAGCTCATGCTACGCAAGACAACGTTTTTAATCAGCGCAGCTATGAGGTTTCACTGAAAACATGAGTTTATAATTCTCACTCTGTTCCCTGTCAGAAACTTTTCATTGTGATGACAAAGATGAGAGCAGGCGAAGAAATCACGTGTCAAAATCACGCAATTTACACGGTTTCAAAACACAAAACAATAAATTCACACACACCTCCGCTCAGTGGTCCCAGGCAGCACACACACACCCCTGTGTCAGACATAAATTTGAACCCAATGTCTCACGACGTGCTGTGGTTACCGTGACAATAACCTCAGTGTGTGCATGCGTGCAACACAAAGGGGCGTTATTAAGCCGAGCACACTACACTCTTTCAGTCTCTTACGGACAAAATCGCTCATCTCTGAGGAAACCTTCATAATCTAAGTTCATCTCCTGATGTCCACTGTGAGAACAGACCCTTTTCTGAGAGATAATTACCATCAGCTCTGTTTCTCATTTTTTGCTGCTGTTGTTTTTTGTCTCCTTGCTGTCGTTTCAGCCCATAAAATATTCAGACCCATAAATGCAAGCGTTAAATCACTCTTCACTTTAATAAATACCAACTCAGAGGCATAATGACCATCATAAACCATCATAAAGACACCTGACGCAAGCCTACGGTTTTTAAAGACCGTGATGTTGTAAACATCAACTTCATGAGTTCAAATGTTCATATAATCTCTGACCGTAAACAGGTTTGGTTTGCTGTCGGTTCGAGTCCCTGTTTAATTATAAAAAAAGGTGGAGCTGGGGTGGTGGAGGGATGCCAGAAGACCTGCCACAGGAGCGAGGAACGCAGCTGTGTTTATACCCTTAGTGGTGTGATTAGCAAGATCTGATGAACAAAGCTCCTCCTGAACATCCGTTCTGAACTCCATTATGATGTCTCACATACCTGCTACTGTAAGCTACTGCATACTCAATTTATTAATGTACATTAATGTACATTAATAAACATTATTGGTTATATCGGTTATAAGTGCATTATTTAAACATTTTTAATTCAGTAACATTTTTTAAATGTTCCACTAACATCTTGGAAATAAAATTTTTGATATTTGATATACAACTTGAACAAGTGTTCTACTAATGTTACTGCAAGAACTTTTTGATAACTTTGAGCCAACGTTAGCCAACATTCTGCAAACGTTCCCTGATAGCTGGGTATACCTAACAGTTGTCACAGCTGCCTATAATATTCTGGACTGAAATACTTACTGACATACTACTTGAAATCTACAGTGCTGTGAAATGTTCCAGGCATCAATAAACACTGTAAAATGAGGATGTTTTTTAACATAATGCCATGAAAGGGTTTTATTTGATAATTGTTAAATAAATCAAATCATTATTTTGTGTGACCACCCTTTGCCTTCAAAACAGCTTTTGTCCTTTGTACACCTGGTACACAGCTTTTAAGGGAGCTTAATGTAATCCCAGACTGACTCGATGAAAGTGAGAACAGATCTCTGTGTGGCCAGTCTGTCTGACTGGCCACACATTTTTTCTCACTTGATTATTACAGTTAACATTCTACTGTTAAAATACTTTCTCAATTCTAATTTAATGTGCAGATAACTACAAGTAAGCCATTCACTGATGGAGATCCAAAAATATATAAACACTTTATTGCATTATTACAACTTAGATTGTGTTGTCTTACACGTAAACTTTTGTTTTAACTTATGGCATGAGTTTAAGACGGGACTACCTGTCTGGGTGGAAGGTGTGTTAAAAATGTGTGAAACTTCTTGTAATTCCATTGCTTGTTGTGCAGAAATGCCCTTATAAAGACACACTCGGAAGCAACAAAAGGTTTTAGTGTGCAGCACAGGACAGATTGTAGGGGGGGAAGACAAAGTTTACAGCACTGCCTCTGGAAATGGACAACAAGGGAGAGAAAAAAAATCAATCCGTTTAGCAACAATAAACAATACGTGGCCGAAGTGCAATCTCAGCCCACAACTCAGCACTAATGAAACTGTCTACTGTGTGTGTGTGTGTGTGTGTGTGTGTGTGTGTGTGTGTGTTTGTGTGTTTGTGTGTGTGAGAGGAGAGAGAGATGGAGAGAGAGACACTTTTGTGCTAATTCACTAAACAGTTGCTCTACTATTGTGCATAGTATTCCAGCACAAAATCTTATTCACTAACCCCCCACAATTTAGTTTATCCCGACACTTACTGTTCTGAAATACTGCTGTGCTGTGAGTATTTATATTAGGCCCATATAGGAATCTGTTATTATATCTCTCACCTCCCACCCCACAGTATATGTTAAAAGATTGGTAATGAGTAACTGATAAAAGTATGTCAAATTTAAGCTTTTATATTAAGAGTTGTATAAATGTATAAAAGAAAGTGCATACTTTAGGTACTGCGATTGGTCACAATTTTTATGTTTATCTTAATCGCCTTTTGACTTTCACTTAAAAGTACTTTGTTAAAGTACAAATATCACATACAGTCAATCAACTGAAATGAGATCAAGAAAACGACAAGTTTACCGATAAACTAGAAAAACACTGCTTAAAACAGGTTTATCTAAAGTACAGCATCTCATACATCAGAAAGTTGCTGTTACTCATTCAATCGCCATGACGAATACCCAAATGCAGGTATTTACATTTATTTTTTTTCAAAGCAAATGTGTGGCTTTGACATTTTCTCTTGTTTGTTTATGTGACTGTAGCAGCTCAATGGCATTTCAACTCTGTCACCGGAATAAGTGTGAATTTGTCTTCGTAACTTTCGTTCACTCTGCAACAAATGCACAAACACGTACAGCAAACCGCGATGTCTCAGTGAGAGGTGTCTGACCATGTCATGTGACTGAAGCCCGGGCAGCAGCTTCAATCTGTTTGTGTGCACAGAGAGACAGATATCGGGCATATTCTCTTTCTTGCTGTTTTTAAAGCGCAAATGTCTTTAAACTTGCTCTGTTGTGAGAAGCCTGAAGAAGTGGTGCGTGAAACTTGAACTTTAAAAACAACCTCTCCATCTCATGCTTTGCTGTTCGCCTAGCAAAGCGCTCATTGTAAATTACAAAGAGAAGCAAGCTCTCACGGCCCACATAGTTGACAGCCTAACTTATGTTCGGCGAATCTTCCAACGTACACACACGCACGCCTCCCTCTCTTCGCATTGCTGCGTTTCCAAAAAGTCCTTCTCAGGTCTGTCTACTTAGATGTATTGCCCCTTTTATCCAACCAATTAGGCGTCAGCATTTCATCTCCCAGGAAACGTGTTTGTGGCTTTAATTGGCCATTTGATTTGCATCGCTTTGATTTAATTCTAACCGAGTGAAGAGTTTTATTTTCGCCAGGGCGGCTGTTGTTTCCCTGGGGGCTGGTGCCACGTGTGAGTGTGGGTGGTGTGGTTGGGTGTTTGTGTTTTGTGTGTGTAAAAAAGCAGGCAGAAAAGTGTGTGTGAGATTGTCAGATTTGGATTCGGGGTTAGAAAATGTGTTCCTTCGGTTTCTTTCAAACATTTTTAGCATTCTTTGAAGTGTGTTGGGTGTTGTTGTGAACACTGTTACAGTTGGGCAGTGTGGGGCAGCATCATGTCTTATCTCTGTGGGCTTCCTGTCGACGTGTATAGGCAGGTGTAAGGGATCACACAGACACACACACACAGGAACAGGCCCACAGGCCCTGGCTTGCCCACACACTCCTTTTGCACCAGTGGGATGAAACGAAGGGGGTGGAGGACTCTATAGTGGTGTATCCAAGGAGAAAGACAAGTGCTTCTTTTTCAACATGAAAAGCGCTATTGCAACAGTGCAGAGGTGAAAAGATTTAATCTATCATGCTCTTATAGTGTATATAAAAAAATAAATAAACAGTGTTGAGCCATATAAAATCTATATATGAAAGACATATAAGATATAGAAAAAACTGAACAAAATAAATAAAAGCATATACAAAGACCAGAGTTGTAGCTATAGGGGTGAGAGGTAACAACAATTCTAGGGCCCACATGCAATTCAAGAAGTATTGATATAAGGGCCCCAAAGCAATATACAGTCAGGGGGGCAAAATTCTGAACCAAAAGTGCGGCATGCAATTTTACAGCAGAAAATTGTCACAGTAGTATATCTGACCAGTGTTGTTTCAAACAATAATGCATTAAGCTAGTACAATTTCAACCCGTTTTCAAGCTGTTCGCCCATGGACTGTGCACACGTAGCAAATGTGAACGATCGAAACGCAAAGCTATTCAATTTAATTGGCACACTTTACCAACTGTACATACATGAATAAATCGCTCAGGGTGGTCATGTACACGCGGTGCCAGGAACAGACGTTATAGTGCCAGTGAAATGAATTTGCTTTGCATGCCTAACAATGTGTTAAAAGGAGCACAGAGACCCTCACTCCTCCGCTTTTATCTTTCTTTCCCCTTCCTGAAACTTCTTTCAGCAACATCAAGTTGAGCCGAAGTATAATCCCTAATTACAGCCTTATGATCAAGTATGCAAGTCTAAACAGACTAAAATGCTAATTAAAGAGAAGCCAATCAAAACTGCACTCCTCTATTAATGCATGCTATGCAGTGCATATGGAATTCCAACATGATCTCATTCGGTTTCAAAGGTATTTATAAATAATGTGCCGTTTTAGCATGCATGCATATATTTAGGTTTGGATAGAAACATATGTTCAGTTGTAATGTATATATTAACACCTTTCACAGAAAACTGAATTAATAGAATTAGCATAACATAATGTATTTACATTATTTTTCATCCTTTATAATATTCCTAGGTGCATACATTTCACCATACAAAGACTGTCAGTCCCTTTGCTTTCATTAAAAGCCATTAAGGTCTGCATTTGATTTATAAATAAATCTGCTATGAACAAGGTCTTTTTACAACATTTCTAAATCATTTGCTATGAGTTGAGCTATAAGCTATGAGTTATTGTGTGTTGTGTGTGTTGAACTCACTGTTTGTAAAGATTTGCACTTCCCTAAAGTTGTACATACTGTACATACTGTAAGAGTTCATGTTTATAGTTATAATGACAATTAAACTTTAAATTATGCATATCAACGCCTATTAATACTGTCAGTTGATTAAAAAATGTATTTGTATTGATTGATATGCTGATTAATATTAATATATGGGAATGTTGTGTATATTAATATTTACTGAGACACAACAAATGAAGATAACTGAAAGACATTATTGTGGCAAAGTAAATCAGACATTTCTTTACAATACACATCTATTCATTTTACAATACTGCAATAGTTTCTTAGAGTTTGTTCTTGTTTTCCCAGCATCACACGCCGATGGCAACTTCTCAAGATGCTGTGTCAAGCTCCTGTCAAACTTTTTTAAAAGCGAGTCTCGAGACCCCTGCATTCTGTTCCATTCTGCAGTGCTCCATCTCACTGCTTCTGCACATAAGAACACATCCACTGGGAACAACAAAGACATGTTGTGCATTTAAATGGTATTTCATGCTTAAAATGCTCCAATGGTCTGAAAATTCCTTATTAGGGAATTTACATACATATCTGGGGCACTAAGTGTCTAATGTCTAGGAAATTGTATTATATTATATATATATATAAATATATATATATATATTTTATGTATATTATAATATAATATATAATATATATTCTTTACATCTTAATATATTAATTACCTATTATATATTTATTTACTTCAGTCTTTTTTCTTTCTGTACTCAGGGGTTTAACTATGCATCCCTCCTTCTCTATATCTGACAGGCGGTGACAGAAGCAGCCTGGGGTGGTTGAATAAAAGATGAATACTCTGACTGGTTCATGACACTGGGGTAACCCTGAACTGTAACAGTAGAACCACAGCAGTACAGCCAGACCACAACAAAAGGATCACCCCATGAGAACCTTCAGTACCGAGGAACCGTGGAACCGGAGAGCTGGGGTTAATGCCGGCTCAAATATGAATACAATTCAGCAAGAGCTGAATAGAAAACGCCTGAGCTTTCTCGCTCAATACACAAGACACAATGCACAGCACTAACAAAAGGGTGTGTTATTGTGTGCAGTTGTTTATTTAATTGCCTGCTGTGGGTGTGTATGTGTATTTAATTGTTTGCCGGTGTAAGTGTGTATGTGTGTTGTTTTGGATGGAACCGATGCCTGTCCTATTGGGTGCAGCCAGCTCAGGAACATCTCTAATAATATCCATCAAGCTATTGGCCAGATGATATTTTGGCTACTGAGCAATGGCGCATCACTGAAAGACAGGCGAGTGAGAATCACTGCACTTCCAGCATTTCCATTAGCATCTCTGTACAAAGATTTCCCAGTCTGGACAGGAACAAATCTCTGAGAGTTGTGGCCTAGATCTGAGCAGGAAACTGATGTAAGAGGACAGGAATGTTTTTAGCCTTATGACTACTTATGACTACTATCTCAGTTTACGTTCTTTAAAAAAAGCTGCTTTAAAAACCTTTATTGCAAAGACTAAAGACTAACTATCTATCTATCTATCTATCTGTCTGTCTGTCTGTCTGTCTGTCTGTATATATTGTACTGTATGCAGAATATATATGTCTTTGAGATGCCATAGAAGAACCATTTTTACCTGTATGGTTAAGAACTTTAAAAGAACCTTAAAAAACATAAAGTTAAAGAATCTTTAAATCTGTAGAACACTTCTGTTGCACAAAAGGTTCTTTATACTATAGAAAGGTAAAAAAGATATGGTTCTTTTACGAACCTTTGGAATGGTTCTTTGGGGAAACAGAAATGGTTCTTCTATGGCATCTCTGTGAAGAACATTGAAGAACCTTTATTTTTAAGATTGTACTGTGTGTGTTCTTGGTTCTGTTGCTGCTTGCCTGTGTGTATGTGGGCAAGGAATACCCGGAATTCCTGTCTTGTCTCATTTTGAGGTTGAAACAGTCAGTTGAACAGGTCTATGCTTCACAAAACTTTGTCAGCCCTGAATCTCTGAGTCATTTCAGATTTATACGGTTTGGCAAACAAAGACTAAATGGATACTGGAGGAAGAGAGAGTTGAATAAAAGTGTTTTTCCAGCAAGTTTTTACATAACACCTATTTAAATGAAATGTCATTTTTGCGCTGTCAATCAATTAGAACTTAATTTCTAAGCGTTATTTTTATATAACGAGCCGAAGTCATTTTCCTATTCACTCCTCAGGATGACGATGAAGACCAAAAAGAAAAATAGCTTGAATGTGGGAGGTAAATTGAAGGTAATAATCCATAAGGGTTTATTATTAAAAACTGTTTAAGGCCTCTGCGTGAACAACTTTTCCAATAAATCAAAAAAATCCCTCCCCAACTGCCTGAGCTTGTGACAGAACGTTTGTAACACAACAAAGACGATATTAAAGATTGTGTTTACATGGCCATTATACACCATTTACACATATCTCCTTCATTCTTAATCGTCTTTCTACTTCAACTGAAGGAATATCTGGATAAATAATGAGTTAACCTTGCGCTAATGGCTGTTGTGCACAGATACGTGAAGTCACACGAGAATAGCGCCCATCTGGTCATAGCCATCACTAACCTAATGTGTCATCTATAAATTATTAACCTCTCATTTTTCACAATGTTACACTTGGCTACTGAAAGCGTCCTCTGTCATTTATTTAGCCTTGCGTTTCGCAGATGCCCAACGCGACTGTTTGGAAAGTACACAATACTGAGGTTATTTACTGCGAGTGTACTTGAATTCAAAATAAATGAGTTCTAATTGAGCGCTTGAAAATGTGATCAGGGAGGCAATCAGAAAACATAATGAGGCAGAAACTGAAAGAATTAAAACTGAAGTTACGTAACCGAACAGTTTTGGGCTTCAATTAATATTGCTAATTCCAATAACTATTACAGTCTATGTGTTGTCCTCTCGCTAATGTACTTCTGGCTTGCTTAAAAGTGAATAAAGACTTCATTTAGTCTCTGAATAAACCATCTTTCCTTTTGAGGACGTCCCCATGATGAAGTGTTTGTGCTTCAGATTTGGCCAACTTCTAGAGACATTTTTCACCAATTTTGTCCTCAATAACACGGCTAGGTCAAACACACACACACATGCACAAACGCGCACACACACACACACACAGTCTGCCACCATCATTCTCTATCCTTTATAACCATTGCTCTGCACGTCCATATAAAAGCTTCCATAATGCTTTCCCAATGAAAATCAATACAGCCCTACAAAAGTGAGGCCGGCATTAGTAATCTCCCCTCATTTCTCTCTCTCTCTCTCGCTCTCTTCCTCCATGTGTCTCCCCCTGTCTCCTGGCCTTTCCATCTATAGTCTCCTCCATTAATTTATAATATCTATCTCTGGAATTGGTTCTCATGAGTGTGGCCCCATGTGCATGCAAGTGTGAGTGTCAAGTATATCGGCTATCCATCTAACCTGTTGCCTGATCCCGAGCGTGTGTGTTGAGTTACACAGCCTCACCTAATGCCCAGCTGTCTGACCGTTAACCCTGTACACCCGAGCATGTGTCTGCAGGTGTGTGTGCACATGTGTGTCAGTGCTTTACTCTCATAACAAGGGCCCACATTAACAAGCCTAGTATATTGATTGGCCTCTATCTATTCAAATGATAGGAATGCAGGCCGCCGTGGGGACGGGAAGCTGCGGGTCGATAGGTGTTGGCGTAAGTGGGCGGGGGGGGGAGGGGCTAAAAGAAAAATGCACTGCAGCAAAGAGGGAGTCGGGAGTTTCACTCAGGAACATGCTGAGTTGTGTGTTTGCAGAGGATGGAAGGGATGTGCAATAGAGAGATAGAAAGACAGATATAGGTCAACAGGATTTCCATTTTCATCACTTTTCCATTCTGAAAGTACTGTTTATGCGCACACACGCACACAAAAGCCTATTTGCAAATTCAGACTGCAGAGAGGTATTGGCTTGCCATCACACTATACCATCCCATCCTGGAAGCAACACACACACACTCGCAGTGTGTGCACCAAGCTTAAGTTAGGCTAGGTCACAAAGCTTCGCGGTAGAGGAGTTAATTACAGTGTGATCAATAATTGATTAAACCGTCAGAGAGAGTCCAACAAACTCTCCGGTAAGCATTAACGCACATGCCAAACTTTTCTCCCGGCGTTAACACGCACGCAAAAGCTCCTGAATGCGCAACCAAATTCTCCATTAAGCATTTTCGTCTGACAGACGGAAAAAATGTCAGCAGATTAAGAGGATTGACTCGGTATTGGATTAACCCACCCACTGCGGTCAGAATCACACCAGCGTGGATGGATTGATTAGGTCTCGTGGAACGCACGTCTCCATAACGACTGCATCAGCTGTTTTTTAGACGCTGGGTAAAGACAGTAACAATTCAACTGTCAGTCATGCTAAAGAGGGCTAAAATGACGTGTCATTTAGGACTCAATATCTCCAGTGTAGACCTCTGTGGATTTGGTTTAAGCTCCAAATACCTGTCAAAAAAAGTAATGCGTTCCCAGTGTTCAATTTAACCATGTCGCTCCATTATATGAGTCTACCCTTCGGTTTGGTGCTAAGTCCAAAGCACCTGTCAAAAGTGTGTGCAGCTAATCTTTTTTTTATTAACACGTTCATTGCAAGCACTCTGCATACGCCGCATTAAATATGTGACCTGGATAAAAATGTAAAGATGACACATTATGTCTAAAAGAAAACTCTGCCAGCCTGCGCGGTTGCACTGTCACACAGTCGCTGGCCACTTTCCACTTTGAATGCCTCAAAACAGGTAGACATATATTCAGCTCTATATTTAACACCACCAAACGTGTCAGAAAAATAAAAGTGTGTGTAAAGGACTGCAGAAAATCTCAAAGACAGAGAAAGAGTGGAAGTATGATGGAGGAAAAGAGAGAGTGGAAGGATGATGGAGAGAGACAGAGAGAGAGACTAAGTCTGTGAAAAGAGATCTATGTGGTGGAAGAGAAAATGGGTTAGCATTTCTCCTCTCTTCAACAGTCTATTTTCAGTAGCTACTCCTGGAAAGGAGAGCAGGCAGTTAGCACCATATAACCTTATCCACCCTACATGCTGTAACACAACAACAGTGCAGAGTGACTGCGAAGTTGCCACTATCATTCTTGTCTAAAACTTCAGTAGTTTACTTTTTGCTTTTACATTTGATGCAATTAGGATTTAGCTAAGTGGAGATTGTGGATCAGGATAAGCAACTTCTACCCCAAATTCAGCTCTGAAATAGAACTGAACACAAAGGCGAAAGACTAAATATGGGTCACAGTTTTGTGTAGGTGCCTAAAATCATGTTACACACGTCTAATTTCTTGGAAAACTTAATTACTTGTTCAAGAGGAAATTACTAGAGTATTCCATTGGCTATCAGCATTGTCTTTATTAATTTGGGAATATCCCAAGGTACCCAGTGAATTCAGCTCGGTTTTGGAATTTGAATCTAGTTCAGGCTTGAGGCGTCTGTCTTGACAAGACTCGTAACATTTTTTGGTGCTAACCGCCCAGCCCAGAACTTTCAACAGCATATTTACATTGAAAAATAGCCACAGAACTATAATTATGTCTAAAGTAATTATAACTGTGAATCTGCTTCAGTCTTCAGGGCTCAGCACACTGATACGGAATCAGATTTTTATCAATAATATGCTTTTGGATTCTCAAGTAACCAACTTTATTTTTGCTGCTTGGTGTCAAGGTCATTGCAAGTGGCCAAATATTTTCTAAAACTGGATGTTTTGGATGTTTCTAAAATGGTATTTTAAATGTAACTTAAAAAGTAAATGTAAATGTACATAAAGAAATGTTAGGAAAATGTTCGTACAACCTAAAATTGTTTGCTGGGTTGCCTGAGAAGTGTACTTGTGCTAACTATGTCTTTTATATGAATACCACCTGGACCAATATTTTGTTGCATAAGGCAAAGACATTCATTTATTTTTCAGATTTTTAAGTGTGCCCTGATACTTTTGGAACTGTACTTCACAAGATATATATATATTTATATATATATATGTATATATCTTTACCAGAACTAATAAGATATTGAAACGTGGCCTGCATGTACTTGTTAAAGAAGCTGAATCACCAATGTTCAGTTCTTACCTGTTTGTTGTACTTGGCAGTCTGGCAGCTGTAATCGGAGCACTGGTCTGAGCTGAGCGACATGGCATCTGCATTAGCTGTGCCGTTACCAGTAAAGGTGTTGGTGGGGGGCAGATCCTGGACGGCCTGGTGTTTCTTTCCTTCTACAGGTGGTGAGTTGGGCTGTAGGTGCACCGCAGGCAAAGGTGAGCTTGACTTGTAGTGGCGGGCCAAATCAGGGCTTGACTGGTGACGTCTGGTGCCCAGCCTTGGACTGCTGGGGTCACCGTCAGCAGCGGCACAGTATCGGGCGGCAATCCTCTCACTGGTGCTGCTGGCCTCTTCGTCCTCCTCCTCTTCATCGCCTCCCCCACGCCTGCAGCCGTTCACCGTCATAATTCCACTGTACAGAGAGCGCTCAGATTTGGCACTGCCGTTACTACGTTTGTCCCTGCGTGGTTTGCGTCCACGTTCGTTGTGGGAGCCCTGAGCTTGTAGAGGGGGAGGCTGTGGACTGAAGAAGTCCTCCTCTGGTTCTTTCTTGCCAGCCTCATAGCCGTTCTTACCCTGGGCACCACACTGCCGGGCTGTCACCACCAGGAGGATGACCAGAATGACGGCCGCCGCACCAGCAAGGACACCAATGGCAACGCTTAAGCGTTGTTTACCAAGTGCTCTCTCGCTGTCTGGGTCCCCTGCAATATCCAAAGAAAGAGGGACTGCAAGGCTGCGGGCCACCTGGAGGAGAGGGAGACATAAAGAGAGAGAGAAAGAAAGAGAGAGAGAGAAAGAGAGCAGAGATTGAAAGAAAAGGCCATAAATGGTGTGTCTGCCCTTTGATAACTGCATCCTCATTTTCCAGTTCTATCTGCTGAAGCGCACACACACACATGCATACATTCATTCTTACTGCAAGGCCCAGACTTCTCAATTATCATGTCAAGGCTTGGATATTCAATCATAGTTATTCAGTGCAGGCAAGTGTGACTGTGTATGCATATGCGTGTGTGCGTGTATCTTTCATCTTTGTATTTGCATGTGTTTTCTTCTATCCAATATTTATGTGGGTCAGCAGCAATTTGATGCATAAATATTTATAAACAGCAATATTTTTAAAAATATGCTTCTTTGTGCTGTAATTTCCTGGTTGTGCCAAGTTATAGTATTTGTAAGGCTCTGACTGCAGTTTACTTCTCTGTTCCATCCTCCCAAAACAAATATAATTATTCAATTTTAATCTTGTTTTGTTATTGACCAATGGTTTCCATTTGGTCTAATTCTACATTGGCTCAATGTTCAACAGAGTTTTTGTCTAAAAATGACCTCTTGTTTGTGTCTATTCTAACTGCATGATGCTGTGTCTCACCTGTGCATCCACCAGTGTGGCGTTGGTCAGGCTCTCATTGATGAAGACATGCACCAATGCTGTGGCACAAAGGGAAGGCACACCACTGTCGTTGACCCGGACCACCAGGCGGTGCAGACCCTTGTGTCTTCTCTCCAGGGGCTCTGCCAGGGTTATGACCCCACTACTAGAGCCGATCTCAAACAGATGAAAGGGGTTTCCTCCAACCAGAGCATAGCGGAGGTCAGCATTAGAGCCTGCATCACTGTCAGTGGCTGTGACTGTCTGGACGATAGTCCGGGCCCCACTGGCAGGCGTCAGTAGGGTGTATGATTCATTAGCTGGTAATGTGACTGATGGAGCATTGTCATTTTCATCAGTGACAAACAGGGAGACAGTCGCAGTGGCGGACCGCGGAGGTTCTCCACCGTCAACAGCGCGCACGCGGAATGAGTATGTGCTACGCCGTTCCCGGTCAAAGGATGCAGAGGAGAAAATGGTGCCAGTGTTGTTTTCTATGGAGAAAACTTCTTGCTTTCCCTCTTTGCCTTCCTCACCACCCTCCACTTCATCATCCTCAACAAAAAGACTCAACTCTGCATTCTCTCCTTCATCTGCATCGGTAACAGTCACCATGCCAACAGGGCTATTGGCAAGCAAGTTCTCTTTGACATAGAACGTGAAGACTTCCTGGACAAATTTGGGGGCGTTGTCATTCCTATCTGTGACCTGAACCACAACTGTAGCAGAGCCCTGCAGAGAGGGGGTACCTTTGTCTCGAGCTATCACACGAAATTCATATCGCTCCCTTTGTTCTCTATCTAGCGTTCCAGTGGCGCGAATATCACCATTATCTGCATCTATGTAAAAAGCTCCATTAACAGATGGATCCAGTGAATATGCAATCTCTGCATTTTTGCCACTGTCTGCATCGGCCGCCACTACTGTGACTACTCGTTCTCCAGGGGAATTATTCTCAGCAAAATGAACCTCCACCAAGTTTTGTGCAAAAGTGGGAGCGTGGTCATTTATGTCCACCACACGCACTAGAAGAGAACTATTACTGGAGAGGCTTGGGCTACCAGAGTCCACGGCCACAATTGTGACGCTATATTCACGAGTAGCTTCGTAATCCAAAAGTGCTGAGGTGTGCAGAAAATATTTCTTTTTGTTTCGCTCAAAAGCATCATCCGTGGCTGGTGGAGGCGCTAGAGCTGTCTCGCCTGCTGGTTTCAGTGTAAACGGAACGTCCCCCACCACGGTACAAGTAACCGCACCATTCTCTCCCTGGTCACGGTCTGACACCTGCACTAATGCTACCGGCGTGTCCACCAAAACATTCTCTGGGACCATTGCAGCACCATCCCGTACAAGGATTCGTCCAATTTTTCGAATTTCAACAACAGGTACATTGTCGTTTTCATCTCTTACATTGAGAACAACTGTAGTGCGATCAGTGCGGGGTGGTTGGCCTCGGTCACGGGCTGTGATGGTGAAACGTAACTGAGAAACTTCTTCGCGATCGATCCGATGTAGAACACTTAGCCAACCTGATGCTTCGTCCAGCCTCAAGAGACGCCGCACTGATTCTGTTGCGGCTCCGAACACGTACTCAACCTGCCCGTTCACACCGACATCTCTGTCTGTTGCACGCACCTGCAGGACAGGTGTGCCAGGTGGGGCATTTTCAGCCATTTCTGCTTCATAAACTGCTCTCTCAAAGCGTGGGCTGTTGTCGTTGACGTCTGTGATGGACACGCGTAACAGAGCTTGAGAAGAGCGGGGTGGGGTGCCACCATCACGAACGCGCAGCACAAGTTCATAAGAATCACGCACTTCACGATCCAGAGGCCCTTTAACGATCAGCTGTGGCTGCTTTTGTCCATCAGGTGTGTCTGCTACTTGCAGTTCAAACACGCTGCTCCTGCTGGCAGGCCCCGCCCCCGTGTCCGCCCCTCTTCTTCGGTCACCACCGTTTCCATTTGTCTGGCCATTTGCGGGTCGTCGCAGAGATGACCCACCATCTCTGCTATCCTGGATGAGCTCATAGCGATCAATGCCATTGCGACCAAAATCACGGTCAGTGGCTGTGGGAAGGAGATACAGAGTGCCAATAGGACGGTTCTCTTCAACAGACAGTGTGAGAACAGGAGAAGGGAAAGAGGGTGTGTTGTCATTGATGTCTGTGACCACGATACGGCCTTCAAACAAATCCACCCAGCTCTGCAGTGGGCCTATGACTGACACTTCAAAGTTCAAAAAGCATTCATTCTCATCAAAGATCATCTGACACTGTGGCAGCTTCTCTCTGTCGATCCTCCTGCTGCCTGTAGTGAGCTCTCCAGTCACATTGTCAATTTTGAAGTATTCAGAGCCAGATTCCAAAGCGAAAGTCACATCACCTGTCCCAATCCCGGAGGTGGACAGCCCCAGGTCCGCAGCCACGTTTCCTATGTGCACATCGGCCGGCCCCTCTTCCGCCACGCGGTAGCGCAGCGCAGAATCGACGCGCGGGAGCTGAGTCAGCAGCTGCAGGATGAGCACGAGGTAGCAGCGCGCGGAGAGCACTGCGCCAACGCTCCTGCTCCCCATGACTGTCTCTCTCTCTCTCTCACTCTCTCTCTTATCTGCAGCTTCCTCTCGTCCAGATCCGACGGGCTCAAGCCAAATAATTTCTACAGACGCTTCTTACTCTTTTTCGGCAGTATCTTTAATCCGCCTACAGTCTTTTAGTTCTCCGGTCACGTTTTCAGCACGATCGGGTAAAACATCCACTTTGCGGAGAGCTCGGCATCGGCGATAAGTCTTTACGCCACTTTTACGGACAAGAATATTCCTTTATGCCTTTAAGGAGTAAACGGGAGCTAAATTTGAGCAGTTTGAACGACTTTGTCCGGCTCATTGAGATGCTGCGGAGCGCTGGCTCCTCTTGCGCTTTCACTGTTTTAAACTGCAATGCAGTAGAACACAAAAGAGATCTGTCTGTGAATTCAGCTCTCACATTCGCATCCCGAAGCCTGCGCTAGCAGCTGGGAATAAGCCAAACTGCTCCTAAAGTCTTTTCCCCGTTATTACACGTCGTCTTACCTTGAAACACTGCGAGGGGAGAATTTGGAAAGCTTTCCCGCAGTCTTGCGCGCGCGTGCCAGAGCTCTTATAGATTCCTTTACGCTTAACTTGACGAAGAGAAAGCTTCTCGGTTCCACTTCCCAAATAAGCCACTTATAGAAAGATGGAGAGCGGGATAGCGAAGTACCAACCAAAGCCTTTAATAATTCCTCCAGAGTCCGCGGTGGATGCGTGCGGAGTGTTTCAGGAAAAGTCCCGCATTCTCCTCCTCCCCTCACCTGCACGTTCTACTGCACTGCATGTGAACGTCCCTCAAATGATGCTGCAGTCCTCTCTCTCTCTCTCTCTCTCTCTCTGTGTGTGTCTTTCTCTCTCTCTCAACCTCTCTCTCCCTCTCTCCGTTCACTGCAACATTTCCCCCACTACGTAACTCGACCGTTCAGATGAAACGGGAGACCGAGAGTGCGTGCGGCTCGCGTGCGTCTCGAAGGAGCTCGCGTTTTCCTTTGAACCGGTGCAAAAATCGCAAATGCGGTGTGGGGGGGTTTGCAAACGAGCACGAAACAAAATACTTCAGCTGCGAGAAATGAAGCGACACTACTGTGCAAGCCAATGGAGGAGAAAAGACGTGTCATTAGAGCAGTTGCGTTTACCACCGACAAAAAAATGAAATAATTTCATAACACTACACCAATGAACCGTATGCAATAATAAGTGCGAAGTGTTTCAAATGAGTTCCCCATTCCCAACTCGTTTATTAAGAAAAGTTTGTTCCCAAGTCGCTCATTGCTCCCTGTGATCGCGCTTTATTAAGTTGTAAGGTTGTAAGGTGAGTGATCGAGGTCAACAGCCACCAAAACCTGTATTCAATGTAAAACGACATCATAACGTTAATACGATATATCGGCAATCCACGATTATCGTATTTATCGTATCTACCCCGCCTGTTCGTGTTATTTATGTTATCTAATATAAATGATTTTATGTCAGTCTGTCATTTGGGTTGTATTATTGCATTGGTTTGAGGGATCATGCAGGACGCTTCTCATTGTCTGAATGCGGCAGTGTTGGCTGCGGTCGGTTTTCGCTCATCCTCCGAACAATGAGCGTGTATCACACACACGCTCTCTCTCTCCGGTCCCAGCACGGGCTGCCCCGTAGCCAGGAGGATGCGCGGGCGCAATGCAGCACTGACTGCACGATACCACATGCAACAAAAGGAGCAGCCCCTCTCCGTCTAAACGTTCCTCCCTGTGTCTCAATCACGTTTGCGATGGTTGAAACTAACGGGTGCAGACTGTCCCCGGGCAGTCCCGGTTCGTTCGGCCACAGCGCAGAGCCCCGTGAACGGAGGAGAGGAGCAGCAGGGCTCGGCGCGGCTCTCCTTTTGCTGCTGCACCGGGGCTGGTTAACATTCCGCCGGCGTCACCGCGCGCGCGTGCTGGACGCGCTGCGTCTCGCGCCCTCTGTTGTTCCACCCCGCGCGTTTTGATTTCTCTTCTGAAATCAATCGGCCGGTCGAAGTGGGTGGGATCGCGGATTTCAGTGTTCGCGTCCCGTGAGCACCCGCCATCCTTTCTCATCACGTTAAAATGCGGGTCTGGTTAGCAAATATGCCACCCGTGCAACTTTGTCATCTGCGGAAGAAGCTCAAAACGCAATTTAACCCAACGCAGCGTCCTCTGCATGTGAAATATTATACGTGCATGCATGCATGATACTGTATCTCTGTATATAAAGCGTGTGTAAATGAATGCATGACCGTCGCTTGAATATATAGTGGCAATATATCTTTTTCAGTCAGAATAGCTCTAAATACATTCACAAAATCCTTTCACAAACGCGATTCACAAAAGAAAGAGGATATAGTCACAAACGGCAATTCACACATTTGTAACCTGATGCATACTTACAGACTACGTTTCACAACTGCCGTACCAAATTTACATTTACCAAATACCATTCACAAGTATCTTGCCTGCCAGAAAAAATTCAGGTTCTATTAAGGATCTTCTCTTTAGCCAATTAGATGTGCGTTTTCAAACCTGCCAATCAGAACAGACAGGCCTTGCTCAAAGATTTGACTGAAGAAGCATAAATTTGCATGTCACTGATGCACGGGTCACTTAACATTTTCAGATTTGCCTTCCCAAGTAGAGCCAAACCTATACACAACACAATTAACATTACATCATAATTAAATTGCAGTTTTTTTTGACAAAACAAGTAGCAATTTAAAGTATACGCCTTTTATTTCATCCTGAGCACTGACCTACTGTAGATATTCATTCTTGAGGACCAAAGTTAAAAAGGGTTACAAAGTCTAGCAGCAAATGTAATTTGCATTATTATCCCTGTAATGCTGTGGCCATCAGAAAGGAGTTCTCTCAGGTGCTCGACTAAAACACCCACTGCTTTGCAACCTTGCGTCTTCTAACTGATGCGTGGAGTAAGGGCATGAATTTTAAACACGTAAAGTAAGCCGGGGGAATTGACTATGTATTGGGAGCACCAATTAGTTCACTGCGCTATTGTGCTTTGTTTTTATGATGATATGTTTGTTTTCAGCATTGTAAAGCAAGTTTGCACAGAATTTCATTATATTCTTCTGAGCTGCATTTTTTTCCGAGGGTTTTCTTAAAGCCAATTAATTGAGAATATGTCTGGATATGAGGCACCCACCACTGGCCCTGGACCTTTTGTTTATGACTTCTTAAATATCTGTAAGTTGGCATATTCATACATTATGTGGCTGAATCTGACTGTACTTTACTAAGGTGGTAACAGCTCTTGTCTAGGGGGGATTGTAACATTAATAATAAATACACCAGAAACAAAATACACTATCTGAGTCAAATAAGAAACACGTTTAATTAAAACCAATAGGGATTCTGCTCTTAACTTTCTATCCAATGTGTAAACAACTGGGGAGGAGCGCAATTTTAGCTCTCTCACATTCTGGGAGCTACAGCTGTTTCCATAGTTACATTTTAAAAGTAAAGCAACAAAACACAATTTATGTGTAATGTAAATTCAAAGATTAAATTGAGAAAGCAAGTGGGAGAGAAAAAGACAGAACATATTAAGCAATAAAACTGATGGACATTATAGGAACCATCTCTGAGAAAAGAGACTAACTAATGTGTTGATGGCTAATTATTACCAACATATAATGAAAGAAAGCATTACTGAGGCTTAAAATGCCCTATAGCCACCCATGAAGAAACATGGAGACTAGTGCACCAGCCGTGTGCTATTTGTGTACTAAGTATTTGTGTGCTATTTTAAGTACTAAGTTACAACTTATGGACTAGGAAACATGTAATAACAATTAAACCAATAAAGAAAATATTTACGGAAACCTGCGATCAGGAGTAACAAGAGGAATGAAATGTCAGACTGATTGAAAAACATAAATGTGCTCTATTTGTGTGACATATTCCAGCACTTTAGACATGTGATGTTGACATTTACACTTGCTTACATATCATGAGAGAACATTATATGAATAACTGAGTTGTTAGCATCTCTTCAGGATCTAAACGAGGCCCTTTTCTGTTACGCTGCCTCAATGGATTCTACACACACACACACACACACACACACACACACACACACACACACACACACACACACACACACACACACACACACACACACATACACACACACACAATTAATACATGTTGGTTTGTTGTTTTGGTATTAATTAATTTTTAGATAATTGATTAATGTTAGACACAGTTTCTAAATATTTATTACTTACATGTTTAAATATACTACACTCATACTAAAATGCTTTTCAATAGTACCACATGAGAGTTGTTTAGAAAGATATGGTTCTAAATAGAATTTTTATCATAACAGAACCTTTCGAAAACCATAAGCTCAAACTAACATGTAATTCATTATGATAATAAATGTATATTTGGCTATATATGCTGTCCGGGGGTGGACTACAATCTTAGAATTTGGAACAAAACCAAAGTACTTTCCCCATCCCTGATACCAGGTAAGAGTGAGGCAATGTGGTAGCAGGGGAATGCTGCAAAAACTGGGGACAGAGGTAAGGGATGGCTTTATATATGGACAACTTTACGAGTTCATTCTCCTCCCAAACTTTGTTAAATTATTTCATTAATGGTTATGTGAGGCAGAAGACGTTTGAAACAACCAAAAACAAAAAACTGAAACACACAACTTTTGAATATTACTGCTGTTTACAGATTGCAAGACCTTAGAACCAGCTGGTGCAAACCAACCCAGAGGTTCTCAGAGCAAGAGTTCAAAGAAAAGGGTCAAGATGTATAATAGAAAAAAAAAGTAGAATTACATAAAGAAGTCCTATTGAGGACTTTAATAGTCCTCAATAGGACTATTAATCAACAACTTTAAAATGACAATTACAACAGCATTTAGCTTATTTCATAAATATTTTGGGGAATATTAAGGTTTATTTTCAATATGGACAGGTGTTTGGGGCATGCTGACAATTATCACAGATAATTTTGATGAATGGAAATCATTGGAATGCATTTACACTAAATACACTTATAATGGAAGCCTAACAGGCAAACATCAGGCAGTAAAGAATAAACTTCAATTTAAAACAAGCAATGTTTGCTTAAAACAAGCAACAATGCAAATATCACAATGTTTTAAAAGTCAAAACTAGAAAGCATTAACATGAGATATTCCTAATGTGTGATAGAATCACTAGCAAATCCTCTCTTCACACATTTAAAGTTCACATTGAAAAATATCTTTAAGTTCATATGATAACTAGCTTATAATATTGGATACTTCAGTTATACATAAAGCACTGTTTACATGGAACAGATGACTCCACCTACCTAAGATTTACATTGGTGATACATTGCCAGAAGTGAAGTGAAGTTACATTGGGAACTGAACCGGCAAAATTCTGGTTCTGTGTTCCTGTAGCTCAATTGGTAGAGCTTTGCATTAGCATGGCAAAGGTTGTGGGTTTGAGTTCTATGGAACACAAATGTATTCCTTGAATTTACTGTAAGTTGCTTTGAATAAAAGCATCTGCCAAATGTATAAATGATTACAAGTCTCTAAACAACTGGCCACATGTTCTGTATGTATGTACTTTAATAACAATACAAACTTCTGTTTTTGTGAACTGAATCCCTTAAGTCTTGCTTGAAAGTGTACTATTGCCAATATTACCTATAATTAAAATCCTATTTATACATTTTCTGAAATCAACAGCATACCACATATATATTTCATAAATATTAGAATAAAAAGAACCCTGAATATCCTTTCAGATGTTTGCACCTTTTGCATGTGTGTCTAACTGTTGCCTGGGTGTGTAAGTAAAAATGTGTTGCTGCTTTCACAATCTATGAAAACAGTTTTGTTCTGTCATGAGCAGAGAGCAGGCCCTTGCAAATGACAAGCAGACTTTTTGAACACTGCTTATGTACCCACTACATCAACAGGCAATTGTAGATCATAACAGGTTATGTCTATTCAACAACTCTGCAACCAATCTTAATTGGAAGGCCTTTAGGAGGGACATTCATATGATAATGACAACGTTGATTATAAGGCCTTATGATTATAAGAGCCACATTTAACAACAAAGTCATGTTGGAATAGTTGTATTTATGAGATAAGCGCACACGAACACCATCACAATGTTGTAATTACCCAGCAGGAGGAAATCTGGGATTTTTCCTAAATCCAACTTTTTGGGTATGTGTCAATTATTTGTGAATCTAATTGGTATTGGTCACAATTTTATTTGTAGGCATTTTATGGATTGGTAATGGAGTATAGTTATAAATCGTGCTGGAAAATACTATTTATTTAGCCTGTTTATGAGGCAACAGGCTTCTTGTAACAGAATAATAAAATTCACTGATAAATTTCAACTGTGCAACTAATGTGCATCCTTAGCTCATTATTTTGTTACATCAGCAGTAAGAAAGCTTTCTGCTGGCATGTAAAAAGGAAAATAAAGACTGTGTCTATTGCCACCAATATCACTTCATGCATTATACTATATCATACAACCTAGCCAACAATTTTAGGGTGTAAGAATATTTCTGTTAAAGAAAAACAAAAATGTTATTTCCCAAGTTCTAGGAATGTTCAAAATGTCAATTTTTTTAGATGTTGTATTAACATTATTTGGTTAAAAGAATGTTATTCAAACACTTACTTTTGTAACATTTTTAAAATGTTTCACCAACAACTTAAGAATAATGTTTTTAATATATGATATATAATGTTAAAAAACATTCTACTAAAGTTACAGCAAGAACGCTTTTTGATAAAGTAGGGAGAACTTTTAGAGAACGTTATCCAACATTCTAAAAACTGTTCCCTGTTAGTTGGGAATACATTACATCATTATTGCGATTTTGAAACATATAAGTAGTAACTTCTCAGGAAGACTTAAGTAAAAGCATACAACCCTTTTATTCTGATCTGCTGAAAGCAGACTGTATACTTATAGATTGTGCCTTATTATAATAATCCATTTTTACAAGGCTATTTTTAAAATGCAATTTTAATGTCTGAAACCATTATGTAAAGCTCACACAACTACCACTTCTATAAAAGTCTAAATTTATGCAACAAAAGACTCCTGTAAATTCCTACAAAGCATTTCTACACCCTACAAGGACTCTCTGCAGTATTCATGCTCACTTTAAAACAAAGTGTCAAAAACGATATGACTGGAGGTGCTAAAACAACGCATCAACGCAGCAGCGGTTGTCTACAGCAATGACAACACATTATTTCTCCCTGCTTAGCGCACAGAAAAGTGCCCAGATCAGCTGCGTAGAAGACCAGTGTGAGCCCCGATGTTCGCACCGCGTGATAAAAATGTAAAGACAAGCCATATATGCAGCACAGAAAGTGTTTCTTTAAGAAGATTCGGGAATAAGAGACCCGTCAGTCGTGCTGTGAATTACAATCAGAACTGTGGGACTTTGATCTACCAAGATTCACACTTAAATTCAACATAACACTCATCAAAGCTGTTGCTCTTTGTGCACAATGAGATGTTCATAGCACAAGCTAAATGATCATCATATGCTTCTTCCTTCTTTCCGAACTTGATTCTTTCCGAACTTGATTCCTTCTGAACGAAACCTCCATTTCATCACTGACATTTAAAAAACGTTTCATACAGTGACTGTCTGTATTCCAGCTGTATGGAGTTAAAACAGTATCTCGTGAACAGAGGGAAATTAGTAATTGGGCACAACACAGCAACACTGTATCAGAAACCATTCTTTCATACCTTGCACCCATGCAAATGGAAACATGATCAATGCATCTAAATGAACAAGTCAAAAGTCAGTCTTTTGCCAGTCAAAAGTACCATTGACGTCCATATGCTCAAATGAGATGCAAATTTCAAACATCTGCTACATCCAGTGATGTACAGTGAAGTAGAAAATGGCTTTCTCCTTACAGCTCATAGCAATGAATGTCAATGTCTTTTATTATGTGCAATATGGAATATATGCTTGAAAAATATATCTGGAAAAGCATTTTGTTTTAGTGTTTCATCATTATATTAATTATATTATATTATATTATATTATATTATATTATATTATGTTTTGTATTGTATTGTATTGTATTGTATTGTATTGTATTGTATTGTATTGCAGTGTAGTGTAGTCTAGTAGTCTTATGTACAGGGCCTGTTCCTTCACCTTAGTATGTGTGACCAACCTTTAGTAATCTACAAATCTACAAATCTTATTGCTTTATTAAAATGCTATACATAAAATTCTTCATTTTTAGGGGGCTCAGAAAAATTGGGTATTTTATCATGCACAACATGGTGAAATTCTTTTTTTCCTTTTAAAACAGATCATTTTTTTAAGCAGACACAGAATGCCTGGAGAGAGTGTATGCTGACTCGCCATTGTGCTCTCCCTCTTTGTCTCTCTTTCTTACTTACACACACATACACGCACACACACACACAGACACACACTAGGTGATGGATGGTGTTATTACCTTCAGATCTTTAAGGGCACAGGAAGGCTTTAGTGGGTGTAAACACACATTCTATCATTAATGATTAAGTGCACACACACACACACACACAACACCCCAAAAAATGTAGGTATGTGTATACACGATCACACACAGAAACATGCACACAAGGTAAAATATCTCTTCAATTATTCAATATCACTGTGTCCAATTAAGGCAACCTCTAATCATTCCTACAGTGAGTAAGCCCTCAGAAACATCTCCAAAATACATATCATTGCAGAGAAATAAAGCTTATGCAAATCTCTTATGACTGGGTTTAATAGTAGTAATTATTATAAAAATGTGTGAAAAGAAAGCCCTGAAATTTCTTTGATAGTCAGCGGACTGCTCTCATAGACAGAGTGTCTGCCTCCATTTCTTGTTCATCTCCGGTTTTGCTGATTGTTGGGTCAAATAAATATTTCATGCCCCATGTCTCAGTTTTGGTGGCATAGGAGATCAAATTATGCCTTCACAGCTGCATCAAAGTCTCCCTCCAGCCTCATTTCCCTCAGTCTGCTCTCTCTCTCTCCTTTCCCTGCAGCTATGACTCCCAGGATCTTTAGACCCCAGCACTCAAGTCAGTACTCTTTCTTCAGTACCCAGTTCTTCCTTCCTTCTTTCATCCATACTTCCTTTCTTCCTTCCATCCATTCATTTCTCTGTTCCTTCCCTTCCTTCCTTCCCTCTTTCCATCCATACTTCCTTTCTTCCTTCCTTCCTATCATCCATCTATTCATCGATCCTTCCCTCTTTCATTCCTTCCTTCCATCCATCAATCCATCCTCCACCCCTCTTCGTGTCTCTATAATTGCACATTGTGAGGTTGATTTGTGTGTGCTTTTAAACTGTCATATAAACCATGTAAATGAAGCAAAATAAAAGTGGTGGACACCAGCTTCCACTCTTTTAAAAGGTCACACTGTTGGCAGATGTGTTAGTCAGGGAATCATATCCACTTCATTGGCCCCAAGATGCATTATATGTGTTATGTAAGCAGGCACATTTTGATTCGCTTTAGGGAACAGAAAATAGACAAAGCTGATATTATGGAAGTTTGTAAGTTTGTAGAACTCATATTGTCATTATCATTTTCTCTTGTACCACTTTTTTCCAGTACAAGTATCCCAACAACTTTAAAAATAAGATAAACCTGAGAAGCAAAACTGCATAAAATAATTGCAGTTGTATATTTTGTCTTGTTCTTCTGCCAGATTTGTGTCACATATTTTAAGCATAACCTCGCTAAATTTAGACAACGCAGGTGACAAGATACAGACAGTACACTTGACAAAACAAGACACATTTGAGATACCTTCCCTGAAAACAAGCCTTAATATCTTATGCTGTTATCCCCTTAGGTGAACTTGTCTCGTCTTTTTTATATTTTTACATGAAAACAAGACAAAGGTGCTAGTTAAGAGCAGAATTGTTCACAGTGATGGGGCTGATTTCCAGGGAACTCATAATCTGACATATATAATATAATATAATATTATATACCTTAAACACACTGTAAGTCACTTTGGATGAGGGCATCCATCGGATGTACTAATATAAATGGACTGCTAACCTCCCTGCTGAAAAGTCCATTTTAGCTGGTTTTCTGCATATGTTGTGTTTTAGATGCATATGTAGTGGTCCCTTGGGGTATCTGCATGTTGATACCTCCACCAGGCTTAGCAGAACCAGACTAGTAAAACCAACAGTCAACTTCCTGTCAACCAGCTTCACCTGAAAATCCGGCCTTTTGAGCTGCATGACTACCAAACCAGCATTAACCCAGCTGACAATTTTAGGTTGTCACTTTTCCCCAACATTTCTGTTAAGCAAACAAAACCAATAAAAATGTTATTTGGACAAACGGTTTTGAGACGTTTTATTAACATTATTGATTGGTTATTAAAACTTTATTCAAACATTTCTTAAAATTCTGTAACTTTTTAAAACGGCCCACTAACACTTTAAGAATAACATTTATATGCTAAGGTTTTTAGAACATTTGACGTAAAATTCTGCTAACGTTACGTCAAAGAACTTTAACAAAATGTTAGCCAACATTCTGAGAACATTTCCTGTTTGCTGGGAACCAACCTAAACCATCCCGGACCTGGAAAATCAATTTCAGCCTGGTCTTTCCAGCAGGACTATGAACCCTTGTGTGATATGAGATCATGTTCAACCTGAGGACATGATAGTGCATATTTCAGCTGTTTTCCACTTTTACTCTTTCAAACAGAGGCACATGAAGCCTTTTTCTGTGAAGCTCACAACCACACCTCCCCACACTACACACACATCCAAACACCCACTTATAAACATATGCACAAATGCACTTACCAATGCTCTTTGTTGGATCCCCACCACACACACACACACACACACACTGGATGCTAAGGCTGTGCATGAGCTTGTCCTATGGCTGCAGGGCAAAAGAACACTCTATCTCCTAATGAACACTTGAAGCTATAGCTCACACCTTACATCCTATTCCTTCCTCACACTTGTTCAGACTAATTGCTCTATTTTCAGAACTGCCCTGCAATCGTCTCTTTGTAAAACAGCTAATAGCACATCTCAGTAACATGGAGCAGGAAATATATGTTCTCTCAAAGTATCTTTTGAGAGATAACGTGTTAGTTAGGCTACTAACACCAATTCTGAGTGAGCAGAACACATAGAATTATTGTGGATAATGATGCAGTTTCTTTAAATTTGTTCTGAATTTTAATCACTTTAATTATCATTACACACAGCGTTTTACACACCGTAAAATCGAATTAGTTTAACACTTAACTTAGAAATATCAGGAAACTGATAGTCTTGGAACAATTAAGGAACTAATTTTATTCAAGCTATCTGGAATCATATTTTTTTAATTTAACTATCTAGTAAAAAAATTTTTCATGTGTATCAACAAGATTCTAAAAACAATTTCTAAACCCAGCTTTACAATTTTTATGGAAATAGCTGTTTTGCTTTAAAGTGTGATGTGTTTAAAAAATGTGTTAAGTGCACTTATTTTCACAAAGTCTTGTTCCAATGACAGCCATTGATATCAGATGATTGAATTGCCAAACTGTATCAATTATCACTCAGTAATGGGACAAAACTATGCCAAAAGTCTATATGCCAGGGAATTGGAATGTCAGATTAATTGGAAGTTCAGAAGTATTTATGTATCTCCAGCTATTTTACTTTTTGAGTTTGATTTTCAATATGTCAATATATCACAGGTTAAAACAATGTAATAGTCCACTATGATGATTTCAATGTGATTTTCAGCTTGTGATTTTCAGCTTTTGATTTTCAACTTGATCTACTGAACTGTCACCAGCATCAGAAAGAACACGTATAGCGTTATGAACTTACAGTGTTGACAAATCAACCATAATTTGCCCATCACACGTATTAAAGCATACAAATGTTTTAGCTACTAAAGGGATCAGACTATGTCTGGCCTTGTGAAACTCATAGCTGGAGATATTTTGATAAACTAAAGGGAACATACAACAAAGTTGTACATTTATGTTGAGAAAATGTGTGTGTTTATCGCTAATTAAAGTGGAAATATTAATGTCCGGTAAGATATGGTGATGATTTGTCATTGGATGCATGTATAGCTGTTTGAAAGTCTATAAGCACCTGTATGAAAGCACCTGTGTGTTTGTGTATGTGTGTGTCTGTGTGTGTGTTTGTATATGTGTGCACCCATGTGTGTACTGGCAGTGAAAGAGGAGGCAGATGCTGCATGTGGTCGTGGCCCTCCTGTTGTATGGCCTTCTGCGGAAATAAGACTGTGCCAAACCCAGCGCCTATCCAGCCAATCAGAACGCAGCACTGAGGGTGAAACAGAGTTAATGTCCACAAACACACAAATGCACAAACACACGTACACAAATACACACAGACACACAGTATCTTTCAGAAACAGAGACACAGAGTTACTCTCTTTTACACACACACACACACACACACACGCCCTCAGATTCCTGCCAGTCTCTGTCGTATGCTGTGCCAGCTCATTCTCACCCTTTCCATCTCAGTTCTGTTTTCATTTAGCCCCACTCCCCACAGCACTAGCCTGCCAACCTCTTCCTCTCTCTTTCTCTCTCTCTCTCTCTCTCTCTCAGCTTTAACGAACTATTACATTTATTCTTAACTTCATATGAAGGCCGCACAAACTTTAATGAACAAGAAGAATGTAAAGCAGATAAGAGGGAGAGCTGGAGGGAGTTTACTACTTAAATTAGATGATGACAAGATTTTAAGTCACAAACCAGGCCAACTTTTTTTGGAGGTTGTTGATGTTCCGAACCTGGTGCTACGCATGTCATCATCAAAATGTTTTTGCCACTTTCATTTTCAAAAAGAAAATGTTTTTATAAATCTGTTTAAGTCAGAGACATTGAGCTGGTAAGAGTCTTGTGTCTTATTATACTTATTATGCTTATAATAAAAGACCATTTTGAATTCATATTTTATATGAATTCACTTTTAACATATGAAATTTACATAATTGTTTAGAGGTTATTTAGAGGATATAATTTGTCAAAAAGTAAAAGTGTCTTACCTCAGCAAATGTGGTGACAAACTACCTGTGTGCTCGTTGAACATTTTAATAAACAGAACTGCAACTAAAATACTCTTCCAGCTTGCAGTCTGGAAACAGCTATTGTTGATATTCAAATACATAAACTGCACTGAAACTGCACTGCCTATATTGTTTTCAATCATAGGTGCAGTTTCTAAAACATTTAAAACATTGTACCATGATGTAATCTATGTTGGTACATCATAATAACATCATATCTTCATATCTTTCAATCCTCTTCCTGGACACTTTTGTTCTGTTTTATTCAATTTCTGTGCCCCAAATTGTGAACTGAACTAAACACAAATAATATTAATGACTATATAAATGCATTTCTTTTGGTTCTGTGTTTAATTTACAATTAAAATAAAGAATACAGCCGCTTAATTGAATCAAAAAACATGACAGAACTAACCAAGAAAAAATTCTGCAGCTGATATTTTTGTTAATTTGCAGTTATGCAAATCAGACAAGGACACAAACATGCCTAAGAAACTTTATTGATTGCAATTTGCGCACAATTCTTGTTCTTTGTGAGTTAGTTTTAAATACTATGATGTAAATAGAGAAACACTCATAAATCACGTGCTATAAACAATGTCTGTCAAAATATACAGTCATACAACAGTCATAGTGCAAACTGTCAATCTTTGCTGGGACTGAACTGTAGCATCAGCATCTCTCCACTTGAGTCAACTTTTAGAGAACGCTAGCCAACATTCTGAGATCGTTCCCTGTTAACTGGGAATAAGCCTCATTTACATAAATGAGTTATTTACGTAAAAAATTCATGTGTGTTTGCATTGAAAGAATGACTTCAAAAATTAAGCTTTAAACACCCGATGTTTACTAAGGCCGAGGGTTAAATTAGATTGCGAGGGCTTAGCGGATACGCTGCAGGTTTTTGCTCTGAAAAACTTTGCAACACAACAGTTTCGTAAATTCCCTGTTTAATTTTAATCTGTGAGTCTGTGTTAGAACATATTTGCATATGTAAGTGAATTGTTGGGACACCAGGACACTTAGTGAAACCAGAACTGTCTCGGGTAAACCGAGACGTCTGGTCAACATAATTATTGTACATGCAGACAACAAAAGAAAAGGAAGATGGGAAATAAGAAGAGAGGACAGAGAGGTAAGCTAGAGGGAGATGAGTCATTCTGCAGTGATGGAGAGGTGTGTACTGTCTCACAGCATGTGTGAGCGAGAGAGACAAAGAGAGAACACATGAGGGAGAACAGTGTTGGAATCAGGCCAGTATGGTGACATCTTCTTTAATGGCATCATAACACTCACAAACTGACCATTTGCTGGATCTTAAACACTGTACATGTTTGGGAATTTGGGCTTCCAGAGTGGAAAATATTCAAATATTCAATCAACATTTTTTTAATTGATGATAATTAACTACTCCTCTGCCAAGTATTGTAGTACACCACCATATCTAGAAACCTAGTGATCAGTCTACATAGGCAGTTACCTACTAAGGTAGCAACTTAAGCACAACAGGACCTCAAAAGTGGTAATTTGGGACGCTCTACACAGGCTGATAAAATACACAAAAAATGTGGTTCACAAAATAAAGTACATATAAATATACATGTAAATATATTTCCGAATTTAGGCGAATTAGTGTGTTACATTAAACCTGCTATCCGTAACTTTTTGGGGGGTTAAAATAAACAAAAATCAGTTAATGAGCAAGTACATTACAAATCAGTGTTCAAAATGATCTCCTTACATTACCCCAATTCCCCATAGTAGGTTTATAATAATAATTCATAATTTGAGCTGCTGGGTCCAATTTCCTGGGTAATGGGAAACTTCAACATACGTAAAGAAAAGTACATAAAGTAAACTGCAACGGCGGTAGAGAGTTTAAAATTACAGATTGCAGCTTTAAAAGCCCTAAAAGTAGCAAAACTACTTTTAGTAAACTAAATTTTTTTGTAATTTTTAGTCATTTATAGTCAATATTTCATGACTTTTTCAATGAACTTGTTGCAGTGCATTCAGAGTCTGCATTCTCTGTGAGGGAAACATCACAGTGCAATCTTTAAACTACCTAAAAAAATGAGGCTCTTAGAAGGCTGCATAATATTGCTGCTTATTGAACTGTCTATACCACACTAGTATTGACTAGCTTGACATGCATTGGTGCATATGTTGGCTAATATACATGTGTTATTGAATCAGATTACAGATTCAGGACTATCTGATTTATTAATTAATTTATTCATTAATCTGTCAAACCATTGCATATTAAATAAAGCTTGCATACGGCCCTGTATATTTAGTTTTTTGAGCTAGGGTTTTGCCTTTATTATTCATAAGACCTAGTGCTATTTTTTTCCATGAACTGTGGGAGGA